>OY101440.1:132374258-133762865 GCA_956483585.1 Gymnocheta viridis | reverse complement strand
ATCGAAAGACACATTTCTTTCGTATTATTATATTTGAAACAAAAACAACTTTTAAAATTTTGTTTTTTTAAATGTAATTATATGAAAGAAAATCTTCTTCTTCATTTAATTAATACCAATTAGAGTATGCTTACAAACATTATTTTTTAACAATAAGTTGCTTTTGTCTATCATATTTTTTTTGATAATTAGCACCGAGTTATTAATCTAATATAATCTAATATAATATTATTTAATACGAAAAGAAAATAATTTTTTAATATACTATTAAAAAAACTTAGAGAAGTTAAAAATTAATTAATACAATTTAATCTCTAGTTTAATCAAATTCAAATATTAAGTTTGATTTACCAATAAAAAAGATCAATAATTAAACATTACAAATGATTTCAAATATAGTTAATGCTCAGAACCCCGAATATATTCCATTCATTTTGAATACTATGACAGTTAAGAACAAAAAATGTAATAATGTGTTTTTTTTCGAATTTATTTTACAGTTGCGGTTTATAACGCTCTTGAATTACTTATTTTTGACTAATCGGGCGCTGCCTTGCCAAACGATGTGTATATTTGAACAAGCTCAACATTCCACTTATTTTTTTTATTGTATTATTTGCCTTGCGTCTATCGTAACAAATAAAATCGCTTACTTTTGTGAGATGGTATCTTTATATAAATAATTTGCTGTTGAAAGATATTTTTCAAGTAGCTGTCTAAGCATTTCGTTTTTGTTGCACATGGTCACACTGCTAATGATCATTTTTTTCAACTCTACAAATTTTATCTACACTCTTGCTCTCCCTTAAACAATGTTGTTGTTTTTTTTATCATTTGCTTTGCACACTCTCATACTCATTTGGTTTTGTTGTTTAATTTGCTGCTTTTTTTTTTGCTTAATATTTATTCTTTCTTGTTGTTTGTTGTTATCCAATTTACAGTTTCGTATTTTCTTGTATCAGTTTTTACACAGAAATCATCGTGTGAACTACGCAGTGGAATTGAGAAGTTCTTGCTTATTTTCAATACAATTTTTCTCAATAATCATTAACACAAAAAGCAGATTAATTTAAATGTGTGTAAAATTGGTTTCCAAAATTATTTCAATAGCGGAATTAATTAATTTAAATTGAACTGTAATTTAAGATTAACAAGTGGTTTAGAAAAACGAAATTTGCCGAAAACCAACCCCAAATTAAAAGCGAAGTGGCAAAAGAATAAGAAGCGTAATAGCGAAAACAAAGTAAAGAAAACAAAAGTGCTTAAATTCCAAAGCAAACCGCGTGTGATTTGACCAGAAAATAAAACAAAATAAAATTAGACAACACAATTGTTGGGTTACTCCCTAAAATTATTTTTAAAAGCGATATAAATGCGCTCATCCACTGTTCTTAAAAACCAAAGAATTTTGTAAAAAATAAATATACTATACCCAAGTGTTTTCGGTTTAAATTTTGAAATTTGAGCACAAAAAAAAATCATTTATCGTTTGTTATATTTTGTTTGTTTCAACTTCTCGGCATCTAATTGCAAGATTTTCTATTGTTTATTTAAATAATTCTCGCGTTTTGATTATTTTGTGTAAATTAATAGTTTTGTATCCAAACAAAGTAAAATTGCTTCGCCGGCAGAAAAAGAAATCAACCCTCTTTTTGGAATTTTTACTTCATACAACATATGTGTATCTTGACATCTTCGAACAGGTTTTCTTGTACAAATTCCTTCAGTACTTCGTACTACTTTTCGTTTGGCTTCATCTTTCTCTAAATATCCTCCCTATTGTTTTGTTTTAATTACTTTAGTACCGTCCTTTCATGCAAAGAAATGTGTAGAGAAAATTAAAAAATTTTAAAGTCTTTATTTAATAAACAAAAATTTAACCCCTTAAGTGCTTTAAAATTATGAAATTTACCTAATTTGCTTTCAGTGTTTATATTTTTCAAATCTTGCTTTATTGTAATTGTGCATATTTTTTTAATAAATCAAACTAAGTAATCATTTACTGTGAAGAAAAATTAAAAGGTTTTTGTAAAATTCAAAGTGGTCCTTAAAATTCAAAGTGGTCCTTAAAATACTACTACATTTCAAAATACGTATCCCCTAATATCTGCAAATAGTGGAAAGAAAATCAGACTATAATTTTTCTTGCATCAAGTTTCAACATTTTTTGGTTCCTATATCGCAACTTCTACAAACCGTAAGTTTTAGTAAAAAATTTTCTATTAATGCATATTTAGTTTTAATTGCCACTTATGTACCTATTAATGTATTTATGTGTATGTATGTATGTGTATATGTATGTATGAATATTCATTTCATTAAAGTCATAAATCATGGTCTATCCAAATTGTTTGAACTTTTATTCATGTCTGTCATTTATTGTTTTAAAATAAAATTCCAATTTATTTCTTATAAAACATACCGACTATCTATGTACATAAGTATGTATGTTTTTATGGATTAATGTGTTATTTTGAATCATCAGTCATCATGTTTAATTAATAACTTTTATAATTTCCAAATAGCTACTAGATGCACTTAGCATGGGCAAACTCATTGGCGGGGGGGCATCCTTTGCTTCATTGTCGAGTAAAGAATTGTGCCACTTTATGGCGTTTCGTAGGAGTTTACCAAATAGAGACTGCTAGAAAAATAAACATATTAGGAAATATTCGGATTCTACAAGAAATTCTAAGAACAAAAAAATTAAGAACAAGCAAGAGGTCAAAAATTAGTTTAGAACTTGTGTTTGGTTAGTACACTCCTGCTGGATGGGTTCGATATGAGTGCGTATCGTAGTGAGGGCTTTGCAGACAATCTGCTGTGGATCTATTTAGAGTCCCGCGGACTATTATTTCCTGGTAGTAGATAAGTATACTGCTTCTGCCCGATCCAAGTGCGTGAGTGAGTTGTCAATCACTATTGGCTACGGACATTCGGTTATCGTCAAAAGGGTTTGCGCTCCTTATGTCCTCGCCAAAGCGCCGAAAGTCCAACCGGATGTTTCCAGAGAGCGTAGTTCAGTATTTGGTGGTTTGAATGTGTAGGCAGGTGAATAATTTTGAAAAGCTTTCATATGATATAGCTAGAGTGAATCAAAAACTTTGCGAGAAGAATAATCGGTAACTGTAAAAATATGCGTTTCCGTACTTTTTGTACTCGACTTTTTTTTTATTAGAATTAAATTAAAAAATTACAGCAAATTTAAGCCCTTTCGTGTAACAAAGCCATCAGAAAACAAATTGAATGTAGAATTTTCGCAGCAGGATAAGCATGTTCGATGATTTTTAAATATTTTAGTCATAGACAAAAAGTTCTCTTGTTTTTTTCTCATTCCACCGAAATAGAAGCAGTTTATGTAAAAAGTAAAATAAAACTTTGCTAGATTTTTAGCTAATTTTTTAATATTAATTTTTAAGAGAGGGAAATGTGCACTTAGTGATACTTTAATTTAAACGTAATTTCTCAAAAATTTCTTACAATTTTATGTTATTAAGTATTAAAAAAAATACGTCTGATATCCCCTTTTCCTGTAGCAGTTGTTATGTTCGCAAATGTAAAATTCTACTTTGCAATTTTCAATGCTGTGAAAAGAAATCCTAACTGAGTTTATGGTCTCGTAAAAGTGCAAATGCAAAATATCGTATCTATTTTACGAAATCCAAAACAAGTTTTTTTTGGACCTTTGCAAGACCATTTGCATCAAACCCTAAACTCAGCTGGAGTATTTTTCTGAGTATTTATTTTTAATATGGAGTTTGACACTCGCAAGCATAAAAATTTCTAAGTGAAAACGTGAATAACTAGTTATTTCGAAACTTTTTAAAAAATTTCAGATATAGGTAAATAACAAGCATGTTTTTATTTTAAATGTATTACAGCCGCATTCATAGAAAATTAATTTAGACTTAAAATGTATTTTAAAGAAAATTTGCATTTAAAAACTACATAATTTTTTCTGAACACTGGTCCGAATCTCTAACTAAATAATATTTGATAAACTTATTTTTATTTACAATTTTAATCGTCTATTTTCAAGAAGTTTTGCAAAATTTATTAAATATAAATATTTATTTTTTAGTAATTTTTACTATTTGCCCTGTCTTTTTTTTTTGCTGGTTTTCTCCTGATTTTTTCATTTTGCATTTGGTTTGTAAAGCCATTCATGCCTTTTTCTCTAAACATTTTTACAAAATTCTAAAAATTATTTAAAGCTTCACTAAATAAATTCGTAAAAGGAAAAGTTTTCCTTGTGTAAATTTAGTTTATCTAATTACTTGTTAAATAATTTTACGATTTTCACACAAACTTCTTGGTAAATATTTTTGTTTTTTGTTAGTTTTTGTTTTTTTTTTTCTTTTTAACAAATCTTAACTCTCAAATCAAAAATAGTTTTAATGATTTTATTATTTGCGTAACAACTAAATATATTTATAGTAAGTTTGAGTTGTTACTTTTATCGGAGTATAATTTTAATAGTTTCTCACAAATATTTACTAAAACTTAGCAGAGGCAACAAAAGCAAAAAAATGGGTTTGTTTTGCTGCAAAGCTTTTTTATAAGAAACACGAAATTCAGCAGATTCGATGAAACACTTTGTACCACCTTTATAAAAAAAAACTTTGCTTACTCTGTGCTAAACCCTGCGGTAAAAATAGCGTCAAATGAACTTAATGAGTTGTTTTCTTTTGAACGTCAGTAGCAGTAATTATACCCTTTAACAACATAAAAATTATAGAAAAAAAAAAGATAAGATGCAGATATGAGATAGATACGGCGAACGACACTTCAAATTTTAGTTTATGTACTTTTGATATCAGAACAGAATGTTTAGTTAGTACTTTATTACAATAAGCATATTCTGTTTGTAAATAAAGTACAGTATAACCTACTTAACATGTGCAGCAGAGTTTCTGTGAACTACCAACAAATACTCGTATGTAAATGAATGTCGGAGATATTCACAAATGATAAACCTTGAGGGTCAGCTAAAATAGTTTTGTACTTGGGAAATTATTTTTAAATTCAGCAAGTAATTTTGAGGTGACCGACGCGTTAAAGTGCGAGAATTAGTTGAGCCCTCGTCATACCACATGTTTGCAGCAGTATTTAAATTTTGCACGAAAAATTGCCTTTGGAATTGCTTGATTCAATTGATTGATTCATTCACTGTCTTATACATCTTGCCCTCGGCAGCCTTATGAATTTGTGTCTCTGTGTATAACAGAAGTCATGTCGGTAGCAGAAGCTAATTTTGCGTTCTTTAAAAGTTGGTGAATCGTTCTGAAATAAAAGTTCAACCAAAAATATCTTCTTTTGTATATTTTTGCAATTATTTTTTGGCTTCCCTTCATATTTTTATTAGTACGTAATTACGAAAGTCATAATCATTTTTGCAGCGAGCCGTATTTACTAGAGGTTTAAAATAAGGATATTTAAATAAATATGACGTTCTTATTTTCCTACACTTGTGACTTCACGATAAAGAAGAATATGCTCCAAATGCAAGGAAAAAAACTAATGTCTGTGCTACTTGATAGTGCGAGCTAGCGGGGGTTTTGTATAAAGTGGTCATACCGTATACATTTAGAAACAGGTTTGCTGAATATGCTGGAATTAGTCACCTAACTATAAAGTCTATGAAATGTTAAGCGGTGTTTGTGTTGCTTTCTGATAATTTATGGGCAGATAAGTGCGTTAGTTTTTATGGTCTAACGTTGAGATAAACATACATATGTGCGCTCTCTTTCAGCCGAATAATTGCACTTATATGCTTTTTAAAAGTTGATTAATACATTTATGAGACTTGATTGCAATCATTGATTACACGTTGTTTGTTTTTGTTTCGCGAATTCGCAACTTAACTAAATGTGAGTGCAAGCGTATTTCAGAGCGTTTTATGGCAAACGCACTTCCAACTTTTAGCCCCATATCCCAAAATATAAACTGTATGGCCAAATGAAATTAAAGAAAGAACATACAATCTAAAACTGAAAGTAAAAATACTAAAATTCATGATATACGAGTACATACAAGAATAGTAAAATGCTTTGGCAGAGTAAACAAAACTAACATGGCAAATAAGAACTGAATAAGAAACAAAATATACCTATCGTACGATTTTATATATTTAGCTGGGTTAAGTAGATGATGCTCACAACAAAATCTATCAGAGGTATTTTTACTGATGGCGCCCATACTGACACAGAAAATTCACATTCCTCCAGCTGGTCTAATTAAAAGATTTCTGCCGTTTTTTAAATTATCACACTAATTAAAAACATTTTTCATTCAAAAATAAACGAGAACTCTACTAAAACTTTTCATTGAACTGGAAGAAACATTTGTATAAACTTTTCCCCACCTTAATAGTTCTGCTGTATACTAAATGTGGCATTTCAAATGTTTTATTAATGCTATTCCAAAAACTATCACTCACTTTCCTGCCAACAAATTATGAATTGTAGATTAGGGGACTTCGACTTCTAGTTCATATAGCGTTTGTTACTCGCTCATGCATTCAGTTTAAACTTATTTAACTTTGCATGTTGTTTTTTTTTCGTGTCTTATCACAGTGCGATAGAAAACTTTTCTTTCATTTGTTAGATGTTGTTGTTGTTAATGAATTGGTTAGTTTTCGCTTTTTTCTTATCTTATTGCGGGCATAATTTATCACTTATCGATTTAGAGACACCAATAAAAATCTTTGCGATGATTTGAGCTTGATAATACCTTTTAAAACTTTTTACGCCATTTTTGGGTGATTAATCAATATAGAATTTAATTTATTTAATTATGAAACTTATAGGGTTTTAAAAAATTTTCAAAATAAATTGCAGTTATACCTCTGGCTGGCGGAACTTGAGCAGATTTTTTGATTTGCGAGAAAATCTTGCGATTCTCGTTGTGGTACAGGTTAAAACCTATCGGATTTGCAGCACATTTTGCTGCACTTTGATAGCACTCAATTTGTAATCTGTTTTTAGTAAATTATCCTTCAAGTTTTTGTTTGCTTCAAGTTAAAAGTGGCCGTGTCCGCCCAATTGCGATTGTTAAAATAAGGAATTTTTACAAAAATTAGTCAATCATATCGCCAAATTAGAATATAAGACTTTAAAAACGTGAAACTCTATTCTGAAAAGCTTGATTTAATATTTCGTTTTCATATTTGTTGATGTTATCATTAGGAATGTAACGATACGCCTTTTTGCTGATACGATACAGATACTCAAAAAGAATTATCGGCGATACCGTGATACGCGTTTTTATTCAATAAAATTAACAAAACGCAAGTAAAGTAATACTATTATTATATTAGTGTAAGAGATTATTAATATTTGGATATTTGAATTCATTGGACGCGTTCATAACACGTAACTGTTACGCAACCGTTGAGTGTTTGTCTTAGAAATGCTGCCATTTTTTCGCCTTATAAATTTTTTTTCGCTACCAAGCTGATCCAAGAGAGTTATACGCTTTTATACTCCAACTCAACGCCCCTTTGTTAGGTGGCTGCTGCAATTTTAATTTTAATTTACAAATGCAATAAAGTAACAAAATAAAGAAATAGAATTAAAATACTAATTTCATTAAATATTTGTAGGTTTATTATGGTGTCTATTAATATTAACTAGTGTATCCAGCGATCGACTCTGGCGACCGCGTTCTAGAAATTAATATTAAACATTTACATAAATACATATGACAAAATACAAAAACTAAAAGATTATAAATAAACAACTTAAAACTGTCTCATTTCTATGCAAAAGCACAAAACACACATGCATACTTTATTTATTTTTCAAGCTGAAGCTGATACATGTATGTGTAATAAGTGTACATGTGTTAGTAGCAAATGTAAACGGTTGTAGCTCCCTAAATATCGAACCGATTTAAATAAAATTAAGATTTTACACATCCATGTAAAAATCCGTTTATGAATATATAAATCTTTGCAGAATCGGTTTTACGGCCGTAAAAGGGATGTAAAATAACGTGTTTGCTTATTAATAATATATATTACATATTTAGTTCAGTATAAGGTTTAAAGATTTTTTTGAACACAGTGGCGACTTAGAGTTGAAATATAAACACTATAGGCACAGGTTTATTATTTTATTGGAGTATTTTTCTGTGCATTTTCATGTTCTTTCTAAACGCCCAAGTTCTTTCTAAACGCCGATTTTTACCCATTTTCGATTTTTCAAAAAATGTATTATCTATAAAAATTCCAAATTTCGCATTTTTCAACATCCGATTTCTCAAATGCTATACTGATTCGGAATATAACACTGACTGTTCTGAAATCTGCAATGGCTTGGCTTTCTGCCGTAATAGCTCAAGTTCTTTCTAAACGCCGATTTTTACCCATTTTCGATTTAAAAAAAAAATTTATTTCTATGAAAATTCCAAATTTCGCATTTTTCAACATTGGAAATATATGATAAATTGGGTTTTGAGGTTTCGGAACTTTCCTCCTTAAAAAAATAACCTATTTTTAATTATGTGAAATTTTAACTATTAAAAAAATAGTTGTGTAAATTTTTAGATTTAAAAAAATTTTATTTTTTAAAAATATCTATTTTTTTAAATAATTTTCTTTTTCTTTAAATAATCTCGACTTATACTTAATTCTGTTAACTTAACATTCTAAGTTGTTAGTTGTTACGCAAAAAAGGCGTTGAAAATTTAATTGTTTGTTCGAAAAAAATTTAAGAAGTAGCGTCGTATCGACAGTAAAATATCGCCGATATCGATATATTGGAACACCTGAAGTATCGCCGATATATCGGTATCTGTTACATCCCTAGTTATAATATCATCTTATTTTGAATCGATCTAATGAAATCTAAACGATCTTCTGACAAATCTTTACTAGCTGACAACAACCGCAACAATAATTTAAAAAAGTCATTGAACTAATTTCCAGTTTCTTAAATTATTTCTTATTATTTAAATGTTTAGAGTGAGTGTCTTTTTTATTTGTTAAATTTATTTAGTTAATTTTTTGCTGTTTTTAGACTAAAAACAAGTATTGTATTGTTTAATGATTAAAATGCTTGTTGTTGGTGCTGTTAAAATAATTGTTTTGCAAGTAAAAATTTTTTATAATCTTGTAATTTAATTGTGTTGTTACTTTGTTTTTTAAAGTCATACAAAAACAGATTTAATGTTTTTTGTTTATTTTAATTTTTCAGAGTTTTTGAACTCCATTTTTATGATCGTCTGTAAAACTCGTGTAATTATTATTATTTTTTTCCAAAAAAAAAAAAATACAAAAAATGATCGCAATTATATGAGTTATTCTATTTTCGATCATACGGTGCGATAAAAAACAGGCATCACAAAAGAACAAGTTTTAAAGTGCGTCTTGGTTGTGTCTGATTTAATGTTTGTTTTAAATTGAAGCTTGGTTTTGTTTTTATTTAAATTTGTTTAACATTCATCTTCCAGTGAAAATGTTACTCACCATTTCATTTGAAATTTATTTAAAAAAGCCAGAGACAAATAATAAAAGCAAAAGTTCTTCTTTTGCCTTCTTTCTATTGTGCCTTTGGTTCTTGTTAGGGTTTGCAAGATGAACGTTAAGAATTTAATCCCTTTGCGGTATTTGTCCTGCATGGGATGTAATTTATAAATTTCTATAAACAAACACACAAGAAATGATTCCTTTGGTAATTTTAACCAAAAAAAAAACATGTTGAAATGGGTTGTTGCAACAGACGAAAATTTTGCAAAAATGCTCGCTGTATGAACCGAAGGAGCAGGGTGCAAATCACGGCATTCGATATCGAACGAAATTCCATAAAAAATGTAAATTTCGTTCAATATCGAATGTCGTAATTTGCCCCCAGGTTCGTCTGATAGCACTCTGTTTTGGTCACATTCTAGATTGAGGCACTCGTGTCCGAAGATTCTTCCTCCCGTTGTGATAAATGCAACGATTTTCGAAAGAAAACATAATTTCGGATATTTATAATGAACAATTGTTGCAAAAAGCAACCGATTCAAAAACAGAAATGGGACATGCAAATAAACGGACATTTTTAAGGCAGAACTAACAATATTAAAACAACCGGAACCATCTGAAAGTAAGTACAGTACAACCTCCATAATCCGGACAGATATAGTTTCAGCTACTGTCCGGGTTAATGGATCGTCCGGACTACAGTTAAAATAAAATTTTAAACGCAATAAATATATTTCATATATATAATTTATTTTTTATTACCGAAAAGAAAGATAAGAATTCATTTGTATATAATTTATTTACAGAAAACATAAAGAACCATAACAAAAGTGACCAAAAATATTCATTTTGAAAAATAATAATTTTTATGTAATTTGTCGGCTCTATTTCTAAATTCTTTTAAAAATAAAATATCCTTATCTGTCACTTTAGTTTGTTCAGCCCATAAAATATCTTTTGAAACAGTTCGCAACGCAAACTCAATTAAACTGAAATCTTTTACATTTTAAATAATTATTTTGTCTAGCGGAAAAAAGAACACTTCTCCGGACTAGGTGAAAAATTTCCTAGCTGTCCAAAAAATTTAAATGCCCGAATTACTGGATAGTCCGAATTAGCGAGTGCCCGGATTAGGAAGGTTGTACTGTATTTCCAAATAAAGGAAATATTTTGCAAATCCTAAATAACTTTTAGTATGTTCATATGTAGGTTGGCAGTTGCCATAATTTTTATTTTAATACCGCTAAAAATAGTTTTCTATCTTGTTTTAAAGAAATGCTTAAGATTATTTTGAACTCGAAACCCTTTGTCGCACTCAGAAGAATAAAAAAAACGTGGTTCAATGGTTGTACGGTCCGATGATTACCGTCAGGCCTGGGGCTCTTTACGATGTGTTACGTATAATTTTTTCTTTTTACAATTTGTTATTCTACAGACTTCTCTTCTACAAAAGTTGACGATGACATAAAGAAATAAAAGTTATCCAGTTGAACGGCCGGTTTGAAAATTTTAACACGTTTGACCTTGAATTTCGAATGGTTTGTTGTGGAGTGAAGAGTTTTTCAGTATTTTAAATTCAACTTTGGTGTTATTTTCATTTTTTGTTTTCTTGTGTATCTACAATGTAGATTCTACATACATATTGTATATATTAATATGTATGGACGTATGTACATATAAGTATCTCTTCCACAAGTAAAAACACACATCACTACCACCAAAGCGGCTCTGTAGCCGAAACTGACTGGCAACGGCAACAGCAACTTACTGCCCCGATCAAGCTGATGTTTGGAATTGTGATGCATGCGCACACATCCATAAATATAAACGTATGTATTTCTGGTGTGTATGTGTTGTTTTATATTATTTAGGCATTTATTCATATCCATATGTAGCCAGTCAGTCCATTCAACAAGTCAGGCAGTCGCTCAACAAGCAATTTTGTTTTGTTTTTGTTATTTTGTATAAATTTCAAGTTTGCTTAGTACTCCTGTATTTGTGTCTGTCCCCCCCAGTTGAACATAACTGAAAGTAATTTCTTTAAAACGAATGTATAACATCATACATACGTACATACGTAATAAGGGATCTTATAAAACCAGTAAAGAACTACCGAGCAAATCATTGCACAGTGGGACGGACCACAAAATAAATACGGGGGAAAATCAGTAAATCTTCACAAAAATTCGTTCAGACATTTTGACTTTTGAAAAAAAAAAAAAAAAAATAGAAGAAAAAAAACAATAAAAAAAATAAAAAGTTAGATAGTGCTGTCATCAAACACTTGACCTTGAAAAGCAAAAAATCTATGAAAATCTTAGCAGAGTTTGAGAAAGTCTATGACACTACTGCTGCAGCAGAGTTTCGGTCTGAGCACTTAAACGTGGACGTGCCTGCATCTACAAATGATTAAAGTTGCTCAGGATATCAAGAAGTTACGGTTTTGTGCTTGAACTAGTTGAGGCCACGACGAACATATTAATTACATGGTTCACTGTTAACAATTTCGTACAACGAGTTTTCCTCAAGATGGGTTGGGTTCCGCGTTTGCTCACATTGAAGCATCAATGTAAACGGATTCCTAATGAATTTGGAATCCTCCATAGCCTAGACTATTAGTCAGGAAGTCAGTCGCAGGTTCGATTCCTGTGTGGACCCTGAGTGTTTTTGCAGACAAGCCAAAAGGGATGGATTCGCAGCTGTAATCTACCTGTGAGATAACGATTTTTTGGTTTAATTATTTGTAACGAAAAAGGAAAAACAGTAAACAGTTAAATGTCATTATTATTGCTGGATTAATTGAGCAAAATGAAATTCAAGAAAAAAGTTTAAGTTGCCAATAAATATGGATGAATCTCTCTTCGTATATGCTATGGAATTTACTAGGTGAGTGGCCACCGAAGACATCAGACATTGAAATCGGCTACCAAAAGCCGGCCGCGGTTTTCCAGCAATTATCTACATTGGCTATTTGGAAATAGGAGTAGCAATAAATTGAAAATTTTATTTACTATTATTGGGGCTATTGAACAACACAAAACCTACAAAAATACATCCCCATTTAGTTAGAAAAAAGTGATCTTTCCTCAAGAGAACGTTCTGTTTTGCACACTTGCTTACAACCATACTTAAATCAGAGCGTTGAGCGTCGCGATAGCAACAGGGTACGTATTTACAATATATTCTAAGAAAAAAATGTACTCTAAATGTACGGAAATACATATCCTGTTGCGAAGGCGACGCTCAACGCTCTGATTTAGGTATGGCTGTTATTTTCAATGGCAAAATACATACATTGAGGTGTTAAGAGAGAGAGAAAGAGAGAAAAAGCGGGAGAGAGATTTGATTCTGCCCCATGTTAAAAAAATGGGTTGGTGGCAAAAAACTCGTGTTGAATGAGGGGTAATCTCTGCTAAAGAAGCTCATGTGTAGGAGTCTTAATAATTTGGGAAAAGTTTTTCGAGCTAAAAGAAAAATCTGTTTTGAAACTAACACAAAAAATATGTTTTTTCCAAGACATATTACCGTATCCATGAAATATTGTGAAAGTTAAAGTAGGCTTTAAGATCGTGTTTTCTAGCGAATTTTCTACTTGGACCGAACTTTTAACTTAATAGTCGTTCATGAATAAAATTGCTTTTGACTTGCCCCGAGGTAATAAATATGTATACAATGTCTAAACTACTAACCGAATGAAACAAAAAAGAAAGCTTTATTCTAATTTTGTTATCATATATTTAGCAATTGGCGCCATTGTGCATTGCTTTAAACAGTACATACAATCTTTTGCAGAGTCTTGCAGAGTTTCTCCACCATTAGGATTTTTAGTCTGCCATATTCTTTTTTGACAGTTTATTTTAAATTTATGCGATTCTTTTTTTTTTTTTTGTTTTATATATTTTTCCTTTGGTTTTCAACTACAATCTTTTGCATTGTTTATCATTCATTATATTTCTTTACTTTTCTTAGTATTTTTTAAACATTTTTAAAACATTAAAATTAATGTCATTCAGTCGGTTTGGTTTTTCTGGTTCGCTTGTTCAACTTTTTGGGGGCATCATTCTGGTAAACGGAAATGGCTTTTATGATTGTCTGCAATTGTATACTTTTTTCTTTTAATATAATTTGTAAATTTATAAAATCCAAAATATGCTTTGCGGTCTTAAAAACTTTTTTCTTGTTTTAAAGAAAACAATTTTTATTCACTCACGCTTTTTGATTTTTTTTCCACGCAGAACTCTCAACACAGTCAGTGATGGGTCAAGTCAGGTCTTGCGTAGGTCACTATTATTTATAAAAAGTGGAGCTCCGAGCCACCTATAGGTTCCAAAAGTGATCTATCTCTCAAGCTGCAACCAATCACACACACCCACAAAATTTCAATGAAATCTGTTGGGTTTGATTTGGGAAATTAGCCTGAACGATATCAGGGAAATCCGTGATATGTTTCACTTTTGCATTCAATATACTTAACACGTAACTCCTTGAAGACGGCCGCGGTAAAACACACTTCATATTTTTTGACAGGTTCTTGGTGAACACCGAAAAAACTCGGTTTTGCACGGCTTCTATAAAAAATTTTTCATTCATGTATGTACATTCTTAACCTGACCCATCTTTCTAATGGTGAACAACATTTAAAAGAAATTTACAAAAAGCTTTCTAATGACCAAATAAAAATAAAAGATTTTTTAAAGAAAAAATAATTATCACACAGTTTTTTATGTTGCGAAATATTTTCAAAGTTTTTCGTTAATATTTTGTTAAGTTCATTGAAACAATTGAATTTTATGGTTACTTATATCTTTATGCACAATTATATTTACGAGTATATTTATGTATATTATAAAATTTAAATTCTCAAATAAAATATGGAAATCGTGGAATTTAACATTTCTTTTTGCACTGTTTTTTTGTATTGCTTAACACGGTTTTGGTGAACACGCGATTTTCGTGGAACGTAAGCCCCTTGTTAAACGACGTCCACCTGTACATTTTAATTTAAAAATCAAATAAGCAAAGAAAACACCATTTATCAGAGTGATGCTAATTGTAAAAATAGTATTTCACAAAAATCTTCAGCTTACACTGGATTAAAGGAGTTCGTTTTACTTTTAGTAGCCTACTTTAAGAAGCTACCTAGAAGCGTGTAATCATCAATGTGTACCTTTAAACGTAGTCGATTTTATCTACCTTCAAATATCTCGTAGTATACAATTACATTTATATTTTTCCATTGAAAGCCATTAATTTTAATAAATTTCGGTTTCAATGAAATCTCATCTCTTAAGTTAATTATCGTCTTTATGAACAAAAACCAAATAAACTTATAATAATGAATATTGTAGAAGAAGCTGACGAGATGCTATTTGTAACCTCTGTTTGTCCGCCTGTTTGGCTGACAGACTCACTAACGGACTGGCTGACTAACAGGTACATAAATACAATAAAACAATAGCAGAAAGTGAAGTAGTGAATTACAAAAAAAGTGCGTTATGGAAGACCTTGAATTGCGTGTTTAAAGTATAAACATGTTATTATTACTTGTACAAGGGCTTCAAGTAATAAAACGCGAATAAAATTCAAAATCATTGTAAGTTTAAGCGTGATTAATGACCTAATATTATATTTTCTGTATTTAGTTATTAAAGGTTTTTGCTAAAAAAGCTGTACTTTTTATTTATTGCAAAATACATCTCATTTAAAGTATTTTCTTTTTTGTTTAATTTGATTTCCCTCTATTTATTCGTTGTTTGGTGTTTTTTGTATTGGGCTCAAGTTGAATATTCAGATTTATTTTTTATTTTTTTGTCAAAATAAACCCTTGAGATCCTCGATAGCCAAAAACTTTTCTCTGTGAATATGATTATACAAAATGCTTCTTTTTATTAATCAATTCTAATTTAATATGTTATAAAAAATTGTTCGATCTAAACTTGAACTCTTGTTCAAGTTAGTTGTGTCAATAAATTCTACAATATTTTTGAAATGTCATTGGTTAACTTTATAAAAGATATATGTGAAACATGCAAATTTTTTTTTCTTTGTCTTTCAAATGCCGTGTGTCAAATTTCGAAAAAAAATATTATTGTTAATATTTGAAGTTTTTGAATTTCATTGTACAGGATGCTCCAATATGATGCTTCATTTTCAATAGGTACCATTTTAACAGTTGTCATGACTCAACCTATAACTGCTTGACAGATGACAAGTAAAAAAATTACAAAAAATGGTGAAAATTTCCCGGCGAAATTACGCAAAACTAAAGCTTTTTTGGGTGGTTGTAAAGCACCTTCTTGGAGAAACTGGTGGAAATTTTAGCTATTGGGTCAATTTAGTGATGTGAAGAATCGAACTCGTGAACGTCACACAAGATCGAATGAAAATATTACTGCTGTAGCCCATAATGTGAAGGGAAAACGCAGGTTTGCCCATTTCTTGTCGATCTTTAGATTTCGGCATTACACCGTATTTTGTAAGATATTCATGTGGGCGACGTTGTCGACCGGGGGATTTCTCGAAGAGGCGATCACAATTGGCCACCGAGATCTTCTGATACGAGGTACGAATTTCTGACAGAAAATTTCATAAAATGAATATGGTCCTGTAGCGTAGCGATAGCATACATTTGACCGATATTAATTAATAGCATTTAAAGTCATCTTTAAAATTAAATAAACATCCGATGATTTCACTTAAAAATACTCTTTATTCTACATATTAAAATTACCCCTCTAATTTTCTGTTTAGATTTTCAAAGTTTTATTATATAAAGTCTTCCAATATAATAAAACTTTGAAAATCTAAACAGCAAATTATGTTTAAAAAAGTTTAATTAATTTTTAATGGGAACGTGTGATATATCTTCTCCTTTTCTTTAAAAAGTTTGACGATTTGTTGCATAACAACTGCCTGTTGTATCGTTTTATTTGACACAATGTTGTAGATTACAACGATTGTGAATTGTAAAATTAAATTTGTCTCTTAGCTCCTAACTAAAAAAAATATTTCTTGAGACTTTAAAAAAGGTTTCAAAGAACGAAAAAATTACCCTCCAAAAATTTAATAGGAACTGTTAATCAAAACATGAAACTTGTTTCAATCAATTTCATAATTAAATAAATTTTTCAAATTATCAAAACCAAATTTTGTAAAAAAAATTTTGAAAATTTCTGTAATTGAAAATTTTAATATAATTGGATTAATGTACAATTTTCGTCGTAGCTTGAACTTTAAGAACCCAACAAATAATTGAATATGCAGTTTTCGTACTAATTGAAATTGAATTCTAGTTTCTGCTAAGTTGTTTGAAATACATAAAAAGAATTATAGGGTGGACTGAAGTCAAGTATATTTTTGAAAATTAAATAAAACTAACTAAAGTTAGTTTCTTTTGGTATATTATGGCTTTATCAGAAAGTAGGGGTAATTTTGAATGCCATTATTTATGGAACACGATTTTATTCATACTAGTGTATAGAAATTATTATTAAACATTTTCATACGACACAAAAAACATTCTAAATAAACAACTTCAAACTCTGTCTCATTTCTATGCAAAAGCAAATTGGACAAACACACATGCACACTTTGTTTATTTTTCAAGTTGAGGCTGATACATGCATGTGTTCATAAGTGTGCATGTGTTAGTAGCAATCTTAAACGCTTATAGCACTCAAAATACTGAACCGATTTAAATAAAATTAAGATTGTGCACATCTATGTAAAAGCTCGTTTAAAAACATATAAATTTTTCCAAAATCGGTTCCGTATTACGGCCGAGAAAGGGATTTAAAAAAAACGTGTTTGCCTATGATGACTGCTGCGAACGGTTTTGCATTGTCAGTCCAATTTGCAAGACTTTGTTGACGGTTTCTGGTTCAATCTCATGAATAGTTCGAACGGTATTAGCATTAAGAATGTGGATCGTATCAGGACTATTCGCATAACATTCCGGTTGATTGACATCGGCAAAATTGCCTCTTTTCTTATAATGCAATTTTTATAAAAGTTTTTAATAATTTTATTTTATAGCATTTCTTTTTTAGTAACTTTTATTGTATTAAAAGCATTTTCTCCAATTTAGGAAATTTTTAAAGAATTTTTGGCAACTTTTATTTATAGTTTTTTTAATAACAATTCCAGCAATTGTTAACTATGCTTATGTATTTTATCAGACTTAGGAATTTTCTTCCTTATAAGAAAAAAAAGGAAAACAAAATGTATTTGCTGTTTTAAATTACAATAATTTATTTATTAAAAAAAAACATAGAAATAATTTAAATTTTTGATGCCAAAAAAAAGTACCCAAATATTTTGGTTAAAAGTAAACAAGGCGACAAAATGATTTTTACAGCAAAAATTTTTTTTGTTGTAGCACAGTGTAAATGTCTCAAAAGCAGACTTCGTCTTCATTTTTGCTATTTAATCTAATTGATTAATTTGCCAACAAACATTTGCAAATACACTTTTCATATAAATAAGTTTATTAATATTTTCAAATCAAAAGTTTTTGCAAAATAAATTGTGTCACTTCTCAGTACTCACAGCTCGGTCATGTTATATTGTGATGTTGTTGTATTTTGTTTCTTACAATTATTGTTGCTGTTTTATCACACAATTTTATTTGCTTGTGTGCCGTAATTGTATTGGTATGGTTTTTGTATTTGTGTATGCAACAATATCTGTGTAAATAAATATTTGCTTGCTATGATTCTTTTTTTTGTAGTTGTGGTTTTTGTTGTTGCTATTGCTATTGTTATTATTGTTGTTGTTCTTGATATTTCAATTAGCACCATATTTGTAATTTAAGATCTCTAAACACATTTTTGTTTATTTGTTACTATTAAAAATTTAACTAAAAAGAAAAACACATGCCGTCTTCACATACACATACGCAAGTGCACAAAAACTTTGATACATTGATTTATAAACAAATGCAAAAATCGCTTATATGTACACAGTCTTATACATATTTTCTCATATAGCAAACAATAAATACCCAGTAAACACTTCGATCATTTCTCTACTGTTTGAAGTAATTTTGTTCAAAATTCCCTGCAAATTTCCCTGGACATTTAGTAGTCGGTACTTTTTTGCTGACCGACATTTATCCTACCTCGCTTAGCCACTTCGGAATAAGCTCTCCTAGTTTCTTTGAGGTAAATGAATAGCGTATGCGGTGGTTTACAGATGATTTTCCGCTCATTGCCTAAAAATGTTTACTGGGTGTAGACATATGTATGTATTCACAGATACACATCTACAAACACAAAACACATACTTTATGTTTATTTTTGATATTCAGAACAATATAAATAAAACCAAAGGGAAAAAACAACTAAAATTTTAAATAAAAATTTAACTACTAACAACAATAAAAAAATCATGCTGGAAAATTGCTGACAGTTTAAAAACAAACATCGTAGCAACAATATACACTTACAAATACAGACAGACACAATGAACACATTTTTTTATTTTTATATTTTATTTAGGTATTTTTTGTTATTTGTTTATAATCAAGTAAAAATGTCAAAAAAAAAATATATTTATAAAATTACCAAAAGAATATCGGGTAAGAGGGATTTTGCATAAGGTTGTTGCATGGTTTTCTTTATTTCATCAAGAACCATGTCGGGCAGCTGTGCTGAATTAAGAAATGAGCGACTTGCTTGGATCACAGCAAAATATTAATTATCAAGTAAGAGGTGCCTCTCGCTTATGAACTGAAGATATCTATTTAACAATTATAAATCAAAACAGAAATATGTACATATATGCAGCTAGAGCACATAATAATTATGTATTTTATATACATACCTATTAATATTTTTATGATCAAACTTAAACCTCAATTCTACTAGACGCATTCTACATGTTTATTGAGTGTTTAATCGTGTTATAAATCTAAGTCATTAACCATGTTCTTAAAAACATATTGAATTAACATTTTAAGTATTCTGTACCTATTTTATTTAATTAATTAAACATACATATTTAGGTTTTAACATTTTAAATCATATACATATGTACATACTCGTATGTATCTTAACTAAATTTTGTTCTTAAAATGTGCAGCACTTTAATCGTACTATATGTATGTACATATAAGCTATTAACACTATTCAATCACATTTATTGTTTTATTTCAATTAATTTCTTATAAACAGCTTTTCAAATTTCCAGAAAAGCAATCCTACAAATGTTTCCTTTCAAAAAATAAGCGCTTGTTGTTATGTGAATTTTCTATCTTCTCTACTTTCTGCTGTATTTATAGTTTTATATCTTTTGTGTTTGTTTTCTGCGATTTCCTCAATAAATTTTTTAAAAGTAAATTTGCAACGTTAATTTATTGATTCAAATCGTAAGAAAAATACAGAATTTAAAAAAAAATATATTATTAACAGACACATGTATTAAAATTTTTTTTAATGTCCCCATCACCGCCAACAATACAATCACCTCCTAAACAAGTCTATCTGAACCACACCTACACACTCTTTTTAAACATAAGACAACATTTTCCACAAAATTTCTATCGACCATAAGTTTTTTTCTTCTTAATTTTTAAATTGCAATATTATTGTGAGTAAAATTTTCTTGCTTTTAAAATAATTTTTAAATTTTTTCAAGCTAATTTTTGTAATGCATAAGTTTTATCCCATAAATAAAATTATATATATTTTTATTTTAACTGAACGAGAATTATTTGGTAGTTTTGCTACAAAAAACCATTAAAGGTTTGTAGCAGCTGTTGATCTCTGGCGGTTTTTCTCTTCCGCAAACACTATGAAACTTTAAATCATACTTAATTTTTCATTTATCAAAAATTATCTTTTTTGGCCTGGAGCACTACCGTGCGCGTTTTAAAGAAACTACATTTAATAAAGCGTACATTTAATAACTTTTATAAAAAGTACCATTTATAAAAATTACCTTTTATAAAAAGTACATTTTACAAAAAGTACATTTAATAACTTTTATGAAAAGTACCTTTTTTAAAAAGTATATTTTATAAAAATTACCTTTTATAAAAAGTACAACTTATATAAAGTACCTTTCATAAAAGCTATGTTGCGTAAAAAGAACCCTTAATAAAAAGTACCTTTTATTAAAAGTATTTTTTATAAAAAGGACCTTCTATAAAAAGTACCTTTTATAAAAAGTACCTTCTATAAAAAGTACTTTTATAAAAAGTACTTTAATAAAAAGGTACCTTTTATAGAAAGCACAGCATGTGCATTTGCTAAATCATCAACATCATCATCAAGATCTTATAAAAAATACATTTGTGATAATTGCCTTTTAAAAAATTTATTTTTTTATGAAAAAAAGTTTTATAAAAAGTAACTTACATATATCAAGATTATCCATTGAAAAGAGTAAATTTGATAAAATTTATTCTTTATAAAAATCTACCTTTTTTGAATAGTGCAAAAATTTGTGTACCTCGCCAAAAAGTATATTCTAAAACATCCTTGTCAAAAAATACCCAGTTCTAGTTCGACGTCGATGTATAGTATAATACCAATATATTGGCTTGAATATTTTTAAAAGTCGTAAGTTCTTTTAGTAATCACTTCTCTCTTCAAATTCAACAAACTGCTCTTATTCCTTTCTTCCTAGAACACACACCCACACACACTTCAATACACCTTTCCTTTTACATTTTATTCTTCCTCTAAAACTACTTCTATTTAAATGTGTCTTATTTTCTTGCTATTCTTCACTTTCGTCTGTCTTAAATTAATATTGTTATCGAAATTTTTCTTGTAAAACAAATTTCTTACTGAAAATTTCTTTAAAACCGACAAGTTTATCGAAAATTTTTTCTTTTTCGATTATTTACAGGCCAGTAAGAGAAGTTCGTTCACAAAAACAACAGCGCACGTCAAATAAATTAAAACAAATAAATTAAAATAACAGCAGAAAAATAAAAACAAAATAATTTTTTAAATAAAAATAACTAAAACAACAGGAACAAAAACCCCAACAATCACAATAAAAAAAAATAATAATAATAAAATAAAAACATTAAGAACAATCAACACCCACTTAAATATTCACGTTAAAATTCCAAATCAGAACCACTACTACAACAACAAACTAAATCTATAATCACATGTATAGTATATACATACACAACATACTTGTATGTGTGTATTTTTCAAATATCTAAAGAGTAGAGAGATACAGAATTTTCTTAGTGTTTTCTTTCTACAGCCTTACAAGCAATTCCTTGGCGCTATTTATTGCCGTCAAACTTTTTTGAAATTTGTTTGATAAACATTTCCGAAACATTAACAGTTAAATAAAATTTAAAATTTAAATATTTTATTTTATAGTTTTTTTTTTAAGAAGTTTACGATTTAGTGGCAACCGAAATAAAAATAAAAAAACTAATGCCGTCTATAGTGTGTTTGGTACGCAAAAATTAACTTATTCATGTATCTCACCACTATAAATACAATAAATATTTCCCTTATAAGCGATCTAGTCATCTCGGCCAGCCAGCCAATCAGTCAAACAGTCTCATATTGAAAAACTCGTTCATCATATTTTCGTATATGCAACGAATTCACGAATTCAAAATAATTAAGTAAAATTATTGAATAATAATTGATGGATGTCAACAACGTCACAAATAAATTTAATGTGTTTGTATTAGTTTCGGTGGTGTTGAAGTGTGTGAGTGTATTTAACAAAGAGATAGTGTGTGAATAAACGTTCTGTTTTTGATAAATTATATACGGTTGAGTTTGCTGTATCGTGGTTTTATTTAAATCTGTAGTTGACGTGATTTTTTTTTATGTTTCCTTCTATTTTTTAATCAAACTTATCATCAGCAGCAAAAAGTATAGACTAATTCTTTTCAAACTCAGTTACTTCATATTCGTGGATTTGCATAAATCTAAAATATAGACAACTTAAATAAATACATACAAACTTTAAACTAGAATATAAAACTTAAATTCAGTGGCAGCGATTTGGAGTCTACATCAAATGTACGGTTTTTTAAATTAGTCGGGTGAGTAAAAATCAAAACTTAATCTGCTAAAAAAAAACCTTTAAGAATAAACATATTTATTTACAATTCTTTATATGTACATATTTTTTTGTTCCTTGTGTGGTGCACGATTTAGTACTAAAAGAAACGATCCTCAAGAAAACGCTTCAAATTGTCATCTCTGTAATTGTGAAGTTGGTTCATCAATACCCCTTTCTAAATCCTTGCCAATTTTTAACACCCTTATTCCAGTTATCAACATCGACGACACGTCAATACAATCTCAAAAAATTAGGGCTTGTCTATCCGTTATCGAAAACAACTGATTACTATTGCCAGACTCATGTTATTTTCTAGACCTGAGAGAACAGAAATAGACTGTCAGTAGTACAAAATTGTTCTGGAAAGCGAGTAGACAAGCCCCAATTTTTTGGTATTGTATTGACGTGACGTAGATGTTGACAACTGGAATTAAGTTGAAAATGATTTTTTTTCTTCTCCAGCTATTGTTTGTATTAAATGGCAGGCTTGTGTATGACACCGGCAATCATCTTTATCGTGAATAAAATATGAACAGTTTGTTCACGTGAAATAGTTTTCGTGAATAAAAAGTGGTGAACAAAATAGTTTTATGGAAAGGGAACACATAACACGTGGACTTTTATTTCTCACAAGGGTGGATGCCTTCTATAATTAAATAAATTTGCAGAACTTTAATATTTCAGTGGTGGGCGGAAAATCTATGCGTGAAGTTCATTTCACGTATTAATACAATTAGATGGTTCTACTTACGTAAAAAATATTTTTCAGCATACAATGATGCCTAAAGCGTGGTACTCCGTTCATCATTTCATGTGAACTGCAGTAAAAGGTCCATGTAAAAAAATGCATGCCAAATTAATGCAAAGTAATGTTGTACTCTATTCATTTTGTGAAAACGTGCGAAATTTTTCAGGCAGCATTTTTTTCCAACTAAAAAATAATATAAGCATCACTTATTTTTTTTACTGAATTGTAAACAACAGCTGATCAAATTTTACTTTGCGCTGTGATTTTCATTTTAAGTTTGTTGCGCACATTAAATTATTAATAAAATAATGGAAAATAGCGTAAATATAGTGTAAAATAAAGAAGTGTCTTTAAAGAGCTCCTCCACAGCAGCTGCAATTTGCAATTTCACCTTTTTTTAAAATAAACTCATCGTTTTTGTTTACATAACAAAGTTGCTTACTTCAAGGCAATAAAAAATAAATAAATAAATCGTTGTGTTGTCACCACTGGCTAATTGATAAAATTTCCCAACGAAAAAAATCAATGTTGCGCAACATTTTTCCGCAAATTTGAACAGATTGTAGGCTTTAGAAGTATAAAAAATAAATAAATAAAAATAAAATATTTACGTCGCTAACTTTTTAAACTCCAAAAATCACTATTTACTTTTGTTATTATATATAATTATAGCACTATCCGCCCTTTATTCGTTTTCGTTACATTATAATGTAGTGTAAGATGTAGTCTTTCCGAAAAAGTTATGCTAACTCTAATAATATTAAGTGGTTTTTTCATGTGGCAAACCAATTTCGAAAGTGTTGTCCAAATTGTGTGTTTGTTTAAAATAATATTTGCCTGAAATGCAGCAACCAGCGCGCGTGCTGTATGTTAACAAGTTTGTGCTCAAAGTTCGTCAGACTGGCTTGCTAGTGGACAACACTAGTCCTTGTCTTCGAACGGTGCGTACCAATATGAATGTGGCTGATGTGGCAACTCAATCCAAAAACGTTGAGTCGCGACTGAAAACCCTATTTCGGTCATCGCACATTGGGATGAAATTGCTAAAATCGGCGCTTAATTCAGGCGTTAGAGATAGCACTTATTTTTTCGTTACGTAGCATTAAATGGGTTATTAGTAGTTACAAAAAAATTATTTTTGAAAAAAAAAATTATTTCAACTCCAGGGATATCTGTTTGTCTACCTCTATGAATATATAAATTGCTTTGCAAACTCCATTTTTAAAGATAAATGAATAAAATGTGTTGCATATGATTTTTTTAGGTTAGCAACTCAAGATACAATGACTTCGTACAGCCCCCATACATAATTCTTCCCGAAATAGGCTATTTATTTTTTTAAAAGTTTTTTTTTAAATATTATTATAATTAATATGTAATAAATTTACATATTATTTTTAATATTATTTATTAATCTTCATATTCGCTGTCACTAAAATAAATGTCATCGGAGTGATTTGCTTTCGAGATTTTAGGTAATATTAGAAGGTCCAATACCTGCTGTGGCAACATGCTACTTTGCTTTTTTGTAATGTTTGCTCATATTACTAATAATAGGATCAGAGCTTATTAAAAATCTATTGAAAATAGCTTCATTGGAGTTTTCGCGACTGCATATCCGTGAAAAATGGCCTCTGTATTATTTAAAATCTTTACTACGAGCTTCCCCAAAACGAATTTAAATTTCTACTTAAAAGTGAAAAATATTTTTTTTATAGCAATTTTCAAAAAAATATTAAAAATATTTCTACAACAAAAATATTTAACTGGGATACATATTTGAGTTTCCAAATACCTAAGGTTGAAGGATCCCTTGGAAAAATATTACTTATATGCTAGGAAAATACAAAAAAATGTTTACTACTGTTTTCAAAAACTTAAAAATAGTTCAACTTTGACAACGCACAACTCGAAAAGTAAATAACAAAGGAAAATGAACCAGATAGTTACCGACTCACAATTTTGTTTTCTATAACCTGTAATTGATTACATCTTAAATATATTAATTTTCAATTAAGAGCCATTATTGGGAATTTCAACCCAACGTGGAACGACGACAGACTCATGCTTACGGACCTTATTTAGCCTGAAACGGAAGATATGAACTTGAATAAACTTTTGTTGCGCGTAATTAGTTCAGCAATCGTGTTATCAGACGTCTTGGCGATGCCAATTGGAAGCCTTAGAGTTGCAATTTGCTCCCTTTATCTTGTGGGTTGCTATGCGAATGTTTCCGAAACATTTCACACCGATTCATTCTCAGAACCAGAACTCACCAACAAAGTCTTGGCGAATTGGACTGAAAGGATAAGCTAATGCGAAGTCTGTCGCGGCAGTCACATGAAAGAAATCGTGTTCCATAAATAATGGAAATATTTGTTTGTTATTTCTAATAATTCCATAATAGTCGTATACCAAAAAAAAAAATAATTTTTGGTTAATTCTTGTAATTTTTTAACGCTACTTGCACTTGGACCACTTTATAGTTTCCCAAATACTTTTTCCCTCTTCTTTAATTCACTGAAACAAAATAATTTAAACAAAGTGTTAAAAGTAGCTGTCAAAGAATTCTAATAAATTTCCACTGATTGATATCTTCAATTACTCTTGCAAGAAAAACAACAAACGGTAGCAGGCAACAAAAGTTTCAAGTCAAAAGTGAACTGTTAATTTAAAGTGAGCATGAATATTTTACATTCATTCATGAGATGCATTTAAATTTGAACACTCAACCCACCGTCATACACATACGCATTCACTCAAACAACTTGGCCATCAAACAGTCAGTCACTCTGACTTTTATCCATTACAGTCAATTGATGTTAATATTATTGAAATTAAAATGCAGTGAAATAAAAAAAACGTTAAGAGAAAATAAAAAAATCAAGTAAATGCACTCAGTATAACCCACCATAGAAGCATCAAGCATTTATTTATTTTTCAACGGACAACGAAATATTTTTTTTTTAAACTTTAAAGGTTTTCAAATACACATTATTTTGTATTTCTGTTTGGCATCAATTTAAATATCTCGATCTTTTACTCAAACACTTGCTATTCTTACTGTTTAAGCAGCAAAAGTATAACAAGTGTTTTATGCTACTGCCAAATCGACGTTGGAATAGAGTAAAATATGAAAGACAGTTTTATGCCATTTATTATGCGTCGAATATGATATCGTTCAAATGCGCGATTTGGCTTCGAACGGTGGCACGAATCCTAGAAGAACTTAAGTGCATGGTTCTGAAAACTCCACAGCATCCCTCACCTTCGCGAAATATAACCATATCCTGAAACCATAAGCAGAGAACGCCCATTTTGGCATTTCATGTGTGGCACGCCGTGCAGTTCTTCTGGATTTGTTTGTGTATCCTTAGGAATCATGATTCGCATCAAAATTCCTAATCATCAGAGGCGGTAAATATGCTCATAAAATCATTTCTATACGCATTAAATATGCAGTTAAAAAGGGAAAATATGCTCTAAAAAATAAACAAAAATGGCTTGATTGAATATACATACTTTTTTTATTCAACAATTCGAAAAAATTGGAATTTCAAATAAAATAAAACAAACTGAACAAGAAACAAAACTATTAAATGAAAATCAAAAATTGTTGTTAAATTTTTAAGGGAATTTCGATATCAAAATTAAAAATATCGAACAAAAGAATACAAGGTTTTTAGAAGTACGTAATTGTTAGGGAAATAAACAACTAAATAGTGAATTAGATTTTCTATTATATCAAAATAAATTTTCTTATTAACTTTTTAATATTATATTTTAAAACTGCTTGATTTATCTTAACCAAATGTAGGATATGAAATGTAGCAACACGCTTCAACTGATAAATATACAAAGTGGAAAACCATTTTTTGATTAGAATTTAAAACAGATATTTTGATTCCGTTGCGAAAACATTCGTTAGCATATTAAAATAAGTCAATAAAGTACATCAATATCTATCTATGTATTTAGATCCCTTTTTCTCCTTTGTTTGTCAACAGATTTTCTTCATTAATTTATCAAATGGTAGACATTGTTGGCATTTAGTGAACCGACTATTAATTATTGAAATCGGTTTAGTATTAAAGGAATAAAAGACTCCTAAAGTTAAAACCTCTAAAATGCTAAAAATACACACGTACATTCACTTATGTATTATATTTTATTGGTTCAAGTAAAAACATAAGAAAAGCAATGAGAGTGTTTAAGAGTACGTACATTTGTATATGAGTAATAAGTTCTTTTCTCTACTTCAAAATAAATCAGAATTGCAAGAGATGAAAAGTCAGTATGGATGTGTTATCTTCAAGCAAAAAATTAAAAAAATAAATGTGCGTGCTTTTATGCAACTTCTGTGAACGGCATTCGTTACAGGAACACGATAACGGAATTCTTTTGGCCTCAACTGAATGTCATGGATCTGGAAAAACATGACGACGCCACCTAGCACACCGCGAGTGAAACAATCGATTTATTGTAGCTACGTTTTCCAGAAGAAATTATATCTTAAGAAATTCTGACGTCATCTGACCATCAAGATCATGCGACTTAACGCCGTGTGATTCTTTTTCTTTGGGGTTTTGTAAAATCTCGGGCGAATATACCAAAAACAATTTCTGAGCTCGAATGCAAGATCCAACACGTCATCTGTAAGGTACAGCCACAACTCTGAAAAAAAGTCATGGAAAATATAATAAAAAGAGTCATCAGAACCGATGTGGGCCACTTGACGGATATTTAATCCACTCATTTATTTCTGAGACACCTTTTACTTAGTTTTGTACATACTTCCATTATTTCTGTTCCTTTTTGTTTACTCGTATTTTGTTAACTATTTTAGGTTAAAGTTAGAGAAGTTAAGAGAAACTCGCGAGTCGATTCAATATGAGGCATTTCAAAATGAGATGCTTCGCTCCCAAAATTTTATATATCAAAGCACCGTAATTTAATCATGATTGGGGTGCGAAGAATTAATGAGAGATCCAATCACGAATTTCGGGGTCCATGTGAACAAAGCTATAATATAGGACGGTAGTGATCGGAAGATCTAAAGAGTGAAAGATTAAAAGGTCATGTCTGTAATAAATCTTGCCGACAAATAACAGTTTTACACTTTCTATTTTTCGCTGGGAAATAAAGACATACACGACAAGTAGCTGGGCAGCGTTGCTCAAGTGGGTGTTTTTTTTTTTTGTAGCAGGATCATTTTAAATTGGCGACAGTGCGGTAGCTGATCACCTCTAACGATTATTTGGATTTAGTAACTAGATTAACGTCAGAGCAGCGTTTGCAAATTGTACAAACTTTTTTTTTTAATAAAAATTAAATTAGTAGAACAATTTTTTTAGAGGAAGTTCACATGTGTACTTTGAAAAATAACCTTTTGCAGCGAGTTTTAATGTGAAGAATGTGTATGAACAATTAAGCTCCAGATTAACCTCAAATCGTGCCAGTTATATGTTTTTTAATGCGATTTTTATTTCGAACTATATTGTTTTTTCATCCCAAATAATTTTCGATAAGTCTTTACATTTTCTTCAATAGTAAGTGGACATGACTCAATTTCCAATTAACAGCAAATATTTAATTAATTCTAGGCTGTGCGGTAAAACATAAAAAAGCTGTTTTCGGAGGCCATAACATCCCCTCCTTGAGTGAGTGTTCATTTGTGTTATAAAACTTTTAAGTCAAAAACCTTATTTATCAACATCGTGTATGACAAAAAAATTCGAGATATATTCCCACTTAAATATTTTTAGATTTATTTTTTTAAAGTAATGCGCCGAAGCTCTTGTGTAAGAACTCTCTTGATTTCTGTCGCATACTTACAAGTGAGAACTCTTTATCATGACGCTTGTAAGCGGGCTTGTAAACGGAACTATTGTTTCTCTCCCTTACAAATTTTACTTATTAAGAAGTTGATACCGTCGCTAAGACCTCTGAGAGCATTTGTGTTTTGTTTCAATTCAAAGCTCTTTACGTCTTGAAAAAAAATCCACCCGATACAAACAAATAGTCTGCAATATTTGTTTGAAAAGTACATACAAAATATAACTGATTACCACACAAGTGCTGTTGTGTTTGTTTGATGGAAGTAAAAACAGAAAACACTGAACAAACTACATACAGTTGTGGAATTGTGACAAATGGCTTGGATAAGTGTCAAGGTTTCTTTCTTCACATTGTACTCAGTCTCCTTTTTTGTGTTTATCTTTTTAATATTACATATCTGTGGTCACAAGCAATAACAGCCTAAGTCGAAAATTATACTTTAGAGAAAAATCACTTTTTATGTAGAGAAGTGTTTCTGAAAAAATTGAGAATGTGCTTTAGAAAAAATGTATTGCAAAATTAAGGATACGTGCACGGACAATCCTAAGACAAAAAACGACAATGAAATTTTCATTTGTTAAGGAGATATTTAATAAAAAGATAAATAAATGATTATTGCGAATGGAAAATATGAAATTGGAAAGAATATGTCTACTTGAGATTTTATTGTAAAGTAATGTTTCATTTGTTGCCAGTCATATATTGAATTAAGCGATTATTGTACGTTGAATTCCCTTTGGAATAATCATTTATCTTTACTTTGGTTCTTATGAAAACTCTCTCTTTTATTTTCGAAAAAAGTGCAAAACAGCTTAAGTAATTTTAGGCTATTTTAATAAATTAATATGTTATGAAAATATTTTCGTAAGTATAGTTAGGCGCTTATTATAAATGAAATGCAGCATCATTACGACCTAGGTCTATATGTTTTTATTAATAACTTTTAAAAGAACATCGTTAGAGAAATGGGGATTTTACGTAAATATAAAGTTTGTTAGTGGAATATGATAGCATACATAGCTCACATTGACTTAACTCGACTTAGGCGGTTATTGCTTGTGACCACAGATATATAAAATGTTTTTTCTTCTTAGTTTTGACGTCCATACATACATATGTATGTATTTACTCATGTATGTATGTACTTATGTATGTATATACACTTTAACAATCACATTAAATTTATTAAAATATTTTTAACTATGAATGGCAATTTAATTTTAGTAAACAAAAAATACAAAAAATACAAAAAATAAATAAATTTTCTTCAACATAATTTCACTTGTTGCTTTGTTGTTGTTGTTATTATTATAGCTGTCGTTGTAAGGTGGAGATTTTCTATCTACTCGTATGACTCTTTAAATTTTGTAAAAAATTTGGTTCTTAAAAATTTTTAGTTTTTAATGTTTGCTGCCTGCGTGCCTGCCTGCCTGCCTGCCTGCCTCTGTTGGTGATTGACTGACTGGTCTGTATTGACATTCGTTCCTTCTGTTTTTTCTTATGTTCACGCAGACAACAATTTAGTTTTATTTTTCATAGCAATTATGCCAAACAGAGTGTCATTTCAAGTGTTTTTCATATTAGTATTCTAGTGGTTTTTAAATATTATATGATTAATACTTACAGAATCGGTAAAATAGTAAAAATATCGTGTTAAACGAGGATGATTGTGGAATTACCAAACATAAATAACACTGGCCGACAGTAAAATATTACATTTGAATCGATTGACATGAAACTAGAAGTAGCTGTTTATTATTATATGGACTAAAACTTTGTTTGTTTTGTGATACGGTTTCTTTCTTAAAGGACTTCAACGCTTCTAAGGACTATGTTAGTGGCGCACAAATAAGGATAACCGGCATTATTTCATGCAATTATTTCTATGTATGTATGTGTCACCGAAAAATTATGCCGAATGTTCCACTTACACAAACTCCAGTTCGCCTAATGGTCGAAATTCGTATACCTATTTCAGTTGCATTCATTTAAAGAGAAAAAACTATCTAACTACTCATTCCCTTCCCCATGGAAAAAACAATAAACAATAAAATTGCATAAAAACAGGCAAATTTATCTTGTTAAGATTTTGCTTGAAGCAAATAGTCAAAAATCCGACTGCAGAATTATGGCCTTATTCAGAAACGATTAATAAAGATACACTGTACATATACGGACACCACTACTCCATAAAATACCAAAAAAAAAAGACCCGTGTCCCAGTTTTGCTCAAAAAAGTCATGCACTTTTTTATGGGCCCCAAAGTTTTGGGGCTTCGGTGTCATTTTTGCAAAATACTGATCACTTTCTCAGGCTCATATCTTGCAAATCGTTCGAAATTTTGATTTGATTTATCTTTATCTATTTCATGCCAGAAATGAGAAAGAAATAAATTTTTTGTTTGTTTCTCAGACCTCGTAAACATTTTCTTTCGACAGAATCACGATTAAAATATTTATAAATATTAGGCGATAAGTTAGCGAAGATGTTCTCTATTGTGTCATCCAAAATTAGTTTCGATGCTGCTTCGCGTATAGTTCACTATTGCAAACATTTGTTTCTTATTAATTTATGACAGCTTTGCTAATAATTTTGTGTCTAAAATTCTTTACTTTATGCGAATCTTTGGCTATTACGAATCTTAGATTTATCCTCCAATATCCTTTAAAATAAGTAAATAATTTAAAAGTTGAAGTTAAATTATAACTTTTCTCAGCTTTTATGCTTTTCTCAATAGTGAATTCTTCTTTCTTAACACCTTTCATCCACACACGTATAGTTAGAAAATCCCGAGCACGGATATCCGGCTTAACTTGATCATGCATGTGATCATTAGAACACAGTCACGCTCATATAATTAAGGTTAAGCACTAAAGTTTGTTGAATATTAAACTTTGATGAACAGTAACAAACAATTCAAACTAAATCTTATTTTGTATATGTTTTTACTTCAATATGTTGTGCTCATATAATTATGTCATCAGAGAAAAAAATAATTATTATCGCAAGAATATGCAATCTTTAATGATTTCTATTTTTTAAACCTCATTTTGGAGATTTTCCTAAAGATTTTCAATTGCTTTGAGTTTGGGTGGTTAACACACTTTTTCTCTTAAAATGTTGTCTTTTAAATTTTTCGTTAGATAAGAAAATAATGTATGCGTGTCGCTTTTGTTTGTGGAACAAGCTGAAGTTAAATATATTTTTCCGTGCAACCTTATTACATACGAAGGCGGATTGATATTGAAGCCATTTATTTCTCAACATAGTCTCCTTTTATTTCAATACACTTAGTAAGACGATATTCCAAGTGTTTTATGCCATCTGAATAATACGATTTTGGGAACCCTTCAAAATACGCATTAGTTTCGGTAATCACTTCTTCGTTTGAGTTGAATCTTTTTCCTGCGAGCCATTTTTTCAAGTTTGGAAACAGGAAAAAGTCACTAGGAGCTAAATCTGGACTATAAGGTGGATGATCAAGCAATTCGAAGTGTATTTCACGTAATTTTAGCATTGTATCTAATGCTGTGTGAACAAGTGCATTGTCTTGAAGAAAGATCACTTTTTTCTTCTTTAAATGTGGTCGTTTTTTCTTGATTGCATCAATCAATTGATCCAATAATGCATGATAATACTTTCCTGTGATTGTGGATCCTTTTCCAAGATAATCGATGAGCAATATTCCGTGTGCATCCCAAAATACAGTGGCCATAACCTTGCCAGCCGATTTCACTGTCTTCGCCTTCATCGGAGCACTTCCACCAGCTTCCACCGATTGTTTCGATGGATTTTTGGTTTCAGGTGTGTAGTGGTGGACCCACGGTTCATCAACAGTTATTAATCTACGCCAAAAATCAACAGCATTACGCTTTATCATGTCCAAACACCGCTGTGAAGTGGTCTATCGGACTCGTTTTTGTTCGACACTGAGCAAACGCGCCACCCATTTTGCCGATAGCTTTTTCATATGCAAATGTTCATGCAAAATGTTGAACATACGTTCATATGATATCTTTACTATTTCAACAATCTCACGTAACTTGACTCGGCGATCATTCATAAAGATATCGAGGATTTTCTTGATATTTTTTTCATTAACCACCTATTTTGGCCTTCCTGTGGATGGTACTGTTGCATTGCTTGTTCGGCGCGTTTAAATTCAGCAATCCAATATTTTACCATGTAATCTGACAGCGCAGACTCACCGTAATATTTATCGAGGTCTTCTTTAGTCTCTTTCACTGTTTTCCCTTTCAAATAATTGTGTTTAATCAGTGCACGAAATTGAGTTTTTTCCATTTTTCAAGAAATACAAATACGGCATTCAAGAACAATGTGCAAATTGCTATTAATTAACTTTTTATTTCTTCCTTGGAATATACAACTTTATCGCGAATTCAAGTTCACTTAAAATATGTTCCCAATCCCTAAAATCGCGATCGACAATTTTGTTTGGCCTTTGTTTATGAGAAAAAATTCTGCTGAAAAGATGTTCGTTCGCCTCTCATTCATGGTTATGGCGCAAAAGATCCTCTAGGTGACGTTCTGCCAATCATTGGACCAGTTCTTTTTTTCTTATTCATTTTAATTTAATTGTATGTTCATTTCTTTCTAAATAAAATTTATTACCAACAATCTTGATTAAAAAGTTTAGCATTTAAAAAACATTTCGTGCATACTTTAAGAAGTTTACAACATATCGTCGTCCCGCACGTCCTCTTCATGTATCACCAAAAAAAAATTTCTTTGGGAAATTGGGTCTAAAGCTTCAACATTATATACAAAAAAAATATTATTAGCTGATCCAAATTTGCACTACCTACTTCCAAAGCACTAGTTCATGATGTTAGACCCGGTTCACACATGTCAGGTTTGACTCATCAAGTCTTGAGTTTTAAGCAGAAGTGGTTGTATCTCATTTTTTGATTTTTTGATGTACGTGAAGATAATTTCACATATGTCACATTTATGTCCCAGAATGTCATTTATATTTGTGCAAAATATTTTTTTCACGTTCGTACAAAATCTGTGATAGCATTATTTAAAACAAAAAAATGTTCTTAAAGATTTAAGCACAAAAGATATGGCGATTTCAACAAGACTGGTCTTTAAAATATTTTAACATTAATGAAATTCGATTTTAAGTACGTTGTATTGAAAAGTAGCTCTTGCAATAATAAAAATAATAATAATACTAAAATGTGTAAAGTAAGGGGCTTAACGACAATGGCCTCCTTTTTTATTAAACAAAAAAAAATAAATAAAGATAAATAAAAATCGGCTCTACTCCATACAAACTCACATGCAATTATTTACAAAAACTCACTCTCAAGAAATTGTTTTCTGGCCTTTTATGACAAAATATCATATAAAGAAAAACATTTTTGAGTTAAAGTTAAAACAAAAATCTAAAGAACACATGTTAAGTTATACGATCATTCATTTATCGAATTGGATTGCAAAAACAACATGCACACGATCCTAAAAAGGAAATGACAAGAAAATGCAAAGCAACAAATCAAATGTTGATTTCATTTTAAAATTCATTCATTCATTCATTTAGTTGTTCGCATTTACAGGCTCCTCTGAGGCAGTTCAAATATAAAAATTAAAAATACTTTATTAGTTGTATTTGTTGATGTCATGTCACCAGGGCCAAGCTGCAAGAACAACACAGATAAAAACAAATTTATTGTATGTTGTTTATCAGTGATACAACACACTTGTCACAAAGAAATATAAATAAAAAAATAAAACTATTTTAATGCTCTGATCTGTGAATACCACATGTAGTAGCATTTGGTTTAAATTATACGTACAAATAGGACATCTTTCATTTGCAGCGGATTTGTTGTTGTTTTTTGTTGTTGTTGCCCAAAAGACAATAACTTTTTAAGTTTATCACCTCTTCGATTCCTTCTTTATTTTTTATATATTTTTTTTAATTTTTGTGATAATTACACATCGGTTGGTCCAATTAGAAGTATATTTTTTAAAATTAAATGCAAGTAACTAAACTTAATTTCTTTTTGTACATAATTGTCATTCCCATTATTTATGGAACACGACTTCATTCATGTGACTGTTGCGGCTGACTTTGCAGTAGCTCATCCTGTCAAGCCTTTGCTGACGGTTTGGATTTTGTCTCACGCATGGCTCAGATAATGTTATCCTTAACGATGTGGATGGTTTTTGAATTATTCGCATAACTTGGGTTTTTAGCGAAACATCTCAAGAAAATGTGTCTAGGGGTCAAATACCTCCGAGGTGGGCAATTGACATCGGCAAGACTGCTTGATGATGATGTTTCTTCGTTGTCCAATAATAAGTTTGTAATATTTCTCAATGTTTTACAACCGTAAAGCGACTGCTAGTCAACATATTTCGGACAAATGAATTCTCTCAGCGTCAAAATATCATTTGACATTAATATATACAGTACAACTCCCTAATCCGGACACTCGCTAATTCGGACTATCCAGTATTTCGGAAATTTAAATTTTTCGGACAGCTTAGAAATTTTTCCTCTATAGTCCGGACAAGTGTTCTTTTTTCTCAGTAACATTTTTTCGTTATTTTACCGCTAGCTAAACAAAATAAATATTTAACATGTAAAAGATTTTAGTTTAATTGAGTACGTGGCGAATAATCTGTCGTGTAGGTTGAAATGAATCAACTTGTACTTTGTTTCTGAACGAAATGTTACGAAATTTTGCGTAAACAGTTAGAAAACCCGTCATAATACTCATGTAATTAGACAGTGATCTTCTTCGTTTTTCATCGGGTGTCGCTTTATTATTTGTCATGCCAACATCAGTCGGTCATCTTATATCAATAGCAATGATGACCTTTCTCTTATCAATGGAATGGCATCGATATAAGAACATTTATTATTATGCAAAGATTATAAGCACAGCGACCCAAAGGATCTTTTGTGCAGTCCGAAAGTTCACTAAAGTAGATTATGGCTATAGATGCCTCCAAGGAACTTCATTCTACGTGCCGCCACCGCCGGACAGAGAATGTGCTCCGGCGTTTCTTCTTGCGTTTTGCACAGTCTGCATAGTTTAGTCTCAGAACTACCAATGATAAATTGGTGTCGTCTGAGATACGGATAACCTTCCATTTTCTCCTCAGGCATTCTCTAGCACAAATGAAAATGGCATAGACTTCCGTCTGGAAGATCGTAGAGTATTTTCCAATGGGAATGGGCCTTTGGAAGTCGAGGCCATATATGTCTGATCCAGTATCTAAATTTTTCTGTTTGGAGCCGTTAATTCGGTTTAATAACCCGGAGCCCAAAAAAGAGGCTTTTTATAAAATTGTAGTGTGCAACTGTTTCTGTGTGTCTGCCTATTCCAAAAACGGTCAATTCCTTTAGCAGTCAGCGTGGGGGTTCTTTATAATTTTTAATTTAATTCTTTGGTATACTTTTCATACACTAAAAATTAAAACAATTTTTTTTTTGGATTGACTCGAGTAGTTTTGAATAGTAAAAAGAGGTTGTATAATTCGATCGAACTGAAACCTCTACGCGATCGTTCGAGTAATTTAAAAACCACAAATTCGATTTATCCTAATCGAACTATTCAGGATATAGAGAGTGTGTTGTACGTAGTTCCTTTGTTTCTTTGATTTTTCCTTTAAAAAATATCGCAAATGTTTTGTATATCTTAATGATCCTTGACACTGATCTTCATCAAAGACGTTTAGTTTAGATTTGGTATTTATTTTCTTTCATACACGGTAACATATAAGCTGCGAAGTGGATCCAATGGCTTTATTTAAGTGCGGCTTCCACAAACAAGACAATCAACTTGAGTGTACAAAATTTATGTAAAAAACACTAATTTTTCTAAGTACCTTCCATACAAAGTGTGGAAGTGGAAGATTTTATTGTTGTCTCTTAGGGCGTTTGAAGTTTTTCTTTAAATGCAATGGATACCGAAACATAATTTTTTTTCAACAAAAAAAATTTATTGAGTGCATTTTAAATAACCTGACAGCCACTGGATATTATTAAAACCAGGAAATTAGTGGCATAATAAATCACGCGTCTGTATGAAAAAAATAAAATAAAAATAAAAGAAACCAGACATCAACAAAACAACTGTCATATTAATGCATTTTTTTTTTCGAAAAAAAAATTTATGATAAAATATAAATGAATGGTGGCGCTTTGTTTTCAATTTTAATTAAAATAGTTTAATATATTTTTACATTTTCTAATTATTTTCTTAAGAAGATTTTAATTCACCTCATATTAAGTTGTCATTCAGTTGATAAATCTTATTTTTTAATACATAAAACATATTCTAAAGCGTCCGACCGATTGAACGGCTTCAGCTTCGGTATCGGCTAAAAAAAATTTCAATCTGCCAATAAGCGGTATTCGACATTAATTTTGCCGAAAGCCAACTTTTTTTAACACAATTATTTCCAAGTGTTACAAAAATATGCAAAAATAATCAACAGTGAAAAATAAATATACAAACAAAGTTTGATAAACTAAAGAGTCTAGAAAAATTTTTTTTATACAGACTACAAGAACTTCGAAAGAAATATGGCCCGATAATCACACCTTGTTGAAAAATATAGACAATTCTTTTATGGACTACATATTAGTTCGACATGTTCCCATACAACGTCGTGGAAGATGTGCGCTTTAAAAGAGTAAAAATTCTCGAACATTTTTCCAAATACATATACGATTTTTTCTTCTTCGAACAATCCTTATGACTCAAACTTATAAAAAGCTTAAGGAGGACGAAGTATTTATTTAAATTCCAGGCGCGGATTAATTAATTCCACCATTGATATTTGGATAAGTGGTCCTAAAGCTGTTTATTACTCGACTTTACAGCTCATAGTATCCATGGACCCAACCGATTGCAATTTATACTATGCGCATCTGTTTTAGATGATTATCATACTGGTGAATTTTAACAATAATAAACTTATCCTTTATACAAATTTATATTTCTGTACATATTTTTCCAAGGCTCATGCGATAATTTTACGACAATAATTAAAGACTGTCTCTGGTGTCCGCACAATTCAGCATGATAGCTTAAATGAAAATTTATGGCAAATGAGCTTATTACAAAAAGCAGAACCATTGTTGAGACCCTGCAGGAAATGTCGATAGTGAAACTGCACTGACTTACTATTGACACAGTCACCAGTACTAGTGACTTACTATACACATTTAACAGGTGCGTGTCACTGACAGTGAGCTGTTGACATTTGTACTATTGACTGTTAAGTTCTTTTGGGTCATTGGAACCAGTACACTTTTGGTAATTTTCTGAAGTAGATGACGATAATTAAATTGTATGTTTTGTTAACTTTTGAAGTTTTATTAAGACAAAATTAAGACTAAAAGCCACTAATTGATAAAAAATGAATTGGAAAAATAGTTTGTCTGAGAGTATCCGGCGACTTTCTTTTTAATAAGACGCCGCAGCTCTTGTGATTATCGAAAATCATGCGCGATTAGTTTTTTCTTTCATGCATGAATGTGATTTTCCTGCTCTTTTTTTTTTGTTATTTTTTCCATAAATTTTTTAATTTTTTTTTTTCAATATTATAGTTTTTTTTAAATTTATAGTTTTATTTTCGTAAGTATTTTGTGAGTGGGAGTTTTCGTGATTATGATTATCTTTTTTCCACTCACGTGAACGTGCATGAACGTGAGCCAAGGATATAAGACCGTGCATGGGCAACATTTTCTAGTCCTTACAAAATGATAACCACCAAAATTTTATTGTCTATTGAATAAATTCGAGATCTTGTAAAAGTAGATACTAGAATGTTATTATGAGGCCGCCTTATAGATTTCATTAGATACGACATCGGTTTTAAATTTAATTTTTAACAAGAGATCAACTTGAAATGTACAAAGTAAAACTATATATTTCGAAACGAGCATCGAAAATCGCATTCCCGGTAAATCCCTGGAAATATGAATTTTTTTAATTAAGTTAAATTTTTAACTAAAAATTTAAAAAATTTTAATGATTTATTACAATAAATATTACAAACTAATAAAGTTATACATATGTATATGTATCAAATTCTTTCGGATCGGAAGCAACTTTCATGGTACCACTGCTGCAAAACTATTGTTCTGTCATTACAATATAAACATTTTAATTTTTAATATTAAATAGTATTGTTATTCGTAGATTTTACAACAAAAAATTTTTATAAATGAGTTATTTTTTTTAAGTTAAATCAACTAATTGCTCTCAAAAATATCAAAGCTGTTTCTTGCTCTGGTGGCTGTTCGGCCGAATTATATATCATTGGTCGAACTTCGGTTTTAGCCAAAAAAAATCGCCTTCAGTGGGACGCTAATTTTCTATGATAAAAGTAAAATAAACGAAGAAAATTATATATGGAATGAAAAAAAAAAGAAGAAAAACACAATCTGTGATATAAAATCTAGACGACATTAAATTTTAATGTTTCTGTCTTTATTATGATTTTTTTTTGTGTAAAAAAAGGAACATTTTTTGTGTTAAAATTCAATTTAAATTAATTAAAATGCAATATTGCCAAGTAACGTATGAACAAAACACACCAACGCATACAGAGCATAAATTTAATTTTCTAGTACGTTGTTGCATGCATCAAACTATGGCAATACTAAATATGAAACTACATATGTGGCACGATTATGTGTCATGATATCGTTTATTGTGGCTGCAATGGATTCTTGGGATAAATGTATAGCAAGTTTACCCCTGCTGTCTTTACAACTTGGTACATATGAAGTGTTTTCGGTTTTTAAATACATTTTGTTGTTGTATGAGTCTGTTGTCTAGAATGTTAATTTTTTTTATATGAATCTTGCCACGATTGTGGCAAGATGAACAATGACAATATTATATTCTAACGTAAGCAGCCATGCAAACACTCGTGCCCCACGTTACACACACACTATTGTGTTAAATAAATAGCATGAATACAAAAAGATTGCAACCTGTTGCACAAAAGCACAATATATATACTCAAAATGTATTTTAGATTAAATTTGAATTCATAGTAAACCTGCCTGCCTCAAGAGTGGTTAAATTTAAATACAAAAGGATCATCTCTTTCGTCTAAGTGGATTTTTTGTGCAACTGAATAGAATTTTTTTTCTTCTAATTTATATATGTAAAACTAAAAGCAAAAGGAAACGGTGTCAAATCTTCTTTTGCCAATATCTTATAAATTTTATTTGATTTCAATTTCTAGAATGTATTCAAAACGTTAAGAATCTGCCCCCTATGCCCTTTTTTGTCAAGAAAAAAAAGAGCATTTATCTCAATTTTTGTTAATCTTAAAGAATTTCCTTGCTGTTAAATTGGAATTTAGTTGTAACACATTTTTCTATTTTTTGCTGGCAGTTTTTATTTGTGCTTGTACGCTGCTGTTGCTGCAGTAAGGGAATTTTTTAAAATTCTTTGTATTACATAAAAAAATGATAAATATTTGCTTTTACCGAAGAGGTGCAGAACAAAAAGAATGTCAACGAAAATAAAAAGTATTATATATTTTTAACGAAACATTATTTATGTGATGATAATAATATTTTGGAGGCGAAGAAATTGAAATGAAAATGAAATTGAAAACAATTGCAAAAATGTGCAATCTCAAATGAGCAAGATTGTGAATAGCGCTAATGTATAAACAAAATATGCCAGTGGATCGCATTACGCATTACAGAAAAAATTGGATCTTTAGCCGAACAGTTCGTATGTGGAATAAACTTGCAGAGGTCCTTCCTGTTACTTTCAGTGTGGGAAGGTTCAAATCGAACGTCCACAAACACTACTCCCTTTATCCTCCTTCCCATAACAAATTTTCCTAGTTCCGGCACAATGAATTGTGTTTGTAGGGGTCATCCCCTGAGTTCTGGTCCAAGTTAAAAAAAATATTAGTTAATAAATTTGTCGTAGTTTTTTCATGAACCATAAAACTGTAAGTGAGAAATATCCATTGCTATTAAATTACACGGTACTTTAGATGCTACACAGCAAATTATAACGCTTAAACTATTAGAAAAATATTTTGTTTTATTATTTTGCCATATTTTTGCTTGTCCTTTAATTTTTATTTAATAGTGCACTTTGCGCTTTAGGTAACGATATATGTACATACAGGTTTAAGGGAAGTATTTAAAATTGTATGGATCTCAATAATTTTTCCAACAACACAAATTGATTTTGTGCCTCTCACACACTGGGTGACCCATAAATTCACAGGAACACGAAAGCGGGTGAAAGAACAGATACCGAAAGTTCCCAGAAAAAAAGTACATGTTTTCAACAATGATTATGTTAAGAACGTTACAGTTGATGGTGCACGGTGAAGAGTTGTAGTTATTAACTTTTTCGGGCCGAGTTATTTCTTTAAACTTAGAATCATGAAGTTGTTGCCAGGCGTTGAATCTGGATGAATATGGGAAGAATGCCGCTTTAAAGCCATATATTTTGCAAAACTGTCCAACTGTGCAACGTAGATTTATCTTGATAGAAGTTCAACATATTTATTTATTTATTTGCTGCTAAATGAAAGGAATGACTCTATTCTTATCCAAAATTCTCCTCTCCGTTGCCTCAACTAATTCACGCATAGTAACTCGTCGGTGTTCCAAAACTTCATCGTATATTCTGTCGATCAAATACGAAGTAACCTTTTCAATTTAATATCATATTTTTTTGCAACAAAAATAATAATATTCATATTTCTCACACTGACAACTTCACAAAACGCTTATAAATGTCTCTAAAATGTCGCCATTTTCATTTCGCCCTGCCTCTATTGAATTATATTAAAATTTAATTCCCAGAAAATGCCTTTGCATATTAGTTGGTTGGGCAAAAAAAAAAATTTGGCGGGCGGTCTTGATAAATCTTTTTTTTGTGCATTATAAACTGTTTATTTATCTACTAAATAATGTTATTTATGTATCTGCTTCTTAAATTTTTTTCAATTAATTTCATTTTCTTGCTATAAAACATGCATAAAATAATATTATTTATTTTGATACTTTTGGGGTGTTGACAAAAATTATTTTGATAATAAATTTTATAAAATTTATTTATATTAGTTTTTTGTTTTCTTGGCGCTGTGCAAAAATGCAATAACGAATTAATTTTTTTGTGTGAATTCAGTCCCAAACACACATGCTTCTCATGCAAAATACTAAAGAACACCCGCTATAAGAAACCGTCGACCGATAATATTAAACTGCTGCATATTTGTTGTGTTTATTAAGGGTAATTCATGGTGTGGTACCTTTTCTTATATACATAAATTTTTTTAAAGATGTACTCCTAAAAAATGGATTTAATGGATATAGTGAGCCCGTTGTGTTAAATTAGAGGGCGGGAGGGGTGAGTAAAATCACGCAATCAAGAAATGTTAACGCGTTAATAAAAAACGTTAAGAAATTTAAATTTCAGAGCATACTTTAGGGAATTACAATATAAAATGAATTTGTTTTCAAAATACATAACAAGGTTTGTACCCCCGATTCAGGCAAAAAGCACAAGCAAAATTCACTTTAGGGGGAATCCATATAATTAAAGTTTAAAATGTGTTCAGCTCATATGTGTAAAACACCACAAGAAACATTAATTGGAAAACGGAAAAAAAAATTTTAAGCGGCGACAGATATGTATGTCAATGGCGTTTCTTAAAGTCCAATCAATTTTTGTTCTGCGCCGCAAAGCACATAACTTTTTATATACAATGCACGTCATCAGGTTAGCAATTCCCCCTTTCACTGGCCGTTAATGTTAAATACTATCTGAATCAATTGAGCTATAATGTTTATCCAGTAGACTCATCGATTCTCTTTAAAATGAAACAACAATGACTGCTGTAGCATTCAAGATAATATTTTAATTAATTTAAAAAAACTATATATTAAAAACTTACCGCGATAATTTCAATTTAATTCGTATTTTGAGCAAATATATAGCTTTTTAATATTTAAATGTTATATTTTAAACAGTTTTGAGGATAATTAGTCGCCTTTGCTTGAAATCACTTCGAAAATTCATTAGGAATTAAATTGTAAAGGTTTTCAATATAATTCAACGAAATAGCTGACCAAGCGTATTTAATGCCTTCGATTGATACAGTTTTTGTGTTGAATGGTTCTCCTAGCCAACCATTCCCATACGTTCTCGGTCGGGGAAGTATGATGGACATTCAAGGACGTCAACTTTTTCGCTCTGAATCAACGATTTCGCGGATCGGGCTGTGTAGATTTGAGCATCATCGTGCTGAAAATTACATTTAAGATTAACAAATGAGTTTTGAATATCAGTATTACCAGTTGCATGAAAAGGAAGACTTACCAAAAATACCACAATAAGACGAATCACCGAAAAGAATAAAGTAAAAAAAAATCGAAATAATTTTAACTTAATAAATATATTTTGTTATCTTGGACCAGCACTCAGGGGATGACCCCTACACATGCAATGCATTGTGCTGGAACTAGTGGAAAGGGATAGTGATAGAAATGATAGGAAGTGAAGCTTCATTCGTTTTTTTTACAATTCTGCTTTTTTGCACGTTTATTCCTAGAGCAGTGTTGTAGCACCTATCGTGTTGTGAAGGAGGTTTGAAGCTGTGATCTCTAGCCACATTTTATTAAATGTTTTACTTCACCGGTGATTTTGCTACTCAATACCAAAGAAGGAGGGCGCTCTGATGTTACATTAGAATCAACGGAAGTTGGTACTGTTCAGTGACCAGTGACTATGCCTTCGCCACTGAAACTTTCCGCCAACAACTGACACAAGGGCACACTAATGCACATCAAAGAAATGCGTGGTGTTTTTATTTCATGACTGTCTGACGCTGGGTTTGAACCCAGGTCCTTCGGTTTGTGGTCAACGTACTTACTGCCCGAGATATATAATTTTATAAATAAAATAAATTTGTCTCGATGATAATTAATACATAAATTATTACCAAATCCTACCCTGCCTCAGATCTTCTAATTTCATATCAGAAATCAACAATTTTAAGTATTCATATCCTTATTTTAGTGTTAATGAAGATGGGCTGATCGAAAGTTATATTTTTATACATTGAATTCACTTTAATTTTAGTAAAAAATTTTAGTAAAAATTTTAATAAAAAACGACAACATTTTTTGACTGCAAATAAGTTCTATTATATTTATCTCTCTTATAGGAACTGTGTGCTTTATTATTCAAAATTCGCTAAGAATTACGAAAACACATTTTAACTTTCAAAGTTACTTTGGTTTTGTTTTTTTTTTTTTTGTAGCGTGCGTCACAAAATTTTGTGATCAATTAATTCGCAACAAATACCTGCTAAAAAATTATGTGTACGGCATTCGAAAGTACACTTATATTCCACTAAGCGCCGCGTAAACAATAAAAATATTAATTTGAAGTTAACACTAAACTCGAAATTTGAACTTTAGTTAGTAAAAATTCATTAACACAAAGCGCTGTTCAGTTTTAACTTTTATTTACAATTAACTAAAATATTTTTTGAGTTTTTACCTGGAAAAAATTATGACATTAAAAAATTATATTATTTTTTGTTTATTTTAAAATTATTTTTCACAAATCTTTTTGTGTTAATGGGGGTAAGCACCATGCATGCATAAGTTGAAGGTACCTCTTTTGAAAGACGAACAAATTTGTACAGTATTTAGCGTTATATCCATGTCAAATTTTGCACGACTTTTGGTGCTTATAAACGGGAAGTGCATATATATAAAAATAAATTTATATGCAAAAGCAAACTGAAGTTGCTTAAGTTGAGATGCATAAAAGCGCAAAATGCTTATAACCATCGTGCTTATAAGCAGTAAATACTTTATATATTAGTGTGAAAACGTGTACAAATGTTATAATACTTTACTTTTATCTTCGTAAAATTTTACGTCTGTCATCAAATTCTAATGAACAACTTTGTATACATACATATATTAATTATAATTAACAAAACTTTTTTTAAAAAACCAAATGCAAAAATATCGCCTTAATGATTTTTTTTGGTTTGAAAAAATTACCTCCAAATGATTGACGCCATGACAAAAGTATTTTTTTGTTGTCTTTTCAATTCCAATTCCGACTACATACATTGGATTCTGTGACAACCCTGATTATGTATATTTTTGTGCTACAGTAGCACAGACACACATAAATTTTAGAAATAATATCGCATACAAATATCATTTCTTTTTTGTGCTTCTGACTGTTTCTAGCCGGCTTTTTTTATATTTGTAGCAATTAATAGTCATACTTTTTAGCACTTTAGTGCTGCTATTTGTCTACTGATATTTATATAGTATGATATGTATCTATATATAAATTTACTTTTATCTTGCATACAATTTCTTTACCGAACAAATGTAGAGAAACTCAGGCATTGTCTTGGCTAAATTTCTATGAAAAACAAAAACATATTTCTAAAACTGAAATTTTGTGTTTGTTTTCCAAATCAATAAATAAATAATAGTACCAAATTACCAAACAGTACGACTTTTAATTGTTGCTACTCGCAGCAACAACAGAATTTAGAACAGGCGAATAAAACAAATACTTACGATATTAGTTGAATAAAATCCGTGTATGTGTGCTACTGTAGTACATAAATATATTTTAATTATTGTGCTGTGGGATGTTCTTGCTACTAGACATTTGCTAGCGCGAGTTAAAATTTTAATAGTAATACTACCATGTAGTACAAAGATTTCTAAAATAAATAAGTTAAGTAGTGGTAGTCCTGAATATTTAAAATTTTGATATGTGTTAATTTTGTTTCTATTAAATTAATAAGTCACAAAAATTACACTGTTTTTATTCAATCAAAACGAGCTTGGTATCGTATTTAGGTTCGTTCTGAAAAATCTACTGAAGCTCAGACTGGGCATTGGGTTAAATATGAAAAAGATCTTTCGGTTAGACTATATTTTTTTGTATTTAAATTTTACCCATGCCAAAAACAATACATTCGTTTACATACAATAGCATGTATGAGGGCAGATTGATATTAAAGTTACCTAGCGCTAGATGGCAAAACAAACAAAAACCTTTTTTAAAAGAAATTGTGATATCTGTATTGTGTAGTTTTTGTTCACTGAACATGGAGGACAACTTCTGTCTAAGTTGTTAGTAATGGTACTTTGTTTCTTTTCGTTGTTATGCTTTTTCATCTTTTGGGAATCCCCTATTTATATATTACTTTATTCCCGTCACAAAGTGTTGTAAGTATGCGTAAGGGAAACTTTTTGAAATAATTCATTATATGGAGACAAACTCGCAAGAAACTTAAATTTACATCTGAAAAATTGGTTCATTGTAAAGAAAAATTCACTGTATGGCAATTTACTGTAAGAAGAGGAAAATGAATTAATATTTGAACGAGAAAGCTGTCTTCTTGAAATGAATTCATAGTAAAAAATCTTCATTCTATAGAAGTTCACTATAGAGAGGTTCGACTGTAGTATAATACCACTATTAGTAAAAATGTTTCCAAACGAATATTAAAATTTTTATATCATAATTTTGCAATTTAGGTCTTTTGCTGGTTTTGAAATATTAAAATCTTACGAATATTAGCGATTTCTGGGCAACAGATTCTAAAATAAAAAATGAGCCGAATGAATTCATGTTTCCAAAAATTTCAACAATTTTATTTAGAAATGTGAAAAAATATTTTCTTATCAATATATAATTAAAATCAAAGAGAAAAATAGACTACAACCTGCAACTCATTGCGATATTAATAGATCAAGTTTTATTATATTAATAGATCAAGTAAGTTATTATAAAAATTGTAATTGTGATCTCGAAATCGATTGAAAAGTACTCTGATTTTCTTTGTACGTAACACCCTACCTATTACGTCGTGATCTAGCTTATCGAATGCCTTTTCGAAATCAACAAAGCATAAGTATAGATATACTCGTCACTCCACTGACTGTTCTACTATAAATCTCCGGCTATTTATATGGTCAATACACGATTTATTGTTGCGATCTTTGAGGTCGTCTTTTTTTTGGTATTCTGATATTTACACCCTTCTTAAGCTCCTTCGGTAGGGTTTCCGTTGTCCAGAGCTCAGTGGTAAGAGACAAAATCATATCTGCACTCGTTCGCGGGTCCGCTTTAATAAGTTCAGGAGAAATTCCATCCACGGCTGGAAATTAATTTTTTTTTTTTTAGGGATTTTATTGCATTTATCACCTCACAGATGCTGCGACATGTTCTTAAGATGTCGAGATTTTCAGATTGGGATCTACAGTCGCACTTTAATTGAACATTGTTGTTGTCGTAACCTTTTTTGAGGAAAATATTTTCCATAGCATAACTTATTAGCCCATTCCTATTTCTAGTTTAAATTATCTTTATGCTTAAGATAAAATTTCTTTTAACGCAAAAACTTAGAAAACGACATCCACGTATTCGTTCACGCCATTTAACCTCCTATATTTTTGTGTACATTCATACATATTCTTTAAATATTATTGTACACAATTGCTTGAGTTAAACAGTGTTTGTTTTCACTCTTTGGGCAAGATGCCAAAAAAAACCGACAAACCATATTAAACGGGCCTAAAATGACAGCGATATGGTGAACAACAACAACAAACAACAACTACTGCGATGTTAAAAATTTAGCAAAGGAAAATTCTCTCGTTGCACATTTCTACAAAAACAGACGCAGCAGAATTAATAAAAGCAAAAACTATGAAGATGATTCGTATAAAATCATCTTTAGGAAAACACTGACAGAATAATGTCATTGTACTTAGCAGTAGTGGCGGTGCTTTTTATTGGTAATATTTTCTTATTCTTAGTACATTTTTGTTTGTTTTTATGTAAATATTTCAATCGTAAACATTAGTTGTGTGTGCGTCCAAAAGTTACTGCTGCCAACGAACGTTTACTAGCACATGCTTTTCAATTTCAACGGTTCTGATGACGACAGTGAATCGCTATTTCAGTTAATTCTAGTTACACAATTTTTTTTATATATTTTTGTTAGGACAGGGGATGACCCCTACATATGCAACGCATTGTGCTGGAACTAGTAAAATAGGTTATAGGAAGGAGGTTAGAGGGAGTAGTGCTTGTGAACATTCGATTTGAATTTTCTCACGTTGAAAGTGAAAGAAGACCTCAGCGGGGAGTTTATTCTACATACGAACTGTGCAGCCAACAAACAAATGTTCTCTGTAATGCATGCTACGATTCACTGGCCAATCGACCACAAATGGATGAGCTCGTAGTGAAAAACCTGTGGTACGCAAAAAAAAGTTCGGGTATCGGGAACAAGTTCCCTGATTTCATTAAAGCACATTCCATTGTAGTAACGATAAAACAGAGAAACACAAGCCACGTTGCGACGATGTTCTAGTAAGTCAATAAATTGGCTACCCTACTGTCACCGATGAGCTTCTTCGCTCTCTCCTGCACGCGGTCGAGTAATTTCAAAACAGACTTAAAGCACCAGCCCATACATGAGAGTTGTATTCCGTTAATAAATTGTTTAGACAACTCTTTGTCTTCCTAGTGAAATTAAAGTTACTACTGTTATTATATATGATCTTTATTCACAATTTCAGCTTGCTCGTATTTATATGTGCACTTGTTTGATTTATATATACTCATACATTACACACGTACACACTTTTATTACTAACTAGTATATCCAACGGTCGACTCAATCGACCGCATTCTAGAAATTAATATTAAACATTTATATACATAAATACACACGATAAAATACAAAAACACATTTTAAAAAATACATTTTAAATAAACAACTTAAAACTCTGTCTCATTTCTATGCAAAAACTAATTGGAAAAACACACATGCATACGTTGTTTATTTTTCAAGTTGAAGCTGATACATGCATGTGTTCGTAAGTGTGCATGTGTTAGTAGCAATCTTAAACGCTTATAACTCCTAAAATTCTAAACCGATTTAAACCATTTAAAAACATGTAAATCTTTCAAAAATCGGTTCAGTATTACGGCCGTAAAAGGGGTCTAAAAAACGTGTTTGCCTATTAATAATATAGTTTTTTTTGCAGAAAATTATATAATTTATATTGGAATGAAGTACTCTCTTAATAAAATAATGAATTTATCCAAAAATAATTTCTTAAATTAAGAAGATATGGGTAAACTCAGATTTGAACTCAAGCCATAAAATTTTCATTTCAATATATACCTTAAACAGTTCAACAATTATGTACGTATAAATATTAATTATTAAAAATCATATAATTTTTTTCAGTTATAAAATCAGCAGAATTGATGATTATAAATATTAAAAAGTATATTATTTATATGTCAAAACTAGGGAAGTGCTATTAGTCGATTAATCATACTTTGATTAATTAAAATACAGATTTATTAATTAGTCTATTAATCAAGAGCTCTTATTATTCAAAATGCTAATTCATTAAATATTTTTAATTTGGATTATTCCAAATTGAATAATAATATTATTCAAAAATACAAAACAAAAATATATAAAAAAAAATTAAGAACAAATGAATGAAGTAGAAAAAAGTAAAAAAGAAAACTTAAAACTAAGAACAACAATGACATACTCGTAACAAAAAAGAAAAAGTAAAAAACATTTTTTTTTTCAACTATTCAAAATTGTTATCATGACTAAAGGCCTAATTAGTTTTTACTTTTCGTTGCCGTTCTTGTTCTGCAAAAGGAATCAGTTCTTTTTAAAACCAAAAAAAAAAAACATTGAAATTGTTAACAAAAATTTTGCGTAAAATTTTTCTTTAATAAACAAAACGAATCAAATTAATAAGAAATGAGTATTTCTAATTGTTCTACTTCTGTATCCAAAAAACTTGTGTTTTGTATTGGCGATTCAGGTGTTAAGGGTTAAACAAATTTGAAACTGTTGTCATTGGATGTACATTCATTTTCTTCAACAAAATTTTTGCGTTCAAAGGCGCTTAAAGTTTAAAAAGATTTGAATGTATTTCATGTTTGTAAATATGAACGTATGTACATATAACTGACTCATCAAACGCCAACGATGTCTAAACGTTGTGCAACTACCGGATGGAAGCTCTTCGTTCTTCTTTTCCTTTGAACACCTGTCTCTAAGTGAACTACACCTCTTTACGCAAGTTTCCTCTAAGAAAATTTATGTTATTCCATATAAAATAATCATACGTACATAAATGTTTTGTTGAGCCTGACGTGGTAAACACATTTCCTGAGAATTTTGTGATTATACGGTCCGCTCTTTTTCTGGCAATCTGTAGAATTTATTGAATTTCTTGTATAATATTTCACTCTTTCAAAATCTTGAACTGAATTGAAACAAAATGTACTGACTTTTAACAAACATTTTTTAATATTTTGCACCACAGCAAACTGCCACTTAACGCTCTATGCTATTTTCTACAGAATAGTTCGCAACAGAATAGAACGAAAAATTATTTTTCAATTGAAGAGAAACAAAACAGCTGATTCGTAACAGAACAGAACGTACAAACTAGTTCTGCCTTTAATTTGAATAATCGAATTTTATACACTCAAAAAATTCTGTACGTAAAATTAACTGATTTTGTAATATAAAATAAATGAAAGTTCTCTTAAAAATTGGTCTATTAATTTTTCATTTAAATTTAACCAAAAGTTCATTTAAAGGTTGGAAACGAACTTGTTTTTACATATTTAACCTTTGTGAATTCTCTTATTTGTCAGCAATATATAACAAATATTTTTAGTTTAAATTAATCAGTCATGGCATCAACAGTGAAATTGGAAAAAAACAGAAAAAAATTGTGGAAATATATTTAGAAATTCCGGCATTTTTTATGCATTAATAGCAAGGTTATCTGGTATGTCCCGGGCAACCACCAGAAATGTTGTAATTCGGTTTCGTAAGACCCAGTCTATCTACAGAAAGCCTGGGTCTGGTCGACCTGCTGGCTTTTTAGATAAAAAGTTGGGGCGAAATATTAACCCTACGGTCCATAACCGGGTACCCGGGTACTTTTTTGAACTTTAAAGTGCTGCTGTTCCTTTATTATTGAAGATATCAACATGAAACTCCGGATCATCAGAGATTTCGGCTAAACTTAGAGACTCGAAAAAAAGTTTATCAAATTTGGTTAAATATATTAACTAAAAAATGAGTTTAATGTTTTTGCATACAGGGGTCCATGACCAGGGTACCGGGGTACCTTAGTGCAAATTACCTTATATTTCAAAGAAAAAACGTTTGTTTTATTTTTATTTTGTTTCAAAATGTTTATTGATGTGTAAAATATGAACTGTAATTGTTTTTTAGTTAAATTATTTATATTTTATTCATTTTAACTCATTTCTAATATTTGATGTCTTATGTTGAGTCATTGTTGAAACATGGAAAACATTTTGATATCGTTTGAGTATGTTGATCGCAAACTGGTTTCTCGCAAACGTTGCAGACTTTTCTCGTCTTTCTTCTCCTTTTGTCTGGCAAAGAAGCGCACAACTAGCAGCATCCTGTTATTGGCTTCCTGCCATCAGTAGAAGCAGCCGTAGAAGTAGATGGTTGCTCGGTATAGGTTACCGTCTCCACTGGTCTTCCCAAAAAGCTCTCAATTACTGATTTGGTGGAAAAATGGCACGTTACTTGGCGATTGGCTACTCTTTCTTCTATTATTGGCGCACACAAATCTCTAGCAAGATTACGCAAAAAGCGTTTTCTCCGTGTTGTTTGATATGGAACAGTTCTGTTATTATCATGAAATATAGTGTATGCCGCGAAAGCACTAACATCGAGCATATTGTACAAAAACGACAAAGGCCACCTTCTTGTGTGTGTCTCTGTGTGGTATACTCCCGAAGCGTCTGGTCCATAACATCCACGCCACCTTTCGTTTTTTTATAAAAATTGATGATTTCTGGTTTGCCGTTTTCTTCTACAGTTGCATCATCATGCAGAGTCGACAAAAATATTACGGAATTTGTTTTCCTCTGTTTGTATGAAACCATAGTCACCTTCTCGTGGAAACCAAATTTGCTTGTCCCAACGGTCCAACTCTTATCGTCTTTCATTTCTGTTTGTATATAGGCTTTGTTTCGCCGCAGTGTTCCAACAATGCTAAGTTTGACGGATATCAGCTGCTTTGCCAGTGGCAGCGTCGTAAAAAAATTATCCATGGTGATATTACGTCCGCTATTGTGGTATGGCCCAACCAAATCTCTGACTACTCTTTCGCCTACACCGATTTCGCGACCACTGTCTTGTTTGCCAGTATATATTTGGCCATGAAGAGGATATGAATTTTTAGCATCGCATATCCACCATACCTTAATCCCGTATTTCGCAGGCTTAGATGGAATATACTGGGTAAATTTTGTTCTGCCGCGGTACGGATACAATTGTTCGTCGATTGTTAAATTTTCTGTAGGCACATAGTATTTTGCGAGATTTGCGTTCAACATTATCCAAATATCTCGTATTGGAGCAGCTTTGTCTGTGCGCTGCCTCTCGTTTCTTGTTCTCGCGTCATCAAAACGTATAAAACGAATAAGATCCCAGAAGCGGTTTAATCCCATTGTTGCACGGAATAGAGGATGAGACAATTGCGTCCATAAGTCCTTTGCATTTTCATCATTGGAATGATTTGCGCCTGCCATTATCAGCATTCCAATGAATGCCTATATTTCTGCCACTGTCGTATCCTTCCACTTCAATTGACGCTTTGTTGTGTTTGCTGCATTGTAGGCATCATAAGCTGAATTGGCTTTTTTGTTGGTATGACGCACGATTATATCGACCATTTCTATTGTAAAATAACTCTTGAAGCATTGCATACCAGTCATACTTTCCGTCATTCGTAATGGACCACTGCGAGTTCTTACGATGTTGTGACTCCTTATTTGTTGACAAACAGGTGGTGTTAGTTGCCATTGAGTACCATCACGTGCAATCATACTTTCTGTTGTGCTTGATGTTGGTGCATTTTCTTCAACCATATCAGTTTCGCTGTCACTTTCATCTTCAAATACATCTTGCCCATACAAAATGCCCATAGAAACCAATTTTATCTTACAAACATGAAAATTGTACAGTTGAGATGTAAAAACTAAGCGTTTCTAATAATCTGTGCATATATATATTATTTTATTTGAGTATAAACGAAAAAACTTCACTAGGGTACCCGTGTACCCTGGTTATGGACTCCCGTTCGTCCAGGTGGTTATGGACCGTAGGGTTAAAAGAAAAATGATTTTAAGCCCCAATGCGTCTCTGAGGGATTTGGCCAACACGTATTGTACATAAAAGTGAAGAAGTTTAAACTAAGACCCTATGCTGTCATAAAAGTTACAAATAGAAATGATACACAAAATACAAAAGCAAAAGGAAGAGCTAGAAAACTTCTACGAACAGTGCTGAACAATTTTCAAGGTTGTGTAATAATGGATGATAAAGCCTACGTGAAAGCAGATTTTAAGCAACTTCCAGGGAAACAATATTATACGGCATACACATATTTAAATTTGAAAAGGTGGACAAATTTGCAAAAAAATATTTAGTTTGGTCAAATGAGAAAACCATTTGTTACTAAGAGTACATTAAATCAAGATCTGTACATAAAAGAATGCTTTCAGAAAAGTCTGTTACCCATGTATAAACAGCACAATACTCCTCTTATATTCTGGCCGGATTTCGCAACCATACATTAGTCTAATAAAACAGTGTATTGATATAAAACAAACAGTATAAATTTAGTTCCAAAGGACTGCAATCTGTCTTGAGTTGCGCCCAATAAAAAAGTTTTGGGCAATATTGAAACAAATGCTGAGAAAAACATCTAAAGAAGCTAAGAACGAAAAAAATTTATGCAAATTGGAATAATGTTGCCAAAAAGGTTGGAAGATTAGGTGTTCAGAAGCTGATGAAGGGTCTGAGAGCGAAACTTCGAAAATTCGCTTTATGTAAAAGCGAATTGTAACAGAGTACAATTTGATTTAATTCATTTTTATTGTAATTAATTTTTAAATTATTAACAAAATAAGATGTAAAATTTTTTTCGTTTCCAACCTTTAAGTTTTAATTTTAAAAAATTAATTGACTTAAGCACGTAAACAAAAGACTTGTCCTTTGTTTCTTAGTTTTTTGACTAAATGAGTTAAAAATAAAATTGCTTACAATTTTAAAAGTTTTTTCTTTTAAAAATTACTGTAGGGATTACTTTTTGAATAACGTACCGTCCGTTACTGTGATAATATTGTAAGTGTACCACACAAATATAAATTAATCAGAGCGTTTGAACAATTAAGCGCACTTCTCTAAACAAAACTATTTAATTTATTTATTTTCTTTTGAATTAAGCAGATTTTTAATGTGCTTTTTTTTTATTTAATTTTAGGTAAGTTTGTTGCGACAGTTATGAACGGCAGTGTAAGTGTTGAACATTTTTTTTATTATGTTTTTAACTAACCTTAATTTTTTAGAGAAAAACTTAACATTTGAAAGTAGTTAAAATATATTAAATACTTTTTTTTTCTTTAAAATTATTGAAAAATGATTTACATTTTATTCAAAGGGTGCGGGTTACCTTAGAGATTAGTGAATAGTGGATTAGATTTATAGTCTGTGGGGTCACAGGATCGATTATTGGGAAGAACCTGGGTTCTTCTGCAGACAAGCCAAAAAAAAACTTAAGCAGTTTGTGTTTTGTGTAGAAAAATTATAATAATAATTTTTAATTCAATATGAAGAAAACTTAACTTTTCCAGCAAAAAATACTACTGTCAAGTAATGAGTTAAAATGCTAATAAACATATGAATTCTACCTCGGCTTTTTCACTCATTACATTAATTACAAATAACGATTTAAAAATGTCAATACATAAATGTTATTGAATACATAAAAAACAATAAAAATTAATTTTTTGCTTTGAGTATTGAACTCATATGTTCGAAGGAATCGTTGTGTTAGATGGGAAGTGTTTCAGCCACTGTTTTATTGCTCAACTATTTTATTATGCGATAAAAACACTTCTCAGAAACACGCACACAATTAAAAAAAAGTTAAATTTCTTTAACTCTAGTTCATACTTTTGGATGTAAAAACTTCTTATAATTACAAATAAACGCTGAAATTACCGAATAATTAATCAGACAATTTTTATAAAACACAAGTTTTTATATTTTTCTTGCATTTGGTAACTTTCTAATTATTTATTAAAATAATATCATACGAGAGATGTTTAAAAAATAATAAAATTTTCACATTTCCTCCATGACTTTTGTGATAAATTTACTAACTTTAAACACGTTGGTAAATGTTTCTGGAACATTAGGGTGGGTACAGCCAATAGAGCCAGATGCTATACCACAAAATTGATTGTTTATTATGATTGGACTTCCGCTGTCACCACTACAGGATGCGTTTTCCTCGGCCATAGCACAAAGCATATTATGTGTTATCTGCATTGTGGTGCTATATTTCTTCTTACATGTTCTTTTGCCCATCACTTTTACGCTGCGAGCTTGCAGCTGATTCGAATATGAACTCGCATCTGTTGTAAAACCCCAGCCATAAAATTTGGCCTCATCCCCAGCAACGGAGAGTTTATTGCATAAGCCAATTGGTTGAACTAACGCACTTTCAATAGGAGCAGCTAACTTTAGCACCGCTACATCTACATCAAATGTATCGCTGGCATATTGTTCATGTATCATTATTTTGCTGACGTTGAATATGATACCCACATCAATGAGTTTTGTAGCACCTCCTTTTACGGTCAATTGGTCTGGTAATGCACCGTTTACACAACTGGCTGCAGTGACAACAAAACTATCTGATACAAAAGTACCACCGCATTTAAATTCTCCTTCAAGGAAAATCTGTGCTATAAACGGTACATATTTGATGTCTTCTGGTTGTCCACCCGTTATTGACAAACATCCTGATATTTGTAGCAGCACCAAATTACTGATTATAAACACTTTAAAAAATTTATTCAATTTAATCATTTTTTACTTTTTAATGGCAAACGGAAACTGACAAGTTTTTAATTGTTGTTAGAGCTTTTATATTAATCAAATTTAAGGTAAGACGAAAACATTTGCATAAATATTTGTAAAAGTACAGGTGAACCTCAATTTATGCAACACTTGAATTGCATGGCATACAAGTTTTTCTTTGCTATGTTCATGTCCGTAACAGCACGTTCAAAAGTTATATAATAAATCTCTGGTTCAAAAATCCTAGTAGATATTGAGAAAACTATTTTACGTGGAGTTAGTTTGCACGTATCTTCTAGCAAAGCGAGGCACACCTGTCATACGTCATGGAATTTTTTTTAACGTTCTTGTGCGTAAATATTTTATTTTTAAGTTTTAAAAATTTTATATAATTTGTTTATTTTAAAACTATTATAGAATAGACAATAAATGTCAATATTAAAGCGCGTGTTTGAATTGTTGTTGGCGTGTATAACACGTCAAAACAAAAAGAAAATAAATTATAATTAGAATATGAAAGAGGTTTGAGCTACACTTAAGTAAATTATGTTAGCAGTTTGCTATCAAGTGATTCAGTTATATTTTATGGCCTAATAGCATCTAGGTCTTTCAGGTCCGAATATGGATGTGTGAAATTTAAGCATGTAGTGTTATTCAATATTATTTTATTGCTTACATTGATGAAGTTTATCTTACACGATTCTTTCAAATAGAGATACGCGCTGGAACAGTTTTTACCTCACGCTCATGCACGCAAACCAACAACAGTTTTATTCACGGACGTTAACGAACGACAAAATTTTGGATTCTCATGATCACGTACGCCAAGGAACTGAGTTTATTTAATCAAGCAAAGCTCACGCATGACAAAACTTAAATGATCACGAATGCTTATGCCGAAGTGAATTCAAAACAATTATTTTTTATATTGTAATAATAAATTTTATTCAACACACACTTATATCATCAAGTAAGACCGAAATATCGACTAAATACAAAAAAAAAAACATTTGTAATGTCCAGCAGAAAAGTGAACAGATGAGCCCAAAGTTGTTTTATTTTAAGGCAAGAGATCACGGTGCTACGTCAGAAGACCCCCTAATACAGAATTCAACCCAAAAGACGCAACAAAAACCGTTAAACATGGTGGTTCTAGCATTATGGTATGAGACTGCTTTTCTTATTATGGTGTAGGACCCATATACTGGATCAAAACAATGATGGATAATATAGTTTACGTTAATATCCTCCTGGAAGCAATGCTACCGTATGCTTCTGAGAAAATGCCGCTCGTGTGGGTCTTCCAGCAAGACAATGACCCGAAGCATACGAACAAAATCGCAAAAAGGTGGTTTTTGAACAATATAGTAAACGTGGTGGAGTGTCCCGCTCAGTCCGCAGATCTCAAACCAATTTATAATTTATGGACAGATATAAGGAAGGCAGTCTCTGAAATACTGCCAACTAGTAATGAAGACCTTTGGACGGTTGTTCAACAAATCTGAAACTCAATTTCGATTGAAAGATGCCAAATATGCCAATAATGGGCACCCAACAAAATATTAATTTTAATATCTTAAGACATCATAAATATGGTGAATTCAATATAATTTCAAAACAAAATGAACTATGGTGCTATTTTTTTGACTGAGTGTTTCTTTAATAGTCAATTTCACAATCTCGAAAGAAAATCCCAGCGAAAGATAGCTAGTCGCGCTCGATATCGAATCAATTTGGATTCCTCTATTTCGACAGCTTGCGTTCGCTTCCACTTACGTGTGTCCATGGTAGAATAATACAGGTAATGTCGAAGGTTCGAAGCTGTCAAAAAGCACAAAAGAAAAATGCCAAAATATTGTATATTCACATGTGTGTTTGGTTGCATTTTTTGTTCTATAAAGAATTTTGTTTCTTTTCCTTTTCTTATTTGCAATGTTAAAGTGTGCTTTTTTAATACATAATAAAATTTTGACAGCTGCGAACCCCAAAAAAAAGACTGTTAACGCTTCGCTACTATGTGTGTGTTAGTTTTGGTTGTTTACGTCACAGCAATGCCAGATCGACAATTGCTTTATTTTTGACGATTTCTTATTAAACTACTTTAAAAAATACAAAATTCTTTGTGGATATTTAACACTTTGCTTAATAATGTTCAACTATAGATAACAAAATTAACGAAAAATAATAATAGTAAAGAAGTGAAAAATACAAAACAAAACAAACAAGATGTAATACGAGTACCAAAATGGAGATAAACTAGAACTATTCCCAGATGCCATACGCACATAAATATACAATAACCCTTATCTTTTTCCACTCTGCAAATCTTGCTTTGGTTGCAACAAACACCGGTATTCCTCTGGCCAACTGTGGATTTTCTTCCATATTGTGGATTAGCACCAGCAACTATTGCATTGTTAACTTTTTCAAACTAAATTAAAATTTTTTAGTATAATACGCATGATAATATTTTATAGTTTTACTTACCACTTACTTTCCATTGTTATTTGCCTTAAAATGTTTTTTTTAATATATTTATTTTTTTTGAAATAGAATTTTTTCAAGTTTTCAACATAAGAAAGCAAAACTGTAACTGCTTCGAATTGACATTTGCGTTCTCAGTGTTGACAACACGTTCGAAATAGTGGAATCGGATTTTGCTTAAGAACACTTACGTTTGCTTTCGATTTGTCGTTCGAGTCATCGTTCGCATTGAAGTATGCTTAGATCAACCCAAATCAGTTTTCCTTCGCTTAAAATGCGAATGACAGCGTTCTTTCTATATTGTGGAACAGGGCATATGTTTTTTTTTTTAATAAAAAAAAATAAATAAAATAAACGTCTTTTTATTTAATATTGTCACAGTCTTATAAGTATCTTACGACACATTTTCAATCAAATAAGTTTAACGTTTTCAAAAATATATGATGAAGAAGCATTTTTTTCGGTGGTGCTATTTCTTGGCCGCCGCTGTATGTATGTATGCATTAGTGCTTTGGCGAATACTAGTGTTCGTGTTCTCTCGACTAGTTACCTATTTTCGATATTCGTAATTCGCAACAAAATCCGAGGGCGGATCAATAAGTCCGTGATTTTTCGAACTTCCCTCGTATTTGTATGAAATGCAACACTGTTCACATCAAGTACCACCTGTTAATAGACTACTGTCATATTTTGAGCAAGTGTCGTCATTTACTTTTCGTTTAACAGCTGTGCGAAACATACAATCTCGTGCATTTTTCTAAAAATGGAAAAAAGTGAATTTCGAGTGCTCATTAAACATTATTTTTTGTGAAAAAACCGTCAATCAAATCAAAGAAAAGCTCGATAAATACTATGGGGACTCTGCACCATCGATTTCAATGGTAAAAATGTGATTTACTGATTTTCGTTGTGGTCGCACAAGTAGAAATGACGCTGAATGTTATGGAGGGCGAATTGAGGTCAGTACACCCGAAACTGTCGAAAAAATCCACGACATGCTGTTGGCCGATCGAAGAATAAGAGTGAGTGAGATTGTTCATGTTATAGGCATTTCATATGGCAGTGTGGTTTCGATTTTAAGTGATCAACTGGGTTTAAGAAAGTTGTCTGCAAGAGGGGTGCCATAAAAGTAAACGTGTGACAACTTCAAAGAATTGTTTGGAGTTGTTTAACCGCAATCCGAATTGGTACCTCATCCACCATATTCTCCGGAAGTAGCCCTAGTGACTACTTCCTATTTCCAAACCTAAAGAAATGGCGCGGTGGAAAGAGATTTAGCTCCAACGTTGATATTATTGACCAAAGAAATGCAAGGATACAAAAATTGGAGAAACGTTGGACTAAGTGTATTGAATTAAAAGAAGATTATGTTAAAAAATAAATTTTTGTTTTGCAAAAAAACCGTGTTTCATTCAAAAGGTCACGGACTTATTGATCCAGCCTCGTATATTATTATATATAAGCTGCCACTTCTATTCTTGAAGTGGAAGAATTAAATTTGATTAAGACAGAAACATTCATACTCTTTTTGATTCTCAAAAAAAGCATTTTAATACTCGTTTCATGCGGCAGAAGAGCTAAAATAATATTTAACTTAGAGACAATAATACAGAACATAGGAAAAACATCGAATTGATGACTCGTCCTCCGTTCAGTCCTGACTTGAGACCCAATGACTTCTTGTTCTCGAATATTAAAGTCAATGATTTACGATCGCCGAAGAAGCAGTTGAAGCGTTCAAAAACCATGTTTTGGAGGTGTCTAGAGAGGAATTGAAAAATTTCTATGACAAATGATTTGAACAAATGCAAAAGTGTATTGATCATCAAGGAGGATATTTCGAAAAACAATAAAGCCAAACATATGGCCGTGTACCACTCAGAATTGACAGTTACTCAAACGGAATAGTGGCCACAAGACCCAAACGGCCGATGAAACAGGCGACCATTTGCTTCGCTGTGCTTCTTCCACGAACAACTTTTGCTGGACTTTGCTCGTATTGGAATTGTTTCCGGCTCATAAGCATATATCCATGATTTGTCACCTGTCCCGATTTTATACACGTCTTTTGAAGCACCAAGGTTGAAATTTTTAACCTTGCACCACTTGACGCGAGCCTTTTTTTGCGCGATTGATAAATTAATGGTTTAATGAACGAGAACAAATTCTTTTTACAACTAAGTGTTCATGCAAAATCGAAAGTAATGAAGTGGAACTAATTTGCAAGGATGCCTCTATCTTACAATATGTCACATGACGATCTTGCATTATCAGTTCTCGCACTGCAGCATTTCGTGTTCCCGAAATATAAATAGTTCTCCTCGTATAAGGTGGTGTAAATTTTTTGTTCTTTTGGAAAATTGTATGTCTTAAGAAAATGTTATGAATTTTTTTTGGTCTAATATAATTTTTGTCTGTATTTATTAGGCGAAGGTGTATAAAATTCGGCACTGCCGAACATAGCCGTCATATATATTTTTATTTACCTATTTTAAAGCGAAAATATACATTCAAACGTGCCCTAAAAAATATATTAGTACAAATACTTGAACAAGTGTTTTTTTTTCTCGAAATTTTCCGTAATATAAGAGCCAACATTGACTAAAAATGTTAGCAGTTTCAAGCCACCATTAAAAATCAATTGTCTTAAACATCAACAAAATAGCAAAAATAATGATGAAATTAAATATACTTTTAAAATTGTTCATGTTCGGTCATTTGATACTGCTACAAATATCAGGAACATTGTCAATAAAGGGTGGTTATCCTGCTGATATTAAAGACATACCGTCTATAGTACAGATTTTCCGTAACGGAATTTTCGAGTGCGCAGGAAATTTGATATCTGAAAATGTTGTTGCTACTGCAGCCCATTGTCTAGAAGAGGATGTTCCCGAGGAATTGATTATAAAAGGAGGTACTTCCAAACTTATTGATGCTGGTGTCCTATTTAATGTTACGAACATTTACAAGCTTAAGGACTACAGCCCCAAAACAAGGAATATGAATATAGCGTTGCTAAAATTAAAAGAAAATATTCAAGGTGAATTAGTTAAACCAGCAGCTTTGTGTAGTAATGGCATTCTCCATGGTAATGATGTACAAGTATATGGTTGGGGTAAAATTAAAAGTGCAGCTGGCACGTATCGTCCAAAACGATTGCATACCGTTAAACTTAACGTGGTTGATAGTTCCATCTGTGCGAACATGTATAAGAATATAAATAACGTAACAAATAATATGTTTTGTGCGGCCGCACCAGGGAAAGGGGCAACTCCAACCGATTTAGGTGGTCCGGCTATTATTAACGGTGAATTGTGTGGGATAGTTTCGTGGGGCGTTGGGGCTGCAAAACCGGGTTATCCATCTGTCTATACTGATTTTTGGAGTGCAAGAGTGCGTAATTTTATAGCAAATATATTGAAAAAGTGAATATTTGCAATGTCTTTTAATATAAAATACTTCTTTAAACTTTTTGTTTTTAATAAATGTTATTTGGAATGTATTTTACCATAAGAAGAAACAAAAATTAACAAAAAATTGTGTTTATTTTTTATGATTCGTTTTTATTATTTTCGGAATGGGATTCTCCGAAACTTTTTTTTAACTGCCATTGATTGAATTTGAGCGTAGCACATCCGCACAGAAAAGGATATTAATTTAATTAACGACACAATGTTGTAGTATGAAAATAAAAATAAAAATAGAATTGTGTAAAAATAATGAGGAAAGTAAGTAGTATATAAGATTCAATGCGATAATAAGTAAATTGAGAGAATTTTCACTAAGTAAAAGAATTCTCTTAAAAATATATTCCGTTACATAAAGTTGTAGATTTCGCTTAGATTTTTTTTTTGATTTCAAGCAATAAAAAACGTAATGAAAGAACATTTCTACCAGATTAAAAAGTACACCAACATAATCCTTGTTATATGAATTACTTTTTTTATTTGTATGAGCTTTATTAAAAAGAAACTAACTTGAGAAATTTTTATCGAAATCTTATTTTTTGCTTGGACATTAATAGCCTTATCTAATTTTTATTTTTTTGCTTTTGAGAAATTTAACATTTTCATATATAGAAATTTTTTGAGATTAAAAAAATTGGCCAAAATCGAATTGGTTGGTGCTTAATAGGGTGGAAGCACAAGGCTTCTTAAGATTCAGAACTTTTGAGAAATTCCGTTTTGGCAAAAAGAATACGAGACTTATTTGTATTGTGGTAGATATTATTAATTAATTTAAAGCAAACACAACTTTACCACGATCAATATTCAAATTTTACCATCTCTAATTAGCTTTAAAATTAACCCATTGCTATACGTTGGTTTTATCTCATGTGTCATTTTCCTTTCTAATTATTTTGATTTTACTTAAGTAAAACTTTTTTTGACGAATACTTAACAAGTACGTTTGTTTGTTTTTTGTTGTGACACCTATTTGGTCAATTTCAACTGGTTATGTGCCAAAGTACTGAAAGTATTGCAAGACTCAAGCCAGCAGGTTTTTTAATCCAAAAGTCTCTATTTTGAATTTAGGATCTTTTCTAAAATAACAGCTTATATTGTTTATTTTTTCTTTTAATTAAAACGAGTGTGAAAACTTATCAGCTGCCTCGTTCGAAACCATCAAGCTTCGAAATGCCACAAATGCCATGCGAAATTTCATTAATGATTTCAAGTGTTTTCAGATTTCTTTATTTTTATTTATTTTTTTTTTTTGCTGAGCTTCAGACGATGATTACCTATTTCTCGTGTTTATAAATCTTCTTGAAAAATAAATTTGCTAAAATAAAAAAAAAATAAAACAGGTGGTTTTTAAATTAATAATATGGTTTCGCATGTTGTGCTGTAGTTGTTGCATTTATCTTCCTCTCAATGCTGTTGTTGTTTCAACAACACCTTTTGTCGTTTTGCCAATTTGCAATGTATTCCTTCAACTCGACATTGATTTCACATGCTAATCATTCACTCGACACTTAAACATACTTTTAGAACTTGTAAAAAAAAACATTTTTTTTTGTTGTTAAATCAATAGAAAAGTGCCATTAACAACAACCTAAAAATTTATTGAATGAATGACTAACTAATTTGTGGTATTCTCAATTGTTTTTTGATCTTGTGCGATCAAGGTATTTGTATTTAAATTTATTAACGAATTGCTACGATTTTATTGTGTTAATCAAGAAATTGATTTAGAATTGTTAAAACAAGATACAAAAAGTTTAAGGTAAAATAAAATAAAAATATAAAATGAACTGTAATTTGTTAGACTGCACAGTAGAGCGAACTGACTACTTCGCCCTAAAACTTAAAATCAAATCAAATCCTAAAAATGTGTAACATTAATATTTTCTTGAATTTTGAATTTATTATTTTATAACACTGATCTTCTGATCTACAGTGAATTGAATTAAATATTAATGCACCAAATTGGAATTATTCCCCATTTACAGTAAATATTCACTTACTAATTTTATTATTTTTATAATACCGAATATTTTTGTGTTTTTTATGAGGTGTATTTTACAACTCTTGACGTGTGTACGTCTACAGTGCAACTTCCACAATCCGGACACATGCAGTTTTTATCTCTGTCGGATTAACGAGTTGTCCCGGCTATACCAGTTGATTGTACTATGATTTATTAAAAAAACATTAAATTATTATATTAATTTATTAAAATATGTAATTTAAGTGATTTAATTAAATATATATTATTGGTACGAAATAAATAGTTTCATTTTCTCCTTATTTCTTTTTAATGTCGCAAATCGTTGATTCAGGAACATGGCATTTTTCGGCAACCTGCCTAATAGTTTTTCCCTCATCAACTCTTTGTAAAATATCACATTTTTCCTATAAAGTTAGTATTTTATGTTACCGTTTATTATTTATAGTCATGGCAGTTGGAATGGAATTAGACTAATACGGTTGCAAAAGAATGAAGTGCATAATGTAAATTAAAGTATGAATAACAAGGCAAGTGAGTTAAAAATGGGAAACGCCTGGGGTCTAATCGTCGCTTTCGATATCGAGCTGATTCGATTCGATCGAGTTTTCTTAGTTTCAGATTATGACATTCGATATCGAATGATGTGTTTATATTGTTCTCTCTCAAACTAAGAAAATTCGATTGAATCAGTTCGATATCGAAAGCGACGATTAGGCCACTGAATTTTAATTTTCGTTGTTGCATACAGGTAAAAATTTTCAATTGTTTGAAATGTGGAAGCGTCCGAATTATTGGAATGACCGGACTATCGAAGTTGTACTGTACATATGTATTTACATATGTGCGTGTGTAAAGAAAGATACATAAATATTTATTTGTAGATCGTGTGCACATTTTTTTCGCCATCTTTTCTAAATTTTAATTGTATATGTACGTATTTAGTTTTTAGTGCCCTGTTTCCAATTTTATACAATAATTTCGCTGTAAAGTGTATTATAAGTTTCTATTTCAGCGCTACATATTTCACGTTAATTTTTCTTGTTGCTTACTTGCAACATCTGGTACACGTAATAATTTATGACTTCCACTGTAGCCTTCGATTGTTTAGAAAACAAAATAAACATCAGTTATAGCTAAAATCGAAAATGTACTGTGAAGTATTTTTTTTTAATATTCATATATTTTGGACTTAAAAAAAAAACAAAAAGAAGCACATGGCCTGATTTTTACTTCTGATTTTTTTCTTTGTTTGTTTGTGGTTTACACTGCTTTGTTTCGCACCAAATAAAAATGTTCAATTTTATAAATTGCCGCCAACGTATTTAAAGGCCGGCCTTCTCGATGCTCTTTCGTCTGACCATTTAATTATTTTGTTAATAATATTTTGCATGTTTTTAAATCTGATTTTATTTTTATCTTTACAGGTAAGTTTGCATTACGAGGAAAAAGAAAACGTAAGTGTAAACATTTTATGGAATACCATAGAATATATAAGAATTAATGAAATAACGAAAATTTTTTAGGGAATCATAATAGACATATATTTGTAAATAAAAAACAATTTTGTTTTAGTCCTTTATTAGAGTTCGTTTTCACTTAATTTATTTTACATAATAAATTGCTACAGCGATTTTGTCAAACATATCAAAATGGTTTACTGTTCCACTAACTGGTCCCTGATCACAATTTCTCTCAATATGTGCTGTGAAGTGGAATATCAGTGTCCATACATTAATTGTCTGACGCATATATGTGAACGGAAAATAATAAACACCTGCAACTTAAAAGATTTCTTGCACATCGAAAATGAAAATAAACAAACCAAATACGAGATCTAAATAAATACAATTTGATAATTTTCGTAATTTTTGAAGATCAAAGTGAAATTGAAATTTTGTGCAGCCAAAAAAAAAGAGATAAGAAAAGGCTTTCCTTTAAAAGCCATCAAAATTTCATTTAAAATTTTGTTTTCAGACATATCAAGATTAAATGTCTATTTTTTTGAAAGTACGATTTAAAAAAAGTATTCCTTTTTGAAAAATAGAAAGTGTGTCAGAAAATCATGTTCAACAAATGTTGCCAACAATTTAATAACCGGTGGCAATTATACTCTTGCTGCTTTAGCTGCTACTAATCATAATCACAAACATTTAAGACGGTGGTCAGATGGCGTGTAGATAACGATAATATTGTAAAAACTAAATGCTGACAGAAGTGCTCAAAAGAACTTAAAACTATGAAATCCGTTGGAATGCTGAAATACTAAAAAAAATTTACTTAATCGCCGAAAAAAATTAAAAAATACGACAAAGCGAAATCGTTGAAAATCATTGAAAAATAATTTAGAGACAGTTCATACGCTGTCGAAATTTTCGGTAATTTTTCGTTGTGAACGATCACTTAAATTTTGTTCAGCCATTGACACTCTTTAAATTAAATTAACACAAACTGAATTTTGTAAAATTTTAAGGAGCTTCCGAAACCTTTCTTTTTTCACAAAAAAAGTTGTGAAATCGATTTATGGATTTATATAGAGTGTTCCAATAAGATAATAATAATAAATGAAACATTTTGTTATGTAAAAATCATCGGACGTTCATTTATTTGTGAAGAGGAAGCTATACCATTGTTAATGATAAACAATATCAGCCAAATGCTCGGCACATTTGCCCCTGCAGTGCCACATTTTTTCCATGTTATGTCCTTGATAACTTCTCAAATTCCATCTTTGAGGTCTTAATTCGAAGGTGGGTCATTGGCGTGGATCGTATCTTTCACGTAGCTCCAAAGAAAAAAATCTAAAGGTCTTAACTCACAAGTTCTTGGAGGCCAATTGTGATCGCCTCTTCGAGAAATCACGCGGTCAGGAAACTTCCCATGCAAAGGAGCTTTGGGGTATTGTTACATCTGTGTTCGGTAGGCGTAAGTTTTAGTGTTAACTGAACTTTAATAAACCTTAAGATCTAAGTCTTTATGCGAAATACGGCGAAATCTCAATTGTGGAATGGAATTTCAAAGATCGATTAGAAGTGGACAAATCTGGGTTTCCCTCAACACAATGGGCTACAACGACAATATTTTTACGCGAAATTTTCAACTTTTTTGAACTGAATTTTAATGATTTCAATGCTTTGTTGAATCGTATATAGTTCCATTTTTGTTAATGTCGTACTTTTTACTTGTCATCTGTCCAGTTGTTACAGGCTGCGGCATGACAACTATAAAAAAAAACGGGCAATTGAAAATGAGAACACTTGGAACACTCTGTACGAAAACGTATGTGAGTTTTTCTGTTTTACTTAAACCACATTATTATTATCATGCAAGGAAAATGCATTGCAGTCAGAGTCGCCTCAATTCGTTTTGAAAAAGTACCCACCTTCAATGTCAAAAAGTGTACTGAAAAATACGTTAGCAAAAATAATCACCTGATCTGTCGAGGCCCCTTATCACGATTTCGCCTTGAATTTTCATGTGTGCACATTAAAATAATACGAAAACAATGTAACCAAATTTCTCTACGAGTATATAAGTACGAAAAAAAGACAACGATGACAAAAGAAAATGCTTAAATAAAATACCGTCTTTGTGGGAGAAACAAAAATGTTTTTGACTAAAGCCTGAAATAATCGAAATACAAATATATTTGATTATTGGAACTCAAGTCCATTTATAAATCTTGAGGATGCGATCAGGAGGTACCTTTCAGCATTACCAACCAGCGTTTCTAAATTAAAAAAAGAAACGCTTTTTTCCATTACAATATAGAAATATTTGGGGGATTCAAATGATGGTCATAAAATTATATGTTTTAAATTTTAAAACATAATTTTATTTATATTTTTTATATTTATATTTTATTTATAATTTTAAAATTTAAAATAATAAAATAAAACAAGCACTATGTAATTTCTCTCACACTCTCAAAAAATTTCTACTGTTTGGATATGACAAAACAATAAACATATTTCAAAAAGTCTTATCATTTTATTACTTTTTTGTTTGAAGCACAACAATTTTTTTTTAATATTAAGACATTATCACAATATGATTTAATAGGACACCGTTTGAATCCCTCAATTATATTTTCAGTACTAATATATACATATATTCCCGTACTATATTGAACTTTTTTTTGAAAACCAATTACTAATTATTTATTATGTATAAGATCGTTTTACTATTTTAAAGTACCATTTATATTTTATTTTTAAATCTTTACGAAAGTGTAAATTAAAAAAAGCAAAATTTTTCAGATTTAATGACAAAAAGTTCGGGTTCGGTCGGATTTTGCAAAATTTACCAAAGTTCGTGTTCGGGTTCAGTTTCGGTCTGAAAAAGTGCGTTCGGTCGGACACTAATGATTTCTATTATAAACACCATACTTCTCCATATAAAATATAACGGCCCGCATTACTTTTAGTATAACTACTTACTAGTAAATAGTTAGTTATGTATATTATTATTATTATCTGAGTGGCTCTTATCATGCGTGTAAAATATATAAACAAATTAAAAAGTTGCACAGTAGAACAGTGGGTAAAACACTTGACATCACACACTACAAATCCTTCACGAGTTTAATACTGACAGCAGACACTAAATTTTTATTGTGTTCTATTCACCGACTTCTAAATATAAATATTTTGACATTTTGAAGTCGCTATTGTAATCCTACGTGATAATTATTCGCGTCCAATGACACCACCATGTTAAAGTAAATAGCAGTTTTTTTGAGCCCGATAGAACTTACGAAACGGATAACTGTCGAACTGTCGAAGTCTCATTCTGCGCTTCGGCAAATTATCATGAATAGGTCGACGCTTGAACAAAGTACCGAATTTTCGCACAACTTTTAGACGACTTTGTGATTTTTACAGCGCACATAATCGTCCATCTGAGCAAGCTGTCCGTCGAACTGTGAATTGATTTCATACCATATACATTCTAATTGATGGAACGTGCGGTTTACACGCTGGTGGCACCATTGGACCTTCTTATTTGTTCAAACATGAAGCCGGAGCTTGCGTTATGGTAATTTGTGTTCTTTACCACACCATGATCAATGATTTTTTGTTTGAAAATATGTATGATATTGATGCGGGCAAGATTTGGTTCCAATAGCATGGCGCTACATGCCATACGGCGACCTCAACCATCGTGTTAAGTTGATTTCGATTTGACACCTGTCGTTTATTTCCTGTAGAGCTGCGTTAAGTCACTGGCTTATGCAGATAAACCAGCAGCAATTGACGCCTTGTTTGTATTATGCGGGACACACAATGCTCGAAAAAGTGGCCAAAAATTGGATGTGAAAAATGCGCTTCGTCAAGTCGTCGCGGTTGCCATTTGTCCGAAATCTTTTTCAAATGTTGATTGATCTTTCGAATAACTTTTTTTTGTTAAATTAAAATTAAATTTTCTATGTTATTTTTTACAAGTTATAGTTCTTAAAAAAACACCCTTTAGTATGTTTGTTAGCATTTCAACTTATTACTGTGCCATCAAAGTTTGTGCAGGATCGCTATAATATAATCTTAAGTTTTTATATTCTATTTATTATGCACAGATCAAGTTCTTTATGCTTTTTGCATGAAAAATATGCATTTGCATATTTTTTAATTTTTTTCCAAAGAAAAGCATTTTTAATATAACTTGCATAAATTTGCATATTACGCAGGTTGGGATACTCTCTTTAACAAAAATTGCTTGCCGTATGGTCTTCTCAATGTGAGAAATTCTTTACCCCAAAAATGTTGCATGTTACAGGTCTGCCTCATGGATTGCATAGAATTGCAGATTTTTTTTGTTCGCTTACATTTTGCAATGTTAACTCACTTATCACATACATGTATAATATATAGAACTTTTCCAAATAAACTTGTTGTCTTAATTAATTTCCAGGCGCATTCTCGTATCAATGTAATGCATTCTATGCACCCAAGTATGACCAATCCCCCAAAAAGCCCTGTACCACCCACTAGATGGGGATCTTGGTTAACAACTTTGTAGAAATTAGAAGTGTTTTAAATGAGCACTGTGATAATGAGGCATAGTCGATATGTAATGCAAAGGCTTAATTTAAGAATTCAGACCACAATCTAGTACTTATGAGATTTCGAGCAAAATCTTGTTGATTTTGACTAGATTTCCCATACAAAACAAAATCTACTTCGTCACTAGATTTTGTCAAAATCTACTCAAAATCTCGTAGAACTTAGTAATGCAACTGTTGTCTTTCGTAAATTGTACTGAAAAATACTATGATGTTTAATAACATAACTTTGTAGGGTGTGCTCGCCAGCTGTTTCGCATTTGAATAATAATTTTTCGTATGGAGTTTGACATTTGAAAATGAAAATTCTTATCAACTGTTTTTGTCAAGGATACAAAATCTTAAAAAATGTCACCAATAACCTGGTGTAAACCGTAGAGATTTCAATTGAAATCAATTAGATTTTGAAGGTATTTGACACAGTAAAATAAAATTAGAGAACAAAGGACTTTCTTTACATGACAGTTTATCCGTCATAGAAGTCGTAAAAGAAGAACTTCAGAATAATAAGAATAAAATATTTATTAAAAAATTTAACAAAGTATTTAATCGAAATGTTGGCCTTCAAACGCTGACCAAGCTGTTGAACGTATATTTTTAATATATTTGACCGTTTTGTGCGACAATCGAAGATCCTTTCAATTTCAAAACTTGAAAAAACATATGATTATACTTTGTAATAAACATTTGTTTAAATAAAACTCGTAACCATTTTTAGTCAGTGTTTTTTCGGGTGCACATTTTTGTGCATATTTTAAAGATTTTTTTTTGGAATATTTGCTTGCATATTTTAATAATTTTTATGCACATTTAAACTTGCCCTGATTACGAAGTTGCTGTAAATAATAAGGAAACCGCTGAAAGAAAATTTCTTTAAAGACAAAATGCCCTGGGTGTTATTAAAATGTTTAGACAATTTAATTTTGTAAATGTGTGTGTGTGATTAGAAAAAAGTTTTCCCTCTTTCCGTTTATTATTAAAAAAAAATGTGCGCAAATTTATCTGAAAATTTTTAATTTAAATGATTTCAATAAGATTTTTAGATATTGGCTATTTATCTTTAACAAGCCGCAAATATGAATGCGTGTATGTAATGTTTTTCCCTCTTTATTTTCTTATTATTTTCACCTTAAATGCATGAATTATTTTGTTGGCACTAGTTCTACAATCTGCATCAAAATAATAATAAATGTTTTAAAACACGGCACATCATTCATTAAAATTATACCCGAAATTCAGTCAAACGGATAGAAATTATTAAGCAAGATAATTACACTTTTTTTGGCATGATGACATTTTATAAATTAACACATGCCAAGTTTTCAAATTTATGAGCATAAAAATTATGGGATTTAATAAAAAAGTTGAAATTTAATTTTTCTCTAATTGAAATTTTTGCAATTGCATGGAACTTTTGGGTTCCAGCAGAATTTTATAAAACTTGCAGCTGAATGATCTAAATCTTCTTGTTTACAGGTTATTAAATTATTACATGCGTTAAAGCATAATATACTCGTACCTTAGAAAGAAAACCCAAACTTGTAGCGTAAAACTCAAGCTATGGGCTAAAAAAAAGTGCAACATTTTTCGCCCTTTTTTATTGAAAATTTGCAACAAAATGATTTTTTGAAACATTGAGTTTATTAAAAATTATTGTATCATCACTAACTAACAAGGGGCAAATTTATTGTCTTGGAATAGCAATTTGCTTGATAAAAAATAAAAGCAATGTTACATTTTTGATGAGAAAGTACTTTTGAAGAAACTTCTTAAAAAATTCGTAAAACTTTTTTGCAGATGTGCCGGCAAATTCTGTTTTGTTTGCTGCGGCTGACATTTCTTTGGCTGTCGTTTCCAAACATATTAGTTATTGTTTTGCCGTCACATCCAGATCAAAGTAAGTGCTCTTTAGGAAATTCGAATCTCTTCCTTAAATTTTGTTTGTCCATTAGTAGATTTTTTCTAGCAAGTCTTCCACTACGAGGTGTTGGTGGGCTGAATTTATGACCAACTTCACCACAAAAAGATTTTGAATACATGAAAGTATAATTTTTTGCCATTACAATGATCCAATGATCCGTCTATCTGTCTCTCGCCTTGTTTTCTTTGGTCTTCGTTGCACAACATAAAGAAATCTCCACAAATTGTAAAACTTTTTGCTTTTTCGCTCATTGGCTTTCCATAATCTGGTATGTGATGAAAATCGATTCTAAAAACGAAACGATTTCAAACTGAAAATAATTGTGATGTGATCATTATTTCCGTTTTGTGTATATTTTTATAAAAATATTTAATACATTTTTCAATCATTTTTGATAAATTCATTTTCAAATTTGCTTTATATTGTTTGTGTTTTATTTTCTCGACTGCTTTCTTCACATACCTGAATATTTTTTTCTATTAAAAGTAACGGGCTTATAATAATTAATATTTAAAATTAAATAGTTGCACTGTTCTCTGTTTAAATTGAATGGTATTGTTTGGCAAAAGCTGATAATCTGAATTTATCCATTTCTTTTTTATTTAAGAATTTTTTTTTGATAACTTCAAATTCTTTTTATTAAGAACAATTTATTCATCATATTAGCAGAACAAATCATAAAGTAAAGATTTTTAATAAAAATTATTAATTGTTGCATTTGCGTAATGTTTATTTACATTTTATACATCTTTGGGAACGTTAATTGGTACGCAATATATGGATAATTTTACTTCCTCCTTCAGTACAATGATAGTTTTTTCCCTTTTTTTTATTTTATTTTTTTCAAAATAGTTATAGTTTTTTATAAATTTTTGAACCAAATATTCTTACCATTTTACAAGAAAAAAAAAAATAAAAATTGCGGAAATCAACCTTCCTTGCACATTTTCTGCTACAAATCGTAATTGTCGTTTCCAAGCGTTTGGCAAGTTAAATATAACAGCTGATTTCAGAGTAAAGAAAGAAAGAAATATTTTTGTTACTTTCTTCCAAAAATTCCAATATTTTTTTATTTGTGCATCGATCATCCATCTTTTGTTGTTTCCCTTTTTTGATAACTTGAATTTTGTTGTTAATTTCATCCATATTTATTTTCTTTCTTGCCCGTATATAATTTGTTTAATTTTGTTTACAGAGTTGAATGAATAAATTTGCCGCATGGAATAAGCTAAGACGCAGGCAATATTTCAACGCGAATAGCGCCGATAAAACTTCCTGTTTTTGTATAAATTTTCTAAAATTTTATAAAAGTTTTCTTTGACATTAAATTTTTATTTTTTTTTTTAAATTATTAATCTACTGATGATTTGGCATTAGCACCAATGGAATGCAAACAAAAAAGTTTTTATATATTTTTTGCAATATATCTTTCAGCACTCTTAAAGTCGATTGAATTCCGGCATAGGCAGTTTTTGTGGCGGCTCCTTCGCCGTAAAATTTTTTAAGCGCAGGATCATACTTTTTTTTTGTTTGTAAAAATAGAAGAAAAAACACCGCTGTTATAGCATTGCTAAACTTTACAAGTTTTTGATTATGCAGTTTCATGAATTTTGTTGTGGGATTGATTGCAGAATATAGCACGTATGCTAGATTTGCAATATCTTCAAGGTTTGCAAGGGTAGTTTGCAACGAAAGATGATCTCCGCTAATAATAAAGGAATAACATTTATTTAAACAAAATGAGAAATTAGCGAAGTGTCTATTATATTGATCAACAATATTTGGTGTTTCAAATGAATCCTTATATTTAAATAAACTTAAACACTTATAGTTGCCAGAACATCACTAGATGGAACTTTTAACGAAGAAATAGTAACTGAACGTGATCAGTTGCTGAGGTAAATTATAAAGTTAATTATTGTCTTTTTAATATCATTTAATTATTTTGTGGAGGTTGTTATAAATAGCAAAGGTTCTAGAGCAAATTCAAACACACGCAGGTCTAAAACTTACGTCTTGAGATCGTGAGCACGACAGAAAAATTGTCAGACAGACAGATAGATGACGGCCAGAACGATATCTCTAATTCGATTTCCCTTGCAAACGGAATAACAAACTTATGTATGCCTTTGCCGAATGTGATGAAAAATATAAGCATAGAGAAAATAATACAATAAAAAATATAAATTAGAGCGAACATTTTTTTTAAATAAAAGAAATAAATATCTTGATAGGCTTAGCGAAGCACGAAACTAAAACGTATGTTAAAAAAAACTTGTAAATATTGACATTAAATTGTTTTAAAAAATACATAAATAAGTATACATATTTATTATGTATGTATTATGGTATTCATTTAATCGCGCTCTTGCCTTAATCGGTTATTCACTCGATTAATTAACCGGAGTTTTGATTTAATCGATTATTAATTGGCTAATTTTGCTATTGATCGGTTATGATCACATCTTCTGTACACTTGGAACAAGGTTGACTTTATATAGATATCAGTGTTGCCGACTTAGTGGACAATATTATATTTACAATTTATTTTATAACAATTATTAATTTTTTTTACAAATATTTTACGGAAACACTTATAGAAATTTTTTAGAATAGTCAGAAAATAAAAAGAAACAATAACAAATGCTTGTTGACGTTTTTCGGAACGAGAGAGAATTTCACTCGTTCCTCGTTCCAACACTGTTCAAAATCCTCAAAAAGGACTTTCTAAAATGTAACCATGAAATAAATAAGTGCAAATCGATAACTGTAGGCTTTTGTCGCTTTTTATCTGTTAAATTTCATATATAAAACAGTTGGTGTCTCTGATATACTGAGTTTAAAAGTAACAAGCAAATAATGACCAGCTAGCTGATCGCTCAAAATCATCTGTTATGTACTCGCCTTGAACAAATTCAAAAATGCATTCACAAAAAATATTAGTTAATAAATTATATCACTTAACAACAAAAAGGCGAAGAAATTTGTAAATATGCAGAACCAAATGAGTAACGCAAGCCAAGTATCGTCGTTATTTTCAAGTCTGAATTGTACCAAAAATGGTACAATCGTACCAACTTTATCATCCCAGCTAATTATATAAATAACCACTCCAATTCTCATTTATTCGCATTTCTTCTTAAACGATTGCATGATACACGTGATTATTATTTTTGACTGATTTCTTCTCATTTCGCCTCTAAATTATGTAGTTGGATATTAAATAAAACGTATAAAACTGTATATGTGATTTACACACACATACATATATATATATATATATTTATTATCTTACTTATTTCAAATTGCTTTTAATTCAATTGTATGAATTATTAGAGTATGGTGAAATAACAACCGGGACATGGTCGGTCATACATTTCGTTTGTAACACTTGGCAAATGTGTATTAAACATCCATCTGCAATAGCACGATTAATAACAACGAGCTGATACCATCAATGATGATAAAGATGTTTTAATTGATCTATAAACACAGTTAGTCTATTATCTGGTTTATACGCATTTCTTATTTGCAAATAAAACTATTTGCAAATACTCAATTCACTGTTTATACGCAGATAGCATTAAAAATATTATTATATTTTCGTGATGCCATGCATCAAAAATATAGTCATATGGCAACATTAATGGTGGAAAAATTATACAAAGTGGCATCGTTGTGCTTTAGAACATATACTTTTCATTTGGGTACTCAATACTTCTCGATACTTTTACCGTATTTTTTGAATTTGTAACGCATAGTTTTTATCTGCGATTTGAAGTAGTTTCTTCAAAAATTAAAAATAGATCTCCAACTATTATTGGTTTTCTATGTCTTTTATTATTAAATAAAAAATAAATGTAAAGCTAACTTTTAATTTAACGTTAACAACAACTTAAGAAATAATTTAATTGTTCTGAAAAAATATTATTTAGTTTTGATTTGATTAAAGAATCTTACATCTAGTTGTCTTTTTAGACAGTGATGTATTTTTATGCACTTTTTTAGCCACTCAACTTTCTTAAAAACACAACTCTGAAAGTATCGAGTAACTACTTTTGAGTATTGAGTAACCAAAAAAAGGAAATACTCGATTTTCGGTACCCACTACTCAATACTTAGCCAGCACTAACACTTACATACATATAAAAAAATTTTTGAACAATGGCAAACAATAAGTTTTTATTTTGCGCGACATTTTTCTTATGTTCGATTTGCTGATTAGTTAAATATATGTAAATATATTTTTTATCCAGAAGTGCGTGCCATGATAACAGCGTATCTATCAGATTATCAATAACAACAATACTATAATAAATAAAAAATGGCGTGTGGGACTCGGGGACTGCCGCGGCAAAGCTATTGCATAGCATTTTTATCAACTAATGCAATTATAATTATTAATTTATTAATGCGATATTTTTTTTCTTTGATATTAATTCATTTCATTTTTCAGATGTGCATTAGTATGCCATTGTATTTGTTGTTGTCGGATTGTTTAAGTGATGAAGGCATAGCACACTGGTCACTGAACAGTTCTGGCAGCAATTGATACTGGTGTATGCTAGCGGACATCACAGCGCCCTCCTTCGTCGGTATTGTAGCAAAATCGCCGGCGAAGTAAAATAATTAATAAAATGGCTACAACAGCTTATAAAACACATTTAATGCGCCTACTTAACATCAGAGGCGCTGCAACACTGATCTAAAAACTAACACAGCCCGCAATATCAGAGTTGTAAAAATTAAGCTTTCTCTCTTTCACCATCTGTCCTCTCTCACTATCCCTTTCCCAAAAGAAGGTAACACACCTATGGGTTGCCTGAGTGTTACTTCTCTTTAAAAAAAAAAAGTTACATTTTTTGAGCGTGGTGAATTTCTTGATTCGGTAGCCGCGCTCAAAGCCCGCCATAAAAGCTATGCAATAGCTTAAAACGTGGTAGCATCAACAATTTTATTTGCAAATAGCTGCTTATTTGCAAAGTGTTTCGTGACTTTTTAAAAAAATTTACGGCAACGCTTTCTACTTTTATTTGCAATTAAGAAGTGCATATAAACGGGATATATGATGAACATAAAAATGAAAATGAAAAAACGAAACATTGCTGACGATAGAAAAAAATTTGAGTGTAATATTTGCAATGTTCAGTACTTTCGTTGACTTTGGAAGCAAGTCAACGGATGAGCTACATATATATTTTGACTGATATTTTTCGGTTTGATAGACTTTGCTTGCAATACCTTTTTAAAGAATTACACGACCTTATCTATTTAATAATATGTATATCATGACGCCATCTTTTGGTTAGTAGTTATAGTTAACCTTAATTTTTTAAAAATATGTAGTTCTTCATTACCCAACAAGCATAAACGATAAAACTAATTAAAGTATAGGTATTAGGGCATTCAATTTAATTGACTTTGCAATTGTTCGATTATACAGTTGATGGTAAAAAATTACTTGTAAAATAAAGACATTTATTATTGTTGTTTTATAATTTTTATCCATAAAAACAAACTTAAAATATGTTCATAATTTGGGTGATATGGGAATTTTAATATCTTTAAAATTGAACGTCCATCTTAATAAAGCTTTTATTTTGATTATCTATAACTTTTATGACCGGCATAATTCGTCTTACTCATAGGATTTAAATATAATTCTATAGCTTCAGAACCAATTGTGTCAATTCTAAAATGTGACTTTTTATGTAAAATAATTCATTAAAAAATTTCAGGAACTTTTTGAAATTCTCTGAAAAAAGATATCGAGATCTGTCTCGAATAATAAATTTAACGATAATTCTTTAAACATTTTTTATATAATTTTTTTTTCCAAACAAATTTAAAATTATTTGTTAAAAAACTGGTAAATTTGTTTGTAGAGGAAAAATTTGATTCAAAACAGCAAAAAATTCGGAAACTAGAAAAATTTTATTGTGCCAATATTTTAGTGCGACACTATTATTGTTACTGTATATTTACTTAATTCCATGACAGCGACACCAGTCATTCGCCTAAATGTGATAACGTTGGCACAGAGTGGGTACTTTCGTACAATTAAAATGTTTTCACAGTTTGTGCGATACATCCATTGAAAATTTACTATTCGGCTAATCTATGTTCATTATTCGAATAACTATTTACGCGAAATTGGATATTTTTGTTCTATCGCTCGTTTGAGACAAAATCTCATGTAAATTAAATGGGTTTGATCAAAGGTTTTTGTCTAAAACGAGCTGACGACTGATCGAGCTCGATGCAAGTATAATCCCCATTATTCCGTAAGTCATGTAAGTAAGTAACGTCATGTCAAGACGACGCCAAAAAATGATTGTTGCCTACTTGTTGGCGGCAACTATTAACAGCCTCGTACTGTTCTCTAAGGCCTATAAACTAGCAAGAGAATGTTAAAGTAGTCAACTGTTGCCGACAGCTACTTAAGGTGTTCTTAATTTTTGTTGTTCCTTTATGATGCGACGTGGACGAACATCAACAGATCAGAGCTCATAGAATTTTCGCTTTCGACTCAACATTATTCTTTAACCTAGTACACACAGACGAAATTTCGACAATCGTAATCGTCTTTTATTTTCCTTGAAAAGATTGAAAATTCTATTAGAAACTTCATCAAATAAATATAAAAAAAACCTAAGATTCAATGCAGAATTTTTCTTTTCTTAAAATTATTTATTATTACAAAACTAAACAACAATTATGAAAATATTTCACAAAATTTTCATTTTTTTAATGGCTTGTGTGATAAAGCCACGCATCTTCAATACATTCGTAAAAATATCTGGAACGTTCGGGTGCGAACAGCCAATAGAGGCAGACGCTATACCACAAAATTGGCCATTTATGATAACTGGATTTCCGCTGTCACCAAAACAACAAACCGGTGGATTAGCACAGATAATAGATTTCGTTATTCTCAAAGTATAGCTGTACACTTTTTTACATGTTCGTTTACCAACCATATGTACACTTACAGCTCGCAGTTGATTTGGATTTAAAGCCGCAGTACCATACTTGTAACCCCAACCATAGAGTTTTGCCACATCACCACCTCTCCATTGCTTATTACACAAGGTTGTTGGTTTAGCGAATTCACCTTTAATAGGTGTTTTCAATTTCAGCACCGCTACATCGTTATCAAATTTGCTGCTGTTGTAAGCATTATGCTTCATTATTCTGCTAACCGTAGATCGGATACCCATTTCAAGGAGTTCTGAAGTACCACCTTTTACAGTTAGTTGTTGTGGTTGGAATTCCTCTATACAACTGGCTGCAGTAACAACAAAATTATCGGCTACCAAAGTTCCACCGCAATGAAATATTCCTTCAGCGAAAATCTGAACTACAAATGGCACATATTTAATGTCTTGAGGGACACTATTCATCAATGAAAAACTTCCTGATATTTGAAGTATTACCAACTGAATAATTATAAACACTTCCAAAAATTTGTTTGACTTAATCATTTTTATCTTTTATTAGTTAAAGCGAACTGATGAAATTTGTATTTATTGTAACATCTTTTATATAAAAAAATGGAGGGCGAGGCCTAAACAATTGTTTAAATATTTGTACAAATACAGGCAACACTCGATAAATTATACAATTTAGATAAAGCACGACACATCGATTATTTTATGTTAAATCGTTCGAATATTTCATGCGTATGAAATAGAAAGAATTAAAAAAATAACGAAAACTCTTGAGGTACTGAAAATCAAGGTCTTGTTCTTTGTATATAAATATATTTCTCTTAAAAACACGCGTCTAAGTAATTAGATAAACTGCTAAATAAGAATTTTAGTTAGTAGCATTAATAATGTAATTTGTTGTTTTTGAAAGCCATGAAATTCATGTTGGAATCTATCGGGTATAATATAATTTCGTTGACGTCTTTCTCCATACTGACTTTTTGGCTTATGCGTTATGAGCTGACGTAACGACATTAAAATGTATAGAAATTTTATAATAATTAAAAATACATATAATATACATACAAAGAATAACAATTAGAATTTTATATTTTAAGATGAAAAAAAAAAGAATTCAAAAAGGGAAATTCTTTTGGTCATAAAAATAGATACTTTAGGGGAAATGCGAAAAATAAAAGTATTACCAAATAATTTAACACAAAAATAACATTGTTTGAGCTCTTGCGATTGCATCAGTTATCACCATGCACAACATTATTTTTAATAATTTTATCTAATTTGTTGGGTTTCGAAGAGATAACTTTGTGGCAGTCCTCGACAGGGCTGTTATAACTTGTTTCCTGAACCACATCTTGCAACAACTAAGTCTTGGTATGGATATTTTCTTTTATAAGCCTCAATTTGAGATCTCCCCAAAGATTCTCAATTGTATTAAGGTCGGGTGGGTGATGGTGGTCTTGGCCGCTCCTTGACATTAACTTCATTATGGTGAAACCGAGCACTTACTAACTTACTAACCGAACACTTATTCTTGCCGAAATTCAATTTTTTTATTTTAACTTCAATCGTTTTGGCTGACTTAAAGGAATCTCTTTACGCGGGCATTTCAATGCCTCCATCTGGTACACATTTATAGGAATTATTCTGTTCCCGAAGCCAATGAATATGTCTCCGCTCTTCCAACCTACAATGCTTCTTTCGACCCTTAAATCATTAATATGGATGTTGATATTAATATTATTATTGTACTATATATTATTAGACAAGTCGTAAAATATTCAATTCGCCTTTACTTTTGGAAAATGCGAAATTATTTAGCAAAGTAACCTATTTTATTGGCCACACATTTTTCTTTTATTTTTAATTAATTTTTTTCTGACCACTAGTAAATGGGTGCGTTCATAACACGTAGCTGTTGAGCCCAACAGTTACGTCTTACAAAAGGCTTAATGATTAACTATACCGCAAAAGTTAACAGCTGGTGAATAAAAACAATTGAAAAGAAAAAAAAAGGTTGCTAATTCAAATAGTTTGGCTAATACAAAAAATTATGTAGCCCAGGAGTTTTCCATTTTTATATTAAAATTTGCAACACAAGCACTGCAATAAAATGTGTAACTGGTACGTATACAGCTGCTGTCAAAATAATAGCACCACCAGCACACCTGATTTTAAACCGGTATCAAAATCTTATTTATTCGAAAAAAGTATATTGTATGAGGGTACCTATTTCAATGGCCGCACGTGTAGTTCCTTTTACAAATTTTGTCAAATATTAATTCCTGAAGGCGACACACAATATAGTATCGAAATATTTAAAATAGGACCTTGAGGTTTTAATTTAGAAAACCGATTCGCTACTTATTCTGAAGAATATATTACGTGAATTTTACTTGCTCGCATTATTTTTGCTTCCAGCAAATTGCATAAATCGAGGCTTACCTGTATTAACTTTTTAATGCGTAATTATTTCAAAAAGTTTTAAAAAACTGTTTACCTGCTACATAATAGAAAAGAAATGTCAATATATAATAATTTTTTATATTTAGAATGGGCTTGTTTTGTGATGAAAAAGGTGACCTTTTGTTAGACGTGTACTTTGGCAAGCAGAACAGCCGTGCGTCGAGCGATAGTAATCTACAAGCCAATGCCAAACTTACAGCACCAAAAGAAGTCGTCAGTTGCTGCGTTCTATGTGCTGGTTCCAATCACTGGTCCATTTTAATATTAAAATAATAATGTTCATAATGTTGCAGTCATCGAAGAGTGTCATAGAGATATGATTACCAGCTTTTTCTTCATTCAATTGGATGTCATGAAAAACAATTAATTTCACGATATGAACCTGTTGATTGCCCTCCTTGTTCTTGCGACTTAACCCGTTTCTTGCTTTATTTTATAAATTCGCTTATTTAGGTCGTAACACGGGAAACTATTATGGCAGCTCATATTTAAAGAATTTCATGCGAAATACGCCCTGGAATTGAACTTATAAAACGGATTTTCTCCGGGAAAACTGTACCATAACCAAACCAAAAACCAATATATATTTCAGTTTATTATGTGAGTCATTGTAGATGTCGCGTAAAACCGCCTGCAAAAAATTACTACTTGCGAACTCGTTGTCACTAGAAATTGACGACTGCTTGTTCATAAGCTCTGGCTGTTCTCTAAGGCCTAGAAAATAGCAAGTGGCTGCCAATTATAGTCAAATAATAATCAAAAGGCAGTTTAATTGGTAAGCGTTAATTGTCGACAGTAGTTGCCGTGCTTATTGTAATTTACTATCAGATATATTTATTTTTAAAATTTGTATAGAACATTATGTGGATTACACTAGCCGACAAATTGAAAAAAAGTCCTTACACTTGAATCAGATGATATACATCTGAAATAGTGAACCAAGTGAAGATACGCTGCGTTTTTGTTTTTAAAGAAATTCAAAGTTTCTAAAAACAAAACTAAAAATTTGATACTACGAGTATTTGCTATCATTCTTTAATAATATTGTTGTTGCATGAAAGAGCAAAAATATCGATAAATTTATAGCGTTTTCTTTTCTAAAAAAAATTTACATTTCAAAGTTCTCTTAAGACTAAAATTTTTCCTTGTAAGTGATGTTACAATATTTTATAATAAACTCACTATTTAAAAAAATCAATGTATTGCAAATTTTTATTAAAATAAACCCCATAAGTGTCCTTTTTCATTCAACATTTTTCAATATTAACATCTTAGGACAAAAGAAAAGTATTGAAAATTATTTATTTTTAACTTTTTTCTTTAATTTAGTAATTTAGTTTGGAAATAAATTTCTCTATAATAAGACTTCCATTCATTTGACTAATCAAGTTTCAACAGCCTTTTTTGTTTAGAGAGACGTAAAAAAATCGTAAATAGTTCTGATTGTCATTTTTCATTCAACAACAATATTAAAAGCTTTCGGATTTGATTAACAAAAAAAAACGCATAAAATTTAGAGAAATGTATGAAATCTTTATTTGAGTCACAAAGAAGACCAGAGGTGACACGAAGCGGCATGCTATTATTGTTGCTTTGCTGATTCTGTCACATAGAAAGTAGTAAACAAAGAATTTTTAATGTTTTATTTTCTGGCTCAATAAAAAAAGTTGAAGAAAAATATTAATCTAAGCATGATCTATAGAAGATCATAATTTCTTACTTGCAAAATGCTTTTGTTTTGTTTTGTTTTGTTTATTTTTCCTTATTCCTACATTATAATGCTATCTCTTTTTAACAAAAAGTAGATGGGGAAAAGGCTGATTTGGAGCAAAACATAACCCCAAAGTTTCATCTCTGGTCTACCCTGTGATTTAAGTCGATAGAACGATCTATATAATTCAATGTTGGAAAGATGATTTCAAGTAAATGTTGACCGCGGCTACGCCTCAAATGTTTCATACGCTTGGTCCAATTTCGGCATACTCTCTCCAATATGTCGGCCGATATCTCATGAATAAATTCTTCAATATTCGCTTGCCGTGCGTCAACCTTTGCGGGCTTGTCTCTGTAGACATGAGCCTTATCACAGCCCCACAAAAATAGTCTAAAGCAGTGGAGGGCGTTTTTTGAAATGCTATACACGCGTGTATAGCAAGAAAATTCTGTTTGTGCCACTTTGACACACGTATACTATAAGCAGGATTGCCGTTGAAAATTTCGAAGTGTCATAAAAAGGACGTTTAAGAAAAAAAGAGGTCAAAAAGGGTATTTTTAAGTAAAATAGGGTCAAGTTTTTTGTGAACAAAAGAATGATTAAATTAAATACTAAAATAAAAATAATTAATTATGCATACTTGAATTAGAAATCAATGTTAAAGCTAAAAAACAATTCACAGGTATATTCCAATATTAGTCATATTATCAAAAAAGAAGTTACTTTTACCAAAACTTTTGATAATGTTTATCAATTTCTAGAAATACTTATTTAATATTTTGTAATTAATTCTTCACTTGGAGTTCATTCTTCCAGCTCCAATTCGAGCGAATTGAGATAGGACAGCATGGACTTACAAATTGATATTTTAAGTTTGTTTGTAAGTTTATTTTTAGTCAGTGATAGTTTTGAAAAAGTTCGTTCAACGGAAGCACTACTATTAGGTAAATTAATTATATTTGTAACGAATTCATATAAATTTGAATAGATATTTTCATCAAATCTAATTTGCCAATTTTCTATCTCGAACCAAAACTTCTGCGTTAGTTATTTTACTTTTTGCTGTTTATTAGTATTGGAACTTGTACTCATTTTCAAAAACCTTCAAAAAGTGGCATAAATTTTGTTAGAATGATACAAAGGGATAAATTAAAAAAAGGGTCAGAAAAAGTGCCATGGCATAAAAAAGGGCCAAAAGTGACACTTTTTGTTATAACGGCATCGCGGACTATAAGCCTCTTCGTGTAGCTTATGATGTTCGCTTGAAAGTCAATTCATGGTTAAATTGTAAACCAAACTGAACATGTTTAACAGTAACATGTTACACGAAAACAGCTGAGCTGCCAAAGACAGCGCTGCCAAAAGAAAAGTTGCTAAAAAAATCACGTATAAAAAAAGTATATACGAAATTTTGTTGGTCTTCGTTTAGTCCTTAAAACCTTAAAATTCAATTATATCATCCGACTCTAGTGAAAATTTCACCGTTGGACAGTGTTCTCTATAATATACTATTAATATTTATAATAAATAAAAGTTATTATGTTTTAAGCTAATTTTTTAATTAGAACACTAATGTTTGTTTTGCTTCGCATTGACTATTTTGCTTAACATGACTTGCGTTTGTGATTATATAGACAGTTTTTAAAAAAGTTTTTTTGAACTACTAATTACATTTATAATTATATTTTGTTTGCGTTTTAAACTATTGTTTAAGCAGTTGATATTGAAAATTAAAAATTTTTTAGTACAAGGTCAAGTCGAATCTTTATCTATCGGTACTTTTTTTATTATTATTATTATAATCCTGTAGTTGAGAAGAAACAGAGTCTTACAATATTATGATTTCTCGCAAATTCTTACATTTTACTTGTATTCTTATATTATAATATAATAGAGAAATGGCGTTCAAAATCTATATTTCTCTCGCCTGAGCTTTGTCATAAATCATAATCCTTTTTTGTTGTAGTTGTGCTATACGCAGTATATGGCACAATTCCTCGTGGTGACATAATCTGTGTCGGTGACATAGAACAGTCTGCTTCAAACCTTCAAAGCAATCTGGATGGCACAGGCCTAAAAATAAATGCAGCTAAAACGAAGTGTCTGACTGTTCATGGAAACAATCCACAACTGATAACTGCAGGCGGCCAGAACCATGCGATGGTCAACCAATTTTGTTATCTTGGAAGTGTGGTCGCACCAGATGGTGGCACGGAGTTAGATGTATAAGATAAGATCAGCAGAGCAAGAACGACATTTGGAATTTTGGCGCCGATTTGGCAGAACAACAACTTAAGCCTACGGACCAAGATCCGAATATTCAATGCCAACGTTAAATCCGTTCTGTTATATGGGTGTACCACGTGGAAGGTTACCAGGGGCGTTACCTATCGCTTACAAACCTTTATAAATCGTTGTCTACTACGAATTTAACCTATTTTCTGACCTCGTGTAATATCGAATCTCGAGCTTTTACGTCAAGAAAATCAAATGGATGTGGCTTCTGAAATCCGATAACGTAAATGGCAAGGATCGCAAGGATGATAACATTGCGAAGCAATCGTTGCGTTGGAATCCGTTTAACCAAGCAGGATGAATAGTTGGAAGACCACGGACAACTTGGAGATGTTCCACCGAAACCGAAATGAGATCTATTGTGTTAACATGGAACCAACTTAGATTTGTAGCTCAAAAGCGAGTGAGATGGAAGACGGTTATTGTTGGCGCCCTATGCTCTAGTGGGTGTAAGGCCAACTCCCGGAAATCGTGTTAATGCTCTCGTAGATCATTAAAAGCCTACTTGACATCAGAGGCGCTGCAACACTGATCTAAAAACTAACAGAGCGCGTAATATCAGAGTTGCAAAAATTAAGCTTTCTCACTTTCACCATCTGTCCTTTCTCACTTTTCTTTCCCAAAGAAGGTAACACACCTACGGGTTGGTAGGCATACTAATTGCCTGAGTGTTACTTCTCTTTAAAAAAAAATAAAAGTTGATTTTTAATGCTACTGCGGCCCGTAGTTGCGCTAGATTGCGTCAAAAAAGACTCTCCAAGGCAGATTAAACAGGTGAGCCCATTTCTACAACAAAAGCATTTGTGTTTCTAACGGCCGGGCCCACGATGTCGGTACGAATTATTTCTGTTGTACGAAAGATAGGATTCGTTCGAGACTGTGGGCCAGACAGTTAATGTCACATAAATGTCATAGATAACAAAGTTTTAGGCCGACAATTAGGAGAAGCAAAATAATTGATAATGAATTTATCCGACTTACGTCAATTCTGTACATGCCAGTTTGTGTTTCGAAGTATTTTGTATGCCGCATGTAAGGCAATCATTGTTTAAATAGCGTATCTAAGCAAAGTTTGTTTTCTTTTCGCGGAAAAGATCTCAAAGGAAAAAAAAACTAAATGATACAAATATTTTAACAAATGCTTATTTCTTCCCTTGATTTCTGTTAAAGGTATATAAACTCTAACGTTGAATCGAAATTTCATAATTACAATTCACTACAAACTAGTAAACGTCGCTTATATAGTCTAAAAACACAATATACAACTGACTCGTAGAATGATTAAATCAAAAAACATTTTTAAGGTGATTGTAACGTGTCATTTAATAGCGCTACAAATATCAGGAACTTTGTCAATAGTCGGCCGACATTTGCAACCCGTCGATATTAAAACTGTGCCATTTTTAGTGCAAATTTTCCTTGAAGGAAGTTATCATTGCGCAGGAAGTTTGGTATCTGAAAGTTTTGTTGTTACTGCAGGCCATTGTGTTGAAAACGTGGATCCAGCAGAAATTACTGTAAAAGGTGGCGCTTCAAAACTTATGGATCCTGGTATCAGGTCTAAGGTTAGTGATTTAATAACGGCTATAACTTCCGATGAAGAACCACCTATGGATGTAGGATTAATGAAATTGACAACACCTATGAAAGGAGCATTAATTAAGACAACAAGATTGTGTAGTAGAGGTTGGAAGCATGGTGATGTAGTTAAAGTATATGGTTGGGGTAAAACAAGCTATCACAATGCTCATGCTTCAAATGATCTGCATTCTGTTAAACTCGTTATTATTGACAAAAAAACCTGTGGGGACATGTATAGGAATTTCACGAATATAACTGATACAACGTTTTGCGCTGCCTCACCTAGAGCAGATGCCTGTTCGGGCGATTCGGGAGGTCCAGCTGTGAAAAATGGTGAACTTTTTGGATTTTCATCGTGGGGCGCTGGGTGTGCTATTCCGGGCTATCCAGGGGGCTATACTGATTTGTGTAATCCGCAAGTGAGTTTATTTATAAAAACAGTCACGCAAATATGAAATTTCTTTAATTTTAAATTTGTGCTTATGAAATAAAAGATTTAAATGCTCTGTGATAATTTTCCCTAAAGAAGAAATACAAATTGAAAAAAACATTGAGTTTAGTTTTTATGATTTCTTCGTATAGGTTTTTGCAACACATTATTATATCCCTATTTTTTACCGTTTTAAGAATAACACCATCCGACAAAAAAAGTCGGTACACTAGAACCAGTCTGAAACGATTTTATTGCGTTTTGCTGTTTTCTTATTAAAGTGCTTCAAAGTTTCTTAGGATTAGATTTTGAAGAAAACAAAAAATACTTTGAAATACATGTGTACCACTTAAATTCTCGATATTGCTGTCTCGTAAAATATTATAAATGGGACTGTTATGTGCAACTAATTTTCTATCCGTCTAAACATACAAGACTTTTGATAAACTACTTTCGATAGCTAATCCTTCAATATCCTTTGAAATGTTTAACACAAATTTTTGAGAAAAATACATTTGAATACGGTCAAAAGAAAAATCAAGCCATCCGTACATAAATCAAATGAAAGCGGCGGCTAAAGTACTGTAAGTTCGGATATTCTTAAGCCAAAGAAAGACGACTGATTGAAGTACAGACTCTCAAAGCGCTAAATTTTAATTTTAAACAGAGAAAAGCTTTCCATTTTGTGCCATAACTCAATCCTGACACAGACAAGATTTTAAATATGTCACGCCGATCCCCAAAAAAAGGAGAGGCTAACAAAAACCTGGGAGCAAATTAAGGCGTTCGATATCGAACGATCTTTCCATACAAATTCAAAAAATTTTGTATGAGATTTCGTTCGATATCGAATGACGTAAGTTGCCTCCTGAAAATTATTCCCCAATAGCCATTTTTTCTGCACTTTCTAAAGATATGGAAAGTATTGTAATCTTCCATTTTTTGAGGTATTTTGTCCCACAGCTTACTTAGCGACCGCCTGTATGGCTTACGTAGGGATCGCTCTACGGGAGACTTGCTGTCATTCCTCTCGGAAAGACGTATTCTATGCACCATTTTGGCGAAGGTGGTGGTCTAGATATTTCTAAGGCGTTTGACAGCGTTTGGCATGGTGCACTTCTGTCAAAAATTATTGATTTTGGTGTCAGTGATGTTTTCTCTCGTTTTATATCGAGCTTTCTCAGGGATCGGATTACAGGAGTTGTTATGGATGGGATCTCATCAAACGAGTTCAAGGTTAATTCAGCGGTACCACAAGGCTCCGTTCTTTCTCCCACCCTTTTTCTTATTTTTCTAAATGACCTTCTATGTCAAATTTTCAATCCTATCTATTTATTTGATTAATTTTTTTTTAATTTTCGGAATAACGCTCTCCGATTCAACATTGATAGTTCATATTAATTTAAATGTTTATCTTGTGTCAAAGTTGGTCTTTTTTTTATAGGAAAAATTTATGAAATACCTCTTCTTATTTATGTCTTTGGCTTTTGAGAACTTTTATGAAAATATTCATTTTTTCATTAGAAATATTTCAAAAAAAGCAAATCTAAAAATAAATGGCAAATATTAAAGAAAGTTCAGGGGCATAGTTATTCGTAAATTCGATAACTGCACAATAATACAAGTTTCGTTAAATTAAAAAAGTGGTAATAAATCTTTAATTTCTAAATTGTGGAACCCATTTCCATGAATCGCATCGCTATAAAAAGATGAAGTCATAAACTGTTCGAATATTGCAATTGCAAGCACTCTGTTCATGCTAAGAAAATCGAATTCTTCCTATTTCTTGATATCTCGTAAACAAATCGTATAATGCGATCTCTAAAAAAGTTTGCTGTATTTTCTCATTTAGTTGAAATTGATCAAATATTTCAAAAACACAATTAGGTGTCAAAAACAAAAAACATTCGTATTCATAAATAAAAAAAAAATGTCCTTAATAAACACTAAAATAAGTAGAAATAAAAATAATACATGAGATTAAATGAACGTGTAACAATGGGTTAATTTAACGTTAATTAGTGATAGTAAAATTTTAATATTGATCCCGGTGAAGTTGTTGTTTGCTTTAAACAATTAGTAATATCTAGAAGAACAAAAATCAGTCTCGTATTATTTTTCGGGTCATAATTGGTATAAATACACTTTTTAAATCATATGCGGCTCCCAAAAAACAGCCTTCTGTCTGTTCTGCTGTGTAATTTGAAATTACATATTTTATGTTAATGTTTCCCTCGTTCTTTTGCAATGTTGTCGCATATGCGATTCTTTGTGACTTCAAACGTTATGAACTTTAGCCAAATAATAATCACTTTGAATAAAAAAATTAGTTTAAAGTTTTCGAGTTACTCGCAACTTAATGGAAAAATAAAATAGTATATTATCCTCTTAACAGTGAGATTTTTGTACGATTTGTCGTACAAAATAAAGAACGATATGACGATTAATGGACATTTTTGGAGTTATGACGCTCTCTCAAAAATTTAACCTTATGGCATATGTTCACTTATATTCATGCATGCACGACAGATTTTTTTCTAGGTTGTTTCATGTTTTGTTATTAAGTGACTGTTGTTGTTGTATTTGTAAGTTGATGTAAGATGCCACTATGAATGTCAAAGCAACGTATGATTGACAACAATGGACCAAGCATGTTGTTGATAATGATGATGATCAATAGCCGCAGTAGCAGCCACATGTACTAATTGTTTTACCGGCCGGCAACTTACAAGTTGTTGTCAGTTGGTTGTAAACAGCAGCTGTACGCCTCTCTAAAAACTTATTTTCGTTTAAACAAAGTCTCACAAGAACTACAACCGAATTTCTTGTTGATGTTGTAATAAAGTCGTATGTATGGACGGACATGAACTTGTGCACACACATGTGTAGATACATATCGGTTTGTATATTATTCTCGATTCTCTTTGTTTACGATTGTTTTTATTTGTTTATTGTTTTCCTTCCTTTATATTTTTTTTAATATCGTTTATTTTGCGCATGATCTCATCGAACCAAACAAAGAAGAAAAAAGTTAATTTTGTTTTTAAATTGAGAGTTGTTTTCTTTGTTCTCACGATCGTATTTGTTTTTTCTCTTGGTCTCCATAGTGAACAGGGCTGCCAGCAGAAAACACAAAACTACTTAGCTGTTGGACAAGAATTGTTCAACAGCAAAAATACATAAATTTACTGCTCATTGTCGTTGTCTTTGCTCTTAAAAAAAATTATACATGTAATAATATGATATTGAAAAAAAACTAGCGAATCCAGACAGAGACACAGACGGACATATGATACGAAAAATCAAAACAACAGTATTAATCTGAAAATAAAATGTTTTAAATTAAGCAAAAATTTTTCAAATCAGTCGATTAATGGTGGAGTTCTGAGGAAAAAATTCAAAGATTTTGTAAGTCGACTAAAAAGGACAAATTCCCTAGCAAAATCTCAAAAAAAGAAAAAAATTATACGTGCCGTTTCTTTTACCCTAGTAAACATTGCTCAAAATTATCCAGAGTTTTTGTATGATTATTCAGAAACTGGCAACCCTGAAAATGAATAATGCTTTCGTTGTCAGAATGAAATTTGAATTATCTTTGATGAGTGTGAAAATCAGTGTTGCCACCAACGAAATGTTAAATTACACATGCATCATGCCAAAATTACACATGAAATTAGGAATTACACATGCCTTTTTTTCGCAAAATAATGTGCTTTGATTTTGTTAAATTAAATATTTGACCTTGTTTGGTGTAATTGCAAAATTTTTATGATGATGATTTTCAATACTTGGGCTTTCAAGGTCATTTAATAAAATATTATTTTTTACATATTATTCCGACGTATCGTTGATATTTTCCAACTTCTTCAGGGAATTTTTATTTTTTAGATATATAATTTTCTTTAGGCCAATTCTACATCATTCTCCTTAAAAATATCACAGTTTTGTTTTGTGTAAAAAGGACTATCACAAACAAAAACTTAATAAATTTAAAGCAAAACAGGTTCATAAATAAATTAAAATATCACAGCCAATCCACACTTGCCGTCATAACAGTCGCCATCACAATAAAAAAAAAGTAGTGCTTAAAAACGACAAAATTTTAAATTACACATGAGTTACACATGCCACCAATTACACATGGTCTACACATGAAAATAAAAATTACACATGATATGTGTAATTACACCTAAGGTGGCAACACTGGTGAAAATAAATATGCCGATCTAAATATGTTCCAAGCATGGTACAATAATACCAGGTAATGCTAATAACACAGCTTACTTAGGAAATTTGAGAATGTGTGCGTCACACAGGCAAGAGATTTTGACATAAACCTTGTACGTTTCTACCAACAAAATGCGTGTGTTTTTTTGGTGTTGTAATTTGTAGAATCGCTATTACCTGTGATAATTGTACCATGGTTCCAACGTGTTGCAGCATACTTCAACCTGAAGATAAATATGTTTGAATAAATTATGCTCGCGTTCGAATCAGACCTTGTTTTAAAACTATTTAATTTACATTGATACTGGTAGAATCCATGGTAGAATAGGGTGTTTTTTTAAGCTAGATAGAACTTTAAATTGTAAAAAGTAACACAAAAAATTAAATTTTGATGAAAAATTTTTTTTTATTTGTTTCAGTATACTCTGACAAATCATCATGAATAGACTCACGCTTGAACAACGCTACGAAATTATCCAAATTTACTTTGAAAATCAGTCGGCAACTGACCCGTTGTTTTATCGCAAAATTGTGTTCAGCGATGAGGCGCATTTTTGGCTTAACGGGTTTGTTAATAAGCAAAATTGCCGCATATGGAGTGAGACCAATCCACAAGAGACCCTACAGACTCCATTACATGCAGAAAAATGCACCGTTTGGTGCGGTTTTCACGCTGGTGGCATCATCGGACCTTATTTCTTCAAAAATGAGGCCGGAGCTCGCGTTACGGTCAATGGAGATCGTTACCGCACCATGATCAATGATTTTTTGTTTGAAAATATGGATGACATTGATCCGGAGGAGATGTGGTTTCAACAGGATGGCGCTACGTGCCATACGGCGAACGCAACCATCGACTTATTGAAATCAAAATTTGGCGATAAGTTGATTTCGAGAAATGGACCTGTCAATTGGCCTCCAAGGTCGTGCGATTTGACACCTCTCGATTATTTCCTGTGGGGCTACGTGAAGTCACTGGTTTATGCTGATAAACCAGCAACAATTGACGCCTTGGAGGCCAGCATTGTTCGTGTTATTCGTGACATACGGCCAGCAGTGCTCGAAAAAGTGGCCCAAAATTGGACGTCCAGAATGCGCTTCGTCAAGAACAGCCGCGGTGCCCATATGCCCGAAATCATTTTCAAATGTTAATGTCACGTATTGATCTTTCGAATAAAAAAATATTTTGATTACAATTTAATTTTTTGTGTTATTTTTTACAATTTCAAGTTCTATCGGGCTTAAAAAAACACCCTACTACCACGCATTGATATATATTTACTTTGACTTGTGTCCAACAGTTCTTTTGAACTAAAATGAGTCTTTAATAAGTCTGCGTTTAGACGAGTCATGTCTGATTGCCATGATTGCTACTTTATTGGCTAGAATGATGAGGGGGAAAAATCGAGTACTCAGATGCATGTACTGTCATTAGGTTTTGTTTTCTTATTCGTAATTTTAAGTCTGATGGTATTTGCAAGTAAATGCCGTCAACATGACATGAATTGTCTGAACCACAATGAAAGTTCAAAGAAGAAAAAGTAAGAATCGTGTCAATAAGACATGACTCGTCTAAACACAGACCAACTACTAAATAAATGGAATCTATGATAAGTTTGTAAAATTTTTCACAACTCAAGAATATTCAAGTTTGGTCATATATTACATACATACGTACGACTAGTGAGGGATGAATAAATAGATAGATACATATCGCTCCTTTATTGCAACGTAGTCATATCTTGAGTTTGGAATTTAGAAACATTCGTTGTATCACTTTTCGTCTTGTGTGAAAAATTCATACAAATATTTTGTTTACTCACCTCTTGATGGTAGAATACCTTTTTTAATTTTTCCATTGATGTGTGTGTAAATTAAAAACTTTAAACTTGTTTTCCAACGAACGCCTTTGTTTGAGATATGACTACGTTGCAATAAAGGATCGATATGTAAATATTTCTACAAACCCAATAATTTACAGCCGAAATGTAGCAAACATGAGTGTTCAGTTTTCCATTTCTTCATCTTGTGCCACTTTTGTAGGACAATATTTGAAAAGAATACAAAAATAAAAATTTTTTAAATAATGTTTGTAAGCAATTAGTCGAACTTATATATATTGTATATACTATGTATATTAGACCGGTCGTTATTTTAAAAAAAAGTGTCTGATTTTGAAGTGCCGGGCAGATTTTATTTCCTTTTGGTCTAAAACCATTAAATTTAAAATTTGGGGCTGATCGGATAATATTTAGTGGCCGCGCCCATCAATCAAAAATTTAAATACATGAAATATATGGAAAAAATTTATATTTACCCAATATTCTTCAAATTAAGTGCACAAAAGAGAATATTTTCTACAAAATCTAATTGATTACGATTAGCAATGAAATTATCTTTGTAATAAGTCATCAATTTCCAAAATTGGTTAATAAGAAAGTTGAAGCAAGTAACATAATTATTTATTTTAAACACTTATGAAAAGGCTATATATATCGTTTTGAAATATTTCTCTTGCTGTTGCAAAGCAAAACAAAAAAGTACCGTTGCGAATAGCTCAGTACACAAAATATATGTATTTTGAGTCTTTATTCTTTATTTTCATTCAGTAAATTTTTTCCATATATTTCATGTATTTAAATTTTTGATTGATGGGCGCGGCCACTAAATATTATCCGATCAGCCCCAAATTTTAAATTTAATGGTTTTAGACCAAAAGGAAACAGAATCTGCCCGGCACTTCAAAATTTATTTTTAACGACCGGTCTAATGTATATTGAAACGATTAATTTGGCTCAAGTTTAAACTACCGAAAACTTTTTTTGGCAGAATCCATTATCAGAAACCCTAACCGGATTCGTGTTGTACTGTGTAATTAATGAAAAATTGACTGCCATAAGTTGTAAACAAATTAATCCCTTTCTTTTGGCTCTCTCCTAAATGAAAAAAATATGCATATATTTTGGTACTTCTATCAATTTGAACTTTCATTAAAAAAATGTCTCGCCTTGAAGTTTCATGACTCGTTTTAAATTTTTTCAATTTAATTTAAATTTCAACTGTTATTGTACTTAACGATGATTTATTTGGTGGGTTTGCGTTTTTTTTTGTACCACCTTGAATTTCATCACCATTGTTTGTTTTTTTTTTCTAAATAATTGTTTTAATTCAATCATTTTTATTTGTTATTTTGAACAAAGAAATTTTCAGCAATAGACTCTCATACTTGCATGACCTTATAAATCGTTCTGTTTTCAAAACGCACTTAAAACCGGCTTACAGGTGTTTGAAAAGCCAAAAAAGAGAAAAAAAAATTGCGTCATTGGACATTTAATATTTTTCCTTAGATTTTTTGCCAAGTGCTGCTGGTGTACATATTATGTATTTTAAATGAAAGTAAAATAAAGAAGTTACCCTGTTTAGAATTTCTTTATATTTGTTTCAATGGCGTGGTTAAAAATTGAATGATTTATTGTGCGATAAATCTTTGTCCAAACGTTTCTTTTGTTAGCGAGGAATGGCTCTAATGCAGCAGTTTGCGCTAACGATGTTCCTGTTTCCGACATATTCATCAACATAGTCCTTCGACTATGTTTGGTTAGAGCAAGATGGCTGGCAGAGCTGTAAATGAATCATTCTTTTTTTTTTTTTTTGATTTTATTTCATTACGAGTTAGGCAAGTTTTGAATTAATTCTTTTCACAACAAAAAAAAAAAAAATGCAAATGAATTCGTCAAATTAATTGCAATTCATTTCCAAATCATTTGAATTGAATTGATTTTGAATTAATTCAAATGAATTAGAACAATGAATTGCATTTCAAATGAATGAAATCTAAAATGAGTTGCAGTTAATCAAATTCAAGAGCAGATCTAACGGGAATGAAAAATGGAAATGTCTCCCACCAAAATGAAAATATTCAGTACAAAAATTGAAAAGCCTTGTGTATTATATCATGGGAATTTCAAATCTAATAATATTTTGTCTTTGGACTATACCACATGATATAGAAAACGAGAGTAATGCTTGCTGTCATTTACAAAAAAAAAAAAAAAATAATTAAATAACAAAACGACAGTGAAGCTTACTGCATGTTTACTTACAAAATCAATTCAAATTTCAATCAATTCAATTCAAATTAGTTGGAAATGAATTGCGATTCACTTGGACAAATTCATTTCAATTAGCAAATGAATTGCAATTCATTTCGGCCTGATTCGTTTGAATTGATTCAAATTTCATTCAATTCATTTATTCGCGTGAAAAGAATTAATTCAAAATTTACTAATTCAGTGCATGAATGATTCGCGAATTAATTAAAAAAGGAATGATTCATTTACAGTTCTGATGGCTAGTGTATGACGGAAGATCTAATGGTTTCCACTGCAGACCACGAAGGCAGAATAACAAAAATTGCTTTTGTACAGATTCAACAGATGACAACATGTAACTGATTTTTAAAAAATTTCAGTTGAAGGAATTTCATTAACTATAATCTGGCTAAAATCTGGAAAATTGATGTCACATATAACTACTAATATCGTTGTTTATTTTGTGTCGATCTGTGCTTTTTTCCATACCGATTTTAATAATGTTTCTTTCATTCTCTGGAAAGAAATAAAAAATCAGTTGCGCGTTTTGTCAACATTTGATGTGCATCACTGCCGAAATGTAATTAATGGCGCATATTAAAAGGCGCAGTTCAATTAAAATTGTCGGTGATCGACAATGGGTTCTTATATTGCGAAATGCTATTTTCGCCGACTTTAAACTCCAATTCCTAATCCCTCTAAAAGCAATAATTTGTACAAGTGGTGCCAAATGTCAATTCTCCTTTGTCATTTGTGAAGTAAAAATGTACATATAATACACGTCACCCCAAGACATGGTAAATTTCAGACACCTAATAAACACAATCCAAAACCAAAACTCAAGTTTTACATTCATAAAAAAAATACTGCCGGAGAAGGTCGTCGGACATTTTTCCACAAAGTCTGTTTATTTTGCACTTAAACCCAGAACAAATAATGACTGCAACAACAATTTTAATAACTTTTAAAACTAGCAAATATATAAAAGTTGTTTCTTTGTATTGGCGTACAATAACTTTATTATCATTCCTACTCAAGTTCATTAACCGTTTCATTTGATTTATTATCAAATGCATAAAAAAAAACAAATAGAAAAACTTTGTTTAAACAATTGTTCGTTTGAAATTTGAATGCATTAAAATTTTTACTACTTTTGCCTGAGTGTATATCAAGAACTTTTTGTAAAATTTAATTTAACAAATGAAATGCTTATTATTTTTTTATTACAATTAGAAAGAAACATATTTTCATATACATAATTTTATTCGTAAGAATTTGCACACTTTTCTTTTTTATGCTCCGCATTAAAATATGAACAAAAAAATATATTTTTTTTGAACCGTATTAGCAAATTTATTCCTCGTTTTAGTGATGGTACTAGAATCTTAAACGGTACCGGCGCACAATGGGACAATTCATGAGAAGCCGATCAAAAGTCTATAACTTTTGGTAGAATTTGTATTTTTTTCATCTTAGGCTACAATTAAATTATAAACTCAGCTGTGGCAAATTGCAGTTCTGTTACTTTGAAAACGAGTTTTAAAGTTTGATGCATTTGAGAGCATTAATGGAAAAAGTAAGTTAAATGCGTTTGTCTTAATTTTTATAGCACATATGAAGAAGTTATAATGAAAGATTAGCCAGCCCCTCATTGTAACTACAAACTAAGAATCTTCTCGGATTTTCGCTTATCCGCAAACATTTGTTTCGGCTAATAATCGTTTTTATTTATCAACATAGTTTTTCTTCTTTTAGCACGATACATTTACACCAGCATCTTTAAAGTTTTTTTTTTTGCTCCCTTCAGACCCTCAGAATAAGCGCGTGTTTCCAAGATGAGCTCTTCGTTTGACCTAAATCTCTTGCCACTCAGCCATTTTTTTTCTAAATGTGGACTTTTGAAAGGGCTAAGTGTGTAAAGTATGTTGGATAAGGTAGCATGGATTTTTGCCATAGTCACCTGCGCATCCGTGCAATGTTTTGATGGACACTGTTTTTTCGCTCTAGGAGGACGTTTTTGCTTGACATCAGTTTTGAATATGTCCAAAAGCTCGAAATAATATTCGCCGGCAATCATTTTACCCTTTTCAAGGTACTCAATGTGAGTTAGACTTGTGGCAAACTCGTTCAGTTATTCGACTTGGGTACAAACCTTTGGTCAAAACTATTTCTATATAATTAAACGATTTTTTATATCTTTCTTACACTCATATTATACCGCTGATTTTGACAAAACTTATATAATTTTGAAGATATTTATTCACAAATGTGTAGAATCTATATTTTGTTAAAATCGGTTCAGTATTTTAGGAGGTTTAAACATTTAAAGTTGCAACTAATCCATGCACGCCTATTGCACATGCATGTACTATACTAGCTTCAAGTTGAATTGCTTTTGCATAGAAATGAGGCAGAGAGTTTTCTATACATACAAAGTATGAAAGAAAGTTTTTTGTTTTTGTATTCTATCGTATATATTCATGTAAATGCTTATGGCCTTATTGACAAACACTTAATAAAGTTAATGTGTACATTAAAACTGGTTTTCCCATATAAAAATCCAACATTAAACCTACAATAACTTTATTAATCGTTTGTGAATAAGGCCATTGATAGAATATGGTCGATTGTGCCGGCCATTGTAAATTCTAGTAAAATATAAAAGGATTTGATCAAGGATTTGTGAGTAACACCAACAACTTAATGTGAATGACAGCGAGTACATTCCAAAACATTGCCAACAGGGTCATGCTGTTGGCCGACAGACCGACTGAACGCTCACCCAAAGAAACCCACTATTTTGTTTGTGCTTTGGTCTCTGGTGCTCTGTGATGGTTCCATATTTCGTCTACAATTACAAAGCTGTGCACAAATAATTTCGTATTGTGCGGTCGAGTGTGAGTAATCGCACCATCCATTGCGCTTTTTCATATTCAAATATTAATGCAGAAACTGATGCACCCGCTAGGATGGGATGTCTACAGCCTCTGCCACAGCCCGCACTTTAGTTCTACGATTGTCTAATATCATTCCATGTTGTTTTGTAACGACTATTTCTGACATGACGACCTCTTTTGGTCGACCTGAACGTTTGTGCCACAACAGAACTCGCTAAGTCACTTTTCTTTGGTTTCGCTGGTGTTTTTTTCTTCTTTTTTATAAAATAATTTTTATTAAAAAAGTAATATTGGAAAATTTTAATCATCATGAAAATAGTGTTTTTATCAGCTCACAAAATTCACTTTTCGTTAAAATTAACTAGACTTTCCGGCTACTTTCAATGGCTTTCAAAATCAAACTAATAGACGCAACTTTTTGAAAATTCAACAATAGTTTAGTAATAGATAAGAGTTGAAAGCATCAGTTTGTCATTTAAAGTTACAAAAAGTCACAGAATCATCAAATCACCCTCTTGTTTCACGTAAGCACCATACGACGGTCCATGATTAGTCAGAGCTTCCATGTAAGTCTATCTCCCGAAAGGAATATATTTTTAAAATAGGTCACATACAGAAATGAAGACTTACTTGGCTGCTATCTTGCAAAATGACTTATTTCCACAATCCCCTTTTGCTTTACACTGGTTTCATTTATTTTAAACTAAAGCAAATCGTCTGATATTTTTTTAAAGTTAATTTTACGCTGGTATAAACAACATACCTTGGAAGCCTACTTTCTAAACTTTAGTGCATCCAAATATTAAACGAACAAGTTTTAATTTTTTATGCAACACAATTGCCGGTGCCACACCTCTACTGAGCGCACAACATGTGCATAATATCGCTTTCGCTGCATTTGCACTGCACATGCCACTCACTTCGAGTTTTTTTTTATTATAATTATAACTGCTGGCTTTGTGGGAAATAACATTTTGATTGTTGCAATCACTTAGAAATGTGTTAAAAAATATGTGTATTAATCACGAAGCAACAATGTTTTATTACCAAACACAATTTCTTTTGATTTTGCAACTAGTGCTGGCTTTTAACTGAACATTAACAGCGAAATTTTTAAAGTAAAACAAAAACATTATAGTAATCGACTGACACTTTGTACACTTTGTATGTAAGCAGCTTTTTATGACCAGTAAATGCATTCATGGCCATTGCCACCACGAATCAGCAAGCATCATCAGCAGTAATATCTGCTTCATTCAAGAGCATTTGTGGCAAATTTTGGTTTTTAGAAAAAAAAAAAATAAAAAAAGTTTTCAGAATTTGAAACTGCTGCTGATTTTTATGTCATTATGAATAATTCAGTGAATAAGTTACTTTTGATGTTCTAAAATCTCATTGACAAGAAAACAACAGCATTTGTTATGGCTCCTTCTTTGTGTGTTTATTAACTTTTCCCAACCTTCCCAGAGCTCTCTTAAATGTATGAAACTGTATCTCATTTGTAATGTTTCAACACTTATATTCTTCTAGCTATTTTTATTTATTATTTCTAACTTTTTTCTTCTCCTTTTCTTTTTTTTTTTTGGCAATCTATCACAACTCAAAAATCATAAAATCCATTCATCTTCATCATTTGCCGTCAACAAATAAAAACCAATGCAACCACTATAAAAGCGCAACATCAGAATAATTTTGTAGAATCGCCATCAACATCACGCCGTCATTATCAACAGTTTTAAATCACATTTTCATAATTTTCTTTCGTTCATGCTGTTGGACGAGAAAATATGCCACACAAGATGTGAGCGAACTATCTATAATATTTTAAGCTATTTTATTTATTATTAACCCATTTTTATTTGTATGTCATTGAATAGACTACGAAGTCTAGTTTTATATTTGGGGGGATTCACATGGTGACATAAAATCATATGTCCTAAGTTAAAAAAAAGTAAAAAAAGATGACTGTTGTAAACAACCCTTCATAATTGAGTATTCTATCTGAAACTTAAATGAACTGAACAAAAATAAAAGAAAACAAACAGATGCCCTTTTATAAAACCAATGGCGTTTTTTTTTTCTAGAAAAATGCAACATTTTTTGCCCTTTTTATTGAAAATTTGCTATACATATAATGAATTTTTGAAATATGTAGTGAGTTTATTAGAAATTATTGTATGTTCACCACTGACGAGTCAATATTTTTGTTTTGAGAAAACTTTGAATATTAATTTTGTTGAATAAAAACTAAACGAAATGTTACATTTTTGTTTAAGGAAAGAAAATGGCATAATGTAATTGTTCAATTTACAAGCTCGTATTATCGTCGTATGTATGTGTTGTGTAATCGTCTAATTATACAGCATTGTATTTTTGTTGTTCATACAAAAGTGTGTTAAGTACGTTTGAATTTTACATGTTTTATGAATGGTTGTATTGAGGACAGGTATGGAAAAATTCTATTTGTAAAGCTAAGTTTAGACGATATGTTGAATCAGCATATTTATGCTGAAAAATTTTTTAAAAGACGGCAAAAAAACGCGGAATTCCGCCAAAAGTTACAAAATTTAGAAGAAGTCGTAAAATTTTCTAAAACGAGCTACAAGTGCAAGGAATGTGAAAAACTTGCTAAAAACTACGAAAATGACGAAAATTTGCAATAACTTCCAATTATTGAGAAAATTAAAATGTTTAATATCATTTAAAAGTCAATGAAACAATGAAAAATATTGCAAAAAAATGCGAAATTTCGTAAAAAGTTGCAAATTTTTGAAAAAGCCAGAGAAAATTGTAGCCATGTACCCGTGTAGCCTGCTGTCGTGAATCTTAATTTATCTCGATTTTGTGCTTGGTAAGTTTTGCAATAGCTAGTGATATTTCCTCCGGCGATATCCTTATGTTTATTTTTGTTTTTTATTTATATTAATAAATTTTATTGCAAAAATTATATGTATGAGTACATAAGTTGAATAATAATTAAAAATTGTTGTTAAACTCACTAATTTCAAATTTGTCTGTTCACAAACCCATAAACAAATATCGTCTTTTTTTAAACGATAAGCCATACGACTGAGCTTGTGAATTGAACAAATACTTAATGCGAAAATTCAAAATAATGTAAAAATATTTAAACGGTTTCTATCTGATTTCAAAAACTTTTGCAAATTGTTTCGAATCTTTTTAAAAAAATTTAACTTCTTTAAACTCATTTCAAAATGCGCTTGCATAAATTTTCACGACCACATGAATTGGGAGAGTTTTTTCGGTCGGCATGCCCTACAGCCGCTGAAACCATACAATTACTTCATAATACATATATCCTGTTCTTTAATCTATTGATGCGGTGATAAGAATTAAACAACTGGAAACACTAAACAAACCCATTTACAAACAATATAAATAATTTTCATGATCTTTATCACAGATCCGTTACTCTAGAAAAGAAACGACAATTTTTTCACAAAATCATCGATTATTTATTTAATTGTAAAGAGGAGAATATGCCATTAATAATGGCATACAATATCTGCCAAATGGCCACCGCGGCTACGCTTGCCCGGACCATATTCTTTTCAAGAAAATTTCCATCATCAATTCCCAAATTTGTAGCTGTATGTCCTTGATGGTCTTGAAACCTTTGTGGTCTTGAATCGGTTGTGGGCCAATCGTATAGACCTCATCTTTCGCATATCTCCAGAGAAAAAGTCTAAGGCCAACATTCTCAGTTTTTAGTTAACTAATGACAGTGGTTTAACTAACGACTTTTCATATAAATGTTATTGATTAAACGGCCATCATTAGTTAACTAAAGTTTGTAAATTTGGGCCTAAAGGTGTTAAATAACAAGATCTTAGTGGCGACTTGGGAACGCTTCTTCGTAGCAGTGGTATCGTTGCTTGTGTGCCACACAATCTTACAATTTCGACCATACAAAAGCATTAATCATAATTTAGCTCCAAAGCCCGACAAGAAATGGACTAACCGGATATTTGTTTACAGCAGCAATATTCTCAGTACACGAGTTCGATTCTTCACATCATTAATATGTCCGAACAGGTCAAATTTTCTCACCAGTTACACAATTGCTGGCTGAGAAGGGAAGAAGGGACTTGACGACGACACCAAAATGCTTTAGTTTTGCGAACTGTGACCGCGAAATTGTCAGCATTTTGTTTTGTAGTGAATTTCAATAATTTGAACGCGTTGAAGCGTATATGTATCTGGCCTTTTTTATTAACGGCTTCAACATCGGACAGACGGGCATCGTTCAATCAATTTCCTCATGTATAAGGCTCCCCAATGTAATGGGTGTTTTTTTAAAGCACGATAGAACAGCCTTGTTTGACAACTCATTTGACAGCTGACAGTTGCTTGGGGATTAGTTTGATTTGCCATTTTATACTGAACATTTTATACCACTTAAATAGTGTTGTAATCTCAAAAATACAATTTTTTTTAGTTGGCCATCACACAACATTCCAGCCCAAATTGCGCCATTTACGAGCCAACAGCGGCGGCGACATAACCGAAGCTAAGAATTATCTATCGAATGCAGCAATCAATCAAGCAATCAACATTATTTCTATGAGTTTAATTTTAATTTAATTTAAAGTTCTATCGGGCTTAAAAAAATCACCCTATATATACATACATACATTATAGGATCGGAAATAAAATTTTGCAGAGATTACAAACATAAGTAAATACATTTGTATATACAGAACGACATGGTTCTGTGTTAAGAAATATCGCGTGTCATATTTACGTTTGATGCGTCATGCAACATCATAAATAGTTGAGTTGCCACAACTTGAATTGTTTATACAACCATTTATTGCCGCACAGATTATTGCGAGTGTGTGTGCATCCATAAATAAAATTGTAAAACCAAATGTTTTTTTTTTGCTGTGTTGCAACAAATATTGCTTTTTTACTTCCCCAATATCAATGAGAAAGTATGTACTACGAGTACGTAGCAAGTATGCATTTTGTTGTCTTTGCTGCTGATTCCTGCTCTATTAAATTGTGACAATAAATTTTATTGTTGTTTCCATCAGAGATGATGCTATTTTGGCTGCTGACATTGTTGCTGTTGCTTTACTTTAAAATCAACTTCCCTTTCTGGTGTCATCGTTGTCAAAAGGCGAAAGTGACACTTCTGAGCAGTTCTTGTAAATATGTACTTCTCTCTATTTTCAATTTCATATTCCTCCCTCTCACGTTTTAGCGTCCCGGGTATTACAATGTTAGTACATATTTGTTTCTTTGTTGGTTTGCTATTGTAACCACATCATCGTTGTTGTCAGCATAAATATAAATGTTGGTAAGAATTGCCAGCAACAGAAAGACGAAAGAAGGTTGCAGGAGGGCAGTCATGGCCTGAATCAATTTCCTCTCTTTTTCATTTATTTGTCTTATCGTTTGTCCGTTTGTTTGTTGTTGTGTGTGTGTGTGTTTTTTTTGAGGCAGGTATTATTATGGTTTTGTTGTCGTCGCAAGTGTGTATTTCTGTGATGCAACTTTGCTTTTTGTTTCGTATTATTATTTCTGTGCTGTCTGTCAGTTCTTGTTTTCTTTAAATATGCTTGTTGTTGCTGCTGTCGGTATTCATTGTCTTCATGTATTGTGGAGTTACAAAGAGCGCTGTTTGTTTATTCTTCATAAATTACTGATGTTTATTTTTGTTGTTTTTCATTACTTGCCAGTTGAATGTATGTGTGTGTGTGTGTGTTCGTGTGCGTGTGGCATGTCAATTTGTGGGGGTGCCATTTTGCTTGCCAGTTGCAATATTCGCTGCAAAACGTTGTTAAATAAGTGTAATCGCATCGTGGTATTTCAATGTCGTTGTTGCATACTTCCTTTACGTATTTTACGTATCTGATTTGCATTGCAACTTGTTGTTAATGTCAATTTTTGCTATTTGTGTATGCATTTTAATTTTCTCTTTTACTCGTTTGCTTAGATAATTATTTGTGTAAGCAGAGTTTCCAGTTTAGTGGATTTGTTCTCAAATATTTTTCGTATTGAAGATCTGGGGATTTTTTGGTGATAACATGCAGGGTAGGGTGGCGCAACATTAATCACCCTTGCGGTAGATGTTTTATATATTTATATAGATTTTTAAATTTGTAATCGCATTTTTTTTTCTAAATTATTTGAGAAGCTGGTAAACAAAACTAGACATGTCCCCAGTAAGTGATTTTTTTAAATCTTTTCGCGCTCTTTAATTGGATATCTACGAAGTCAAGAAATATTTTCATATAAAACCGATTCAATCTTACCCTAAAAAAATAACGAAAACGTAATTTTCTAGTCTAGTATAATCAGTTATATTTTCCTGTCCTGTAAAAAACAGTTAATGGGACTTGTCTGGGCTCGAATCGTCACATTCGTGAACGTAAAAATGTACTTCGGATTATGAAAAACAGCATTGGCCATAATTAAGACACCCCAAAGTAAACATTCTGGATATCAGATTTTTTTTATTAAAACATTTTTTTAAGTTATTAGAATTAGCTTTTGTAATAATTATCGATATTTTTAAATTAACATTAGATAAATAAATAATTGTTCTCTAAAAATGTTTTTAAAATTAAAAAAAAGTTGGAAACCACAAACCCAGTCGGACAAAACAATGGCACACCCTTATAGAAATTTAACAAATTTTGCTACGCTGCTGTGTATTTGGATTGCAATTTAACGATACACATCACAAACGCTTTTTATGTATCAGAAAAATAGATAAAAAGAAAAGTGGTGTGCATAAGAACAAAATTGTTAAAAATTAATTTTTAAATAAATTCAATGACAAGGAAGAAGCACTCAAATCAATTTAAAAATAAAATTATTGAGGATTGGAGTTCTGGCCTATATCAAGGCATGAGATAGGCAAAAAATATTCAATCAATCGATCAGTTATTTCCCGGCTTACTTCAAAGTTTTTACGGCCAGGTCGCTTAATCACCAGTACATTGCAGAGGACGTCCTCGTAAAATAGCACGTCATGAAGATTCATTGATCAAGAGAGCAGTACAAAAATACCCTACAACGTCCTCTAGTCAATTGTGAAACAGCTTAGCAGTGTGCATTTAGCGAGGGAACGATCCGCAGAAGAGCTGAAGAAGCCGGATTATTCAGTTGGCGTCCAGGAAAACAGCCTTTCATATCACCCAAATACAGAAAAGCTAGACTTGTGTTCGCCAAAGCCCACATAAACTGGACTGTCTGAAAATGAAAAATAGTACTGTTCTCTGATGAAATTAAATACAATTTAAAAAATTCAGATGGAATAAATTGCATGCGCCGACTGAAAGGAGAGAGACTAAATCCTAAGTACTGTAAATCAACTGTCAAAAATGTTATGGTATCATTGTCTGGGGATGTTTCTCTGGTTAAGGAAGGGGACCGATTCATAACATTGACGGAATTATAGATCGATTTCTGTATCTTGTTATACTGCTGAACGTGGGGCAACCCCTATGTAGAGAAAGAAATGGAGGTTACAACAGGATAACGATCCTAAGCATACCTGCAAAGTGTGAAAAGAATGGCTGCAGAGTAATAGGATCGAAGCTTTTAACTAGACTGCACAATCCCCCGAACCTTTGGGAAATCGTTAATATGAAAATAAATCGGGATATTTGCATAAATAAAACTGATCTGTTTCAAGCTGCCAAAACAACCTGGGAAGCAGTATCACAAGATACTCTTAATAATTTAATATCATCCATGCCTACAAGATGTGCGTTCATTATTAAAAACAAAGCTTTTGCAATAAAATATTCGTTTTATAAGTTTGTTTTTCTCGCTTGCAAAACCGGGTGCTTTAGTTTTGTCCTTTGCTTTCGCTATTTAAAATGATTAAAAAAAATTTTTTTCCTAAAAAGTGAAGTTAAAAACGTTTATTTATATGAATAATAAAACACACCAACAAATAAAATTGTAATTTGATATAAATTAAAAAAGTTTTTTGTTGAAAAAAAAAAATCAGTTTTCATTTGTAACGCATTTTGGGTGTGCTTTAGTTATGGCCAATACTGTACGTGAACGTACTGTATTTTATAAAAATCAAGATTACAACATCCGTGATCGTATAACCGAACATTAGAATTTTACGAGCTATCATCCCTTAGCAAAAAAGTGATCGAGTGTAAATGATAACTTTTCAAATTTCATAAAAAATTTAAATTGATTACAAATATTGTGAAATAAATGAACTTTTCTAATTATTATTATGATAAAAGAACTAATTATAAGAAATAAAATACAAACCAAAATTGTTCGGAAAGAAAAGATACGCCCAACATGTATAATTTCATTAGGGACAATTCTTTCTTACTAGAGTACACCTAGTGGTCGAAATTCGACCGCCAGTTTAAACGTATGTATACATATTTTAGTTGCATTCATTTAAAGAAAAAAATTTACATAATTACATATTCCCTTCCCCATGGAGAAAACAATAAATCAAATAAAATTGCATACAAATACGCACATTTATAAAAAAATCGTATTACTCATATTTATATGTACATATGAATGTCGGTACTCTTAAATACTCTCACTTGCTTATGTTTTTATTTGAACCAATACTTACATAAGTGAATGCGTGTACGTGTGTATTTTTTAGCGTTTGTAGTGGTGTCAACTTTAGGAGCCTTTTATTCCTTTAATATTGAACAGATTTAAATAATATTAACATTGTTTACCATTTGGTAAAAGAATTAAGAAAATCGGTTGACAAACAAAGGAGAAAAAGTTTTTCTTTGCCTATTTATATATAGATACTCATACGACTTATTTTCCTCAAATTATTGTGTTGTACACTAGTGAAATTGCAACTCATTTTTGAGTGTCTTTGGTTAGATGCAATCGTTTTTACAAATCTGTAAGGAAAATTGATGAACAAATCTTCCGCGCTACCTCAGGGGAAAAAGGGGGAAAATTGAGAACCCTGTTTGTATGTTGTTATTAGTCTTGGTTGACTGCTTCTAAAATTATAATCATATAAAGACTTATCGAGGTAGATACGTTTCTTTATCAATATTGTTTAGGGCATTCAACTAATCGGTTTCGATTAATTAATAAGGATTGCGTTTGAATTTCTCAATAATCCATTGATCATATAATAATCACAATAAATATTGAAATTCATGGCTATTGCTGTGGGTAAGCTAGTGTAAAGAATATTATACTCTAGATTTGATTCTAATTTCTTACTGCTCATTCCTGTGCACATATCTCTCCTCTATTGCAACGTAGTCATATCTAAAAAAATCGTTCTTCAGAAAACAATTTTAAAGTTTTTAATTTACTCACAACTCAAAAAAAAGTAATCTCCCCTCAAGAGCTGAGCAAACAAAATATTTGTATATACTTTTTACAAAAAATAAAGAACGAAATGATGAATATTTCTGTAATTTTAACTCAAAAATCACGTTTTTTGAGATATGACTATATTGCAATTAAGGAGCGATATTTAGTGTATCTCAATTTTCTTCAAAACAACTTCTTATTAAAACAAAAATGTATTTATTTTTTGAAACTTCATTTTTAGGTTGCGACCATGATGTCGTGTCCCATATCCATCCAATTGCCCATATTACAAACACTACACAGTGAACAGGCGTTTTCGCCAATACATATTGGAGTTAAGGTAAGTCGCATTATTTTGTCCTAACACTTTTTATGATGATATTTTCTTTCGCCATAAACTTTTTTGTTGCTAATTAAGCTTAAATAATATTTTAATAATTTATTCTTGTCTGTTTATAAGTTTGGTAGCAGGTGGTAGCTTTTGTTTTGAAATTTTTTCCGCTTTGGTCGTTTAAAAAGTTAATATTTTTCTACTCCGTAAAATTCTTCCGTTTGATTTTTTTTTATTGAATTTCATCAAATTGTTTCGTTGCTATCATAAATCATGTAACCAAAACGGAAATAAAAAGGTTACAAAAAAGCAGGGATTACACACTAGAACATTTTGGAAAAAAAACTAAAGCTGTCCGTCCATCGTCATATAGATTAATGTACAGTCGTTCACAAAATTTCTTAATGTTTAATAGAAGTTTCTCAAACATGATATTAAGCTAACTTGGATTAATATGAATTTTTGGGGTGGATTAAATAAATGGATTTTTTATTAGAAATATTATTAAGAAAAAGTAACATAATTTTTTTTTAACAATTTACAGTGAACGTCCAATAGTACGCACTATCGTTTTCACGAATTTTCAATAGTACGTAAGGCAATTTTTTTTGGCATTGACAGTTCTTTAGTACGAATACAAAGTTTTTGTTATTACTAAATAGATTTACTAGTTACATATTTTTCTTGTTTTTTTTTCTGCGGCCAACCGATACGATTGTGATATGAAGAATCAAAAAGATAGATTGATTTGCAGCAAGATCTTTAGTTGCGATATCTTCATAAAAACTCTCTGCTGATATGCTAAAAAATGGTGGAAAAATATTTTAGGCAACATCCTTATCTATTGGAACAGGGCTTTGGGGGATTGATCATACTTGGGCACACAGAATTTATTAAATTAATACGAGAGGGCGCCTGCGAATTAATTAAGACTATAAGTTTATTTGAAAAAAAAACTACAAACCAAGTATGTACGTAGTTCTACCTTAAAAAAAAGCGGCTTTGCAATTTGCAACAACTGAGTTAACTTTGCAAAATGTAAGCGAACACAATCTGCAACTATGCAACCCATGAGACAGACATGTAACATGCAACAATTTTGGGTAATGATCGGGGAATGATTTGGGAATGATCGCATTGCGGATACAATATATGAAGCTGCGTCAGCTATCACAAACTATTTTCATTGAAAAGGGTTTCTAATTTGCTTTAAATGCAAATTTATGCAAGTTATATAAAAAATACTTTTTTTTTAAAGAAAATTTTGAGAAATATGCTACTGCATGAAAAACTTGAACTGATCATGATCATATCATATGGCTTGTTTCTGCTTAACCACCAGACTGTTGTCAGGCTGTAGAAATAGATTTAAATATTCTGTTTGTTATTTTTAAATAGTCTAGAATCGAATTGTTCTTTATATAAATAAAAATTATTTATGTAATTAAACATGAACATGTAATAAAAAACAAATCATTTAATTTATTATCGAATTAATTAGCTACTTTCACACTTCACGACTGTTTCAAATATTTTAATGAACTTTTAATTATGTTAGATTAACTTGTACATGCAGACAGACTTATATGTATGTACACTCGTATATAATATGTTAATTACCTTCAACATATGTATATATATTTTTCAATTCCTTTGAAATCGTCAAAACATTTACATATGAAAATAATTAAAACTTTCTGACACACAGAAGTACTTAACACAATAACAAACAAATTGTTTAATGAATGGATGACATAAATTCAATGAACACTGACAATGAATGAATGGCACGAGAGTGAAGCAGCGTTCACGTGTTGCGCTGCTGAATTGTTGTAATTAATAAAATTTTAATTATTAATTTTAATGGTATTTTTTCTATGTTTTAATTGCCCTTCTCTGCAAACATAAGTTCATTCATTCCTGAATGCATAAAACAACAGAGAAAAACTATTATTGGCTACATTTAAAGCAAATAATGTGCTTGAATTGTAAAAATGTGGCCCTAACAGTTTCTTGATATTTATAGCAGCAATAAAGGCAATTTACAATAATTACAAATTGCTGAAAATTAATCGTGCAATTAACTAATCAAGATCTCAAATGGCAAAGTTGGTTTGGGAGGGTAAGAAGTCAGTCGAAGGTCTTTTTATGTGCTACTTTTACGAACATTACAAAATCCATTTGTGCAAAGCTGACAAATTTTTTTCAGACACCGCAAAATGAAAAGAAAAAGGTACTGATTTTGTTACAAAACCTTCCTTCCAAAAGCCTTCCTTTTCCTCAGTTAACTATTCTTATATTTCCTTTAGAGTATATAAACATAAAAAATATTAAAAGAAACGAAAACGAATTTAAATCTGCACAACTTGTACCCACTTTAAGCTTAAGCAGGGAAAAATTTGTTGCGTCAAAAGAAATTAATAATATTTATTTTTTTCTTTTTATTTGGTTGGTGTTTTTCATAAGCACGTTCATGATTAGCGCATTTAAAAATTGAATATTTTTTACAAGTAAAAAATTGTGTTTTTTTTCCATAAAGTGCCTATTTTTCAAATGAGCTTATAAAAAAGTACCTTCTAAAAAAGTACCAGCTTAAAATATACTTTTTTTCAAAAAGCATCTTCAATAAAGTTCTTTGTAAAACAAGTAAATTTTGTGAAAATTACTTTTGAATAAAATATGTATGTACCTTTTAAAGAAACTGCTTTTTAAAAATGTACCATGATGCTTTTAATAAAGTAACTTCAAAAAAGTACATTTAAAAATAGTAAATTTTAACAGAATTCGTTTTAAAAAATATTCCTCTTTCATAAAGTATCATTCAAAAATAATTTTCTTACAAGTGACTTAATTTTCAAAAAAATACACTTTTAGAAAAGTTCCTTAAAAATTTGCCTTGTAAAAAAAGTATATTTAACAGAAACTAAATTTTACAGGAGCATTTTTTTAAACGAAGAATTAAAAAAAACTTTCTTAAAAACGTAGACATAAAAAATACATTTAAAAAAATTCTTAAAAAAATATGGTACCTTTTTAAATAAATTCCTGAAAACCTGTTAAAAATTTCCCGATCATTAATTATTAAATCTCAAGTGTTAACACTAAAGCTGCGTACGTTTTAGCCTATACAAAATATAATACATACATAGTTTACATTTTCGAGTGCGCACTGTAATGGGTTAGTACTTTTGTTCGTTACCTTTCTTTGCTTCTTGATTATTTTTGTATAAATTACGAGAATTCCTTTAAACTATGTGTGCACAATATTTATTTATTTAACATCTTAAGTCAAAATCACTTAAACACTAAAAACAATAAAGAGGGTTGAACAACAGAAACAATGTTAAGAGAGTGCGAAAGATCTCAAGTATATTTGCATTAAATAAAAGCAACAGTCTAATCAAATGCATAAACAAAGAGAAAACACACACACTTACACAAACTTAAATACACAAATCCTTAGACGCACACACACGCATACATATATTTGTATGTGTTTTACATATGCAAATATTTAAATAAGTCAAAATAACAAAAAGCTTAGACGACCTAACACACATACATTAACCTGAGCAACCACCCACCCATACACAAATTTAAGCATTTTATAGAAGCTGCTGACAGGAATGAAAGCTAAAAGTTTTTTACATAGAATGTTTTTTATGGAGTAAAAAAAAAATAATTAAAATGCAACTAAAGCTTTGTTCTTTATTCATTTTTAATGCTGCGTATAACAAGTGTGTCTCTTATGCACGTTTACGGCAACTATATTATGTTGTTTCTAACAAAGTTTTGGTCAAGGTTAACAATTCATAGTTGTCTTGTAAATATTTAAAAAAAATAACTTTGTACGAATTATCTTGAAATATTGCCATTACAGAAGTTTTCAAACTAATTATAGCCATCTAGACGTGTTGCACCACATTTTGATTATACTTGATCATAATATGATTTAAGAGCATATGATGATGTATTGCTTAATGTTTTAGTCTGTAATATGATTAGTGAAACGAGCTGTACTTCGTAATACGAATGTGATTGTATTATAAACTTACAATTCAATCATAATCACCTCTATTCTACGTTTCGAGTACGTTCCCGCATTCAGTTCCGTTCGAATCGGAAAATGGTATTAAAAAAATCTAAAAAAAGAACAAGAGAAGAGTATGTTTAAACCAGTGTTGCCACCTTATGTGTAATTATTATTTTCATGTGTAGCCCATGTGTAACTCATGTGTAATTTAAAATTTTATCGTTGTTGAGCACGACAATTTTTTATATGACGACTGTGATGACGATTGGCTGTGATATTTTAATTTATTTATGGGCCTGTTTTTCATTTTTTGCTTTATATTTGATTAAGTTTTTGTTTGCGATCGTCCTTTTTGCACAAAACAAAACTGTGATATTTTTATGGAGAATGATGTAGAATTGGTCTAAAGAAGATTATATATATACAAAACTAAAAAAATAAAAATTGCTTAAAGAAATTAAAAAATACCAACGAAACGTTGGAATAATATGCAAAAAAATAATAATATTTTGTTAAATGACCTTGAAAGCCCAAATATTGAAAATACATTCATCATCATAAAAAAAAATTGGAATTACACCAAAGAGGTCAAACATTTTTCTTAAGAAATCGAAGCACGTTATTTTGCAAAAAAAAGAGAAAGCATATGTAATTTTATCATGACGCATGTGTGATTTAATATTTCGTTGCTGGCAACAGTGGTTTAAGCCAGCTGCTACGAAACGTATGAAATAGAAACAGAAAAAATAAGCAATTTTGTAAACATTGTAATTGTTAAATTGTAAAAAATTTTAATTTAGTGAAAATAAGACTGATAAATATATAATAAAAAATAAATAAAGTGGTAACTATAATTAAATAAACATATCAGTTAAATACGGAAAGTAAGAAAAAAGCTAAAATATGATTAAGCGGTATTTGTGGCCAAACTAATCCAGTGTGAAGAATCCTGCAGCGCCGGAGGTGATACTTCCATTTAATATGCATCATTTGGAACTTCATCCCAGAATGCCTGCACTTCTTCCTTGAGATGCTTCTGCAATCCAAACGCAATATCATCATCCTTGGTTGCCATTAAATTTGCTAGCTTTTCATATCGCTCAGGTGTTGGTTTTTTTCGACACGCAATAAATTAAATTAAGCTTTTAAATTTGCCAAAAAATTTAAGAATTTATTACAAAATAATTTTATAGCATTTTATAATTACATTTTATTTAATTATACAGTTTTTGTCAATTACAAAAACATAAATCATAAAACTTTTCGTGAGTAAACAAACCACTTGCAAAAACGTAGGTATGATTGTAATGCAGAATACATACAATCGAAAAAGAAATCGAAATGTTACGAGGAACGGAACGCAGAATACCAAATTTGCATATCGATTCGAATTGAAACGCAGAATAGGGCTGAATATGTTGCTCTTAAACTTCTCCGTTATTATGTTTTGTTAGTTAGCAATTCTTAATAATGCTGCAATATTAATAGAAAATTAAAATTTTCCAGCCCTGATACATTTCCTGCACATAAATAACCATAATAAATACAGTGTACAGAAAGAAGTTAAGTAAACACATATGCAAAGTAAAAGTCAGAACATTTATACACTTAAACTGCTTTGAACTGTCCTTGAACACATTCAAATGTTTAAATAGTATGCAAATGTTTTCGCTGTTGCTTTGTACTCTCGTTGTTGGTTGAAGAAGCCAAAGAAGTTAAAAAGTTTAGATAACGGTGTCTTTTTCAATTGATTGTTCTTGTGCTGTTACAATTTAGTTTTTCTAAACTTTTGCAATTACCAAACAACCAAACATCTTAACTTTCGCCGGTAGTCAATCAACAGCTGTGAAGTTTTATTTTTCTAAATTCATATCTGTCATATTTCTATTAATTCTTATACGTGTGCTGTTGGCTCTAAAGGATGTATGCTCCAGTTATTTGTCCAATTTGCATTATTAAATTTTAGTTGCCTTTTATTGCTGCCAACAATGTTAAGATCTATAAAAGTTTGTGTGTTTCAAAATGATTCAATCTCTGGTTGAAAAATAAAACAAGAAAAGGAGCGGGGAAACAGAAATGTCAAAATCTGCTACTTTTTCCTGTGTCCTGTGTCCTGCGTCTTTGTGTGTGTGTGTGTGTCTGTCCGGTAGCAGTAAAAAAAATCAAAACGTTATCATTAAATCTAAAATGAACATCTTTCAAAAGTTTAGCTCGCATTCATTCTGCTTTTGTACGAGTTTGCTTTCCTCTGTGTGTGCGTAAGATTTTAATGGGGTCATCAATGTCAATATCGCAAGGGAGTGGTGAGAGGTGGGAGATGTAGGTCGTTCGTTGTTTATTTTTATTTTTTCATTCATTCAGGACGCTGGCTGTATGAAATTGTCTGCTCGGTCAAGCAAAATCTCCAAATTTTTAACGCAGATTTTTCTTTTGAAAGTTTTATCTTCTCATATAAATTCATGGCCACTGATATACAGTGTTGGATATAATAATAGTTACGATGTCTTTCTTCGTTATAGCATGTCACATACAGTTTTTTGTGTGAAACTTTTATTGATAAAACTCGCCGTCAAATGCTTTCAAATAGATCATGATTTCATTACCGGTATTTTTCTCACGTTGTTCTTTTAAAATTACGATATTTGCTTTCTACAATAAAGTTGAAAAAGAATAAATTTATATGAAAAAATAACAAGAACAAATTTCTTTAAACCGTGTTAAAATAAATCATTATCATCATATTTATAAAATATACATAAAAGTGGGAAAAGTTAATAAGCAGTGACTAACTTAAATAGAATTCGATACCTTTCGAGTTGAATTTATTTTTGATATAAGGAAAAAAATGGGTCGTGGTGAAAAACGTGATTTAAAACAAAAAATCCGAAGGCCTCCAGAAACGAAGTACTTAATGCTCAATCAAAACCATCGACAGAAAACGTAAAACATTGACATGTTTGGAAAGACTTTTGTTTCGTTCATCAAAAAATAACCTCTTCGACACAGAGCAAATGATTTGAAAAAATAAATTGTGTGCAAAAGTGTAAAGTCGTACGATAAGAAATATACTACGAGCAACTGGACTTGTGGGTCGGAATCGAAGATTAGTGAGTACATCTTTTTAGCAAGCGAAATATACAAAAAATAGTGACACTTGCCAGACAACATCTTGGCCGTCAAGGTTGAAACAATGTTCTGTGGTCTGATGAAAAATTTTTTTTTTGTGAATTTAAAAGTAAAATGTAGAAATTGTTCTTTTTACTATAAAGAAATTGTTGAATATAAATAAAATGTATAGTGAAGCTTTGGTTTGTATTTTTACAATTTTGTCTCCCCGCGTTTTTGTTTGCGAGTACATTTGACAGTGAAGGCGGCAGCTTTTCTCGCTCACACTTTTTCTGCAAATTGACGAGTAGTTTGCTTACGTGACAGCTATTATCGTCCAAAAAAATTATAGACACAATTAGTGAGAAAAACAGCTGTTTGTATCGTTTTATGGCATTTTGGTTTCATTTCGCACAGTTCAATGGAAAAGTTTCTCGACCCAGGAGTTATAGAACATTGGTACTAATATGGAGACACTTGTCCAGCTTCGCGGTAATTTTCAGAACTTAAGCTTGTTCCAAGAATCATCCGAAATCAAACTTTTCGCAGTGCCGAAAGGGGATTATGTTGATGAAAAATTAATCCCGGTTCAGTTATAAGTTCCTGTAGTATGAAAATGTGTCTTTTGCTGCCCACTACTGCTGAAATTAATATTTCTTCTGAAGTTTGCTCGAGCTAAACATAATTTTCAGCAAATTGTTTTTACCTTGTCCAAAAGATATAAAACATAAAAAAGAAAACACTTTAAGCACACCAAACATTCAATCATCTTTAACCCTCCAACAAAAGTTTTTCCATCTTAGTTTTGAGTTTTTTTTTCCTCTTTTTCACTTTTCTTTTGGATTTATTGAGTAGATTGTTAGTGTTTTCTTATTTTATCGTTTTGCTGTATTTCACTATAAAGGGATGTGTTTTACACACATTTCCTGAACGAAATGACATCTTGGATTTGAAACGTCATATGGTAAATTTATTTTCTTAATTTTTTTCGTTCAGCTTTATTCGACCGGTTAGTTATCTGGAATTGAATGACCATGTGTGTCGCATAGAAAAAAAGGTCATCCATCTTTGTTGTATAGGACTGAGCCAGTGGATAGTTTGTGTTATTTTGTCAAATCTTTTATTTATGCTGCCATGCATAATAAAATAATAGAATTTATTCAATTCTCTTAACAGTTGGTGCCAAAAAATTGTGAATGGGAGGGGATGGATGGTGGTCATTCATGGAGTCATTACAAATATCAGGTTACAGTTGGCTTTCTTTGATTTCTTGTCCTTACGGCTGTCTGTTCTCATGACCAGCCATTGCTGTCATTTATTGTTATTTGATGTCGTTAAATTGTTGTGTGATTACGTGTAAATCCTTCCGTTGCAAAATGCGTTTGTAAAAAGATCGTAACTTTGTAAATAATCAATGTTTTCCCTGGGGAAAAATTAAATGTTTGAAATCTGGTCGTCGCTGAAGCAAATAAAAGGAAAGTTCATCTACTAATTAGGAAGGCAAAATTGCTCAGAATGAGATTATGTGCGAAGAAAATACAAAAAGTCATTGGAAAATCTTAAAAGGAGCACTAAAAGTTTAAAAATTTATGTATATATATATTAAAAATTTTTGTTTAGAGATTTTAAATGCACATGTACATTCGTCCACAAATGATGAAGAGAGCTCTCGGCATGTGTAGCTATTTCGGAAATTATTAAAAAAATTTAATTCTTAAAGGTATACAATAAGACTCGATGAACGTAGCACATACATGCGGTTAAGTTAAATTTTTAACGTCTTATATCTCGCAAAGAAGAAATAATTCTGTAAAAATTTTGAATCTGGATAGAAAACACTTGAAGGTGTAACAAAAGCGGAAACTTCATAATTTCTTAAGGCCGAGAATCTGTCGTACGTTATACGATGATTGTTTCAACTGACAACTAAGTTTAAATAGAGGGTTCCTTATGAGCTTTGTTACATTCCCTACGTCTCCGTCAACGCAAAGTGCTAAAGTTGGACAACTTTTCACTTTTAACGTACGTTGAGTACTTTGACAACTATCAGTTTTTTTCTTGCGTTTTTATTTAGCTTTTTGTGTTGTGTGGTGACAAAACTAAATTAAATAGAATTAAATTACAATTAAAAGAAACTCCGGAATATCCTCGAATATCAAGAAAATGTGCACTTTAATCAAAACAAGCTGATTTCGTGTCCCTCAGTAAAGTACTCATTGTGTCAACCTCCTCTGCCAATACTTTAATGCCAGTCAAAAAGAGCAACGTATAGAGTACGACGGATTCTATGTGCCTCGCCTTTTATTTTCTCGTTTCAAACGGTATGCCTCCTTGCTCTTCTACAGAGCAATTGAAAGTGGAAAATGTTTAGTTTTTTTTCTTGGAGAAGCGTAAAAAGCGTTTGTTTTTATTTTCGTTACAAATAGGTTTCCTTGAGACAATTAGCTGAACAAATTTTTTCCAAAACTTGTAAAAACAATTAAGAAAGTGCTTAACAAAAATTTTTAGAGAATCTTTAACAAAATTCTAACATTTAACCAAGATTTTAAAAATTACTCGTTTTCATAAAAAAATATGTATTCCATTAAAATCTGGACTTACATCGATTCATCCGTGAATGTGAAAATCGTCACGTTAAAATACAACTTCCGTGATCGTATGACTGAAGGTTTTTTAATTTCATAAAAAATTTAAAATAATTAAAAATATTGCGAAGTATTATGAAATTTTAACATTAAAAAATAAATATACAAATGCAAATTATTCGCAAGGATAATATACATTCAAACGATTTCAAAGCATTACAGGCAATTCCTTCTTACACTTCATATGATTCATTTATTTCACATTATAGTTTACAAAGTGTGCTCACCGCTAGTGAAACGGTTTTTACATCTGAGTGTCTTAAATTTAGCTCCATCTGTGTATATACAGTCAGCTTCTGTGATCAAACGTAATTGTTTTTACAAATCTGTAAGGAAAATTGATAAATACATATTCTTCGCTATCACTTGAAGTTGAAGAAAAAACTTGAAGAAAAACGAGGACACCCGGTTAGAACCATTAGATATGTGTATTAATATTTTATGTACAAAATAACTAGAAATGCAACCGATACCGATACCAAATATATCGGCGATAACTACTTCGGGTTTTCCGATACATCGATATCGGCGACATTTTATTGTCGATACGACAATGCTTCCTAAATTTTTTGTGTGTGTGTGTGTTTTTTTTTTTTTTTTTTGAACAAACAATTAAAGTTCCAACGCCTCTTTTTGCATAGCAACTACGAAAAATAACCCGTCAAATATGAATTTTAAATGTTAATAATCTACACTGCGATTTTGTAGCGCAAAAGTATTACTCTACTTGAGTTTTGTTAAGTTTAATGTGACTTCAAATTCAATATTCGTATCGATATGGGTATCGCCGGTAATTATTTTTGCGTATTGGTACCGTATCGGCGAAAAGATGTATCGTTACATCTCTAAAAATAAAATTGGCGTATATTTAGAATTCGTAACCAAAGTCGAAACTAATAAAAGAGAATCTAAAAAATAGTTCACACGTAGATATTATTCACAATTCATAACTAGTGCAGCAACTACTTTCAGCTGATGTAAGAAATAAATGTAGAGATAATAAAATATCAATACTAACAATATTTACTGTATTTAATTGAAAAGCTTATGAAGCTAATAGAAAATAATTTTTATTCTTTATAAAATTTATACGAATCCTAAAAAATCAATTTGTTCATAGTTTGTAGATAAATTAATTAAAATAAGAAGCTGTAAAAGTAAAGTTATTCAATAGAACTTTGTTGACCAAAAACACATCTCTAGTGACGCAATAGAAATCAATCAGCTGTTTGAATGTATTAGTTATCATTTAGTTACAGCTTCACCCATAACTAAGTGCAAACTTTTCATACTAAAAGCAACCAACTGTGAATAACTTAAATAGGTACTTAAAAAAGTTAACACTTAGTGGTAATTTCTGAATTTGCGCCATTTTTTTATACCGTAGAACAGTTAAGTGTATTTGCTGCCAAAACTGATAACGAACATATAATTGTAGACATCCCTAAAATATGCTTTAGTATTTTTCACAAGAAATAACGATCCAATTTAAATCGTAAGTCATCATTTTATACAGTTCATACGATTGACGTAATTAAGGGTACGTACAATTAAGGATACGATACGATCACCGATGTAACCGTTCCAGGCCGGATTTGTGTAATGACCCTAATTTTCGTTCAGGTTTCTATATCCCATTCTTGCATAATTGAAACAAATCCATTTATCAAGTTGTTTCTTAAATTAATTCACCATTAAAACACATTGAATTACTGTTGTCTAAGATAAATTTAGAAAATTATTTAAACTTAATTAAGATTTCATGTTGATTTATCGAAATAAAAATAAAAAAAAGCAAAGACGAGCACGTGATAACTCAATGTTTCTCATATTGATTTAAATCTGATTTAAAAATGTTTTATTGCCACTCCAGCATCAACCCAAAATAATTTTGTGCCTTGTCTTGTTAATTTATGCAGCTTATTTTATACTCTTCTAAACGACAAATTTAGCAGCAGTAAGTAAAATACGAATTCTATTAACCAACAAATGAAAAATCATTTGAAGAGCGCATGCATATTTAAAACAAAACTTTCTTCTTTCTTCTAAAAAACCTCTGCTAAAAGCTTCTTATGTAGCGGTTTTTTTTCTTGATATTTTATTTGTTATTTTTTTTATTTTTTTTGCCAATTGAATGTGTTTATTTTTTGGCTTAAATTAACTTGTTTTCTTATTTTATGTCAATACTTGAGGAATACTTAAGGGTAAATTCGTGAAGCGTATAGACAATCGAATCGGAAAATACCATAAATATAAATTTTGGCCTCTAAATTGGTTGCCCTTATAACAATTTTTACCCCTAAATTTACTACTAAAATGAAATAAAAACCCGTAAATATAGAGGGAAGCCTTAAACTGGCTGCGGTCTGTCAGTAAATCAAAACAAAATGGACGTGGTACTATATACTGCAAACACCAAGGTCCAGATTTTGACAATCACACGACTGTAGAGTGCAGAAAGTACCCCTATCGGAGAGTGAAATTTACCATTTAAAATAAATATGCAACACAAAGTTAAAAGGCCACGGTTGCTTAATACTCCCGTCGTAGCACGTTTTTGTGCAAAATGGGTCTTCAGCTCTATGGTGAAGAGCCATAAGCCATAAGTAATAATCTGCCATGGATGCCTTTAATGTTGTAACGTTTGCAATGGTATTCAGAACTATAAGCAACAGTACATTATTGTCAAAAAGCTGAACAGTATTTTCTGGCATTATTGCTCAAGAGCTGAATAAAGATGACGTAAGAAGCTGAGTAGTCTCAAAGTCGCATGTGAATGTAGTCAGCACTGCTAATTAGACAGAAACGCAGCAACTCCTACATACTCATGACAGTGTTGATGCGACAATAGGCGATCGGTAGATGTGCTAGTAGTCTAGAACTTCCCTTAAATTCATTCTGCCGCATATGGAAGAGAGCATGTAAGGGAAGAGACAGTTATCCAGCAGGGGGATTATTATACATTTCGATTCGAAAGAAAACATTTTCGAACCACAATGTAAGTATAAGCTATACAAATTCGAATGATTTCCGTTTCGAATCGAAATACTTAATAACTACCCCCGTTGAAGTTTAATTCTTCGCGACGCAAATATCTGGGCAGATACATTTAGTCAGGGTTTTTCAACAAGAACTTTGTTTTCTAAAAAAATAAAACAAAAAATTTATATAAAGATGATTCAAATTTTTATTGTATTACGAAGAGAAGAGTCCGGCAATTATGAATGAAAAATGATATCTGGCAGATTTCCACCACGACCACGCTGACAGATGTCGATTCTTTCATCAAAGTTTTCAATTACTTTTTTGCAAAATGGCGGCTCTATTTCGTTAATCACATCACGGATTTTGAGTTTTAAGGCTGCAATCGATTCGATTGGCTTCGTATAGACTCTGTCCTTAACATAGCCCGACAAAATATAATCCAGTGATGTTAAATCACACGATCTGGCTGGCCACTTAACAGCTGATTTTTGTGAAATTATGCGATCGGGAAATTTCGTTTGCAATAAATTGATCGTTTCATTGGCTGAGTGACAATTGAAACCACATATCAGTGATATCCACGTCATAATAATAATAGGCCAAAATTGTGTTGTTAACATCTCGCGATAGCGTGACCGTTACCGCATTTCCAGCCTCATCTTCGAAGAAAACGGTCCATCACACCTCCAGACCACTTAGCGCAATACACAGTGAGCATGCAAAGGCTTCTCAATAATCGCTCTGGGATTTTCAGAAGGCCAAATGCGGCGATTTTGCTTGTTGACGTAACCTTACAAGTGAAAATAGACTTCGTTTTTTTCAGAAAAACCAAGCGGGTTGTTCCTGAATGCATTCATTGAGCGAATGCTAATGGTCGTTCTGCTTCAATTCCTGCACAAGCGTAATATTCGCCCTGTGGTGGTTTCGGATAACCCCAATTGTTGAGAACGTCGGGGAATTAGCAAATTTGGGTCTTCTTCAACACTGGCTCATGGCTGCGTTGTTTTAGTTGAACGACCCTGTCGAATACGCGTTGGTGTTGGCACGTTTTGTATCGAGCCTGCCGACACAAATTTAACGACCAAATTCTTAATAGCGGTCTCAGAAGGACGGTTATGTTGTCCGAAAATATCACGAATTTGACGAAATGTAACTTTAACAAAACCACTATTTTCATAATCAATTTTAATTATTTTAATGAGATTTTCGAGCGAAATTGAATTCATTGTAACAATTGCCAATGCATCTACTACGAATACCTGAAAAAACTAAATGTCAAAACGATCATGTTGTTGGTTTTACCACAATTGAAAAACAAAGTTCTTGTTGAAAACCCTTTTACTACTCGGCTTAAGGGAGTTATCAGAATTTCGCATAGGCGTAGATCAATGCGACGAGGTGGATCTAATACCGTTTTCCTGTATGCACAGATTGGTACTGATAAGTGACGTGTGAGTTGTCAAAACGGAATCACTTGATTCTGCTTGCTTGTTTGCAGCAGCCACGCAAATCAACCAAACAAACCAAATAAACAAAAATTCTTTTTCACAAGTACTTTTTGCAAAAAGTTTTCTAATGCCGTTTTCTTTTCTAAAACAAAAATCTAAAATTTCTTTTAGTTGTTATCAAAAAAATTTCGATTTAAAGTTTTCTTAAGTCAACAATTTTAAGTCAACAATTTTGCATCGTCAATGATGATACTATAATTTCTAATATACGCACTACATATATATTTCAAAAAATCATTATATTGCAAATTTTAAACAAAAAGATTAAAAAATTTTGCACTTTTTTCCAGAAAAGAAAACGCCATAAGTTATTTTTTTTAAAGGTTACTTCTATATGGTGTACTTTCCTGTATTTCTATATATGTGTGTATCCTTTAAACTCTTCATATCTCATCCATGAGTACCGTTCTATACACATTTTTATGTTGCTGTTTTCGGTTTTAGTTCAGTTTACATTTTCATATTTTTCTTTTTTCTTTTAACATACAGTTAACAATTCAAACCGATTTAGCAAAACAATACTTCGACGAGAATACACATAAATGTGGCTCTAAAGGCATAAAAAGATAAGTGTATATGTGTTCTGTTCACGCACACCCAAACAAAAAAAAAAAGCGCAATGAAAAAAAAACAATCAAGTAGAATCAACAATTTGCAGAATGTTTTGTGTATAAATAATTGCCATTAAATTAGATAAATTCCCAAATCTCACCTAAGACAAATTGAAAATGGGTTTTTTTATTTCACAGTACATATTGTGTGTAGAAGAATAATAAGAATTAGCAAAAAACTTCAGTAAGTGGGTCTTATATTCAAGGGTTTTGTTTAAAGGCAAATAATACACCCTAAAAAACGCAATTAAATGTAGTAAATTATTTACAGATACTTATTTATTTAAGGATCTGATAAAGGTTTTTTGTTATGGTTGGATAAGTGAAAACACTCACGCACACTTCCATACACTTCGCTGCTGCTTTAGCTGCGTAAGTGTTGGTATTTTTTTAAATGGCTTACGTACGTACGTATGTGTTCTTCCGCTCACTGCTACATGCTCGCGGATGATGTACTTCTCTTTGATTTTATTTCTTTTTTATGCAATGCCTAAAAGTATGTCATATTATTTTTATAATTTTTATTTTCTGCATGCAAAAAGTTTTACCATAAAAAACTTATACTCGTAGCTTCTTATTTTCCAGCCATACTTGTTTCAAAAGAAAACACATGGTTGGGTAAAAGTAAACTTGTTCCTTTGGCTTGTTTGTTTGTTTGTTCTTTCTGCTGCTTAAATTTAAAATATTAAGTAGCTTCTTTATTATATTAACTTGTTGTTTATGCATTCAACGTGTTGCAGAATGTACATAAATACATATATATTCTATATTTATAGTGTGTAATGTATTAGTGATGTAACGAATTTTCGTCGTATTCATATTCGGCAAATTCATGCAAATATTTCCCGAAAATTAACATTACGCAAAATACATAATAGAGTAAGTAAAAATTAGCTAATAAACAGAATATTAATTTGTTATTTTTATTAACGAAACCACCTTTACTTTTAACTTCAAATAATAATTTTCTTTTAATTAACTAGAAAACAAAACAAAATTGTTCTATTGCAGCATTCGACGGCGAGTTTCATCAATAAGAGCTCAACATAAAAAACTGTATGACATGCTGTTAGGCAGGAAGATATCTTGCCTGTTATATTTTCCGACGATCTGCATATGTATATACATATAAAAATTTCGTTGTAGAATTATGACAACGGGCGCGACATTGCCTCCTTTATTGGTCACAATATTGTGTCGTTTCAGAAAGTGAATGATTCGTCAAAGTTTCTTAAGAATTCATAAAGAACTACGTTCAGAAATAGTTTTAATTAAAGAGATTAATCTCGTGATCATTCTGCATTGTTAGAAAATTAAAAAAAAAGTATTTCGTTAACAAAAACGATTTGTTGCTAGAAGCTCCAATATTAGTGATAAAATTTACAAGTGGTGATTTTTAAGAGCTTTCGGATTTTATAAAAAGAAAAAGATTTAGAGAAATGTATGAAATCTTTATTTGAGTCGATAGAACGATCTATATAATTCAATATTTAAAGATGATTTCAAGTAAATGTTGATTATATCTCTTGAGAAATTCCATTTTGGAAAATGGTGAAATTTAACATTTTCATTTTCATCGTCGTCTTTGAAAAAGTACGGTCCAATGATGCCACCGGCCCATAATCCACACCAAACCGACAATTTTGCTTGTCCATTTAACCAATTTTCCGTTTGCACTTTCTTAACCGAGCATGAATTTTAATAATAAAAATCAATAAATTGCAAGCGTTGTTCACTTGAAAGTCAATTATGTACCAAACTGAACATGTTTTAACAGTAACATGTTACACGAAAACAGCTGAGCTGTCAATATAACAGTGTTGCCAAAAAGAAAGTTGCAAAAATCACCTTTTGTATAAAAGCGACTTCAATCATTTTGTCTGGGAATTTGTTTAATTTATTTTTTTAATACATTTAATTTAAAGAAATATAATTTTAATTTAATTTATAAAAAAAGAATTCATATGTTTTGTTGTGTGGTAGTTCTTAGACATCTGGAAAACCTTGATGCGCACAGCCTTTAGCCCACGATATTATACCACAATATTGACCCCTTATCATCACTGGACCACCCGAATCGCAAAACAGGAGGCTTTTCTCGGCGCGGCAGCGCAAAACATTGTATCCGTTAAAATTGCCACATTGCGATACATATTCTTACAGCGGTATCTACCAACCACATTGAGATTCACAGTTTGTACTGTATTTGGATTATTGCTACCAGTTTCTTTTATGTTACCCCATCCATAAAGCTGCACCGGATCACCGTGCTGCCAGCCATTTTTACACATAGTTGCTGGCTTTACTAGTGCACCATCGTACATAGGTCTGAGTAGTTTTAACACTGCTACATCCATATCATGTGTAATGCTATTGTATGCTCTAGGAACCATTACTTTGTGCACTTTGGATCTGACACCATGCTCGGAGAGTGTAGAAGCACCACCTTTCACAGTAAGACGTGCGGCAGGAATTTTATAAACACAATGGGCTGCAGTCACAACATAACTTTGTGATACTAAAGTTGCACCGCACCTAAAATTCCCATCAAACAACAGTTGCAATAAAAATGGTGCATTTCGAATGTTAGTGGTACTACCGTGCACAACGTGTATATTCGTTTGGGACAATACAGCTGACATTTGTAGCAGCAACAAATCACAGAAAAATACTCTTAAAAAGTAGTTTAAATTGATCATTGCCTGAGAAAACAACCCTCCCACTTTAACTTTTGGTTGTTTTCTTAGAACTAATAATAATTTATATTAATGCTAGACATTTTATACATTCATAAGAAGAAATAAAACATTTGTGCAAATATTTGCGCCAATAGTTATTTGCGCTCTGCTCTTTTTTCATGAAAAAAAAAACGTCTTTATACAAGTTGAGTTTTAATAAATAATGTTTGTGTAGTATTTTTAAAACATTTCTTTTAAATACCTGTTATTAAAATCCGAAATAAGTTACGTAAATGGATTTCAATATCAAATGAGTTTGATAGGTAACATTTCTGGCAGCCCGTCAAAACAAATACATATATATAAAAAAAATGCTTTAAAATCAAAATCAGGAAGATTCGTTTTATAAAAATCTTATTCACCGATTTTTATGCAATTTTTTTATGTGTATTTGCTGGGTATGTGAATATGTCCTATCGATTTTTGGTCTGTGGGCGTAGGGACGTGGCAAAATCAAATTTAATTTTTTACCACAAATGGTCGCTACACAAAAGTATATTTCTCAGCGGATTTCGCAGAAATTTTAAACATATAATACACGCAACCTGGACAAGGCCGTATAATAACAGCCACTTCTACGCCCATTTCTTCCATAAATCTAATGCCCCTATTATGATTCACAACTAAACTGATAGAGTTGTAGTTGTCAAATTCTTATTATGGGTTACAGTTCAGTGAGCTGTTCACTAAGTTGTATTCTTTATGATTTACAACGAAGACAACTAAAATTCGCTGTGAATCATAAAAGATCAAATAGTTGAGTTGAGTTGTAACCAGTGATGCCAGCAGAAATTATCAAAATCCCTACATGGCTCGGAAAAAATACACAGAAAAAAATCCCTATATTTTTCCCTACTCTAAAAATTCATTGATTTTAGGAAAAAAGAACACTAGTTATGTTTTTAAAATTTTGTACATTTATATCACCAGACAAAAAATTAAATAATAAAAAATAACATGAATTTGAAATTTTAACCTCCAATAATCTGCCTTTGTGGCATCATAGTTCTCACACGACTGTACTAATTAAATTTGTTGAAAAATTATTTAATTTTTATGGGAAAGGTTTGGATTAACTTAAGAGCCGTTTCACCATTTTTTCTTATAATTCTTTTCATTCATTGCTAATATAGACTTCGTTAATTTTTAAAATAAGAATGTGGAGATCTCAGAAGGCAATCAAAATCTAAACTCTGAATTCCTAATAAAAATTTATCCAAGCTACAAAAAATGTGACTCGGAATGGAAGGAATGAAAGTTATTTTTTTTTTTCTAAGAGCGCATTTGAGTATTTAAAATAGCTTAATATATATTTGTAAGAAGTCTTGATTTATATATTCAGCAAAAAAAATAAAAAATTAAAAATTTTCAAATTTGTTATTTTTCATACAAATTCTATTCCCAAGAAAATTGGACATTTCTTTGCTTTCGTCTTCTCTAAATATATTATATATATATATATATATTATTTACCAAAAGATGTGTTCTGTCTGTATGAAATATCTCGCGTAATGTAAAATAAAATTGAAATTTAGATTTTTATATGTATTATCACTTTTGTCGCGTGTTTTACTCAATTACACCGCAATATAAAAGAAAGAAAAACAAAGTTTTAAAAATTCCCTACATATTCCTGAAAACGAAAAATCTAACCTTTTTCCTTCTTCCCTTGAAAATTTCCAATGAATTCCTTTCAAAAAGGGAAAATTCCCTACTCTTGGCATCAGTGGTTGTAAAATTGATCTCTTACACTCGAGAATTGACCAAGTTTAAATTTAATGGTCAGTCCTTCTTCTGTGGCTGCTTTTACGGCCACTTATGTCATTATATTTGAAATTGGTGGAAGTCGCAAATCCATGATTTGCTTGTATGTTCGGTATACAAAACTCCATTTCCTAGGGAAGTGTATTCCACATATGAACTGTGCGGCCAACAAACGAATATTCTCTGTAATGCATGGTATGAGTCACTGGCCAATCGACCACAAATGGATGGGCTCGTAGTGAAAAACGTGTGGTACGCAAAAAAGTTCAGGTGTCGGGAACAAGTTCCCTGATTTCATTAGAGCACATTCCATTGTAGTAACGATAAAACAGGGAAGCACAACCCACGTTGCGCCGATGTTCCATTGAATCAGTAGAGTTGGCTATCGTACTGTCACCGATAAGCTTCTTCGTTCTCTCCTGTACGCTGTCGAGTAACTTCAAAACAGACTTAAAAGCACCGGCCCATACATGAGAGTTGTATTCCATTTTCGGTCGGATGTCGGTGGTATAAATACTCGTAGTAAGGAGACCAGATGGTGTGAAGTAACTCTTACACCGACTTGAGGTACGATCACACTTGCCAAATATTTGTCGGAAAAAACTTGACCAATAGGCAAGCTAAATTTGCATTTGCTTTGATTCCGGTATTTTTTAAATATGGGTTCGCATTTATTAAAAATAATATAAAAATAGCATTTTGTGGCATAATTGACTTCATTTTGTGATATTTAAACCAAGTTAAATCACACTAACCCTAAGCAAAAGTAGTGGTTACGTTTTTTTGGGCAAATGTTTGCCAAGTGTGAGCGTACATTTAGAAAACCGAGGCACTTGAAAAATGTGTTCTTTTGAGTCGGGGAAGACGTGGTTTGTCGATCGAACATCACACTGGATCTTCATTTCAAGAACATCAAGACCATCTGATTCCTTAATTTGACCCATAGTTACAGGTGCAGCGGCATGTTCGGTCATATGTCTGTGCGTAAGCATGCAGCACTGGGTCTTACTAGCGTTAAAATCGACCCTCTTCGCATGACCCCACCCCATCCAGAGATTTGTAATAATCCAACTTACTAAATTATGAGGGAAAGTAAAGAAGTCTTTATTTGTGTGCAGATAAAATGTCAAGTAAAATAGATTTTTAAAAAGTATCGCGTGCGATACATTCTTTTTTAGGCTTTTCAAAAATACTGCGAATCAAACTTGGGGTGGAAGAAAATCGCCATTGCTTTTTCTCGATTTTGTTTCTCAATTGTACTTGTGAAACTTCATTATATTTTGAAGATACTCGTGAAAAATTCTCAAATATGTGTCCACTAAGACATACCGTGAATGTTGCTTCGTTGAAACGTCAGAAATAAGACGAAGCTGCGAATGTCTGAATAAGTACGAAATTAACCCTGAAAGACAAATTTTGACAAATTTTGATTTTGTCGTACAGTGTAATTAATAACATTATGCTGTTGTTTAAATGCATAATATTAATTGTTTTTGCTAAGATACACAACATTAATTCGTTTCTACTATTCTGTTTTTTTTTAACTAAAAAATCTTTTTCTCAATTTTTATTTTTATGAGTGCATCATCATCATGAATCTGCAGTACGAAATTTTCTGTATGTATAAAAACTTAAAGTTTTCCCAATATAAATAATGCATTCAAACACGATTATCAACAGAAACAACCACCAACACACCACAGCCACTAACGTGGCTGACTGACTGCATTTTTGTGCTAAGAATTAAACCGGCTTTTTTCATGATCACAAAATTAGATTTCGCCAAAAGAGAAGAAGTCTCAGGCAGCCAGCAAGCAGCAAGCAAAAAATCAAGCCTCACTAACTAACCAAGTAACTAACTCTAATGTGCATGGAATGAATGAGTATATTGACCCTAATAAGACGTTCATTCGTTCGTTCTCTCTTGTCTGCCATGTATTTTTCAGCTTGTGTTTTAAACAAATATTTTAACTTATTATTTATATTCTTTCTTTATTTTTATGCGGTAGACTGGCTAACAGTTGTAATAATTGTTAAAAACAAAAAAATAATATTTAAATAGCAAGAAGCATGTTAAAGCAAATATTCGAACGAACCAACTTGATGTGCAACACATATTTCCAGTTCGACTTCAATCTCTACTGAATGTGGTTTGATAAGGAGTTTAAGACTTCATCCAGCCGGCTTTCGATTAGTTTTATTCTTTCCAGGAATATGCGAAGCATTTAAAATTATTTTTAATTAAATAAAATTAGCTTCGTACTGAAATTGTCCGCCATAGTAATTGTGGGAAAGAAACCTGCGACAACTATGAAACGTTTGCCAATAAAACTTTTATTACTTAATAACCATTTCTGATGTATTTTTTTCGTTTTATGACCACGAACTTTTGTACGCGGACGATTCTAAAATTGCTTGCATATTGTCAAATTAATCAAAAGTTTTTGTTTAATAAATAAAAAGATTGAAATGTTTTGCTTTAGACAATTTTGGGTGCAGATAATCGGAAACACAAAATATTCCGTCAATAACAACCAACACGCTTTATTAATTTAATTGTCACTTTAACTATAATCCAACCCACTGTGCAATTATTAAAAGGGACTAAACGCTGATTTGTTACAAGCTTTAGCAAGTTGATAATTTATGTATATATTTTGAGTGTTTACTTTAAATAGCAATAACTTTTCATTAGTAACGATATTTTCATCTTAAAACATCTTAACTCCCTCCCGTCTATACTGGCAATAAATATGTTGGCAATATTACTTATTGCTTTGCTTATTGCTTTGCCACGGGAAAACGTAAATATATTAACACACAATATACAAAATTTCAAAGAGAAAGGTTCGCTAACAAAGAAAAAAAAAACTGAAAGACTTTTTAAATTTTCATCTGCAAAACTCATCCGGAAATAAGAAATTTTTAACTTTTATGTTTATTATTAAAGATTTTCTTCTTAATTTACCTTCTTAATATCTTTTAATAATTTATTTTGAACAATTTTCTTTTTTGCTTGTTTTATGTCTTTTCTTTTTTTGTTTTCTTTGTCAAACGGTTTATGACGTTTTAAGTTCGCAACAATTTTCAACGAAAAACTGTTGATAATTACTGCTGAAATTATTGCCAAGTACGAAAAAGATCCATCTTCACTGAAGATAACATAATTTTGACATTTGCTGAAATATATGTCAATGAATTTAACCCCACTTTCAAGGCGGTGGTTAAACATTTTTAGTGTTCTTTTTTTTCTATTAAAACACTGTTAAGGAAAAGCTTTTTTTCTATTCGAAAATTTTCCTTCCTCTAACATCTAATCTTAAAGCTTTTATAACATTATTTTGCTTGGAAAGATTTCATTATTGAAAGCTTTTCGAATATTGAAACGAATGTGTTATAAATGTAAATATTATCAGTTCTCCTCATGAGAAACTAAAGAATCTCTCTTAAAATGTTAAATAAAATACTAGTTGCTTCGAAAACTATGCAACAGATGTTTGAGGTTGTACAATTTCATGGCTGATGTTAAACTTAAAGTGCTCTTTTTTTGTGTGATGCAGATTGTTGTGACTATTTTCCGCTATATACAGGAAAGGAAATGTTACCCCCAAATTAAAATAAAATTCTATTTCTAAATTTTTAATTTATTTTTGCGTTAATATAATGATCAGAAAACTTAAAAGACTTCGCTGACAAAGTAATGAGTTAAAATGCTAATGAAGTACATACAGTGGCTCAAAATAGTTTTCTTCTGCCACAAATTCGTTGAATCGAAGTAAGTAATAATAAAATAAAAAGGACTCCCAACTAAATATTAAATATAATATATGAATGCCATGTTGTGTTCCATTATAAATTCGAGGCTGCAACCACTGTTGGCAAAAAACCGGGGTTTTTAATAAAAAACACAGTGGGTTTTTTTGTAGAGTTTTATTGGGCTTTATTGGGGTTAAATTAAACTAAGTATACCTAGTTTATATATTTATTATATTTTATTTTTCATTGAGATAGACTCCGGCATAAGTTTACATTTTTAGTAAAAACTAATCCCCATATTCCAGTTGTCAACATCGACTTCACGACAACACATTACCAAAAAATTGGGGCGTGTCCACTTGTTATCGAAAAGACCGAATACTATTGACTGGCTCAGAATTAGACTGCCAGTAGCACAAAACTCGAGAGCGAGTAGACAAGCATCCTAAATTTTTTGGCACTCGTGTTAATGTATTTTCATCTCCTTATAGTGAATTTCCCTACAATGAATTTTTCTTTACAATGAAGCAATTTTTCAGATTTAAATTTAAGTTTCTTTTGAAATATCTCTAAAAAAATAAATTTTTTTAAATTACTTTTTCTATATTATATTTATAATTTGTAGAATTCCTATAATTATCCTTAGTTATATCTTGGACACAATTTTCCATTAATTGGTTAGTACGGAATTAGCCTCTGTTCCTAGATTTGGCGTCCTAAATAAAGTATGGCTGTTAGATATTTAACAGCGCTCTGTTAAGTGTATAAATATAAAAGAGTTCTGTTAACTGCAAAAATAGCGCACTAAAAATTTTGGTTCTTGCCTCTGCTTGTTCGACTGTCCATAAATATTGAAACTGGATTCTTTATGGAGGACCTTCTTTTATGAAAATATAAACAAAATTTCTAGCCTAAATTGTCAATATTGATGTCGCATGGTTTTTGTACATCTGAGCATTAAAGACTGCTTTTTAAATTTATCCTTTAATATCATTTGAACTAAAATATCCCATTGATATGCCATAATTTTTAGCGTAAAAAGTATTTTGCAACTTTTTAACTAATGTCCGACTGTGACTGTTATGATCGCAGCAAAACTACTACTTCGCCCGAAGCCCAAAGCAGGTTTGTGAACGAGGATGGTTAATTGTTGTACATGCTGCTTCCAGATTGCGAGATCTTTTTTCGCGATATTCCATTTCTCTCTCTTTTTTTTACATCAACCTGCTTCGTTCAAAGTATCAAAAGTGTGCAAAAATCATGTATCTTTGAATAAATTAAGTCATCTCTGGCTTCTTTTTGCTCATCCTCGGAAGCGCTTCAAAACTGCGCAATTTGAAATTGTGCAAATTTTCAACAGCTTTCAGAAACTTAATAATATTTATTTTGCTGGAATTTTGTTCGTTATATGATTTTGCAAACACGCTTATTATTATTCTAGTGTTTTTTCCATTTGCTACACCGTAAAGCAATCTTTGGTTGTAGTACTTTTCCAATTTATTTAAATTCATTTCTCAGTGCCCAACAACAATTAAAGCAATAATGAAATTCTATGTCCAGAATAAATGTGTGGAGCGATAATGGAATGTAAGAATGGAAGAGTACAAAATCTATAAAACACTGTTGTTGTTTATTTCTTACTTGTTTACTTACGCTGCTCTGCATTATAAAATTTTATATTTGAGGAGTTTTTTCATGGCGACGGTTGCTAAATGGAAAGTTTTATCACAAGAATTTTTACAATTTGATTTCTTTTTTTTTAGTTTAAAATTAAATACATTATTTAAAAATTTCAACTGTACCTGCTTACAAGAATGCTGCTGTGCTGAGGTTAGCGTTGTTCGTATCCTTCATATTTTTACTTATAATTATTTTTAACATTGTTGGTTTGGTTTCTTAAAAGAATAGAATTTGCATTACTTTAAGCCTTATTGCTACTCATTGTTGCTATGTTGCATTCCATTATTTTGTTGTTGTTGCGTTTGTTCAGCTTTAAGAAGTAGCAATAAGATTGCATTAACATGGAATACTTTTGGAATGGGTTGCTGTACGTAAGCGGCCGCTACGTGTACTCTATTACTTAAAAGAAATAGTTTTTATACTCTTACATACATACATATGTATTCGTATGTACATATGTATGTATTTTATTTTAGGCTAAAGCTTGTTCGAAGCTGTCAAAAATTTTCAGCAACATTGATTATTTCGCGTGAAAAATTTGACACGTAACAAGTGATGTCCATATTACTTTTTCGGAAAAATTTTTTGATTTTATTGGTTAGAAGTATGCAACATTGATCGACTTTTGTAAACAAAAACAAATGTTTAATTTTGCTTGTTTGTGCCATTATTAAAATTATAAACACTGAGATAGTTCCTTCTATAGTGTGTAAAAGAAAAAAAATTTATTAAAGAAATTTGTGGCACAGAAAATTAAAAGTAAAAAAGCTACATAAAATTTGCATCCGCTGTCAATATCACAAAGTAATACCAGAGGTGACACGAACAGCATGCTATTGCTGTGTCTGTCGCACAGGAACTCGTAAACAAAGAATTTTTCATGTTTTGTTGTGGTTTTGTATTCTTATTAATTTCTGGCTCATTAAACAAAGTTGTAGAAAAATATTAATTTAAGCAATATAAATGCAAAAAGTAATATAACATTAAAAATAAAATAAAATAAGAATTATTCATGATATATAGAAGAAGTAAATTGCAATACAATTCATCATTTCTTACTTCCAAAATGCTTAATTTTGTTTTGTTTATTTTCCCTCATCCTTACATTATATTGCTATCTCTTTTTAACAGCAACTGGTGGCACAAAAAAGCTGATTTGCTCCAAAACATAACCTCAAAGTTACATCTCCGATTACCCTGTGACATAGTTGACAACACTGTTTATACCATAATAAAATTTAGAGGGGGATTGTTATAAAAACAACCAAAAATCTGCCTTTAGATTTTTTATATCAAATTACACCTAAAACTGTCTTTCAATAAAAAAAAAAACACGTTTAATACTTGTAACCAAATACTCCACTGTGTATCTGTTCTCGCTCAGTATCCCTCTCACAAAGAAAGGTAAGACACTTCTCTTAAAAAAAAAAGAAAAAGAAAAACGTTGCGTATGTTGACTTCCAAGGGCTCATTCGTCTGTGGCTTTCCGGAATTGTATAGGCTTATTAAATCGCATTAAATATACTTGTATCGGCGTTTGGAAATTTGTACCAGATTCTTATTTGTGGTATATTATTTGTGGTATATATATAGTGCTGGCAAATTCTAATATTTTTCATTACTCAATAATATTCAATACTTTTCATTTGGGTACTCAATACTACTCGATACTTTTAACGAATTTTTTGAATTTGTAACGCATAGTTTTTATCTGCAAATTGAAGTAGTTTCTTCAAAAATTAAAAAAAAATCTTCAACTATTATTGATTTTGTATGTCTTTTATTATTAAATAAAAAATAAATGTAAAGCTAACTTTTAATTCAACGTTAACAACAACTTATAAAATAATTTAATTGTTCTCAAAAAAAATTATTTAGTTTTTATTTGATTTTGTCTTTTTATACGGTGATGTATTTTTATGCACTTTTTTAGCCACTCAACTTGCTTAAAAATACAACTCTGAAAGTATCGAGTAACTACTTTTGAGTATTGAGTAACCAAAAAAAGGAAATACCCGATACTCGGTACCCACTACTCAATACTTTGCCAGCACTAGAACACACTACCAGGGACATATTTGTGAATCATTTTAAACATTTAACTTTTCTCTGTATGGGTATTTTATTTTTCTTTTTGTTATTGAAAAAGAGACGAAAACTCTCCTCAAATAGTATATATGTATATATGTGTGTGTGTTTTCCTTCTTTGCAGATAGTATAGCATGTATGGTATTTTTTTTGCAAATGGATGGTTACTTTACTATCCGATTATGGAGAGCGCTGCTGAGTGCTACCGGACGGGTCACAGGTTGCGTATAGTGATACGCTCCGTAGATATACGATGTAGCTGATACTAGCAGCAGTCGTGGACAATCAGCCTTTTCCCGAGGAGAGTCTCGGAGGGTTTCTCGACTTCCTCCAAATTCCGAGTATGCCAATGATCCTTCAATTGTCATGACGAGTAATTGGCGCCATAAAACCAATAGCCTTATGGTACGTCTCGACAAACGCTAATATAGCGGTGCTAAAATTTTTTCCCAAAACAATTTGTCACACAATTTTATTTTGAGTTTTTAAAGACACCAAGTCTCAAACTTCAAGTTGAACGCCTGAAATAAGGTGAAACTCAAAATCTCTGAACAAGATCGAAATCAAACGTTAAACACATTCTAAAATTTTAATCATTTCTCGCCTTCAAGTTTCATTTTGAACTTTAGTGTGTTCAGAGAGTTATAGCATCCTGTATCCTTGTTTAAGTTCTTTTTTTAAGGGACAACTAGGGTGTTCACGAAAAAAGAGACAAAAAGACATATAAAATGCAGAGAGAGAGGGTTTAAATGTCCAACAAAAATATTTGTCATCAAATTCTGCCGTAATTCTCTAAAAGCCACAAAGCTTGATATTTGATGTCTTTGCTGACTAATACTCATATCAGCCAGTAGTGCTAACTTAAAGCTGCACGCGTTATTAGTTAAAGTTTGTCATACCGACGATACTGGAAGTCGAGGCTTGAAAGGAAATTAAAATTTATTTCGATTTTTCGCGTCATGGCGTCCGCATTTTGACGTGTATGTTGATGTTCAATCATGAACCTACGCATTTTTGATGAGACTTGTAGCGAATGGTCGAATGGTGAAGATGTCGCATAGCGTTTCAAAATAATTTTTTGTTGTAGAACATTTTTTGGCCTCAAATAAAACATATTATTATTTCTCAATTCTTTTTAATTTTCAAAATCGCCAAAAGTGTGTCGTCCGCTACCTTTGTTGTTTTCACAACACAAAATCAAACACGAAATGGTTGAAGTGCTATGCATGTTCGTGCATGTTAAACCCTTCATGCACACGTACGTACACGTGTTGCGCATTTTGACCGTGATTATGTCGCTCTAAGGATATTTTTAGTTTTCATATAGCTTCGGAAAAATTATATTGATTGTTTATTGGGACATTTTATTTAGTTCATTTATTTAAGTCGCTGGCCAGCAGCATCAGTTGAAATTAGCCTGCTACATGAACCATTGAATGTTTGTAAAAAGAAGGACTGCAAGTAAATATTTATATACATAATTTTTTTTGTTACCACAAAGTAGTCTTGCAGCATATTGTGTGGTTTTAAAGAATGGGGCAAATGAGGAAAAGAAAAACGCTAAAAACATATATTTTATTTAAAGGAGACAAAGATGCTGCCTGACTGCCTGATAATAACTTGGCTGCAATTATTTTATATTTTATTTTCTTTTTTGCAAAAAAGGTTGCTTAACTTGTTTTGTTGCTTGAGTTTCAAGTTCGAGTTTTGCAATTTGTGTTGTTCATCAATAAAGAACATTTTCGCGTTTTTAATGTGTGGTAGATACAAACACTCATTACATACTCGTATGTGCTTAGACGTATGTATGTAGTATGTATTTTGTCTTATATGTATGCATAACATTTTAAATCATTTTTAGAACAATTTTGAAATTTTTTTTACTACGCTTTTGCGTTGTTCTTATATCCAGTTTTAACTGCCAATAAAAACTTGTACTTAAATGTGCATCCTTTTTTGTGCATTTTTCGGGTTCGAGGCAGAAGAGACTTTTTTTTTAAAGAAAAACCTGCAAGCGATTCTTAATGCAACTGGAATAAATTATAAATGCATAATGTTGCTTTTAATACTAGATTTTTCTTTTTAAACGTTGTTGCAGCACTTCGTTATTATTTTTGTTTTTTGCGCTTTCTTGTTGCTGTTTGAGTTTAATAAACTTTCATGTCTGGCTAAACAAGTTCATGGTCAAGCCTAGGTAGCTATCAATTCTGTTCTTGTTGTTGCTATTTTTCATTCGTATTCTATTCAACTTATAGTTTCCTCATCTAGGCTGCATCTAGAATTATCTGTGTGCTGTTGCATAGACAAAAGATGCACATTTAAGATTGTAAAAATAACAACAACAACAAGAACAACAAATGCATTTATAATATCTGCTGCATGCAACACTCATGCATCATGCCGGTGTTAAATTTGCAGACTTATAGCACGCAAACATGTGCATTTATAATTTCTTTTCTTCTCTAAATGCAATTCTAATTCTCAGGAATGCAGTTTGTGTTTTTATGCCACAAATTAAATTGCATGTAACATTTTTCTTTTGAGCATTTTTTTCTTGTTCTACAGATTTATCCATTAAGGTTATGCTTGGTTGCTGTCTAAAATACATACTGAAATATAATGTAGAAAAATGTTGTGTTGCTGTTAATAGTTGCTACTTTTAATTACACTTTAAATATCTAGGAAGGAAAGTAGACAGTCAGTCAGTCAGTTGTTACTCATTTAGTCAGGCAGGCTAAGCTGATGCATGTGAATTTAAGTGTTAATTCCAGCTAACAAATGTAACTACTCATCAATATACATACGAGTATTATGTATGTACATTAGGGGTATAACCAAATTTTGGCCCTAACACTACGCGATAGCGAATATTGTATTATTTACGAAAACTATTTTTTTAGGTCGTTTGAAAATATAAACCGCACCCTCAAAAGCGATTTTCTAAAATCCCGAAAGAAAAAAATTTATTAAGAAAATTTTTAATATTTTTTAATAAATGGAAAAAAATTTAAAAAGTTTCTTAATTATTAAAGGACATGAATAATTTAATAAATGTATAAGTACAAATAAAAATAAAATTTTTTTTCCAACTTAACCGCCTTTTTGTGGGTGACCTTTTTTTTAATAGTTTTCAATGGACTATTCGACTATGCTAGGGCCATTTTGATATTTGCAAAAAAAGGGGAATAAGTTATACTCCTAATGTACATTAGACCGACTTTTGGAAAATAGTGGTGCTACAAACTGAATTAAAATCGTTACACTTGACGCAATTGATGTAATTCTGGAACGTAAGCCAACTATGGTTGCAGTTGCTCTTGTTTATTGCGCTATCTGGTTTCTTATTAAATATGTAACTTCAAAGTTTCTTATGGCAAAATTTTATAAAAAAAATTTTTAAACCCTTTCGTGTCCCCATTATTTGGAAAGTGGCTAAACAGTCCTTAATTGTTTCAACAATTTTTTCATACTTTTTTTTCCAAATTTTTTTATTAAAATTAAGGCGTCACAAGACTTAAAATTTTTTTTGGGTTTGAATATAAATTAACCTTGCATTTTGTGCCTTAGCGATAGTTCTTCATCAGTTTTTTGGTTTTCATTCATTCCTGTGACGCGGTTGGTGATCGAATCAAATTTTATATAGTCCAAAATATATCATCGTTTACTAGAAAGTATGGTGCAATGTACCGTTACTCATTTACTGTGTTGGTGGTTCGAAAATGGAAGGATTGGACTCTTTTTCGTGGTGGAGCTATTTACTAATTTAAAAATTTTAATATTTTATAATATTTTTTTCTATCCTCATCAGCGGAATCACTTCTATCGAATTCAAAAGTTTTCAAAAAGTTGTTTGCGTTTAAATTCGCCGGACGCATTTCCAATACAAGTAAAAGTTTATGTACCTTAAGTGCTCTCTGATAAAAAAAAGTTTGAAAAAAATTACTGTACTTATGAAGGCAACTATTTAATGTTCTCCAGAGGCACGCCAGGCATCAAGGGGTTAAATATTTTCTATCCTTAATTTTTGATATTGTCGTCTTAAAATAAATAATTAGAACAATTTTTTCAAGTCGAATTTTTTCAAATTCGATCGAATGAGCTCGATATCATCGAAAGCGACGATTATGCGCCTGTTTTAAATATTCAAAGCTTCAATATACAATTTTCTTAAAAAATATTTGTTGAAAATTTCTAAGGACAATGAAGGATAAGTTTTCGAAAGTTTATTCTTAAAGGGATGTAACCCAAGTTTTCTCGCATGCGACGTTAACCTGGCCATAAAATGAAAAACTGACAACGTAGTTGTTTTATTTTTTTGGACGATTAAGATCATGAACGATGAACGGCTAGATTGTCAAAATGTTTACAACTTCAGACACCGTGAGTCGCTCTAATGTGCATACATACATAATTGTATGGGTTTCTCTGCTTTTGCAAACAGTTTCTTGGTGGTAAATTAACTTTTTATTTTAAATATATAAATCGAATGATTTACTAATGTATGGAGGGAATGCTTGTATGTATGCAGCAACTGAAATTCTAACTTTTTTGTTTTGCTTTATTTAAATTCATGTAAAGGGAGTATGAAAAATAATTAAAAAAATATTTTTATTTTGCTTCTTTTTTGTTTATAAAATTATCCAAATATTTCGATTTCATATAATAATTTGAAGGTGGTGAGTGAAATTTAATTCAATTAACTCGAATTCGAGGTTTGTAAGGTGCACTTTCAAGAGTTTTAGTAGCATATGCCAATCAAACTTATTGTATTGCATTCGGCATATCTGAAAGTACATACAAGAAAGTACAACATTATATGCATTGAATAACACACACAAGTTCTTACAATGCTTACAAATTCTCACTTGGTTGATATTGGGAAAAGTAGAATCGTATTCATATGGCCATTTGCACAGAAACTCTACTTTTGTCGCGTATTATCCTTTTTAATTAGATGAAACACTTAATTTTTTACTTCTTTTAGTGTATGTTTGTGTAGAACTTAAGTAGCTCTACATATCGTATTAAAAAAAAGTTTTAAAATTTGTAATAGCAATTGAAGATGGAAACTAAAGTATACACATCTGTGGAAATCGCCATATGAGTTTAAAGTTCAGTCACATATTGTCACGCGAGTGTAGTTATAATTCGGGGTAGAGCTATGACGATCTCTATACGAGGTCCTTAAAATGAAAAATGATAGTATGTATAATGCCGCAGCAGAATGCATATCATCTTCATTGGTTCGAATTTCCACGGTTTCAATGCTTCACAGTGCTCTTTGTTTTTAGTATTTCCAATCGTATCAATAAAAGATTTTACAATTTATAATTAACTCTGCCAAACCGTTTCCTAGATAATTTTCAATCATTCCTTAGTAATTTAGTGTTGAACTTTGATCACGCCGGATGGATGTTATTGGTCCATGATGATGTTATTCTTTATTCAAATGTCTGTCGAGTCCTGCTCGTCGTCCACATTAAATGTGGGCTTAAATAAGTTATTAATGCATTTTAAGAATTTATAATCAATATATGTCTAAACTCTAGAGTTCCGATCGGGTCCATCTAGTAAATGTTTAAACCAAAGCAAGTGGAAGGAAGTAAGCTATAAAAAGACAATAAATAGTTTTATTCTTATAACTATAAGTTCAACTGTTGCTCCAACAATAGTGGTAGCAAATTGATTCCTTGGCTTTTATACGTTCTATAATTTTTCTTCTGATTTTTCCACCAGAGCAGTTTTTTTTATTATATATTTTTTTTTTGTTCTAACTCTTACAATCCTGAAGCAACGAAGCATTACCAATTTACTAGCTAAACCATCCGCAAAAAAATATTGCAGCCTTAGCAGCAACAAGGCAACATGCAACTTAAGTAAAACAAGTTTTTTCTTAAAGATACATTTGTTGCTCTCTACCCCTCTCTCTCGCTCCGTTCGCCCATAAGCTTCCCTCTCTGCTTAAGCTTGAGATTGCAAGTATGTGTGCTAAGAAGACAAAGCACATTGAACATGTTGTGTTGTTGCTTTTTTTATCTAGATTTTCGTCTGTCTTTATAATATTTCTTTTTATATTATTACTGTTGAATGTCTGCTGCTTGTTGCATGCAACTTTGCCGTTTGTTTGTTTCCTTTTTCAATTCTTTATATAGTATAATATGTATATACATATATATCTATATTTTAAACCACCAAAAAGTTGATTTTTTTACCTTGTAGCTGATTTTTGTGACTTTTTAAATAAATTTTATTTATCTCTTTTTCGTTAAAGAATGTGGTATTTTGACTGTAAACTACATGTTTCATTGTCTGCAGAGTCGCTTGCTGCTAACCTTGCAACTTGTACAATTGCTGTAACCCGTTTGAGTATTAACAATTTTGTTGTCAATTTAATGATTTTTCGTGGCAGGATTTTATTATATTAATTTTTTTTGTAATTAAAATCTTTGTGAATGTCAAACTTTTTCTCTCAGTGTTTTCTTCTATTCCTGTTCTTTTAAGTTTACTGAGATCTTTGAAAGATCTGCTTTTGGAAGTTATTTTTTTATTTTCGTTGACTTGCTGAATTTTTTGCTTGGATTTTTGGTATATCCTTTTAATTTCTTGTCAAACTGTCTGGCCAGTTTTTTTAAACAAGCAATTCAAGATGCTGTATTGTTGGCTATATATGGTTGTTTGAGTGCTTAGATACGTTTAGAGTTTGATAGATATTTGGAAATTACAGCCTTACTTGGATATAATTATTTGGCTAACTTTTAAGATGAAGAATTATACTCTTAAAGAGAGCCGTTAACGTCCCTCCCTGCACAGGAAAAAAATTTCATTAAAATTCATTTATTCGAGAAAATAACACACTTCATTCCACAATACATGGGCAAATGCTGCGTGACGAACGCTTCATTCGTACGCGTTTTCACATTAATATATAACAAATTTTTAGTCTTTCACAAGAGGTACCTTCAACTTATCCATGATGTTTAGTGGGATATAAGTGTACTTTCGAATTAGCAGGTATTTGTTGGGATATAATTGATAACAATACTTTGTGATGCACGCTACAAAAAGCGGAAGTAACTTTGAAAGTTAAATTGTGTTTTCGTAATTTTTGGCGAATTTGGCATAATAAAGTACACAAAATTTAGTTCCTAAAAGAAAGAGATTCTAAAATAACTTATTTGCTGGAAAAAATGTTGTCGCTTTTTATCTAAAGACGTGAACCCTTTGTGACGCACGCTACGTGACGCATGTTACATTTTTTCTATTCTGAAATTTTATACCTAATTTCAAAGTTTCCAAAATAGTACACAATAAATTTTTTTTACTGAAATTGGAGTGAATTTAATGTATAAAAATATGGCTTTCAATCGGGCCATCTTCAATTTAATTTTGTTGATGTAGATAGAACTAAAAGGTATAACTAATTGTGACAAAAACATTTTTTTCTAGTCTGACACACTATGTGTTGGAAAAAAGCTATGTCCATATGGCCGCTTACAAGAAGTTTAAACAAAAAACAGTTTTGATTGAAAATTATTATTTTGATTGATAATTATTATTTTGATGGAAAATTATTGTTTTGATTGAAAAGTATTATTTTTATTGAAAATTATATTTTTATTGAATTCAAATACACGAGTATTACATATGACGCAGTTTGTTCGACCAACTGATTTGCAGAATTTCCACGCGCAACGTCTTTTTTCAACTGGAATAACACAACCATCATAACGCAATGTTGCCTGTAAAGTGTTAGTGTTTCTTTCCTTTTTCTGTTTACTGACCCTGGACGTTGTGGATGTTCACCGAAATGCTTGCAATAAAAAATCGCTATTTGTCTCCTGAACTTAAGGTTTGATATATTCTTGTTTCTCCTTCGACATTGTCCGAACTGGATTCCAGAATAGCAATCGATATGTTTGACATCTTTTACAATTTCATCCATCTCTACTTCACCTTGGCAATTTTCAAGCTGTTCTGCTGTAGATGGCCTACGTCCACTTCTCAGTGCAATTGCGCAGACAGCTTTTAACTGTTTTGGGCAAAAATCATCTGAGACACATTTAATTTCATTTTCAGGGTCATCTTCACCACTAAAATACCCTTCATTTTCCGAAGTTCAATAAACAATTTTTGTACAGTATTTTCGTCATCTTCCTCTTCACTACCTAGTTCTTCAAAATAGTCCGAAACCTCTTTCAGTGACAATTTTCTTTAAAGTCATAAAAAAATAAATTAAATGAAATAAATGGAAATTCATTTTATTGAAAAATATTGCTCAAATTATTAATAAAAAAGTTAAATACGACAGGGTTTTTACCCGTGTATCCATATGGATACACTGACAAAAATCATAAAAAACTAACAATATACAGTAAAGGGTTTTTAAGGTTCTTAACTATATTTAATTCAACAACTTCCTAGTTATGTATATTATTAATCAAAATTAACTTAGTTTAAAAAATTATAAATAAATATAAACATTCCACATTTTTAATGTTTTATTACTTACGCACTTTTGTTGGCACGACAGTGAAAATAAACTATGATGCTTTGTGATGAATAGAATTTAGGTATATACCGTTATTCTGAAGAAAATTGTTTACATATGCTGGCTCTCTAAGCAACAGCTTATTTATGTGTCCATATGGACTCATGGGAACAATTCGGGCTAAGACTGAAGTAATGATATAAATAACAGTCGCGGTGAATCATTCAACCTTATTCCAATTGTCGTCGTCAACGTCGCCGTTATTTTATTGTCAATATCATTTTGTTTCATAAGTTACTTTAGAGTACTTTAAACTTCAATTCTCGCCAAACCTACTAAGAAATTTCATTGTTATGTTCCACTATTTTCGCTCATTATTTCCTTACCTTTTATCTCCATCTCCTAAATGTATCGGCGAGCCAAGAGAATTTAAAACTGTTGCGATTTCTTTCCATTCTTCTCTAAAATTTCTTGGAAGAGTGCCTCTGCAAAATCCCACTGCAAGAAAGGGATTCTTCTGCAAATCTTCCACTCATTTTTCAAACTGATTGCAGTTGTTATTTAAAATTTTTTCAGTTTTTTCACTTTAGGAATATTTAAAATAAAGTCAAGTCGTTATGAAAAATGGCGACAACAAATTGAAAGTCGTTTCAAAACAATATCGCCGTCAAATTTTCTTGTAGAATACAAATTCTATGTTGACAGTCATCGATAATATCCGATAACGACAACTGGAATAACAATTTGAAGTAAACAAGGCAAAACAATATTGTTTTGTATTCAAGTTGACAACTGGAATAAAGGTGATTATTTTTTCTTTTAAGCGATAGCGCCAAATTTTTGTAATAAATTACAAGTAATTTTTAATTCTTTGTAAAACCCCCACATTGGTAAGAACTATCCCTATTGGCTCCCCAAATACATTTATACATAATTACAGAATTCAAATAAAATGTAAGTTAAATTTCCATTGAAACCAATGATTACATTTTTTATTCGATTTCAGGTTCCCAGAAATTCCGCTAGAGATTTTAAGAACCTTGGAATTTTCTACAAAACTAGTATTACCACATACTCAGTTTTGCATAAACACATTAATAAGGTAGACATTATTTTTGAAACTTCTAAAACAAAATTAATTACTTTCTAGTCAAATAGCAAGCAGTTGCGAGTTAAATATTAGCATTCTTTATTTTTGCCATAGTGGTGAGCGAAATTTTAAAACAATCCGAAATTTGAAATAGCCGAATATACTTACTTTATTTGTTTTTTTTTTTTCAATCATTGAAAATTATTCATGATTCCACAAAAAAAGTGCATTTTAAATTCGCCTCTTGCCACTGAATGTTGAAAAAATTTCAAGTTTATCTTTTTGCATCTTTTATAATTTTTCATTGTATTCTTTTTTTTTTTTGTATTTATTGGTCTTGGACTTGCACTTGAAACTGGTATTGCCAAACTAAATGTGGCAAGAAGCAAACAATTCATCCACCAACCAACAAAACTAGTTGTTTAAACAACTACACACAAACGAACATGTATGTTTGTATAATTTTTATTTATTTTTACAATTTTTTATATGTATGTATGTACATATTTTTTGCATTATGGCCGACGAAACTTGTTGCAACTATAAAATACCACAGACAATCAGTGAACAACACACAAATTTACAGAAAATCTTTTTGTAATACCTTCAACTGTGGAGACTAGAAACATTCTTTACTTCATGTCAGACTGTAAGCCTGGTTGTTTGGTCGCTGCTTGCTTGCCTCCCTGTCATTGCTGCAATTGCTGCAACTGCAGTCACAAGTAAGTTTATGGGTATTTGTTTTTTACAACATGTCTTGGCTTGAATTGAGCAGCAGTAGAATTGAGCAACAACAACTAAACTGCTTTTAAATGATTTGCCGTGAATTTGTTGGATATCTGATGTTGTTGGTATTTTTGTTTGGTGCTGTACTTTTGGCTGTTGTTGCTAGTGCTCGTGATCAAGATGCCATTTTCCTCTTCTTTCATTTCTACGTCCACGAATTTCTTGCCAACCATAAACCATTTATTATTAACTATTTCTGTTAGTGGTGGTATGCTGCAGTTGGTTCTTGTTTCTGCACATTTTATGCATTATTTTGTTGCTGCATTTAATTTCGTTGTTTTTTTTTTTTTTGTTTTTTGCTGTTGTTTCTTGTTATTTTGTGGTAATGAATTTCAATTTTTTTTTTGGTTTGTTAAAAGGAATTTTATTGCTTCTCTAATAAAGCTTTTTAAGCCAATTATCTTAGGAATTGTTTAATTTCTTCTTTTTTTTTGTTAACTGGAAATTTCTATTTACTACAACCTAATAATTTTTTATTCTTTTAAATTTCTTTGCAGGTAAGCTCATTGAATTTTCATGAAATTTTTAAATATTTCTACATCGAGATGTATAATTACTGCAATTAAATGAAAAGCTGTAAGTGGTAAGATACATTTTAATTACAATTATTGTTTGCTATAATTGAAAGTTGCTAAATTTGTGTGTATGTAAAACTGTAAAAATAAAATTGTAATAGAGTTAGGACAGATGCCGTTTTTGATTTTCTATGAATTTTTCACATATTTTTCGACCCAGAGTATTAAAGAACTCCGGAAATATTCATTAGATTAAAACGGAAGAAGGGAATGCAGATTTTAAAATTTCTTATTTAACAAAATCTCACCAATCGTACTGAAGTTCTGGTAGTATAGGTCATGCAATTTCATAACTAGTGTATCAAGCGGTCAACTCAATCAACCGCTTTCTAGAAATTAATATTAAACTTTTACATAAATACACACGATTAAATACAAAAACAAAAAACATAATAAATTAAAAAAACTTTAAACTTATTAGCTCTCTTAAATGCTCTTCTCATTTCTATGCAAAAGCAAATCCTTGCAGATAATATTGAACTACGTGGTCCAATATAGCTGAAACGGACTAGTGACAACATGGTCCTATATAATGCAGTCATGGACTATGTCGTTGTCAAAAAAGAGCTTATTTCTATACGACAGTTGTTCGTGCTTTCACGATAATACTGCTGCTGAACAAACTACTTGTGCGTAGTACATTTTTAATGACATAGAGTAGTTTTTGGGTTAGTCCGATGTAGTGCAAACCTGGACCATGTTTTCTACATACATTTGGATTACTTTTGAACTAGTCCCGGTCCTTTATGGAGTATACTTTACATGCGTGTATGGACTAGTTGCGTTATCCTCAGTAATTGGACAAACACACATATACACTTGGTTTATTTTTCAAGTTGAAGCAGATACTTGCATGTGCAATAAGTTTGCATGTGTTAGTGGCAACTTTAAACGCTTATAGCTTATATGTGCAATAATGATATTTTAGGTTTCGAAAAGCACCACATGGCTGCATATCGCTCCTTTATTGCAACGTAGTCATATATCAAAAAATCTCGTTCTGTAGAAAACGAATTTAAAGTTTTCAATTTATACACCCATCAATTGAAAAATAAAAAAGTATTCTCCTTTCACGAGGTGAGTAAACCAGCTATTTGTGTATATGAATTCTTCATCCAAGATGAATACCGATACGATGAATAATTCTGTATTTTTATCTCGAAAATCTCGTTTTTTTGAGATATGACTGCAATAAAGGAGCGATATGTTATCAAAAATTTTGTATGCTAACAATTGAGAGTGCTGCCGCAATTTCTGCAACTACTAGAGCTGTAATATTTTATTTATAGCTGCAATATTTTGCCGGCAGGTCTCACAAATTTACTGAATTTACTTCCATGGGGGCGCTACTGAACGCATTGTCTTCACCCGGTGTTAAGAGCACAGTGGATTAGGATCATGTTGGTAGGCACCCACACAAATTTTAGACACATTGTATTTACTTCCAAAAAATATATTAATATACAATAAAAATTTCGGGAATATCAGTCCACTAATGTAGGCTGTACTACGAAATTAATGCTGATTAGTGTCTGTTCTTATCTGAAAAAACTATATAATAGTATTCCGATTTAACGAACATTCGATTTAATGAACATCGCATTTAAAGAAGACCAAAATTTTTATTTCTACTAAGTAGTACGAATACAAATTTTATTTTTTCTTGGTTTAAGGAACAAATGTACAACAAAACGATGAACAAAACGAAAACGACGATGAAGAGCTTGATGAAGCTGAAATTCTAGAGCACAAAATAAAACACGAAGATGTCATTAAGCACTTCGAAATTTGTATTAAGTGGGCTCAGCAGAACAATGTTAGTAATACAAATTTAATGCTTTTGAGAGAGTTTCAAGAAGATGCCATAAAAACAAGATATCCAATAAGCAGACCGTTTTTAATTTTTTTTTGTATTACGATGTTTTATGACTTCCTTTTCTTAAACATATTTTTAAAGAAATATTCCTTAGTCACTAGTATTCACCGTCAGAAGTGGTAAAATCCAACAAAGAACCCTGATGAGATTGTGTAGCGACCTCGAAATCAGTACTGATCCGTTCTGCTAGTCTGATGAATAAATTGTTTCAAATAAAAAGTACTCTCTTAATAAAATAATGAATTTATCCAAAAAATAATTTCTTGAAGTAAGAAGAAATGGGTAAAATCAAATTTTCAAATTTTCATTTCAAGAAATATTTATTTTAAATTACTATAATTTTAATAAAATATAAAAAAATCTATACATATTTATAGTTATGCATAAAATAGACGACGCTGTTAATTTTTAATTCAGTTCTGGATATAACGAACAATTCACTTTAACAAATAGGCCTGACAACAATTAGGTTCGTTAAATCGTAAAACTACTGTATGCCAAATATTTAACATGCGCTTAGTTCTGCGACTGTTTGATATTATATATTTCTTCGATTGAAGTCACATTTTTTTGTTTAATAATTTAAGGAGTAAATACTACAATACATTAAAAACGAGTATCTTAAAACTAATGTGTTCACTGGGTGCTTCATTTGGAGGAACTTTAGTAAAAAGTAAAAAAAAAAGTATTTTTCTTTCGAATAATTCTGAATCAGGCTGTAAAATCAGGTGGTTAAATCTATTATTCCAATTTTCAATGACTTGTTCGATCTTTGAACATTAAACATCTTCAATAGTAGTAGCGTCGCTGACTTATAATTGTTTGTAACTGACTTATCCATATTGTTTTTAGACTTTAGGTAGCTCCAAAGGAAAAAAGTCCAAAACTGACACAAAATTGTTCTTTAAAAAATCAAAAGCCATAAAATATTTCAATAAAATTGTATAAATGTTTAACTGATACCCGTGACGCTTGACCAGCTAGAATCAAATCGCTATTTAATAAAGTACCTCCTAAAGAATTATTCTATACATTTGCGTACAAAACGTGCTGCTTCAAATAAACTATTGTGTAAATATTTTAACAAGTGTGTCTTAACTTGACGTTAATTAAAAATATAAAAATTTCAAATCAAAGAGTGGCTAGATAAAATTCATAAAAATATTAAAAACCCAAACCCAAATAAAGCAACATTTGTTCAATTCACAACCTTTATAATGTACAACATTGTATTAAATAAAAATACAAAACGCGTAAATAGCCAATTTAAACTTCACGTTGTTATTCTGAAAGTTATCGGCATGAAATTAATTAAACTGATTTGAATATTATTGTTTATTTTTTTATTTTTTTTTTTTATTTTCATAAGTTTTATTAACTATTCAAATACAGGATTAGGCGATTGACGTATTACCTATTCAAACACCCATAAATTTTTGTGTGAAATTAATTTTTTATTGATTCACATTACGAAATGTGTGGAAATAATCAAAATTTCAGCGTCCATTCACTTTAGCACGATGTGTCACCTTTTGCCTTGACTATGCCCTTCAAACGTTTAAAAATTAATTGCATGCTGTACGAATATGATCTTGCGGTATTTTAGCCCATTCATTCCGATGTGTTACTTCTTTTCGGGAAGGCATAATGTAGAAAGGACAATGCGTCTAAGGTACCGAGCCATAGACCATACAACAATACCGTGATGTTAACACCGTGTGAGTAAACGAGCTCACCATCGCCCCCATGAGGGCTTAAAAAATTACCTGCGTGACCTGCAAAGTCCACACAGCGTGGCAATTCTTGCACACAATCTTGCCAATTTAAACAACACCTTGCTAAGGTGTTGGAGCTATCTAATCTCTGTTGCTAGTAGGAAATTTTTTTTGGGCTTCCCCAAGCCAGAAGAACGCGTCAGAACATTAGCTACCCAACCAGGGTAACCATGACTGAATTTTGCTCTTCTCTCTGACTTCCACTCTACTCTCTCAACTAGCTCTGTTGTTTCGGCAACATCACCTAGTATCTTATGTGGTGTCCCGAAGACCGAACAACCACTAGCGCTGTTTGAGCATCAGGCGTTTAAACACCGATACTACCAGCGTAAATTTTTGTTTTAACCGCAGCCACTACATGCGCTCTCGAAAGAGACCTCACCAATATCCGACTCTACCAGATCCCGTAGTACCAGTTGTTAGGTAACCGGTCCCTCCTCGAAATTCCTGGTCTAAGGACGAGCACTGCTGATGCAGTGCATTGCCGAAAGTGAGATAAATTAATTAATTCTTTTATAACTCTAATATTGCGCTTTTTGTTAATTTTTTTATAGTAGTTTTGTTGCGCCCTTGGTGTTATATAGGCCCCCTAATTTTTATTAAACTGTGTAGCCATTTTAATAATTATCAACGAAGTAGGCCGCTGTGATGTCCGCAAGCCTACACCAGTAACAATTGCTGCCGGTTCAGTGACAAGTGTTATGCCTTCGTCATTTGAACAGTCCAATAACAAATAATACAATGGCACCATTAGTGCGTATCTGGAAAATGCTGGATTTTATGACATGCCTGAAATTGGTTCTCAGTCATCACTGGCTTTGTAGTCAACACGCTGACTACTTCCGCCAATAGCATCCTCGTATTTTGTCCTATTTTTTAAAGCTCATCTTTGCTCCAAAATGGTCCAGATTAAATAGTCCATCGCATTTTCATGTGGCAAATTCGAAAGCCATTTTGTGGACGAAACCATTCTTGGTTTACACGAGCTTTATGAAACGGTGCCGAGCCTTGTTGCAACGTCAATGGTTTACGACAGAAATGTTTTCGCGCCCACGACGCGTTTAAATTCAGCAATCCCATATTTTACCATATAATCTGACGGAGCAGACTCACCGTAATGTCTATCGAGCTTTTCTTTTGTCTCTTTCGCCGTTTTCCCTTTCAAATAATAGTGTTTAATCAGTGCACGAAATTGAGTTTTTTCCATTTTTCAAGAAATACAAAAGTTGCTTACTTCAAACGACTACAACAAATAAACTAATCGATGAATTTGGGTGAAACTTTAACAGCTGACGTTTGACAGATCGCAATTTGTGCTGCCATCTGGCGCTAGGTAGCTTCGATATCAATCCGCCCTCGTAAACAATATAAACAGCTGTCATTGGTATGAATTTGACATAGCTGTCATTATCAGTTTGCCAGTATTACAAAGCTACATTTCATAACATTTCAATCGCCTAACCCTGTAGTAGTAGAACAAATTAAAACAATTTAACGGCACGATCTGATGACGGTTTGTCATTGTACTCGACGAAATAAGTAACGTTTTCGATAACGATATTTTAAGTTTGATTTTTTTTTATTAATTTTGATTTTTTTTCGTCTGGGTATTTCGAATAGAGGAATCGCTGAAGAATGATTTTCTGCCTAGTCGGATTTTGGCCAGCCTTGATAGTTTTCTACTCTGGGAATTTTGTATAATGCCTTTGCTGCATAAAGATGTTCCCACTAGACGATATCTTGTCAAAAACATATCAAAAAATTTTACTAATAATTTTCATCTTGGATCTATTAGAAACCGACGTAGGATTGACAAGTTGAACTTTTGCTTGGCACAAACAGTTTCGTTTTCATTTTGTTTCAATTATTTAAAATTTTCTAGGAATTTTCTTTTTGATTTACCAGTAACATTTTAGAACTATTGACGCATAACTCCGACAATAAATTGTGCATTGAACAAATATTTGTATATTCTTTGAAACATTGTACGTGTTATACAAATATTTTTCGTGGAAAGAAGTTGTGGGTTATGGAGTCTTTTCAGGGACTTTAGGTCTTCGTGTCGCAAAGCGACTTCCGGATCACTGCAGTGCCGTCCAGGCGGAGATCCTTGCTATAAAAGAAGTTGCAGATTGGTTGAAAGTGAATGTTATTTCAACGACTTTAATTATTAATTAATTAATAAATACACTGATATTGGAGCAGCTATTATGGCCCTTGAATCCCGCCCTTGACCGCCGTTCATCACTAAACGAGATGGCAGAGCAGTTTGATATTAGGATCATCTGGACCTTGGGGCATAGATGCATTCAGGAGAATTCTAGAATTGGAACAACCTTACAGGTTCCATCGGATTTGGAACGTGAAGGCTTACGTTTACTCTCTTGCAAACTCACACTTGGGCGCAAGACAGAAGATGAAACAAATAGAAGATGGGAAACAAGAAATGATTGCATGATCACCAGGCAGTTATGGACCCATCTAAATAGGGAAAATACAACTTTTTTGCTTTTAAGAAATAGGAAACAAATCTTAATTCTAGTGTCCGTGATAACCGGACACTCTCGCATAGGCAGTCCTGCACAACTGTTAAAGTCGAACAACACAATGATTTTTGCAGCAGCTGTCAAGATATCGATGAAGAGGAGAGTGTAGAACATTTTCTGTGTCACTCTTCCGGACTGGCAAGAAAGAGAATGGCCACAATGAGCGCTCTTGAGTACAGGGAACTTTCTCACATACCCAGTATTGAACTGCAACATATTAGTAGCTTTATATTGAGCTCAAGTTGGTTCGACGGTGGAACTCCGCATAAGTAGCGTCCCCGTGGTATCACAATTGACCAAAAGGGTTCAAGTGAGTAAAAGATTCTGGCTGCCACCCTTACCTAACCTAACCTAACTTAAATATTTATTTATTCTTTGAAATGATTTAAATGAAACACCCCTTTCTAAAGGACTCCCAAGGTTTCTAAGGAGTAAATATTTCCAACAAATTAATCAAATAATATCATCTATTTTATGAAATTATTGGTGTATCCCTTCCTGTAAGTAAAACACGATGCGCCTACAATCTACTTTCAAAAACTGATAGTTCCTTAGAAATTTGCATAAAAAATTTTTAAGATCAGAAATATATCTGTACTGAACGAAGGCTGATGAAATAAATAATGAAATTTCATAATCGTAGGTAGTTCATTATTGTGAAACACACTTAACTATGTATCTGAGCATAAATATAACTAATTAACTGGAAAACAAAAGTTCTATAGAAATTAAAGTATAATTTTAGTTGAGAGGCAAATATTGACGCAAGTGGTTTTTTCTTAACTACCAATTGCTTTTTTATATAAGCCCTGACAATAAGTTAATATGCTATCAGTTGCCATTAATCACTAAGAAGTAAAAGTTGATATTTCAGCCAAAGAATTAAAAAGAAATGTTTCAGTTGAAAAATTTCTGCAAAATGTTTATAATCTGTCATTTGCTACTGCTGCAGATATCAGTAGCCTTATCATGGGCTCCTCGTGATCTTGAGAGCATTCAAAGTGTTCCATTTTTAGTGAAAATTTACGCTAATCAAAGTTTTTTAGGCTTTGGATCTTTTTGTTGTAGTGGAGCTTTGGTATCAGAAAGATTAATTATCACTTCCTCCCGTTGTGTTATAAACATAGAACCATCACTTTTGACTGTGGTAGGTGGTTCTACAATACATTATAGCGGTGGTGCTAAAGCAAAAGTTGAGGAAATAATTATACCTAAATCTAGCAAGAACCCTAAAGTTTATTCAGGCATAGCACTGCTAAAGTTGAAAAGTGGTATTTCAACTGTTTTTGGAACATTTATTGAACCAGCAAAGCTTTGTGGTAAAGGCGGCTGGCAGAATGGTGATCCCATACAAGTATTTGGTTGGGGCTTAAGAAATAACAAAAACCATTTAAAACCAGTACTGCGTGCTGTAAACCTAAATGTGGTTGATAAACAAGAGTGTGAAAACATATATAACGTGACTTTTACAGGTGAAAAGTTTTGTGCTGCAGCAGCAGCAGGTGGCACCTGTTTTGGCGATACGGGAGGTCCAGTCACTATGAATGGTAAACTTTGTGGTATCGTATGGTATTCGGATGGCTGTGCAGACCAGGGTAGTCCAGACGTCTATACTGATGTGTCGGAAGTTCGCCACGTTATAGAGCAGAACATGAAAAAATTTAAATATATAGAATAAAACACTTCTTGCAGCATTTATTTTTTTGCTAATTCTAAATTCTTGATTTACTTACAAAAAGATATAAAGTATAATTTTATTTTATTTTTTCTATAAAAAAAGTTAAAATGTTATTCTTAATTTTCCAATCAAGAATAAAAGTTATTTGTTTTTGTTTAAAAATATTTTGAGTGTTAATTTTTATCGAAAAATATCAATAACAGTTTTTAAATATTATTTTAGAACAAAAAATAGCGGCCAAAAATAATGATTATAATAAATAATAATTTTTTTGGAAAAAAAGTCATATTCGCTTCATTAATAACAAAAATAAAATAAGGTTTACGTGGCTGCCCTCTACTACACGTAGGCATTCAAGTAGAATCTAGATGATTCCTTTGTGAAAACAAAATAAAACAAAATCGAAACGAATTTTGAAAATCTGGAAAAACGCAAATGCCGATTTGAAATTGTAAACTGAAAAAATATATAAAATATGTAATTTATTGGAGCTGTTTGGGTTTAAGTTGTGCGGAGTTGTTTGGCTCGAGTTTAAATCATGAATTTACGATTTGTTATTATTAAGAATTTTTCACAACTTTTATAAAGAAAGTAACATTAATCGCGAAATCATCAGATAGGGTGGTCCAAATCAAAACATCTTTTTAAATTATATGTATGTTATTTGGACACTAACATATTTTTTCTAGTCAGTATCTAGGCGCACGGAAGTAAAATTAATGAATAAAATGGCTACAACAGCTTAAAAAAACACATTTAATGCGCCTACTTGACATCAAAGGCGCTGCAACACTGATCGAAAAACTAACACAGCGCGCAATATCAGAGTTGCAAAAATTAAGCTTTCTCTCTTTCACCATCTGTCCTCTCTCACTATCCCTTTCCCAAAGAAGGTAACACACCTACGGGTTGGTAGGCATAATAATTGCCTGAGTGTTACTTAAAAAAAAAAACTATTCAAACTTTTTTACCCCCCCCTCATAAGTTTGTTCTTTACTTTATCATAAAACAAAGAAACTTGAAACATAAGGTTTCCCTACAGAGGTAACCTCATAGGTGATATTAAGGTGTAAAAAAGTGCTTATTTTAGTACATATTCACTGACTGACTCACTCATTTACTGACTCACTGACTCATCAATATTATTGGGTACTTCCAGAGCTCCACTACAGAGCTGAAATTTGGTATGCAGGCAGGTCTTAGCGAGAAATTAACCAGAAAAATCTGAATAGGGGGACTTTTCACCCGGGAGAGACTAGGGTGACCGCCTTTTATATGGGGCACTTCCAGGATAGCTAGAAATCTGAAATTTGGCATACAGGGCAATAAGACTTTAAATGAATATATATATATATATATATATATATATATATATATATATAAATACAAATATATATATATATAAATACAAATATAAATATTTATACAAAAATAACTTAGAAAAAAGAAATGAGATCCGGACAAAAACATAAATGTGAAAATAAGGCCAAGTTCCTATCCAAAAATTTCGACCGTAAAAGTTACTGAGATCAAAATAAAGACCAAGCTCTTGATATGCACAATACCATCTCATTTCTAGGCAACCTGTAAGCTTGGCAACATTTTCCACATAATTCTTTCCCATATTAGAAAGGCAAAAAATATTGCCAAGCTAAGAGCTTGCCTAGAAATGAGATGGTATTGTGCCTATCAAGAACTTGGTCTATATTTTGATCTCAATGCTTTTTAAAAAATTTAATTATTTATGCGTAAATGCCAAAAAAAATTAAACTTTTAAGCTTTTATGGTGTTGGTTCTTTTGCAGAAAAATTATTTTTTTTAATGTATATTAGATACATTTGTTGGAGAAGAGTCAAGAGCTTTAACTAAACTCGAAGCATTTCTTTTTCCAAACTTGTAGATGCTTGTTCCACCAGCAAAAGTTAGTTCTTCTGTCAATCTAATAAAGGTGCAACGTTTTTTCGTTTTGCTCTCTCACTTTTATCTAAGAATTCATTAGAAGGTCTGCCATAATTGGATGGCGAAGGTCGATTCAATGATGTTTCACCATGAGGTGTTGAATAAACCTCAGGTGGAATAACAAAAGGCCCATCTGGCCAATATTTGTTTGCAATTTCGAACTGGTTTAAACACATTAGAATTATTTTGTTAACGTAATATGGCCTTAAATTAATAGTTTTTTATTCCCATAATTTTTATTTCGAACTACTAATGACTTATTAACCTATAGTAATTTGTATTAGAGATTAACCAGGAATAAGGAAAGTTAGGGTAGACGTCAGAAAACGTAATAACGTTGTTTTCAGTGGTCATGTGTAATTTATTTATTCCCTCGCTTTTTAGGTGAAAAGATAATACAAGGACTATTATTATTATTATTCCAACATAAAGAACTCTCAGTTACTGCATAACTCATTTTTAATTAAACTTAGTGCCACATGGTTCGATTGGTATTTATGTAAGTATGTTTTATTTTGATTACATAAATGAAGATCCGCAAGAAAGCCGTTGAAAGCTTTTTCGTCTAGTGCTGAACTTCCGTAAAGTCGTTTAACATACAAAGATTTTTTTAAAATAAATGTTCAGTGAAGTTTTTTTTTTCATGTTTACATTTCTTTAAATCCCTTAAAAGCTTTTGCGAAAACTTTGCTGTCGTTTTATCAAAATTTAGTGTTCAGTTACGTATCTTAACATTTAAGAGAATTTTAATAAAGTTTATACCCCTTCAATGGATGTATTTTCCATAAAATAAATTATTAGATATTATTTGGCACAACATCCACAAATGAATAAACAAACTCCCCTTTAGAATTATGAACTTGCGCTGTAATAAATTTCGGAAAAACACGAACATAATAAATTGTTTTACATGCGGCAGAGCAACAGTGGGGTGGTTTTGAGCTCTCGGGGGAGAACAAGCATAAGCAAAAATAAAATTCTAAAAAAAGCGCAACAACTGGTGAACCTAATTTACCTGTACATTCCGAAAAGAGTTCGGCGTCAACGTCGTTAGGAACGACTAGAGCGTCGTGTTTTTTTTAATTGAAAACCACCCCCGCTCTTAAAAGAACATTGATTAAGGTAAAAATGTTGTAGCCTATTTCACTCTGCTTACGTTGCATGTATGGATGCAAATGTATGACTTTACATTTGTGTTAGTGTGTAGTGGAAATAAAAAATAAAAGCAACAAATCGTACGTAAAACAGGTGTAATGGTTATTGTTGTTTCCTTCATCGTGTTGTTTTTATTTTTGAGTTTTGGTTTTCTTTTGCTCTCTAGATTTTGTTGTTATTTTACGGTGCTATTTTTTTTGTAATTTTCCAAATATTGTTATCGCATTCTCACAGGATATGTCTATCTTTGTTCCTTTCGAACAACAGTAAAAGTAATAAAAATATATTACTGGTGTATGAATGAGTGTGACAGTCCAAAGTAAAAAAACAATAGAATTTTTCCTGTGTTAAAACAACAATTAAATTGAAAAAAAAGAAACATGAGCAAATAACGGTAAAAACATGGTAGCATTAGGAGAAATAGATTTTAGTTGTGCTATTATTGCTCTCGTGAATGGAATGTTTGTCAGATTGAGCCTAATGGTTGGGTGACTGTGGTGGGTCTGGTTTGGGGTTGCGAAGAGCATTGGGGGTGATATGTTAAAACTAACATTAACACGAAAATTTAATGCAAAAGTCTATGTGCCTTTGATTCGTGATGTTGATATGAAATGGGTCAAAAGGTAGTAAACTTTCTTCTCTCTGTTGTCTGTATGTTAGTAAGGCCGTGTATGTTTCTTATGAAATACAAACGTATGGCCACGGTAGGAAGGGGATGTTTGATTTTGCGAACTAGAGATACGATCGTGAGAAAGTTTTCGTTTATGCTTAGTGAGTGGTAAAAAAAATTTCACTCGCCAAAAAAAAACAAATAAATTGAACTAGCAAAACTCTATTGTTTCAGAATTGATTTTAAATTTTATATACAGTGCACGCGCGATATTATGAACTAATTAAAACCAGGCCAGTTCACTTTTGCGAGATTGTTCATATTTTCGAATGACATCTAATTCGCATCTAAAAACGTTTTTCTCATAAAAATAAAAGTTTCTTATGTTAAATTGTTTATTGGATTTAAAAAACAACAATTCATTAAAAAAATAATAAAAAAAATTTTAAGTTATGCGAAAAAATCAGTGATGTTCTTTTGCTGTTTCTTTTGGCCGCAAACGTATTATTAACACATTTAATAATATCATTTTTATTAATTTTTTTATATTCCATATATTGTAGATTTTTTCATCTCAAATTTATTGCCTGATTTTACTTTTAAATTTAAAAACTTTTTTTTATATGCATTTTAGGAACTTTTCACGTTAAATTTGTATATAAAAAAATTAATATGGAATTCCAACTGAATGTTTGGACTAAATAAAACGTTTATGTGAAAAAATTTTGATTGACAACTGGAGACAATTTAAAAGCAAACAGCAAATTATTATGCAGTTGAAATAGGATTTATCCACTAGCCTGTTGATTTAGATTTCAACTCTGTTTAGGTAGATAAAACAAAAATAAGCTGTTCATATTTTAAAGCTTTTGCACTAAGTTCATATTTTAGAGTAGTCGATGGAAGTTAAAAAAGTGTTCATATTTTGGGTTGTTCATATATTAGAGTGTTCAGATTATCGCGACTGTACTGCAATAAAGTAGCGGAGTTCAATGTTTGATGCAAATGATATTGCGAAATTTTGTTGTTGTTGGATTTCATAAGTTGAACACTAGCGGTCGAATTTACAATAAAATGTTTTACACTGTATATGTATTGGATTGTTCATATTCCATCTTCGAATCAATCAATAGACAAGAGATAGACAGTGTATAACAACGAGAGAATATGTACCTATGTCATTTAACAAAGTTTTATTTCATGAAAAAAAAAAACGATAAGTAAAAAAACAAAACCTTTTAATCTTCGTAGTATTGTAAAGTTTTCTTCGTAGAAAAAGTTTTATTTATGACAATTTATGCCTGACTTTCCTTTAAGCAGAGTGAAACATTCTCTTAGACAGTGAATATAAAAACAAAATGAATAAACTCCAACATTACGAGTATACAAATAAACTTAGTTGTGCGTTGGATAAGTTCACTACATAAACAGTTTATAACTTTTCATTATGATTACGACTCTGGTTGTTTTGGATCGAGCTCCAATTATGAATTTACAAATTGCTTGTTTTTATTAAGAATTCACGAGCGGATCTGTACTGATTTCAAGGTCGCTACAGCATCTCATCAGTGTTTTTTCAATTCAATTTGATAACTTGTCACGGTTAGTAGGAATATCCATTAATAAAGCGAATTAATTTAACAAACTACAAAAAAAAAATTTTATATATTAATTTTTCTGATGATTAATTATTATATAAATATATTATCAGAACTCTTTTCGCTGTTGCCAGCAATTGTAAATACACGCGTGTAAAGTATACTACACAAGGACCAGGAGTCCAAAACTAGTTTGAATTTATGCTAGTGTGGTCGGTTTAACATTGCGATTTTATAGCACTGGACCACATAGTGCACCCTTTAATTATATCGGACTTACACAAAAACTACTATATGTCATTGACAGATAGGCGCTCACAAGCTGGGTTGCCGCAAACGTGGTGATTTTCAAACTTATGTGTTTGTTTTTTTACGTCTTTTCTTTTTACAAATGTTGATTTTTTGTCAATATTTTTTCCATATATACGTCACGTAACTTTGAGAGTGTTGAAATACAAATGTATATATATTTTTACAAAGTTGTCCCGTTTCCGAAAATTTCTATAAATTTATTTATTATTTTTTTTAATTTTGAGTACAGCCCAGCCCACACACATAACAGATCAGATTAGTAGTGTTTGTTTAATGTAGTAAAGAGGAGTTGAAAATCTCAAACAGAAATTAAAATCTTCTTCAGACATGGAAGAAATGTAAAAGTCTTCCAAAAATTCTATCGTATATCGTACTATCCAATAGCAGGAAATGTCCAGCCGTTCGTTCTATAAAATAGCTGATGCAAAAAAAATTGCACTTTGAATATTGAATATTCGTATGAGGGAGCGTTCGTACTACTGGACGTCTACTGTAATCCGTTTGAACTCTTCTTTTTTTAACGCTTGCTTAACTTTTTGTTTACAATCGATTCTTAAGGAATGAAATTAAAAAATAGAGCTGCATATAGTAAAAAAGTGAAGTAAAAGGAGAAAATTAGAAGGAAAATTTAGCGTTAATGGCAACGCTGATGCTAACCACAAAACCATGCTAACTAACATTTTCATTTATTCGCTCTTCTTCTCTTCATTATAAAAGAGCATTATTGCGTTAATATACAAATATTGTATTCACCTTCCAATTGGAATGAAATAAGATTTGCCTGCAATGGATTTTGTTACACAAAACTGTGCTACAAGGAGAATGTTGCCCTTATTTTATTATTTATTTATTTTTGTTTTTTTTTTTGGCAATTGTGGTCGAAATCTCACTTCAGGAATGTGAATGTGTGTGTAACAAACAACATCAACAGGCAAAAAGCAACCTGCTGCTTTTTGTGTTTATTTTCTTTCCTGTTGCTCTGTGTTTGTTTATTCGTTTTCGTTTTAGTGCAAGGCATTCAAGCGAGGAGTAAAAGAAAAACCGAAATACACGACAGAGAAAGACGACGACTAAAACGATAAAACGAGTATATGGTGACGATTATGATGTTGGTGATGATGATGGAAACGAAAGACAATTCAAATAAATTCAACAGTTTTTTTCTCTAAAGTCAATGGTAATCACAATGTTGTTGATGATAATGAAGATGGGTTTGCAAGGACGCTGTTGTACTCTGCCCACGTAGACGTGTAGTTGATTCACAGATTGGTTTTGTTTTTGTTACGTTTTTAACTGAATTGAGTGAGTGTAGTCGGTATTCGTCGTGTGCTGCATGTTTATAAATAAAATATTGTTTTTGTTTTTTTTTATTATTTTCTTATTTCCTTCTGCTCTGCGTGTTTTTGTAGGAAACTCCGAATAAAATTGTAGGTATATTACCTTTGTATGCCAAACGTTCTTGCTTCAGTCTTCGTACAGTCTTTGCTTTAACCCGTTCCAAATTCTGTCCGCCGTTTGCTCTATATTATAAAACAACAACAATAAAATTATAAATTTAACAAAATAAAGATTACAAATAAAATTTTGATTTCATAAAATCCAAATAACAAAAAAACCGAATAAAATAATAATAGCAAAAAAAAAATAATAATTTTTTTTAATATTGTTTATGCAGTTTTCCAAACGAAAATTGTTGATTTCGACAATAAAAAGTTATCCAAAAATACTCTCCATTATCATCGTGTTTTCGTTCATTTAATTATCACCAACGTCCAACGTCAACATCATTATCATCATCACTTGCTATCACTAGTCCATACAACTTTTGCCGTAAAGTTAGAGAAGCAGCAGCAGCCGCAGCAAAAGCAGCAGCAGCAATATTTACAGAGGAAGCAGCAAATTTTAGCTCTTAATTTTTGCGCGTGTTTTTGCTTTTTCATTCGGTGTTTGAAATTGTGTGCACAAGTTGTATGTTTCTGTTTCCCTGCAACTTTACTCTACAACATTCTCTACTAACTGCTTTGTGAATTAAAAAAAATCAAATCAACAAAAAGTACTACCATCGTTTTTCAATAACGTTGAAAAATCAAAGTTGAGCTTAGAGGTTCAATTCGTAAACGTCAGTAATAACAGCAACATCGTTCTTAAACGTTGTACGTTCTTCATCCAAACACACGTTCGTTTATGGTTTAAGCGCTTTTAACGCAATAGTTAACGTTAGCCTCTCACGCAATAACAACCATCATTCTACTACGTTCACAAAAAAAAAAAAAAAAATATATAAAAAAATAATTTTAAATAAATTCAAGTAAACGTAACAAAATAATTCAAATTAAACAAACAAAAAAGAAATAAAAAATAAAATAATAATAAAAAATCGAACGAAATTGTAAAATCAAAAACTACAATAAAAATTGTCGTTAAATGCGGTTTTGAAATTTTCCTACCTTAAACTGTCTTCATTATAAAGAGAAAAAAATCTAACTTGTGCTTAAAGATCAAAGTGTATTATACCCAAAAATCTTTTGAAAATCAAAAATTTTCTACAATTTCAAGCAAAAACAATAGACCTCGTGAGTTTCTCTAACTTTAGTCTTTGAAACAATGATACTATTTCATTTATTTCTTTCATTATTTTTTATAAAATGAACTTCTTTCTTCTTTTTTTATGTATTTTAATTTTTATAACCTGATGCAATTAATTACTGCTCTTGATATTTTGCAAAATAATTATACCAAGTCTTTATTATACCTTCTTTTCTAACATTATTAAACCTGTTATAATTATTTCCAAAAAAAGTTAATCATCATTCTATATCTTTTACTGAAACAACGACAACGACAACAATAATATGCCTAAGCTTGAGTTAATGCTCTCTTTTTCATTCTTAAAAATATTTGTTAAAAACAAAAACCATTTATAACTAAAAAAAAACGTGCGATTTTTAGCTACACCCAGGTACACACACAATATTCCAAGTCACAGAGAACTTGAAAAAAGCAAAAGTTCGTTGATACCTTAACACCATTTCCCATTTCGATTTGTTATTTGCGAACACACCAATAAATTTCGTTATACTTATAAATAATAAACTTTTATTCAATTTTTAATAAAAAAAAATTGTTTTTGACTTTTCTTGAGTTTTATAGGAATGCTACAAAATTGCGGCGAGCTCAGGAAATTTTCATATTAAAAACTATACCCGTATTCCATATAAACTTTATTAAAAAATTAAAATTATAAGAAATTACAATTTTTACATTGATCAGGACACATACATATATAAATAGTCAATTGTTATAATTTTGTCATTAGTGACTAAACTTAGAATACTCGTAGTAGTCATAATAAATAGTTTTGGTTTATAATAGGCTTATTAAACTGTTATAAAACTTTAAGAAAATTTGTGTGAATAAAACTGTCAGAGCCCATATTTTTTTATTAAGCTTTCTTATTCTAGTGAACAAACACAAGGTTAACAATTTTTATTAACGAATTGTATGCAAAAATACGACTTTAGATAATTAATATTTTGATGATTTTAAAACCTTAATACTGACAACAACATCGTGTTTACCCAACCAACCGCCTTGTAGTTTATACAAATTGTATTTTGAAATAAAATAACCTTTTTTGAAAATCCAGAGCTTTTCAAACAATTTCTCTATGAAGGAAAAACAACAAAAACATAATTATTAAGGAAGAGTTCGTCTAATTCTTTTTATTCGATTGTAAAGCGTATACGAGCAGCAAGCTTTTATCTATAGTCTCTACCGTATGTAGATTACCAATACATTTCAACGTATTCTTATTGGCTTTTATAAATTTCATTACGACTTTTGATAAGCATTTCACACAATAGTGATAGTTTTTCATTACTCCAAGAGCTGAGGCTGCAAGCTCTACTTTAAGGTGCAACATAAATTCTTGTGTGCTACATTGACAAAGAAATTTGAAGTAAAAAAATGTTTTTAAAATATCAGCTTGAAGTTTTTTTTTTTAATTTGCATACAATAAATGTTTTTGCTTATAATTTTACTTAACAATAGAATTTAAAGCCGTGTTTCTTTTGCATACGGACTTAATTCTTTGATATGTTAAATTACTAAAGAAGTGAGAAAGAATAACACAAAATATTCCTTAAAAATGTTGCACATTTTTCAAACGAAAATTTTAACTGATGCACAAAAACCTTAGCGCGAAAAACACCAGCTTATAAATTGTAAAAATTATTTCCTAAATCCTAGAAATTAAAAATTAGTAACATACAATTTAAAATTCATTGCTGCTGCTACTGCTTTCTTTAGTGCTTCTTTGGAAGCTCCCATTTGTTTAACTGCCTGTCCCACGATGTCGAACGATATCGTTCTTTTGTGAAATTACATTTAAAACAAAAACAATGTCTAAACTTTAGTTTTTGTTTTGAATATGATTTCACAAAAAACGACATCTTTCGATATCGTGAGAGGGCATTAAATTAATTTAATTAAATAATAAATTTGAATTAGGGCTTTAATTAGAAAAAACAATGTAAAATTTGTGTTCTAAAAATTGTTTTTCAAAACTTTGGTTTCAATTAATTTTGACATTGAATGAATTATTCGATACTACAATTATGTTTAGAAAATTTAACAAATTATGAGGAATTGAAAATTTTATATTTTATAATAATAATAATGTAAGCACAATGAAATAATTATTTTTTAAAAACTTGCAGTAAAAAATATTTATTATCGTTCAACTTGTTTTTAATTAAAAGAAAATGTTACAAAATGTATAGAATTATAATTTTTAGTTTACCAATGACTTGAGATACCAATGACTTGAATATGTATGCAGTTTTTGTATTTGACTTCAGATTTCAGAGTTTACTGTGTAGAAAATTCTTTCGAATTGATTTCTGGTTAATTTCAAGTTTTGATTCAGGTGTTCAGGACATTGTAAAGGATTAACAACTATGTACTTTTATTACTACTTCTTTGGAAGCTTTATTAGCATACATAGCATTTTATAATTGAATTTAAATTTGATTTGATTTAAAATTCTCTATTATTATTTGGTTAAATAGCTTAAAATTCTAATGACTGACAAAACGGTAGAAAACGAGCAAGAAAACAAGTGTTTGGGGGCCTCCGAGAACAACTTGTAGTTCCCTTCTTTGTAAAATTTACTTCTGGTACTTTTTTGAATTAACAAACTGAAGCTTGATTTAATAACTTTCTAATTAAGGTTTAAACTGTCAAAAAAAAGTTATCAATTACTTATCAAATAATTTCTTAGTAACAATTTTAAAGCCGTGTTTGTTATTTTACAATGAAATTCAATTTAATTTAGGTTTAAACACAAGTAAGAAATTTAAATATGCTTTTGATTTCAATATGAGTGTTAAATATTAGTAGCAACTTATCCTGAAGATGATCATGAAACGCAAAAAAACGTTTTTGTTAGCATAGACATCATGTTAGTTTTATGAAAGCAAATTTAAGTTAGTTCTTTTAGGCCTTATCCATTAATTTTGTTAATAAAATTTGAAAAATATGTATTGACCTTAATTTTTAAACATCAAACACAGAATTTATTTATTTACTTGTGACATTTTCTGCTACAAACTCATTGAAAGAAGCATTTGTTATGTTTGTTGTTTGTGTTAAAGTTTTACAATACATATCGCACACTAAATCGAAAATATTCACAACTCAAAAAATCCCAAATGGTCAAGTAGAGACTGTGTCGATACGAGAAGTATGTATGAAAAGCGGCATAATTATATTTTTCTAGTTAACGAACACTATGAATAAAATAAATTTTAGCGGTCGTTAGATATTTGTGCTATGAACTTGCGGGTGCGATACGTACATATGTTAATAATATACAAACATAAATTCATACAACTAAAAAAACGGTAGTAGTGCATCCTAATAAACTCCTCTATTGATGTTAAATGCATACATATTCATATTTTGCATTCGAAAATAAAGTTCATAAAGGAGAAAATATATATTTTAAAATTTATTTATAAAGATTGAGTAAAAAAAAAAATTGTTCTGTACTTTGTTCGATTATACAGATCAGGGCCCAATGCTTTTTTTCTTAGCTAATGAATTTTTTCATTACCTTGCTATTTATTATTTAACGATAGTATAACAAAGTTATTTTTTACTTTTATAATTTTCTAATATATTTACGCACTTGAGGTCACTTTTATATAAAAAACATCCAAATTTATCATCGGTATTTCGTTGCTCCTTTGTGTAACTTCCTCAGGATGAAAAATCGTTTAATAATTAATAGTTAAAATAATTAATTAAAAAATAGTATAAACTAATAATTTTTTTGGGCCTTTTTTTGTATTAAAATTAATTGTTAAATGTTCATTTATGCTATTTGTTAATTAATTATTCAGGTATGTGATGGATATGTATTTGAAAAACAAAAGTATTTTAAACCGAAAAATTTTTTAATGTGCTCGTTATTTCCGTTTCGTGAATTTTTTAAAAATATATTTTAATACATCTTGTAATAATTTTTGATAAATTTTATTTCAAATTTTCTTTACGTTGTTTATGTTTCATCCTCTTTAGTAATATGAGATTGGCTCAAAATCTATTCTCAAAATCGTTCGAAATTCATCACACGTTTTTAAAACGATACTTTCAAAATCGATCGATTTCCATCAATTCCCTGATTATTTTAATTGTTAAACGATTTTTCATCCTGAGGAAGTTACACAAAGGAGTAGCTAGCGAAATATCGATAATAAATTTGAATGTTTTTTTTATATAAAAATGCCCTCAAGCTTGTTAATTAATCAGAAAATTATATAAATATATCAAGAAAATTTTTTGAAATAATTTTGTTATTCTTCATACAAATTGTAAATTTTAAAGCAGATTAATTTAAGGTGGGTGGACCCAAAGTTTTTAAATTAATTTGGAGTACAAAATATCTTTTATAAACTTTATCATCATAGAAACTAAAAATATTTTGTGATTAATAAAAAAATATTTATAAATAAGTTAAAAATTAAAATTTTTTTTTTATAATTTTTCAATAAAAATCTAAAATTTTCAAGACTGTTTGATTTTTTTATGAAAAAAGTAACTGAGTAAAATATTTTATTACTTAATCTGGATTCACCCATAAAATATTTGTCCCGATAATCTTGAGAGAGAGAAATGATTGTATTCTGACAACTCACGACATGAATTGCTTTAATTTAAATTTTTTCCCGTTTTTAAAAATTGGTTTTACAGAAGTATTTTATTTTTTAGATTTTTTCGATAAATTTTGTCCGTGCAGAAATTTTGTCTGAAACAAATGGTTGAATCCACCTTTAGACTGTGTTGATTTGCTAATAAAATATATAGATTTTAAATAATTTCAGAAAAGTGTCAAATTAATAAAATTTTAAGGAAATTCTAAATAAATAAAAAAATATTATTTTAATGTTATTAAACTGGCTCAAAGTCAAGAACTGCATTTGTTTATTCAATCAATATTTTTTTTAAAGTAATAATAATAACTTCAAACAATATTAAATGAGTTATCAAAATGAATCCTCGAACAAGAGCCGAAGTAATTAAAAACATTCAAGGAAGCCAATATAGTTCGTCAAATTGCATCAGAAAATTGTAAATATTCATAAGTCTGCATTTTACGCAAAAACAGGAAGGATTTTTTAAAAAATCTAATTAATATCAACCAAAGGAACTCAGCATATATTCAAGCCAATCTTGCTTCTCGATCCTTATTTCACATGTGTCTGTTGCGGCATCCATTGGTTCAATTTCGTTTTTCAATGCTGTACCTGGAATGAATATTTTTTTAAAATATGATCATTTTATTTTTAAGGCAGAGAGGAAAATAAATTTCAACTTTATTAAAAACTTATTTATTGAATTATAATTAAAAAAAGTTCCACCTTAAAATGTCGCATGGTGTAGGGTGGTAAACATATTTTATTGAGAACATTTGGTGCAATAATAACAAAAACATTAGTTAATCTTGTTTACTTGTTCGCGTTCGCCGACGGCACGTCTACTTGACACTTCTTGAGATTTCCTAAACAAATTAAATAACAATCACTTAGTGTATGGGAATTTTTCCATCAATACCGGCAACCATCTTCAAAAAAAATAAGTTTAGATGTTACAATATGCAAAAAGGGATGTTAATAAAATAAGTTGGGTAGAGTAAATAAGACTTCGTTTTAATCACACTTACGTGTATGTTATCCTAGCAATTGTTTTCTTTACACAGATGTAGTTTGTTACTACATCTGAGTAGCAAAAACTTTGAAGTTAAAGCGCTAAACTGCTATCAAACTTATGAGTTAAATTATTTTTACTACTTCTACTTTGGCGTGTTAACTCATTTCTTTTTAAACATGACATGTTATTGTATTCAAGTATTTACCACCTCGGATTCCAAATAACGCCTTAAAAACGTCATTACTTAGAAGACATTGAATTCATAAAGCACTATACAAACTAACTGTCTGGTGTCAGTATTGAACTCGTGCTTCTAAAGTTATTATTTTGGTTGATGTCATTTCTTCGCCGGTTGGTGCTGAACAGCCGAAAATCTATATAAAAAGCAAACGCTCTATTACTGCGTCATTTCGAAAATAATTTACTTGTTTATTTCTGTTAAAGGCCATTTACAAGTATTACGTAAATTAACAAAAATGCACCCTAATATAATAAATTGTTATTGTTTTTATGTTTTTCAAAGGCCAATGCGTTACATTTTTGTTAATTTACATAATACTTGTGTTATAGTGTGAAATGGCCTTAAGTAGTTATTATAACTACAATAAAAAAATGCAGATGTTAGTTTGAGTGAAAAACTATGTTGTTCGCAAGAGCAGTCATTACCAAACTTTTTCTGGGTCGTGTAATTGTGTTAGCAACCCTAATTTAATTTTTTTGTCCTAGTAAAATCATGGCACAAATTCAAAACAGGTACCTCTTTTAATTCCTGTTAAAGAATTGGAAAGCAAAGTTGAATCATAAGTATAAAAACTTTTCATTGGGTCATCAACTGCCGGTTTTTAGAAAATGAAAACAAAATTGTGAGTGAGAATTTATATTGAAAACAAAAACAAATTTTCATATTTTATTGTTGTTTTCAATATTAATTCTCACTCACAGGCAGTAAAAATGTATGAATAAAAAAAACGTTTAACACAATATTTTTCAAATAATTCCACGCTCGACAGTATATTTTGTCATTTTAAAATTGCCTATGGAAATGGTGTATTATACAAGCCGAGTTTAGAGTTTTATTTTATCTAAATGTGTGTGTATCTCACTTTAAACGGGCACTCAAGAAAGCAAAAAGTTAAAAAAAAACAACAATTGGAAAAAAATGCCAAACAACCGGCAAAATAGAAATTCCACATAAAAACAATAAGACTAAGAGACCAACAACACTGAAAAAACACGTTTATATTGTTAAAGAAATTGGTAACAAAAGCAATTCGACAATAAATCTTCGTATAGAAAGAAAAAGAGAGAGAGAGTGACAAAAAAATGAGCGAAGCTACTTAAGTTGGCAATCTTTTCAAGTACAATTATTTCAATAAATTCTCTAAAAAACACTTGAAAAATTACTTTGCTGAATTTATTTAGCGGTTCGGTGTTTTTTTTCATAATTAAGCCGACATAAAAAAACAGACTACAAAAGAAAAAGCCCAAGAATTGTTAAGAAAACAGGAAGAATGAAAAAGTCATCATCATCATGGTAGAAAGCAAAATAAAGGCAAAAAAATAAGAAATACACCAGTTGACTTAAAGGTTTAACCAATATGATGTATTGTGGGCTTCTTAACTCGTACTTACATATGCTCTCCCTTCTAATATTTTATTTCATTCTTAATAAATTCTTAAATTACTCTCATACACTCGTTTTCTGTTTATTCTTTGCTTTTTTCAAATTTCTATAAGAAATTAAAAAAAAGTGATCAAAACCGAAATTGTGTAGTGTTTTTTTAGAATTCTAGAAAGTGTAAAAATAACAACAATGCATGCACCGCAAAACAAGTAATTCCCCAAAAAAGTCATTAAAACTAAAACCCGTAAAAGAAGAAAAAATTTTATTAAAAAATTTTGAAAGAAATATCTACACATATAAGTTTAAAAAAATATGTATGTATATAAATTTTTATTAAATAATTTAATTTGTTTTTCTTTACTTTTAGTGTCTTATTAAAGCTTTGTTTTTGAAAAATAATCAAAATACTAAACTTATAGTGCATCAAAATAAAATATCATAAAAATAATTACAACTGTGCAATTTGTTTTAACTGAAAACCAAAATTAAAATATAAAAAAAAAAATTAAATAATTAAAGTGTTTAAGAAAATCTCTGCAGCAACAAAATACATTTCTGAGCGCCACAACAAGAAACTACAAAAGAAAAGTTTGAAAGAAAAACTAACGAAAATCTTAAACCTCTCACACTTAATTTTCATCAAAAAACTTTTTGACTACACTAATTGGTAATGTTCACACAAGGTTTTTTTTACTTTACAATTACTATTATTTAATTACATGATTTTTTTCCATTTTAAGTTCTTATTTATTATTTCAATTATTAAATTGATTAAAAGTAAAAATTTTTTGTTTAATTTTTTTTTGTTATCGTTTAGGACAGAGAGATGGACAAAGGCACTTGTGTGGTACATTTTGTTTGAAGAAAACAATGCAATTTTGCTTGAAACAATATTCTTATTTTGTGCCTTCTCTTGTTGCTTGTTTTCCAATTAAAGAAATTTCCAATATGTAGATTTTTTCTGTTAGTGTATCATAATTGGCTTCTAGCAACCCCAATTTAAGAATATATATGAATTTTACTACCTGCGTTTTTGTAAAAAGCTCAAGCAAATACCATTCATTAACTCTTTTAAAAATTAAAAGTTTAAATCCCTAAAGAGTCATGCACATATTATTTTTCCATTTCAATTCCCTATCGCAGCTCTCTGTCAAAGAATTCATTAACAAAACTTGTTATTAAAAAAAAGTAAAAAAAAAAAACTTTTAATTTCCCAAAACGTTGGCAAGCAGAGCTACCAACTCCGCCAAGTTTTATGTAGATGTTCCTATTTTTAGTATATTCCTGCAATTTAAAGAGTTTTGCCTTTTTTTCTTTGAAACCATCCAAGTTTGCCATTAACTGCCGTTTTTGGAAAATGAAAACCATATTGAAAACAGCCACAAAATACGAAAATTTGTTTTCCATATAAATTCTCACTCACAATTTTGTTTGCATTAAAAAAAGAGACAGCAATTATTAAATAGGACTTCAAGTTTCTGTATCGGCTTTCCACGGTAGCAAGAATTCGAGGGATCCAATTATAATGACGCTGCCGCGTTGATCCGACTAAACTTTAGTGGTGGATCGATGTATCGGTCGATTGCTGGTTAATGTCATATACTCGCGACTTTTAAAAACCCCCACACAACAGAAGTGCAGAAGGGTTTATAAAAATCACTTCCCCGAGATATAATACTCTCTAAAGTCGTTCATTTAGAATGTCTATTATATTGTTTGTTGTCTGGGACGTTAAAATCGCGTGTCTTCTATGTCCATATTATTCAATTCAGGCTAAAATAAGTTGGTTATCATCCATTTGCGAACTACTATGGCCTCCGGCCCGAAATTCTCACCAAACACTACCTTTTTATTAATACATTGCTACCGAGTGGGGACGGTTTGCATTGATTTTGTCCCATATGTTCGTTAAAACAACCATTCCTTAAAAGAAATCGCCTTTCGTTATACTAATTTTTACATTAAAATTTTATAAAAGCAGATTCCTCACATTTAGAAATTTCCTTCAGTCAGATAAAATAATTGTTTTTTTTTCTGTGGTAAAACAAAACCCTAATTCTCATAAATTTCGGAAAGTTTTTAAATAAATAAAAAGATGGCTCATATAAAAACTAATAAAACATATTAGCAACAAAAGCAACATTTGGGCAAAAAATGGCTTATTTCCTCATAACACATGAAATTCAATTTTATTGAAACTAATTGTGAATTTTCTTAAGAAACATCAAAGAGGAAAAGAAAAGTATTTTAATAAAATTAAATAACTTTTACTTCTCTTTGGAAAAGTATACTCGTACAATGTTTTTTTTGTTATTGTTGCAATTAATTTCAGAATAAAAGCGTACTTGTTGTATTTCTTTAACAATTTGTTAAACTTTTCTACAACATTAATAAAATCAAAAGCAAAAAAAAAACTTCTTTTGTTGCCAACAAATTAAAAAAAATATATAGTGAATGTCCATTTTTTAAGATTTTTATTTTTGTTGTTTTTTTATTTATATTTATATAAAATGATTCAGTGTTGTGGTAAAGAAACCAGCTCTGGCTTAAAATTATAAAATTTCAATACATGAAATAATGAAAAAAAAAATTATTAAAAAAGAAATTGTATTTTTCTAAAAACCTGTTTTATTTTTTCTGAGATGAGGGTCCGTTTAAACCTTAAAAGAACTTTGATGTGAAAAAGTTCAATATAATAAAAGAATTGACAAGATGCAGTAGTTTTACTCTAAAGTTCTTTCGAATCGGTTCATTTTGTATTATGATTTGCACAAAAAAAAAATTCAATACCAAAGGTGACCTTTTAATAATTTTTAACTCACAAAACTTATGAAGCAAATATTTTTTGAGTCTTCGAAAAGTATGCACACTTTACACTTTTTAGTCCGAACTAAAAAAAAAACACGGAAAAAAATTTATTTTCAGACAATCTTCTGTTTGAAATCCACTTTGATTTTCAGTAAAAGTTTTATTTGATTCAGTAAACGTTTCAGTTTGGGCTCTTTATATACACTGAAAAAACACAGTTTTTTTATTCTATATAATGAGTTGTCGGCTTTTGTAAAATTCTTTGTAACTCCGCCTTCAGTAAACAAATTTATTTAAATTTAGCGGAATTAGGGGTTTGCTGTGGAATACAGCAAAAAACTTTTTTTTACAGAATAAAGAATTTTTTAAATCATACAAATGTTGTAGCAGAATTTACAAAATTTTTTGTTGATAAATAATAATGATGAATATTTTTTTTGCTTTGTAAAATAAATCTTTCTATTAAAAAAAATTAAAAATGTTTCACTTTAGATTTCACAAAGGAGACAACATGCGGACTCCATTAAGCTTTGCAGTGAAATGTAACGCTGTGACATGAGTGTTAGTTTCGAAGATAGTTTAGTGAGTCAAGATTTTAATGCAACTATTGAATAAGTTTCTTTATTATATGACTTTCGATCTAAAACAGGAAAACGTTTTCAATAAAAGAAATTTGTCAGAAGATTTAATTGGTTTGCATTGATTTCGTAAAAATAAAACTTTCTATAAATCTTTACAAATTTACAGAAATTAGAAAAATTGAACTTTATTAAGCGAATTTACTCGTGTGATCAGAAACAAAATTATCTAACAAAATTTGGAATTTTAACAGCAAGATTAATTGATTATGCAATTTTTGTAATTGAAATCATTTTTCATTTTTTTCTGTTAATGGAATGAAATCTGATTTTAAAGTCAACCTACGATGAACATTCTATATTCAATTACTAAATTCAATTCTTCAATCATTAAAAATTGTACAAATTGTTAGAAAATGTAAATTTCAACTACATGATTAGCTGATTCAATTCCGAAATTAATTGAAAACGATTCTAATTTTTTACATTTTTTTTTTAATCAGGACCAAATTTTCCTGTGTGCTAAGAAATTTGTATATTCAATTTCTAAAAAATAAAAATTTTCTTTTACTCAATTAGACGGGTAGGGTAATTGATTTAATTTAACGAAATTCATTAAAAGTAGTTTTGATAATTTTCTTGTTAAAATCGCTTGCTTGGATTCTGATATAATGGTTTTCGAATAATTAAGTTTGAGATTTTTCTATAATACGCAAAGCATAATAATATTTTTAATTTCCGTAAGTACAATTCGGTCCTACGAACCCCCAGAGCTGGTTAATGCTATTATAATTAATATATATATATATATATTTTTTTTAATTTTTAAAATTTTTATTTACAATTTTTCCTTTTTGTTTTAGCATACGTGACAATTAATTTCTAATCTTCAAAAATGTTTCCTTAATAACTTAGAGTAAGTGACATAAAATAAAAGGCACAAAATGACGTGTCAATTCTTAAACTTGTTCGAACTCTAAAACAAGTTCAGTTAAATTCGCTAGAACAAAACGCACTTTAGAGACTGTTTTGCGTATAAAAAAATGCATTCTTGTACATATATAAATATATAGATTGGCATATAAGGGCCCTGCACAAGTTATCCTCATAGCAGGTTCGAAATACTTTCTCAACATCAATGTTGCGATTAATATTTACTGGAAAGCAGTGTTCAAGGATTCAATATATCAATAGATGTACAAAAGAAATTGCAAATATATATGTATATATTGATATATTATATTGATTGCAATAAAAATAGAATTTCCTATCAATTTATTTATTTGTAAATTTAACATAACAATTAATCAATAATTTCTATGTTCGGTCAGTAATCAAATCTTAAACGTAAAAATAATTAATAATTTTTTATTTAATAATTTAATTTTCTTTTGCTGTTCCTTTTTTCCATAAAGTGTGCCATATTTTCTGTCACTTACTGTATTTTAATTTTTTCTTTAATATCTATTTTCATACTAAAACGCAAAATTTTATTAATCTCTTTTTATTTCCCAAATTGAATAATAGTTTCCACAATAAAAAAGGAGCTACTAAAAGCAATCAACTGTTAATATATCTGTGGTATCCTTTCAATAAATCCTTACCAAAAACTCCTTAAAAACAATCAATATAAACTCATTAACACAACAAACGATTTTAAGAAAAGAATTTTTTTTCAACAAATTGTTGCTTAAAAGACTACAAATTAACAGTATTAACTTTTGTGTTTACATATCAAAAGAAACAGATTTAAGAGAGCATTTTTTAAATAACAAAAATTAGAGAAAAAAAACGGAGCTTAAAATTAAAAAAGGATAAATATTGTAAAACTATTTTATTGCAAAACAAAAGAAAAATATCTAAATTTAAAAAATACTAAATATTTTAAATTAAAAGCAAAACAAAAAAAAAACATTTGAATGAAAGAAAGTTAAAAACACTGTAAAATTTTTAACAAATCAATTAGCAATTCTTAAGGTTGTTTTATAAATAAATTATATTATTATTAATAGAAGAGAAGTCGCCCTCTTAAAACAAATCGTAGTAAATTTTAGCAATCAAAAAGTTTTGAATTTCTGGCACAAGAAATTCAGCTTTTAAACCAAACCCAAGTCAATTGAAAAAAAAGTAAACAACACAAAACAAAATCAAGACAAAAAGCAAAAGTATCTTATACTTTATACACATATTGGTACAAAAACCATAAACTCTTATACACTTTTGTGAAATATTTCTGGTAGTAGAATTAATAATTTTTAAATAAACTTAATTGTTTAAGATTTTAAACAAAAGTTAGTGGGATTTTTAACCAAATAATTTTTTTTGGCTGAAATCCATAATTGTATTAAAAAAAAAACTAAAAACTAACTCAAGAAAGCGCGTTTTGACAATCATTCAAATAAAATAGCGTATAAATAACAATATAAATTAAAAAAATTAATATATCTATATATATATATATATATATAAACATATTCAAAATATATTCAAATATTTTATAATATTTCACACCATACTGCTATTGCTATTGTGATTTCTCTAGAAAACCTCCTTTTACACTAAATCTAAACGACAATCTCTTTTATTGTATTAAACCACAAGTATTTTGCAATTCTTAATAGTTTATTAATATTTTAGATCCTTGAAGTGTGTGATGTTTTTAATATAAATAATATTTATAATCAAACCTAATCCTTGACAATCTGTCTACAAATTTTCTACATTTAATATTACTGTAATAATCATCTTAATCTACACAAAACCACAGAAATTTTAACTTTACATAAAATACAATCAATTCTCTTGCACTGTATTTATATAGATATTTAAACTTGTAATACAATAAATATTCTTATTGACAATCTTATTCAATCATCTAAAACTATTTATAGTAAAGAAAGAAGGAAAAAAAGAAGAATAACTTAAAGTGTTTCAATACTTTCAACTACAGTTTTTAAACCTCTTATCAAAAATAATCAGCTCTTAATAATCAAAGAATTTAGACATACGTCTTAGCATTTAAGTAAGACATATTTATAATCTTAAAATTGTAATCAAATAATCAATCAAAGGTAGTAATAAATTACAATCAAAATAGAAAAATCTAGGCAACAATTTGTTCAATTAAACTAATTGTACAAATAAATTTCACACCTTCACTGTAACAAGCAAAAAGAAGAAGAAAAAAAACACATCCTCTCAACCCAAATATCATTTTCCATATCCTTCCTTCACACTCATCAACCACAAGAACTTCTTTGTAATAATAAAAAAAAAATAGAAAGTTAACGACATAAAGTAAAGCAAATTAAATATCAAAAGTAATTGTTAACTAAATTTTGCCAAATAATAAAAACAAGTTCTAAAAAGTGTTTGTCAGTGTTTTAAAAAAGTAAAAACTTGAACAATTTTCTACAAGTTCTCTATATCAAACAGAAACGAACTTTACGTTATTTTGTTACAACCAGAACTACATACTGTACTGCTACAAACTTCAACTACTTCAGCAACAACAACAAAATCTCTTAAACTTAATTTATAATGGTAAGAAGAAGGTTTCTCTTAAGTCTTCAATTTTTCAATAAAATAACTGAAATTCTTATTTTGAATTTGAAATTCTCTTACTTGTTTTTTTTTTAAATGTATTTGAGACATTTTATAAATTTAAACAAAAACATTTTATAGTTAAACTAGCCACGCCCGGTGTGCTTCGCTACACCCATACACATAAAAGTAACATTTATAAGTATAAATTATTGATTTTTATATCCTACTTCAGGAATTTCATTATTATAGACACGGAAAGTTTACTTTAAAAAATCTTAATTTTGCGAGAGGAATACTTCATCTCTTTGTCTTTATCAAAGATGAATTAAGACTTTGCAAAGTAAACTTTCCGCGTTTAAAATGGCGGCAATAGGTATTGTTTAATCTGGAGATTTCTAATATTATTTACGCAAATCGTAACTCTGCAAAACGCCCGATTTCATTGGAAAGTATTCAAGCTAATTGCAAGCGAACCCTTTCGAGCAATTATAGGAGTTATGCAATAATCAATATTTCGGTCGTGCAAATCGCCTGTCTGATTTTATAAAAAAGTATTATGGAACCAAATTGCAAGCAAACCTTTTCAAACGAAGAAAAAACTTTGAAAAAAAAAGTAAAAAGTCGGTTAAAATTATTCTAATGCTTTCTTGTATACAATATTTTTATTTTTCGCACTTGGAACATAGACATATAAATATCTGGGTTACCCTACGCGTGAGCATGCTAAATTAAGAATTGCATTATATGGGGGGTACCCATTTCCCCCATCCTATACCGCCAATATTTTGTTGCGAAACGCACGTTATTCTAAGAATAACACATATCAAATTTAGAAAGCCACACTCTTATATTTGTACAGATATAAGAAAATTTATAATTATCTCTTACAGTGGGTACTCGTTTTACCCCTCCGATACCTTCGAGATTTTTCTGGAAGTTTTACTTTCTTTTAGGAACCACTCACAATGAATTTGGAGAGTCTCACTATTGTAGTTATACAGATATAGGGAAATTAAAAGTTGCTTTGTATGGGGGGTGCCCTGGATCAATTTCGTTCAAACTTCACATAAACCATCCTCAACGTACCCTAAAAGTTTGATTGAAATCAGTCGACCCATTTACGATTCTATAAATTCTATTTTTTTATATTAGATAAAAAATGTAACGACAGCATAATATTAAATTTGCATTTAGTTGCGGAAACAGCAAATTCAGTCATTATTCCCCCTCAAAGTTGAAGTTTTATATAAATTAATGTTTGTAAGTAATTAGTCGAACTTATATGTATTGTATATATGTATATTGAAACGAATAGTTTGGCTCAAGTTCAAATCCGAGTTTACCCATTTATTTTTTCTAATTTTTTTATGTCATTTTCATTAGAAAAATATTTTTCGATAAATTCATTTGAATGCAGCAAAAAACGCTCAAAAAGTTCTACAATTGGCGAAGTTATAATAGTTTTCAGATAACTGTCACGCAAATCAAAACAAACAAATAAATGCAAGTGAACTCGCAGTAATGTGAACTAATAAAAACCCAGATTATTCACTTTATCCAATTGGTGCACATTATCGATTTCAGAAACTTATCATATCGTACAGATAACTCCATGCATTATTAAATATATAATTTATTTGAGCTCTTAAAAAATCAATTTGAGTTAAATATTAAATACACATAAAAACAATTTAAAAAATAAAATTAACAACATCAATTTATTGAATTGTAATCGATATATCAAACATTTATATTAGTTAAGATAATAATCGGTTATCATTTTCATAATTTTCTTTTATTGCACCAACCTGTTAATTGCCACTTCCATTGATTTCTTCACTACTTTTATGTGTATTGGGTCGATCATTTCAGATTCAGCTCATTGCAATGCTTTTATTAAAAATTTCAAGAGCGTCAACAAATCTGTGATCTCAGTGGAAAAATAAAAACATTAAGAGTTGTTGAACCAATCTTTAAAAATTGGAGAAGACATTCAAGCAGACTTGAAGTACGGTTCGGAAAAAATTTTTAAAACTGCGAGGGTTTTTTGATTTTCCTACAACAAGAAGTTTTGTTTTATGGGATTCAAATGCCTTTTGCTGAACATAGAAACGTTACTCAGTGCTTCTCCATCTTTGCGCCTGAAGCACTTTTTCCTAATGATGGTACATACGGTCTTTTAAGAAAAAAGCTTACAAAATAAGACTGATTCGTCAGCATTATACAGTTGATTATTAGATAAAGCATGTTGTTCTATTTTTGCTTTCAACTTCAGCCGAGATTGTGCTGAAAGGTTTTCTCCGCTAACCTGTAAAAGTCAAACTCCGTACTTTTGTTTAAATTTTTGAAGCCATCCATCGCTTTCGTTGAAGTAATATCCGTTTTCATACAAATTAGAGTGAAGCTGTATCGATATTTGTTTCAGCATCAACCCACTTACCGGACTTTTATTCCGCATACGCCTACTACACTTGTAGATTTTCCAATTACTGGAAGGACAGAAGTTCGCAGTGTTTTGTGTTTTCCCGGTCCATAGAATGTGTTGTTAACACAGTTTGAAATTTGATTCTTTTTATTTCTTATGGAACAAATTGTTGATTTCTCAATAGTCGACCCTTTTTTGTAAAAGTTGCCTAATATCCCATTTATCCTTTATGTTTAAAAACTTACACTTGTCCTCAGGCATCTTTGTACCTCTATTCCTAAGTAGAGGCAACAGAATATTGGCTGTCAATAACTAAAAATTTTGTTTTTATTTGTTTACAATTGGTGAACTCCCATAAATTATAAAGTAAACAAAAAAAATTCCCGAATTGTTGTTCACTATTTAGAGCGATTAAGCTTTGTTCACTATTTATAGAGTTCATATAAAAATATGACTGTTCACATAAGTGGATCGTTCACTATAATGGAAGTTAACATTACTGCGAGTTCACTGTATGTCAATTGTTAGTGGAAAGGTTTTGATGTCGACAGCCAAAAACATTAAATTTGCATCTAAACTTACGTTTGGTCCTGTACTGAATATTGTACTCTTGCAATATATGATCGGTAGCTTCAATCACGTTGCGTTACAAATAATGTTAGTCAGGTGCAAGTTAGTTTTTTTAATATCCCTTTAAAGTCAAGCGTTATCATGTATAAACATTAAAGGTTCGCTCAGAAAGGATTATGACGTAGAGTTTTCAGATGTCCAAGCTCCTCCATTTATGGGACCACAAACCAATTTTAATTTCACGTCATACGCTGCCGTTGTACCAAGTAGACTAGAGTTTTAGTAGGACCAAAACATTTTCTATTTAACAATTTTCATTAACTAAAATAATTTCAGTACTTCTATATTCACAGTAGAGATGGAATCATGATTAACTATTATTTACGGAGCAGGTACTGTTACAAAAATGTAAAAAAGAACACACATGCAAAGCTTAAAAGCATGCAAAAATGTTTAATGTGGCTCCGATAACTCAATGTGGCGAAATAATTGACTAATGTGGTAGTCACGGGTCATAATCAATCACTTGATCTCCGTTTTCAAACAAGAATGATGCAATAACCCACTTTAATGTTAAATTTCAAATAGTTTTCGAAAAATTTTTTATATAGAAGAAGGACCTATTTCCCAGTTGATCTCGTTATTTTAAATTTTCATTACGGTTTAAATGTTCGCCTGTCTGTTAGAATTATTTCCATGTGTTTTTAATATAAAATGTTTCAAATACTTTATTCGAAAAATAAATATGGAAACCAAAATAAATAGATAATTATAAAAACTAATAAAATTTGTAACAAATTTCTTTATTAAATATAATTTTTTTTTTTAAATTTAATTACTTGTAAATTAATTATTTGCAGAAGCCTACAAAGAAATATTAAAATAATTTTTTTTATTTGGCAATGAGTTCCTAAGAATTTCATTAAAATAAATAATGTAGTGTTAAAAAACTACTATTATTCAACTTATATACTTAAATATTTTTTTGTTTTCTTAAAAGTTTTATTGTTAAATTTTATCATATCTTACTAACTACTATCGACTAACTGTATCTAAGAAATGCTAATGGCCTGGCTAAAATAACATATCCTGCTCTATTTTACTCCATCCCATCTTCTTCGCTCTACTGTATTTGAATTTTTTTCCATTTTCCTAAACTACTTTGAATAATAAATCTAAATCATAATATTTTTTCACTCACTTTGTAGTATATTTCACTTGCTCTGTTCCCATTTTTCTTTATAACTAATAAACAACTAACTAAGTTTGCTATTTTTTAAATGAACGTTTATTTTCGTTTTATTTGAATTTGAATTTAAGTTTTAATTTCCGTTACTTGTTAAAACACAATTTTGTGTTACGCACACTTTTAGGTCTTTATATATAAATATACACCGTCTTTAATAAAAAAGTTACAAAATATTTATTTAAATTGTTTTTTATATTAATTAATTTTGAAAAAATTTAATTTTTGTTGCTTTTAAAATGTCCACTACCTTGTTTTATTAATAATTTACTTAAAAAAAAAAAAAAAACACTACTAAACAATTTTGTAAAAACAACCACAAACAGCAAATGCAGTTGTTACAAGCAGCACCAACAGCAGCGCAGCCTCATCATTTGCATATGACGCCACAAACATTTACCACGGCCACGTATTCAACAACCGCTGCTGCAGCAGCGGCCGCTGCGACTATGTTGCATCAACAGCAGCATCAGCAACAGCAGCATCAATTTCAGATGCAACAGTTCTATGCGCAACAGCAGCATCAGCAGGCCACTGTTGCTCAACAGCAACAGCAGCAGCAACAACAACAACAACAACAACAACAATTGCAAATGTTGCAAACCTATATGCAAATGCAAGTGCATAATGCCACCTCGCCCACAACACCCACCAAATACAATGCGAACATATTGGGTCAAGCGGCTCATCAGCAGCAGCAGCAGCAGCAACAAACGGCTGCATTCTACTCTACGGCAACGGCTACACCCTTGACAATAATACCCACCTGCAATGGCTCGGCAGCTGTAGCGATGTTTGCAGCAAATATGGGTGGCACGACATCAACATCGTCGTCAACAACTACTCCATCCAATAATGTAAATAATAACATTAGTCTATCTGCAACTAGTTCTTCTCCAGCAGCAACTGCAGCGACTGGTGGAGGAGCTTTCTTAAGTGCTCTGGCTTCAACAAATGCTTTAACGTCTATCAACACTAATGGCCATCATGCTATAAACAATACTGGCCCTGGTCTATTGGGCGGTGCTCCCAATTTAATGTTGACTACCAGTGACTTTACTAGTAAATATTTGCCTAAAACGAATGCTCTAGTCGGCAATATTGGTGTTGGTGGTGGTGGTTATGTTGGTATGCGTCCAGGCGCCGGTTTGCTAGGAAGTGCTCCTGGCTGTCCCACCATCGAGTTGGCTAATAAAACTTCAAAGTTGTTGTTGGCCACCTCACCAGTGGTCGACCACAGCCAGGCCAACTCCCTGGCTTCGAACTCTTCCAGCTCAAGTCGTTGCAGTTCTGCTTCTTCTGATTGTTCTATGCCATCGCCATCTTCATTACACCTATCTTCTCCTAAAAAGGTTTGTGTCTACTTTTCGCCTAAAGCAACAAAACTAAAAAAAAAATATATCAAATCTTTACCTTTAAACAATCCCTTCCTTGAAGCATCCTTAATCCTTTTGAAAATGCAAGACCAAAGTACTTTTTAAACATTCCAGACGGTCAGGCCATTTCGCATTGAACATTTTGTATGAAGATCGCTCAATTTTTCTAGACAAATTGACCGTCTGGATTGTGTAAACAAACTCTTTTTTTGTCTGCTATCTTTCAAGTCTTTGATTATTGTTGTTGTTAAAAAAAATAAATCTCTTTTAGAAGCTTTCACTTTGTATTTAATTATATAATAAAAAGTAGTTTGCTAAACTCTCTTTGTTTAAAAGTAGTGACATTTTAGTGGAAATACAAGCTCACGGATGTGGCGGTTGCGTTTAATTTTTTTTTAACATATTTGACAACTCAAAATGCTCATGAAATCCGCTTGAAAATTTATTTTATTTTAACTTTAATGCGTTTTTCCTCAAGTTCTCAGAGCCGCCAGAGGCTGATATAAAGTGTGGGGAGCGGGCAAAAAGGATTTAAAAATTATTTCTGTTCTTAATGATCAACATTTTTATTATATCTGTTCTGTTTTTTGTTTATATTTTATTAATGAATAAGGATTAAAAAAATTTTATTTTTTTCCTAATGCGGAAGGAAGAGCAAAAAATAAAAATCTTAAAAACATACACAGAAAGAAAAATGGCGTATTTTCTACTTTGAGTACGAGTCGTACTCAATATTTTCAGTACAAATAACAATGAAATGTACTTTAATCAAGCCGACAACAGGATCACTTTATATAACCAATCCTGCAGTATCTTAAAAAGAGTACAAAATTATGAAATCACCTGAAAAATTTTGAATCAACTAAAAAATTCTTAAATTAAATTGAGCATTTGAATCCGTCCGTACTCAAATCAATCTTTCTGTACTTGATTTTAGTAAATCTGGGATTAGCGTACTTTTAACACTGCTTGCGAACTTTTTAAAAAACTTGACTTATTATTGAAATTAATGGGCGGTCGGCCGCTTCCAGGGTGTCGAATGTTATAGTTCGCTAGATTTCTAAACGAAATATAAACGATTCTGCGACAGGCGGAATTTAAAAAATCACAAGTGCTCGTTTAATTCATTTAATAAAATTTTTACGCTTCACTACGGAATGTGCCACCGCAACCTAGAGTTTGTTTTTTTGCGCTTAGCTTTATAGTTTAAATGTAAATATTTGTATCTTTCTCTTCTCATATCTCTCTACTCTTAACAGTTCTCTCTTTCAATCTAACTGTTCATATTAAAATAATAGCCAAGACTGCTTTTCCTTTAAAGTCGTTTTGGTTCTAAATCCTTTTCTCTATCTCTCTCTCTCTTTTGCTATCAATCACACTTCTCTTCTTTGAATTTAGAATTTTGTAGCCGATATTTTTGTGTGTGTTAAATATAAATGTAGCGTTAAGTGGTTTATTACGTTAGATCCTTTTGTTCTAATATGTATGTACGTAGTTGTAGCCAAGTGTTTTCTTTAAACTTCATTATATGGTTTTTTTATGATTAAACTTAATCAAGTCGTTGCTAATATTCTTGATTATTTATTTAAAAAGAACTAATGTTGCTATTAACTGTAGTGGCTATTTACTTTATTACAACAATTACGAAAAATTGTCTTTTTTTTGCTTATGAGAACTTTTAGAAAAAGTGAATGCTAACAGCGACACTTGAGACATAACATTAGCTGCGGTTTCACTTAAGGCGAGTTTCTGCAAAACCCTTTGATGAATTCACAATTGTTTCTAATTTCCCTTAAGGGTTTATAGCAAATTGATTCATTATGAACATGTGTCTCTTTTCTCTTACTGCAGTAAATTTGCTATTTTCTTAATGAATTCTAGAAGACAAAAAAAAAAAAAACTACAGCAGTTCCCGTAACCACCTACAGGTATTTTTCAATGCATTTCTATGCATGACCGTAAATATTTGATCTTTTATAGTTTCATGTCGTTTATTGTTTGGGGTTTTTTTGCTGCTGTAAACCAAGTACATATTTAAGTTTAATGAAGTAAGTAGACAGACGCCCATATACATATATAAAATATTAAATCAGCGGGTAAATTGTTTTGTAATTTGTTTGTGTGTGTGGGGGGGGGGGTTGTTTGTGTGTATGTGTGGATTAAATTGCTGTTCCTTTTTTGCATTCAAACAGCGCTTATGCATATTTATTAGGTTTTATAGGGTCTAAAAGTGCCATGCCAACGCGCTTTTAAATTAAAAATAAGTGCTTATCACTATTAAAGTTGTTCCTTTTCATTTCATTATTGCATTCGTGTAATGTGTTGTCTGCGATGGCTTTGTTGGATAACTGCCTCCTTCTACACTGTTGACCAGTCAAATGTCATAATATTTATACATGTGTAATTATGTATACATACATGCCGATATGTTGTAAATAAAATATATGTATGTACAGAAGTGTCTAACGTTTAAGGTGGATACCGAACTATAGGCGATGCAACACCACCGTGGTCTTAACACCGTGTAAAGTTCTGCGTTCACCACTGCCCCCGTGTGGGCTTTCAAAAGCACCTGTGTGCCTTTCAAAGTCCACACAGGTTGCAGTTATTGTACAGAACCTAACCATTATGCAAAACTCCTTGCTAAGGAGTTCGTGCTATCTAATCTCTTGCCAATGGAAATTTGTATGTACAATGGTTTTATATATTAAATGGTGATCCTTTCGATGACGATTTAATTCGATTGAGTTTTTTAGTTCGAAGCTATTGATGGCATTCCCCCACGAAGCTGCTAACAACTTTTTTGCTTATTGAATTTGGTTTTCAATCTTCAAGCAATTTGATTTGATAATTTAAGTTTTTGCACAACCACTTGGTCTATTGAAGAATCTGGTCAAGTTTTTGAAATAGCAGGGGTTTGCGATGTGAGAGAAAAATGGTACAAAATAAAACTATACTTACACTGAAATTGCTTTCGCATCGCTATAGAAAGTGGCCCTCCTGGTGAAGAACTCTTCTACTTCAACAGTTGGTAATGTTTTTCTATTTGAATAACAGATTATGTTCGGTATAAATTTCGAGCTTGAGAAATGCTTTAAATAAATTTTTTTTACAATTGTGTGATTCTTCTTGGAGCCTTATGAAATTTTTTAAATTTCTCTACTTCGCGAGAAATGGTGTTATTCCAGCAACAGGATATACCACAGGCCCGCATATAATTGCACTAAATTATTTTCCATTTTTATATTCAAAAGCATGAAAAAAAGTAAAAGATAACAATGACTCTTGCCTGTCACCTCAGCCAGATATTAAAATACAGATATTAATATACAGACATTATGCCGCTGCCGCTGCCGCTATTTGTACATATTTATTTATATTTGTACAAACATATATATGTCCCCATTTGCCAGTCAATCAGTTTTTCAGCCACTTAGCTACTACTCATGAAGTTTGTGTATTTTTATATTGTTTCTTTTTTAACACTTTATCCTTTAAATGTATTTATGTACACCTTTTGTATCGATTAGAGTTAATGTATATTATTGCATATTTTATAAACAATTTTATAGATTTCATTTCATTCGGATTGAAAATAATCCATTTTGTTTGCTTCTGTATAGTTGTTTTTTGTTTTAATACAAACAGAGTTAAAGGAAAATCCTGTTGAAAGGATAAAAAAAAACAAATATCATTTACCAATACCACCATGAAAATGTTTTATGTAGAAATTAATTTAAAAAGTACTTAAGTGCATTAAAAAGCTGTCTGTCTTAGTACACACAGTTACAGATGAAATCAACGATTTTATAGTTATCTGGTTATCGGACAAAAGGGAAACGAAAGTGTAAAATATTGTAGCATAGAAATATTATTTTGTACATTCTCGTAATTACCTGGATCTTTTAAGAACTAGTTTTATAATTTTTTTTATAACTCGACTTTTTATCCTGGCTCTACTTAAGTTACTTTCAGACTGAAATGAGAGCTTAAAATTAATTGCTCAAAATGTAGAATTAAGAGCAATTTCAAAAGGGTTATTATTATAAAAAATTTCCTTAAGATACAATATTTAAAATAAATGAAACTTGTCTAACGAATGAGTACACTCAAAAGAAAAATCAAACCATCTGTACTTAAATCAATCCCAAGCGAATTTTAAAGTACGGTAGTCCCAGATTTACCTAAATCAAATACTGAAAGATTGATTTAAGTACGCACTATTGAGTGCTCCATTTAATTTTTTCGTTGATTCAAAATTTTCACGTGATTAAAGAATTTTGTACTCTTTTGAAAGAACTCCAGGATTGGTTATATAAAGTGATCCTGTTGTCGGCTTGATTAAAGTACATTTCATTGTTATTTGTGCTCAAAATTTGGAGTATGACTCGTACTCAAAGTAAGTAGAAAATACTTGAATTTATTAAGGCGCTTTTCTTTCTGTGTATGGTTTTAAAAGAAAAAATAACTCAGTTACAAACAACATAATGCTGAATAACTGAGAGAAATAGAATGCGATAGATAAATACTTTATTATATACACTATCAAGCTTGTGGTATTTTCTTTTATATAAAAAACAACGCGGAAGAGGCTTTATAAAGGTGTAATGATATATTGATCAAATAAATATTATAAAGTTTTTATATAAAAAGTTACCTCGAAGAAACTAAATGAAAAGGTCGAGAAACGATCATTGTTAAATATATATTTATTTGCTCCACAAATATGTTTTTTAAAACCAAACATGTTCTTACTTTCCACTTGCCGTTGACAAATGCGAACAAGTAATTTACTAGTTGCTGTTGTTATTTTCCTGTCGTTATAATCAAACTACACACTTTCGCTGTACTCGGCGCTATTTTAATCGTTATTTGTATTATTATGGTCGACGTGGTTCATGCAAGAACTTCAGTGAAGTTAAAATTTGTTTTGCCATTGCCAATTAGAAATACAAAAATTTTTTAACTATTGCATAGCTTTTATCGCGGGCTTTGAGAGCGGTGATCGAATCAAGAAATTCCGTTACGAAAATAAAACCTAACAATAAGTTTGTTTCGTAAGTCTTTTGTTTTTTTAAATATTTGAATCGCCTAGCGTATGTTAACCCCTGAAGTATTCTATTGATTTCATTAACATACAGTATTGCCAGAACAGATTTTTACATGTAGGAAAACACAAAATGTCGCACTTACGAGTTATAATATCGAAACCTGCGCGCGATATTGTCGTATGTTCCAAAAACCAAATTTTACACGACAGTATTTTATTACTATTTTAATAGTGTTACATACGATAAAATGTGCAATATATTATCTTCATAACTATTATATTTATCGCTATAATATTTTGTCAATAGATCAATTAATGGTCTCAGAACCAATTTGCACAAAAAGTCGATATCGAAAAAAATGCAACATACGATAATTTCGCGCACAAGCGCCGATATTTTCAGACGATAAGAAAGACACCTATGAGTGCATTTTTTTTGCTGATATATTGAATATTTTTCCGTCTATTAATTAAAAACAAAACTAATATATCATTTTTATAATACGTCACACATTTCGAATGCTGGACATTTTTAATTCCGTACTTGCATTTTGATCGTTTTTTGTTCTAGATTTTTTTAGAATCCGCTTATATTGTGTTTAGATTTTATAGCAATAAAATTTAAGGCACCACTTTAAACATGTATTCCTATGCAAAAAAGCTATCAAGGTTTTTATTGACATGCAAAAACTGTTTCCAAATTACACAAAACTCCTAAAAGTATGCAAGTTTTTTACTATTTCGGTAGAGAATTGAAAGTAGTTTGATTTTAAATAAAATATATATGATCAAATATAGTACATAATTAATACATGGACCGTTTCATACAATTCTCGAGTAGCGAGTGGAGCAAAATTTTGTCATGTAGCAATCGATGCTCAACTTTAGTTAAACCTGAAATACTTTTAGTAGTTTTATTAATAATCAAATGAGAATTATAGCATACTTTACTGCTCAAAATGTATGTAGTACATGATATTCATGTTGGAGCGTGGATGGTGCATGTGTTGAAATCGTATTTGCAATGCCTTCAATCATAATTTGATTACAAAGAAACAACATTATTTTTGTATAATAATTGAAATTCGGTCCAACCTACCTTGTTGCAGCTGTTATTGATGATAAATAATAAATGATGGATTTAAACCCTAAAATGTATAGCTGCATGTTTTTCTCTAGTAGATCACATACTATAAGCGTGAACTATGTTTTAAGTGGTCACATGTTAAATAAAATGCACGCCATCTCAAGTCTTGCAATATCATTCCGAAATATGCAATGTTGGCAAAAACTCAATTTTTTTTATAAAAAAACCCCACCCGGTGGGATTTTCGTGGGGTCTTTGTTAGGTTTTATTGGGTTTAAATTAAACTAAGTATAACTAGTCTATACATTTATCATATATTTTTTTTATTGAAATATACTTTTGCATAAAATTGCATATTTAATTAAAAAAAAGTCCTATTCCTGTTGTTAACAGCGATTCTATGTCCATACAATACCGAAAATTGGGGCTTATCTGCTGACTACTGTTGACAGCCCATTCAAATATTCATAGTTAGTCATGACAGTTTTTAATCTTTCAAATAGAATTTGTGCGAATTTGAATGAACTTTACCACCAACATATTGATTTTAATTTTTAATTCTAATATTGTAAAACTTAAAAATATATTGTTTATAAATAAGCAAAATGTTAAATGTACGGATTGTATTTTTTATGGTCTGTGAAAATAACGAATCCATAAACATAAACAAATAAATGAAATGCAAACAGACTACAGTTATGTTTGATATTGATTGTTTCCTACAACCATACAACCATGTTTGTCACAGGCATAACCTTGTTGTCTGAGCAATGTCTAACCATGTATCTTCTTTGGGTTTAGTTTTATACCTGTATGTTTTGGTTGCTATATTTTTGCATCTAATTTAATTATCTAAAACTATTTAGTGATTTCTGCATTTAAATTAGTTTTTTTTTCTCTTATATTTTTTATACATGTTTTATTTTTTCTCTTTTTTTGTATTGTAGTTATTTGAATTTTAATATTTGTTTGCATAAATGTTAACAAATTATAAATTAAATAAAGATCATATTTTAATATATAATTAATTTGATAATTTAAATTAAATTTAAAAATAGCTTGTTGCAACACAAATTTGTGCTAAGCAGCTTATATTTGCTCTATATGCGCAAAATGTGCAATTTTTGTTTTATTTGAAATTTATTGTTTTAATCGACCATTAGAAAATCCAAATAAAACTAAAATTAGGTAAATCGTTTAAAGTTTGTATAAACAATGTACCTCTTTTAGTGTTTGACCGAACTGCGGTAAATTTTTCAGACCGAAGCCGAACTTGAAATACTTTTAAGTTTTGTGATTTGTATGCCTTATTTATTAATTTTATAAAAAGTAAATTAAACACATAAACAACTTTCATTTTCACAATGCTACGGCTGTTTGTATTTAAATATTTTACATAATAACACATTTTCGTATCTTTGTTGATATGATATATTTATAATTAGTGTATCCAGCGGTCGACTCAATCGACCGCATTCTAAAAATTAATATTAAACATTTTCATACATAAATACATACGATAAAATACAAAAACTAAAAACATTCTAAATAAACAACTTAAAATTCTGTATCATTTCTATGCAAAAGCAAATTGGACAAGCACACATGCATGCTTTGTTTATTTTTCAAGTTGAAGCTGACTGATACATGCACGTGCAATAAGTTCGCATGGATTAGTAGCAACTTTAAACGTTTCTAGCTCTCAAAATACTGAACCGATTTTAACAAAATATAGATTGTGCACAATTGTAAATAAATAACTTCAAAATTATATAAGTTTTATCAAAATCGGCTTCAACTAAACGTGTTTGCCTAATAATAATATAGATATGCACAAACAATTCTTATAAAGTTCGATGTTCCGTGAAAATTTTACTGAATGGAGAACATCATAGAAACGTATGTATTCATATATATATTTTCCGAAACCGAATGGTGGGACACTAATTTCTGGTTTGTTCACCCCTCACTTATAGAAATATATGAAGATCCTTCTGTATGCCACAAAGTAATAAAGGAATACGTTTTTTTTTCTAATAAAATGCTGCCTGTGCGTTAATTTAAATTTTAAATAAAAATTGGTATTTAAAAGAACTTTAACTGTATTAATTTGCGATCCTTGCATATTTTTAAGGTATTAACCTTAGACGCATTTTCTTAATCGAATCGACGAATGAAATTCATTTAATTTGACTGTTGGTCATTGAGAGTGTACATACATATAATTTTTCATGTACTTCGTTGTTAAGATACTGAAGAGTTGAAAAGTGCAAACCTCAAAATTGGGTGTAAATATGATTTGTTGAACTTGGTATTCGTCGATACGATGATGCAAGTACTGTGTGTAACTTTCAGTTTCTTAATTTCATATAAACAAAAAAATAATAATGAAGAAAATTGCACAGAAATTCAAAAATAGTTTCCTTTTTGTAGCGAAAATTGTGGTCTATAATAAGATCAGGCAATGAAGCTGATATAGAAAGGGAGATATCTAATGGAAAAATTTAACACACATCTGTGAGGAAAAGTTAATCTCCATGAATTTTGTCCGAAATAAATCAGAATACAAACTAAGTTTAATTTATTTTATAGTTAAAAGTATTTGTTTTAAGATATTAATAGGCAAACACGTTTTTTTAGATCCGGTTTGCGGCCGTAATACTGAACCGATGTTGGAAATATTTATATGTCTTTAAAAGGGGTTTTCAATAGATGTGCACAATCTTAATTTTTTTTAATTGGTTCGATATTTAGGGAGCTATAAATAAGCGTTTGAAGTTGCTACTAACACATGCACACTTATTACACATGCATTTATCAGCTTTAAGTTAAAAAATAAACAAAGTGTGCATGTGTGTTTGTCCAATTCGCTTTTGCATAGAAATCAGACCGAGTTTTAAGCTGTTTATTTAGAATGTTTATTGTTTTTGTATTTTATTGTATATATGTTTATAATAATCTCTAGAATGCGGTTGATTGAGTCGACTAGTGGATGCACTAGTTTGCTTTAAGATTTAAACGAAAATTTCAAGTACTCTGTTACCTAAAATGCTGACTTTTGCGCTTACTTTTTGCTCTTTTTAAAAAAACTACCAAATAAAAAGCAAAATATAACCTCGAGCTGTTGGTTTTTTGTTTGTTTTAGCTGTAAAATTGTAAAGTTTGATATAAAAAATATTTTATATGAATGGAAACTAGATTATTTTGTTGCAAAAATTTCAATATGTTCTTATATTATGTGTGTGTGAACTGAGATGGATTATAAATAAACTTCGTTGATGCGATGAAGAAAATATTACAAATTAAAAATTTCGTCAAGGGTTAATAATAATTAGGCGAACGCCTAAACCTTGCTACGTAAAATTCTGTTGCTCTTTACTTTTTTATTTTATTTTATTTCATTTATTTTTTTACAGTAAATAATATAACAAATAAAATCTAAGGCTAGATTTGACAAAATAGGAAAAAATACATATATATGTTATTGGTTTTTAATCCTTTTAGCTATGCAAACAAAAAATAAAACAAAAATACCATAAAACTAAACTAAAAATAAAAAGTATTTTGTTAGTTTATGTTTAATTGAATATTTTATTTCAATTATTTTTATTTTCCAAATACTTTGTTGTATGTAAATTCATAACAAATGAAAAAAATTGTTAAGCTAAAAAAAAGAATTAAATTAAATTCAAAACATATTTTTTGTTTGCCGTAAAACTGTGTGTAAGTTTAAAGCTTGTTAATCCTTAAGATTTGTTTTACAATTTAGTTATTTTGTTTGTTTGTTTGTTGCTGGCGTTTGTTTTCACTAAAACTACTGCAGCAATAATAAAAATAAACTATAAAAAATAAATATAATAAAAAATAATTGCAAACAACTATAGAGAAAAGTAAAAAAACCACCTCAGAATTCTACAGCCTTCGCTAGCAACAGCGACAGCGACAGCAACAAATAGTGAAAAGTGTAGAGAAAACTTTGTTATGCTAAATAGTTTGTTGAGTTTGTTGCTGCTTCGCAAAAGTAATTTAAATTTTCTGCATCTCTAGCAATGCACTAATACCTTCCTTAGCTGCTTCAAATAACACCAACAAGAAAAGTTCGTCACACTTTAACCGGCACACATACATACATACATACATACATAAATATACACATCGACACTGTGCTGCAGAACAATCTACAAGTTAAATTTAGTTTTATCCTTTATAAAATTTTTTTCTTTTTTCTTTTCTTATTATATAATTTTATAACTTTTTAATTCGTTATTATATATTCTTTCAATTCACTTTGTGCCAGGAAACAACTTTCCATGGTGACAGTGTTTTTATTTCCGTTTCCTTACTCGATTTAATATATAATTTTTGTCAGGAGATTTTAGATATTTTCTTAAATATCGATTTTTGCCTGCAACAATACAAATTCGAACAGGCTTTGTTCAAAAATATTTGAGGTCTTTTCTCCTCAATATGTTTATTTAAAACTTTTTTAGACAGTGTACTCGTAGCTAACTGTCTGTCTGTCTGTCTGTCTGCCTGCTTGTCAATTTTTTGAATATCTTTATCATTATCTGTTTTACTTAATAGCACCCCTTTTGTTATTTTCAAATCAAATCTATTTTATCAGTCGCTTTTTATCAATATAATAATAGTAATAATAAAATAGGAACCTCCAACCGTTTTCATACACATATTTTTTATTGTAACGATTATTTTCCATATTTTGTTATATCGCTCATTTAACAAAACAACGTCATATCTCAAAAAACCTGATTTTTGAGATGAGAGTGCAGAAAAAATGATCTCATGTAAAGAATGTATACTATATCCTGTTTATTCAACTTTTAAAAAAGCGAATATCATTTCTCTAAATCGGGGGTTTTTAAAAAACAAGCTTTTTGAGATATTACTACATTGCAAGAGCGGAGCAATTCTTATGTATGTATGAGTGTGTGTGTGCCTTTACACAATTATCTCCTTTGGATTATACTATCTAATCCTTTTAAATATGTTATTTACCCTCAATTTGCTAATGGAAATTTATGACAGATATTTTTTATCTCTACTTTACATCACAAACTCTGCTTTGTTTCCGATTAGGGTATTCCATTTGTCGATTTTTTAGATTTTTTCAATCATAGCTCGATTAACTAATCCAGTTTTTGGTTTGATCGATCAACTTCGGAATAATCGGTTAACTGCTTAATACAAATTTTCCACAACTTAATTAATTACAATAAACAAAAATACATTTATTTATTTATTTTATTTATTATATTTATTTTATTTATTTTATATATTTATTTGTTTATTAATTAATTTATTTATATATTTATTTATATATATATATATATATTTATTTATTTCTGTATAAAATACCAATTAATAAATATAACAATTCTTGAAATAAATCGGTCAAAAGAATAATACATAAATATATGTTAATAAAAAAACAATTATTGCGTTTCTTTTTTTAACTAAAGAAGAGCTTATTATATGTACATATATATTTTAGGAAAATAATTTGGTTAAAATGCTTAGGTTTTAACCGATTTGAAATTATTCGTGCAGTTAATCGGGTAGTTATTAAGCTGTAAACCGAATATCGTCTAACAGAATACTGTAGTTTTGAGAGGCAATTGCCGATCTTGTTTATAGTCGTTCGGGCTGAAATGCAGTTAGCTGCTCTGACGACGCTGATGTTACACCTGTAATATCGGCTACCCTAAAATGCCAGGGGCTGCAGATTCGTCTCTTTAAAATTACAAAGCAGATAGCAAAGACACCGAGTACATAGAATACAAAAACCGTTCTTGTTTTTCCAAAAGATAACAGAACTCTTTTATAGGAGGAATCTCAAATATTTTAATTCTGAACGGAATTATTTCTATTTAATAACAGAATCGGTGGTCCGAAGGACCATAAAAATAATACACGGTTTCAATTGTTCAAACTATTTAAATTATTTATTTAATACTTATGTTCTCCGCTAATTGATAGTCTCAACATTTTGTAAGCATTTAAATCATTTTTTTTTTTGCACCGAATCCCCTTAACGTTTTCAATTTCTTAATAAACTCTTGTCGTGTTGTAGGAAATATTTATTAATATTATTTGTTTTCGTCGCTCTTAAACAAATCATTGAGAAAAAGTCATTGAGAAATGTTTTCTCATAAATCAAAAGTTTTCGTTGCGTAAAGACATGTCATTAAATTTATTAAAAATTTTTTCATAAATTTGTTTTTGTATTTCTTGCTTTCTGTCGTCCTTTTTTATCGTTGCAAAGCAAAGCAAAGCCAAGCACCAAATAGAATATATTTCTCAACTTAACGGATTTCAATCAACAACAAGTTTTAAGTTTGTTTTTCCATAATTCATTTCATTCCCATTTTATTTGATTCAATGATTTGATGTGATGATGATTTTAAGTGATTTATTTTGAACTAAAAATATGATAAATAATCTAAAGCGGAAATAAGTCAACACCCAGCTATTAACAAGCAGCAACCTTTTTTCGACTTCTTAACATACTTAAGACATTTGCTGTTCAAAATCATTGAATCATAGTTTTTCATTTAACTTTTATTTCCTTAAAAAAAAATGAAAAATAAATAAATATATCAAGGATATTAGCGACAGTGGTGGTGTATAGTTGTTAAAAGTGCCTTCAAAAACATACAACAGTCAGTCACATTGCAATTAACACATGTGTATGCCACAGTGGGACACCTCTGTTGGGGTAAACGGAACAGCACGCGCCCAGTTTAAAAAGTTTTTATACATACCGATACACATAACCACACACATACACACTTAAACTTACACGTCACATTTATATTCTTTTTTTTTTTCTTCTGGTTACAACATCGTTAAAATGTCTCGTAAAGCGATACTAATGATGTCTTTGTGTAAAAGTGTGTTTAAATATTTTATGCAGGTTTAACTAAGATCGTTTATTCGTCACTTGTTTTAGACATACTTCTGCAGGTACATGTATGTATGTATGCATTTATGTATGTATATTTGTATATATGTGCATATGCCTGGGTGTGTGTGTGCCCTCGTGAGTCGATTGTACTTGTTGGTAAACGAACTGAATTTCCCGCTGGGCTTACACACTTTTGTTAGTTAGAAAAACCGATGCTGCTAGTTAATATTTACTTAGATATCAAATGAATATATGTAGTCTTCTAGCATATTTCTATTTAATTCTCGTTTCCTTAAGGTCTTGGAATGTTCTGCTTCAATTCTCATTATTCACAACTTTCTGCATTAATTTGTACCATAAATTTTTCCACAAAGAAGAGGTAGAAAAAGAAAATAATTTTTTCCCCGTTTTAGAACTTTGAAAACGTTTTCTCTAAGTTTAAGTTAGTTTATTTTTTCTTTTCCTTAATAATCTTCAAATTATAATTCACTTTCTTTTCAACTAAAATATTCTTGCTATAAGGGTCATACAGGAGGAGCGACTCAAAAGTTTGGTAATTAGCTCTTAATAAGGTGATTTTTTAAGAGCTTTCGGATTTGATTTAAAATAAAAAAATCACAAAATTTAGAGAAATGTATGAAATTTTTATTTATGTCGATAGAACGATCTATATAATTCAATGTTTAAAGATGATTTCATGTAAATTTTGACCGCGGATACGCCTCAAATGTTTCATACGCTTGGTCCAATTTCGAAATACTCTGCAACATATCGGCCAATATCTCACGAATAAATTTTTCAATATCGGCTTCCAGTGCGTCAACCGTTGTTCGGGGTTGTCTCTATGGACATGATGCTTAACAGAGCCCCACAAAAATAGTCTAAAGCCGTGGAATCGCACGATCTAGGTGGCCAATTGAGCGGCCCCAAACGTGAAATAAACAGCACTCAACTCGCCTCTTAATTGAGCCATTGTTTCGAGAGCTGTATGGCATGTGGCACCGTCTTGTTTAAACCAAATGCCTGCCAAGTCCAACGCTTTCATATTGGATAAATAAGTAATGGACTAACAGAGGCTCAGTTTGCCGCAAACGGTGACAATTCTATAATTCACGGTTATCAACAACACTGGCGGATACAGCTGCGATATTTTCCTCTGTCCGCACTCTACGTATACGTGTTGGTAGTATAATGTCTAACTAGTGTATTCAGCGGTCGACTCAATCGACCCGCATTCTAGAAATTAATATTAAACGAATTCATAAATACATACGATCAAATACAAAAACAAAAAATATTCTAAATAAACAACTTAAAATTCTGTCTTATTTCCATGCAAAAGCAAACACACCTGCACATTTTGTTTATTCTTCAAATTGAAGCTGATACATGTATGTTTAATAAGTGCGCATGTGTTAGTAGCAACTTTAAACGCTTATAGCTCCCTAAATATTTAAAACCGATTTAAATAAAATTGTGCACATCTATTGAAAACGCCTTTTAAAACATATAAACCTTTCCAAAATCGTTTCATTATTACGGCCGTAAAAGAGATCTAAAAAACGTGTTTTCCACCTCAGAATGTCACCAAACTGACCATAAAATAGAGGAAGTGCACGATGCACTTTCTTAACCGAGCATGAATTTTGATAATAAAATCCAATGATCTGCGATCGTTGTTCGTTTGTAAGTCGTTTCATGGTTAAATTATCGACCAAACTGAACATGTTTAACACTAAAATGTTACACGAAAACAGCTGAGCTTCCAAAAGCAGTGTTGTCAAAAAGAAAGTTGCTGACAAAAGCACGCTTTATTTTCGAAAGCAATTGCTTTTATCTATAAATTTAAAAATATCTCTTATGTCCAAATTTAAAACATTTAGTTGACTAATGATGGCCGTTTAACCAATGACATTTATATGAAAAGTTGTTAGTTAAACCACTGTCATTAGTTAACTGAAGACTTGCCAGGTCTAAAAAAGCAAGGTACTTTCAAAGAAAGAGCCTGCACAACTGAATTCCTACAACATCAACCAAGTAGCACTGTAGTAGTCTTCGTACGGGATATCATGACGTCCCTAGGACCCTTTTGAAATGTCTTATTGACCTTTTTTCTTCGAAAATCAGTGACTTGCGTTCTTTTCTAACTTATATTTCGTTACTAAGTTGTAGTAATACTGCTGTTGCGCATCGATTCTTTTTTCGAATCCGCTTTCATGCATCCAATATCGACAACATCTCGACAAGGAGCTACAGCTACATAACTCTTGTCTTTATCCTTGACGCACTCATTCGCCATCTCCTTAAGAAAAAGCTTGCTATGTTCCAGCACACAATTTAGCGGATACATTGTGACTTCATAATTCTCCACCTTATTTTGTCGCTATAGATTTTAAATTCTAACTTATTTTTTTTAACAGCATGAGCATTCGTTTTAAGCCCGTTGTAAGTTTAGTTCCCTGTTTTTATACGACTCCTTTTTAATTTTATAAAAACAGACGTAAAATATTTATTTGATAACAAAAATTTACCTAATTATACGAAGACTCTCGTTAAAGAAATCTATGATAAACTTATCAATATAAGCAACTGTCTGTTCGTAAATGTATGCGTGCTCTTATTTATTATCCACCTGTATCTGTAGTAATTTAAACTAACATCAGTCTTACTAATTTTTTGGTTATTCATACATAAAATGGAATATACATATGTATGTATTATAAATGTGTGGATATGTACATATATATAGAATACTTGTGCAAATATAATTTCGTTAGGGGTTTCATAGCACAAGCTAATAAAATGAATAGCAGCAGAAAAACTTGTTGTAGAATTTTACATACAGCCTAGAGTCATACATGATACTTTAAACAACTTACATGCACACAACTAATGGATTATATGAATTGTGTGCATGTGTGTGTGCTTGCGTGTGTGTGTCATGCTATATTTAACATTTCCCTATGCGTCACATTACGGTTTTTGCTGCTTTATTCTGTTGTTCTGCTATACTTTTATTCCTCAATTCACTTTCCTATGAAAAAAAAAGGTTTTATCTCCATACTTGCTTTGTTTAGCAACAACAACTCTCTTTCGTACTCTTGGTATCTATTAATCAACACCACTGCACTTGAGTTGAAATTTGAGTACTTGTATGTTCGTTGGCTTACTGTCAGACAGAGCTTGCTTGCTGCTGCAGTTGATTTCATTAACAAAAATGCTTGCAAAAAATTGCAAAGTTTAGCATACATTTATCCTTGCTTGGTTGTGTATGTGTAAAGGCTTAAAAATTAATTTTTTTTTTAAAACACACGTGTGCTTTCCTACATAAATACATATCTACCTGTTCTACGAGGGATACCACGAATGTTGGGAATGTCTAAGGACAAGCGGCAGTAAATACAGGACAAATAGCACATGGATAGTGATAAATCACTTTTCTTTGCCACTATGAATCGCTAGTACAGTGAGCGCCAATAAGACGGTTGGAAATCAATAGACCGCCATTTTAAAAGTTATAATGACTCAAGATGAAACTACTTGTCAACTGACAAGTAATAGTTACGCCATTAATAAAAATACAACAATATACGTTTCAACAACGTATTGAAATTATTAAACTTCACAAAAATGCTGAAAATTACCCGGTCACAATTGGCAAAACCTAATGCATTTTTGGGTCATCGTGAAACACTTTCTCGATCAGGAATTGTGAAACTAATGAACAAATTTTAGCTGTTTGGATAAGTTAGTGATGTGAAAAATCGAACTCCCGTTGAGAAAAACTCATGTTTGTCCATTTCTCATCGAAATGGAATGATATTAATGTGAACGTAGTTTATTTTCAACTAGACGGTGCTACGAGCCCGACAAGTTACGGTTCCATTGCTCTTTTGTGTGAAAAGTTTCTGTACCGTGTGATTTCTCGAAGAGTGGAATTACAATTGGCCTCCGAGATCTTGTGGCTTAGCACCTTTAGACTTTTTTTGAGGCTACGCGAAAGATAAGCTCTATGCTAATGACCCGCAAATGTGCGAATCGGTGATGGAAAATTTCATGAAAAGAATGGCCGTAGCCGTAGCGGCTATTTATTTGGCTTGTATAATTTTCCATTACCAATGGCATTGCTTCCTGTTTACAATTACTAAGAATTTCTTTTCTTCACTGTTAATGAATGGTAAAATAGAATGCGACGGTATCTACAGTATCCTAAAACCCGAATTTTTAAAGAAACCGGCTTTAAAAAACCTAATTTCGAATGCGATTTTGTTTAAAAAACTGTTTAATCGATTGTAAATTAACATTTAATGCGACCATAATAATCAGACTCCATCGCAGAATGATATTTTTATACTCTTTATTAACAATTTAATTTGTCTTTGATTATTTTGTAAAAAAGCCTTTTAAAATTTTGCAGTCTGTTTTTCTATAAAACATTTTTATTTTGGCGAAACCACAAAAGCACAAGAGGAAGCGATTAAATGTCTTAGTAAATGCGAAATTGTTCGTTAAACACATTTTAAGCTTTGATTTATTTCGTGTGTTCTCGTTGAGATTGTAGCTTTGCTGCCTTAAAGACTTATTGCGGTTTATAATAGATATTTTTGTAGCATATTTTAGCCAGCCGTTTATAGGATTTTTTGGAATCTTTTTTTAAGATAGAGGCCCAAAAACCCATACCGCGATGATGTTTTAAATAAAAGAGTTGAACACATCTTATACGTTAAGCTCTAAAGGTTTAATTAGACGTGTCATACCATAATTTCATGGCCATAGCCATAACTACATTTACTTGGCAATTAGTGCTGCTTTAACCATAAACAGCTGTTTTTGTTTTCATATACTTATTAATTTCAAGAATGTAGAAATAAATAAGTTCATAAGTGTACTTTTTATTAAGAAAAATATAGTTTATTATAATAACAAAAAGATCCCTTTTTTAGTTACCATCAACATTTATTGAGCTGTTTTATATGGTCATGATTATGGCATTTCTAATTGCACCTAAGAATGTGCAAGAGAACTTTAACTCCCCCTAAAATGAATGCCAGAGCTACACCTTCAAAACGCCGATTCACGCATATTGTTTTGGTGACGTCCTCCGGAATCAATTGTTAGAACCTTTTTATGTAAAAGAAAAAAAAAAGAAAAATGAGATTGTTGATCTGTGTTTTTAGATCAAATTTAATTTGGGGATCCCCGTAGACTAGTAGATAGCGTACTAGCCTATTAGTCTGAGGGTCGAAGGTTCGATTCCTGCCTAGACCCTGGGTGTTTCTGCTGATAAGCCAAAATGGTTTCGCAGTTTGTGTTTGTTCTTAAAAAAATAAAATTAAAAAAATTCGACATGTAGTAATGGTCGCGTTCATAATACGTAACTGTTGGGCTCAATAACTGGATAATGAACAGCTGATTAATGTAAACAATTGAAAATAAAAATGATGCAACAGAAATAATTTAAATTTGCTAAATTAACTAGTTTTGTCTATACTAAAAAGTGTGGACAACACAGAATTGGCAATGAGGTTTTTCTTGGCAGGAATTTTGCAATTTTATTTTAAAATCTGCAACACAAATTGAATATGCACAACATAAAAGTGCACAGCAAAATACTCCCATAAATTGAAAAACCTGCGCCGATAGTATTTATATTTCAACGCTAAGCCGTCACTGCGTTCAAAAAATCTTTAAACCTTATATTGAACTAAATATGTAATTAATATTAATAAACCGACGTATATTTAATGAAATTAGTATTCTAATTTTATTTCGTAACTTTATCGCATTTTTACCGCAAAATTTAATAAAATAGTTTGAAGTCGCCACCTAACAAAATGGCTTTGCTTTATAATATAAAAGCGCATAACTCTCTTAATCAGCTGTGGAGCCAAACATTACATATAGCGAAAAAATTTATGATGGAAAAAATGGCAGCAAATACTCAACTGTTGTGGTTGGAGCGGAACTACTCAACTCCGCGTTTCTAAGGCAAACACTCAAATCAAATTGATTGAAGTTGTATGAAAAATTGCGATTCATCCGATACACTCATAATGCCAATATGTACTCGTATGTAGTTCCCCTCGTATTTCGAATATTTAGTTGAACTCTTTTTTTTATTTTAATATATAAAGCATTAGTTTTACTTTGCCTCTAAATCTCTAAGTGTATTTGTTTTTGTATTATAAAAAAGTCTATAAATACAAAATACGTTCAGGAAGTTTTTAAATATAATTTTGCCAAATTAAAAAAAAAAATATTTAACATTGAAATGAAAATTTTTGGCTTAAGTTTAAATCTGACTTTACCCATATCTTCTTAATTTAAGAAATTATATTTAGATAAATTCATTATATTTTTATTAAGAGAGTACTATTTTATTTGAAACAATTTATTCATCAGACTAGCAGAACGGATCAGTACTGATTTCGAGGTCGCTACACCATCTCATCAGCGTTCTTTGTTCGATTTTACCACTTTTGACGGTGGATACTAGTAACTAGGAATATCAACTATTTAACCGTATTATTTAACGAATTAGAATACGAAAAGTGTAACTTAATGTTACTTTTTTGCAATTAACTAGTTATTTTCGTAAAATTTGCTTTTAAACAAAATTTTAGTTGAAATTTATAAAAATGTAGCTTGTAGAACTACTTGATAACATAGAACTCGGAATAGCAGTAGTACTGCTGCTCGCGCAGCATTACACGGATTCCAAAGAGCGTGCCAGAAGCAATGATATGATAAAATCTATAAATAATGAGAAATGCAAGTAAAATGATGTTGAACTCAGTAAAACAAAAAATGAGTGAAATGGCAACAACGGAGGGAGGTAAAATCATTCCGATGGGATTATGTGACAGGCCTAATACATCGCGAAAAAATTTATATCTAAGCTTTTATTATCTTGCTATGTTATCTTTTCCAGCGCTTAAGCCGACAAAAGATTTCAATCACTTTAGGAAATTATTACACACGTATGTGGTTGTTAGGGAACTCTGAAAATTACGAAATTAGCAAACAAAATTTTTCCAGAACACACTTATTTATTGAGTTCAGAATTCCCATAGTTAAGCTCACAATTTGAAATCATATTATCGACAGTTCACTGTATAACTAAGAGAAATATGAAAGATTCGTAATTGCAGAAAATTTCTGCAATATTTATGCAAACTATTGCGACAAATAACATGTTGCATGTTTGCATAAAGAAACTCTGGAAAAATGTACTGCCAATTGATGCTTCCTCAACAATAAACTTTCTTCATTATTACGCAGTTACCGAATTCAAGATTGTACCCGTAGTTATTTCTATTATTTAGAGATTATCTTCCACTAACTTTTCTTTTAATTGAGCTTAAGTCCTTTAGGACCTTTTAGACCCTTAAATTTATGAAAACATCACTTAAATATATTAAACACACAACAAAGAAACATAATTTTTTAACGATTTTGTTTTTTATAGAAGCAATATTTTCCTTTGTGAAGTATGCACTTTATTTTATGCTTTTACTTTATTTTTATGAACCACTATTAAACACAATAGCCCTATTCACAATCTTGTGCAAATCTCGTTGCATTATAGCATTTGTAAAAAGATAGAATATATTTTTACTCTACAATAACAAAATATGCAGAGATACACTTGCTACTCTTTTGCAAATATGCGTGAGTTAAAATAAAACCTTAAGTTTATATTTACTCTACAAATGTCTGTGTCCACACACGTGATATCTTATTGATATGATTGCTACTTCATTGGCGAGAGAGACGAGGGGAAAAGAAACGAATACTCAGATGCATGTGCTGTCATTATGCCGACCCCTGTGTGCGAAATTATCGTATGTTACACTTTTTTCGAAATCTATTTATTATGAAAATCGGTTCTAAATCCATTAATTCATCTGTTGACAAAATATTATAGCGATAAATATAATAGTTATGGATATAGCACAATGCACATTTTATCGTATGTAGCAATTTTATAGTATATAATAGTCATAAAAATAGTAATAAAAACGCTCTCCTTTAAAATTTAGTTTTTGTAACATACGATAATATCGCGCACAGGGGTCGATGTTTTGCTCTCTCATTCCTAATTTTAAGCCTGAAGGTATTTGCAAGTAAATGTCACCAACAAGACATATTCAAAGAAGAAAAAAATAAGAATCTTGTCAATAAAATATGAAGCGTCTGAACGCAGACTGTGCAACACTTAGTTGCAAAGAGAGTATGACGCAATGTTCTCTCAGCGGTTATTCTTGTATGCGGCTGTGTTTTAAAATTTTGTTCTTTCTTCTCATAAATGTTTGAGAGACAAAAAAAATATTTTCCTTTACACATTCATGGTTGATAAAAAGCAGGAAGTTTTTTGACTGTGAAAAATAAATAAAAAACTCTTTTTTTCACAGCTGAGTGTGAATTTCGTGTTTTGCAAAAACGTATTGCAAACTAAAACAAACAAGAACAGTTCACGATTCATGGAAAATGTTTTCAATTGCAAAAATATGCAATCACAAATGCACAAGATTGTGAAGAGGGCTATTGTTTAACAATCCTAAGTGCATTTCAGTTGCATATTTTTTTTTTGCTGATAAAAAAGAATTAAATGAAATATGTGTCTAGCTGGATAAGAATACTTAAGGAAGACACAAATTATTTCCAGTAAATTGCCAAAGGTTTTGTTCATTTAAACCATAATTTTACACATATTTTTTATAGTAAATTTTAGAAAAATATTCTTTTTCTTCATACTTTGGGTATTTTTGATGAATTTGAATAAATGGAAAATAAAAAAAGAAAAAAATCTTTTCTATAAAAATAAAGAATAAATTGAAAAGAAAGCACTGTCGTTTTGACTTGACTAAGCTCGGGTTTTACTGTTTCCCTTCTAGTTGTATGCTACAACGACAGACATGTTGTCTATATAATTGTTTGACTTTTATGTAGTGAAGTGTGTGAATGGCTTTAGGTATATGACTGCGTATGTGTGTGTATGCGTGTGTGTGTGTATCAGATTTGTATGTGTGCTAGATTTCCCGTTTAACTACTGCAATATATTGTGTCAACACTTTTATCAAGTAAATGGTGGCACAGCTTTCTAAAAGCTTAAAAAGAAATGACAACGAAAAGAAAAATAATATATAAATTCAAAATGAATTCCTTTTCTTTCGTTTCGTATTTTATTTTTTCCATTTAAAATCTTTTGTATACTTGGATATCCTGTGATGACGGTGTTGACTTGATTTTTCTATGAATGTTATTTAGGTTTTTTTCCTTAAGATTTTACTCTGCTTTAATAGCAGCTTCTAGCAGTCAAGCAGTCATTCTAAGGTGATTGTGTTTTTCCTGCAATATTTTGCCATTTCATCATTTTAATATTAAAAAAAAGTGCTTCCTTCAAAATGTCTGTCTTTTTGTCGATTGTATCCTTTTATATTATACACATTTATATGTACATATTTTGTATACTTTTGCTTGCATTTAACATTCATTTTTTTATATTATTTGCGTGATTTGCGTATACGAATTGTTTTTCGTCGACATTATTTGGTTGTGCATTTTGTTTGCTGTTCAAATTCTGCACGTTGCTGTTAAATATTTTTTTTTTTCAAAACATTTAAAGTAAAATTTTAATAAAAATTATTGTTGATTTTTAATGTTCGTGCGTTTAAATTTTAAGCTTGAAATAATCTGTGTATTAGTGATAATTAATACCCCCGTTTGTAATAAATACTCAGCAAAAACTTTTATGCAAAAGCCATGACTCGAAAGTGTCACTAAACGTATGAAGAATATACTTTTCACTATTTGTGCTTTGGGATTTGAATTCATTACTTTAACATTTTGATATCACTAGACGCAAGTAAAGGGTTTTTTTTCAGAGGTATGGAACTTTAAGTTTAAATACAACACAGACAGATAAATGTGGTTGATTGCCATTAATTGGAAAGATAATTCTTTGCTATTATTATAATTTCCGACATATTATTTGGCATTTCACGGCTGACTCGAAGAAACTCTAAAGTTTTTTTTTTGGTTGCAACGGACTGATAACTCAGAAGCCGCTACACTCGCCTCTATGGAGTTTTAGTAGTTTTATTTAAACAATTTAATGTGTAAAAAACCACTTGCAGTATGCAAAAAGTTAGCAATGAAATGTAATTAATGAGGTGTTCTTTTACGGGCTGTAGTATTTTTAAAATCACGTTTTACAATGACATACACAATTTTTGAATGGAAATTGTGGAATTAATGTTCTACATGTCTCGAATTATTTAACCTTAAATTTACTATAATTTTCCTCAGCCTGTTAGACCGAAACATTTGTTATACATTTTGGTTGATTGTCCCACGAGTAATTTGAAGTATTTTTCTTTTAGCCTTTTTCATTTAAGAACACATTAAAACAAAATTTAGGTTTGAGGTTTTGAATTTAATAATTCATAAAATTGTATATGATTATAAGAAAATAGGAAAATGGAAAAATTGTGCATTTATTTTATATAATATTTTATTTGTACATATAAACATTTTATGAGATTTTCATTTTAATATTCATATATATGATTCGTCTATACATAAAGGTATATAACTCATACTGGCTAGAAAAACAAACTCATACACCTACAAATTATTAGCAAATCAGCGGTCAAGTAGACAATAATGCCGTAAATTTCATTTGTTTTTTGTACATGTATGTAGAAGAGCGTATGCTGTTTTTCACAGATACAAATACAGAAATAAAATCTTAACATAACAACATGCAAGGCAACATTTATGGCTTAAACGTGCCACATGGGGAATGAAATTGCTACATTCAAATGCATACACATATTTTAAACACACTTACAGTTTTACTCATACACATAAATATTTATACTTTACTGTCTGTTTGTCTGTCTGTCTGTCTGTCTTAATAAATATAACAAGTATGAGAAATTTCTGTCTGTCTTACTCATCCATCCCATCCCATGTATGCTGCGCGGTGCTCTTCTACGGTTTTTCTTTTTTTGTTTCTAGCCAGAGTTGTAGTTGTATGTAAGTGCCATAAAGTCTATTATTGTTCATCATATTCATCTTGTTAAGAATCTAATAATGCATTCATATAGTACTTGTCAGTGTATAACTTAATGTTTTTGATGATGTTATTGGGGGTACAAAAAGTATCCACCGTTTTTTATAATAACAATTCGGGTAAGCTGATGGCTGAAGTAGTTAGCGCGTTGACTACAAAGCAAATAATGTCTAAGAACGTGGGTTCGAGCCCAGTTTCAGGCACGTCATAAAATCTAGCATTTTTTCAGATGTGTATTAGTATGTTTAAGTGACGAAGGCATAGCAGTGGTCACTGCAGAGTACCGCCAGCAATTGATACTTGTGTATGGTAGCGGACATCACAGCACCCTGCTTCGTCGGTATTGTAGCAAAATCGCGAAGTAAAATAATTAATAAAAAAATGACTACTCATCTTAAAACACATTTAATGTGCCTACTTGACATCAGAGTCGCTGCAACACTGATCTAAAAACTAACACAACGCGCAATATCAGAGTTGTAAAGATTAAGCTTCTCCACTTTTATCATCCGTTCTCTCTCACTATTCCTTTCCCAAAGAAGGTAACACACCTACGGGTTTCTAGGCATACTAATTGTCTGCGTGTTAATTCTCTTTAAAAAAAGACTTACCAAATTTTCAATCATGTTTTGACTGACACGGCAACATGTCGACGACCTTATCATGCAGGAACATAATTTTGACACGCTTAGAGTAGTAGAGGTTACGTTTAACCATGAGCGTTTCGTAGATAATTCCGGTTTTAGTTTAGTTTGGCTTTACAACTCACTGGCACGACGCCCTACTGATCCCTTCAATAGGCACAAAGCTGATGCCAGGATACCTTTTTTAACATGAATATTTAGCTTGGCTGTTGGTTTTGATGTATGGCCACGTTGTCCCCATTATAACCCCTGCTTTTGGGTTATCGTGGCGGACCTATTTTAAAATATGATAGTATTTTACATTTACGAAACACCTTCAGTCATTCGGGATCTCACTTCTTTTTGTCAAACCACAGAGCCTTATATGTACTCCCAATAATATGTATGTATGTGTCTGTCGGTTTAATCCATGCTTTCTATACTAAAGTATGACAATGAGTAGACTCGAGCTGCATATAAATTTGTATGTATACATGTGGTTCTGTTGGCATGTACGAGTATGTATGGATGTGTAATCATTATATGTATACAACCTCTTGATTTGTGTTACAAAATTCATCATTTACATTTGAAACGTTAATGTACTTTTATATCTGTATTATACGTACTTATTTATGCATTGTACAATATTAACATAATTTTCTCTTATCGGATTTGGGTGAATAAAAGCGGTAACAGAATAAGAAAACAAAAACAACAGCATACTTTTAGGTTTCTGTGTGAAGGGTTTTGTTGAATTTTTTTGCTGTTCCTTCTGCGTTTGATTAAACTTTGTTGAATCACTTTGTTGAGGTAATAGTTTTTATAAAATATTTTATATGATGACCACCGACCCCAGCGGTAAAATTAAGTAGCACTATTGTAACAAGATTTAATTTAAATATTTTATAAGCAAATAATATTTATAATAAATACAGTCGAACTTTCATAACTCGAATCACTATTATCTCACAAAAACTTCGACTTACGGAGACTTCGATTTATAGAAATTATTAGTTGAAAAAAAAAACAACATTCGCAATTATGTCCGTATTTTAAATGATGAGTATGTTTTTTATTTATTTAAAACAGACACTTACTGAAAATAACATATAGGCAAGCTGTAGTGAAGTAAAATATTTTGAAATTAGCGACTGAAATTTTACTTATTTTTTATTTTCACAGTAAGAAAATTACTCTAAATTGTTCAAAGCCTTATATTGCTCATCAGCTGTAGTTTTCAAATAAAAATTCAATGTTCGATAACAATTTTCTACATCATTTCTAAAAGGCTACCGAAAATTTTCTTTCGCCTAACCCTCGCCCTCACTTGCCGTTCCGCTTAAGATGGGCTCTCCTGAACAACAGACCAGCTGATAAGTAAGCAAATCACTTCGAGTTATGGAATTCATATGCATGTAATTTCGTTCGACTTATAGAGAACTTCATGTTATGGAAGTTCGAGTTACGGAATGAAAATTGTAAGTTATTTTCTCTCTTAACGCTACTGCCAATCGAATTGAATCGAGTTAGAGAACTTTCGAGTTATAGAAGTTCGAGCTATGGAAGTTCGACTGTGTCTGTATTTTACACGTACAGGGTGGCGCAAAATTAACGTTACAGTGTAACTGTTTTATAGCTTATTTTTATTTAAAATTCGTTCCCTTATTTTGTTTAAGATTTGTGCAAAAAAGTCTGGGAAAATTTAAAATTGAACAACAAACAAAAATCATTATATTTTGTTTTTATCTTAGTTTTATTTTTTTTCTGACACAGCGTGCTTATCGTCGATATTTTGATGTGCGGAGTGAATCTTCAGTGTCAACAATAAAGCGGCCGGTTGACACTTTTCGCTAACACAGTTCGGTAAGGGGTCTTTCTCCCTGTTGGCGGATGACTACGTACGGTGGACACCACCGCGGTGCACCGTAAATATGTAACGTGTACGGGAGACTGTGGCAGAAAATATAAAAACATCAACCAGGAGACGTTCTGCACATCTTGTACGCTTTCTCATCTCAAATTTACTGTTGGAAGTTTTCCCAAACTTTCTTTCTCCAACAAAAACAAGAAATTGAAATTTTAAAAGAAAAAACTATAAAGAATTTACACCATAACGTTAATTTTGCGCCACCTTGTACTTGAAAAAAAGTACAATAAATATATCTACATACTAAATCCTTCAAAAACCCTCTAACCCTGACCGTGGACGAGCTGCCCTCAATGCTTCCATGTTATTGCTCAGTTACCATATTTCATATTTGTTTGTGTATCTACTTTGTGCTGCCTTGGAAAATTTTCCTTATTATCAATTAGTTTTTAATTTCATTTTTCATCTCATCCCTTTTTGTATTTTACTGGGTATTAAAATTCTTGTACCGACTTTTTCTAAAGTTTGCTAAAAAAATAAAGAAAGAAAAAATGTGCCACCATGAAATATAGACAAGCAACAGATACATATATTTCGCAGCCAACAACAAATCCGAACTCCTAACTTATTTGATACCACTCACTTTATCATACGAGATATTGTTATTCAATTGTTGCGTTTACTTTTCGAAATAACAGAAAAAGTTGTTAGGGGTGGGGGGTTGATAATAAAGTAAACGTTGTAAACAACAGAGTTAACTGTTGCTCAGTTATAGAACATTACAATGTGAGCAGCTGTCGAGGAGCTACATTCAATGGGAGGGCAATGAATATCTATGGGACTCAATTTAAAAATGTTTTGCTTAAGAGAAACAACTTTCGCTTCTTTATTTCTATGACTACAATCCAAGTTATTTGTTGTACAATTAACCAAATTAAATTTAAACATGTGATAACGCTACTTAAAAAAAATATCTAAACAAATAAAATACATCCTACTCATTCATTTTAAGTCCATATTCATAGTCGTAAGTAAAGTATACTTTAAGAATTCAAAACTGTGTCGACAGCGGTGGTGGTGCCAATTGTAGTTGGACAATTTCAATACTGTCACATATTTCTTTATTAACAAACACTTTAAGACAAATAAATTTTAGATACGCAAAAAACTTCTTCAGATAGTTTTTAATTGCATGAATTTTAAACCTTAATACGAGCAATACTATCGTGTTCACAAATATCACTGTGTAGTTTATGATGCACGAGTTATTTATTTATTATTTTGAAATAAAATAACTAAATTTTTTAAATTATGAATTTTTTAAATATGTACGATAATAAAGTATATTCAAAATGTACTGAATAAAGAAGAGTATCAACCTGAAGTTGCTTTAACGTAGCTTCATGCTTAGTTCCTTTCTTAAAGCAGTGTTAAGTTTTTTCTTTTTGCGTACGGCCATAAATCTTTAAACCTTTTGAACCTTTTAAATATGAAACATTTTATTGGAAACGGGCTTAAAATCGAAGCTATTTAAAACTTACAATAAGCGTGAGAGCTAATTATTTCCGCTTTTTCTTTTTGCAAATTTTAAAATGTTTTAAAAGTTTTTTTCGGTTATTTTAAATAAATATCTTTTACAAGTTAAAAGAGAATACTTTGGGATCGGATCGAATTTGATTCTCAAAATTAATTCTCAAACTACTTTTCCTAAACCATGTTGTTTGCTGGGATATTTATTTCCTCGAAGATTAAACTACACATGCCAGCAACTATTGTTCGTTAACAGTTGTAGTTGTCATATAAAAGTTGGACAAAGTTATTGTTCTAGATAAAAGTATCTGATTAAAACTAGAATAAATAAAATAAAATTTGCTTTTGGATTTTTGTTCTTTCGTAATTTTTATTTCTAAAACAAAATGAGCACAAAATAAAAACTGTTGCATATTTTTCCGCATAGATAATGGGAAAAATATGTTGTTTTTGTGTTTCCTGTTTAGGAGTGCATGGGCGTGTGTGTAACTGTAATTATGTCAATTAATAAAACTCTTTTGATAAGAGTGTTTCGCTTTAGATAAACAGAGCCAAATTATTGATAACAACTGAAATTTACAATATAAAGAAAGAAATTGTAAAATAGTTTTAGCAATGTGAATAAAGAGCTAAATTATAGCAAAGTTTTTTATTTTCATATAGAAATTAGGATAATATTGTTTTTCTATGATTGTCTTGTCTGCAGTCATGTCTAACAACGAATCACTTTCTGTTCCAAGAAGGTAGTTTCCAGTGGTGATTATACCAAAGTTTTTATACGCCTCCTGTTCTGGAAGCCGCGTCGATTTTAAATAGAGTGATTTCGCATTCCGTAAATCGAACGATTTGCTGCAGATTAAGTTGAGCACAATTACGAATTGTAAAACTCCAAAAAATTATATAAATTATAATTTAAACAGTAGAATGAAAAAATTGTAGACTTAGAAGAAAAATTATCAAAAAATAAAAATTGTTTTCTTTTATACAATTTATTTTGGATCATGTCTGCGGTAAATATGAAAAGGTTCTCTCCAAATCTAAAGCGTTTTCGAAAAATATTTTTTTAACTCAAAGTGATAAAAAATATATATTTGTTTAATGAAAACAAATAAATAAAATTGTAATTTTTATTTACGATTTAAAAAAAAACGGCATTAGTTTTCGACCAGTTTTAAACGAGTAAAACGAGTAAAATTTTCCGAATACGGCTTACAAAACATTAATACATCAGCAAAGAACTGCAAAAAATACAACAAATTGTGATTGTGCCAACGATTTGTTTAGGATAATGTTATTGAACAAGTCTCAATTAATAATAAATTCCTATAAAACATTTTTAGAATAACAAAATTTGCATTTTATCAAGTTCTTTAACTCTATGAAACATTATGTTAGGCCTTTTTGAATTTTATATGCCGATATATGTATTCGTTTTGAAACGAAAACTTTGGTCAGATTCGGTATGCAGAACAGGAGGAAACATTGTTTATTTTCGTGGCAATAATAAATTTAAAAATCGATTTTTGATCTCGCCTTACAGGCAAAAAAAGTTCGAACAATTTTTATTTATTTTTTCCGAACGTAGGGGTTGCTAAAATACATTTTTCTGAAGACACATTTACAGTCGGATTTTTAAGAATGATATATCGATGGTTTTGTCTCGAGGAGACCAATATTTTGCTTTAATAGCCATTGACATCAAATATCCCTTTCTAGTATTTATTTACCAGATCTCAGTTCCTACCACCCTCATATATCATCTACGGTTATAGATTTTAGACATTTTCCAGAAGCCGGTTTTCGAATAGTGCGAATGTTTGAAAAAATGTCAATAAAACTAAATAACAATTTTCAAATATGCAGTTTGATATCCATTGCACGCAACAAGGCCAATCTAATTCGCCCCTGCTAACACCTCACAAGGCTATTTCGGCATATTTAAAAAACACCTAAGACTTTTACATTAAAAAAACATTAAATACAGAAAATCAACAGAAAACGTTGACCTCAGTTTTAGTGTGGATAAAGGTAATTTTATTTGAAAAATATACAAATTGAAAAGTATTCGACTGAGGCGGTTTTTTAATTGTAAAAAAAACCGGACTATTCGACATTCGAAAAATCAACGTTTTGAATAAATCTACAACCGTAGTGTAGAAAATCCGGGTTTAAAAACCCGGTTGGAAAACCGAGTTAATCACCCTAGTAGCATTCCAATATCAGACAATTAAAGCTCGCAAAAAATCATTAAACTTTTGCTAAGGAAGTATTTCGATAATTCTAGCAGAATTATTAAAAAAAAATTTATGTTTTTTTTTGCTGATATTAGGGTTGAACGATCCGAGAAAGGTTTAGTAATTTGTGGAAAAATTTGTTTAACTGATCACCCGATTAACCCCAAATTAACTTCGATTAATTAATCGAGTGATTAACCGATTAAAATAGAAACTCGATAAATTGAATACGATTGAATTTATTAAGCATGTACATCTGACAAATACTTATTTCATTGGCATACATACATAATTGTAGCTTCATTACGTACGAATTAAACCTTTTGTTGTGTAACCGAACCTTATCAGATTTATATTTGTACTTCGGAGTTTGTATTTTTATTGGCTACAATGTGTCGTCTCTGAAAACAATATTTCTTTATCGTGATCAAAATTATGTCAAATTATTTTAAAAACAAATATAATTTGTTTGTCACAAGCATACATTATTACAGTATTCGTTATGTTGTTGTTGTTGTAACTCATGTCATTCTTTTTTAAGAAACAACTTTACTCTTCCTAGACTATGGGCGCTCCCACACAAGCATTAAGTTTAATTATAATGTTTGATTGTAGTAACCTTTCCGAAAACATTAGTTGAAGTTCGTGTCTTGTAACTGTCTTCGAGACTTGTTGCCTGCCTGTAAGTGGCGCTCACTGATTTCAATTTATAATTTTGTACTTTTAAACGGCATGGCCGCTTAATTGATTTTAATTTTTGAAACGCTATTTTAATTATTTATTATTAAAAATTATCCGCTTTTTAATTTGAAATATTTTCCAGATTGTCAACAAAAATTGAACATTAAAAAAAAATTAGTGATAAATAATTCTTGTATAAAATAGCAATACAACAGCAGCAATAAAAACAATATAATTATGTTAAGTTGTCAGGTGAAATCCTTGCTAAAGAATTTCGTTTTTAATAAAAAATAGAAACTCGTAGAACAACATACATATTTTTGCCATTTCGTTTTTCTTATTGCTTTAGATATTTTTTTTTTTGTTTTTTTAAGTATCTTGTGACATCTATTTCTGCTCAAAAAAAAAAATAGAACGCGTGTGATAACGCTAAAAGATAACAAAATTATGATAACAATATGGTATGGAAAAATTGTTATAACAAACGTACACCACTCATGTATATTCATAAATATAGCCAGGATATACAACACTCGTATATTTGGGATGAGTTTTAAAATATGTATGTTTGCAAACGTGAGTGGAAAGATAAAAAGAACCAATCAAGCTTTTATAAAAAACATTATTTTTTTTTGTTATCTAGCAAACCTGTTGATAAGGAAACTTATGGCAACAACAATTATAGTTTAATCTATGTAAAGAAATTTGGCAATAAATTTTCATATCTAAAAGTATTTTTAACTATGTAGTTCTTTCAGCTGCTACTTTCTATATAAATTACATTTTTAATATTGTATTGAAATTTTATGTGAGGAGGAGGGGGGGGTAATGAATAATAAGAAGTAACAATGTGCTGGCATACAAAAATGTTGAATGATTTATATGTATAGAATTATTTAAGTAAAATTGGCACAAACAAAAACTCAACAATTAAAATGAATTTTGAAGGCACATGGAAAGTTTCTAACAGTTGAGTGAGTGGGTGTATATTTCTTCTAAAGTACTTAGGTAATATGAATACAAATCATACAATAAACAAAAAATTTCTTATGTTTAGGCTTTAAAAGATGCGGGGAATTCAATAGCTAAAACGATGTAGGTTTCTCAGAAGTGTCAAGTTGCTAAAAACAACTGGGAAAATTCTTAGAAAAATGCGTCATTCTGTTTTGTTTAACAATCGATTGTTAACTCTGTCTCTTTTTTTTTTGAAAATGAACAAAAATATTATTATTATTATTGTTTAAAATATCATTCTTCTTTACTAAATATTTAGTTAGAATACTGATGAACGTTATGATACTCCAAATTGAGTCACAATGTCAATAGACGTTATGCCACTTTTAAGTGTCAATAGTGAAATTTTATAAAGTCCATAGTATGTTAACAGAAAGTGTGCTTGGGGCGAAGCCTTTGACGAAACCAGAAAGCAAATTTCTTAAACCTGCCCGAATGCAAAAAAGTCATGTTATTCATTGTAGTCGCCACTCGACGTACTCGTCGGAGAAACCCCACAGAACAAATAAATTAATTTGATAAATGAACAAGGGCGCAAATCAATATATTTTTAAATTTTGGTCGATTTGTTGATGCCGGACAATTGTAGTTTCGGAGTGACAATGCGCATTAAGACACATTTTGCAGCATCGTAACGTCCGTGCATTGACATGCTCTACCATAAATGCGTACCGTATTAAATGCTTAAAAACTTTTGAAAGTTTTAATGTTAAATTTTTATTAAAAGAGTTTCGGTAAGTTTAGTTATGCACCGACTTCATTGTGTCTAACTCTATCAGAGAAGGTGTTTCACAATGGTAAATTATGCAAAAAGTTTATGCGGCTAGTGTTTTCTTTCATCATAAATAGAATTTTATTATGTAAACAAAAAAATATATAAAAAAAATAATCATAAATAACACATCCAATCTTTGTTTTAGTCGCTGCTCTGCCACACTGCCAGTTCAAAGGACGTAGACAATAAATTTAATATGATAAAATAAAGAACTTTAACGATCTTACGACAAAAGAATTTATTGAAATTAATAGACCACGAAAAAACAGAAGAGAAAAATATAGTTTTTTTAAATCTATAAATATTCTAGTATTTGTTTAGTTATATATACATTCATACATGATGCATATCGTCATATAAAAAGACAAACCAAATATTAAAATTTCTACTTTAAAAACCAATGGTAATAAGAACGCCCAACTACTATTATTTGAAAGATCTTGTAAAGTTTTTTGCTTCTCCTATAAAATTAAAAAAAAAATCTTTTATACATGGCTTTTCGTTTCATCTCACGTTATGTACTACTGTATTACATTGTAAGTTTTGTTTTATTTGTATTATTTATGAGTTGAAATGACAAACATTTCTTTTGGAAATGTCCCATTTTGTGCTGTTAAGTCTAGTTTGTGTATTATGTTGCAAAAAGAAAGATACAAATTTATTTTATTACTCAACATAATTTTTCGGTAAATGTTTTTAAAACTAAAATTATTTTTATACTGAAAAAAAGTTTTACTTATGCTTTTCTCTAATAAATTTAAAACAAAAAAGTAATAAAAATAAAAGCTCAGTTTTATTTTTATACAAAACAAGCAAGTAGATATTAAATGTCTTATGAAAATTCGTAATAAAAGTAAAACAAAATCATCGTAATAAAAACAAATATTTATTATGATCGCCCAAAAGTATACATGCATTTTGGGCTGTCAAGTATATAATGTATGTATGAATGTGTGTATGAGTACCATTAAAATAATTGTAGATGTATTGAATATTGAACATTTTGCATATGAGGTGGCATGCTGCTTTGCTTTTTGATGTTGAAAGATTTTCATTAATGGCCACAAAAGATATTAATTCATAAATGGAAAAAACACGTACTATTTCTAAAAATAAATAAAAGAAACATATTTTTGCTAACAAAATAAATCAATAAACTTCTGTCTGAAAGTAAAAACTTTTCTGAGATGTTTTTGTTGGCGTGCCTCATTCCCAAGGGGAAGCTGAATTTTTTTTTTATTAATTTATATAGTTTGCATGTTTAGAATTTTTAAATCGGAAAAACTTTTGCTAAGTAACTATTATTTTGTCTACAAAGTAGCTTTAATTATGTAAAAAATTCTATTCTTAAGGGTACGGTCACATCTGACAAACATTTTCCTAAAAAACAAAATCACTACTTTTGCTTAGGGTTAGTGTGATTTAACTTGGTTTTCATATCACAAAATGAAGTCAATTATGCCGCAAAATGCTATTTTTATATTATTTTTAATAAATGCGAACCCATATTTAAAAATTTATTGAAATTAAAGAAAATGCAAATTTAGCTTGTCTGATGGTTACGTTTTTTTGGGCAAATGTTTGTTAGATGTGACATTGTGTTCTTTTTATTTAATATAATGTTTCTAGTACTCTTAGAATTGAAATGAATAGGCATAGTATTCATTCCATTTTCTATTTCAACATCTTGCTAATTAAAGTACTCGTATGCGACCAAACATATTTATATACTATTCATCGTTACACATTTTTGTGAATATCCTTAAAGCCATTCCCTATGTGTACTACTCTAATACAAAACGATTTATTATTTTTCGTTTTCAAATGTCCAAACAATTCTAATTGCATTTTGAAATTCTATCGTTTTGCAAAAGGATCTATTCATACTGAATTTAAAACACAAAGCTCATTATGCATATTAATAATTTCTTTTATCAAACTAAGCAGCAGCTTAAATTTCATACAACCAAAGTAGCAGCATCATTATGGCGATTGCTTTATCATTATCCTCTTTGTTATAATAATTATTATTATCGATAAAATTTCACATTTAGATTTGATTTCTATTTGTAAAGTTATTAAAACTCTTTATTGCTTTAAATTAATAAACGATTTATTCGATAAAATTTGTTATTGCAATTTGAATTTAGATTTAATTATTCTAAAGATTAAAGAAGAAATCAAATTGAAAAACGATAATTACAAGTATTCTTATCTATTTAAATGCAATAACATTAACTTGATGAAATTTAAGTTAAACTTATTGACTTGATTTGAAATTTGCAAACTAGAGTATTAAAAAAAATATATAAAATAAAACAAACACTTGTTTGAGAAGCCGGTTTTCACATTATTCGAAAAATTATTTTAAAACCCGGTATCGAATGCGGGTTTGTGCAAAAAAAAAATAGTTCGCCGGTTTTTATTAAAAATACCGAGCGAATCCTGATTGATAATAACTTCCGTTAGGAACATCTTACTTTTCAATACAAACTACGTATCTCTCATTTACTCAAACAACGTCATAACTCAAAAAATGTGATCCAGAATTATTATCCCTATCGTTATACATCTTATGTAAAAAATTCATACAAATATCTTGTAGTTTTTTACCTTTCCATTGATTTGTGAGTAAATTAAAAACTTTAAACGTGATTTCTAAAAAATGATTTTTTTTGAGTTATGTCATTGTTTTTAGTAAATAAGCGATATTCACTGTAGTATTTTACTGTAGTTACTCCATTACTTATTATTAAATATACAAGTAATTTATTCTCTGAGTGGCGCGAAAGACAAGCTTTGGCTATCATACATTAGCGAAACGATTCAATTCCTCGCGAAGTAAAGTGGATTTATTTAAAATTAGCATAAAGCATAATAAATGAAAAGCTAATACTCCAAGCAAACATTAAATTTGTATTGTGTTTTATGTATTCAATGACTTCAAAATATTGAAGTGGTAAGAAGAAATATTCCTTGTTAAAGTAGAAAGTTAAAATACCAAAGTAGAAGTAGCGAGAAGAATCTTCTTCATATGTTTATTTATACTAGTATATACAGCGGTCGACTCAATCGACCGCATTCTAGAAATGAATATAAGACATTTACATAAATACGCTCGATAAAATACAAAATCATTCTAAATAAACAACTTAAAACTCAGGCTCATTTCTATGCAAAAGCAATTTGCAGCACACTCTGTTTATTTTCAAGTTGTAGCTGATACATGCATGTGTAATAATTGCGCATGTGTTAGTAGCAACTTTAAACGCTTATAACTCGCTAAATATCGAAGCGATTTAAATTAAATTTAGATTGTGCACATTTATGTAAAACCCCGTTTAAAAACATATAAATCTTTCAAAAATCGATTTAGTATTACGGCCGTAAATTGGATCTAAAAAATGTGTTCGCCTATTAATAATATAGTTTTTGCCTCATTACTTTGTCGTCAAAGTTTTTGCTGTGTTTATAAGTATTTAGTTGCTAATGAACATATTTTTGGTGGGCTTGAGATTCGAGGACAATTAGAGAATTATAATGATTTTTTCTGATTAGCAGAGACAGGAAATGCAAGTTTGACTCTTTGCTGAGGGGAATATGTTTCACTTGTATCATCCACTGTGCTGTGGCAGATTAATATTTAAAGTAAGCAACTTACAACTCCTTTATTTTGTTTTCCGTTTTTCTTATCATCACAATAAATCGTTTGATTTAAAAATGAGGAAGCTAAATAAAATATTTTTTATTTTTTTTTTATAAAAAACATAAAAAATATTTTCGTTAAGAAATCGGTAAACTGGCACTAAAAACCCTGCCTGTCGAATTATTCGAAAATATAAATTATACAAAACCGGTTATTTTTTCAAGAACAAAAACCTCTAAACCGCTTTACGACTACGGTTTTAGAATACTCTACATCAAACACACATTAGGTCTTACATTTCCAAAAATATATGCTTTCGTAAGTTGGTGTACAAATGTTTGAATATGTTGATCATAAAATTAAATTATTGCGAATTTCTATTTAATATTTTAATACAAACTTTATTACATGCATACAAGTTTTTATAATTTAAGTTTTTAGTATTTATAAAATTTAAATTTAATTCCTTTTTTTATGACCTTGATATTCAGTTGTGTTTGCCTTGTCCTTGAAAACTTTATTAATAATTATGATATTAAATGTGTGTGTATGTATGTGTGTTTTAATGCCAACTACTTTTTGTTCAAAAAAATAATATTTTTCCAAATGTTTTCTTTCGTATTGTAAATAAATGTATTTTTTTCTTACAAGTATATTTAATTTTTTGACTTTTTTAATGTGTTTATTCATGATTCTACTTTTTCTCATTTCGTTTTAGGTAAGAATTGACGAGCAACTAATAATAAAATTAAATCATTTGGTAAGCAAAAGTAATGAAAATTACAGAATGCGTAATTAAGAATATATTATGTTGCATGTGTTTGTGTTGCACTTGTGCAAATATATGATTTTTATCGGGGAATCACATGAGACGTGGCATGAAAAAAATATAGCTGCTACATGTGCCGACAAATCAAAAAAATCACAATGATATATGAGTTTTTTTTTAAATATGATAACACTAAATCATTTTTGTGCATAAATATGCTTTAATATTTTAGACATATTTGGTTTTTCATTTTATGCAAGAGTTCTGAAAGTCGGTGACCGACCGCCCGCTTTGCAATTAATTTATTAACTTCAACTACAGTCAATTTAAGTTAAATACCATTGCTATCTTGCCTTCCTGTGGCAACGGGCGCTTAATTAAAATTAAACAATATTTCGTAATATTTTAATGCAATGAATTTAAATCTTTCTTAAGAGTATTAAATTCTTAAGTATTTGTTTGTTTCTTTTCCAACAACAATCCTTATTAAAAACCCAATTATTTCGCATTACATTTTAAGAAAACCCTAATCAATTTAATTTAAGTATATAAAGTGCAATTCATGGCAATTTTTATACACCTTTACATTTTTACATTAAATATCTTTGAATGAGAGAGTACTATGGACAATTCTTAGTTAAATTTTAGCATGAAATATCTTTACCACCGGACGAACACAACAGTCGGATTATTTGTATGAACTGCATGAAGTCCTTTAAAAGAAATTGGTCTTTGTGTGAGAGCCTGCATGTGTAAATAGCTATTTTTGCCATTTGACCAGTTTTAAGCTGTTTCTTATGTTTTTTTTTTGTTTGATCATATATTTTTCGCCTTTTATACCATAATTGAATTTTAAATAAACTCATACTCTCTTGCACTAACAGACGCATCCAGACAAATAGACTCTTTCACCTGTCTATGTGTATAAGGCATGCAAAGTTTATATGGCAGCCTTTCTGGTTTGCTCGTTTAAAGATTGTTATTCGTAAAGGGTGACTTTTTTAGCAATTTTCTTTTTGGCAACACTGCTTTCGGCAGCTCAGCTGTTTTCGTGTAACATAATACTGTTCATCATGTTCAGTTTGGTCTATAATTCAACCATAAATCGACTTAGAAACACAAAACGCTTGCAGATTATTGAATTTTATTATCAAAATTCATGCTCGGTTAAGCAAGTGCAAACAGAAAATTGTATTCAGCGACGAATCTTATTTCTGGTTGAATGGATACAGGAACGAGCAAAATTTCCGTATTTGGTGTGAAGAGCAGCCAAAAGCATTCCAAGAACTGCCAATGCATCCGGAGGCATCAAAGACTACTGTGAATGGGGAGCGCTACCGTGCGATGTTTACAAAATGCTTTTTGTCCAAAATGGAAGAGCTGGACTTGGATGACATGTGGTTTCAACAAGACAATGCCATATGCCACACAGCACCCGAAACAGTGACCCAGTTAAGAGGCAAGCACAGTGAACAGTTTATTGCACGTTTGGGCCTGTCAATTGGTGGCCTGGATGGTGCGATTTGACGGCTTTAGACTATTTTTTTGGGGCTCTGTTAAAGCTCTTGTCTATAGCGACAAGCCGACAACGGCTGATGCACTGGAAGCCAATATTGAAGAATTTATTCGTGAGATACCGGGCGAGATGTTGGAGAGTCTGCCAAAATTGGTCTCAGCGTATGAACCATACGAGACGTAGGTAGCCGAGGTCAACATTTACATGAAATCATCTTCAAACATTGAATTGTACAGATCGTTCTATCGATTCAAATAAAGATTTTATACATTTCTCTTGTTTTTTTTTTTTGAAAATCAAACTCAAGAGCTCTTGAAAAATTACCCGTTACAAACAAGCCTTCGTCCTCGTGCAGCTTCAACTCCTTTGCAGATACATACATATATATTTAAGCAGGTGTGTGGCTGTGTGCGTATGTTTGCCCAGGCAAAAGCACTAGTTTTATCAAGTCTGTAAATACATTCGAAAAGATTTTATTCGTTTATATTCTTTATACTCGTATATGTGTGCTTCTATCACTTTTGTGTTGAAGTTCTTCATAGGTTTTCGGAGCTTTAAAATTAACTCTTCTTTCTTTACATTTTTCCTACCACATTTATCAGGTTTGCTGGTAAGACTTCTTTAGCTTCTTTTCATGCAATTTCTGCAACAGAAAGATGCTCGCTCATTGTGTGTGTGAAGTTTTTATTTTATTTATTTGAGCACAAGGACGTAAACAGGTTGTTTGGTTTCTTATTTTTATATTTCATATAATATTTAACATTAAATTTGTACTTACATTTTCGTTCATTTCTTGAATTTTTTTCTATATATTTATATTTTAATGTTGTACAAGATGATGAGATTTTTTCCCCGTTCCCAACTTCTTTCTTTTACATTATTATATTTTTATTACTTATTTTATATTTTGCTTTTTATTTGTATATTGTAAAGGGTTTTCTTGAAGATGTATGGACTGTGAGCATATTTCGAAATTTACCTCAGTACGAGTATTTAAAAACCTCTAACATAAACCCAGACATATAATATTTCTTTTGTGGTGGTATAAGTTGTATTTGATAATAATTTTATTTTTTCTATGATCTGTTCACTAGAGATTTTTATTCTTGTTGGTTTAAGCGACACATTTAATATAGAAATTTTTTTGTTAAGAAAACGAAATATAATTTTTCTTTACCGAAAATCTCTTTTTAAAAGTACCTTGTCTTATTTTATTATTATTTTTTCTTCTACGATTTCTTTGCCTTCTTTTTAATATCTAAAGGGTTTCTTATATTTTATGTCATCTAAGAAGATCAAAATGTTGGTAAAAGTGCTTGTTGATTAATATTGAGTAATTTTTTTTTTGGCGAATCTATTTAATAAGACACTTTTATGGAATGGCTAAAATAATGTTTGAAAATATGAGTGTTATATTTAGTGGATTACTTTCTAAAGAAACCATAATAAAAAGTTAATTTTGAAATTAAATTTCTTGAAAGACCACAAGTAAATATTCAAGCTGTCAAAGTTTTATACGTAAAGTTCATTAGGGGAAGAAATCGTTTAAACTTATAAAGTTTTATGTTATAAAACAAACGCAAACTAATTAATCTTTGTTTAAATAAACAGTTTTTGCTTAAATAAGCTCTTTTTTTTGCTTAAATAATAATATTTGGGTTAAATAAGCACTTTTTGGTTAAATAAAAAGTCAGGGTTAGGATATACAATTTATGTAAAAAATACATTTTGTGGTGATCACGCATGATCGTGACCAAATTTATCCTTTATTCACATGAGCGAGTATGAGCTTAGGTACACGACTTTCGGTTAAGAGATTTGTATTAGTAAAATGCTTGCGTAATTGTTTTTTGATTAACATTTTCTGGTATTTAGCTTGAAATTTTCCATTTTAACGATATTGTGAGGTTCCAGGCTGTTACATATTTCTATAAAACAACTTTATTTGTTCAAGGTTAATAAGCGAATGTTATGCAAAGCAAGATTACAGAATAAATTATGTATCCAATTATTAAAGTAACTGAAGAGAGAGAGAGAGCGAGAGTACTGACAATAACAGTTCCTTTTGGTTACATTATTACATGACTACAAAGGTATTCAATCATCATGAAATACATAACACAGGCTTGTTTGTTTAAACGAAAAGTTGGTCATATCCTGCAGCTAATCAAAAGTGTATATATGTTACAGAGACTCATAAAGAAATGTTTTTCCCTATTTTTATTCATAATAATTGTCATTAAAAAATTCATTTAATTTTAATTTGTCTTCTAAACTTTTTATTAATCACTCAGTAATCGTCTGTGATTGGCGCCTAAATCTCCTTCATGCCGCTTTTTATGAATTTCTTTGTTCTCGTTGAAAGTTTCATTGAAACTAAGGTTTACTGAAAAGTTTTCTATTACGAGATCCGAAATTTTTATGAATATTCTGTTTTGATTTTAAAATCATGCAAATTGTGAATCTATACAAGTCAGAATTTTTAAGCAAATCACTCACAAACTATCTAGATAATTCATCATTCTTATTTTTAGTTTCAATAACAATATCTTTTCAAATATTTATGTAGAAATTTGTTTATTTGCTTGCTGAAGTGATAACAAAATAGATATTTTTGTTCACTACATAAGGTTCTCAATAAAAGATATATGTTGTTCGTTAAATGCGATGTTCGTAAAAACGTATGTATGTACATAAAACGCGTGAAGTACTGTATGTAAAAATTGTACATTATTAACTGCAAGTCCTCAAAAGGGATTTGATAAGTTTTTATTTTAACAAAAAAAAAAATAATGATTTAGTTGACTTGAGTTGTACGAGTATTTCTCCAGAATTATTTTATTATTATATTGTGCATGAGAGTGTAAATTTTTTTTATCGTAAGCCTGCAATAAAATAATAAATACTTATATCCCATCATTTAGTATTTATAATAAATTTTTGTTTAGTTCAGCCAAATTAAAAAATTCGTCTAAAATAAATAAAGTCATAATCGGTGTCCCAAAATTAATACATGATTTTAATTGCCACCATTTCTGCAGTAAAGTGCTGCAAACCCTAAAAATCAGTTTGACAGCGGACATTTTTGGGAGCAACGTTACACGAGAGATCAACATGTTTTAATTATTGAACAATATCTCAAGAAAATGAATAGACTAAAAACTGGGGGCTACACAGCCCCCCCCGTAGACTAGCAGATAACCTAATAGACTATTAGTCTGGGGGTCGCAGGTTCGATTCCTGCCTTAACCCTGGGTGTTTCTGCAGACAAGCCAAAATATCTTCGCGGTTTGTGTTTCTTAAAAAAAAATAGTTCGAATCGTGCGTTAATTTTAGACACAACATAAATGTTGACTTGAGTTCAATACTTGAATTTACTAATTACTTTTTTATTAAGATTTTTTTTTATAAATTCAAACTATTTTTGTATTAAGGAAATAATCTTGAAAATTCCAGAGCTGATCAGTATTGACAGCTCATAAGCATTCGTGGTACAATTTGATATCTTGTCAGGGTGGGTACTAACAAGTGGAAATATCAACTATTTAATCTAATTATGCATTAGCAAATTAAAATACAAGTAGGATAATTATTTATGTTCATTTTGCAATTTAAATTAATTTCGGTTAGTACGAAATTCCCACTTCAAATAATAATATACAAATATTGCGTCAATATAATTTTCTTAGCTGTTCTGAAGATAAATTTATCATTTATGTTCACGTATTAGAATTTATTTTAAACTATAAAACAACCTTTGTTGTCTAAAGTCACTTTTTAAAGAAATTTTAAAACGTTAAATGAACTATAAAAGTTGTATTATTAACAGCTGAATCAATGTCTCTCTTAATACTCACAGATTCTGTCTTGAATTGACTCGCACTTGAAGAGGGTATAGCTAAGGAGGATATTTCAAACGCATTTATCAATTTGTTAAGTACTTCTTACACAATTTATACCCCAGTAGAATAATAGAACATCTAACAATCTAAACATCTTTTGTACAATGAAATTTTGCAATTTTTCTATTATTAACAAAGCAGTAACAAAACTGAAACAGGACAAGACAAATTTCATTAAATGACCTCACAAAACCTTCTTACTTTTACCTTTAAATGTTACGGTGATGATGATGATGATGAAGTAAGTATCTATGCCACATACCGTTGTAGTCTAGTTAAGACTAATGGCTTTTTATACAAAAGTAAAATCCTTTTCTTTATTTAACTCTTTTTTTTTCCTCATTGTAAATTAAAGAGGAAAATATAAAATAAATGAACAAATGACTAGTGAATCCAATAAATGAATGAGTTGTAGTTGTTGCTTTAGTTTACTGGATCTGTCTGTCCTTTAGGTGTATCAAAAATATCTGGCCAAAACCAAACAATAGAATGCGTGTGGATTTTATTCATTTTCTTGCTTTTCATTTAGTTATCAAAAATTTATATTTTTATTTTTCCACACAAAAGGATGGATGGTTTTTGTTGTTAAAGCTCCATAAAAAAAGATATATTTCATCCTTTATTTATTTTTTTGTGTAGTTGTTCAGCTGCTCCTCTCTTTTGTTCCTTCTTTGTATACAAATACAATATAAAATAATAGCAAAACCTTTTATAATGAGTTTAAGCTATTAATTAATTGAATTCAATTTGTGTATGAGATTTTTACTATCTACTTTTTTTGGAAGGGCGCATTGATGTTATTAAACGAGTTTGGGAAATTGCTGTGTTTTCCTGCTTCTCGTAGCTTAAGTTGTGGTCTAAATGATTAAATGTAAAATTTGGAAAATAAAGTAGATGTGGGAGTAGTTTAATAAATAGTAATAGAGCTGATAGAGTATTTAAGCAAAGAAAAAAATCAGGATTTTTTTAAGAATGAAAGCGAAAAATTTTAAAATCTAATTAAATAAATTTGCTTGTTAAAATAAACGTTATTTTTATCGAAATGCTGTTTATCTGGAAAATAAAGATTTTTTTTTTTCATTTCAAATGTGTAACATGTGTGAGTACTGCAAAATTTATAATGTCTTTTTAAAATTGGCAACTGGCAGGCTTGTAACAGAGATTCACATACAATGCAAATTGAAATTGTAAAACAGAGATAAAAATGAAAATATGTTTAAAAAGCAATGCATCATCATTTACAGAAAAAAAATAATAATAATATATTAATGTGTGCTTGTTAGTGCTGTCTTCAAACAACAATAAAGACTAGAAATATTACTTATGCGCCTGGGGTGCCATCATCTACTCATACGTTCATACAAAGCCCGTGCATGTATTTGTGTTTATTACACCCCAAAGCATTTTACATCATGCTTTTCCGTTGTTCATGTGGCCGTTCGATTGTCATGCTTTCATACTCATACGAGTCAGTAACGAGTATATGTATGTATGTACATATGTGATTTTTCTTCTTGGAATTATATATATATTTTTTTCTCTCTTTCTTGATGTTGTTTGAGTTGCAAATTGTTGTTTCCTTATGTCAAATTTGCGTCAATTTAAATAGGACAAATTATATTTTAATTTACGCCACATCACCCAAAACAAATTTGTCAGACTAGCACACATTAAATTACAATTGATTTTGCAAAACCAAATACAAATACCTAAATGTTATTACTCGCACGGTTATCACTAACTTATACATACTCGTATATTTGACTTAAAGGCCATTGTGTCATAAATACGATATGTAAGCAAATGAAAAACAAAAATCGCTTTATCTTTGTCTATTCGAACGTATACTCTTGAACGCTTCCTTCTTTATTATAATTGAAAAGTATCAAGTGCATGTTTTTTTTTTGGTTTTCCTACAACCACAAAACTTAAATACATACACATTTAATAATGAGGTTGTCTCAAAAGTCTTTAATGTCTCGCTCGTTACCCAACAGCTGCACACATTAGTGAAATAAGCATATTTTAAACTGCATAACCCAACAAACATAAGGCCAAAAGTTCAAATTATGATTGTTTATCATTTTAGCATTATTGATTTGGATTTAAAAACTTAGTTTTATTTGACAAACAAAATCAAAATTTTTTCAAAATAACAAAGTTTCAACTACAGATTCTGGGTAGAGGGACTAGCAAATATATACGTGTGTTGAAAGTTTACATCTGAGCCTTATTTTTGACGGTGTTAAAGTTGCTCCCTTTATAGAATTCTTATAGTGAATCATAGAAAATATTGTGATCCTTCTTAACTCCTGGTGTTTTTCTTTTTAACATCAATATAGCGAGCTGAAATGTCTTAAAAAATATTTGCCCTCAGACTGATTGCCGACGATGACTGTGGGGCTTTTTACTACAACGGATTTTTAAAATTTGCTTATATTTCAACTTGAAAAATTAAATTGACAATACAATATTGCCTGATCTGACAATGTGCTGGCAATGTAATGTAAATTAGAAATTGCCATCACAAGATAGAAAAGCTTAGAATTTTAATGTCTGCGAATAACGTTGTCGGACAAAAAATTGTCAGTTCAGACATTTGTCACATAACTAAATAACATAATGTCAGATGTACGGTAAGAAATTCTCAGAATACACTGTCTCTCATATTCTCGAAGTATAGCCTACTTTTAGGGGTATGAGAGGATCAGTTTGTATAAATACAAATTGAAGTAATTTTATTACGATTAAGTTTACTTATGAAGAATAAAACGTATTAAAGATATTTTTAAATAAATATTTATAAAGCTCTCGGCATTCATTTTTATGTTAATATTTCTTTGAAAATGATTACCAAAAACAACATAATTGTTTAACAATGATGCCATCGTCAGATGCATAAACTTAATAAAAAATAATTTTACAACGTGTTCCAATATTCGGACAGTGACAGCCAAGAGTGTTCACACGATTTTGAAAATTATAACAATATTTTTGTCATCTTCAAGTCTTGCAAGGGGCTGACACTGACAATGTTTTTTTGACATCAGTTCTCAGCATTGTAATATATTTTTAGCATATTTTACTAAGAACGTTGAAAGATCTAACAACTGTGTGTACAGAGCTTCAGCATATTTATATATTTTGCAAATCTCTCCTTTTTACCAGACATTTGCCAGTTCATTTGTATATTCAAAGGTTAAACTAGCGTTGTTTGCTGGGAAAAATGTACTGTTATTATTTTCAAAAATATTTGTGTACGTGGCAGCGTAAGCAAAGCTCATTTTCTTCTTTCCTGTGATTGACGGCATCTTTTGAACCAAAAATAAATTAAAATAGAATAGACTCCACTTATAAACCCCATTTATTTTCATCATATTTTGCTATTACGCCTTCTTATAACGAAATACTTTGTTTTTATTTTTTTATTTCATTTTTTCAAGGGACTATAATTCTTTTGCTTGTTTTCTGTTTTTATGATAAATTTAGTAGATTATTATATATGATACATTTTTTTTAACTGTTGTACGTACATATTTTTTTAGGGCAGCATAACACGATATCATCGTAGCTTATATAAACAAAATAAAGAAAATTAATTAACAAAATTGAATTTTAAAAACGTCCGTTTATCTTTCTCGTTATTACAGCTTAAAAAGAATATAAACACTCATATTCTTAGGGATAATGAAAGGGAGATTTATAAAAGGTTAAATTACTTTTCTTTTTCCACACAGCAACCTACATACTACGTACATACATACGTACATATGTATATCAAAATCATAATGAATGTAATTAATGTTAATGAGCAGTAGTTCAAAACATACATTTGTTGCATGCAACGAAGTGAAGGGAGCTAAAACATGAATCTAGAACGGATAATTTTTTTTTCGATTACTACAAAAAGCCGACTTACAATTTCAAAAAAGCTTCCTGTGTTTGAACTTGAACCAAGTGAAACTGCGTTTCCACATTTTCGAGTCCTGATCCCGTATTTTGTTTAAAGGACTTTAGTTTCTTATCAGTCGGTTCTACGGAGCCAGGCAGTGTAATACATATAATCTCAAGGGAGGGGTTTTAAAGCTTATGTTTAAATAACAATTAATCGATTTCCCCATTAAACGAATATTTGTATTTTTTCCAAACAATGAATCGAATAAGGAAAAATTGTTATAAGCAACAACTATTTAAATAGTAACCCCTGTAAAAAACGGGAAGTAATTTTCAAAATATCATATTTGGATTGCTTCCAAAGTACATAAAATAAAACGATGCGTGAGTCTACGTTTAGACAGCGAAACATTAGGAAGGGAAAAATTTCTGTTGTAAGCATGTTACCGGTGGGGAAGAGATCATCGTTTTTGAGTTCGGTAGTCGTCAAAACGCTTTGTTCACATTTTCTTTGTTGACATTAACGTGAATGCGAATGAAAAAAAAACAAGAAAATTCCAGTTGTTTTTCTTCCAAATGTTCGGCCGTCTAAACTCGGACTAATAAATATGAGCCCAAAGGAAATACAATTGTAGAATGTCAACAAGCAATTTTTTCTTCACATAGTCAATATTTTCTTGTAGAAATAATCGAAGTTCTGCAACTTTTTCATAAGATTTTTTTTTACTGGGACTTGAATACTTTTTTTTAAAGAAAAATTTAATTTTTGTTTTTAATTTATCATAATCGAAAAGTTTAATTTTGTTTAATCCGTTCAATATATTTTTTGTCTAACTTCATTTAGCTAAAGCATTTAAGCAACACTGAAATAAATAAAATAAGCGCCTAAAAGCACGCAACACTGGCAAATAAAATTACATATTTCTTTGAAATACAAGGTCAAACAAAAGCAATAAATAAATTCAACTTGCTAACTTAATATTTACTAAAAAGCCAAAACAAATTTAAGATTCCTTAAAGCAAACAAGTGTACACATTTTAATTACACTTTTCGAAAAATCAACATTTTAATTAAATTAATAAAATTGTACACTACAATGGTTAGAGAAGAAAAACAAATGAAATTTACCTGGATATAAAAGTTAGGTAAACTTTATACACAGCAACAGAAAAATAATAAAGTAAAAACAGAAGAATAAAATAAAAAACAAACTTACAAATAGAAAAAAAGAGATTATAAACTCCATTTAAGTACTAAAAGTAAATAAGTCATTGCAACTATACAGAAAAAAAAATAAAAATAAAAAACTTAAACAAAAACAATTGTCAACAATGAAAGAACAAGAATAATAACAATAACAGCAATGCAATAGTTAAAGCAACAAATATGCTTACTTCTCTTAAGTTTCTAACTACTGTTGACTTGTTGCGAACAAAACAAACATTGTTAAAAACTTAAACAACAGCAACAAAAAAAGTTATATATCTTAGTACACATTTTTACACATACACATGCATACAGGTGCATGTGTGCATTTCAGTTAGCAGAAATATATTTGTATGTACCAAAAGAAAATAGTAAAAAAATATCAAATTTGTTTTAAAACTCTCACAACGACTTGTGTGCACTTGCATGAACATATTAAAGGAATAAAACTCTAAGAAAGCTTAAAATAAGCAGAAACTTTAAATTTTGCAAACATGCATACGTGCATACACACATACGTACTTGCATAAGTATTTATTTCACTTACACAATTTGACTTTTGGTTAAACACAATGCTAGTGGTGCAAAAAAAACTTGTAAACGAATATAATGCTAATATTAGCTTTAAATATAGTTTCTTAAGAGTTCTCCCTGCCTTTATTTGTAAGTGTTATTTGTAAGTGTGCAATATCAAATGTGTGCTCGTAAGAGGCTGCTGTTTGAAATTGGTCAATCTAAAATGGAAAACAAGAAGAATATATAAAACACTGTGGTTGTTTTTTAACACATTGCTCAAGACGCATTGTGGAGCGGATCATAAAATGAATCTATTATATAAATATGCAAAAACAAAATTTTGGATAATTTTTTTCTCCTTTGTTTGCCAGCCGATTTTCTTTATTATTTTTTATTATTTAATGGTAGATATTGTTGAGCTTTACTGACACGTTTACTGAATCGTTTCAGTATTAAAGGAATAAAGGGCTCCTAAAGTCGACACCATTACAAATGCTAAAAATACTCACGTACATTTACTAATGTAAGAAGTGGTTCAAGTAAAAACATATGCAAAGCAATGAGAGTGTTTAAGATAACCTATAGATGTATATGAGTAAAAAGATTTTTTCTCTTCAAATGAGTGAAGTTGAATAAGAAAAAAAAGAGATCAGAATTGAAAGAGATGAGAACTTAACAATGTAAATGTGCATGTTTGTATGCAATTTTATTTTGTTTATTGTTTTTCCATGGGAAATGCAACTAAAAATAGGTATACGTTTAAACTGGCGATAGAATTTCGACCACTAGGTGTACTCTAGTAGTAATAAATCGTTAATACCACGTAGATCATCGTGTATTAAATCCTGTTCTATGATTTACATGCAGCGTTTTGCTACCGCATAAGTAGTTTAAAAGATATAGATTTATTCAGTTTGACTCACTGTTTGACGCACTTTTGAGTCAACTAAAGCTTATATTAGCTACGAGTGGCACCTAGAATTGTATTCTAGGTGGATTACAATACTACGAAACTCTTAATGCGAATCTTCAACCTTAAAAACAATCTGAGGTGATCATCATATTGCATTGCAGTTCAATGTTTACTCCTAATGATCATTAGTTTTTTTTCTTTAGTCGGGCATACTACGATCTACTCCTGCAGGAGTCTGAATATGATTTTTCCAAAGGGAGGGGGTGTAGAGGCCTCCGAAAATATTGTTATGTTTTACCGTGTAGCTTAACATAAATTAATTTGGATGACCCCATCACTAGTGTATTGTCTGCTACTCTATTGGTTTGGATGTCGCGGGTTCGATTCCTTTAGGACTCCCGCGGCTTGTGTTTTTTTTTTAAATTAAATTAAAATATTTGTTTTTTAGTTTTTTCCAGAACTGTTTAAAAGGACTGTAAACAGTTAGATTTGATCTGGTGAGGGATTCTTTTGGAAGGATAACTTCTCGCATACGGTGAGAAAGTTGACTTCTTTAAATTTATATAAAAAAGTTTTACTTTTGCTATAAAAACAATCCAGTTTAACAAATTACCTCCATTTCGCTTAATATTAAAAACCTGTCGTTTTTCAAATGTTTGGCATCATATCCTCGTTTTTATTCTATTTCTTGTCTGTATATTATGGTTTATAAAGAGGGCAATTTAATTTTCTTTATTTTATGCTGCATTCACTTCACATTTGTTATATTGTATTAATGTTGTTGCTGTTGTTGTTGATGATGTTGGTGTAGTAACTTTTTCTGATTGTTTGTTAAACAAACAATAAAAATAATACACACACACATATACACCAACAGAAACTTAAAAAAGCTAGTTAAGAAATGAAATATTTCTATACAAATTTCTATCCATTTACTTTTCGCATACGAACGAACATATGAACATGGAATAAATACTTTATATTTGCTTTATTTGCAATTTTTGTATGATTTTATTTACTTTCTCTCTCTCTCTCTCTCTCTCTCCATAAACATTTATTTATTTATTTATTGGTACATATTCTACAAAGTAAATTTGCAGAATATGGTTGCACAAAAATGGCGCCGCACTGTGGCTGAAAATCGTTTTTCATTGGCCAAAACTCAAATTTTTTTTTGTCACCGATTTTTAAAATTTTTACGCCCTTTTGCAGCTAATATATCCAGATTAAGGTAGCCAAAAAATTTAAACTATTGATAATTGTGAGCGTGGCATGCTGTCAAACTCAACGGTTTTTTTAATTTCAGAAAAAGGTGTTTTTCTTTTGTTTTTTATAAAAAATAAATGGTTACTACTCGCAAGTTATCATCGATAATGGCCTGCGGTCTTTTTTATAATGTTGGTAGGATTATAGTCTTTAGTTTTTGTAAGTGGTCAGAGCTCTAGCGTTTAATATTAAGGGCGTTACGGAATATTTATGAAACTACTATATTTTTCTCAAATTTAAACTTTAGTGGAATAGAACTTCTAGGGAACAAAAGGGAACAAGAAATGTATACCACCCGGAGAAAGGTGAAAGTGTCCTCTTTAACGCTATATATACTTTTGCACCCGCCACGAGCCGCCTGTAGAACACTTTTTTCATTTTAATGAAATTACTCCAAAGTACTCGTATACAATGGTGTATATAATTTTCACTTTTTTGCCTAAAAGTTTATGTTTTTTACTTTAGACTACGTAAAACTAAAAAAATTAAATATAATACCTGCGAAAGGGTTTAATGGCTTTGTTTTGATCAGCCAAAAATTGGTAATAAAATTATCACAAATTATCACAAAATTCTACAGTAAACATATGATCTGTTACTAAATTTACCTGTTATCAAATGTTAGGGTCAACCAAAGTCATAAGCAATTTTATAACAATAATCGCGACATTAAAGCACTAAAGAAAAAAAAATAACCCAACAACAACAACAAATATTGGCGAGATACTAATCAGTTTTACCTGATATTAAGGTCTGGACAACATGTGCAGTTTTGTGCAATTTAAGCACTACCTGCTATGAAATTAAAGATCAATGTGTGAATAACATGTATCTAAAAATGTATAAAACTACGGATTCGATAAGGGATTACTCAGTTAATCCTCTAAGTGTACGGATAAAACATAACAGACGCAAATAAAAATATTCAGAAAAATATGGAGAGCTTCAGTTATAAAGAACTGGCCGAAGAGTATTTTAGAAACAAAAACCAGGAAGATGTTCTTAGCTACGTTAAAATAAAATTAAACTTAAATTCGTGGAACACATACTAAAAATCAATTATGATTTGGATTTCGGGTCTTCAGGATCAATAAGAAACAACGAAACCAACAAAGAGTTAAGAAGTTCAAAAAAGAAACATGTTCAAGATGAATATCGCAAATTAGGATTGATTATAGATCAGCCAAAACAAGGGTCAGGCAATACAAATGATGGCAATACCGCAAGAAGATTCTTTTCAGATCCAGAAACAGCATCTGAAATAACAGGAGTGGATTTAAACCTCATTTTCAGATTTAAAATAATCCTAGAAGTACTTGCGTGCAATGAAGAAATTGACTCTAGAAAATTTGGAGATTATGCTAAGGAAACTGCAAAAATATATACAACCAACTACCCATGGAGAAATATGTCTGCAACAGTTCACAAAATCCTTTATCATGGAGAAGATGTCATTAAATATCATTTGGTGCCACTTGGAGATCTATCAGAGGAGGCTCAGGAAAAAAGGAACAAGGATTACAGATTTTATAGAGAGCACAATACTAGAAAAATTTCAAGAAATTCAACAAATGAAGATCTATTTAATATATTATTGGCAACGTCAGATCCGTTTATCTCCAGTATTCGAAATCAATGGAAAGTGGAACATCGGGATTTAGATGAAGAAGCCAAAAAACTACTAAAGAACAGAGATAGCACAGAACAAAATATGGAATATTTGCAATCAATATTTGAGTCAAATGAATAATAATTATAATTGCCTTTCATTGTTATTTAAGTACGAAAAACATAGTATTAGTAAAAAATAATAATAAACGAACCTACCATTGTTACAAATGCTATTAAAATTTATTGCAGTTTTTATTTTAAAATGTTTTTAAAATTATCAAATTTGACAGCAAAAAATAATAAATTTTTCTGTAGTAATAGCAATATTTTTAGATAATATTATTAACGTTTTTTTTAAGTGTAACTATTCTTTGAGTGTAAACAAATTTGCAAATTTGTCAGCAAAAAATTTTAAATTTTTCAGTAATAGCAAAATCTCCAGTTGATTTTACTATTTTTTTCAGTGTACAATTTTTTTAAGTGTAACATAAAAAAAATTCCATTATTACAAAAATTATTTATAATTATTATTAATTTCCAAATATTCAAATTTTTTAATAAATAAAAAAATAATAATTCCATATTTCACTCTAAAAGTTAAAAAAAATTCAAAAGTTCAACTTTGACCTAGAATTCCTTAAAAAGTCCTCAATCAATTTTAATAAAATTTAAACTGAGTCAAGCTGAACTAAATATCTATCCAATAAAAAAAAAAATTACTTCAATATTTTGATCGGTTCAAAAGTTACAGAGTTTTGGCCAATGAAAAACGATTTTCAGCCACTGTGCGCCGGTAACTGGATCATATGTCCATGATGTTATTAACAATATTTTAAAAATGTTTATGTGACTGACTATACCCGACCTATGCCTCCACATAGTACCGCAAATCAGTCAACCAGTGCGAGCGCGACGGAAAAATCTCGAAGACCAAACAACACACGCAAGCCTGACAATTAAAAAATAATTACGATGACGCGAGAGCTGTTCTTCAGCCCAGAGTTGCTTAATGACTGGAGGAAAATATAATTTTTTTAAAATGAAAGTTTACAAATTTAAAACTTCTGTAGAGGATGCATTCCAGTCTAATGTACATAACTGGGCAAGTAAAAATTGATGAAGTTTTATAACACTCAGTGGTTAGATCTCTTAATAGTGATATTTTTAATAAGAAAATTCGGATTTAAGGAATTTTTACATATTAATTTAGTTTCATATTTAAAAATTCACTAAAATTCAAAATTTTTATTGAGAATCCCACTTTCACGTCCCTAAATCATGTGTTGTACTGTGATAGTTGATGTTCTGACTTACTGGTATCCAACCAACCTTAACAAGTAATACAATTAAACAATGAACGCTAATAATATGATGTAGCGACGTCGAAATCAGTTAAATTGTGATAAAGAAATCGAAATTTTTGTTAAATTCAATGGAATTCATGATTTGAACTCGATCCAAAACATATTGTTTTCAATTTTAATTTCGTTACTTTTTTCTCTCAAACTCTATTAGTATATAAAAGTGATAAAAATTATCAATATAATTATTAAGATTTTTTGTAACCACAGTTTCCAAATTATAGCGTCTGCGCGATCAAAAAATTTTGACTTTTCGGTTTGAACCTTCAAGGATTATAAAACTTAAAAACTCAAACCATTGGCTTTTGCATGTTTTTGTAGCATATTGTTTTCCTAAAAAAATAACTGACCATTTTTATAAGCTACTCCGTTCTACTGTCTATTAGAAGTAGAGCTGCTCTAAATTAATTATAAAAATACAAAAAATTAAATTTAATGTTTGTATTTTTTTTTATCATGGATAAGTCAATCCCGTTGCTGTTTTTTATCCATCCTTAGCCTTTGGTTCACTAGACTTGGACATGCATGCTAAGTCTGGCTTTGCTAAAGAGTTAAGTAAATTGCCCACATTTAGAAAAAATATTAATAATTCAATAAAAATTACCAAAATGGCAACGCTGTCTGTAAGCTTCCTTGAGTTTGTGTTTGTACGCCAGTGTGAGTGTATTTTGAAACAATGTAGCTTACAGTATTTTACTTTGTATTTTTTTTTTTCTTATTTGTGTTTTTTACTATTGTGTTGAGATTGGTTACATTTTGTCGCGTCCACAATAATTTAATTTTATCCTTGTTTCGGTTAAGACACATAAAACCCACAACAAATATTGCCAGTTTTTTTGTTAAGTGAATGCTGTTTTCTGTTACATTTCTATCGTTATACATTTTATATACATTTTTACAAATCAAACAAAAGTCATAGAAACAAACTAGAAATTGAATAAAGAACTAGTAAAAAACTAAATGTCATAAATCGTGGGAAATGCATCGTATTTCATATGTTCAAAAAAGTGGAAAAGCCATCATCGTTGAGTTGTATTAGGTGAGAGAAAGAGTTAAGTGTCAGAAATGTGCTAAAGAAACTGCCAACTACGCTATTTATTATTTATTTTGTAGCAATTTGACTGATATGTACAAGTATTGCAGCCGCTTTGTCGTTCTATACTTCTGTAAAAACTGTTGTTCTTACTTAACGTTACGTTCTCCCTTTCTCTTCATAACGCATCTCACCAAATTTTCAGTATAAATTTTAAACACTTTATTTCCTTCCTAATTAGACAATTAAAAAAAGTCTGAATTATCTAATGTAACCTTTGAACTCGAGCCTGCCTGCTTGCACAACTTTCAATGAAATAAGTTTGTGTTTGAGGCGAACTACCCGATAACTAGAGTTTTAAATTTTCGTTTGAGCCATAACATAAATTACACCTGCCAGATATTTAAATTTATATTAATTTTGAATTGAATATATTTGTTTTTAACAATTTTTTTAACACAATTTTCATTTGTCATAATTTTAGCTTAAGTTTTCAACTGCTGATGTAATAATATGAAACAAAAAAAGCAAAAATTAATATTACGTTAAGAAAACAATAAAAATACAAAGGAGAAGCAAAAAAAGTAAAAAAGCGACTAACAAATAGACAAGAAAATGTGTTAATTGATAACATGTCTTAAAATATTAATTTTAACAAACATTTCTCATGCAGAGGGATGGCATTATTATTCCCATTTTAGCTTCAATTGTTATTAAAAACGATTTATAAGGAGTGTTTAGTACTCATAAAAATATGTATTATGTATAAATATCGTTAAAATACCCGCGCACATAAGTGGAAGTGTTTTTCTCAAGCGCGCCTAAAAGTAGTGCTTTTCATTCATACACAATGGCACTTCCGTTGCCACATAAATTCTGACACTTTTTCATTGTATTTCTTGGCTTGTGCTTATATTTTGTGAAATGCCGACAATGTTGCTGTTGGTTTTCATGGATGTGCAAAAGTAGTGGTTACAAATGTTTCTTTTTGTTTGTTTGTTGCTTTGGGAGGTTAAACAAAATTTAAACAAATCACAATTACCTAAAAAAAAGTTTAAAAAAAGTAAACACGTGAAAGAAAAATATAAATTTTCGTATGCGACCAAGAGTTACTCACAAACGGAAACAAAAACAGGTGAAAAAAATGCAGGCTATATACTTCCAACAAACTCAGTCATAATAACATCTTATATGTATGGCAATCGAGAAAATACTGTGTTAGAGTTGCTGTTTAGCTAAAATCCTTGGATATAATGACAGTTGCAATTGCTAACAAAAATCCGTACGTCCGTACGTCCTTCCGAACGTCCAACTTTGAGCTTAAGCAGTTCTTGTTTTGAGTGGGGCTTCAGTAGAAAAAACAACTGTTTCGTCTCTCAAAACTGTAGAATTTTTCTATTCATCGTTCTATGACTTTGCTATTTTATCAAAGCAAATATCATCATCAAATGAATGAATGGTTGACTTAGAAGTTCCTTCCGCTACTTTTTGTTGTTTTCATTTAACTTGTAAATGGGCGAAGTTCTTTTTTTTAATACAAATATTTTCCCTAAGTGGCTGTAGTAGTTTCATCATGTTAGTTTGTTGCAGTTGTATATATCATAATATTTGTTAGAGCAAAAACAACCGGTAAAATAAATATTTTATTTCAGCAGCAATGTCAACAAGAACTACACATCGTCATATGAATTCAAAAAAAGCCCTAAGTTATATTGAAAAAGTTTAGCAAGACACGCGAGAAACTCGAATATGAAAATTTAACCAACATTTTTCAAAAATTTTTCAACTGAAGTTATTTCTTATTAAGATATTAGTAAAAATTTTCAGGAAAATTTGATTTGATTTTGTGCTTCGTAATTTTTTTGTGATTAAGGGCTTTTTTGATAACATATAACGAATTCCTAGTTGAAACAGTCAAAAAAGATGCAGAGAAAAAATAATATCTGTCTTACATATAAACATATAAAAACAGGTCATTTTCGAAAATACAGAAAAGACCAAGAAAGCTAATGTGACATACATATAAATATTATTTATGTTTAAAAGTAAACATTTTTCAAAAATAGGTATTGATGAAATCTAAAATCGATTAAAATGTGCAAGCAAATAGTGAATTCTCGAAAGAAGAAAAGCCAAAAAAAGTGACGCATAGTTTTTAACTTTTTTTGTAAATTATAAAAAAGCAATTTAATGAAGTCGATGTATCACTCTACTGTTTCCAACAAAATTTTTAAAAGCTTTTTAGATAATTGCATTCAAAATCAAACTGCACAAGGCAGCATGTTGCTTAACACATTTAGCGCCATATGCGGCACTGGTCCCCACGACCTGATTTCTCGTTCGGGCCATGTATTCGCATATCCACACGCAACCTTGATGTCATTAAGCGTGAAAGTGGCACATTGTACACGATTTACGTTGGCTTTATATACACGGAATGAGTCTGTTCATCCAGGAGAACGTGGATTTGTGATTGGCCCGAGCACTTTGCATACCCATAATACGTCAGGGGCCTGACTAAATATTGAGTTATTTGGTTCAATGAGACCAGGATAGATTTTTATAATAGTATTTTTATCATTTTTATATTAAAATAAACAATTTTTTACCATACCAAAAAAATTTTTACACTGAAATCCATTTTTTTATTATTCAAATTAATGTTTTTACTTGTATCTGTTAGTATTAAGCAATGTACACCGTTGATCACGCGGCCCCAGGAAGTAATTTTACTTCAGGGGTGCAGCAGGTGCACACACATAAAATTGCGGAAAAACAATGGAAAAAGTGAAAGCGTTCACTTTCTCTTTTCAAATATAGAATAAGTAGACCTAAACAGAATGTCTTCAGGAAAAAAAATTTGGTCCGAATGATTGGCGCGAGATGTGTTAAAAGTGTCATACAAAAAAATTTCACGCCTTTTCAACACAACATGACACGACAAAAAGGCTCAATTGCAGGACACTACGTTTGAGTTCGCACAACAATGCACAACATGGTGTTTGAGTTGGCATGACATGGTAGGGTCTAAACTTTCTCTGTATGACACTTTTAAGCAACACAATGTCTTGTGCAGGGCTTTAAATGCAAATTAATAATAATAAAATAATAGCAATAAAATAAATTTTGTAAGTTTTTTTCTTCTTTTTTCTATTATTATAAAAATATACTCATACTTCAAAAATAATTACGAAACAATATTTTAAAGTCCTTTAGGCAAAAATATAAAAATTAAGGAGTGTGATTATTCAAACTTTTTGATTAATCAATATACCGACCGATTCATTAAATAATTAAGGATTCTGATTAATCAAACATTTTTAATTTTGATTATTCGAATTGTCAATAATTTCGTTTAAAAATATAAAACTAAAATATATTAAAGAAAATGAAATTGAGACAAAAACTGATATTATTAATGCAACTGACTTCTACCTGAATTTCACACTACCATAACAACTGCGTACAGAAATAATTTACAAAAATTTCTTAAGTACTGATTTTATAAGAAAAGTACACGGAGTTATTGACATTTAGCGGTTATTACAGGGGTGCAAAAATAATAAGTGTAAACTTTGCAAAAATTGATGTTCCGACAATTATTTGGAATCGAATTTTTTTACATTTAATTTTTTTTATGGTTTGCAATCAATTTGCGATTGCTGTATGCGTTGGATTTTAAGAAAATTTGGGTTCCCACAGAATCCAATGTAGTCGGAGTTAGATTTAAAAATACGAAAAACATACTTTCGTGTGATGTTTTATATTCAATCTAGGAATTACTATCTGTTCTGAACATAAAACCGATAACATTGAAATTCATCTCACAAAAGTATTTTTTGTCATCTTTGTTACCATCTAACTCCGACTACATTGGAGTCTGTGACACCCTGATTATTTTAATATTTCAAAAAGTAACAAAACAATTCCATACAAGTCTACATGACTATTTTTCCTTCTAGAAATAAATTACAATGTGTAAACCTGAAATTCAGGCTTAAGCAATAATTCGGTAAAAATCCATTAATCGTGAATTTTAATAATCAATAAATAAATAATCTATAATAATTAAATTTTTTTTTGCGTTATCTATTATCTTATTTCCATATCTACACATATGTATTTAGTTTACTCAATCTCAAGGTTTCCTATTTTTTCATATAGAAAATGTCCTTATCCAATAAGAAGCCACACAAAGGAATAGCGAAATATTCGATAAGGGTTGTAAATAAATACATTTTATAAAACAAGAGACATTGAGCTTGATTATACTTAATATAACTAAATAATTCTGACTTTTGTTTATTTAGAATGTTTTACGAGTAATAATTGATTAATCGCACATCTCTAAATAATACAGGTTTTTTTCAGATTTTTTAATATTTATTTTTTGTGGACACGTACGTAAATTATAGTTTTGAGTTATGGGTAGAGTTGGGTCCAACTCCTTCAGCCGCTCGGCTTAGACAAAAACCTCTCATCAAACCCATTTAATTTATACGTGTTTGATCAAAGATTTTTGTCTAAAACGAGCTGCTGAACGAATTGGAAATAACTGATTTACGTTCAAATTTCACCTATTAAAAAAAGGCAGTTTTATGAAGTTACAAAGGGAATAATTTTTTTTTAATTTTCACATCGAAAACCATTAATATTTTAAACAAAATTTTAATTTCGAAAGAAAAGCCCTTAATGAATTTTCCAAATTTAGTTCCAATGAATTTTCAATACAAAAAAAAAATAAATAAAAAACTAATCCCAGTTTCTTCTGTACGGCGTGGCGGATACAACTACCTTCTAAAGGGCATAAAAAATAAAAGTAAAATTGTTTGCAAAACTTTTTAATAACATTGATTTTAATATTCTCTACAAAATGTTTTTCACGTTTTATTTTCGCTAAAAATTTACAACAACACCCCAACGCCTCTTAATAATTTTTTTTCTTACCTTAATATTTGCCACACACAAACGCACACATACACACACACACACACACACACACACACACACACACACGCGCGCGCACACAAACAAACACGTCTTGATTTTTTTATTACTTTACCTTAAACAAGTTGGTTTTTTTTCTTCATTCTTAATAAAACATTTTTGTTTTACAATCAAAGCACGAGCAGAAAATAGTATTGAAAAAAAACAGGTCATATTTTTCTAGCCTTTTATTTTTTGTGTGTATTTTTGTGTTTTTCATTTCTTTTTTTACTTCTTCTATTTCGTTGGTTTCATTTTAAGCCATATTTTATATTTCTTTCTTAATAAACGTCATTTTGTGCCAAATACACCAGACAGTTAAATCGTGCTAGTGGTAGTATTGGGGCAGCATTGTAAAGGCCAGCTATAACGGATGTAACAACAAGGATGAAGTCAAACATAATCTTTAAAGGTTTTAAGGAAATAATAAGAGAAATTGATGGTTTTAGTTAAAAATAGAAATTAGAGTATAAATTAAAATATAATTTAAATTTGTAAAATTAAAAAAAAAATAAAAACAAAAAGACAGTTTAAAAAAATAGTTTTCTTTAATTCAACTTTTTTATATTCTGGTATTTTGGAATTGTTTTTTACTGTTTGTTTTTTAACAGCTATAAAATTTAAAATAAAGTTTTTTTGAAGCATACTTTTAAGGGCCTATTATTTCTCTTTACCAAATTGCTATTTTATGCAATTGTTTATTTAACACTCTCGGGATTCATTGTAGTATTTGACCGTAATCACGGTGTTAATATAACCCAGTTATGCAAATACCGGAAATTTACTTAGAGTTATAACAAACCAACAAAAAAAAGAACACTAACTAATTTCATCCCCTTGTAAATTTCACATTTATTTTATTTTATTCAATTGCCGGAAATATTAAGGGCACTCCGGCACGCACACAAATTTTTAACTTCAATACAAACAAAGTTTCCTTAAAGAATTTATTAATAATACGGCTGTTGTTGTTTTATTGATGTAATAAAATCGTAGCAAAACATTTAATTTCCCATATGGATTTTGTTGCTTTTCAGTATGAATTTCAATAAGAACTAACTAGCTTACCTCACTCAGCAGCCGACCCCCCCATTCCTTCTACTCTAAATGATTTTCAAAGTATGCACTACAAATATATTATAGGAAAAAGTTTAATATTTTATATGCATGTACATATTATAAAATATTAATTGGGGAAGTGCCGGCATACAAATTTAGATTAAATCGTAATTTAACCACAGAAAAAAATAATAAAATCTAAAAGTATTAAAATTTTCAAGAAACAGCTAGAGAAAACTCAATAAAACTTTAATAAAGAAAGCGAAGCTGAACAGAAAAAAGTTTAAAAATAAAAAACTAAAATTTAAAACTAAACTATTTAAATTTTGTACCTTAAAAAAAGTGTATGGGGCTTTGTTGGTAGCTAAAAGGATTTTTAAGTAACAAGTAATGAAAATTTAATAAGAATTTAATAATAATAAAAAAAAGAAACAAAGCTGAACTTAAAAACTAATCGTAGCGTACCTTTTGGATTAAGTTAACTTAAAAAAGTAGAAGTTTTCCAACCAACATATTACATAAGATTACGCTAAAGTTAACAGATTTTAAACTTAAGAAAAGTGCTAATTGCGGTTGCTGAGCACAAAACAAGATTCAATTCCCATTAAAGAAATTTAAAGCCATTTTCAAAAACCACATTTTCATTGCTTCCAAAGTTTCCAAAGTATCACTAATTGTCAATTAAGAACTTCTTAAGAAGGAAGTTATATTAAAACATGCAAATAATAACACTGATTCTGGTAGAGTACATAATAAAAAAATATACATGTATAAGGGGTTTGAAAGCTTTCATTTGGGACTAATTTTGGAAGAAGTTATACTAGCCCTCTTTGCACATTGTTATATTGAATCATCATAGCAAATCTAGTAATCCTTACGTTGAAGGTATAATATATGTGTTCAGCACTTTTATGTTGAATAGAACGAGTTCCTTTCTTTCAAAAGTGGCAAAAGACTTCCCTTCATCGGCGACGCAGCAGGTTAAAATGTGTTACAATAATATTATAAGTCTCTACGAAGGCTCCAAAGCTGCAAACTCAATGTGAATACCAAAACTCAAAATGTGTAATATGGCATTACGCTCTATTGCGATGCGAAAGCAATTTCAGTGTAAAAATAGTGTTATTTTGTATCATTTTTTCATTTGCATCGCAGTAGAGAGTACCCCCAGACCAAATTCTAGTACTTATGAGATTTCGAGCAAAATCTTCTGGATTTTGTGCATGTGTAAATGCACTATGATGGTTAGTTTCGTATAGAGATGTGCGTGTTTAGCGTGAATCATGCGTGATTAGCTTTTTGTTGCAATCACGTGAGCATACATGAACGTGAGTATAAAAAATTTAACGTGAGTAAGCTTGCATTAGAAGATTTTCAGTGTTTTTTTTTGGTATATTGTAATTTTTTTTATATAATTTTTTTTTATTATTTGATAGTGAGTTTTCGTAGTTGTGCCCCACTCACTTGAATGAACATAAAAACATGCGAATGTGTGCAAGAAATATAAGATCGTGCATAAGTCCCTTTTCACATATCGGCAATTGAAAGACAGGCGGACGAAGTTTGTAGAAGAAGGGGCGAAGATGTAGAGTGTTTAGTACACGACCCTCTGTACCGGCCATTTTTTTATTTCTCTTTTGTTGTCGCAATTTTCACCTTGCTTTATATCATACTTCTCAAGCCCAAGTCGTCTCCTTCAGGAGAATCTTCTAATGCCGATTTTGTGCAATAAACTAATTTTCCTTTTTTTTAATCAAATTTAATTTTTATAAACAAATTGTTTTATATGTTTTCGGTAATTTAAGTAAACCACAGAACAAAATAAATATGTAATAATAAGTAAATAAACTGCGAAAATGGATGAAAATCGAATATGGAAAAATTTCTGTTTGTCTATTAATTTCCAATATGTAAAAGCTTCAGGCAAGAACAAAAGAGAATTAAAGAAATGTCCGGCAAGAAAATTCGCATATGTGAAAGGGACTAAGTAAAATTTTTTATCCTGAGCGTGAGTGAAAAGTCACTCACTCTTGTTTCGTACTCATTCAATCTCAATTAATACTAAAATATACTTAAAAATTAAAAATGTGTCTTGTAATTACTTGAAAAACCCAAATTTCATAGTTTTTTTTCTATTAAAATTAATCATGACCATTTATTCCGTTTGTTTGTAATTTGAGATTTCTATTTCAGCCAGCTATGATTTTTTGAATTAATTTACAACAGTAGTGTAGTCATCTTCTACTTACAACCATTTCCCGAACAAACCTCTCCGTAACTAAATTAATTAACTAAAATAAAACTTAAAAAAATATACTTAAAAACAAATATTTCCTAACTGACTATTTACTGTATGACTTTATTGCCGGCAGTCTTTAATTTACCACATTTCAATATGACCTCTCGCTTTTTGTTTCATAAAAACTTTATCCTCGTTTGGTATTGTGTTTGCCCTGATGAATAGAACTGATGACAATTTGCTAAAAAATAAAAAAGTTTTGTTAGGAAAACTAATACTCAGAAAAAATTTAATTAGTGGGAAAATTTGTAGTGGAGTTTTTCTATTTTAAATTTGACCCTAAACATGAATATTGCATATTATTTGCATGCATAACTCTAGATTGCCATAAAAACTTTTATTTTCGTGGCATATAGCTTTATTATTGAAAAACTATCACATTTGGACACAATGCTAGTGAAAAGGCAAAAAAGGCAATAAAACCAGACATTTAATTTAGAATTTTTTAAAGAGTGAAAGGGAGGAGGCATTAGAGGATGATCAAAAGTTAATATATATGTTAACAACTTTTGACATTTAGGATGATATTATAAATTTAAAGAGCTAAATGTACATGATGGATAAGAAGAAAAAAGTTATAATCAAAATAAAAACGACAAACTGTGAAATACTATTCGTTTGTATATTTCATGTGTATGTGAAATATAAATTTACTACAAATTAAAATAAAAACAATAAAGAGTTAAACAAGCCAACACAATAATCATTATCAACAGCATCGCACCATCGCAACCACAATTATCATTTGCAGTCAACATATTGTTACTGTTGATGAATTCTGTTTCCGGTTGCAAAAGTTCCACTACCAAAAACACAAACCTACAAGTCTGCTCATACGCATATGTGCATGCATTAAGCTACAACAAATTCGTTTTAAAACAAAACGAAAAATAAAGTTGTGTACATATATGTATAAATTTTTAAATATGTACTCGTGTGTATGTCTCTTACTCTCATGTCTCCTTGGATGTGTAAATTTTATATTTATAAACTTGTAAATATGAATTTTAATACATGAGTTTTGTAATGAAAATTGTGGTAGAGGAGAGTTCAGTCATTTGCTTGCTTGGTCTTTTGGTTACTTACTAACTGGTTTGTCATGGTAATCAGGTGTAACCAAAATGATACACACACGCTCCACATACATACATTTATGCATTTTTAATTTCGAAATTTACAAGTTAAAATGGCAGAAGTATTAAATATTTAACACTGACCATATTTTTTGGCACCCACATTATTATTACTCCACTATAGTTTACCTCACACTAATACATGCATCGTATTTATATGCATAAAACGGAAATGATGACGAGATGTTTTTATTCTGTGACACACCATGACAAAACAAATCAAATATTTATAAGCATTTGTATGCCCTTCACCGCAAAACATGTGGAAAGGGTGTTTCATTTCGTTTGTAATTTCTGCAGTATTTATTTTCGACCCCATAAATTATGAAGAGGAAGTTGACTTAACGATGTCCGTCTGTCCGGTGTAGAAACACCTGGTCCAAAGGCCTCGGATAATTTGTAGCCCTAAATGTAAGATACATATATCTATTTTAATATGTCCAAAGATTTTTCCTAATGAAAAGCAGCTTTCCTTAAGTTTAGTTTTTGCGTCCCCATTTTCTTAGCAACAAACAGAAAAAAGTATTTTTATTCAAACAGCTGTTCTCACTTAAATATAGCAAAATTCTTTCCTCGCTAAATACATATCTTACTCCATGCTTTAATGAAGGGTATATAAGATTCGGCACAGCCAAACATAGCACTCTTCTTACTTGTTGTATGATAAAAAATAAAATAAAAGCGGAAATGTTTTCAACAACAAACATTTATGGTTCAAGTTTTATTTTATGTCAGTTTCATTTTGTTTGAGTGTTTTTAAAGCAACAAAAAATGTTTGCGACAAAATTTCCTTTTCATAGAAATGCAATTTTTTTGACAAATTGTTTAGAAAAATTGAAATAGTTTAGGAAATTTAAGACAATAATTTTTGGGACTATAAAAAGATGTATGGAAATTGTTTACTAAATGATGAGGACGAATAGTAGTAAGAAACCTTATTTATTCATATCGGCAAATGTAAAGTATATGCCCGGTGTGATTATGAAAGTAACACCATTCACATGAACACTGTTTGAAGATAAACTAAATTAATAATATATTAAATTATTCGAGATATGTTCACAGCCAAGGTATCCCTTTTGAGATTAGAAAAACCTATTGGTTAGTCGAAATCCTTCACTACTACTGGCATAAACCATTTGTCCAATATGGGATATCTCTTAGCGGTTGTTGGTTTGCACACGTAGCCATCACGTGATCTATAAATAAAGAATCCGTTCAAGACGTTCAGTTAACCATCGATCTAGTTTTGAGCAGCATTTGACCTGTTCGAAGACCAATTGCACGCATGTCTACATCACGTTTTAATTCGTTCCGATGCACATGGAATTATTTGCTTTGACTATTTAAAAATGGAAAAGCAATGAATGTTAAATATTACCTATCTAACGAAGAAATAAAGAAAAAACGTCCCAGTTTAATCCAAAAATTTTTATTCCATCGCGACAAAGCTCAGCCTCAAGTCTCGTGATAACTATATTTTCAAAATACGTACTGTGAAATTTATTCAATGACTCCTTCCCAAATATTTTTAATCGCAGCCAAGAAATTCGCAATAAATATTTTTTACTGAACTAACTTCTATTAAAAAAAAAACTTTTTGAAAACTTTGAATATCGAACCTGGATCTTATGCCATACAGTCTGAAATACATACTCGTACATTCATTTCCTTATTACTTAATATGAATACAACGTGAAATTGTAGAATTTGTGAATAACAATTTTCACAAATTTCTTTAAACAACTTTGATCTTTTAAATTCACAAATACAAAAATGAAAGCGTACTGCGTATGAAATAAATACTATTTACATTTTTGTTAACAAACTCTACTTAAATCGTTTCATACTATTTATGATTTTTCTGTGTATTATCGGTTTTCTGTAACTAAATTTTAATTCCATTTAAATTCTGTTTGCCTACAAATTAGTTTTGGGCAAACTGATTTAAGACAAAAGTCTTAGTGCAGCCTAAGAGAAACCGCATTAAAAACCAAACCGAAATGTTCTAAAAACTAATCGAGAAAGAAAAGTAAACTAAAAAGTTTTCTTTTAAGCCTTCAACCAGGGCTGCCGCTTTATTCTGATTGGGAGATTTTTTTTAAGGGTGTCTTTTATTCACAAATTGACAATCAAAGTTAATAAAAGAATTTGTGTAGAAAATATGTATATCCCACGGCCAAAACAGTTTTAACTTTTGTCGCTTGTGGTATGCGATGCGCTCATTGCCATGTTCATTATTTAAGTTACTACTAAAGCCACTATCAGATCTGTCACAGATTTCAATTTCGATTAAAAGCAGTTCGAATTCCAAAAATATCTTTTTTTTAAACTGAAAACACGAAATTTTTTGAAAATATATTTTCTAGTTCTTAAGATGATTTTATTTCCAAATGCATTGAAATTTTTAAACCTTAACAATTTTTAGTTAAGGCAAATTTGGTTTTTGACACATCTTGTTATAGATGTTGTTAGGAAAAAGAAATTCTTTGTGGCAACACTGTTTCCTACTCGAACACGTAGAAAACCACAGAAAATCATACACTTAAGCCGCATATATACATCAAACAAGCTAAACAAACACAAAGTAAATTATTTTTACGAAGTGTACAAAATATAGCCACAAATATTAAGTAGAATAAGTCCACAAACACAGATAGAGAGAGAAAGAGATTAAAACAGATGATGAAAAGCTGACTAACACAATCTTACCAACAAGAAAGCTGTTAAAATATGTATAGTGGTTTTTGTTTTAAGAAGCTCTGTTAGAAATAAAAACGAAGCACATTAACTTTTCTTCTTCGTACTTTTAACATGTTGGAGCAAAAAGAGAAAAAACAAAAAATACGAAAAAAAATAACAGCAGCAAGCAGGTCGAAATACTCAAGATGAGTTGTTATAAGAAAATAGGACTTAACACTAGAAATGTTTAGAAATCAAAAGCAATGAAAATCACAGGAAGCTTTTCTAACGAATAACAACATCTAAACAGATATTTTGTATATATGAAATCCTTTCATATGAAATAATGTTATTGTGTTACGCCTAAGGCTTTCGGTCCAGTTGATACTAGCAGGACTTACCAATCCTTACACATACGAGTATATGCACATCTTTTAAATTTTGCAGGGCTGCATGTATGCGTGGTTAAATGCAATTTTAACCCACAATTTTGTGGATTTCATTTTTTTTTGTGAACATTTGCTATGTTTTTGTTTATTTTTCGGTTACCAATCTTCATTTTCATTGTTACGGAAAAGGCCATGAAAAAACCAATGAAACAAATATGCATAAAAACAAGTGAACAATGAATGCTGACTCATTTTTAGTCGAACTACAATCTCAGCCCTGTTGTCAGTAAGTAACCCACACACAAGTTGCAGTTTACAACAACTTAACTCTTTTTAAACTGGCAATAGGGCAAACACCAAAAATAACAATGGACTTTTTCGCCAACAATATGTTGATGATAATGATGATGGCCGGGCAATAAAGCTGCTTGCCCATGTTTGCTGGTAATGGTGGATGTGTTGCTGTGCTGTTTAAATGATTTCCTATTTGATGGTGGTAATGGTTTTGCTGTTGTTGTAAATGTTGCAAGTTGTTGCACGTTTCTCTTTTTCCTCCTCACTTCATTTTGATGCCTTTAGTAAACATTTATTGGTCATGTTTCATTAACAGCTTTACAGAAGTCTAGATGGCAAAATAATGATTTAACACTGTAAAATGTACGAATAGAGTTAAGTTATTGCTATAGAAAACATTTAAAAATATGTACATACACATATAAAATTAATGATTTCTTCGCAAGTTTCTTATATAATAACGTTTAAAGAAATCTTAAAAAATAATTTTATATTTGCATTACAAAATACATAAATAATATAATCAAGAAAACCACAATTGCAATTGCAATGCAATTGCACATTTTTTACTTTACAGCATTCTTGCAAATTTCACTCTTAAGAGCATTTTTCGAATTTATCGATTTTATTTATTTTAATATGCTTACAAATGTTTTCTCGCAACGAAAGCAAAAGTTCTGATCAATAGATCGCTTTTCTATTTTGCATAGTCTACATTTTCTCCATCTGCATCTCATTTATATGATATTAAATAAGTGTTTTATTTTAAATATGTTCCTATCAATTACATCAGTAGACTATGAAAGAAGTTTTTAAATTTTTTTAACACAAACACAAACTACGAAGCCATTTCGGCTTGTCTGCAGAAACACCCAGGGTCTAGGCAGGAATCGAACCTGCGACCACCGGACTAATAGTTTAGTAAACTATCCACTAGTCTCCGGAGGGTTTTTTTGAAATCGAACGCGATATTTAGTTGTTTATTGCAATAGCAATTATCGGTAATAAGTTTGTGTTTTATAACAAATTTTCAATTCTGATATCGAGATCTCCTTAGAAATTGAATTACAATATTTATCAAATATTAAATGCAAATGTTACTGAGTTTTTGAATAAAAAATTTAATTTATTAGAGAACGGCTTGTGGTCGAACTTAGGCCGCCAGTTTCAAAGTAGTTACATTCATTTAAAGAGAAAAACCTACATAATTACTCCTTTCCTTCCCCATGGAAAAAACGGTAAACAAAATAAAATTGCATGCAAATATGCACATTAATTTTGTAAGATTTTGCTTGAAGCTGACACATTCACACCTAATAAATATTTAATTCTCATCTTTGTCAATTCTAATCTTTTTTTCTTTCTCAGCTTCACTCGTTTAAAGAACACAAATCTTATTACTCATATACATATTTATCTCGGGTTTTTACTTTAACCAATACTTACATAAGTGAATGTACGTCTGTATTTTTAGCATTTGTAGTGGTGTCAACTTTAGGAGCCTTTTATACCTTAAATACTGAACCGATTTAAATAATATGTAATCGGGTCACTAAAGCTCAACAATGTCTACCACTTGGTAAAAGAATTAAGAAAATCGACTGGCCAACAAAGGAGAAAAAGGGACCCAAAAATTTATCTTTGCCTATTTATACAACATAATATTTTAAGCAGCCCTTTTTAAGAGCATATTGTTTAAATTATTAGAGCATAAATTCACATTAAACGCATATTTCTGAATTTTTAATTTATTGATGATATAATGATATATTAAAACTTTTATTAAAAGTAAGTTGAATTGCTTGCCGTTTTCCTCAAGAAATTAAAAAATATTTCTTTTGGACAAAAGTGAAATCTCTAACGATATTCTAAATATATTAGAAAAGGAATTTGAAAAAACTCTTTTCCGTATTTATTCGCGACGAAGTATTGTTTTTTTCTGTTTATTAAGGGAAGAATATTTATCTAGTTGTTATGTATTTTTAGCTTTGAGCTCTATTAACTTTTTGGCAGTCAATATATATTGACTGCGATCCAAATATAACAATATGTGCCATAAAATGTCGCAATATATTTTCTTTCAAGTAATTTAACTTGTTTTATACACATCACGTCTAGTGTGTAATTGTCTAATGGTCAAATAAGCCATTGCATCTTTGTATTCTTGTCTATTTGTTGGGTGTTGTTTACAAAGTCAGGAGGTCTTTACTTTTCAACACACTCCTACAAAAAAAGTGAAACAAAAATAGAAAATGGTTACTTTAGTATTTGAGGATTCAGTTTACTGTGTAACTCCAAAAGCCACTGTTGATACAGCCGCAACTTTTGACTACTTCCGTTTCACATGATAGCAAATGATGTAAGGATATATTTTTTTTAAGCTAATGTATAGTAATAGTAGTAGTGTTAGTAGTTACAGATGATGTTCCTGTCGTGTTTTACACTTGTGTTGTTGACATTGGTATTATCAAGTCAGTTTAGGAAAAAAAACCAACACAAACAAATTCTCATTTACATGTATATACACACACAAACTTGTTAGTGTAAAGAAGTTAAAAAATCCTGAATAAACTCAAACAAATGAAGCGAAAGCATACGTACATGTAGTATGTGTATGTATATGGATAAGTTTGCTAAGTGTGAGATGCGAGTGAAAAAGGATATAATATTAGCTACAAGTATAATGCGTCTGTTGTTGCAAACAAGACCTAATCATTTGCCTGTCTAGCACTTGCTGACTATTGAACCCTCCCGTTTAACGCAATAGAGTGCCTGCCTGCCTGCCTGCTCTTTTTTCCCAATTTTTGAGGCTTATGACATGTTTTTGTGTGCTGCTATTTCCAGCCGTATGGTGTAAAGTTTGCTGCTGCCGGTTTGTCAAAATGTGAATTACTTAAGCAAAATCCACAAAAAAATTTATAAATAAACTTGCTTTTTAAACAAGAGTTTGCCGCTATACTTCAATGATAAACGTACAAATATTGTTGCATCAGTCTAAATTTTCTAACAAATTGAAAAATGTTTGTTGGATGGCTACTATTTTAAGTCGTATGATTTTGGGTTAATGTTGCTGACAAGCAGAAAATTTGTTGGATTTGATGTCACAATAACCATAGTTGTCATAGTTTTTGTTACACCGCAATATTTTCGCAAATATTTTTGAAGCCTTATGGCAAAAAGGGGTTTCTGGTGGTGGTTCAAATTGTTCGCTCTTATTAAAACTTGTGAAATGTTCTTTGCGAGTGTTAGATAAGATTGCATATTTGAATCAGTAAATGCACATTTTTCCATAAAGAAAGAAATATAATTTCGCAAATTTTGTCCCTTTAAAAAATATCAATTTGATTAATTGCATGCAACTCGTCAGCTACATACATACGTTTCTTCGAGGCGAGAAACAATTTGATAGTTTTCATGAGAGTATCAAAAAACTAGTGTTGAATTGTTTGTTAAGAAAACCAGGAATATAAAATATAAATTACAATTAGAGCTGTCACATATTCGGTTTAGAATCGCTTTAATAATTCTGATGCAAAAATAAAAGAATCCAGTGTAAAAATTTGTTTTTAAATGAAAAGGTGGTTAATACTTGTAACATGCCCAGTCTTTGAAACACATAATACTCGTATTTATTGCGAGTTTTTTTTACTTCTTAGAGCAAATTAAGCTAATATCATGGGGCCTTCGCGAAATCCGCTGCGAATGATTTTAGTAGCGCAATTATGATTCAGATCTTTTTCGTTTTTACCGCTTCAGCAGCTATTCTTTTAAATTTTTTTCTTGGATCACAAAATATTTCCATACCTTAAGGCTCAGCTTTGAGGTTCTTTTAGCATACGAAGTTTATAAATCCAATATTCATTTGCTATTCCTAAAATTTTCCACTTTGTTTGTAGAGAATAAGTAATTTACAAAACTAGATCCACATGTGATCGAAGCGAAATTCTATGAGCGTGCTGAATATACACTAAAACTAAATTTATAAATTTAGTAAAGAAATTTTAAAGCATTTAAAATAAAAATTCATAATAATATGAGCAATTTGTAAATCGTAGTAGCTCCGGCAAATCCCAAATAGACCTCTAAAACAACCGGGACCTGTCAAAACAGTGCTGCTAACATATAAAAAAAATATGGAGACCCATTATCGGTTTTAGCTTAAAAACCAACCATACATTATTATTTCAATAAAAACAATTTTGATACTTTTCTCTGCAATATTTATGCTTAAATTGAATACGAAAAAATTTATATAAAACATTTTCTAAGCATTCGTTGCACCAGAGAATTGCATCAGCTGCTTAATATTATTTTTCAATTTATTTATCTGTCTGTCTGTCTCTTCTTTGAAAGTCGTCTGTGCTTCGTACTACGTAGCTTTTATGATTGAATACAATTTGGTAGAATATTTATTACATTTTCGAAAATAAATGATAAACAGTCATATTAGTGAAAAAAAAACTTGCATAAAAATATGATTTTTTTTTTCAAATAAACGGATAGAATTTCAACAACGTTATTATGTCATGAGTTAGTTGAAATCTACAGTAAAATTACAGTGAAGAACAATAAATTTACGATCATAAAAAACTTTAAAATATTAAAGGGAAGATGTTTAGTTTTTGTCCACTAAAGGTTAACTATCAAGTGATCAATCTTTTTATATGTATAAGATACGTAAATCCTATTTACCAGTCAGTCCAGCTCCGAGCTTTGAATAACAGCACAATTCTCAGATATTTATTCATTTATTAGGTCAATAGATTATTACATCCTTACTGACTCAATTTGAATAAAAAATATAGAATTGTATATAAAAATAATTGGTTCAACAATTTATATAAAGTAAGATTTTCCTTCAGTACGTCGTTACTCTCAGATATGTCTATAAGGTGTTAACTTCAATAATTGCTACCTTGTTGAAGTTAACACATGCGCGACGAAAAGAACCATTATTAACATATACCAAGAGTTCAAAATTGCGAGCAGGTCTTAAAGGAACACTGAAGTTTAGTTGATTAAGTAGGAACTCTGAATCAAGATCAGCACAAATCGGGCCCAGAACAAATAAAGCACACAGCATCAATCGACGACTTTTTAGAGTTGGCAATTTTATCAGAGCAAGTCTGCTATGATACGGCGGCAAGACGTAAGAATTCCAACCAAGACCACGAAGACATAAAATTAAAAATTGTTTTTGTACCGATTCAATACTTATTAATATGAATAGAATAACAAGGATCCCAAACAATTAATCCATACTCAAGAATTGGTCGAACAAGAGAAGTATGTAAAAGTTTTGTAATATAAGGACCAGCGTTTCATTACTACAAGTACCCCATAGGCTTTATTTACCATTATTGAGATCTGATCACGAAAGTTGAGCCTATGATCCAACAGTATGCCAAGATCCAATATGGTTTGAACTTTATTTAAAATAGCAGTATCAATATAATAAGAAGTCTCGATCGGATTGAGTCTGAAAAATTTCATTTGCTTGCATTTCACTATATTTAACTTAAAAATTTAAATTAAATCTGCACCATTGATGAAAATTGCGAAAGAGGGCACTTAATAAAGTATGTCCATTAATATCGTTGAAAGAGTTTTTAACAATTTTAACAACATCGGCGTTCATCAGTTCTTTACAATGCAAAACAACAATAGGAAGATCATTGATGAATAAAGTGAACAAAATTGGACCCAGGTGACTGCCTTAAGGGACACCAGATTCTTAATATAACATTCCCAAATTTGACATGAGTTCTTTGTGATAGATAAGAGTTTAACCATTTTAAAGCAGAGTAACTAAAGCCCATAAGTGATAATTTGTGCAATAAAAAATTGTGGTTAACTTTATCGAAAGCCTTACTGAAATATATACTTAAAAAATGTGTTCCGATTCGCTTCCACTGTTTATTTATCATTGTTTAACATTTTGAATATATCTATTTAAAATACTAATCGTGCATATGTCTTATCCTCAATGATTTTTTAAAATTATAAATAGGGTTTCCTAGTTATGATTTCTACAAACATTTCATAAATTGAAAATTAATTGCTCTAAAAAATTATACTTGAAGATGCCACCGTAGACTAAAGAATAGTGTACTAGACTGTTAGTCTAGCTATCGCAAGCTTGACTCTGGAAGCTTCTGCAGACATGCTAAAAAGCATTCGCAGTTTGTGTATGTCTTAAAAAAATTGGTACTTTCTAGTATATTCTTTTTAAATAGACTTGAAGTGGAAATAGTTTTTGATTTAATACGGTGCCCATTTTTATTGCCATTCACTGTGCTTATTGAATTATGTGTATGACTGTCGGTACTGCTACTTGTTGTCAGATACCTTAGATCAAAGTTGCCAGAAATGAGATAAGTACAAAACGACAGGAAGAGAAAAACAAAATTAACTTTTAAGAAAAATTAAGTCGAATTTATATTAGCATTGCATTTTCGCTGCAGTTGCACCATCAAATTATTTTTCAATTTTCATTCAAGATTTTTACACATTCTGCTTCTCGAAATTCAAAACAGAAAAAAAATATCAAAGCTGCACGCAAATTTTTTAGCATATTGCCATCAATTTAAAATTTAGATAAAGAAACTGCTATCAGCTGTTTTCATGATTGTAATTTGAAACACTCTATGGAATGAAAATTTGTCAGTAAATTCTTGTCAACTGCTAAAAGTGAGAGTGTATTGGTAAAAAATGTGAGAGAGGATTATAAATCTTAAAGAAAATTTGATAGTGTGACTACCAAGGCAGTAGGAAACGTTATTTAGCGTCCTGATTGCAAAATTTAAAACTATTATAACTGTCCGAGTGCGAGCCCAATTTCCTACATCATGAATTTTTGATATGCGCATGACTATCAACGCTAAAAGCTTCTCCATTTCTCGTCTGTGGTTGCAACACTGATAGAAAAATAAACTAAAATCGCAATGGCAATTGTAAAATCGTAAAGCGCCCTTCTATCACTTAACCGTCTGTTCTCTGTGTACTTTCCCATTCACCAAGAATGTTACAAACATGATAACACATTAACTGGTTGATATTATTTGTCTGATTGTCGCTTTCAAAAACGCATGCAAATATAATTAAGACAATAAAAACTCAAGTAAAAAAACCTTAATACGTTTTCTAGAAAATAAAACTCTACTAACGGTGATTAATTCAATTTAGTTTTACAGTTATTTCGGCTACTAAATTGTATCACAAGTCTAGTCTATCAAAATAATTAGCTGATCTCTAAGCAATGTGAGTAAGAAACTACTATATGGCAACACTGTGCCTTAAATACACATGCATTATCAGATAAAAACACTAACATGTTCTCACAAATTTGCATACAATTGCTTTATTGTATATTGCTATACATTGAAAACATAATTGTGGTATTGTGGGCTTTACACTCGTTGTTTTTGTTGTTGCGTTTGTCATGCCACTCAGTGAAACATAACAGTACAATTCAATTGCATGCAACTCAATTTTACCAAAACAATTTTTGAATATACACTAATACTAACACACACACACACAGGCACTTCAAACGATATTCATCGTCAAATTATACTCCAGCAAACATGCTGGATTGATCTTCAATTGAGAATGATATGATATGAAATCCATTGGAACGGGTTGGACATTCTAAACTAAAATTTAATTAATTGTAATTTAGAATAGCATATCGTGTAGATAAATGTTTATTTGAACTTTTGACATCGAAGCAATTAACAAAGTATATTAAAAAAGAAAACAGGTGGGTTATCAATTGGACGCACTTGTCTGAATTAATAGGTATAATACGAAAGTCAGGACAACCTATACATATTTTCTTAAATAACTTTTAGTTGCCTATTTATTATAAGCAAGTTTCGATTTTCGATTGTAGTCGAATTAACTCGATGATCGAACGAGTTTTCATTTGCTATTATGGCGCACATTCTATAAAAATGGCGCTATTGTGAATTTCACTTAATTAAATTGTTCACAATAGTACATATTTATCAGCTGTCACTATAAAAAAATTTAGTTTGTTTACAAATATATAAAAGGAAAACGTGAATTGATTATTAATTAAGAGGATCACGACGGAATTATGGTTAGATGATTCGTCTGATGATTTAACTCCAGCGTGATTTCCCATTTTTTTGGCGTCTGAACTTTTGTAAAAATTCCTTTAGCCAGCTGAATGGTTTGTTCAATTAGGGAAATGAGATTTTCCAATGGTTGTTTATACTTAAAACCTTAGAACTGTATAAAATTAAAATAAAACAGTTCGCAACTGATATTTGTAAACAGAAATTGACAAATACAAATAAGTTTTACAAACTGCCATACAGCAGCGAAAGCAAACTTGTGTTCGATTGAAAATTCGTTTTACAACGAAATATTCAACAGTGCTGCCAACTCATAATATGAATTTGACACTTGATGCTCGATAGGCAGCGAAGATCGAACATCGAACGCAACTCATAATAAGGACCATAATGTGGATTTAAATTAATTACGGAAAAATTGGCTAAAATTTTGGTAGAAAGCTTTCCTGTAGCTGCGGACGGGTGGGAAAAAAAACATGATTGCTTCAACCAGATAAATAAACAAATTTTTCATTTGCATAATATGACCTTTTTAATAATGTTTTTTTTTTAAAAATAATAAAAAAAACAAATAACTATTACTTTAACTTTCATTAAGAAGCTGCTTATTTATTTTTTTTTATTTTTTTGCAACCGCAATATATTTTTGGTTGGAATTATCTTCTTGGCATTCCCAGAAGCGAACGATTAAGTGCATTTAAAGGTGGCTTTAAATAAAATATATCAATCTTAACAAAAATAGAAAATAGTGCAAGTCTTCAGCTATTGCAATACATAAATTATTAACAATTGTTGACTTTAAAAATTGTGTTTTAATTTTTTTCTATTTTGTGAATTGTAAACTCATTATTACAAAAAAGTTGTGCGTGTCGCTTTTGTTTACCCGAGTTTGCTGTATTTGCATTGAAAAATATTGCTGGGAATTTAGATTTAATTAAATCTTATTTGAAATTAGTCCTTAAATCAGGTGGAGCAACACCTAGAGGAAGAATAGAATTATCCCAAATTAATATATGTGACTGTGTTTCCACAACAACCTCACTGTTCAGAACCACCCAACTTTCAGTTTTTTTTAATAAAAAATAACGTGTTGTTCTTAAATCGCATTGATCTGAGTAATTTATTTCGTTAAATGTTGCACTTTGCTCCGAAGTTGCATTTTATCAATTTGTCAAATACTTTTGCATAAAAATGTTTGGGTTAATTTTTTTAAAACCTTACTCTTTCAATCCTTTGACTTTATGTTTGTTGGGCATTTATACAAACATGTGTACATGCAATCTTGCCACAAACAGCAAGTACTCCCAATACACACATGCAACTAACTGCACTTATAACAAGTATTTTTAATAACTCACTCTCTCACATACGAGTATGCTTTCATTTTGAAACGTAGTCATCATTGTTTTTTATAGCATAGATTTGTGTGTTCAATAATAATTTGTCTGACTATTGGATTGTATAAAAAAAAATGCCTTTATATGTATGTGTTGAGTATTGTATTGGGATATAAAGTTTTTCTGGTTTGTACTCGGTTTGCAAGTCTGTAAAATGTTCTTATGCTAGAATCGGTTTTGTGTATGAATATGATTGTTTTTAGCAAAATTAAATCATTTCCTTGTGGATTATAAACTTTGGCATTTGTTTATCCTTCTGTAAGAGTTTCGGGCCGAAACCAATTATTATTGGCTTTTTTCAGGTTTGTTAATAACTATTAAATACGATTTTTATTGTATTCATTTATATATAAATATTTACTAATATACATACATATATGTACATAATAAGTGTTTATTAAAATGATTGAAAAAAATGTTGCGTAAAAAATATTAAAAACCATCCGCTTGATTCGAGAAGCTTTTAAAATATTAAAAATTAATAATGATAATAAAACATTTGTGTGGTATTAAAAGTTTTGCACAAATGTATAAAATCAAAACCACTTTTCTATTTGCCTGATGTTTTCGTTTAAAAAATGTTTGCCATGATGAATTTTAAGATACAGCTGTAATGCTGTTGTTCAATAATGTTAAAAAAATAAAGAAACTCAATTAACAAAACGACGTAAGGCCATTGAGAAGTCAATTTTAATTATTGATACGCTTGTTAGCTTATTTGGAGCTCCAAAAATATTCAGCATGTAAAACCGTATGTTAGTTTTATTTCGCTCTTCATTGTTTGTTTGATTACTTTGAATAATTAAAATACCTTAATTACTTAAGGATTACTTGTATTAAAAGTCTTTTATTTATTAACTAACTCGCATATTTATTCTTTATGATATGAAATTCAGGCATAAACTTGCAAGATTTTCAAATAAGTAATTGCAAATAAACAGTGAAATCTTCATTAATAATCCAAAATAAATGAATTGATTAAATACCTGACTTATAAATTATATTGAATAAATCATTGCATATTTTTAGGGTTTATCCTGTTTCTACTGTTTGCCAATAATATTTGCATAATAATATTTTAATTTTATATTATTTATTGTTATGTCTTTCATGTGTGAATGCTTATTTATAAAACTATTTGCTTTGATTTTTTTTTATTTCAAAATTCTATACACAAATATGTCTTTAACTCTCACACTACAGCTATCACTAATTTTTTTCTTTCTTTCTTTCTTTCTTTCTTAATAATTATGCAGATTTTGTAATTATTTATTCTGTTATATTATTGTTGTTATATGAATATTAAAATTTATGGTATTTACTTAATACAATTCATAACAATTACATAAATAGAGAGAGTATTCAGAAAAGCAAGTATTTATGTAAATGCGTGATTTTATATGTATGTATGAGTATGCATGTGTATAACAACAAACATCAATAAATGCTTTTGTTTCCTTTTATGTTATTTAATTATTTAATTGTTTCACTTATCGCTTAATTAATATGAGATTTATGTAAACTTCGTGATAAAAAAATTAAATATATTTTTCAAAATTAATTTGCTTCCACAGCAAGAATTTTATGCTTTTTTCTTGCTTTTGCAATATTTGCAGTTTTTATTAATGTGTTTGATATTGTTTCATTAATGGTAACTATTTTACTTGTTAATAAACTGCGCCCGATCGAATTTCTCTTGTTTTGGAGGTTTAGAGCTTTAAATTGGCAAAACTGAGTTGTCACCGAGTTGACAGTTTTCGTTTTTTCTTTTGCTATAGTTCAGTTTAATTTGATGGACTGTTAAAACGACTGATTGACGGATTTCGTTAAAAAAATTGCCAGTTGCAAAATGTCAGTTGTGAGAAATATTATTTACTTGAAATTCTTATTGCTCCTGAAATTAGTTTACAAAGACTTATTGAGTAGTTCTCCTCGTAAATTTAGCGTAGTGATTTATTTTAAAATGCCTGGTTTCATACAATTCATGTTAAAATAATACATTTTCATAAAATGTCTTAAAGAATATAATACCTTGCGGTTATATTAAATTGTATCTTTTCAGAACAAAACAATTTTCTGCAATACAATATTTAATTACATTTTCCAAAGAAATGTGTTGGCGTACAAAATATTTGTAGATTGTTTGCATTTGCATTGTAATTAAACTAAAGAATACTGCTTAGAAAATGGCCTTAAAAAGCACCTTAACAAAAAAGTACTTAAACAAATTACCTAATAAAAATTTACTTAAAAATTTAAAATATTAAAGAAAGTCTTTTTGTATGTAAAAAAACTTCAATTAAAAAAAAGTTTACTTAAATAAAGGTACTTTTAAAAAATTACTTCTTATAAAAGCATATTTTAACAAAAAAACGTACCTAAAAAATTTTTTTAAAGTACATTTTGATATAATTACCTTCCAATTTTTATGTTTGTTTGTTTTTTAAACATATATTTTTAATAACAAATTTTCAGAAAAATTTATTTTTAAATAAATATCTATTTTAAAAAGTAACATTTTCGAAAAGCATCATTGGGGTAAATTATCTTGTATAAATTACCTTTTTATGGAGTACTCTTTCACGATGGATAATTTAAAATTTATGAACCTTTTGAAAGAGTACACTTAAAAAACTACTATGTGAGAAAGTACCTTTTGATAAAGTATAGTGCTAAAAACACTATTTAAAGAAGGGAATTTTTAAACAGATATATGGTCAAAATTCGATAATCCGGATAATTGATTGCAGACCCAAATCCGAAGTAACGAATTATCCGGATTACTACTCATGTATGTATTTATTAAAAATTATAATAATTCATATCAAAATTAAACATAAAAACATAAATATTAATTTGTACAGTTCAGTTAAAATAGATAAAGTCTTGTGTACTCTCTTCACTGAATGCATCTTGCATCATGCAACGTTCCAAAACATACTCATAACACACTAACAAAATAAATAAAAACGGGTGTTATTCAATCCGGACTATAATGTTGCAATCAATCCGGATTATAGAATACGCAATGAGCTGCAAAATTCTGTCCGGCTTACCGAATATTCCGGATTAGTGGAGCCCGGATTGTCGAATTTACACTGTATATGTGTTTTCTTTAATTATATTTTAAAAAAGTGACATTTTAATAAGTAGTTTTCCAATAAAGTTACTTTTTATCAATGTCTTTCTTAAAGAGTTTATTTTTGAGTAGAGATTTTTTAATATGACTATCTTGTCCAAAAAGTATCTTTTTAAAAAGTATTCGTATTGAAAAAAAACCCTGTTCAAAAACTAACGCTAATAAAAAAATAACTCCTTCAAATAGGGCTTTTTAACAAAGAAAGTGCTTTTTTAAAATTGTCTATTGAATTAAGTAAATTAACAAAAATCTAGTAGTTACTTTTGAAAAGATCATTTATTGTTTAAAAACAATTTCTAAAAAAAAACTACATACCATAAAAAAATTACCTTTGCAAAGAATTACACTTAAAGTACTAATTAGAAAAAGTACCTTTTAGAGAAAATATCTTTCAAAACAAAAATCGTGTTTCACAACATAAGTTTTTCAAATTGCACAGTTTTTGCAAATAAACTTAAAAAAAGTTTATTTTTTTCTGTTTTTTTTTTTTCATAAAGTAGCACTTAACAAGCTTTTGATAAAAAGCTAGATTTTCTGAATAAAAATAATGTTCCGTTTTGTATTTAAATAATTCTAATCATTTGGTTTTTTTTTTCTTTTCCAGGTGAGTCCTCACGAATATTATCACATAAAAATGCCGCAAAAATTTGTAAGTTGTTTTTAATTTCATATTTCTGTTTAATACATTTTAATTAATCTCATTGTTTCTTTCACGTACTTTATGTAACCTAAGAAATTTTAAAGCATTTACTGCATTTCTTCTTAGAACATGCTTTGAGTTTGAAACACAAAATCTTCGTAAAGAAAATAAAACTAATGCAAAATTCTAAGTAAATATTCTTCTTCGAGTTAAACAAAATGTCGCCCTCCAGCATTAATCGTTTAAAGATAAAACGTGAAATATTTATCAATTACTTGGAAATTATTTTAAAGTACAGGAACGACTCTAATTAAAATCAATTTAACTCTTTGTTTAAGCGGGTGATGTGGCGTAATTGTATACCTATTTGGCGGAAAAAATTAATAAAGCATTTGCAGATTAAAAAATCACTGAAACGAAACTAAACAAAATCTAAATGTTAATTTTTAAGCTTAAAACTGTCTATAAAGAACGACAAGGTTATGTGTCATGAAAGCGAAAACGCTAATTGTGATAATTGTTATTAAAAGAAATTGTTCGAAAAATTCGTACACATAAACGACAGGTTAAACCAACGCAACTTCTATACAACATTTAATAAGGATTTGATTTTGTTTCCACAACCATTATGCTGCGTACCTTAAAAAATTTGCCAATTGTTTGTACTTGTTTACGCATGAAACATTTAACGTTTAACTTGCTGGCTTTAACTATGGCACTCGTAGCATTTAGACGACTGTTCGATGATTTTCAATAGAAGACGACCTGCACTTTGGCTTCTATCTTCTTTTTCGGAAATTTTTGGTTTATCTTAGTTAAAATCTCTTCTAATGTTTATTATATTGACTCGATGGCTTATAAATCGAAAAATTTTGTTGTATAGTCGTTTTTATTAAACTTCATTGTAACCCAAGGATGTTTGGATAAATGACTGCTGAGTGTGTGTCTATGTATGTGTATTTGAATTTGTCTTATTATACGAGTCTTTATCTCCCTTCTTTGTTTTCTTGTATGACCGATTTTGTGCTTAGAATAATATCCCAACAAAAACAAGAGCTTTTAAAATATATAAGTTTTTTTTTTGTGAAAACTTGTTGAATCTTGCTTGATAAGATGTTTATCGTCGAGTTCAGAGTTTCATCGTCATTATTATGTTGATTGGTATCGTCATGAATGTACAATTATTTATATTGCCAAAATTTGTTTGTTTGCCTTAATGGCTATTGTGGGCTGATATACCCAAGCATAATTGAATAAGGTTAAATATAAAAAAATAATTCTTTAATCTTGTCAGCTAAAGACTTACTTCCTATTGTTATGTAATGTAAATTATTTCATATTCAACATAATGAATTTATTCAAGCTTCTTTAACTATTTAACTAGCAGAGACAGTAAAACCGGGAGCAGTAGTCCATGTGTAATTATACATATCATGTGTAATTTTCATGTGTAGCCCACGTGTAATTGGCTGCATGTGTAATTTAAAATTTTATCATTTTTGAGCGACTTTTTTTTTATTGTGATGAGGACTGTGATGACGACAAATAAAGACTGGAAGTGATATTTCAATTTATTTATAAACCAGTTTTTGTTTGTAACTGTCCGTTTTACACAAACAAAACTGTGATATTTTTAAGGAGAATGATGTAGAATTGGTCTACAGAAGATTTTTTCGGCATTTTCGTGTGTACTGACTTCAATTGGCCGTCCACAACGTTGAGCGTCATTTGTACTTGTGCGACCACAACAAAAGTCAATAAAACACTTTTTTACCATTGAAATCGATGGTGCAGAGTCCCCAAAGTATATATCGAGCTTTTTCTTGGTTTGATTGACGGTTTTTTTTTCGGAAAAAATAATGTTTAATGAGCACTCGAAATTCACTTTTTCTATTTTTAGAAAAATATACGAGGTTGGATGTTTTGAACAGCTGTTAAACGAAAAGTAAATGACGACACTTGCTCAAAATGTGACAGTAGTCTATTAACAGGTGGTACTTGATGTGAACAGTGTTGCATTTCATATAACTACGAGGGAAGTTCGAAAAGTCACGGACTTATTGAGCCGACCTCGTATAATAAAGAATTGGGGGATTCAAATGATGGTCATAAAATCATATGTCTTAAAATAATAAAATTAAAAAAAATATGACGAGGAAGAATAAGCAGTATGCAATTTCTCTCACAGTTCTCTCAAATTTCTACTGCTTGGATATGATAAAACAATAAACATACCTCAAAAAGTCTTATTATTTTATGACTTTTTTGTTTGAAGCACAACAATTTTTTAAAAATATTAAGACTTATGACAATATGACTTAATAGGACACCGTTTGAATCTCCCATATATATATCTATTATTTATTGTAAAATCATAAACAAATTTCCATAGTTTTGAAATTAAAATAAAAAATGAAAAATTTTTGCTGTTTACTTACCTGAAACTGCTGACGTTATTACAGGGCTTAGAGGTAAACGTTATGTTACAAAAAGTTACTGAATAACATCGATTTATCGTTACGACAAATTTTGCCTTTAACTGACGGCAAGTTATAATAATGACCCTCATTAGTCTTATAAAATCTTTCACACTCATACGTTAGTAAAGACACCTCAAGAATTATTTCCGGCACAGCCGAAACCCCATGATGCGTTACCACAAAATTCATCGTCTACTAATTATAAGTTTACATTAAACTAAAAAGTGACCGATTACCTAAAGGAAACAGCATCTGACCAATTTTTAACTTTAACGCAAGGGTGATAATATTGAAAGTATTAAAATAAAAGAAACTCCAACAAAATGTTTGGGAATGGTTTAAGAAACAAAAATAAATACTTTCAAAATTATCTTAAAATAATTTAAAGGGGCGCCTCAAGGTAGTAAAAAATTGTTGCTCTGCTGATGACATGTTTTCAAAAAGATTAATTTTATTTTACAAGACAATTTGTAATAACGAAAATAAGTTAAAGTTAACGTTATACCTCCCTTTGGCTATTGCTTTGGGATAAACCCAATGATATTTCTAGAAGTAAGCAGCTTGTTTAGCTCTCATTTTATATTTATTTCTATCTTTAGACTTCAAAACACTTTATTAGTTGTTGATAGTTGAGTGGCATTGACAAAAGTTTCCATTAACACTTTTGGACTTATACTGAACAAAAATTGTTAAAAAAGCACTTGTTCAAATATTAATTAATAGTTGTTCTTAATTTCAATTTTTTTTTAAGGTTTTGTTGAGGTCATGCTATATGCGTATGTGATTTACTGTCTGTTTTCAGAAAATTAAAACAAAATCGTCAGTGAGAGAGAATTAATATTAAATACAAAAATAAAATACGAAAATTTGTTTTTATTTTTAATATAAACTCTCACTCACAATTTTGCTTTCAGTTTCTAAAACACGCAATATATCTACAACAATAAAATAGATTGAATAAAAATTAAACTTTGTTTATTTTATTCTAATAATGCTCAAGATATTTAGATTTTGAGAAATTCGATTACACCCACAAAATTTAAAGTCATCGATAAACTACGACTTTTTGGGACTTCTTGACAAATAAACAGATTTCTAATACAGGAGAAGCTAGTAAGTGCATTTAACAAATTTTTAGCATATTAAATTTCTCGAAAATTAACCTAAAATGAACGAACAGATCGCGGCTTAGAGACAAATTGTTTCGTTTTATTGAATGGAAGTGTGAGATATGTTCTTCGTCTGACCGATCTTTCTTAAACTTGCGGCTCATATCTCCATCCATTTTCATTCCATAATAATTATGAAATGAAATCCTCTTTCAAATACACTTAAAACGCGAATTTTAATAAAAATTATACACAACGAACATTGAACATCAACAGCTTAAAGAATCCTGTTACAATATTCATGTACGCAGACTTTTTCTTAGGCTATAAATGGAACCGAATTTCACATCGATAAAATTAAAGTTGTCGTGAATTGCAAAATAGAGTTCCCATAAATAAATTAGTAAGAAGTCGGTCAGTCGGTCTATTAAAGATTTTTTATTATTTTGTAACAATTTCGACAACAAAACTATTTCCATGCATTTGTACGCAGACTTTTTATAACTAGTGCATATATATGTAGGGCTCAGAGCTAAAGTGAACCAGGTCATAAAATATGAAAAATTTCAAAACTATTGCGAAATTCTCCCCAAAGTCTGAACTCCATTTAGTTCGTAAAAAAGGGGTTTATTCCTAAGGTAACGGTAAAAAACCCAAGTCAATGACTCATTTTATATATATTATTTACGACAGTTCATTTCTCTTCAGCTGTGAGCCCTCCGTATGTAATATGGCTTATAAACATAACGAAAAATGAGAAATATAAGATCTCTGTGTGCGTAATTATTTTTTTTTAATTCTAGAAAGAATCCAATATTTACTTCAGGTATTCGTGTAACGAGCAAAACTGCCCGGTCAGGCGGAGTTCGTTGTAGCCAAACTGTACTGTAGTACCAATAGAAAAATTTACTTGAATTTGGCTTGAATTCAAAGATTCATGAACGTTATTAATTGCATTTATTTTTGAATTAACTTACGAGTATTTTGTTTCATGCTATTTTTATAAAAAAACATCAATTCTGGGTTAAACCAGTTCAGTTCGCAAAAACATTATATAAAATAATTAAATTCCAAGTTTTCTTTTTTTTATATTTTAGCTATTTAAAATAACATTTTTTAATTAATATGCTGGGGGAACGAATTTTTCCTGTCGCCTGTAACTCAAAAACTATGCGTAGTAATTTGACTCTTAAAATTTTCTAAGATCATTAAATTTATGATTAAAACACAATTTTATTCAATTATTTTATTTCTTTTATTAGTCTACTACAAAAGGTTCATAAGAAAAGTACATTTCTTATCTGTCATATATTTTGTGTGGGAGAAAAAGTATTTAGGATTAAAATAAGCAGCTGATCTTTGTTGTGCATAAAATATTCTATGTCTAGATTGGTATATCACTTGTGCACATATTAACGTATTTTATTTCATTTTAAGTTGTTAAAACTATTTTTTTTTAATTTCTACAAGAGAAATGATTTTGTAAATACTATACTGAGACAATAATTTTTTTTAGAAATTTTTAAGGAACCTTAAATTTTGTTTAATTTTGCATCCTAGTTCTTATAAAGTCGATGACACGATTCACGTTAGTGAAGACGACTGGGGAATACGGTTTGGAACAGTCAATATCCCCTGAAACTATACCACAAAATTGATTATTAATCATGACTGGGCTGCCCTTTAACAATTTTGAACAGCTAAAAGGATTATTTAAAACAGCACAAAACATAGATTTTGTTAAAGTCCTTTCCTTTCGAGCACATTTATTCCTACCAAACACTTCGAGGTTCACGATTTGCAAACGATTTGGAAAGCGATTATCCCATTTATATACTTGTACCTGATCACCATGCTTCCAACCTTGATTACACAGGGTTGTTGGTTGAATCGATGTTCCGTTAAGAGGTGTTGTTAATTTTAACACAGCAACATCTTTATCTCTTGTACGAGTATTAAAAACGCCAGGCCGCATTGTTTTGTTAACATTTGCTACGACAGGAGTAGGAGTACCAGTAGGATTGAAGATACCACCAGTTACTGTCAAACTTTGTGCACCTACGTCTATAATACATTGGGCTGCAGTGACAACGAAATTGTTAGCTACTAAAGTTCCACCACAGATAACTCTTCCATTAAGGGCAATATTTACTACAAATTGTTTATTGATTTGAGACGCAGTCAGTGATATTTGCAGGAGTATGAAATAACAGATTGTAAACTTGTTAAACTTGATCATTTTTTCGTAATTTTTAGATTTAAAAACAGTATTGACTTCTTGATAGTTGCGTAGAACTGACTACATTTTACATTAATGTTTTAGCACTTAAAATTTTAAGAAACCACTTGATTAAATATTAAAGAATTGTATTTGTTTTTTATGTTGTTTTTGTGTTCCATTATTTCCTCAAGTTTTGAAACTCTATTTGATTAGTTTATTTTATTTTAAGATTGCTGGAAACGTAAAAAAAAACACCAAAAGGTAACACAAGTTTATTTGAAGGTAATTTTAATTTAACTTAACAAGTCTTTTTAATTTTACTACGAAATTTTATATTTGCTTAAACTGTACAGTTGCCGAAATAAGCGTAACGACTATTCTTGGTGAACGTTTATGTGATCTTAAGAAACATATACTTAATACTGGGTGGCGCAAAATTAATCACGTGTGTATTTTTGACACTAACGTTGATGCAAGTGTCGAGAAATTACTGTCTTCTAAAATCTCTTTCAAGTTGGTCCGCAAGTTAAGAAATTATGAGTGTGTTGCTATAAAAGTGAGAGCGTACTATGTTTTTCGAACTTGTATTTGCATGTGGCGTCGGCGTGTAACCGAAGCACTTGTCATCCATAATTTTTTCTACGCAATTAATCACAGATTTTTCTTTTTTATTACATATTTGCGGAATTATTTTTTTTCAAATGACTCACAGAAAACACTCAATCAAAAAAATTTATTCCGAAACAAATGGATGAATTCACTTTTACAGATTATCCTCTATATTTGGTTATTGCGTAGTCTAGTCCTTACTGTTCGTAACATGTGTTGGTCTTACCTAAAAGTTTTCTTTTCTCGGACTTTTTCACTTCCCGCGAAATCGGGTAATAAATTTAAGTGTCCTAAGATCCTGATAATTCCCGCTATATAGGTTTCTTTATTTTACACACTGCTTCGAACAATCACAATTTCTTTTTAATGTGTTGATGTGATACTTACTACTCGTTCATCATTATTATCACCAAAAAGACCATTATAAATTTGTTCTGCAATGTCAAGTATTTTCTTGCCATATGCAGCGCTTGACAACGTGGCTTTGTTGATCGCAAGCTAGAATTTTAGGCTTCAGAAATAAATACAAGCGAATTTTGTTTTAAAACATAGGAATATCATTAACATATGCCGGGATTCCGGGATTGAATTTCCTGGAAACGGAAAAACTCTAGTCTAACCGAAAACCCGAAAATGATTTATTAATTCTAAGAAAGTAAAAGATGAAATATGTTTGTTATCTTAAGCTTTAACAATTTTGCTTTGAGAGGTGTGTATGCAAACTACTGTCTGATCTATCTGCTGCTAAGCATTAATTCTAATTAAAGTTCCTCTACCACAAATGATGGCTATGCAATCACAATCTTACAACGATACTAAAGAAAACTGAACTTTATGGTTTATTAAAAGGGAAGTTAACAAAACAACGCAGCTGCCAGCTTTAGGGCTGTTTTTCTAATGTAAATGGACTTTTGCTTTCGTTTATATTTTGTTTTGGCCAAAAAGTATGTTTGTTTTGCTTAAAATATTTTGGGTTAAACTTTCTTCAAATAAAAACAAAATCTATAACAACAAAAATTACTTTGGTTTTGCTTGAAGAAAAAACTTTAAAAAGCCTGCTGCTAAAGAAAATGTTTACCTTCGGCTTTTATAGTCAAATATATTTTCACTCTATTTCCATTCTACATTAAATACATTAAAGTACACTTGTTGGAAAGTTCAAAGTTTGTTGTTTTTGTTAATTTTGTTCGCAGGCCTGGTTTTAGTCGGATTTGTTTTTCATTTTTCAAAAAGAGGATTTTCCTAATATACTTTGGCACCAATCAATAACAAATTGTTTAGGCTGTTTTCCTTCTATGTCCATAAATCATGTAGACAAGTTTGACAATCTACATAAATTATTAGAAAATCGGAACATTTATGGTATTAATAATTCGTGAACTCTCTCTTTTATACTCATATTCTGCAAAATCTACTATAAGAATTTAATATATTTTAAAAACTGTTTTAAACGTGTGAAAGATTAAATTGTGGGTCTAATTTAATTTAAAGTTTTTTTTTGTTGCAAGTTTTATTCCGTTACCATGATAAATGAATTTTTTAAATTTCCCTCCATTATTTTAAAATGTTTAATAGTCTGCTTATTTCTTTAAAAATAATGTATGCATTTGTAGTTTTGAGAAGAGCAAGGGGAATGTTTGGTGTCGGCGTTCGACAAAAGGCAATGACCGGTGCTTGATAAATTTTCCCCGAATAACGAACTTTGTGCACATTTTTGCTAAATGTTCGTGTGGCAAAACTGCAACCTGGTAAAATATAAAAGTATAACGTTGATAAAATTAAAGATTTGTATTAACCCTTTGAGTGCGAACATACAAAATAAAAATATATTTGTAAGGTACGAATACATAATAATAACAGGTGGAAAATAATATTATTGTGATGAAAATTTTATTTTAGAAAAGCATTTTTTGTATATGTGTTATTTGTACAGTTATATGTGTAACAGCCGGCGGCGCTAGTGGCATACAGATAATATATTGCATTGAATTCAAAAGTAATTTTGCACCGCCGGCGGTCCAAACGGCACTCTAATAAAAGTTAAGTGTGTACCGCCGGCGGTCCACATGGCACTCAACATGTGAATAAATTAATAAATAAATAAACTTTAGAATTGTTTCTATTGAGTAAAGAAAAAGTTGAGTTTCGAATTAGTTCAGTTTCGAGTTTGTATTCCAGCTCGTTCCGAAAAATCTGCCGAAGTTCGGGCTTGGCTATGGATTCAGTCTGGAAAAGTACAGTCGAACAGACTCTACTGATTATAATCCCACTTGTGTGTATCTCATAGAATTGCCCTCATGTTCCCAAATTAAAATTGACATTTTGAATTAATACATATTTAAAATTGAAAGTCCTTAAACGTAAAGCTTTCTTGAAATATCAAGATATTTAAGTGCTAACTTCTATCAAATTTCCTTTAAGAATAATAATTTCAAATTGAAATGACTCTTGTTTTGATTTTATTTATTTGATTTTCAATTGGCAATAAAGAAAACAACTTGAATTATAAACACAAAGTTAAAATATTTCTTTTCAATATAATATTTTAATTTAATTAAAAGGTCAGATCAGATAGAACAAGAAAGCTCTAAGAAATTGTTAAATAAAAAGTAGAAAATCCAAGTATTTTTGTAAACATATTTTGGTAGTTTTCATATTTTTTCTTCAATTCTTACAAAATTTTCAGCAAAATATTTGCAATATGTCTAGAAATTTGTATATATTCTTAGCAAACAATTCCCAAATACTTCTAATCAAATGCATACTTTTATTCATAAAATTTTTTTTTCTTCTAATAAACAATAATGGTCAACAACTTAAAAACGTTTTCATTAAGTAGAAGAGGGCAAGCAGAAGTCCTGAATGCAAGTAAATGAATAGTAAATGATTGCTCAAGCAGAAAATTTTTTAACACAAAAATATTATAAAAAAAATAAATAAATATGTATGTAAGTGTGCAGTTCACAAACAACAAAATACAACATTATTTGCAATAACGAGCATAAGAAAACGAAAAGGAAGAAACGACAAAAAATAAAAAATTAAAAAAAAACATCCATTCAGAATCAATTGCTGAATTAATTTCAATCTAACCAGAAATATTGATCATAGTTACTGCAAGAAAACAACAGAAATTCCCAGTAAAAGCACAGGCAAAAATGTTGGAAAATCCACAGATTACAACTGAAACCCACAGATTGGAAAATTGTAAATAAATATACAAGTACAAGACCATAAAAGACAGAAAGAAGAAATGAAAATGAACAGTCTTAATCAGCAGGGAAAGAACACCGGCCCTAAAGAAGCATGAAATAAAAGTACCGAAATTTGTTCTGTTTTAATATGAAATTCGAAAAGAAAACGAAATGTAAATGCAAAAATAGTTTATTGAGTTGTTGAAAATGCCAACGAACTTTTTTATTTTTTTTTTATTTTTTTAGAAGGGTGTAGTTGGGACGGGGTAATAACAACGAACAGAAATTATTGAAATTCTTGTAGAAAAAACATCCTGTTTAAAAAAACAATAACTGTTGAAAATTCAAGCGGAAACCGGAAGTGTTGCTGAAACACTAACGATGATGAAAATAACAACAACTTAACTGACAGTTATAAACTTATCTCTACACGCTCACACACACGTATACATATGCTTACTTTTTCAGACAAATCAACTAAATTTTTTCTCTTGTTAACATAGTTTATGGTGATGAATTGTTCTTCTCTGTCTCTCTGTATCCATTTGTTAATTTTTTTTGTTTGTTTTTTTTTTGGCTTCTAAACAACGACTACAATATGATGAATGTCAGTTCGAAAAATTTATGAATATTGAATAAATTCATAAGAGCAAAAAAAAATATAAATACAAGTACATATATATAAAAGATTGTTGAAGATATGCTCAACAGTAGAAATAAAAAAGCCATGGGTTAAAAAGGTTGAAAAGTTATCACTTTCGGTGATTTTTCCGTTAACTGTGTTCAGTGATGATGCCTTTAGTGACGTACCCTTTGTCATTTAAATGTTAAATATTTGAAACATAATTCATTGAATGACTAGTCAGGATTTTTTGCAATTCCTTATTAGGAATACAAATGTTTTTTTATAACCGAGGAAGTATTTAAAAACAGTAAAAGTTAACAATTATTTTATTTGTATGTAATTAATTTTTCGTCCTCTGTCATTTTTTTCAATCCAATGAAGTTTATTCATTTATTGGAGTTTTTCTTGTGGGGTTTTTTAAAATCAAAAGTTGCTGTGAATAAGCCCCAACATCTTAAAGACAATATTCGTCACGAAATTGCAGAAATTCAGCCTGAGATGTTGAAGGATGTCATGAAAAATGCCGTAAAAAGAGTCGAAAGTTGCATAGCGAATCGCGGTCATCATTTAGCCGATATAATTTTCCATTCACAACAACCAAAAAAAAAATTTAAAGACCAAATAAACTTTATGAAAACCAAACTTACTTAACGTTTCTTTGCACAAAGTTATTTATAGGCAATCAAAATGGTAGCGGTACTTTGCCCCACCCTGTATATCGTACGCAATGTGTCATTTGCTAATTATGTGATAGAAATCGATTTTGAACTCGAAATGACTTATAACCGAAAAAACTTGTGATGCGCTCATTATGACCGGCTTGTGAAAACCTTAAAATATATTTTATTAAATTTTCAATAATTTGTGATAAATATATTATTAAGATCGGTCGATTTTTATTACATACTTGATAAATCATAAATCTACACAAGAAAAATAAAAATAAAACTTTCAAGATAAACGAATTGAAATTAAAGAACTCTCTCATGTTAACTACTTCTTTCCCACAATTCTACTGACTGTTGTTGATATTGCTTCGCAAAAACATATCGGAGAAGCACACATGCAAGTTTACTCTTTAACTTGTGCAATAAGTGTGCAGGCATTAGTCGCAATTTCAAATTGAAATATGTGCGTAAAGATAAATTTTAAAATTTATCACCCCAGACACAAACCATAGAGGTTAACCAGAACTCCGTTAACGTAATAACATAACTCTGTTAAACATTAAAAAATTGTCCTCCTCTTGCATTAAAAATTAAAAAATTACCACATTTTTAAACAAAATCAACTAGAAAATCTAAAATATCAGCAAGTGTTTCCTAAAATATATTTATAAAAACTACATATTTCAAACTAAGTCGAATACAAAAAAACGTTTAAAAAAATTCGAGTTGTATACGTTTAGTCAAAATCGGCGCCCTCACAGCTTACTGTGTATTTAGAAATTTAATTTTTAAGAACTGGGTCTATTCTCGATAGTTCCATTAAAGAACCCGTTTTAAAATTATTTTTTATTTGATTTATTAACAAAAAATATTCCCCTTATTTAGTTTAGCAATCAAAGTTATATATTTTTTATTGAATATAGTTTTTTAAAAGGCTTAACAAAATATATGTATGCTAAATAATAAAATCTATCATAAAGGCTTTCATACAAATATTATTCTATTTATTTGCTACACAGGTTGAGATAATCATGATACTCGTATCAGTGTACCAGAGTCTATTGAAAAAAAAACTACAAACCTTAACATATTTTTCTTCTCTTTTTCAACAAATATGTAAGCATTTGCCATTGTAGGCACTAATACGAGTTGAAAGAAAAAACCTATTTATATCCCTTAACAATATTTGATTTAACATGTATTTAGTTTTAGAAAAACATACAACACAATCATCATACGGCATTGAACGTAACTTATGTATATATATGTACATGCAGCTGTTCCAGATTTCCATTTTGCCAAACAAAACTTATAAATCTCTGCATTTGTGTCATCATAGAAAAAGCGCAATAGAAAAACTACGAGTATTTTCAATAAAATTTATCTCCTGTTTTATGAGAAAAAAATGGGGCGATATGAAAATGAAATGTTTTATTTAAACCTGTTGTCGGCAGCGGACGTTACTATTACTTGTAGGAGGGCGTATGTGTGTGTGTGTGTGTTTATGTGTGGGTGCGAGAATGGTAGACAAGTTAGTTGAATGCGTGCATGTTAGAAAGAAATTATTGTTAACTGAAATATCTCTGCTGCATTTATGCAGATACAATTTTTTTATTTTTTGTTATTTTTATTAATATTTTTTATGGAAGTTTTTCTTTCTGATTATCGAGAGGTATTGATTTTCATGGGAAATTTGATTGAGTACTGTATTTCCTTGTAAGTATTTTCTTTTTTAATTTGTCTAAAAATAAATAAGTTTTTCTTGGTATTAAGAAGAAATTTTAATTCATGATATCGTTGTTGTCAACTGATTTTATTAAGAGGGCAAAGTAAAGATTTACAAAATTTGAAATGTAATGTGAAAGACTGGCGCACAAAAAGAGAAGAAAAGGATTCAAAAAAGAAATTAATTTAATAAAAAATTCAAGATTATTATTTGCTTAAGTTTTCGCAATTGGTTCTTCAATAAGGTTTCAGTATAAAGTTTCTTTAATATGACTATTAAAATGACCCTACTAAATCTGCCAGCAGCTGCTCTGTTTAGATTCATTAAATGGTGTATTTGTACCGCTTTCAGCTTGTTGTGTTTAATGTTCACTTTAAGATGTTGGGTCACGCGGCTGGAGAGATGTTGGGACTTCCTGGCGGTCCTAGAACTAGAAGAAGAAAATCTTGCCATTCAAACCGGTTCGCTACAGAATGGCCTTCACTTTTAATTAAATGCATTTTTTAAACTTCATTGATATTTGTATACCTTTCTATTCTTAACCTCATCATCTCATTTCACCTAAATGACTTCCCCCTAGTTTAATTCCAGCATAAATTACATAACTAGCAACATTTGTATGTTAAATAAACACTTAACTATCTTAACCATTGTATTTCCAACTTATTTCTACTAATATAAGTTTCATTTTTAAACATGAATGAATGAATAAATATGAATGTGTAATATCATCAAGAACAATAAACCGAGTAATATTTGTAATAAAAACTTTAATGAATTCAAAAGAAAAAAGGGCAAAACCAACCAGAATACATTTCTAAAATACAACACAATCACTGATCAGCTATGTAAACTAGAGTTTAGTTAAGATTTTGCTAGCAGAATTAAATGGTTTGTGTAGAATTACAACACAGACTATTGCAGCTATACAATTTAAAAATTCAACTTGCAACAGGTTTTATACGATGTATAAAAAAAGGACAACAAAGAAAGGATTTAATTTTTCTCAATAGAAAACTCTGCTTCTGTTGTATTGAGTAAGTTTGAAATGTTTTAGAGCAAAGCAAACTTTTTTAATATTTTTCTTTCCATTTACAGTATAAAAATACTTTAGAAAATTTTACTAAAAAAATATATTTATATTTCGTTTTAACTCTTACGAGTAGCAATCATGGATGGGCACTTGAATATCATTTGAAAACGAAATCATTTTTTATTTATATTTTTTTTGTTTAGTTTTATTTTTATAACTAACTTTAAATTAAAAATTACATCAATATTAATGACTAGATTTTTGCCTTTTGTAAAAAAAATTACCTACATAAACACATACGTGCATATACGCAAAGAACCAACCTTGCCTCAGAAAACGCAAATAAAGCTGATTTGCACTTAAAAGAAATCTAAACAATAACATCAAGACTAATCTAAAAAGTTTTGAATGTATTTTTAAATGACGATCAGGGCAAGTTTTTTATAGCAAAATCATTTTCTATGGCATTTGACACTTTCTCAATTATTTCGTAAAACAGCTTTATTAAATCTATCTTTCCATAAAATGTTACTTTAATAGAATAACTTTTTTATAGTACTAACCGTCATTGAGCAGAAAAATTTATTTACATATGATGTTAATTGTAATCTTGCTATAATACGAATGATGAAAAAGCTTATGACAATCCTAACATTTGTCAAAATAGACGTAAAGCAAATAGACATAAAGCAAAAAAAATTTATGTCGCTGAACCTAAAGCAAATTACATTTTAAACCCCTGAATCGCATTTTCTCAACTTGAGTTTGTTTTAGAGTGTATATGTTCAAACATTACAATAATACAACCCGAATTAATTTCCATAAATGAAAATTTAGAAGCGGTTGGCCAAGAGAACAATTCGTTTAAAAGATGCCTACGAAAAAAGTTCTTCATAAATTTAATAAAACATTTCGATTGTAATATGTAACAAATGAAAATCATTGCTTTTTGGAAATATAAAAAGGACATAATTGTACTGAGCAAGCAAAATTATTTTTATTCTGTGCCTTTTTGTGCCATATTTAGCACTTTTTAGAGCCATTTTGCATACCTATTTACAAAATGTTCATGCCATTTTCTATATATAAATGCGGCATTCACCGATTTTGACACATCAACTGTGAATAGAAACGGTTTGTTTGTTAAATTATTTTCTCTTTTCCTCAATTTCAATTCGTTTTATAACAAAAAGAAAACGACATTTTTTTCTTGATGGTGTCAAAATATATAAAAGGAAAACTCTAAACTTATAATATCATACAATTTATCGTCTTGCAGTCCCTAACGTATGATTTTTATTAATTTACCACTTTGAATTAAATATATATCATACGCCTTTTGATTCTCACAAACACTTAAGTACGAGTACACATGCATTTGTATATTAATGTATATCTCTTGTCTGCTTCGTATGCCAAGTTTAACTTGTTCTTTTATGCCATTTTAAATTTAAAATTCCAAAAACATTTTTTTGTAATCACCGTTCCGTGAAGCAAACTCTGCAACACAAAACAGACAGACGACGCACACTAAATTGTATTTTCTACTTAGCCGTGTACAACGTTTCATCTTTTTTTTAATATTTCTCTGGCTTTTTTTTCCTGCTCTACCATACTGGCAACAAAATAAACGTTCTACGATCTATTATTACGATAAACGAATTTGTATGCTGCATTTTGTACAGGATTGTTTAATACCTGTTGCTTCATTCTACAACTGAAACACATTCACACACAAACACACACACACATATTATTGTTTGTTCTACATTGTACGAGTGGTAGAGTTTTTTGTTGTTGTAATTTATTTTCTGAAGTTTCACGTATGTACATTCATATGTGTATGTATGTTGCCACTGATGTTAAATTAAGTTTAAAATCTAAATAAACCCCATTGAACTAAAATCAACTCTCTTAAATTTTATTAAACAATTACGAGATAAACAATCTGAACTTTTATTATACAATAAAATAAATATGTTAAATATTTTATAGCTTACAAAATTTGAATAGAAATAAAATTGAATAGATGTAAAATTTTAACTTTAAACTAGAATTATGGTATAATAAAAAAGAAATTACAATTACAACCGAATTACAAAGTTATTTATTTACGCATTGATTTGTTGGTAGCAATGAAAATGCGATGCCTTAAGAATAACTTCCCATTTACTCTACTGCATACTTGTATAGCAACACTAAAACTTTATTTGGTTTAAAATCCAATGGAATTATTCTGGTTGCTTTTTTAAATACCGCAGGATATCCTTACTAGGCCGCGCCATTCCTGGAAATCCAATAGTGTAGAAATCTTTAATTGATTTCATTCAAGTTTCAGTTAAAAGAAATAAACTATGTTGCTTTTAATGGGTTAACATATTTATTAAACATTTTAGCTACTTCTTAAAGATCTTCTCAAAAGCTTTTAAATGATATTCCTAATATTCTTGTTTTTTTTTCGAATGAATTACAGTAGTTTTCCCATTTAACGAACATTCGATTTAATGAACATCGTATTGAACGAACACCTAATATTACGAACAAATACTTTATTTTGTACTCGGTTTTAACGAACAAATGTATAATATATCAGCTGATGATTTGAATAGATCCATTGAAAATAAACTTTTAGCCGATGATGAATGCGATGTTAAAATTTTTAAAATAATGAAAATATTGGTGAAACAGAAATTCTGGAGCCCAAAATAAAGAACGAAGATGTCATTAAGCACTTGGAGGTTTTTATTAAATAAAAAATACTGTGCTTAAAAAATTTTTAAAATAAATTCTTTTTCTATTACAGTGTTTTATGAATTTGTCATTTTCTTTATACATATTTTTAATAAAATATTTTTTTTTAATTGCTATAATTTGAATAAAATATTAAACAAATACTGTACATATTTAGAGTTGAATAAAATAGACGACCTATTCATTTTTAATTCAGTACTGGATATAACGAACAATTCACTTTAACGAACAAGCCTGCCAGCAATAAGGTTCGTAAAATCGGAAAATAACTGCATTTGTTTTTGTTTGTAATATTTTTGTTTTAATAAAAATAATATAAAAATAAACTTACATAAGCTTTCTATGTTACTGCCAGGTCCACGATGTCACACGTATTCGTTCTCTCTAACAAAAACAAAACTTTAGAAGTTATTTTTTTTAGATGTAATTTTACGAATTAAAGAATACGAGCGACATCGTGGCCCTGGCAGTTAATATTGAAAAGTTACTCGAATAAAACTTTTTATACTTTATTTGTTAGAATTTTCGAATAATACTTACAAATTATTCGTTTATTAGAAATAATTAAATTCTGAACTGTAGTTTAAAAAATTTTAAATTCTATTAATTACACAACACATATATACATATGTACGTATACGCACATATATTTTTCTAATATGACAAGTAAAAACATATAATAGACCTTAAATTGAAAAAAAAAATTAATTTTTTTAAAAAATTACAATATTTTAAACATCTCTAAGTTAAAGATATTGTCTTGCATAAGTTTAAAAAAAAATACCTTTTCATAAAATAGCATCAAACGCTCTTTAAATATTCATAAACACTTTTAGGTACACAGTTGCCTACGTACAGCAAGTATCACTTGTATATTTAGTTGCTGACACACTTAAATGCTCGTTAAATACGTCAGAATGTTTATTTCAGTATGCCTGAGTATGCATGATGGTGCTAGCATTTGAATATCAATTTTAGCACTAACACACAAACACACACATACACATGCCAAACAATTTGAATTTTTATGATAACAATCCACTTGGTATACTTTCCTCTTACTCCTTTTCTTTTACTATTACAAAAATCTAAATATTTATATACTATTTATATATAGTGTGGATAGTGCATACATGTTTGTGTTAGTGTGTGTACGTGTGTGTGTGTACGTGTGTGTGAGTACAAGTGTGATTTTAGTAGTCTAAACATGAACAAGCAGCAACAGCATTATCTTGAGATATTTTGTGTTAAAAGTGTAAAAATCCTAAAATACCTTTAAGTAAAAAAATGGCAGGTAGAAAAAATACAAAACATATACACTGGCAAACGTTTCCCTTATTTTTTGTTTCGCTAGTTGCAGTAGTTAAAAAATAATAATTTGCATACAATAGGGCGCTAAAGGTAAACACAAGCATTTACACACATGCCCCGACTTACATTCTCTTTGTTCTTGTAAGGCTACATTACATGTATGATTGCAAGTACATACATACTTTAGTATGCTTTTAGACTGACTACCTAAAGTACACATGCAATTAAATGTTAAGCTCTCTGTACAAGATATCTTTGTACTGCATTAACATACATGTGTGTGCGCGTGGGTGTGTGAATTCATTTACACTACGGGTCAATTGAATAGTGCCAAGTGACATGTTTTAATATTAATATAATAGATTAAAGAAAAAGTTATAAGATTAATCAATAGCTAATATATATATGTTGTATTGGAAATTAAAAAAAATTTGGTTATGTTTGGTTTGGTTAAGACTTGACTAAAGACCGAAATCATTATCAAAATAAAGTAAATTGTTTTCTTGATGTATTTTTCCTTGTCCATTTTGTGTATAGTTCTAGTTTGTATGTATTTATGCACGTTTGTACATTGGTAAATGTACTCGTGTATCATCGTTGTCGTCGGTGTTGTTGTCACTTTGTACTCTTTATTGTGTGAGTTAAACGCTTACATCTATCTCTACATGTACATGCGTGTCAGTATATGCATATAATTCAAAATAACGATACCACAGTACACGATGACAATAAGCAACGTCAGCAAGTTTACTTTATTCACGCGCATACACATTCAGTTACACATATTTATGGCAAGGGAAACAAAAGCAAACAACTAACAGATTACTCTTATACTAGCAAGACGGTTTTTTTCTCTTCCTCTTTTTTTTATATGCAATTTATAGTATTTAAACATACATGTACACACATATATGATAGTGAGTACTTCAAAAATTATTCTGCACAGCCTTTTTTCCTCTTTCATTTAAGTACAATACAAAAGAAGTTGTGAGTATGAGTGCGTGTTAGTGTATAAGTAAATTGTTCTAAAAACCAGTTTCTTAAGCCTTAAAAATATAAGGCAGTAGCAAAAAGTACAAACTTAACAAGAGTGAAAACTTCCAAGTAAACGTGAACACGCGGAAAGGGATACATGTGTATTTTTGTTGTATTAACAATATGTAAACAAAACATTTCATTTAAAATGTACAAAAACAAAAATACTTTAGTTTAACTAGACTTTTTATATTATTTTTTTTTATTATAATACATACGAGTACATATACATACGTATATATATTTAGCAATTTAAAGACTAGACGTTAAAACCATTTATAGTTGAATGACTTTAATATAAAATTCATTGTGTCATTGTTTAATTTTTGTTATTATTTTTATCTTAGATAAGTATACCAATACCGTGCAAATTTCTTTTAAAAAAATGTTTAACAACAATTTCTAATAACACATAAAAATTAGGACAACTATAATTAATAAAAAATTAAAATAATGAAACTGATATTATTTCAAAGAGTTTGACATTGACATATTCCGCCTTAACTGAATGAGAATATGATTGATCAATGTCATTGCAATTTGAAATTAAATATTTTGTTAAACTTATAAAAAAAACTTATCTGCACCGACAACATAAATTTGTTGTTTAGTGACCACAAGCTGGCATAGCACCAGAGCGTTTCATTGCAAAATAATGCCAATGCATTTGTATCTTCTTAAGTACTGATCTTATTGTCTTGGTTTTGTCGAACCGAATGCACTTTTTCACACCGAACTCGAGCCGGAACTTTGGTTGATTTTTCAAACCCACCTCGATCTCGTAAAGCAAACTTTTTTTTAAATAGAAACAATTTGAAAACAATTGGAAAAATTAATTACTATAAACGAGGTGCGTTGTCAAAAAAATTTTTTATGTGATTTAATTTTGTTTTTATTAAATATGGGTATTTCAATTATGTCACTAGTGACCGTCTGAACACATTTAAAGTAAAAACAAGTCAAAGTAAAATAAATGTTGACAATAGGCTTAACTTATGGTTCTTAATTAGTCCTTTGATTGGTGCTTAAGTTGATTTTGGGCAATTTTTAGTTTTCTAGAGAATTGCTAAAAAACCAAGACAATCGCATGGGACAAAAACAGAATGTAAGACAATATTTCAATTCGGGTAATTTTAAAATATTGCACATTGATTCCGCTTGAAAATGGTTTTATTTTTAATTTAATTTTAAACACTGTCGCACAGAACATTTTGTTCGATCATAATATTAATGTGGTTTCTGTTGCTCTATTTACGAAATTATATGTAAATAAGCTTAATATTTTTTTTAATCATCAGAAGTATTCAATGTACATACTACATATTTTCACATAAAAACAACAAACTTAAGAAAATATGTGGTATGAATAAACTGTTGTGTTTTACATATAATAAACAGAAATAAATTTTAATGCAGATACAGTAGTTTTCCGATTTAACGAACCTCATTGTTTTCAGGCCTGTTCGTTAAAGCGAATTGTTTTTTAAAACCCATACTAAATTAAAAATTTATAGCGTCATGAATTTTATTCATAATTATAAATACGAGTATGTACCGGTTTTTTTTAATATTTTAGTAAAATCGTTGTAATTTGAAATAAATATTTCTTTAAAAATATGTTTAAGGAAAGGAAAAATTCATAAAAACACCGTAATACAAAAATAATTAAACACAGTCTGCTTATTGGAATGGATATATTTTTTTAATCATTAAACATTGTTTTGCTGAGCGCATTTAATACAAATTTCGAAGTGCTTAATGGCATATTTGTGTTTTATTTTGGGCTCAATTTTATGAAGCTCTTCATCATTTTCGTTTTGTTCATCGTTTTGTTTTACATTTGTTCGTTAAACTGAGTACAAAATAAAATTTTTATTCGTAATTACTTTGTAGAAATAAAGAGTTGGGTGTCCGTTAAATGCTATATTTATTAAATCGGATGTTCCGTAAATCGGAGTACTACTGTTTTTGCATTTAAATTTCTTTTTGTTTATTATATATACAACAAAATAGCTTAACCCATTAAATCCCCTTTTTAATGGTCTTTTTTTTTGCTCTTTTTTAAAAGAAGACAGAAAAGACCCATACCTTGAGGAGTTAGAGGGTTAACACAGTCTACAAAAATGTTTGCCGTAACATTTTACAAAAATTTGCTAAACATATTTTATACCTAAAATGTGAGGGTCACATGGTTTCTTATGACGATTAACAGTAAGAATAAACCAGAGCTGTAAAACTTTAACCCAACCTCAAATGAAATTCAGATCTACTTTCACGTGTCTTTTTGTCTTTTTTTTTTTGTCACCTCTATCAAAATTTATAGGCCAAACCTTGTAATATTTGAAAAAATTTTATTTTGTTGTACAGTGTTATAAGTAGTTGTTTAAAAATAGCACATTGTTAATTTAATTTTTCAATTACTCATACGCTTCAAAGAATTTCAATTGATAACACTCATACGCCATAAGCTTAACTTATATATGAAATGTTTGTAAAACGTTTACGGAATTTTTTTCAATTGATAAATATCTATTTAAATAGAATTTAAACTACGTGTTTTTTGCACACTTGATTTTGTTAAAACATTTATAAGTATTTTTTTTTTTGTTATGAGTTTAATTACAAAAATTACCCACTACTAACTAATTAATTTTTTTTATATAACAATGTGTTTGTTTTATGTTTTATTAAAAAATCTTTATTTTAATGATCTGGAATTTTTATGGGTTGTCTAAGCATGTTAGACAAACATTTACACCACAAAATACCTTTTAAACATACACACACGTTTTCCCTTTCTGCTGTTTCAACTGCTATTTTAACATAATTAGAAATTTTGGTAACCAGTTTACTGCTGTGTAGGTAAGCTTTTTGCATATATCTTCTTTATAAATTTAATGCTTTAAGATTAAGTCTAAATATCTTTTTTACCTGTAAATTTTTCTTTTGTATGGTTTTAGCGGTATACGGATAAAAACCTTTAAATCCTCTTTTGTGATGGGTGTTAACAAAGTGTTAATTTAACATTATCAAACAAACGAACTAACAAAAGCAAAAAAGTTGGTAAACAAAAAGTCCTTAATAAAAAAAATTTTAATAAAAAAAAACACCAAATTGTAAAAAATTATAAAAACAAACGTGTTGGTTTTTGCTGCTGTTGTTGTTTTCTGCCTTATGTGTGTAACAGCTAAACCAAATGAATGTCTGTTGTTGCCGGTTTGGTTGTTTGTTGGATTATTTTAGACTCTAAAAAAGTATGTTGCTGTTGTTAAAAGGAAACAAATAAAAGCAACAGATTTGCCAGCAGTTGGTAGAGTTGAGTAGCAAAATAGCAAAAATTGCTAATTAAAAATTTATATAAAGTTTGCTGTAATAGCATTTTTAATTAATGCTTTACTCTGGTCTTACTTTTCACAACACCACGTTTTCCTAAACTCCTTTAGTAGGTTGTTCTCTTTTGGAAATTGCAAAAAAAAGTTTTATATTACGGTGATTATAATATTAACACCACCGCCACCACGAACAACCGTTTGCAATGGAAGCTGGCGGCATTATCTTTAGCATTTTTTTTATATGTATATGTTTTCTGCTAACAGCAATAACTAACCCTTGCTTTTTTGCAATATCATTTTTGTGCTAAACACATTATTTTATTATTGGTGGAGGGAAAGACATAATAAATCAAAACAATGAGAAGCAAAATAAGGCAAACTAAATAATTGTTGTTGTGTTACATTTCTTTCCATAAACAATATATAACAAGTAATATTAATGTAATTTTCTATGTCGTCTTAAATAAGCCAGTGATTTGTATATTTTTAAGTTAAAAATATAACTTATAATATTTCTATTTTCACAAAAAACTTTTTAATAATTTGAAAAACGAAAGGAAAATATAATTTCATTTCACTTGCAAATAGAAAAGTGGAAGTATTATTTTAAACAAACAAAAATTACAGTTTTAAAGGTACATACGCAAAGTTGCATTAAGAATTTTGTTTTCTATTTAAGAAACAAGTTTAATTTAAAGAGTAAAAATAAGTATTTAAAAAATTTTATTTAGTTTATATAGGCACTGGTATATCTTTTTTGTAATCACGGGAACTCAATGCGTATGCACAGTTTTATTAGAATCGTTATGTCCGAAATAATATAGACAACTTTAATTTTAAAAAAAGGAGCACATACTTTTGGGGCACACATATTCCATATAAGTACAATTTGTACGAAACTGCAAACGAAAACTTACACATTTGACTTCTTTCGAAGGCCTAAAAATCAAATATTCTCCAGATCCATCCTAGTAAAAAAGAGCTTCGACGTAAAGCAAGTAAATGCAAAATTTTGGATCTGAAGGTAGTGAAAATTTGGGTAATTTCTACTGAATTTGTATTATAATTACTCAAATGAATGCAGTGTTTAGAAAAAATTAATTTTTTGCATATTGCAATTGTACTTTTTTCAACGGAAAATATTGTTTTCATGTATATTTAAATATATAAATAATAATGTATATTTAATACAATATAATTCAGAAACATTCTTGAAACAACATTGATATTAATAGATTTTTTAAACAAATTGTAAATGCAGAACAAAGTTTGACTCTCTTTTTAACCAACTGTTTTCATAACTTCTGGATTCTTCGAAAGCAATGAAAATGTGATTACTTACGAATGCCTGCCAATGTGTACACTGGTCTTAAAATAAAAATAAAAACATAAAAAATGTTTGCATACTTCAAGGAGCATAAGAAATATCCGGTATGTTCTACATTCCACTTTGAAGTGGAATTAAATTGAAATCACTTCAGTTTAAGTTTTTCAAGTTCTACACTCTTCTTTTTACATTTGAATCATATAAAAATATCTTTCCTTTAAACCTTATTCATATTTGTAAATTTGCTGTAGTATCTTTAGATAAAATCTCGAATATGTAATTTTATATGTAAAGATAAGTTGTAAATAAAGATAAATTTTTAAAGAAAAAAAAAATGAAAATTTACATTTGAATTTCAATATTCAATCCAAATATACTCTACTTCTCCAGAACATCAAAAATTAAAAGTTTACTTTTCATATTTCAATTTCACTACTATTGTAGAACATGCCTGTATATCAAGTTTTTGTGTCAAAAGTTTTTTTTATTAAAACATGAAATCTGGAGAAGCAACAGCGAATTATAACAATTTCAAAATTACTAACACTAAATCTTTTTTTTTGCATCTACACTGTAAACATTTTATTAATATTACTGTATGAATATGATACAAAACAATTCCCAAATAGATTAAAACCATCTATGAAAATTTTGTTATAGAAAACATGAAAATTTTATCTGACTAAGCATTTCCTTATGCAAAGTGTGTTTTTTTTTGTTTAGCTATTATTAACAGTAACTAACACACGTAAAAAATAAATAGAATTTTTAATTAGATATTAATAAGTATTTGAAATTTCAAAGACTAAAAGAACAATGTTTTAATATATTCTAAAATGAACAAATTAAATAATTTATGCTGTTGGCTTAAAACACAGTAACATACATCGTAATTGTTTTGGCATAATATACTTTGAATTTTATTTTCAGCTAATTTAATGAATACTTAATTAATTTGAAATAATTTAATATTTGCTTTTGGAATTAAACTTATTAAAAGTGATGACAACAAAAAAATATTGACAGAACGATAAAGAGTTCTTAATAGCGTAATAAATTATTTAATTATATTTTCTAAAGTATGCAGCCTTAACTAAATTACTAAAAAAAGAATATGTGTGAACCGATTTTTTTTATTTGGCTTTTGGTTGGTTGAAGGTGATCAAGATTTAGGGTTTCACAAAACGTAAAGTGTCTATGCGTCTGCTTGTCTGTAAGTTGGTCACAGACTTCTGTCTCCGTCAACGGTAATAGGGAGACACTTGAAATTCTCATAATATACATATGTATTACTATGGCCGCCTTAACAACACAGTACTAAAAATTAAGGACAAGGATGTTTTTGACATGGAGCTGCATTTTTTGAACTGAAAGTCTTGATATTTTGCCGGAGTATGTGTTCAATACTATGGTACCTTCAACAAGAAATAAAATAAAGTTAAAAATTAAAGAAATGCTTCTTTTTTATATCTGGTATCGCTGCAATGGAAAAAATCGCCAAAATCGCATATTGGTAGCCAAAACAGGAAAAAGGGCCGGAAATCGTTAATAAAGCGGCAAAAGAAGAAAAAGGTCACCATGCAAAACTGAACAGTAAAAATCGAAGAAACATAAAAAATCATCAACATGGCATACCGGTAGCTAAAACAGGAAAAGTTGCCAAAAACAGAAATAAATCGTCATAACAGAAAAAAAAATCGGCAAACTGGACAAAGTAGTCGTCTCACCAGTGAAATTCGCCAAAACAGTAAATATCGCCATTTCGTAAAAATAGTCTACATCAAAAAAAAAATATGTCAACCGCCAAAAATGAAAAGAATCGCTAAACCATAAAAATGTATAGAAATTACGAAAATTCGCAAACTTAACAAATCGGCAACACAGAAAAAATCACAAAATTGAACAGAAAAAATGGAAAAAGCACCAAAATGGAAATAAATATCTCGAAACAAATAAAAAGCGCTAAAACATGAAGTTTGTTTTAAAAGAAAAATTAAAAAAAAAATCTTAAAGGTTGGTTAAAAATTACTAAAGCAAAGAAAAAGGCGCCACAGTTTCCCCGACGGTTATAACAACAAATATGAAAAATAAAGTTTGGTTAAACATTAATAGATGTCTAGACAAAAGTTGTTATTTTTGTCAAAGAGTCACATATATTTAATACACCGTATTATTTATAAATTTAAAATTTAAAATTTTGTATAACTACTGCTGCTTTAGCAAAAATAGTGTCGAATTACGCTACGAGTAACTTTACAAATAATAAAAAAAATAGAATTCAATAAAAAATTTAAGTACGGAACCCTCCGTGCGCGATTTGGCTGATTTATTTAATTTAAATAATAATGCCGTATAGTTTTTGCGGGTTTTCTTTAGCAATAGTTTGTACTAAAACTTTTAGTTAATATTATTTAGGGCCATTGTTACTACTTCCTTTTAGTTAAAGGCAGGATTTTGTCTGCCCGATAAATGGCTTCGCATTATTACAACTTGCATTTTTTTGTTATTATAAATTATAATAATATTTAATGGTTAAAAAAATAATAAATGACGGTTTTATGATGCAAACCATTTATAGGTCTGACAAAATGCTGCCTTTAATTAACAGAGTATTTAAAAACCGACTTTTTGATTAACTGGTTTACGAATTTTTCGAAAAAAATAGTATTTTTGTATAAAAAATACTTAACGTCACACTTGTAGGAAAGACGTATCTCTATGTTTTTTTTAACATTGTTTTTATTAATCTTTTCTGGCTTTACACTTCCAAATACACAAGGAAAGCGTAGAACCGCAATTAATAAAAGAGGTCGAGATATGTCCTTTCTATATTAACACAACGATTCGAACCGTCTGCAGTATTTTACTGTAGTTACTGCATTACTTACTATTAAATATACATATAATTTATGTTCTGAATGGCGCTTGTGCTTATCATACATTAGTGACATGGTTCAACCCCTCGTGAAGCAAATTGGATTTATTTTAAATTTAGTGCGTGTTCGTAAAAACAAGTTTTCAGCGCGTAATAAATTACTTCTGCCATTGAATCAGCCGCTTGACATTAAGCACAATAATAACTTTAAAATAAAGAGTTAAAACTCTATTTGTTGTGTTTTATGTTTTTAATTATTTTAAAATATTGTCATAGTTATTTGTAAAGTAAAGGGATTAATACTTGCCTCCGATGGCAACTGCTTGTTAAAGTATAATAGTTAAAATACCAAAATAAAATTATCGAAAAGTGTGTACTTCACATGTTTATTTACATTTTGACTCATTACTTTGTAAAGTTTTTGCTGCGGACACATGCATGTATTTAATTGTTAATGAATATATTTTTGATGTGATTTAGGTTCGAGTACAATCAGACTTCATCAAAGAATGTCAACTAGGACAGTTTTTTTTAATATGTTTTCTTTCTAATGCAGGTTCCATAATCGCGATAGTTTGAGAAAAAACGTGTTCTATTTTCGCGACTTTTATCTGTTTTTTAATTTGATTACAGTGTTTATAACCAAAAAAGGGAAATCACATCTTTTGGTAGATTAACCTTTTTGGATGATTTTGATCTAGAATTTTGTCAGTTTATTCGTGCCATCTGTTGTGCAAATACATCTCTTAATATCGAAAAAGTTCCACATATTTTAAAGCCAACGATTTCTCAAAAAAATACAATTTGCGTGAATTACAAGTTGCATAAGTCTTCGGTTTATCACATTATAAAGCAATAAAATTTATTAAAAAAGTACAACAGAAAGTGAACCTGACAAAGTTTGCACATTAAAGAAAGCTGAGTACCCAAGAATGGAAAAAATAAGTGGTTTGTAAAACAAAGGGGAAAATATGTTCCAATATCAGCAGCGATTTTATGGTGAAAAGTCCAATTATACAAAGTTAAAGTGGATGATTCTATAACATTGATAAATATATGCATTCAATGGGCTTTGGAAAATGAAAAGCCCACAACAGCACTATATGACTACATGATTCCGCTGTTATCTAAAAAAAATAATATGCAAAAAAAGCAATTCAAAATCTCCAATTACTTTAAAAATGTTTAAAATGTAAATATATCAATAAAAACAATTCTAGTTTTAAAAATTGCACAAAATTTTTCAATAAAATTTTGGATTCTGTTATCGCGAAAATTCAGTGCTCGCGACAGGTTTTTAATAAGTCGCGAAAATTGAGCCTCCACCATGTGAAAAATCTTTTATTATATAAAAATTATTAATTATAAGATGAGCATTTAAGCCTTCGTTTGGGGAAAAAAACTTCCACCTCGCACATAAAAATATCATTTAAGATTCTAGTTCGTTTGAAATATTTGGCTAATTTTAAAATACATTTGCCGCAACATCGCCATAACTCAAAAAATTTTTTTGAGGTAATAATCATCTCTTGAGAACAGAATATTATTTTACTTTCCCAGTCAGTTGCTATTAATTTAAACCTCGTTTTCTGCTGTTTTTTTGAGTTTTGTCGACTTAACTGCCAGGCCGACGATGTCGAACGATATTGTTCTTTTGTTAAATTATATTTAAAACAAAAACAAAATTTTTTGAAGTTGTTTTTGTATTAAATTAATTTTAAAATGTACTTAAAAAATCCCAAAAGTGTATGCTATAAAATTTAAATATAAATCTGTTGTCTATATTTGAACTTATTTTGCTTTAAAATATCATATTAGAAACACTCCCTAAATCATATTACTTAAATTAAAATTTTAGCCTTAAATACCTCAAACTATGTATAAAACACAAGGTTTTCATTATTAAGCCAACGTTTTTTATGGCATGCAATCAAATATTTTTTAAAACAAAATTGTTTGCAATATTATATTACGTTTTTTTGTTTGCTTTCCCAAATTAGAAGACATAAATTAAATACTTAACAAGAAATTATATAATAGTAAGGCTAACCGACAAAAAAAAAGAAGACAGCAGGCGTTTTACTACAATAATGAGCGAAATGTCAAGACTTTAACAAAATACTGTAGACCAAACCTTGAAAAGTATAATAAATTTACACCAATTTTACTAATGAGCAGCCTTAAAATTAGTCTGCAAATTACCGAAAGCAACAAAAAGAATAAAAATAAAAAGTTAAAAAAACAACAAAACATACTTATTCTAAAATAGAATTAAGACGCTAGAAACGAGCACAAATTAAGGGACCACAAAAATTAAATCTTGTCAATCCAATAAGGCGAACAAATTAAGTGTATGTGAGGGGACGGAATAACAACGGAAACTTCGAAATGACATCCATTAACACACCTATTAATCATAAGCATAACAAAACTAATGAAAAACATTTTAAATGCCCCATGTACCAGCACTCTTTGTCACCACTGGTAGAAATCGAAATGGACTTTTGTGTGTATTTTTTTCGTGTTAGAATGAAAGACAAAAATAAATGAAAACGAAAAAGTAAATGACATACTACATACATATTTACCCAGAAACACAGCACAACAACTTAAATGTCACTTACAGTACAGCTGTCATTATTTGTTGTATGTATGTAATTTGTTGTGGGTATCATATTTAAAACCTCAGAAATATAAACTCAAAAGAAAATATTACATACTATCTCACATACTCTCACACACCTTACCACATAAACAAACTGTCTATTAAGAGAAATGGAAGAAGAAAAAAAAATATGACAAGCGGTTTGTTGTCTTTTGCAAAAAACACTTAAAACGAAACCAAAGACAACCAATTTTGTATCACCCCCCAATAAAACAGACCACGATACAAATAACAAAAATAATCGACAAAATAATGTACAAAAGATGATGTAGAAATAACACAAATATGAAGGTGTGCAAAAGTCAGACCAAAAAAAAAGACAAAAAATTTAGATGGATGTTAAGATGTTTGGAGGAGTTTGAGTTTTACAAGGCCAATTTTTCATGTGATGCTTTTTGAAGGTTAAAAGCTTACAATAACTAAACAAACATAATGATGATGATAGTGAAGATGATGGTGATGATAATGATTATAATCATGATAGCGAACAAACTAAGATAAGGAGTGTGACATTTAAGAAGCTCTATAAATTTTTATATACATTTTGTTGCTTACTTTAAGGTAACCAAAAACGATACGATATTGTTAATGTGAACTCACATCAAATTGAAACCAACATTAATGCTAACAAAGAAAGTGTCAATAGATAAGTGGTAAGAGTAATAAGTTGTAAAAACTCTTCGGCTGGGCGCTTAATGGTTAAGTGTAAGAGTGTAAAATTAAAGAAAATGAAACAGAAAAATTGTGAACAAACAGGTGACTGAACCAATTAACAAAACAAAGTGTTCCATGTCGCTGTACTGAAGTGACACGGCTAGCTGCCACATAAAAGCAAAGACAGAAAATACATTAAAAAAAACTCACTAAGAAATCATCCATTGTAACAAGTACATATAAAATTGGCGAACGGTGTATGAGAAATAATTAGCAGGTGTTCTTTTTTTAATATAGATTAGTAAAGGTTGTCATAAAATGTAGCGGATATAACAGCAGTTGTCTAAAGTCAGTTGTACAAAGTGTCCTTCATAATCACATAAAAAGAAATAAAGCCAACCAACCACAACTGTGTCGGAAGCAGGGTTTAGGATTATCCGGATATTTTCATTTGCCGGGAGTTGAGAAATTGTTTTCCCTGGAAATATGAATTTTCGATTTTAATTTAATTTTTAAACTAAATTTTTGCGTATAATTTATTATTTTGTTATGTTAAACATGCGTTTTTTTTTAAAAATTAATCCAATACCAATTCAGAATTGTAAGTTTTTCAAGCCAATTCACCCAAACGATTATTAAATTATGAAAACGTAAGAAATCGTATACAAAATACATGAAGAACACTATTTCCTTAAATATCTAGTTAAAAATTTAAATTTAGGATAACCAATGGCATTAAAAAAAAGCTCTTGTCAATCTATTTCATATGCCAGCCATAGAAATTTTATTTCAGAAAATTTTTTTTAAGACGAAAGTAATTTAAAGACAATTCAAGAAATTAAAAAAAAATGAAATAAAGAATGGTAGAATGTTCTCTTTCTTATTCTGCATGCTTAAAACCAGATATGTTATAAATAAAATCATTATTATGTATTTAATGGAAATCGATGCACATGTTTTTATGTTGTTCACAATTAAGTGACTGTATACTTTTACATTTCATTGTGTGTTAATCTTTTATTTATCCAAAGCCGTTTTCGAGTTATGCTAATGCATTGCGTACTAAAGTGAGTTTTTTTTGGTAACGGCTGCTCTCCAGATCCAATGTCACTAAACGCTATAAACCTCTTCACTCACAACAAATATATATTTTTTTTTTAATACAGAATATCTATGAAATTTTGATTTTTGGCAAGATTTTTTTCCTAAAGCTTCAAATTCATTCTCAAAAGCTGTTGTTGTTTCGAAAATTATTAGCAACGTGCAATTCTGGGAAATATCTGAATATTTCTAAAAATTTCTGGGTCTTGCTATCACTTAAAATTTCAATTCAGTTCTGTAGACCCTGCTATCAACTCAATGTAAAATATTATTACATATTACCTGAGCACTTTTGTAAAATCAAGCTAAACAAAAAAGAAAAAGAAAAACGAATAAAAAACACATCAAGTGAAAATGTCTCACAAGTTGAAAATTAATTTCTCTAAGGAATCAAGCAGAAAACATTAAATGAGTAAAAAAAAACTTGGCAAGAAAATGTATGAAACAAGAAGGGCAAAAAAGAAAGAATATTAAATGTCGAACAAGTGGAAATTTTAAAGGTAACCTAGAAGCACATTATATTCGTACTTAGCTTAGCAAGAAATAAAGGAAATAAAAACACACATTTATGAGTAGACTGACAATTAAACCACAGTCACAGCGAACAGTCATGCCAGCATGCCAATGACAAACAACTAAAGTTCATTTGGCTTTAGAGCTTTTTGTTGCTGCTTACACAGAGCAACAACACGATGGAATAAATAAAAGAATATTGTGATTATGTGGCAGTGTTTATCTGGCTGTATTACTACTCACTTGCCATTTTACAAATAATATTTTTCAAAGAACATGCTTGTGCTGCGTTTTCCTTTATATTAATTTCCTTAAGTTTACTTTTTTTCATTTATTTATTTTTATTTTTTATTTTGGGAATATAAAAGCAACATAAAAATATAATATGTTGGTTAACTACAAGCACAATGTAACTGTATTTACCTATACCACCTACACACACACAGACACATCATCTTGTGCTGCCTTTGCAATGTCCTTTATAGTAGATCATAGCATATTCTATTAGCAATTATAAGTATGGAATGCAGCCAACTATATTTTTCATGTAGTAGTTGCAGTTGTGAACAACAAGTTGAAATGTTTTACAAAAGAGATAATCATTATCATGTTGTTAAAAGAATGACGTTTTTTTATAATAATTTATTATCACAGAAAACGAAAATTGTGTAAGAGATGTCTGAAAAAAAATTGTTTTATAGATTTATATTAACATTTTACACTTTATTACTTGGCTCGTTGTGTAAAGCAAAAATAATAAAATTAGTAATTATTTTTGCAATTTCTCTGACACTCTATGACGATCTCTCTTAAGAACGGTTTCTCTAATTTAATATTGAATAATTTAGTTTTTAATTATAAATTTTTTTACAGTTGTAATTAACGCATAACAGGAAGGCAATTTTTAAGAAAACATTCAGTACAAAACCCCTTAAAGTAGTTAACAATTTGATTATTAATTTTTTATCGTTTCCATCTAGAAGCTATTAAAAACTTATGACTAACATTTGCTGATAAAATTGTTAATAAAACAAGATAATTGAAATGTTATAACCAAAACCAAAAGATGAGAAACGAATTAACTTATCTCTTGTATCATTCAATTATATTTTGGGAAACAAATGATCTATATAATTAATAGACAAACAAGTTTGTTTAGATTCCTTTTACTTATATCATTTTAAAGATATTTATTCACAAATGTGCACAATCTATATTTTATTAAAATCAGTTCAGTATTTTGAAAGCTATATGTGTTTAAAGTTGCTACTAAAAAATGCACACTAATTGCACATGCATGTATCAGCTTCAAGTTGAAAAATAAACAAAGCATGCATGTGTGTTTGTCCAATTTGCTTTTGCAAAGAAATGAGACAGATCATTTTCAATACACTCTTTTTTAACAAAAGGGGTCTTATAAGTTGCTTATTTAAAATCTTTTTTTGCTTTTGCATTTTATCGCATCGGTCATAGGAAACGCTAGTTGTAATAATTTTATACAACACGACGAATAGTGAGAATATATGTGAAACTTAAAAACAAACATACAAATTCTAAATTCAGAGACACGCTTATTTAAACCATACATATAAACATTTTATGAAAACAAAAAAAAAAAAAGGAAGAAAAGTGCTCATAAAGTAAATTAATTTGCAAATTCCCATATTTTGGAATAATAACAATTCTCACTGCCTTACCTCACCCGTAATATGTAAGAATATGGTTTTAATTCACGTACACGCTATGAAAAAATATGGTGGAACGACCTACTATGACATAATAATATGGTTATAGCCGAATAATTATATTATATTCAAATCATTCGATTACTTTCCCGCATTTAGTTACGTTCGAATCGGAAAATGGTATTACAAAAAAAAACTTAATCGAACAAAGAAAAAAGAAGGGAAGAGTATGTTTTTAAACCAGCTGCTTTGCTATGAAACGTATGAAATAGAGACAGAAAAAATAAGCAATTTTGTAAACATTGTAATTGCTAAATTATGAAAATTTAAATTTAATGAAAATAATAGTGATATATATATATATATATATATATATATATATATATATATATATATATATATATATATATATATATATATATATATACATATATAAAATAAATAAAGTGGTAACTGTAATTAAATAAACACATCAGTTAAATACGGAAACTAAGAAAAAGCCAAAATATGATTAAGCGGTATTTGTGGCCAAACTATTCCATTGTGAAGAATCCTGCAGCGGCGGATGTGATACTTCTATTTTATATGCAAAATTTGGAACTTCATCCCAGGATGCCTACACTTCCTCCTTGGGATGCTTTTGATATCCAAACGCATTATCATCTTTCGTTGCCATTAAATTTACCACATTTTCCTATCGCTCAAGTATTGTGATTATCGATATGCAATAAATTAAATTAAGCTTTCAAATTTTATTAAAAAAATAAAGAATTTATTACAAAATAATTTTAGAGCATTTTATTTAATTATACAGTTTTTTCAACAACAAAAACAAAAATCGAAAAACTTTCCGTTAAAAAACAAACCACTTGCAAAAACGTAGCTACGATTGTAATGCAGAATACGATTATAATGCAGAGTGCAATCGAAAAAGAAATCGAAATGATACGGGAACCGGAACGCAGAATACGAAATTTGCAAAACGGAGAAAATTTAGACTAATTTTGAAAATTTAGACTCTTTATAGATAGTCTTTAACTACTCTACAACAAACGAAACTTTTTGACAATAATAATACATATAGTTAAATATAAACATAACATAGTAATGAGTAAATATGTGATTCAAAACTATGATCACATATGTAAAGGGTGTCCCAAACTTAACGCAAGATTTGAATTTGTTGCCATTTGTGCAGTAAAGTGTTAGTAAGCCTAAAAACAATTTGACAGCTGTCAGTTGAGGGCTTGTTAAAATTCAGCGGTACACGGCAGATCAACGTACTTTCAGTTCATTGAAAAATATCTCACAAATAATGAAAAGACTACTAAAAAATTCGTTTTCCATTTAATTAAAATCTTGTGTTTATTTTGGAACACCCTTTATGTATGTCTAATCAATATAAAGGCATATCATAAAATTCTCGGGAAGCCAGTGTAAATCAATGCTCGACTATAGTTAAACCTAAAATACTTATAATATGTTGTGGTGAAACGTTATTTGAATGATTTTTAATCATAATTTGATTAACAACAAACAAAATTATATACATATGTATATTAATAAAAGTTTGGTTGAAGTCCACTACCATGTGACCGCTTATTCATGGTAATTATTTAATGATAAAATGCAAACAACAACTGATAATCACGGCTACTATATATGGTTGTGTTTAAAATATAAAAATTTACTAATTCATCATAATGTAGTTGTCCCAACCATGTCAAATAATGACTTTCCCCTAGAAGAATCTCAAAATTGCTGAAATACAAAAAACTCATGAGCGGTGGTGATGAAGGGGAGGGGGCTGTTGCGACCTCCAGAAAGAATGTTGTTAAATTCTGCAGCGTGTGTTGGTATTAATTAATCTTTTCATTATTTCTTCTAATATTGTCTCATGTCCCATTGCTTTTGAACAAAATTTTATATAAATTACATTAGATCAAAAACTAGAGCACTTAGATACAAAATTAAATCTATTGTGGGTTTTTTAAAAATTCTTGAGACTTGAAATAATTTTTAAGCAAGTCTTTAAAATGGTTTACATTTTAAATGTGGTCTGTAATAGAGACCATTTTTAAGTAGGTAAAATCGAGTCCTAATTCAACAAAAACTAGCGAAAATTGTAAATTATTATTAAATTGTCTTATCATATTTCCGTTGAAATAATTTCATGAAAAAATTTCTAATACCAGCCGTTTAAATTTTATTGTGCATCCGTACTTATTTTGGTTAAATTTCTCACATAAAATCATATTTTGTTACCGAATCACATAACGTCTGTGTGTCCTTCATTTAGATTGTCAGTTATTTATCATTTCATTAATACAAGTGTTTGTGTGCGAGTGTGTATGTGTGTGTATTTAGAATTCAAAGTAACCCTCATCATTAAAAACATTGTCCTCATGTTAATGTTGATGATGTTGGTGATGACAATCCTGCCAAAAAGAACGGATGTAATTATGCTACAAATGATGAAATATATGCGTCTGTTACTGCTGAATGTGTGGGTTACTGATTATACACGTTAATGAGTTGTTGGTTGTTTGTTTATGGTGTCGATACGTAATAATGGCTTTAGTTCCATTTGATTCTAATGATGGTCGTTTTTTTGCAAGTAAGTTTTTCAAAAGCGCTTTAAATAAAATAATTACAATTGCATTAAATTTAAATATGTACTTCTTAATCATAAAAGTTTCTGCGACAAGAAAAACAAAACACATTATAAATTTTTAATAGAAACAAATTTAATTTTCATTATAAAAAGTGCATACTTGTTTGAATATTGAATATTTTTTTTTTTTGAGGTAGAGAGATTTAAATGGCAACATTATTTCCTATGACAGCCGCTTTGACAGTTATTGGTTGTCTTAGACACTCTTTGTTGTGGGAAGTTAGCTTGAATAGACTTGCATGCAACGTTTGCATATTTCAATAATAATATGGCACTGTTGGGTGACAATAGTTATCGCGTTGACCACTCGAACACCCAGTTTCAGACAACTCTTCAACATCATGGATTGTTCTGATATGCTTTATTGTGGTATTGTACTAGTTGTTGTTGGACTGAGAATCGTCTACAAAGTAAAATAATTAATAAACGATTTAAAATAATTTAGTATGTCTACTTGGCACGCAGAAGCGCTGCTCTAAAAATGAACAAAACGCGCAACACCAGAATTGTAAACAAATTCAGCATTCTTATTTTACCATCTGTGCTCTCGACAGTACAGTATCTCCTTCCAAAAGAATGTAGCACGCGAATTATTTGGTGGGCATTATTTGCTTGAGTGTTACTTCTTTTCATTATATCGACTAACAGCCACTGATATTTATGGACCAGTGGAGTTATTGGTTCAAGCGCCTTAAAAAAATCATAAGTCAGAAAACTAAAGGCTGCGATCAGCGAAACTGAATTTAGTACATTTTTAATACATTTTGCGTGCCTCAATTGAGAGGTATTAATGTTGATGGCATGCAGTTTCAATAGGCCTCGAATGAAAAATATATGTATATTATTTTGCTTCTGTTTAACAAAAATAAAAATAATTATACTTCATAAGTATTATTTCATTGTATTGCTCTCCGCCCCTAAAAAATCACCCGTGCTATAAATATGTATGTGGTTTGTTAAATATACAGAACTTTAATAAAGATAAATATTTTTCAAATAAACCGTAGTATATATACATACAAGCTGACCACTAAAATAATTTTAAAAAGGTATTTACATTCACAAGAATGTGTATTCGTTTCACACAAACGCACACACACACATACACACTTGAAGTAAATTCGCAATGAATAAATCCCATAATTAGCGCTATGTGAATTTATAAATGTACATTCAGACTCGGACAAATGGTTGAATTGGTGGCCATTCATTCGCTTATTTTCGCTCATTCACATGCAAATGCTCAGAAATTTTAATAAATTCTACACCTACAAAACTATAGTATAGATTTGTTAACTAAGAGAGTTAATTGAGAATTTTCTTACGCTACGAAGTTTTTATAATTATCTAATTTGAGATTGCGTAAAATCTACTGAATGTTTTTTAATAATGGTTGCCTTACTAAACGCAGGTTGCTTTGCAGTTCAACAATTTCATGTATTCCCAAACGCAACCGTGCAAACTTTGACAAAGTATGGCATTCCTAAAGTCATCTGTTTCGCAGTTAAAATGCAAATAAACGCAGTTAGCGCATTATTTATATTAACATTTGATTTTCAGTGTTGTAAAGTATAATTGCTTGATTTAAAAGACAGCCAATCTTGGTTAAACTTTGCTGAATGAGTCCAATGCAAATCGAAAGCCCAAATGAACTGGTCATCAGCTGGTAAAATAAGGCCCAAAAGCATGTTGAATTTTGCAAACTTTTGTAAACTGGAGCATTCTTTTAGACACAAAAAGCATTAAACATTTTGTTCATATCTAATTTTTAATTACTAATGCTTTTTTTCTAATTACTTATGAATTAACCCACACTAAAACAGAAAATAAGTACACGTGTATATATCCGTTTTATATCAGGTCAGGTCATCATCATATTGTAGATTTAAGTCGACTCTAGCAACAATAACAAAATATACATGTGAATAAACTGGACACACACAATGGCATAAAACAGTAGAAAATATAAACGAGCAATGACTATTGACCACGCAAAGGCGACAATGGTGAGTGTTCGGTTAGTTTTGAATGCATTTTTGGATACGATGGCTGCTTGGTTTGGCTTTGACTGGGTCTTGGGTTGGCCGGTAATGTGCTAGAGCTATTTGTCAGACCAAACCAAAGTTAAGCCAAACATGCCATAAAACTTAAGTTAGCCAACACAAAACAAACAACGATTTTTACTCGCACAAATACACACAAAATGACGTCATACAGCAGGTCATAATGGTTGAAAAATGGGTTAAGGAATAAACTGCCATGATTGTAGTTGTAGTGGCGGTAATGTTAGTAGATCGGTCAGCTGAAACCGGATACATATGACTCTGTAATGCACTGTATGTGGTGATTTTGGTGCACACTTTAAGCTTCATCATCATCATCATATTCATCGTCATTATAATCACAATATTGTAACTGTAGAGCTTAATGTGTAATTGTCTGTCTCTATGTATAATTTAGTGAATATTAATGTCCTACTGCGAGTATATTTTTTTAGTATGTGAGTGTGTACATGTTTTATAAGCTGAGGTCGCACACTCACGTCAGATGCAGGTACAGGTTCATTCCATAGACGTGTTTGGTCATTGAATGATAGCAACAGGAAGTTAGCAATGTGCGCACTGTGGATTTGTAAAAAACAAAATACACACACAAACAGCTAAAATTAAAATATGTATTTGCAATTGGTTAAATAAAATGCTATTATGCATTACAAAAAAACCAACGCTGTCAAAAAAAATTGTAAATCACTAAAAAAATATATATTTTTTAGTATAAATTACATTTTAGCAAAAAAAACTTTCCAGCAAATAAATTTAAAAAGTCCTATTGGTCCCTTAGAGTATGCTATGGAAAAAACCATTAAAATGTGCTTAATCTACTCCTATGAATTTTTATTTATTAATTTAAAAATAACTTGGGAATACATATCGTCACCCGAAATTGAAATGTGTTACAAACCACAAAAAATGTTAATTATTATTTAATTGGATAGTTTTTTAGACTTTTATAGTCTCATATTCCACTTATATAAATATGCTATGCTGAAAATATTGTTTTTGCAATCATTATAGTTTGCACTTTATTAACTCTTATATATCTGCTGTAAAATTATGAAAAGTTTTGCTGGCGCTTTCTGCTTCTGCTATGTTCATATGCACATATGTATTTATTTGAATATAATTTTATCAATTAAATTATTAGATGCAAATATTTGTAAAAAGAAAAAAAAACAAAAACAATTTCATAAGGGAAAAATATTTATGATATTATTTTTACGGTAAACACAACTCGTTGGAAATATTATCGCATAGCAATTTACTTTTAGCAGAAAACGGAAGTTTCTTACACAACAAATACGAGTACACATGCTATCTATATTTTCTGTAAAAGATAAATATAACTGCACAAGCATGATATGGCATGTTTGACATATGAACTACTGCATACATTCAGGCGTGTTTTTATGAGGTTAACACGAAAAAAGTAACCTAGTAAAAAAATCTGCAAAGCAAAATCAACTTTACTTCCGCTTATATTAATGGATGTTTGTACTTATTTGCTGAATTAAAAAAGTGCAGCCAATAGTATGTATGTATGTTTAAATATAGTGGTAATCAGAATTTAAATATAAATCAATATTTCCCATGTATGAGACATATTTGTGTGTGTGGGTGTGTGTGTATGTGTAATTGCTGGATATAATATGTATGTATGCATGGTAAACATTTTTTTCTTATTTCTCTTAACCCCTTTTAGTAAACTTCTTTTTTCTCAGTTTAATTTAGTTTAACAATTAAGAAATATACGTTATCTATATATCTTTTATAATTTTATTAACGCTGTTATTTTCTCAGAAAGTGTTCACAGGTAGCAAACGGGTTAAATCAGACTATTAATTTATATCCACTAATTGAATGTTTAATTTGAAAAACTTCAGATCTGTTGTTCATTAATATGAAAATGTAGAATCTTCTAGTAAATTGTGTGTGATAAAACTCTTTAAACAGCAAAAAAAAACATTAAATTTAAACTAATAACAAACTAATAACAATTTTTAAATACATAGATCCATAGACGATCTCATGATACAAAAAAATAAAGGTAGAACTACGGAAAATTTTCACTTAAATGCCGATTATTTGTTCAATCATTTTTATGTAAACAGACAGAAAAGTATTACCTTGAGCAAATAAGGGGACACAGTATTAGAAACGTTCCGTTTTAATATGTTATTTGCATTTTCTTGGCTTAATATAGAAAAGACATATCCCGATTTTTTTTCAAGGTGCGCTTTTAAGCCCTTCTGATGTATTTGGAAGGTGTAATGCCAGAAAAGATTAGAAACGGGATCTCGAAAAAGAAACTCCAGATACATCCTTTCTATATTAAGCCAACGATTTGTTAGTTATTAATACAAAAAAATCACATTTTAAAATTTCGAAACACTTTTATTTATTATTTATTTATTTATTTATTTATTTATTTATTTATTTATTTATTTATTTATTTATTTATTTATTTATTTATTTATTTATTTATTTTATTTATTTATTTATTTTATATGAAATACAACAAGCAGCTTTAAATATTTTTTGTTTTTAACTTTTGTGAACATAAAGAAGTTTAAATGGTAAAAAAGTTAACACAGATTTTGAGTAGAAAACAATAAACGGCATAAACGTCAGAAGCTTCTATATGGATCTACCTTTATTATCTTATATCATGGTGAGTCTTATATTCAGCTTCAGGATTTTCTCCATAGAAGTAGCACACAAAGAAGTATTCCCTATTAAAGTAATTAACAGCAATAATTTGTAACAGGAAACGAGTAAAAAAGTGTATAAGAAAATTTAAATAAAAAAAAATTGTGCTGCTGAGATGGAAAATTGTATGACGTTGCTGCTGCAGGTGCTTTGCCGTTAAATGTTCAAGTTATTCGCATCCATGATTCGCTTTAGTCGCATCCGATCAGATCTGCAAAAGAACTATATTTTGTCTGGATGTCTTTGCTTGAATTGGTAAAAATATTTAACAACAAATTTCACAACAATGTTATTCGTTAACTTATAATAATAACGTTTGCCTCTAACTAAACGACAAAAATTTTTTCATTGTTAATTTCAATTTCAAAACTTAAATTTTTAAACCAAAAAATTTTTATGATTTTACAATAAACAGTTTGGATTGGCGCATTAACACTATTTTTAGCTTCATGAAAAAATATTTTCAACATTTTTCAAAATATATTTTTATTATGTGTTTTTTTTTCTTTCTTTTTTTTTGAAAGTGAATTTGTATTTAACTATCAGAGACATGGATCAAATTTTCTCCAGAAATGTCACTAAAAAAATTGATTTTTTTTAGCCAATTTTTGTACTGCCTGCCAACATATATCGATATTGTAATATATATTTACCGTAATTTTTTTTTGCAAGGACGTGGTGCCAATTCCTAGATATTTTTTCCTTAATCAAAATCGCTACTACTGCTAAGCGTTTTTCAGAGCTATGTTAAAAAATTTGGTTCGTTTCTCTGCTAGTTAAGTAGTTGAAGATGTCACCAGTTTGAAATTTTTAACAACATCTTTAAAATCGAGTAACAGAATTGATGTTTTGTTATCACAAGCAATAAAATGTGTTGGTAAATTCACGTTAACGATTATTGTTAAAAGTTACTACTGGTCAAACTGAAAATTTCACAGCCAAATTCTTGTGTTTCGCTAAAGCTAGAATCACTTATTTTCACGTTGTAATATTGAGTTCAGTCGCAGCCGATTTTAATTGTAAAAGAATTCTGCATTTTCAAGTTCTGTTGTTAAAGGAGTACCAGGTAGCGGCATTACTGTAGTGTTTGGTTCTATAAATATTTGTTTCTTTCTGGATATTCGTTTCAGCCACTAAATGCTCCTTTTCAGTTTATTACTGCCTGTGAGTGTACTGATCAACCTCTGCCTGCGCCAAATAAAGAATTATTTTTCTCATACTTAGAAAATGTATATTATTAATAGAACATTCTGAAGAAAATATAAATCTAATTTTTCTCGAGCTATAGGTCATTTTTTTATAAAAAACGTTTATAAAATTTTGTTAGTTAACCGATATTTCGCCACATCCTGATTTTAGTAATGTAGCAGTTTTAAATACGGAAAATAACTACAAACGCCGGTATATGTTAGAGATGCTACATATTATTAATGTTCCAATGGAAAATAGAATTAATTTTAAAGCAGATACGGCTAGTGTTGCTCTTGCATATAGATATTTATTACATAAGAACGGAAACGGAAATTTAATATTTGGTTGATAATATTCTATTTTTGTATACATACGTATTTATTAAGTTGTTCATTTTTTGATATTTTAATTTTGACAATTTTTGTATTTTTTGTTTTTTGATTATTGTAAAAATTTTTTATTTAAAAAATATTTATATTTCCCTGAAGAAGCCACACAAGGATGTGGCGAAATATCGGTTAACTAATAAAATTTTATAAACGTTTTTTTATAAAAAATTGACCTATAGCTTGAGAAAAATTAAATTCATTGAAAAAAAGGTCGAAAAAATATATAAGAATAATGTATCATATATATCTAAAACGCTTTATTTCATTAAAAATTAGTTTATAAATTTAGTAATACTTTTAATTTTTTCTGCATACAGCAATTTTATTTTTTTAATAACATAAAATGGTCAATAGTATGCAAAACTTATAAGAAAAAAAAAACGATTTATTGCAATATCTGTTTTACTACAAAATGTGCATGATATTCTTACCAAACAGCAAAGTCTAAGCATATTTATAGTTAAATATTTCGTTACCAAGTCCGCAGGACAAAAAAAGCTTAAAAACTATAAAATTGCTTTAAAAAAAAAGCATTCAATATGTAGAAGAAAGCCATACATATGAGATATAAATCTACTAGCACAAAAAAACTTGCAAGTTATATGAGATACATATAAATAAATCTATCACAAAAAAAAAAACGCACAAATCCATGGATACATAGTTAAGTAAACATAAACAAAAAAAGAGGTCCTATTTTTAAGGCGTAGCGCTCAAGCTTCCAAACCCACATTTATATACACTTATTAATGGACAAAGAGTCGTAAAGCAGTTAGGTGGTATTTTGTTAAGGTATCGTAGTAAAATGTAATAAATTATCTGTCATATAGCTTCCGTCTAACATAAACAACAAAACCCACAATTATACAAGCATACAAACAGACACAGCATCTCTGGTATAAACTCAACTCAACAATTTAAATCTATTTAAAGGTAGTGGTGGTACGTTCTCGTTTTCAGTTGTTGCTATTGTTGTTGATTTGGAAAAGTGCCACCCATTTGTTTAGTGAATATGCTCTACAAGTTGCAGGCAACAGCTGCCACAATTTTCATAAACATTTCTCTTGTATTTGTTAAACAAACTCGAGAAGTTTGTTGTACTATCTTAGGAGAAATAAAAAAGAAAAGGTTAACATTTGCTTTTCTTTGTATCTTCCATCTTCTTTCTATTATTATTATTTTTTTTATATATATGTATATGTATATTAAACATTTAAGAACACGTTTACCTAGCGCTTATACATACATAAATACAAACGGAAATATAAACATTCTCTTGTGCTATAAAATTCAATAATGATACGCCAACAATATAGCTTGCCTACTTTGAGGCTCTTCAACTACTTAGAGTAAAAGGAAACATTATATAATGCATTATTTAGGCAAAATTTTATGCCATTTTTTATAGATATATCTTTTGCCATAAATACAGTTCTTAGCTGTTTTATTAATGAAGTAAAATTGGTTAAAGTTTTGCTACGTACAATATTGTATTTTTTTGGAAAGCAAAGTTTGCTACTACTCTTCGATATTTAGCTCACTTTGCGGTTGGCTTTCTTAATAAATATTTACATTTGGCTTTGTAACTTAAACTTGCTGTTTGCAAGCGCTAAACTACGAGACAAAAATTTTACATATTTTTTACCCCATAAAATTGTCTGGCATAAAAATCTTGTATCTTTATTATATATTTTTTATTTTTTTCTTGCTCATTCGTCCTTTTCCTGTAACGTTTACATTTCAATTTGTTTATTTAAATATTTAAAACACTTTGGTAAAGAAACTGAAGCAAAACGAGAACAAACTTAAAAAAAGGCAAATAAAACTTCAGATATCCAAGTATATTGTGCAATTTTCTTAATCCAAACGATTTGTTACCAAAATATTTGTGTCTATAAAACTTGCAAAAAAAAATATTTAAAAAAAGGCTGCTTTGATATTTATACAAATACAAAATGAAGAAAAAAAGGCAAAACGTTTTTTTTTGTGTATTTTTATTGCAACATTTTTCACAGTTTTTATTATATTTCTGTTTCTTTTGTATATATTTTATTTGAAGCAATTTACCCACATACATATTTGATTCATGAGCGTGGCAAAAAGTTTTCCTGTATCACTTGTCTACGGTGTTCATCACCAAGAACCAGCCATATAAATAAATTATTCAAAACATGTGTTTCCTTAGCCGTATTTATACGTTCAAGAAAAGTAGTAAAGTTGTTTAAACAAACAGTTTATACGTATTCTTAGCAGAAAACGAAAAAAAAAATCGAGAACTTTTTCTTAAGACGTTTGTTTCCTTGTACGTTTTGTCGTTTTTTTTACTTTTTCACTTTTGCTTGTAGATCACGTCATCTCATTTAAACAACTTTATTTTTTAACAGTTTATCTACTTTTTCAATTGAAATGATATGAATGCGGAAAATAAACAGTTTTTCTATTTATACAGAATACAAAAAAAATATGTTTAAGCAAAGTTTTAGCATAATGTGATCAGCCAAACAATCTGAAGATTTGAAAAAAAAATAATAATATTTTGTTGGGGGTGAAGAATTTTCAAAGATTTATTTTCTATGTTAATTTGATTAAAAAAAATTTAAGACAACACTTCTAATACAATTTTAAAAATATTAAAACATAATTTAAGGACGGATTCACTACTGATGCTTATATTTGTTTGTTTCAAGTTTAAAACATTTTTGAAGCTTACTTTATGTTTAACTTTTTTAATTTTCGAGTTCATTTCACTGGCCTTTTATTAATACAGCTTTTACAGAGCATTATCGAAAATGTTGCTTAATTATTTTAATATAAATTAAATATTGTCCATATCGAAAACTTATTTTTCCTTTTTTCAACTGTAAATTTAAATACTTTAATAGTTTTTTTTCACAATCCTCCTTACCCACATTATTCCTGTTTGGTTTTGTGTTTAATATTTAATGTAATTTTTTTTACCTATCTTACATTGTAGCTGTAGTAGTTGTACTTAATTTCAATAATACCGGAAAAGTAATCCTTACAATTTTCCTTTGTTTCCTTTCCTTGTGCATTTAAAATGCATTGCACAAATAATGGCAATGAAAACGAAGGGCAGGGCATGAAACGAAAGTAAAATAGCGAATATGAATTAAACTTAATATACAATTGAAAAGGAGAAAAACTCTATTTAAAATGCTTATTCTATGAACATCATAAAGTAAACGTAAAGCATTGAGGGAATCATTAATTTTTAATTAGTTTTCTTTAAAGTGTTTCAATATTTTGTAACAAACTAAACCCCATAACTGTTTTATTTAAATAAATATGCCAATTTATTTTACAAAAACGTACTGGCTCAGAAAATTCAACAAAATATTTGATTTATTTTATTCCCACAAATTATTATAATTCAATTGTTTTTTCGTTTGACCGCAAATCATTATTACTTTATTATTTTGCTGAAAAATTAAACAATTGAAAAGAAAGCTTCATAACCAGCCAATAAAAATGACGGATAAAATTGAATCATAAAGCTTTTTGCAATTCAATTGTAGATTATATGTTTTATTGACTTTGTTTTATGCAAATTTAAATCTAATCTGTCAGTATGGAAGAGATTCTCATGTTTTGGAATTTTAAAATTACTTTGAGATTTGAAATAGTTGATCACATTTTAAGTTCTATTGACTGCGTGACTAAATCATGATGATGATCTGCATTAGCAACAGTGAAATGGGCATAGGAACAAACTATACTCCTCAATAATTAATTTCAATTTGTTTTTAAAAAACTTAATTTTTTACTAAATATCTAAAATATTATTTTTGGGAAAAAGTGCGATTAAAAAATGTTAAAACTAATATTTTTGCAATTCCAATTAAATTAAATTACAAATGTTCTTCCGTGTTTTTTCAAAATTTGATACTTGCACAATTTTTCACAGGCCAATACTTAAATACAGCACAACCTCTACAATCCGGATTCTCACTAGTCCGAACTATCCAAGAATTCTGACAGTAAAATGTTTCGGAGAGTTTAGTAATTTCACATCTCCAGTCCGGACAATAGTTGTTTTTTTTTCTTAGTAATAGCAACAATAAAAAAGCCATAGAAGAGTATTGCGTCTCGAAATCCACAGCAACTTTTGAATATAAAAATAAAATAAGAAAACATGTCGTCGTCCCGAATTTATCTTCACGCATATCACAAAATCAAAAAAAAATAAGACCACCTCTCCAGAAAATTTAAGATTTGACGAGTCAAATCTGAGGTGTCTGAACCGGGTATAGGATCCTGAACTTGTGCTCCGGAAGTAGTGCCAGTTCGGATCATCTAATATTTTTTTTGTATATAATAACGAAACTTTAGACTTATTTTCCCCAAAGAAAATTTTTTTGGGAAATATGTAAAGATAACTTTGGGACGACGGTGTGTCTCAAACATTAAGAGGATCAGGTTTGCATGCTCAAAACATTTTAATAAGTTGTTCATTAATTTAAAGTTTAAAATAAAAAAATTATTTGAGGCAAAGAAAAATTTGAGACAGCGACTGGCATCAAAAATTTAAAATTCTAAATAGAATAAAGTTTGTAAAGCGAAGTAAAAATAATCAATCGATAGTTCTGCTATAGAGCCGTTTAAAAAAATGTGTTAAAAACTGTGGAAGAAAAAGGAAATGGGTAACGATCAACTATACAATGCTAAACAACAAAAAACGTGGCTTCCTACTGGTGAGAGTTCGGCTCCTGATAGAAAAATATCAATGTTTTTAAATCCACTAAAAAGGTCGACATCCAAGACCTTCGTGTTTAATAATGGTCCAAGGAAGTTTAACGAAATCAAAACTGATCCTAAATTTCGAGTTTTGTTTTGCGTATTCAAACAAAAATAAGTTCGCATTTCAAACAATAACTTGTTTGGTTTTGGAATGTTTCCTGTTTTTTTTGTAAATAATCACCCTTTTTTCAGTTGTCAACATCGACAATACAATACAAAATAATTTGAAAAGAACTGACTAATATGAACAGGCTCATGTTATTTTCTAGACCTTAGAGAACAGCAATATACTGTCCGTAGTACAAAATTGTTCTCGAGACTGAGAAGACATGACCCATTTTTTGGTAATGTATTGACGTGACGTCGATGTTTACAACTGCAATAAGGGTGAATAATGTTTAAAGTTTTAAACGTTTTTAGTTGTTGTGCAGACGATTCAGTTAGCCGGACAAAGGCTGCAGGTTTATCTGTCTGGATTGACGAGGTCGTACTGTATATTTTAAATTAAAAAAAAATATACATACATATAATATATTCCTCAACAATTTAGCTGCAATATGCACTATTTAATCTATTTTATATAGACGTTTACATATTTGATGTAAACAATTACGTGTAATGTTGTTGCATGTGCAAAAATTCTAAATACAAGTAAATAAATATACAATAAAGAGAAATAAAAATTATTTTTTTTTTCAATACCTGACAGTTTAATCGTTACATTTTCCAAATAATTGATTTATTTAAATACAAAATTAAGAACAACAATGACAGCAAGAACAGGAGGATAAACACAAAATTTGTTTTTTTGTTTATATATAACGTGGCAGCTATTGGTAGCACAAACTGTTGTTGCTGCTGATGATGTCTATGGGTGGGTTTATTTGTGGTGTTGATGTAATGATACCACATGTTGCTTGGTAAATATTTATTGGTTTTTCATAATAGTTAAGGCATAATTTTAGAGGAGTTTTAGTTTTTTTATGGATTGGTCATGCGTTTAATTTATTAGAGAACAGAACGTGTGGCATGGAGTGCTTCATAAGCTAAGTAAATTTTCTACAACAGCCATTATAATTTCACTTATATTAAATGATTAGATCTTTTATCAACAAGCCATAAAACAACCCCTTAAAAAGTAAATGAACACAAGGACCATTAAAGACCACAACAACATTAACTTAATAATCGTAATTTAAACTTGAGATTATTGCTGTTGTTTGCTTTGCGGCGATTTTTAATATTCTAACAATTTTTGTTTTTATAAATGTCATGAAAGGCAGGCTAATTTATTTATAACTTTTCCTGACTCATGGTTATAGTGAAACTAAAAATATTCCTGCTGGATTATTTGCTAATAGATTTGTTACATTATTATTATTTTTTTTTTTTTTGAAAAACTCATCCTTATAATGTATTACATAAAATGCTATGGAATACTTTAAGGACTTTTTAAACATTGTTGAAATTAATTAACTTAAGAAAAAATCAAGAGAAAAGTTTTTGTTGGTAGAATTGTGTTGATTTCCGCTTGACAAATTGCTTTCTTGCTAATGAGCAGGTCAAGTATAAAATAGCACAAAAGTTTTCTAAAAAGGTCTGCAAATTGGCACCAAAAACGTTAAAAATTTAACGAAATTGTATTACGACTTAATGCAATTTTATTTTATTAATTTTGATTGCGCAGTACAAATCTGGATTATCAGCAAAATTTTTTTGTAGTCATCTTTAATACGATTTCTTGACATGGTCAACAACTTCCAAATTTTCATTTAGGGAAATGCTTTTGGTTTACATTTTGTAATGTTTGAACAAATACGCTCTAAAAAACTTAACTTTGCAAAATGGGATTCAGGTTTTCAAAATGTAATATGGTTTAAACTGAAATATAATTACTTAGTTTCAGTTGCATCAAAATGTCCACTGTAAAAATGTCAGTGTAAAGTGTAAAAGTAGCATTTAATGCCAAGGTAGATTTTACGAAATATGTAGTTGAAAAAATTCTCGAATGCCATAAAAAAACTTTTCCTGCTAATTAGTAATGAATGCACAAAATACTCTTCAATACGTTGATGTCTGTACGATATTTTTTCGCTCCTAGAACAGTAAGCCAGGTGACTACTACCTGGTAAGTAGGTTTAAAAATTGTTTTTTTCAGTTTAACTTAATAGAAATTTTTAAACTTCAAGGTAAATTAAAATAAATCTGAAGCTAATAAAAATTTCAAAAGATTTAAATATGTTGAAATGAATAGAGTCCTTGAAAATTTCTCCTAAGACTGTCTTGTACAAAAACGAGATTTAACTTCAGAAAAGTAATTATTTGTGCTAACCCATATTGGTCTTCTTGTTATTTGAGTGGGCATTTTAATAAACCAAACAAATTTGCATCTTCATAAATTCAACAGTACTAGAGAGCAAGTTGTAAAAGAAAACAACTAACTAAAAGTATACTTCAAATATTAAGAAGGCATAAACTTTAAAGCATACTTCAGCTATTTAAATAAGACAACATTGCTTTTAAAGTCTAAAGCTTAACCGGAATTTTTGTATCATAATACACATAAATGTTAGCAATATCTTATTGTTATCTAAACTAATTACAGAAATATCATCCAAATTTGTTTAGAAACCCAGCGTATGTTAAGCTTTTTTTCATATATTTATTATTAAAGTATTTGCACACATGGCGAAGGCCATTCAATTGGTTTTTGTAGCAAAAACTTTTAAAATTTGCAACGAAGAAGAAAGAAAAAAAATGTTTAATGCACCTAAAAGTATGTTAAATATTTTATAAGTCTCGTAACAGAACCTAGAAAACAAATAATGTATATGAAAATAAAACAAGGTCTGTTTTAAGTAACATATGCATGTATTTATGAGAAAAGGTAAAGATGTAGGTTACTATAACATTCATTCATTTATTTGTTCGTTCTTTCGTTCATTCACTCATTCTCTTACATACTTATGAGGCCACATTTACTTTCTACATTTTTCAGTTTTAATGATTCTTCATTCATCTTGTTTTTTTCTTTTTCTATTTTGTTTTCTACTTTTCTCCATATGTAATCAAAACTATTCATAATATGTTGCCTACTTTAAGGCTACAAAAATCTGTACGAGTATGTTTGAGGAAAATGTATTTCGTATGGTTTAGCATACAAAAATATGATTGAAATAAAGTAGATATTTAAAGTGTATATTTTTTATGATTTATGTCCGTACATATGTATCTGTCGGCGGCTGGATTTATTTAATGAAAAAAATTAAAACCTTCGGAAAAAAATATAAGTTTAATATCGGCTGGAACTGATAGAAATTTTACTTTCTCAAAGTAATCGTGCATTTTAACAACATCCTAAGTTTATTATTTAAAAACATCCCGTACTTAAAAGACATCTCTGTATATGCTATTGAAGAATTTAATTTTTCCTTTCGCTATTGCTTACATTCAGATTCTGCTTAAAAATTTATTTTAAAGCATTTTTATTAAAGCGAAATTGTTCCACCTTTAGGAGTTGCTTAAGGAACGATTTACTTTTACTTAATAGTGTTAATTTAATACCTTTTTGCCAAAAAAAATTTCTTCTTACGGAAACTTTATACATTTTAACTTAACAGAGCAACAAAGTTTGTTACAGCTTATTTTGTTGTAGTAATTAGTTCATTAGTCAAAACTAAATATTTTTCTTGTTGCTGTTGCGTGGCATAATAAAAATGAACGAACATAATTGTGATTATTTACGCACTTAATTTTGTTGCTTTTGTGTTTTTGTTTTATACCAGTCTAGTTGCTTTTTATTTAACTATTTACATGCTTGAATTGTATATCTTTTATTTCGATATAAAATTAGACTGTTTGAGTTTTATTTAAGAATAAATTTTGACTCTATTTCTCTTGAGTAGGTGTAGGAGATACAATCAAGTGTTTTGTCATTACAATTAGGCATTTATGTTAGTTAAGAGACAATAATGAAACTTTTGATTGCCTACAAAAACAGTTTTGTTAACTTTTTGTTAGGAAATCATATGTATTTTTAATTAGAGTTTAATCAAAACAAATTAGGTTAATAAGGCCTTAAAGTATGCTAAAAATGTGTATAATAGAAGCAATAATATGAAAAATAAATGTACATATATCGTTAGTTGAAATGCAGAATTCCGTAACTAACAAAAAAATTTAATTCTCAGTTTTCTTAACAATTTAGTTTAATTGCAAATAATTGACAATAATGAAGAAAATCCGATTTAAAATTTTTTGTTAGTTATGTAATGTTGCTAGTTAAAGTTTATGATATAATGAAATTCAGGTGGAATAAAAACAATAAATTCCTTCTGACATTTCGAAAGAAACTATTTAAATTTAATTTAAATATTAACAAATTGACATTATGCTTAATATTTCAATTTGTTTGAAAAAACTACGTTTCAAACAATTATTACAAGCTCTGCTGCAGTAGAAAAAATATTCGGTGTTGTCACAGAAAGCAGTGTAGTCGGCATTGGATTTAAAAAGACGACAAAAATACTTTTCTATGATGAATTTCAATGTCATCGGTTTTATGTTCAAAATAGATTGTAATTTTAGATTGAACATAAAACCAATAACATTGAAATTCATCATAGAGAAGTATTTTTTGTCGTCTTTTCAAATCCAATTCCGACTACATTGGTTTCAGTGACAACTCTGATTATTTATGTACGGTTTCATTTGAAAACTACCAAAACAAGGTTTTTGAAACCCCCTCATTCAAAACAAAAATTACTAAAAACTTTCAAGAAGTAGGTAAAACTTTCAATTCAAATATCTTACTAGTGGGCCTCAAACATTTTGTTGCTAGTGATTCGCAAGATAGGTTTCATTAGAAGATTACAATCGGAAATGTCCGAAATTTGCAATTTTATGCATATATTGAGAAATCAACCATAAATAAGTTTTTAAGTTTTGAATGTATTTCTTTTGCATTTTCTATTCCTTTAATATTCGCTCCTTATAAGTGATTGTGCTTTATGTCCTTAGTTTTCTATTTTCTCTACTTATTTGCAATGTAGCTATTTGTAGCTACGACTATTAGCTCAGAAAATCTGTTCATAATTTATATCGGTAGAAAGCAAGAATGAAATAACAAATCAAAAGCTTTATTTGTGTTATGTGTATAAATAACAAATATTTATTATTTTTATTATACTAACTTGTATATTTGTTTATGTCGTTGTTCTCTTTTCATGTGCAGCGTGGTAGCGACGAACTTTTAAGTCAAGCAGCAGTTATGGCGCCAGCTTCGGACAATAATAATCAGGATTTAGCCACAAAGAAAGCCAAATTGGACTCAAGCACCGTGCTGGGTGGAGTTGGTATGTACAAATAGATTTTTATATATATTTTTCAATTTACTTTTTCCCATTATCCCTTTTGTTCCTTAATACTTATTTCTTAAAACATACACTTCTTCTGTTGCGTTTCTCAACTTTTTTTCTTCGCCATATTATAAGCAAGTTGCTCTTCATAATTATGATGAGGACGTTGATTTTGTGCAAACAAAACTAAAAACATTTATAGCAATTAAATAGGTTTATATTATACATAGTTAGTTTTATTTTCTTTTAATGCCAACAAAATTATATTTATTTTTTGTAACTTGAAGCTTTTATGCAGGGATTAAAGCATTTTTTCTTCCTTATGTCTGATTTTGGTGTAAAAAAATGGAGAAGATAAACATAAAAATCATGTTAAATAATACTTAGAAAGGAGCAACAGTTTTTGAACTTAAAAGAGGTTTTAAAAGGAATTAAATATTTAAGTGCTTTACTTTTTCCTAATACAAGTAAAGTAGATAACTTTGTTGAAAATAAATAAGCAATAACAGAAATAGAAGGAAGAATGAATAGCTCTTCAATCGAAAACTAAAGCGTAAAACTTCGGTTGCTTGATCATGAAACCTTGAAAACTTAAAAGCGTAAAAAGAAAAAAAAATCGCCTTTTTTTTATTTAAAAACAATCTGTTTAAATAAACCCTAAACCAAAGAACTAAAGAGATTTCTATATAAAGATTGGTACGGATTTCTAACCAGAATTTACATGTCGAGCTGTGTAGAAAATTTATGATGTTTGTATTTACACAAATTAACATATTTTTGTTAAATATAACTAACAACCCAAACGATTTCAAATTAATTACAAAGCACGAAATATCAAAAATTCCATGACAAAAAATTTTCTACATTAATTTTTGATTTAGATTGCGGGAACAAGTTCGCATTGTTTTGTTGTGACATTTAAGAAAAAATTTCTTGTATTTTTCTTTTGGAACTCGATACTAGAAAATATAAATTTTTTGGAAAATTCACCAAACTGCAGTCTGCATGTTTTTTACACCTAAATATCAGCATTAAATATTCATATTTGAACATTGAATGTGTAGACTCAATAAACAAAAGCCTAAATTTTCTATGAGGGTGCTGTTGGTTGAAGTGACTAGCGCGTTGACTACAAAGCAAATAATGTCTAAGAACGTGGGTTCGAGCCCAGTTTCAGAGAAGTCATAACATCCAGCATTTTTCAGATGTGCATTAGTATGCCATTGTATTGTTGTTTTTGGACTGCTTAAGTGACGAAGGCATAGCACTGGTCACTGAAGAGTACCGGTAGCAATTGATACTTGTGTATTCTAGCAGACATCACAGCACCCTCCTTCGTCGGTATTGTAGTAAAATCGCCGACTCTGCAACACGGATTTACAAACTAACATAATGCGCTGTAAAACAATGAAATAATTAAGCGTTCTCACTTTCACCATCTGTCCTCTCTCACTATCCCTTTCCAAAGAAGATAACACACCTAATGGTTGGTAGACATACTAATTGCCTAAGTGTTACTTATCTTTAAAAAAAAATATGTCGAATTTGGGAAGCCGCCGTGGGCTATGGATAGTGCACTGGACTGGAATTCTGGTTGTCTCAGAGTCGATTCCTGCTTAGATCCTGATTGTTTCTGCAGGCAATTGTATATTTTCCTGAAATAAAGCTGCATTATTGATAAAAATTATATTCAAATCAATACAGAACTTATTTGACTTAAAAAAGCGGTTCCTAAAAATAAACTTTTTTTCTGTGTAAATTCTTTTATAAATGCCAAATTGTATTTAAAAATATACAGAATAAAAAATAACGTTTCTAACAGTGACATAAAAAATCAGTCGTGTAGCTCAATTATCAATAGGCTCTGGTGCGACGTCTTTGCTGTGATTAAAGTTGTGCGCTTAAGTTTTCTAATATTTTGCAAATGATTTAAATAATATTGAAAAAAAATGCTGATAATACGTTCCTTGTATAAATAGAATCAAGACCATCAAAATTTTAATTTTGTTTTAGCGTTTTTATACAAAATTTAGCAGACTACAAGAACATCACTTGTTATTCGATTTCCATATCTTTTGTTGTCACATTGTCATTGGGGCACAGGCGTTCTGAACTCTTTTTCCAGTGGTAGGGATGCTAAAAGGCTTGAGATAGAAAGTCTTTCGCAAGGCCCTCCGTAGAATGTTTATTATTAAAGACTTTAGTGGAGAGCATGATAGAAGGAAAGTGGATGCATAATAAATGGTTTTTAAATCCAGGTTTGTTGTGTTTTCGCAGCAGTTAAATAATTTTTAATTTTTATGTTTAGTTTTTAACTTTTAACCGATCGCAGAGAATCTTCAAGCTCAACTAAATGAATTCTTGTTTTTCTTTTTTATTTTTTTGCTTTTACTAATTTTTGCTGTGGTTAACAAATTGAAACAGCAAAGGAAACTACTTCCATCTTCGCCTCCAATAGATGGGAAGGAAATTTAAATGTACATAACATGTTTTCGAAGGGGTAGGTTAGGCTTTTTACATCCCCTTCTTTGGGAGGGAACACAAAATTTTAATTGAATAAAAAAATAAGGTCTTACACGCCTTAAAAGAAGGCAGAAATTTAATGACCTTTTGAATTTTACCGCTGGGAAATTTTAATAAACAGCTAGTGCTTCAACGAAAATACAAACAAATTCAAAAAAAAAAAATGCGAACTAATAAAGCTAAATAAAATTTATCAGCCACAAAAATGCGTTCGCCATTTAAACAAAACATTTGCAAAATATTTGTAATATTTAATGAAATTCTGAATACAAAGCAAATGCTGACTTAAAACTGATGATGGCCAACATCAGCAGCCATATTCAAACATAACTAACTATTGATAATAAAACCAAAAATGTCAGTGATATAATCTACTACACAACAGCAATAAAATAATAAAACCACATACCCCGCTATAACCACAATAACATCTACAATTTTGGACAATTTAATTTATATTCTATTAACGTATTTGTTGTTGTCAACATAGAATGTGCTACCTACCACTACAAAACAAAAACAATACTTTCATTCTAAAGCACTAATTTGTACATTGTAATATGCATACATGCACATTTGCATATTTAACGAAATTCTTGCCCGCCCCGTATGTGAGTGCGTGTATTCGTGTGTGCGTGCATAAACCACACTAAAGCATATTTTTGAGATCCTTAAATATTTGCTGTTCAATAAATATTTATTATTGCAAATACCAATACATTTATAAAAACATTCATGCAGAAGCAACCCTCAGCGAATTTTGAAAACCATCTGATATTTTCAAATTTTTTTGCATTTCTTGTCATAAAGGACCATCAACCAACCCGTAATAGCCACAAGTATCCATTTGTTATATTTTATGGCTCAGAACAATCAACACTCCCTTGCTACCCCTAAGGATATTCATACGTTTTTCAATCATTTCAGAAACTCTACACAATTTTTTTTTCAATGATTTTCCCTTCCTCGTTTGATTGCAAAAACATTTCATAATTATAATCTTTTTCAATAACAATGATGGCATTTCTATTTTATTCTTTGTTAATATTAATAAATTTCTGTGTGTAAAATATTTATTTTGTGAAGTATGTACACAATTATTTTGTGAGTTTCATTTTAATATAAAATATTAGGGTCTTTTATAAATATCCTTCAAATTGTTCCTTTTCTATAAAATGTGTCCAATTTTAATTAACCTCTTGAGGCTCTTTGCAAATATTTGTTAAGAGGTTCCTTTTAAAAATTACAGATTGCAAGGGTACTCATTGAAGTTTATTTTAGTTCACAATAAACATTTGCGAAGTGGTTTTTATACTATAAATCTTTTAACAGATTTTTTTGAATTTTAAAAAATAAGATATTTTCTTAAAATATTCTCTTAGGGAAATATTTCAATTCCTTATAAAAAGGCGAAAGATTTTTTAGCAATTACAAAAAGAAAAACTAAAAAGCATTGCACTTCATAGTAGTTCACAGAATATTAAGTAATAACGGCCGATAACTGTTACTTAGTTAAATGTCCCGATATTTAAATTATAAATCATTTTAGTAAGACAAAATTGCCAGGGTTAAATGTGTATACTTTTAGCACTCATTCAAAAAATGCTCTCTTTCTGTAATCTAATTATTATAGAAGAAAAAACGAGAGGTACATTGAAAAGATAACCATTGGTAAACTTCTATGTCACCAAGAATTTTAATGTTGATATGGTAGTGGGAAAATTTAAAACTCGCATTATTTTTTCGTTGAAAATGCGACAACTGACAACTGACGCCACCGATAGATGAAGTGGACTAGATACTTATATAAACGTTTAAGAAGCACGTAGTCGCACAGCTAGTTTTATCAGAATATCCAGCGTTACTAGTGTGCTACTAAAAATTTTACATGTCGGCTTCTCTTCGCAAACTTATCATAACCGAAATTTTGTAAAAAAAATGTTAATTGTTATTAAAATTTTAAAGTTTAAAATCTACAAAATATCAAAATTGCTTGAAAGTTGTAAAATATGGAAAAGTGGTCGATGCCAGGTTTCCTTTCCCACTAAATTGTTTTAAGATTGCCGAACTTCAACTTGATTTGATATTTTTAACTGAAATAGTTGAGCGGAAAAAACAATAACACTAGATAGCATAATAAATTTGTAAAGAAATCCTCATTGAACACGTTTCATTTTAATTAACATATTTATTATCTATTGATCGAATAATTTTAGTTCTAGTAATATTAAAATTGCCTTTACTGAAAAATTTTGAAATATACTTACTGGTGTGAAAATGACCAAACAAACAAATTTCTTTTAAGTACAAATACAGGCTGGGCCAAAAGTCGCTATGGGGCTTAAAAGTTTAATAACTTTTTAGTTTTTTGTTCTTTCAGATTATAAAATATACAAAATTTATTTTTTTTTGCAATAATGGTGTTTTATTTTTAGAAAAAGTGCAAACATTTTGCAAAACTTTGAAATGCATTTTTTTTATAAAAAAAAAGTAAAAGAAATGTTAAATTTTTTTTAAGAAAACGGCATAAGTATGGGAAATAGTGTCACTTAAATGACCCCCGTTTTCAGCTTCGCATTTACGGGCTTTTTTCTAGAGCATTTCCTGTAGCGTTTTTCAAAATTTTGTGGCCGTAACGCTCGAAAATCTGCAGCAATGTTGGCCTTGAGTTCAAGGATTGACGGACTACGAAATCGAGAAATGGACCAGTTGCATCCAGTGTCCTTTCTCAGTGAAAGGAAAAGTGGTGGATTTGTGAAAAATCGATTTTAAAAAATATAATCGATTTTTGTTTATACTTCGATTTTTTATACGAAAAATGCCTATTCGATGTATTAGTGGAAATATATTATGGATGTTTAAATTAAATTTAATTCGAGTAAAACTTATTCACGTTAATAAGTATCAAAAAGTAACCAAATGGACCATTTTCAGATTCGAATTTTTCCCATACCAATTTTTAATACTCCAAAATTTTTAATATTCGCCATATTTTCATCCATCGCACAGACGGCACTATTTACAAAAATCGATTTAAAATGTTTAATTCTTATAATCGATTTATTGGAAATCGCTGTTTCCCATTAATAAAATTGATTACAAAAAATCGACAATGAAAAAAGATTAAAATAAAAATCGATTTAGTCACTGCCCCACACGTTCAATATTTTCCGCAGTGCTAATTAAACGCGTTCTATCGTTTCGAGGCAAATCATTTATGCTGCCAAGTTGTTGGTCACGATGAACTAAGCAAATATTCATTTCTTCAGAGGCCGAAATTCTAACTTTAAAATGTCGACAATATGATCTTTGCGTTAAAATAATTGATTGCTGATTTAAATAATAAAATTCTACTATTATCCCAGCGGGAAAACTGGTCATTGATTACACATGTAATGAAAAATATAATGTATTATTGTCCAAAGCAAAACAATGCAATCCTTTGGAAACGAGAAGGTAATTTGATAACACACAAAAATTACACATTGCTTACCACGTATATTACCACTTCTTACGAAGAAGGAATGTATTGTTTTTGCTTGTTCGTTGCGAATTCATTACTTTCCTAGCACATGTTCTGTGTTAACAATAATGAATTCTGGAATGAAAAATTATACATTCTGTACATTACTTTCTCGTTTACTAATCATTACCTTTTCCCGCTGGGATGGTTCTTTAATCTCTCTTATTTTGTGTTATTTATATAATCTGAAAAAAAAAAATATATATATATATAAACGAAAAATTTATTGCATTTTTAAACCCCTTGGTGACTTTTCGACCACCCTGTATTTGCTATCAATTAATCGAGAAATTTTAATTCTAATATCTTTTTATTATGCATCTTAAATTTTGCATTTCCTTTAAAAATGTTTTTATAAAAAATGCATTCCTTTAACTCTCTCCGATTCGAAACTCTTTTGATTGTCTGCAGTTTTTTGTAGGTGATACGCAATATTTTTGTAACACTCATTCACTTACCATTGACTAGATTTTAATTTTACCTGTGATGTGGTATTTTGGTTAAAATGGAACCGTATTTTGTTTTTTTTGCTTTCTTCATTGCTGGAATTACAATCACATCTCTATGCAAGCGTATAAGCAGACATTTATTCTATCAACATACAAGGAGACAACAGCAATGTTCGCATGTTTGTATATATTTTTTCCTGTTCACTTTTACTCCCATATCTTTCTACTTTAGAGGACAGGACTCTTAAGCCATTCCATAACCAGAATGATGCCGTCATTGTCGATGACTGTATGATGTTACTTGCCTCTTTGGCTTTAGTTTGTACAGCTCAGGTATATGAATCGGAAGAGTGAATCATTGTTGCAGTGTATTTGTAACCACAAAAACATAATATTTATTTATTACTTTACAAAGGACTTTTCTATTAATTAAAAAGCAACAAACTACAGTTATTTTTTTATTTTGGCACACATGCGCTTGTGTGAGCGTGTGTTGCATTGGTGTATCATGCAAATGTTGGTTAGTTTCTCTTCATACCTCTTACCACAAACTGGTGTTCAATACTCAGTGAGTTACTCTGTTTGTTTGGTTTAGAAAAAAAGCAATGAAAATTGAATGGTTGCTACAGTTGTTAGTGGTGGGGGTGCTGATAACAACCATAGACCATGATGGCGGTAACAAGGTAAATGTTGCTTTTTCTAGTTGCTGTTGTTGTTGGATTATCAAACGGTATGTTGGTTTCAATTTGCCTTCAGGCACCACTTCGGTCTCTGGCTTCTTGAAAAAGAAACTGTAACAATTTAAAAATGTTTCCAAAGCGAAAAACTTTTTAAACTTAAATAAGTATTTAAAACAATGTACAGTATTTTTGTTTAATTTCGAAAAAAAAAATTTGCAGCTAATAATAAGTTTTCTTTATAACTCAAATTTACAAGCTAATGTTTCCTCAAAATGTAACTTTTTACAATGGGTTGTTTATTTGTGTGTTTGTGATTTTTATTAGTTTATTTTTATATTACCTTTCCTATTGACAATGAATGACAAAACAACAATGAAAAATTGTGTAAATAATTGTAAATGTCTGCTTGGTATATTTTGTGTTTGTATTTTTATTTTCTCAAATACTCACATACAGCACCTGTATCCTGCAAAAATAACTCTCACTCAGCCTTTGGGTTGCATGTCTGCAAAAAAAAAAAAAATAAAAACCTTCATCAATGCTATTAAAAAATATCAATGAATATCGCATACCTACATGTTAAACCAATAAAACGAAAAGTTTTGTTAAAATTGTTGTGAGTTGGGGCTTTAGTTCTATTTTATAAAATTTTCGTCATAAAAACCAAACAAATTTGCAAAAGAAAAAAAAACAGTTTTGTATTGTGTTGTGTTTATGGTCAATATGTTTACTTTTTTGTTAATACACTTATATACACACAATCACTCTCACATATTCACTAATAACAAAGCAAATCCACCTCTTAGTCCATTCAATTCAACTTGAAAGCTACTTTACTTCCTACTCCATTCCTTCTCTTGATCTCTTGCTGTCCTGCCTTGTCCTGTTCGTTTGTTCAATGTCATACGTTATAAAACACAATAGAAAGCAACAGTCAATTGTTATTTTGTATTTGTAGCTTTGAAATCCGTACCACCAAACACATGTGTAAGATTGTATGTGTAAACATATTCTCGTTTTCTTGAAAAACAGGCAACATGTGTTGCTTTTATACAATGATGATGATGACTATTTTTTGCTACTACATATTTTCGTTAGAGTTTGGTTCCTTTTGAAATAACAAAAAATAAAAAATAAAGAAACTTTGCAACACCCTCGAATATTTCAACATCTAAAAAAAAAACTGAAAAAGAGGAGGGAAATAAACTAGCGAGGAGTAGTTATAAATTTAAATAGGCTAGGCTAGGTTAGCCTTGTCATTTATGTGAGAGAATGTTTTAGGAGAAGGGTAAGTGGCACGAAAATTTATCTAAAGTTCTACAGCCAGACACCTTAGTGTGAAATGAGTTAAAATCTTGACTTGCTACAATAAAATTTGACTTTCAGAATATTGTCTACAAAGAAGTGCAGTTGAGGAAGTGAATTATAACTCTTGAATACATGTGGTTTGGTATGAATCGCGTGAGTGGCATGTATACATATATATCTTGTAGTGAACAATTAAGGTAAACAAAAAAAAAAGAATCTTAACATTTGTCACGCATTCATTTTTCACCGGACCTCAAACAGCTTCAGAATTTTTGATTTTAATTCCATAAATTTTTTTAGCGCATATCTTCCTTGGCCAGTTCTCCTGAAATTTATTCAACAAATATAAAAATTCCAACAATATCCTTATGCCTAAAATTTCCTATAATTTCTGTAATAACCCTCGTTTAAATTTTTAATGTCATTTGCAAAGAAAAAAAAAGAAAGGAAAAACAAGAAGAACAACTACGAAAAGTGGCAACTAAAACTAGTGAAAACATCCAATGACATGCATGCAACAAATTTCAACTAAATGCCATTAAAAACGTTTGGCCATTGCAACGATGGCCATGCATGTATGCGAACTCACAACAACACTTGTACTATAAAGTCTTATAGCCACACACACAAACACATTCTGGCATGATAATAATAATAACACATAGAAGTATCTGTTGGGAATTTGTCGTTGAATATTGGGAGCTTTAAAATTCCGTTTTATTTGTTCACTCGACACTGGATAAATTGAATGGCAAATTTGTGATGACAACAATAAAGCGTAACAAGAACATGAAAATTATCGCCAAAGGAGTAGTGAATATACAAAATTTTTAAGGATAAAATAACCATAAAAAAGTGTTTAAACAGCACGAACTATAAAAGAAAACACAGACTTAAAGACGGCATGGAATACTTTAGATATCACGTTTGTACTCCTGTTTTACTACGTTTATGCAAATGTTTTTTCTTAATCTATAGACACAAGGTGTTACTATTGCATTAAAGGTTTGTTGGTATTGTAGGTTGTTTGTTTATTGGCCGACTTCTAGTGTAATGTTCATGTTTGCTCAAGCTGAGTGACATTCGTTCTATTTCCAACCAACAAATATATTAGTTTGCTTTCATTTTTTTCAGTTTTTTTTTTGCACAGACATACTAAATAAGACTTCAGTTTAGTTATTTGGAAAAAGTGATATAAATTTCCTTGGGCATTTTTATGTTCAGCCATGCCACAGGACTCCGTTGCGATCGAAAATTGTTTTTATTCCCTTAAATGCTTCTTCAAGAAAAGCGTAAAATTTCCTCAGGATGGAATTGCAGAAAATATTATGCACTATTGAATTCCTTTCCTGCGTATTAATTTAAAACTTTCAAGTCAAAACAAAATAAATTTTCAAAATGATATGTTTGCTACTGTGTTAAACACTCGTAAATATGTTTAAATTAATAAAACAACAAAGTTAAATAAAAACAACACTTGTATTATGTGTTTCTGTATAACAGCCAAATAAACTAAATAAATATGAAATGTTCACTCAATTGACCAGTTATTTTATTCATCCTTTTTTTTAAATTAATAATTGTAATTCTCCTCGATGTCATGATTATAGAATTGATATAAAACAATTTTCAAAAATATAGTATGCAATAAAGGATTGTTTCCTATCATTACGTTAAACGTTAACTGAATATAACTGACAGTAGCTGAGATAATACTCGCAAAGTTTGTGTATAAATTTCAAAACAAAATGACTTCATAACTCGCTTTTTAAATAAACAATATGGATTTCGAGCTTGAAAGCTGACAGTTGTATGTAACTCATTAAAATATAAAAATAGATCTTATTCGTTTGTGTGGAGCAAATATTATAAATGGGATAAATAAGATCCTGCAACAAGTTTCTTATTAAATGTAGTGGAAAAGTTAATTAAAATTCCCCAATTACAAAGATGGATTTTAAAAATTAATTTTCGCAACTCTGCAATATAAGATATTTGCGAAAAAACAACATAAACTCGATGTCACCAGAATACATTTCAAAGCTCAGACCCAAACATCTTTTGAACAATAACTAATAATTCTACTAAGTTCTTCATAATGGTAGTAATTCAAATCTGTGAATTTGTAGACCTTTTATAACCTGTTCGCAAAAAAAAACAGAATTGCAATAAATTGTAGCTTACGATATAATCGTTAATAGTGTTCGATATGTATGTATATCATTTCAGAAGAGAATTGTATTATTCCCTATGGTTTTGTGTTTAATTTAAATAAATCGAAGTCCTGTTCCTCGAGTTTTGGCAAATACGCAACGTTGTATCTCCAGAAGCAGAATCAATTCAAAAAACCTTATTACTACATGTAACCAAATTTACTAAGAAGAAACTCTATGCCACAAAATGAGTATTGGTTGACCTGTGCTATTAATGAAACATTAAATATTTAAACATAATTGTATACTTACAGAAGCAATTGTAAGAAATACAACAAAATTATAAATACGTATTATGTGCATAATATTAAAAATAAAAACGATTTTGTATGTGCATATAGTCACTTTAAATGCAAACAGACGTAACTACACAAACAGACGTAACTACGAAAAATATATTTTTTTATTGATTTATGGTTCGTTTCATGAAACTTAAAAAGGGCGATATTATTAAATGAATTCAAACGTACGTAACTACAAGTGTATATAACTACAATCTTGTATGAAAAACATACAAACACATTTATTGTGTGATCTTGTAAACAGCGGTTTACCAATGCTTTGAATTTTCTATTTTTTATGTTTTTTTTTAATTTCATTTACAAAAGTCGAATAATTTTATAAGTGTTTTTTGCTTCTCCCGTAAAATAACTAAAGTGTATTTACGTCCTTTTGCATATATGGTGACGATATATTCGTACTGTTCACCTGCTCTGGCCTTGCCAAAAAAAAAATTATAAAAAATAAATAAACACTAACAACACAACAATGCAAAACATTTAATGCAAATGTTGTATGAAAATAATCACACGATGTATTAATTAAAAATTCCATTTATTGTAAATACATTACAAATAAAAGTGCAAATTCAAAAGAAAAAAAAGAAAATAGTAACAACAAGCTGTTGTTTTTATATTTTGTTCAATAAAAAACATAATAATTGTTTGTATTTATTGTTATTATTTTTGGCATGTTTATTATTGTATTTTTCTTTTACTTCGTGCAAACGCCTAGAGGCTGGTTATCATTTACAATTCCGTTGCAATACACAAAGGCATGAGTATATGTGTGGGTGTGTATCCGATTAAATGTGTAATGAGGATAAGAGTGAGAAGTTAATAATTGGTATTTAACACAACATGGCTGTTGTTCTGTGTTGTTGTTTTTTGTTCCTGTTTGGCCTAACTAAATGCATGAGCAGAGCGTTCAAAAATTGTTATATGCATGAATATGGCTGATCATCCTTTTAACTCGAATTCGAATATTAAATTCAATTGAATGTAATTCAAATTGTTTACATATTCATGTATGTATGTACGTATTTAAAGGTTATTTATTTTCTCAGGTGTTACAGTACGTGGCGTGGCATGTCAAATCAGTTATATTTTTAAAATAAATTTATACTTTTGATTACACAAATTAAGAAGATCTTAAATATTCGACAAAAAAGGTATTAAAAAAATATTAAAAAATGTATTTCAAGTCATACTCAGCTGTGTAACTCATTAGCTATAATAACGTCATACAACTGAAATGGGTAAATGGTAAATAAAAAGTGGTTTGAAAATTACTAATAAAAACCAATAAAAAATGATGATGGGAGTGTAGCGGCTCCCAAAAAACAACGTTGTTTCTGTTCTGCCGTGTAAGTTGAAATTAATTAATGTAAAATTTTCCTTTGTTCCTTTGGAATATTGTGCTCATGCTCAACTTTTTCTAACTAAAAATGTTACGAACTTTAGCCAAAATTATTATCACTTTGGATTAGAAACCACTAAAAATGTTTGCTTTATTTCGTTATAATAAGCTGCAAATAACAAAAAAGAAGTTGTAAGTCAGTAATAATTAAATAATTTAATTTACAGACAGTTTTTACTTTATGTCCAAAATCCAATAGAGTATGTATTAACGCAAGATTTTTATTTTTTTTTTCATTAATTTGGAGGTATTTTTCAATGCACCGAAATCACGTTGTTCTGCCGTGTAACGGTGCATTTTTAGTAGCCCGAAACTGTCAGCTAAATTGTTTTTTTTTTGCATATTAACACTTTACTGCACGGGCGGAAAATTCAAATTTTTCCATTAATTTTGGGACACCCTTTAGAAGAAAATATAGGTTCAACTTACAATCAATTTTATAAGTTCTAAGGAAGGTGAAAATGATGTTGATAATTACCACATCAACGTGTTTCTAAGCAAATGTTTAGCAACCACATTTATGCAACATACAACTCATACAATAGGATGTGAATTGAACAATATAGTTCAATCTGTAAATTTAACAAGTTTATTTCGGGTGAAACACAGTCTCCATTACGGAAGAGAGATAAAGAGCAGCGTTAAAGTAAAATTAGTAACTTCTTCAAATGTTTTAGTTCCACCAGTTTCTCTGTAATTAAAACTTTAATAAGCAGTTATAATTCTCCGATTTCCTCCAACCCTCCACAACTATTGTAAGAATTGTATGTTGTATTAATATTTTGGTAAATTGGAAAAATATATGGAATAATATAAATTTAATAAATAAATAAATATAAAAGTCATACATATGTACATATTAATATATACTAGTGTATCCAGCGACCGATTCAATCGACCGCATTCTAGAAATTAATATTAAAAATTTACGTAAATAGGTACGATAAAATAAAAAATCACAAAACATTGCAAATAAATAAATTAAAACTCTGTCTCATTTCTATGCAAAAGCAATATTCATGCATGTGTAATAAGTGTGCATGTGTTAGTAGCAACTCTAAACGCTTATAGCTCCCCAAATATCAAACCGATTTGTGTATGTATAACCCCGTTTAAAAGTATATAAATCTTCAAAATCGGTTTAGTATTACGGCCTTAAAAAGGATCTAGAAAAACCTGCTTGGCTATTAATAATATATAGATAGTAAATATTTGCTTCTGCCTCCGGTTAAAGTCTGACTTATAATATTCTTAATATTATTTTTCTTGTAAAAACAAGAAAAGTTATCTTTATCTATTTCATGTCAAAAATGAAAACGAAATATATTTTTTGTTTGTTTGTTATCGTAAGTATTTTCTTTCGACACAATCAAGATTAAAATATTTATAAAATCCAAAATTATTCCGATGATTCTTCGCGAATAGTTCACTATTGGTAATATTCGTTTCTTTTTAGTTTATGACAACTCACCGAATACTTTTGTGTCTAAAATCTTAACTTTAGCGAACCTTCGCTTATTACGAATCTTACTGCGTGGCTCACGATATCGAACGATATCGTTCTTTTGTGAAATTACATCAACTGCCTGTTTTTATAAAATGAAAACAAAATTGTCACGGAGAATTTATATTGAAAACAAAAACAATTTTTCGTACTTTATTGTTGTTTTCAATATGAATTCTCACTCACAAATTTGTTTTCATTTTATAAAAACTGACAGTTAAAACAAAAACAAAATTTCAAAAATTATTTTTGTTTAAACGTAATTTTACAAAAGAACGATATCTTGAAGTAAATGGTACTTCTATTTATTTATTATTATTTGGCTATAGAATTCAATTCTTGCCAGACAATTACTGATATATATTTACATTACATGATATTAAATAAAATACAATAAAATAACATACAACAATTTGTTATGAATTAAGAAAATTTATAATCGCATTTTTTACTACATAAGCATTTAATGAAAAGTCTATAAATATATACAACTGGTTAAATATGTTACACGTTGAGGAACATTAAACAAAATTTCATTGATCAAAAATCCAGAACAGATATCACTATTAATAATATTGAAGACAAAAGATACATTCAGCATACTTCTACGGCTTTCTAAAGTAGGCAGCTTAATAAGGGCAACTCTAGCAGAGTAAGAAGGCAAGTTAACTGGGTTAAAACGTAATTCTCGAAGACAAAGTAATTGGAATTGCTTTTACACCGATTCAATTGCATCAGAGTGAATTTGGAAAAAATTATTGATCCATAATCTAGAATCGGACGTACCAGTGACATGTACAATGCTTTCCCAATGAACGGGTCATTAAACTATTTTGCCCAGCGTTTAATATAGCCCAGTGAGCCCCTGGCCTTGTTTACTGCAAATGTTATATGTGAGATAAATTTCAGCTTAGGGTGTACTAAAATACCTAACCCTAGACAACTCCCGACCAAATCCAATTGATGACCAGCAAGAAAATAATTTACATATTTTGAACGATTTTTTTGTCAATAAATATTGGTATATAATAATATAAAATGTTTTTCTAAATTTTTAATACTTTACAAATTTATTTGTAATACTTTAAGCCAAACATCCTTTAAAATTTCGTTAGGTCAAGTAAACAGCTACTTCAGTGTGTTGACTGAGCCTTGAAGCATGAGAAAGTCACCATATTACACGTAAATTGCATATCAATTCTTATATATTTATGTATGTACTCGTATGTGTACATTTGTATGTAATTGTTGAAAAATATGATATGCCAATCATACGTGAACATAAACAAAAAATATTAACAAAGTTGAATATTGAAGAAAAATTTAATTCGCTCAACTATAACGTAACAATAAAGTGATAAGTTTTCTAAGTAAATATGACAATATTTGTTGTTTACTTAACACTTTCGATTGATTATATTGAGCTGAAAAAGAAAATATTGGCATACCAGTGATTTCGGCAATACAACACACATGATTTGTGGTGACCGTTTTATTCACGTCATATACATATATACTTTGGGACGAGACAGAAAGACATCGCAACTTGTGTTTATACAAAAAAAAATAACAAATTATTCTCAAACCAGCTTTTCCTAATATTTCTTTTCTCAAAATCTAATTGAAAAACTTTAAATTAAATTCAAACAAATTAATTTATTACTAGTGTTTAATCTTCATAAAAGTTTTATTTCTTTGATATGCTCAGCAAAGATTTTTCTACGGAAATCTTGTTTTAGCGCACAGATATCCTGTGCTTTTATTCTTTTAGTAGCGATATGAATTTGAATTCCAAAAAAAACAATAATTTTACTTTTTTTCTTGTTTTTCTTAGTCGTTTTTTAATTCATGTTCATTGAAACTTCGTTTACTTTTCTAACACCCTTAAGAAATGTAATTCATTAAAAAATATGGTCTACAGACGCGTCCACAAACATTCCTGCAATCCTGATATTACAACGTGCTTTTTCTTGCTACATTTTTCCAGATATGAGTGTTTGTCAGAGAGGAGGGCTGAGAAAAAACGATATGTACTTTTCTCCATTGCTGTAGTAGAGGACTAAATAAATATATATTTTTTTAATTGCATTTCAATTGCAAAACAAAAAAAAATTAAAAATTTTTATTTTCTTCATTTGCATAAAAAAAAAACTTAAAACTTTTTCCATGTTAAATATTTGCACACAAAATTTCTCTTACTGTATAATAAAAAAAAACTACATAAAACGTAAACCATGGTACTCGTCCTTGTCCTCTGCTCTCGATATTTATATTTCTGTGTCCATTAACCGGTATTTGAAATATTTTACTTATGCTCATTCGTATTGTATGCTTTAACATTCCAAAACCCACCAGTATTCGTTTTAAAAACAAACTCATAAAACAATAGTTTCGCAAAAAAAAAATCTGAACAGAAATGAAAAAAGAAAAAATTCTGACTGTTCCACATCATTGAAGAAGTAATTACAAAATGATTTTTTCCGTTCATTTTCTCAGTTTTCCTTGGAAAATAAAAATCTATGTATATGTTTTGTGTGTGGGTATGTGCTCATTATTATTTGTCCTCTTTAAAAAGTAATCATAGTTTTATGAATGTTATATTAAGCTCAGATTTAAGTTTGGTAATACAGTATCAGTATCAGCACCAGCATCAGCAGTAACTACTTCTGAGCAATAATAATTTCAATAAAAGGGAATTTGAACATAAGAGTGAAAACAATCATGAGGAAACATAAAAAATTCATCAATTTGCTAAACTTACACATGTGCCAAAAACTAGGCACCACTTAGTGCAAGGAAATAAGTTTTAGATCGCTCATTTACGCAAACAGTGTCATATCTAAAAAATTTATTTCTTTAGAAGAAGAGCTTAAATTTCTCAATGGAAAAATGATAAATATGCCGCTCTCAAGAGGTGCGTAAACAAGATTATGTGTTTTTGTATGCATGTTTTACACAACAAGAAGAACGATACTAAAAATAATGTTGCGTGCGTAATTCAAATGTTATGTTTCTTGACTTAAGGCGTTATGTGAGCAATTGAGCAATATATTTTAAAAAATTTGTAGGGCAGCTTAAAAACTTATGAGTTACTTAACGTAAGAATTTTTTAGTAAGTACAGCTTAAAAAAATTATACGCCTATAAAGAAAAATATTCTTTTTGCCGCCAATTATGTTTAAAGCATTAATTTAAGAGATAACTAAATCCCTAAACTAAGCTGCTATACAATAGTTTTATCGTTTTCGTAAGTTTTTTTTATTATTTCAACTTATTTAATTATTTATCATTTAATTTATAGGTGTGCTAAGTAAAAAATAAAACAAATAGATAAAAATTAAGTAGATTAAGAAAACTATTTGATCAGTGATGAACATGGCCTTGTATACAAATTCTAAACAGTTGTGTGCTCTTGTAAAAAAAAATAGATTTATTTGTTCTAAAATGCTTCAATAATATTTTTAATTTATTTCACAAACAAATCAATTTATCATCAGCTTTATTTCATACCACTTTTAGTCAGTCTTATGAATTTATTTGATGCATTTATTTAATAGATACGAGTGTATACTTTAAATTTATGTACTGTCAAACAATAAATTAAAAAGATATTTAATGTTTGTTACGTCGATTTTTTGTACAGTATTTCCAAAACAAGTTTAAATTAATTCTTTTTTTTAACACTCAGTTAAAATATAAATACCTTTTTGTCTCCATTCGTTTACTGCCTGTTATGTCGTTCAAAGTTGTTGCTATTTTATTCGTTGTATTTTATGAGCCTTTTTGCATAATTTATTTTCAGTTTTATTTCCGTTCCTGAACTAATCAGAAAGTGTAATTTCCGTTTTGTATTGAATGCAACAGTTTTTGCAGATGTTTTTACAAATGAACACAAGAACAGCTACATAAAAAATAAATAGAGCACTGGCCAAACATTGACCTTACTTGCTTGGGCTGATGACGTAAATATAGTTTAAAAATATGTTATTTTATTTAAGAGTGCTGGCATAGTGAACAAATAATTACCGTACATAAACTCTACTCTGGTTCCGCCAGACTAATATAAAGACAATTACCGATTAGTGTTTGTTCCAGCTTTATTCCAGCTCTTAAATACGAAATATTCTTTATTAATTTAAAAATTTAAAACTTGATTTTCTAATCGAATAGCAAAAAGTCCATGCGTTCGTACTATAGAAGAGCCAATGCAAAAACTTGTTTTTTTGTACTATTTGATATTCGTAATAAAGAGTATTCCTACTACTACTGCTTACTACGCTTATCTGATCCTGATTCTTTTTATAGTGTCTTTTGCTAAAATATAACTTCTTAAAGGAATAAAAATAGTAAAAAAAACTACATTTTCCACAGTGAAATGTTATTTTGAGCACCTTCAATTCCGTTTTATTTATTTTTTGTCACTTAATTTATTCTTTAAATTTAAATCCCGTGAGTTACCTTAATTTGTCTCCAATGCCACATTGTTAACCATTTGAATGTTGTTGTTTTTTGTTTTTTCCCATGTCACAATCCCTTTAGAGTGGAAGCTCTGGAGTAACTAACTCAGTGCAATCATAAATTCATTGAGTGAACATTGTACTTAATACTTTAACCATTTCATATGCAACATGTAACATAATCATGTAGACAAAATAAAATAGAATAAAATTGTTATAGGTGGCATATAATAATGCATGCACTAGTAAATAACGATAGAAGCAACGTTCTACGTTTAGACTGCATGTGTCTGGTTGTATGTCTGTGTCTTAAATATAAAACAAAAGGTAAATTTGCAACTGAAATATAAAAAGTTTAATGTTGGTAGTTGTTGTATGTTTTGGTGGCCTTATTGTACAAGTATGCAGAAATTGTTAACTGACTGTAAGTCTGGTAGCTGGTATACACATACATACCGACAAACATAGTATGTAGTTGTTTTTAAAATATTCCAAATTTTTAGCATAAACTTATAGTGCAAACAAAATGAACTTAAAAAAATCTCTCATGTTTGTGAACAAATGGGATTTAAGGAACATAATATATACAAAAACACAGCACATACATGCACTTGCTCAAACATTTGCAGCTTTTATTACTTTGGCATTTATTAGGGTGAGTTCAGTATACTACAATCAAAGTTCTTAGCATATTTTTGGGGGCCACACACATTTATACATTTAACATGTGCAAGGGACTAAAATTGTTTTCCTTCCATTGTTTCTATATGGCGCGCTACTTAATAACAAGGGATCTTCTCATAGATTTTACTTCATACTTTTAGGTGGCTTTAGAAGGTACATTCAACGAGTTTCTTTTTTTATTAAGTGCTTTAAAATGTTTATTTACTATTATTGCCGTGTTTTTCTCAATGTGTGAAAGAGTGCGTGTTTTATTTTCGAGATTCCAGTTAAAATAAACCTTGCTACATTTATTTTTTGATGACTTTAAAGTGCACATTACACAACAACTAGTTGTGATCTGTTGCTTTTTATTTGAGGTTAGCTAAAAAGTGTCAAGTTCAGTCAACAAACCGTTTGAAAATGGCATTTAAATATAATGTGCAACAGTGACATAAAAAAGATCTTTAAAAATGTAATGTGCTTAACACAAAATATTATATATTTTTTTAAGCTTTTAATGAATTTGTTTTATTTAAATCTATTTATTTCGAATCATCTAATTAATATCAATTTTTTTATTAATTTTATTATTAATATTTTTTTTCTTTTTAGGCAAACCCTCAAAAGTTATACATTTGCGTAACATTCCAAATGAATCCGGTGATGCTGATGTCATTGCCTTGGGTGTACCTTTTGGCCGTGTCACAAATGTTCTTATTTTAAAGGGCAAAAATCAAGCATTTTTAGAAATGGCCGATGAAGTTTCCGCCACAGCAATGGTCTCATGTTATAACATTAATCCGCCACAGATGCGTGGTCGCATGGTTTATGTACAATTTTCAAATCATCGTGAATTAAAAACGGATCAAAATCATGGCGTAAGTACTTAATTGTTTGTCCTTTTACATTTTATTCAGTTGTTTCTATTTTTTTTGTAATGTATTTAAGTAAATAATTTAAACACATAACATTTTCAGTTAGAAGTATATTGCTTTTTTATTGAAAAGTTTTACAAAAATAGTTTGTATGTAGTAAAATAATATTCTAGAGCGATGTAAAAAAGTTGAGACAATCTTTCGCTACTCAAGGATAAAAATTAACGACATTAAATAATTTATAAAAATATAAAAATGCGTTTTTACTTTATTGTAAACAACAATTCATGACAGTAAAAAAAAAAACAATATAAAAATAATAGCATTTTTGATAAAGAATACCATAAGATAGTGGATTTCGTAATTCCCCGAATTCGGGAGCTTAGAAGTCCATTTTCAGCTTTGGTCAGGACTTCGAGTTTTTTGTGTTCGGTAATTAAAACAGTTATGAAGGGAGATATTTCATACGAAAAATAGACAGACAGATGACCATAGAAAATCGCTACAATTTGGATTGAAAATCTTTTCAAATAAAAAACGTTTTTTTAATCTGTTTGTAAAAATATGGACAATCGGACAAACGCGCAGAAGTCCGTACATACCGACAGACGACCATCGATCACAAATTGGAAAATGGAACTAGTCTGTGAATAAAAATATATATTTTTCAAATAAGCTAATAATAATAATAATAAAACAAACAAAAATAGAATTCCTAACTTCCTCCTTTTTCTAAAGACGACTGAAAATATATATGTTAATCCCGAATAATGCTGTGATTTTAGGGATTGGTTTCTTTATTTCTAATACATCGCAAACACAAATAAAACTTCCGCTTGTGGAATCGATTGTCATTAAATACTTTGCTGTTATATACTACAACGAGCGCATAACTTTTTTACTGTGCTCGTTTAATGAAGTTACAATATAATTTAAAAATTCTATTTGTAACATTTAATAAATAAATATAACATTTGGTTTTGAAATAGCTGAAAGTTTTTATAATAAATGAAAAATATAAATGAAAAGGAAGAAATTCGCCAAAAAAAATCTGTAAATATTGTACAATTTTAATTACTTTATACAATTTGTTTCAAACTCTGTATATTGGTTTAATGAAAAGTTATTAAATCCATTCGTTTTCGGAGAACGCTACACTCTCCCTTCAGCGTTTCTTTGCTCCTCCCTTGGCTAACATTGTTGGAAAATCGTTAGAAAATATTTATTTAATTTAAATATTTGATTTTCATAAACGATTCATCTTTCTTGCAAAAATTGAATGCTCTTATGCATCATGAATACTCTCTATATCAACACATCTCCTTTCAGGGACCCGCACTCTTAGTTAATTAATGTTGCGTTTCAATATCCCACAAAAATATCAGCTCCAGCTGCATTTTCGTTTAACCTTTCTGTAAGCCTTTTTCAATTAATTAAAAGAATATCATGTTCAGGCGTTTTTTTTTCATTCTTGATTACATGTACATTCATGCCTGCATGATAACTCTTGAAAAAAAATTTCTTTGTAATGCGTTTGTTGGTTTTAGTTCTCAAAACTCTTGTGCGAAATCTTGGTATACATGTGTCTTTTTTTTAACTCTGACTAATAAAACTTTAAACAATTTTCTCAAAAACCAATTTTCCAAATTCAATTTTCATCTTGAACCCACTTAAACTTTGTCAAAAAGAAAGGAAGACCCAGCATTAGAAGGTTGAAACTTGTTAAAGAAGAAGATGAACAAGTTATGAAAAGCTAACACATCTTTTTAAGTTTAACTACATATGTATGTATGTATGTATGTATGTTATACTGGTACGTGTGTGTGTGTGTATATCGTATAATATTTCATTTCAGAATGCCAACAGACATTTTACTTTTTCTGCTGCACACACAATAACACTTGAAAAATAAAATAAAAAGAAAAACCCGCCTGCTGGCAGTCTTTGCCTGCTTGGGCTAAACTTGTTTGTTATCACCATTAGTGTTGAGATGCAGTCAAGTCGTCAACACAGCACGTGCTGCTATTTTAAAAATATTTTCCTTTATGACACACCAACTACGAGGAAGATGTATCACTTTTACCTTTCACATTTTAGTGGAAAAACTAAAGAAGAAACATCAAAACAAAAATCTTGTTTCAAAAGAAAAACTAATATTCCCATTATGAAATGCCACATTTATATGATTAAAACTCCTTCACAGACAAAAAGCAAACGAACGGAAATACTTTTAAATCACACTTGTGTACTTTCTATTCTTTGCTTTAGACAAATACTTAAATAGAATTAGTAGCACATGGCCACATAGTTTTCAGACAGACGGGCAAACATCCGGTTATAAAAGTCAATATTCGTTAAATTGTTTTTAGTTTATTTCTTGAATAAGAAAAAAACAAAAATAAAGGGAGTTTCATATTTTTGTAAAATATGCAAATATATGATTTTATTTCGCTTTGTGAGTGTAAACAAAATTGAAAGCGTCGTATTAAGGTGGTAAATTGTTTTTGTTGCACAACAAAAATATAAAGCAATCGAAATCTGAAGGTCATACAGAAACCATAGAAAATTTATGTGCGGAATTAGAATCCTTCTTATCGGACCATAAGCAATACAAGTGAAATGCGGTTGCCATCCATAATTGCTTCACTAATTGCGTTATCAATGACTCTGGCCCAAAGAAGCTAGTAACTTTTAAAAGTATGTTTGCTAGTACTTCCGAATGGCTGGCATTTTATGACGTCTAGGTTTTCCCCACAGGGAGTATTAGAAGCTGCTTTTAAGTTGAAACCAACCATTTAGTTTATTAAGGTTGTATGTTTGCCTTTTCTTTAGAGAATAAAATTAATTCATAAACGATTAATAAAGTTATAATAGACCAATTGTTGGATTTGTATATGAAAACCCAGCTTTTAATGCACACGTTAACTCTGTTAATCGTTTATGAATAAGGCCGAAAGAATATATTAAAAATTTTTTGTATTATTATATATAAAAGATACGCTAAAAAGTTTTTAAAAATTTGGCTTAAGGTCCCATAAATGAAAAACAATTGTTCTTAAAAATATTTAAGAATTGAAATGGTTGATATTATTATTTATTTTTCTTGATGCAGGAACTTGTTTCAATTCCAAAATGAAAGACTCATATGTTCAATTTTATATAACAGAAAAGGCGGAATAAGTAGACAAAGCTTCGTTCGTTAAGAGTATCAAATTTCCGAGCACATTCAAAAACTGTCCACGAAACAGAAAGTTGTATCGAAATACCTGCTCTTTTTACTCTAATAAAATACTCATATAATAATTAATAAATAAAAACTTATTTAAGTGTCTATTTTCAAATGCATACTGCATGCGAAAAAAAAATTTAATAGCTCGAAAAGACTTTACTAGTCTCCCTCGCATAGTTGCATCTAAGTTTTGTCAAAACTAACACGAATTTCATCTTAAAAATAAAAGTCGTACAATCAGCCAGTTATCAACGCCTTCATCAGCACAAAGCAGAACTCATCACAAGTTTTGAGATAATCTTACATATCAAAAAGGCTCATTCGTATGTTTGATTTCAGTTTGCAGTACCACAACATAAGGATTTGTTTGTGGGGAGTGTGTAGAAACAATTCCAAGTTTGTATTTATGGTATTTTCAAAGATTTTTATGTTCTATGAGTTTGTACATGTGTTTCTCAAATGAAAGTTAAAAGTATGTGTGTGTGTGTGTTTGTATGTGATACGTTGACTTTAAGAAAAATTGTGAAGTTTTCTGGACATGTTTTTACCACATTGCTAACATTTTTGTCACATTAATGGCAAAGTTTTTTTTAACTTTCATTTTGCTTATTTCTTATATTTCAACTTTTTGTTATTTGTGTGTGTGTGTGTGTGTCTGTGTTTGTGTATATTCGTATTGTTGTGGCCATATTTAGAGGATCTATTGTTGTCAACATATTTCTTCCACCTCATTCATACATATGGTTGGCAATATGATTGTCATTTCCTTTACACATACATACACACATACATACATATGCTTACAAAGCGATATACATATGTTTTTTACCCATTGTATTGTTAAGGTGGCAAAAGGTAAACAACATCTGCTTATCTCCATTTTCGTCTTTTTTCCAATTTTCGTTAAGAATGTATAAGAAATAGGAAAGATAACTATACTCTGTGGAATCTTAAGAACAACATATGCTTTCAAATAAATTAAAATATGTATGTATAGATTTATATTAGTTATACGAGTACAGTTGTAATTAGAGACGGCCATGATGGTTTCTGAAAATCTCGCAACTTGAAATTTATAACTCCCGCTATTGCTAACCGTGAGTTACAAGATGTCTAAATTTAAAAAAATATAATATATATAATCAAAAAGATATTTAAGTAAAATAATCCGTTTTACAAGTTCCACAAGCTTGCAGAATCATAAATTATTTTGATACTAATCCAGGAAGTCGCTTGAGCGCCCAGTTTTGACAAGTTTGTAAACACCAAATACAAAATTCAGTTTATTTATGTTTTTATTTTGAAATTACTGAAGTATACCATAAAGTGCTTATTAAAGTATAATTATAAATGGATACAAATTATTAATTGTACATATTTTTTTATATTAAAACAAAGCGCGACAAATGTTGCAAATTGTTTCACAAAAGATTTATATTCGTTAGCCATTAAAGGGTCTAACAATTTTAGTTTAATATTCAATTTCTCGAGTACGAATAATTTCGCTTTACGACTCTGGTTTACGACCAATTTTTAAAATGTTCCTATAAAATAAATACCTGGGGGTAAATTACGGCATTCGATATCGCACGAAATCCCATACAAAATTTTCTGAATTTGTATGGAAATTTCGTTCGATATCGAATGCAGTAATTTGTCCCTTGTTGTTTTGTTCTTTCTTTAGCTAGAATTTCACTCAGTTTTAATTAACTTTTGCATAAAATTTATCTGACTACTTACTAATCGTATGCACGTGAATGTAAGACAATGAAAAAAGTTCGTGTCTCCTAAAGAAATATATTTTAAGACATTGTTCATGAAACCCGAAAATTTGTCGTATACTCGCATAAAGGATATCATATGACTAAAGCAATGGAAATTTTATGCAAAATTTTAGATAACACGTATCTGTTTTATTTCATTGCTATTCAAATTATACATTAAGGTGGGTCGTTCGTTAGGTGGGTGAAATTTGTATACCCAACGCGCTTCTAAAATTAAATTTCAGTATTTTCAACAGAGTTCCGAAAGTATGAAACATTTTGCGAATATTTTGGTGAACCTGGCCCATTAGGATAACTTTAATTTAAATCTATACTTTAGTGTTTAGAGCAGAAAAGCACTAAATTTCACTAACTTCCTTTTTTTAATTTTGATGCCGATAAATTCTTTTCATTATACATTTTACATGTCAATTACAAAATTTATCATTAAAAGTTCTATTTTGCAAATGTAATAAGCTTTTAAGTTTGTCGAATATACTAAATTGGTTAGATTTTCTAAGTATAAAAGCAGTAAAATTCATTCTATGTTCACATGACGAAATAAAGCACTTGCTTCGCTCTCTCAATTACGATTGCGAATCATAGCGCTCACACGATTTATTCGTGCTTCATTTTGACAGTTCTTTAGATATCCCCTTTTTCTCTTGTATATATATTTTAAATTAAATTTTCATTTTGTTATTTTCTGTTACCTGTGTAAATTTTTATTATTTATGAAAAAAACTGGCAATAATTTTAGATATAAAGGAAGTAAATTACTTTTTATTTAAAGTGATTATTTTTCAAGCAAATTGGTTGTTAGTAATTTTTATCCAAAGTGATTTTTATATTTTTTGGCTAATGTTCGTAACATTTTTAGTCAGAAAGAATTGGACATGAGATGATATTCCAAAGGAACAAGGGAAAATTTTAACACTAATTAATTTCAACTTACACGACAGAATAGAAACAACGTTGTTTTTCCGGAGCCGCTACACTCCCATCATCAGTGTTCATGTGTCTTTCCATGTATCCGCCACTGTTTAGGTGGGTCGGTTGAATGTGATTTCAAATTTGTATTTATACAAATAATCTCTAGGAAAAGCATACGAGAGTTATTTGTAATATTAGTTGTTTTTACAGTAAACACTGCTTTACCACTATCAATAGCCAGTAGGAAGTAAATTACATTTTACTGCTTTTTTATTTACAACAGCTAAAGGGAAGACGTAAATTATTTTAGGCATCTTGATTTTTTATGCTTTAAAATCAAACTTCAATCACTTTCTATGATGTTATGCACGATTTTGAAATCAGTGTTTTGACTTCAAATCTTCAATTTACTAATTACTTTTTATATTTTATTAAGAATATTTCATAGATTTAAATTAATTTAATATGAAATTTATATTGGTGCACTTTAATTATCAGACTAGCTGAACATTATCTCATCAGTGTTCTCAGTTAAATTTAACCACCCACGTGTCATGATGGATCACCTATTTCACTGAATTATTTAAAAATAGAATACATGTAGGTTTTCTTTTTATTGTGCATTTTATTTTTAAGAATTTAATTAAATATTAATATAAAAAAATATTATGTAATTCACTTAAATTAGATATGTGTGAAATTTAGATTTTCGCTTTCTCTAATTTTTTTGTACTTTACTGCCTTTTAGATAAGCACGGCACTATACAGAATTGCTAATTCGTTTAGCTAAAAGCTGTTGCTATTTCACGCATTCCCGTATTAAAACATCGTGCATTTTTAACTTGATAAAATGCTCACCTGTTAGTTATGTTCGTTTTATTTCGATTTCATGCCTTATTTTGGCAAATTATTCCATAAATTATATGTTTATCAAAATATGCGAAATTGCTATGCCCTAGAGACATTACGCATGGTTCAGTGATTTCAATTGTGTTTTAATAATTATTTGTGAACAGGCTGGGGGCGAAATGATTGCAGATTTCGCACACAGTGTTTAATAAACAAAATAGTGCAAATTATAAAATAATGTTTTTAGAGTTTCTTATTAAAGATTTAAATTTTAAAGCTGGGAGTATTAAACAGGAGTTTATATCTTTGACAGCAAATATTCTATATGTTAAGGGACTAAAAAACATAAAGTCGTATAATAGTTTTCAGGAATTACATAAAATTTCTGTTAAATAGAGACGACTTTTATTTAACTTAAAAAAAGATTAAAATCTATTGAAAACTCTTTATCCTCATAGAAAACAGTGAGTTAGTCATAATATTTTTAACTGTGATATTTTTTAACTTAGCTAGACATTATTTAGGCCTGTTCTGTAAATCGAGTGGTTTTCTATTTGGCATTTTCCCAAATAATTATCAAATTTCAATTTTTTAAATCCCACATTTTAAGTTTAGTTCAAAAACAATATTTTAAACATCAAAATCACAGAAAAAAATAAAAATTTTAATCAGAAATTGTAGGATTATAAAACATTCGCTTAATTCTTAAGTTCCAATTTTCGAATGCAAATAAAACTTATTCAAAAGTGAGTTTGTCTCAATGCAATGGCAGCTGTGAATGCTTTCGAGTTGCTCCTCACCCCAAATAAAGTAATTTTGCTTACAGATATAACAAGAACTTCCTTATATGTTACGTTGGTCGTCGTCGAACTCTTGTCAATCTCCACTTAAATAATTAAATAAATAAATATTTGTCTACATATGGAGACGAATTGAATTCTTTATTGCTCCGAACTTGTTTCTTTTGGTGGGCTCGTATTCTTTTTTCCTCTCCTCTTCCTCATCAGACTGGTAGCAAGAAGACTTGTAAGTTGAGTCACTCTTTCAACTGCCAAAAATCACAATTGAGAAAGTACTGCAAAATTAATGTTCCTATAGCATCGCATTTTGCCAACTAAATATACACATTTATTTAATTACTTACACATAAATTCAGAATGCCGTACTAGAAGCAGCTTAAAGTAGGTTCCACGAGTTTTTAACCCGAATAATTTTTTTTTTTGTTTTTTCGCTGTTGTACCCTGTTAACAAATAATTTATTGAATTAATTTGAAACCAATAATTTAAATGTTGCTCTATTAATTAGTAGTTTAGTTTCCTTCCTACTACTTGTTCTTTGAGGCTTATGTATGTAAAGTTGTTTGTGTATTTGTTGCTTAACATCCTCTCAAACCTACGTAAGTAAAACTTGCACGGCGCTTAATATACATAGCACCCATTTTCTCCAAGAACATCATAACTCCGAAAAACTTGTGCTTGTGAAAACGAGTTTCAATGGAAAAATTAAAAAAAAATGTCTTCCTCAAGAGTTGAGTATTGAATTGAATTGAGCATGAATTTTTATGCACAAGATCAAAATCGATTCGATGGATAATTATGCATTCTTAGTTAGAGTTGGGTCCAACTTGTTCAGTAGCTCGTTTTAGCCAAAAACCTTTCATCGACCCCATATAATTTAAATGGGGTTGAACAAAGGTTTTTGTGCAAAACGAGCAACTAATTGAGTTGGAGCCAAATCTAATTCTTAACTCAAAAATCTCGTTTGTTGAGTTAGGACGTTATTTGAGCCACTGAACGACATTAATAAAGCCTGCATATAGGCTGTTGAGATGTATTTAGTGTTTATTTACAACAATATATGTATGCAGTTGCATTTCTTTGCCCAGCAAGCTTAAGGTTAAACGTTTGCAAGTGATTTATCATTTGCATTCAAACGTAAGTATTATTATACTAAAATTTTGAACTCAAATTAAAGTTACTTTGACAGTGAACGCTATCAATTCAATGCTCCCCGCTGAAATATTGAATTTGAATTTAAAATGTAAAATAGATACGTTTTAAAAATAATAATACAATAAAAAATGCCAACATTAGTTTTACATCAGCATCATATAAAAGTTTGTCTTTCTACAGCGGCGTTACAAGCGTAGTGGTTATTCTCCCATTGCAGAAAAACCTTAAAATAGATTCAAATAAAATTTAGGTTTCCTTGAAAAGAAAAACTTCAAAGCTAAAGAAAATAAGTAGTTAATTCATTTCTGTAAACTCTTAAATCAGCTGTTATAATTAACTTGCTAAACGCTTGAAAAAGACAGTAACACTTTGTAGCAGAAAATCATGCCATGTGTGCTAAAATTGCAGATGTGCAAGGAACGGTGATTTTCGCTATTTTAAAGATTTCTAAGTTTAACTGAAAATAAGCTTGCTTATCAAATCGATTTTGGAATAGCGTTGGCTGGGTGTAGCTGCGTTGATGTGCGTATAATAAGTATTTGCTTGCATAACTGCCAATTACTCGAATGATGATTACACAAACTACACCACAAAACCAACAAGCAAAACTGTGTGTGTGTGAAAGTGAAATAGTACAGTAATTCATAAAAATTTTGGAATAACAATAATATATAATATTTTTTAATTTTATAGTGAATTTGCTTTGTTTTGGTTTGAATGAATTCCAACTAGAAAATACATCACGAATGTAGACGAAGTGTGCAGAGTCACAGAAAATATTTATTCCATTATGCTGGTGGTCAACAAACTCTGTTCTGGTGCCGCTATACAGAGATTTATGGGCCTTAAAACCGGCAATAAAACCATATCTGATAGCTTCAATACTTTTGCAACGCTGTAATAATCCTCGGGATTTGTGGCACTGTGTCAATTCCCAAACAATTGTTATTCAGAATGCAGATACATCACTTCCTTAAAATCTTCTTGGAAGTTATTTTGAATTTGAATATTGCATATAAAATTCATGAGTTGTTTCACTGATAAAAATTTTAAAATTATTTCAAAATAGCAACAGCTTTTTCTCCGTCACTGTTCTCAAACTGCTGATGCGCCTTTGTGTAGGCAATGCCTAAAATACTTTTGCATGCCTGACGTCATTGAATGTCTGCTTTGTAGTGTGTAACTGCTTGTGTTTCCTTCGGGTGTATGTTGCATTGAGTTCATTGTAATTTTGTAAATAAACTTTATAGATTTCATATTGCTAAACAACACATTAAACTATTATGTACTTAGTTACTAAAGATAAACTATATATAAATATGCCACAATGAAATATCACACATCCTATGTACAGATATGTAATGACACACTTGCATTAAAGGTCTAATATACTTCATGAAAATTATATTAAACTTAATATAAACATGATCAATAACCATAATAGATGACAGCCGCCAATACACCGCACCACACCATAACATGCCACATTACAAAACTTATTCTATTCATAGTTGTACCTCTTAGAGAGACATACATCATCACATTAAGGAGAATATAATGTTATGGCAATTATTTTAACCCGCACACTTTTAGTTTTGGCTAATCTTGTAACTCACTAAAGTATTTAAATAAAGTTTAAGATTGATGATAAATTGCAGCGAATTGTAACTTCTAAAGAATTTTTTTACCGATTTTGATTATAACAGGATTTTCATTCAACATAATAAAAAATAGTATTTTTAGTTTATTATACGAGTATAATACAATTCGTTTGCTATTTTTTCTACTAGTACTTTTTCGAATAATGATTATTCGTGCAACAAGTCGAAACTTATTTTTTCCCCTGTTTGCCAAAATGTGTATTATTTATATATATTTTCAGTAAAACTTGTGTATTGTTTTGTATACTTTTCAGTAATAAAGCACATGACTTATTTTTATATACCTTTAATATAACATATAAATGTGAAAGTTTGGATGTATGGATGGATGTTTGATACTCAATCACGGCAGAACGGATCTGCATGAAATTTGGCACAGAGAAAGATTATAGTCTGGAATAGCCGTGTTACAGATTACACGTAGTGGTAGTTTAGGTGTCAGAAAATTGTATAGGCTAATTATTATCATCATGAAATTTTGCATACAAGGAGTACAGGAAAGGACATAGAGGAAAAGGACACCGCGTGGGACGCAGCTAGTATAAAATAAAAGTTTTTTTTAATTTCGAGTTGATACTCGAGTGAAACAAGTGCGTTATATTACTTTTTTTTAATTTTTCTATTAATTTGCCTCGAGCATTGTTCTTGTTTAATTAATCATTGAAAAAATGTGTGCTAAAATTTTTTCTTTGCTTCTTGTAGCTAATGAATCCTTTAGTCTTTTCCTTTGTTAATATTAAATAACATCAAGTTGGCTGGATGGGTTAAAACTCTCTTAAGATCTTGTACTTAAAAATTAATTTGTCAAATTTTAAATACCATTATATTTGAGATGAGTCAAACAGAATATTATAAATAAATGGATAAAAATAAAGGATAAGAATTAAAGAAAATGAAATAAAACGAAATGAAGCGCGTTGAGTAGCAACAAAACCTTAATGTCACATTTAATATATCAAAATTCCCACAACATGTGAAGTTGGGGCTTTATCTTAGCCTTTTCATATTCTATATATTTGTGCTCTGCAGTTCCAAACCAATCACACACAATACTTCTTCGTTTGGGGTATTATTAGGTTTCTCACGTATATGACGGTAACATATGCATTAAATCCTTTTGCTGATGCCAATAACTCTGGTGTAAGTGTATAAGTTTTATACTGTTTTTTCTTACCCCGTTTTAGATTGACATCTGCGCGTCTATGTGAGTAAAGTGTTATCTAAAATTAATTTTCCACTACTCTTCTTGCTATGTAAGTATGTTTCCCACATACAATTGTTACAATGAAAATTCATATTTTTGCTTGTTTTTTGTTTCTTTCGACACTTTAAGACTTGTTGTTACTTCTTCGTTTGTTTTGCTACACTGTCGTTATTGTTGATTTTATTTCAAATTTTTGTAGCTTAAATATAAAATAAAAACGAAAGAAAACTTAAATGTCAGCCAATACAGATACACAAATATCCTGACATGCACGTATAAAAATGGTTTACTCCGAATACCCAAACACAAACGTTTTTCATATGCCCGAGTACCTTTTCTTCTTGTTGCAATTGAAGATAGTTTATTTTATTATTGTTATTGTTGCTTCAGTGTTGTGTGCTTTTTATCTGATCCTTTTTCATACGCTTTTGTATGTGTAAAATGTTGGCAGCTTCCATGCAATCAGTCACTTTGAGTTTTAGCACATGATTTCAAATTAAATTTTTTGTTGCTTTTCAACTTACCTTACCGTAAGGATGAAATCCCTTAAGGTATACTATAATAATAATAAAAAAAGAATGTAAAATATATGTGTAAATATTTTACTTTAGTGTGATAAATTTAAAAAAAAAATCAAGTAAAGATTTGTATTTTTGGCAAATTGCATGCACTACGTAATAGCATTTCTATTTTTTTTTATTCACATATGTTACTTCAGCATAAATTGTTGAGAAATTACGTTAAGGTGTGAACTTTTCAAGGATATTAAATATTAAATTTTAATTTTTTGTTACTCAAATGAATGTAAAAATCTCTATTTTTCAACTTTCATCAGGGACATCAATTGCATAATAAGCGGCTGAAGATAAAAAAGAATGAAATATAATGAGAGTTTAAATTAGAATTTTTAAACTTAAACTCAGGGTAAGATGCACTGTGCCCATGTAATAAAAAATTGCTTTTATTCTTATTAGTGTTATAAATTGATTGCGAAAAATAAATTTAAGTTCCTGCAACAGTTAATGTTTATGACAAATTTGGAATTGCTGTATATTTTATTCTTTACACAAATTAATTTGTTTTAGTGGTCTGAAATATTACCGCTTTTGTATGAATAAAGTTTAAGTTTAAAATAGGGCTTTTTGACGATTGTATTTTAGAAATGCTATGTTTGAAACCTGCATTCAGTGAAAAGACATGGTTACTACAACTAATATATTGTGCGCGTAAGTGAATGTTAGTGGAAAGAAATATATGTGTAAAGATGATCTCCTCAAGCATTTGCTTTATTTTATTGACTTTTTTCGTGATTGAGCGACCAGAGTAAGTTGCGTTTTCGAATTTCCATAACGATGGTAAACGAACCATTCTGGGACGTATCTTTTTGATAGAGAACCGTCCTCATAAACTTCTTATATATTTTTTTAGATATTCACCGCTATCGTGTATATTGTACTGCTTCGAAATCTCTTCCCTTTTTGGTTGTATTTCAATTGTGAATAAAAAAATTTCATGTGGGAAAAATTTCCCTTATGATGAATGATTTTTTACGTAATTTTATTTTCAAATGAACTAAATAAATACATCATCACTTTTCTTTCTAATTAAATATTAAAGCTTATAAATTTTAAATATTAGAACAAGATCAGTAGATGCAAGTAACTGCCTGTTCGCAAGAAAATTTTCTTTCGTATAATTTGAAACAAAAACAACTTTTCAAATTTTGAAAATTTTCTATCGATATCGGCGAACAGGCAGTATATTTTTAAATTACATGTTATTTCGACACTCATAGATATTTTACTGTAAAAAATATTGTCTATCGGTCAGTATCATACCTCCGCGGACGGAAGGAGGAGGAAGTCGCTTTATGTTTAAACAACGTTGAAAAATATAGCAAATTTATTATCGGACATCGAATTTGGCCGAAAAATCGTGTTATCAGCCGTCTTGTTGATCTCAATTGACCGCCCCGGAACTTAAATTCATCCCTTATACATTTCTTCTTGTGGAGTGCCGTTATCATTAGTGTATCGGTATTGTGAACAAATCAAAAAAAAATACACAACCTTAAGTCTAATATTGGCCGAGCCAAGTAGACTGAAAAGATAAGCTACTACGAAGTCAGCCGCAGAAGTCACATAATTAAAATCGTGTTCCATAAATAGTAAGAATATCTGTTATTCCTAATAAAGTCATAATAAAGCAGATTTGTTTAATTGTAAAACGATGCTATTTAGTACAATTGTAATTCAAAATAAACTTTTTCATTTATTATGAGTATCAAATAAAAAACTTTTTGAAAAGATTTGAAACTTTTCAAGAATATCGTTTACGGGTCTACTGATTATTTGGTATACGCACCAATGAAATGCTTGTATATAGACCCATAACAAACAAAACACTTTTATTAAACGATACTTGTATTTGGACTACACGGTATAGTTGTCAAAGTAGCATTATTCTTAATAATAATCGCTTGCAATAGCCTTCTGGTAAACATGCGCTAATTTTCACGATGGTGGAATGGCAAATAAATGTTGTTTGCAGATAGTCATTAATGTATAAAAACAAAGCTTTATTTTGCTTCAAAAATAACTTAATTTGAAACGAAATAAAATTAGTGATTGAATTGGGTCACTTGCAATAGATCGGGCGGGTAACTTGAATAAATCTTGTAAGCTCTCTTGTAATGGAATGACATATAACATTTCGTTTTGTTATTTTTAAATAAATTTTTTTTTTAATTTTTGGTTCGTTTTTAGCTTTACCATTCGTATTTCCCCTTTTACCATTCACTACGTGAACTTCGCTATACGAATTTTCAGGTGAAGTGATTGATTATCCTTAATAAACTTAATAAAAGTAACTTGACAATCTGTTAATATTTCTCTAAAACTATTTATATATATATCATTCAAAACTAATAAAATTAAATTTATGAAAGAAAATTTAATTTTAATTTTAATAAACGTGTGTTAAACATACATTTTGCAAACACATTATTATTTACTTATTGTCAACATTAAAAAGCATTAAGCAAATCTTCATCATCATAATCATCATCATCATTATTTACCCAACTAAATTAAACAGTTCAAAAACAAAAACAAAATTTAATAAACCTATAGCAACAACAACAGTAATAGCAACCACCCGGTTAATACTTGTAACAAAATAAACAAAAAGAAAATCACTCATATAAAACTTTTTATATCCCATAAATACACAATAAATACAGAATAGTACAAATAAGTAAGGCATTAAAACACTAAATTGTAAAATAAAGATTTAGACACCAAGCGCATACAATGATGCTGGCAAACAGCAGATTGTAATAAAATAACATTTAATACAAGTGTCAAGCTAAAATCCATTAAATCACACTCTCACACATACACGTGAGTGTAAATTCATGCATACAAGCGACAGAAGAAAAAAAAACAAAATGTAATAAACTAAAACTTTGATAATCAACTAAACTAAAGGATTAACTTACAATAGAATTAGCAAGTATGTCAAGCAATCACCCATACACATACATACATACATATAAAAGCAAGTTATTTTAATATCATACATACAACTACAAACATTTGCACTTGTATATGTATGTACTCGTATGTACATACTTTCCTTAAAATGTGTGTTTAATGTAAACACATAATTGTGTGTTTGCACATACGCCTTAAGCCATTTTGGTGTTAAGGAACATTAATGACAGCTTAAGAACATTTTTGCCAAGTCGTCGTTATTGTCGTTTTATCATCAACATTAAATTTGCGTGTGTTTTTTTATTGTTCTTGTTTCCGTCTTTTTCGTTAACAAACGGCTTTGACTTGTTAGCAGCCAACAGTGATATGGCATCGCAAAACGCAAATTGTTTTAATTGCTTTGATTTAAGTACACTTGGGCGTTGAAATATTTTCAAAAGTTAGCTTATTCATATACATACATATATACATACATTTGTATTTGACGTTTTGACAATCTTTGCATAACTGATAGTTCTTATTAAATAAAAACTGTAACAAATATTTCTGATGGTTTTGTTGTTACAAAATGGGATTTATTAAATGTATATTTTTCTAGATATCTTTTTACTTTTAAAATATTTTATACACCCTAATTTTTTCATAAACTCGCAAAGAAAGTTCTATTTTTTAAGTGTTGTGTTTTTCTTCCGACGGGGTTTGATGCAATTTGGAATGAATTTCCGTCACCCCACGTAAAATTTGGTTGATAAACAGACCGGTTTCGGCTATGTGCCATCTTCAGTGTTCTCTCAGTCGATATCGAACGAAATCCCATACAAAATTTTTTGAATTTGTATGGAAATTTCGTTCGATATTTAATGCCGTAGTTTGTCTCCTGCATTAAAATTTTGATATCACTTCTTCTCTTATGTACATTTTTTTTCAAGCAACTACAAGGAAAAATTAATAACAACATACGATATGTTGTAATGAATGGAGACGCAATTCATGAAAAAGCATGGGACGTGGTAAATTAGTTCTGAAACTTTTCTAACGTAGTTGAAATTTCTGTCATTCTACAGTTCGACTATATGCATTGAGAACAACAGAGGTGTGCTTCGGTGGTAACTAGTTCAATATTTTTAGGATTAATCGTTATTGAATCAGGCTTAAGTTTGTTAATTCGAATTATTAACTCAAATAATTTTTACTAAAGCAAGCCATACATGTTGAAACCGTTGTTACAACTTGAGAATGTTATGCACGTGATTGTAACGCTTGAGGGCTGGTTGTATAAAGTTGTATCTTGGTTGTACGAAAGCTCAAAAATTTTTAATTTCTAACATGATGTACAATTAGATTACAATGTTAATGGGCGTGGGAGTGTAGCGGCTCCCGAAAAACAACGTTGTTTCTGTTCTGCCGTGTAAGTTGAAATTAATTGGTGTTAAAATTTTCCCTTGTTGCTTTGTTGTCTCATGTCCAATTCTTTCTGAATAAAAAATGTTACGAACTTTAGCCAAAAAAATTAATCACTTTGGATTAAAGAAACCGGGCCTCATTCAGTTTTGTGCTTATTTTCGTATAGCGAAAACCATTGTGTGCGACATTTATTTGAAAGCTTTTTTTAAAATACTTGCTTGCCAAATGAAGTTGAGAATGGGATTGTTCACAAAATTGTACATATAAAGGGTATTTTTTTAGAGCTTTCGCATTTGATTTAAATGAAAACAAATAAAATTTACAGAAATGTATGAAATCTTTATTTGAGTCGATAGAACGATATATATAATTCAATGGTTAACGATGATTTCATGGAAATGTTGACCGCGTCTACGCCTCAAATGGTTAACTCTTGGCATGCACTTTCCAACATATCAGCCCGTATCTCCCAAATAAATTCTTCAACATTAGCTTCCAGTGCATTTAACCGTTGCGGCCTGTCTATATAGACATAAGCCTTAACATAGATCCACACTAAATATCGCACGATCTAGCCGGCCAATTGACCGGTCCCAAACGTGAAATAAACTGTTCACCGAACTCGCCTCTCAATTGGGGCAAAATTCCGCGTGCTGTGTGGCATGTGGCTCCGTATTGTTGAAACCACATGTCAGTGGTGCCAAAAAATCACCATTTAGAAACACACGTTTTCGGGACTCTTTTCGGGTGCTCATAAATATTTTCAACTACCAAAAAATCGTTTTTTTATTTCATGCGAGACTTTAATTCGTTAATATACGATTTTTTACCAAAACACTGATAGCATTATTAAACTGTATTGAAGAAACCAGTATTTGACTACTGATATTGTACAACCGAAAAGGGTATCGGTATGGTAAATACCGGTATTCAATTATAAACGGTATTTAATCCGTATCGGTTGTAAACATTGATGAATATTAATAGAGAATGTCATTCAAATAGTTGTTTGCTTCATAACTTTTATTAGTTTTGTTACACAGTTTAACTAGATTATGACTTCTTTAATTAATTAAAATTAGAGTAATTAACTATAATGTTTTTAATTAAAAAAAATTTTAGTACATACATTGATCTACAAATTATTTTGTTTATGTTTGTAACTAAAATTAAAAAAAGGGGATGAGTGTGTTTTTTTTCCATGTATGTCGATGTGTATGTTTAACGCTAATGATGTTATCCTTTTCCTCATAGCAAATATGGTCTTAATCTAATTTGCTGCTTTATTGCAATCTAAAAACAAATCGGTACGCATACAAAGAAACTTGACCATTTTCAAGCATTTTTATGTTCATGCCTTACACAGAACAGACACGAAAAAAATCTCTTCTAATAACTATAGGAAAAAATCTAAAGCAAAGTATAAATCCTTAGCAGGAATTAAAAGATAAAATATTTAGAATTTTCCATGATATATCAGCAGTAACATACATTTCTTTTAATCCACATTCATTCAATTGGTCCTACGAATTGTATGAGCAAGTAAAAAATCAATACAACATGATGCTGTATAGTATTTATATGTGTTGGTAATGTATAAAACAAAAATCATTGTGTAATTTTTACATGTGTTCGGTCGCCTATTTGTTTCACTTGTTGTATTTTTGTCGGCGTCTAATGGCTTTTTGTTTGCTCCAACAAGTATAAACAGATTCTTACCTGTCGAAACTACCAGATATTTGAATAAAGATTTTTTATGAAAACTTTTTAAAAAGGAACTACCGATATACTTACTCGTATTTCCGTTCACAGATGCAAATGTTCAAGAAATTGGATTTCTTTCGTAACATTACTGTAGAGAAAGGCTTTGAAAAGTAAACCAATATCATAAATACATGTTCAAGGAACGGCCACATATTGTGCTGGCATATTTATCAATACTCGTATTTTAGAAGCATATAAAATTTTATTTTCCATCTTCACAATTTCTGGAGTGTAAAGAGTCCAGGCTTATTGTCTAGGAATGATGACTTTTGTATTGTTAAGCTTCTTACTTGGTATTATTGTTATTACAAATTTTGTAGAAAAAATGATTTTTTTTCATATTATTATTGCAAATAATACACGCTAATATTACAGCAAGCAAATGTTTATTTATTTATTTATTCATTCATTCATTGTTTTTCTTGTTCCTAAGAAAAACTGTTGAAAAATAAAACAGAAATAAAGTTCCTTTGCTTGTACAAACAAGAATGCATGTGTTTGTTTGTGGAAAATATAAATGTGGCAGGATTTTTTTCTGCGGTAAACTAAATATTTGTTACTTTTGCTTTTCGATTCCTTAGAGCTGAGTTTAGTGTACGTGTTTTACTTCACATGTAACATATAACGTGCTTTTATACACACGCGCTTATTTACATTTTTCTGTTTTCGGTTTCTTTTCTGATACACGTGATTGTTTGAGACGTGTGCAAATGGATTTAAATTACATGTTTTTTTTTTGGAGAGTAAAGCGTATGTATGCGTCTTGAATTCAAGTGCCAAGCAAATACATACTTCATGTCCCGAAACATGCGAGGTGTAGCAATTGCTTATGTATGTGTAGCTCTATCACTGTATATTCGTTAACACAAATACATACGTAAAGTGTGTAAGCAAGAAATAATAGATAATAAAAAGAAACAATGAGTTAGACAATAAAAAATTTGTTTCCATAAAAGGGTTGAATAAAATATTGGATCTGAAATGTAAAGTATTATTTAGTCATTGTAATAAAATATATGTGAAAGAAATTATACTTTAAAAATTACTCGAAATTACGTGCAATTGTTAAATAAATTTGCCAGCAAATAGGCTTTGAATTAAAATGTTAATGAAGCCTTGAAATAGGCAATGATAAATTGATATATAAAAAAAATGATTCTTTGCAATGTGAATTTTTCACTAGATTTTATTTATTTCTTTGAAACGAGTCTATGTATTTTAAAAAAAGATTTATTGTCGGTTATAATATGGATATCTCTGTTCGATATCCCGTAAAATCTTAGCCGAATTGTTGCCCCTTGGGAGGCAGATATTTCTAACCCCAAATTTATACTGAACGTAGCGTGCACATATTAATTAAATTCAAATGGTTTCAGTAATAATTTTGTATACCTTTTTGTTTTTGGTTTTTATAAGTTCATGAAATTTAGCCGTGTAATTTAATTTAGCTTGTGTAACAAGTGAGCAATTTAAATGTTTATAATTTGACAAATCTGCAAGCAAATACCTTTTAAATGGTTGGACAGTGTGAGCATAAACGGCTTTACAAAAAATGGTTCCGCCTAATAAAAAGCAACATAGATATTTTATCAATTTATAGTGAATTTCAAAGTGAAGCATATTTTTACTACAAACTACTACTAAACTCAAGTTTAGTTTGTAGCACTATGGCAAGTACTTTTGTAGGACATTCAGCCCGCTACATCGCCGTTGAAGAATATTTTTGGTCCCTTTTTCAAGAGGAAAAAACACTCATACAGCCAAGAGTTATTGGGTGAAAATGTTCGAAAAAATGTTTCTCGTGGTGATCAACATAAAAGTGCTGAACACACCTTAAACGTAAGAAATACAAATTTTACTATGCCGATGCAAATTTTTTTCAAGAGAAGTAACATTCAGGCATTTAGTATGCCTAACAACCAGTAGGTGTGTTACCTTCTTTGGAAAGAGATAGTGAGAAAGGACAGATGGTAAAAGTGAGAATGCTTCATTGTTTTACAACTCTGATGTTGCCCGTTATGTTAGTTTGTAAATCCGTGTTGCAGGGCCACTGCTGTCAAGTAGGCGCATTAAGTGTGTTTTAAGCTGAGTAACCATTTTATTAATTATTTTACTTCGTCGGCGATTTTACTACAATACCGACGAAGGAGGGTGCTGTGATACACCAGTATCAATTGCTGCCGGTACTCTTCAGTGACCAATGATTTTGCCTTTGTCACTTAAACAGTCCAACAACAACAAATACAATGGCATACTAATACACATCTTAAAAAATGCTGGATGTTATGACTTGCCTGAAACTGGGCTCGAACCCACGTTCTTAGACATTATTTGCTCTGTAATCAACGCGCTAACTACTTCAAAAGGCAAGGAACTTTAACTCTCCCTAAAATGAATTCGAGGTGTAGACTTTCAGCGCCGAGGCACATAGAATCCGTCGTACTATACACGTTGCTTTTTTTCAATTGAAAACTAAGTTGAAATACAGGTTTTCTTTTGAGCCTTTGTTACATTCCGTACTTTTCCGTCAACGCAAAATACTAAAGTTGGGCAACTTTTAACGTACGTTAAGTACTTTGACAACTAAAAGTTTTTTTGCTTCGTTTTTATTTAACTTTTTGTGTTGTATGGTGACAAAACTAAATTAAATAGAATTAAATAAAAATTACAATTAAAAGAAACTCTAGAATATCCTCGAATTCCGTGGAAAATGTGTACTTTAATCAAATCAAGCTGATTTAATGTCCGTCAGCAAAGTCCTCATTGTGTCAACCTCCTCCGCCGATGCTTTAATGTCAGTTGAAAAAAAGAACGTATAACATACGACAGATTCTATATGCCTCGTCCTTCAGTCGTTAGAACCTTGTTTTTTTGTATTAATGTACAGTGTTATTTAAATAAATTACTGTAATGAAAAGCCCTTGTAAAAGTGACCACCACTATTTAAATTATTAATGGGTCAAAACCAAAAGTGTACTACTCTGCTTTTACAATAAATTGTTGTTGAGCTATCTGCATAGCAAAACTGAAAGAAAGAAAATGTCGTAAAACAAAAAAATATTTACTATTCAATATAAAATGAAAAACTTGTTGCCTTCTGCCAATTCAGAAAAAAAACGTTTTTTGTTGTTAACTTTTTTTGTCTCTGCACTTAAAACAATAATTTTTGTATCAACTTTAAATAAAAAGCATCTACTTGTCATTGTTTTTCCTCTCCAGTTATTTGTTTCTTTTTTTTTTTTTTGTTAGCGACGCTTTATAATGACAACAATAGCATCAAGATTTATTTTTGTTGTTTTAATATAAATTTTTTATTTTATTTTGTTTTATTAAAACTTAAAAAGCGTACAATTTTGCAATGAAAAATAATAAAGAAGAAAGTAAAATATATAAAACTTTTCTTTTTTGCAACTACCACAACCATTATGATTTTGTGTGTTTTCGTTTTCGTTTTGGCTTTCTTGTTTTCTTTTGTACACCCTAATGTTTTGTTGTTTTAACTTTATTATTATATGGTATTGTTCTGTTGGGTTACTTTTTCCGGTATGTACAATTTGTTGTACAACGTACTTGCTGGCAAAAACGAGAGTATAAGGTAAATAGTTATTTAAGTAACACCATAAAATGTCTATGTATGTATGTCTTTCGCCGTGCTGTCTTCAAAGTAATAAAGGTTGACTGACAAAAAGCAACCCCATAAAACCTATATCAATTTATATTTTATTAATAAAGTTAAGCGGGCTTTGGAATATTAGATAAAAAGACAAATTTAAGTTTGCTAAAGTTGCTAATATTCTAGTTTAATGTAAATAAATCTGTTGCTCAGGTTTAGCATATACGCTTTTAGACTAATTGTCAGCTTGCTATAGCATCAGTGCATGTATGGATTCGATTCTCTCCATAGACGAGCCTCAAGTCTTCGCACTTTTAATTGATACGTACAATTTTTGAATACAAATATTTTACTATTTCTTAAAGGTGATGGAAAATGTACTGTTTGCCATCTTATTATCACCCTACTTGCGTGTTATAGTTTTTATAGCAATCCGAACTTAAAAGTATTCCCGTATAAATGTGGTTCATTTAATGCCTTTTGCATGAGCAAATAATTTTGGTCATGTTGTGTTCATAAAGCATCCATCCATTTTTCTGGCCATGCATTTACGTAGTTTACTTTACATATTTTTTTATTTTCTTTAAAATATTCTTAATTTTTTAGTTTTATTTTTCTCCAAAAAGAAAACAGGAAAACACTTTTTTCTTTTAACGTTAAGGGATTATGTTGAGCCGGATTTTTATTTTTGTTCTTTTTAAGTATAAATGTTTTTTTAAACCATAAGTAAACGCAAAACTTTGTAAAATGTAGTAAGTTTTCTTTGGTTTCTTTTTGTTAAAAGCTTTTATTGCCATTGTTGCTACTTGTTTGTTTGTTGAGAAAAGTTTGAAAAATGACAGTGAATGTTAAATTTTGGTTCTCCTTTTTTTATTGGCGTTTTTTTAAGATTTTTTTATTGCTTTATTTCCATTTTTTAAGTCCCTTAAGTATATTTTCATTAGGTATTGTGTCATTTTTTCTTCTTACCTGTTGTTTATTATTCTATTTTATTAAAATATTTTTTGAGCTTTTAATATACAAATTTGTAAAAATAAAAAATGTGTCATAATGCTTCTAGATGCTAGAAAACCTGCAAACGTGTTTTATTTTTGTAACAAAAATATTTTGAAAAAAAAAACTGAAATATTGTTGTGTGTGCTTTGTAAACCTCGGGGAATACCCTCGCTCTTAAAAAATGGCAATGTAAAGTTTTTAGAAAAATAAACCATAGAAATTTTAGACGCATTTCATTAAAGAGTTGACAGCTTTGGAACATCACATAATTTTCCAACCAAATTTTCGACATGTTGGCAAAAGTATCTAATAAATTTTTAGAAAAATTAAATTTTAGAAAAAATACATGAAAGTTTTAATAAAATGAAAAGCACCCCTGAAGTGAACAACGTAAGATATATTAAAGAAACTTCACAAGAATTCGATATAGTTTTTATGAATCTTCATGAACGCTTTTTAGATTTCCACTTTGTATTTATATATTTTTTGTTGGAACACAAAAATACAAAAAAGTTACGGTTGCCTCTAGGGATGGGCAACGCTCCGTGATTGGCGTGAATCACTCGTGAGCTTGCTTGATTGTACGAATAAGCGTGATTGACTGTGAAATATCTGAAAAATAAATCGAAAATTTTTTAAATACAAACAGAAATGGTGCATTGCCAGTAACAAGGCGGGCATGAGTTTTCTTATATCTTCAGCGTAAACGAAACATTCTATTCTAAGCAATACTAACACGTATTGGTTTTATTTCCTAGTGCCTTTGCGTCGATGTACGTATGTATAAGTAAATACCTTCATATATATATATAAATATATACATTTTTATGTACTCTTTAACATTTATAGTGTCTATTTGTTTGGTTATTTTTCCATACTTTTCTTATGTTGTTCCTTTTTTGGCGGTTTTTTTCTGTCCTGTCTCTGTAAGCTTCAATTGTGTCTGCATAAATGGAAATTTCACGCTTGGGTAATATTTGCTTCACGTTTTGCGTTTATTGTCAATGTTTGTTTTTTTTTACCTTAAATTTACGTCCGTCTATTTGAACTTGTTGTTATTTTTATATTTCTTATTTATGTAATTTTTTTTTTCTTTTTTCACTATTTTGAAATCAAAAAATCAGTACGCATAGGAATAAATTTATTTCCGTTTGTGATTAAATTGTTTTCCGATCACATAAAATACACAAGTTTGCACGACTTAATGTAAATTTGTGCATAAAATAATAAGATTTTTGTCTATGTCTGCTTTTAAATCAATATTGATGTGATTGATTTCCGTTTTCCGTTTTGTGGTTCTCATTTCTTTTCAATTATTTATATGTACATATATTGAGTTTGTTTTGTTTTACGGGCATCTTCATGTCAGATTTATATGCCTGTAATGCCTATTGATCCTTTTTGCTACTGTTTGCTACAAATAAAGAGTGAGTCACAAGGTGACTGAGACCGATTTTGTTTATTTAGCGTAAATTAATGTTTACATAATTTTTTAAAGCTGAGTGAAAATAAGTAATAAAATGTATTTAACCTCTTTAATTGCCTCTTTAAATTAAAATTTTTTTGTCTACACGCCATGCTTTTGCAGTTGCAGAACATAGACGCGACCTTAATTTCAATAATTTTTAAGCTCATATCAAAGTTTAGCGGCAAATTGGATATGAAATTTGGCTACACATTTATGCGTAAATGAGGATTGCAGCCTTTGCAATTAACATAAAGTTATTCATTAATTTTTTTATTTTTATTTAACTAAACTACAAAAATGATTGAAAATATATAGAAAACGTTTGACCTACATGTTGCTTTTTTGTTTGACAACCCTTATAATCCTTAAGTAAACTTTCTTTTCAACTAAACATTTAAAAAAGTTTTTTTATAGAACAGAAGACTTAGTTAACACTCTTTTCAAGTTATTTAAAAAGAAAAAATTAAATAAGAAGTGGTTAATTTTTGTAAAGTTAACAAAAGATATTTCAATATTTTAAAGGATACTTTTTGAAAATTTACTATGAAACAACAAAATATTAATTTTATTCTTATTCTTTGATCTAATTTCAGAATGCCATTGTACCATCTGATTATCGCATACAGTCACCAGCTTCCGGCTCACCATTGCCTCTTACCAACACCACAAATACAGATCTCACAGTTGCCGTTTTAACAAATAATACAAATGCTGTTAACTCTGTAACCGGTAATGCCAATACCGCCGGCGGTCCCAATACAGTCTTACGTGTTATAGTCGAATCTCAATTGTATCCCGTGTCATTGGATATATTACATCAAATATTCCAACGTTTTGGCAAAGTTTTAAAAATTGTTACATTTACAAAAAATAATACATTCCAGGTAGTAAATTTGTATGCAAATGTATTTGAATGTTTATTTTATAATAATTGAAAGTTATTAAACCTGGCTTGGTTTCGTTAATTCAAATTATTTTCTTTATTAAGAAAATTTAATTAATCCTGAACATTTTTGCTAAACACTTTATCACCGTTGATGTGTTTTTTATGTTTCTATTAATAATTATTTATAAAGAGATTTATTAATTTTTAATATCAACAAATTTGGCCATTGCGCATCGGAGTTATGCCTTCCTGTTTGGTGGATTCAAAATTAATAAGTTTTTTCCTAAAAACTAATTTGAATTAAGAAACTTGAGCCTCATTTAATTGCTTAAAAAATAAAATATTTAATATTATCTACAATTTATTCCATTTTAAGGCGCTCATACAATATCCCGATGCCCATTCGGCTCAACACGCTAAAACAATTTTGGATGGCCAAAATATCTACAATGGGTGCTGTACGTTACGTATTGACAATAGCAAAATGACTACGCTCAATGTTAAATACAATAATGATAAGTCACGCGATTTTACAAATCCCTCATTGCCACCTGGTGAACCGGGTGCAGACATTATGCCCACCGCTGGCGGTTTAGTAAATGCCAACGATTTACTCTTGATAGCGGCCCGTCAAAGGCCCTCTTTAACAGGTGATAAAATAGGTAACACTATCCACTTTCCTTTATTATTTCGTTGTGTTTGAACTGTTTAAAAATTATCATTTTATTTTGCTTTATGATTTTGTAACCCAGCAAATCAGATGATTTGGAAGCAGTGAAATTAAGTCAATTATTGTAATACGCCTGCCAAGCCGTCAAACCGGCTTCAATAAAATCTTATGATTGTGTATTTTTGGTTTTGCCTTGAGAGCCTTCTAGCTGTTTAAGTTTTTGAAAGTATACTGTTTTGTTACCTTAATTTCCAAGTCCGCTAGATTGAATTTTTTTTTTTAATTTTCAAAGGCTTGTAGAAACCATAGAAAAGAAGGTTTAATAAACTTTTTTGTTCCAAAATTCTTCAAAAAATCCATTTTAATTTAGTGCTGAGTTTTACTACAAAAGCCTTTTAATAAGGTTTAAAAAAAGTATAATTGACTCTTTTTTTATATACTCAAAATATTACGTGGTCCAAAAATCCTGTACAAATTTCGGCATTTGCCGTTCACTAAGAGCAATGTTTTTATTTTTCTAAAGGGTTGTAGCAGCCCAGTAGGTGTTACATACTAGCGCCAAAATTATTAAAAATTTTGTGCTGCAAATGTTTCAAGAGTCATGATTTTTGATTTTTTTTGTTAACTGTTTCCGTTGATTTTTGATGACGATCCCTTTTTGTATTTCTCCAATAGATTTCATGATCGCTTTCGATATATCTTGACTAAAACCTCTTCATTAACATCATCAAAACAATAAGCATTCATGTTTGCTTTTAACAGCTTTTTGCTGCCTTCTGTTTAGATTTTTTATTTAAATATTTCCAAATCAATAACTTTTTTGTTGGGCTATATTTTTTTTTAATAATTAACCTTTTCTATCAACAATTATATTCTTAATATTTATTAAAACAAATTTGTTTTTATATATTTTATAACCACAATCTTTTTTTCTAACATTAACTAACCACAGAGCCTGTGATGTCTAGATTAATTAATAATCATAATTATAATCATTTTTATAAGTGGCAATTGTAATATTACAACATTCATGAACATAGAAAAATGAAAATAATTTATTTTTAATTGTTTCTTTTCTTATAGTAAATGGCTTGGGAGCACCTGGAGTGTTGCCACCATTTGCTTTGGGCATTGGTACTCCCTTGGCTGGAGGCTACAGCAGTGGTATACCCAATTTGGGTGCATTTGCTTTGGCCAATAGTGGTGCTTTACAAACAGCCACACCTGCTTTGCGTGGTTTCTCAAATGTGTTGCTTGTTTCGAATTTAAATGAAGAGGTTAGTAAAATTTTATATATAATTTTCTATTGAATTATTTTAAAAGTAATTTAGTTTATTTAAATGTATATTTTAAATATTTTTATTTCATTAAACATTTTTCTAGTATTGATATCAAAAAGTAATTAGTCTATTATATACTAAATAATACAAAAATCTATACATTTCATTTCGAACTGAAAACCAGAACTTTTAACTGCATTTATATATTTTATATATACATACATATATATTTTTATTTTTATACTCAATCTTTGAAAAACTCATTAGAAGTGCATTTTATAAATAATTTTTTTTTTGTTTTATTTCTACTGCAAAGTATTTATTGAAAATTTGTTTAATTTTTTTTAACAAATATTCAGTGAAAAAATATTCAGGCGTATTAAACATTTATAACACAAACAAAAATATATGTATGTACATTTTAAATTGAAATGCGTATGTATGTATGTTTGTTGGTATTGTATTGCATTCCTCCATATATTTTCTCACATTTTCCATTTCACATTTGTACTTAAAACTATTGAGCTTTTGCTTTGAAAAACAGCAACAGAAAATGTTTAATTTATTTCCATTTTCAAATTCATATTTCCTGCTGTTTTTGATTTTGTATATTTTTTATTTAATTTGTTTTCCTATTTGTGTTTCGTAAACTCTAATATATAATTAAAAGAATTTCTAATTTTATTTGTTTATTTTATATCGAAGTATAAAATCGGTGTAATCCCGCTTAATGGCATTGAATTTTGTAGAAACGTTCAGCATATATAAAGGAATTTTTATTATTTAATAATGTTGTTCCTTAAAATTTTATCCTATTTTATAAAATCCTACTTTACCTCAGATCTTCCAATTTCATACCAGAAAAATTTTTAAGTATTTATATTGAATTCACTTAAATTTTAGTAAACAAATTTAGTGTTTACTATTTTAGAAACATTGAAATTAGGTATGAAATTTCAGAATAGAAAATAGAATAGAAAAAATATAACGTGCGTCACAAAGGGTTCACGTCCTTTGATAAAAAACGACAACATTTTTTGGCGGCAAATATGTTACGAGTATTTTAGAATTCTCTTATATTCTTCTTTCTTTTAGGAACTAAATTTTGTGTGCTTTATTATGCAAAATCCGCTAAAAATTACGGAAGCACACTTTAAATTTCAAAGTTACTTCCGTTTTTTTGTGCGTCACAAAACTTTGTGATCAATTATTTTGCAACAAATAATTGCTACTCGAAAGTACACAAATATTCCACTAAACACAATGCATAATTTGAAGGTAGCACTTTTAGAAGACCGAAAAATTTGTATACATTAATGTGAAAACGCGTACGAATGTAGCTTTGGTCACGCAGGATTTGCCCGTATATATATCACATATCTCTTAAAAATCCATAAGTAGTACATATATACAATACACAAAATATTTTCTTGAGAAATAAATTAGCATTTTTTGTTTTTTCAAAGAGACTAATAAATAATATCATTTCGTATTATTTACAGTTGTCATTTAAATAAAAATTAGTCGAATATTGGAATAACTTTTCCTAGTTTATGTTCGTGCGAAACAAATTTTTCAATTAAGAACAAAAATTTATATTTATCGAATGTTCGTACAATTTTTAATCATAGATGTCGGTGTTTTTTTATTATTGTTTTTGTTTGGATATTTGACAATTAAAATCTTTAAAGAAATGCGCACGAAAATATATATTTTTTTAATTTTATCACGCTTTCTTTGTAGTTATCATTTTTTAAATTTCTTTTTCCACAGTTTTTATATTTTGTAGAAAAAAATACAATTTTTTTATATATTTTTTTTTTTGTTCACTCTCATACATCTACTTTCCATTGTCAAAACTTGCAACGAAATTGCAATATAAAAATAAACAAAATTACTCTTCCAAGTGATCAAAAAAATAAAAAATTAATTTAACTATTTTCTATCAAAGATTTGTTAGTAGCAGATATGTATTTAAAAACAGTTTGCATTAATTGCTTGCATAAAAAATTTTACATATCCTGAAAATATTATGAAAATTTGGTAATCTTGAGGTCTATGATTTTTTCAACTTTAAGTACGAAAAAAGTGATATCATACATACGAATTTTTAAGTGAAAATTAATTGGTTTTATAGAATTCGTTGCTAACTTTGCTGACAGTCAAAAAACTGGGAAAAGTAAAAAGGAAAAAATATTTGATTTTATAGAATTTGTGCTGGCCATTTAATTTGTTAACTCTTGAATTCAAATTATTTATTATTTTAATTTAAATGAAAAATTAATATATTGTGAGTGATTAGTTATCCATAGCTTTAGCAGAAATAGTATAACATAACGTTACGTCTGACGTTACAACAAATACTAAAAATAGCCAAACAAGTACGGAACCCTCAGTGCGCGCGTCAGACTTGCACTTCGCTGCTTTATTTAATAATACTAGTGTATACAGCGGTCGACATTTACATAAATACATACGATAAAATACAAAAACAAAAAACATTTTAAATAAACAACTCTGTCTCATTTCTATCTAAAACCAAGTTAGACAAACACACATGCTCACTTTGTTTATTTTTCAAGTTGAAGCTGACACATGCATGTGTGATAAGTGTGCATGGGTTAGTAGTAACTTTAAACGCCTATAGCTTCCTAAATGTCGAACCGATTTAAATAAAATTAAGATTGTGCACATGCATGTAAAAATCCTGTTTAAAAACATATAAATCGTTCCAAAATCGGTTCATTATTACGGCCGTAAGACGGAACTAAAAAAACGTTTTTGCTATTAACAATATAGATTCTTGTTTTTTATTATTTGTTTTTTTTATGTTTTGTTGTTTTTTTTTACAAAAAGAAAAAAAGAATGAAATAAAATTTCGTTTACATTTTTCAAGTTATTCGAATAAATTTTTTTATTCTTCATTTGTTCGAATATTCGAATAATATTTAAAATTAATTGCATTATTCGAACAAAAATACCTTTGACAGCACCAGTGTTATTCCTCGATTTGGCTTGTTGGGCATTTAAATTAATTAAAACAATAAATAAATATTTAACTGACATTTAAGGGCTTCATAATCAAACGGTGAAGAACATTTCACAGAAAACAATAAAACATTTAAACACAAAATTGAACAATAAACACGTCTTGACTTATTATCGCAGATTATTTAATAGCCAAATAAAATCACCATACAATAAATTATACATTTAGACAAATATTTAATTTGGAATTTAACAATCATTATTTTTATTTTCAAATATATTTCAACAACTAGAATCATTATGTGACTTTATTTTGATCTATTTTTTAAATTAAATTTTCTCTATTTTATGTGTTTTAATGTTTTATTTTAATATCATTTTTATTAAACTTCATCTGCCGTATTCATAAAAAAAATAATTTGCGTTTGAAAAGTATTTTAAAGAAAATTTGTATGAAAACTTTGTCTTAAAATACATTTCAAATACAAATAATTTTTTATGAATACGGGCCCATTTATTTTACATCAAACTCTTGCTAACTAAATCTCTCTTTTCTCTCTTTTTTTCTGTAGATGGTCACGCCTGATGCTCTATTTACCCTCTTTGGTACGTCTGCACAAAAATATTTATTAAAATTTTTATTTAACTAACTTTTAAGTAAAAATAGAACAGAGATTTTAAGTAGTACTGGTTGCAATATTGGTGACATTTTGCAGATTATGCACTTGAAAGAAATTGTTTAATAGAAGAGTTATTTCTATTGATGTGTCTCTTATTAAAAGTATCAATAATGAGCGCTTTATAGGTGATTTATTTGGAAACGTTTGCGTAAACAGTGAATGAATCTAACAAATGATATGATGCTGTTGGCTAAAATAGTTAGCACGTTCATTCAAAGCAACTAATGATTTTAAGTGAAAGAGCTTGAGCTGAGTCATGAAGATCGTTGATTTTTTTATGTTCATTTCTAATATACATCGTAGCGCTCTCCTAAGTCGGTATTTTTGCATGGAATCATCGGCGATGTAAAATAAAATTTAAAAATTAATGGAAATGTTACTTTTTCGCCGATCTAGAAACTAACAAAACTTGCCTTTGCAGATTTGTAGAACAATTAAACTTTCTCTTATCACTTTGCAATCTCTCCTCTCCATCCCTTTCCCAGGGAAAGCAAAACATTAAGTGGGGTGCATTAATTGAGAGAGTGTAAATTCTCTTTAAAAAATAATATATAAGCATTTTTGAAATTTGTTTGTAGTTGCAGTCCTTCGATGCCGTCTTAATTAATACACAATAAGTAAGTGATCTCAAACAAGAGATTGTCAGTTAAAGTGTAAGTCGATGCTGTAAATATAATTTTATTAAATAAATCGAGTTGCACGGGTTGCGATCGCACCCAATTTTTTCTTGTGTTTTGCACATACGGTGACTTCTAAATACATAATGGCATTTTGAAGTCAATATTTGTAAGCGTTAATTGTAAAAATGCCAAAGTAGAAGTTTTTAGAAAACATGTGGATATGACTTCTCTTTCACAACAAGATAATGTCGAACCACAAACTACACAATTATGCAATTTAAGTAATTTATTTTCCGTTAGAGCGTCCGCCTCAATCCAAGTGGAAAGATTTTTTAATTGCCTTTTGTTAATCACAAGAAATAAAATACTCCTGCAATAAACCATTGAGTAAAACACTTGACATCAAACACAACAATGACTTGAAAAAATCGAGTTCAAGTAGTATCCAATGCGGACAATGGGTTTTGTAAATTCAGTGACTTCTAGAATATGACTTTAACATGTCGTTATTCGTAGCAGAAGGTGGATAGGTGCCTTTAATAATATCTTCCTTTTAAAATAATGAGTTACAATGAAAACTATATAAATGTGTGGAAGTGAAAGCTTTTGCTTCTTAATCAATATGGTTAAACCAGTATTGTATTTTTTTATCAAGTAATATATTTTTCTTTTACTTATAAATGATTTTATTTTAATGAAATAACATTTATAATAACTTGGGTATTTTAACATAAGTATTATTTGAAATAGTTTTTCCTTCTAAATTATTAGAATTTATGTGTTTTATAAATACTGACATTTTAATAATTCAAATCAGATGAACTTCTTTCTTTCTTTGAGCAGATAAAAAGACAAAAGTGTATCAAGTCCGTTCTTAATATACATTTCAAATTGACATATTTCTTTCATAAAGCTTAAGCAGCTTAAATTTTAAAACAGAATATGCTTAAATGTATTAAAAAAATATTCATTTATATTATTTTTGTACAAATCTTCTTAAGAAGTGATTAATTTTTAAAGAATAAGAAGAAATAGCTTGCAATATTTCCACTTGGCCAAATGCAACTTGCATAAAACAAACGCATACAAAGGAGCTGTGAAAAAAGATAGAAAACTATTTTTTTTATAAAATAAAAATGTTTCACAAATTGCTTAAGTAAAATGCAAAAAAAAACAAAGGATATGAATATGAATAAGTTGGTACAGTGGGTAACACAACAACAACAATAATTTATAATATAAACTAAATGCAGTTTTAGAAGGAAATATATTTTGATATCATATTCGTTGTGTTATGTAGTAGCTTTTCTCGAAAACTAAAAACTCGTAGCAACCGAAATAGCTTGATGGTATCTATTTCTCAGATAATCAATAAATCATGATTTGATTTGTTTTTTTTTTTTTTTGGGGGCTAGATTTTTATTAATAATTATGTCTTTGAATTAAATTCGAGTCCGTTTCGGCCAAGGCGCTACCAATTTTATTCAAACATAGCAGAAATAAAATGAATGTAAGAAGGAGAAAAAATAAGGAAATCTTATCTGTTTAGATTAAGGATGTACTGCATTGGCCTCAAAAACATTTAAAACCCTTTTGAAGGGACAAAGTCATTAAAGTACAGCCATGATTGGTTGCATTCCCAGAAACCTTGTTTAGATCAGTTGTTATATTCATATTTTCATTCAAAATTCATAATTCTCAACAGACGCTAATATGCCACATTAACAGAACATACCTTAACCGTCAGTTTGTTATGTGATGCTTATATAGTCGAACTTGTCTATAGTGAACAATGAAGTTCTCCCTGTTAAGAATTGATTTCCAAAACACAGCTTTTTCGTTACAATTTTAGTGTTTCTGATCTTCTCATAATGAATTTTGCAGATGTAGAAAAGTTGGATTCTTATTAATTTTGGCCTCGATACAATGAATTCTTTGAAATAATTTTCTGTTGGGTGCCTAACGACACCGTCTACCAGGCACGAATTAGAATATAATTAGTAATGAAAAAAAAACTATGAAAAAGTTCCATCAACAATAATTTTGACAGCGTTTACCGCCGTTCATTGAAGGAAAATGACTAAGCAAAGTAACATTTCTCTTGGGACGCGCCTCTTCATCGTTTAGTGTACTTCGAACCCTTGCGGAGATGTGTAGTAACATGACGAGTATTGCATTTAAAACTCGAAATGTATTAAAAGGTTTTGTTAGAGAGAAAAAGCCATATTATTTCAAATAAATGTGGAAAAATTTATATTTTCTGTATAATGGTTTTTATCTCCTTAATATTTTTTTAATTGAAATTTTCGTGCAATTCGAATGAAATGATAATTTTTTTTAATAAAACACATATTTCAAAATCACTTTATTGCTTGTTTAAGTGTTAGGAGCGGTAATTTTATTGATAAAGAATGCGAATGTAGGTGAATTTTATTTGATACCCGCCAAAAAGTCGGCAGGTCTACAAATCAAAAATGAGCACAGCAAGCAGGTTTGAATATCTCCAAATCTTAGGCAAAATCTTTGATTTATTTAGTTTGCTATGCCATGACAATAACTAATTGGAATAAAATATAATAACAAGGTCTTTTTTCAAATATAAAAAATATATTTTTAGTTACATATAGAAAAATTAATTGAAAAATTACCACAAAAAATAAATTATATTTACTATTTCTGATTCAGTCTTAACTTTGGATAGTTAAGCCAATTTTTATTTAAACGTACATATTTCTTCCATTTTTGCGTTTCAATTATGGAGTTCATGTTATTAGAAATTTTCATGCATATATTTAAATTAAAATATTTCTGTACCCAAGCCACTGTGTAGAAAGAAAGAAACAAAAATCCAAGAAATACTCGATCGAAATCAATTTTAAGTATATAAATTATTAATGAAACAAAATGTTTTGTACATGGTAGCAAAATAAAACAGCAATTTGCACGTTTGAAAAAAAACCTGAAAATGAAATAGGAAAAGCTATTTTTATGCTGAAAACCATTTAAAATAATGCTTGTGTTAAACACTTAAAGCTTAGAGGGTCTCTCCCCGTTAAATAAAAAACACATGAAATTGTTTAATCTACATTACTTTATGTTAGAGTTTAGAAAACAATTTACAGTTGGGGTCAAAATAAAAAATACAAATTGCTTGCTACAGGAGAAAACCCTACTTGAATTCTGCTTATGTTTATGATTATTGTTAGTCACACTGTATTTTTTAACAACTTGTAATAAATTATTAATATTTGTTTTCGATTATTTTTGGAATTGTTCTCAATTTTATTTTTTAATATTAATACCCCGGTGTGTCATCAATTTTATTTTTTACTGCTTACCTTGTTGTATCAGTTAATGGTTTTATTTTCTAACTTAGTCGTTTGAATAAATAAACTAATTTAACAAATACTTAAGCAAACACGCATACAATCATATAAATGCTATAGTAGTTAAAGGAATACTCCTGTTGCTTTTCCATTTTCAGTTTTGCGTGTGTGGTAAAATTATTTTTATAACCGAAAAGTTTGAAATAATGGAAATAAAACTATAATAGAAAAACGTTATCTAAAAAAAGTAGTTCATGGGTGGCCATAAATAAAAAATGCTGCAAAAATTCATTTATATAAATAAATTACAAAAAAGACAAAACATGTTGTGGCATGCTGTTGTGTTTGGTACAAAGCTTAGAAGCGCAGCTTCCTTTTGGGTAAAAGTTTAAGTTTTCTTTTTTAACCACATGTGATAATAGTCAATATACACGATGGTAACCGCAAAATCAGCGTGTGCTTTATATTGGTATTCCGTTTGTTGCGTATAGCAGTGGCATGACAAAAAAATCGGACTGCATGTTGTATAAAAAAAGAACAGAAATTAATTGCATTTGTGCAGGTATTTTGTAGTCTGCGGCGTTTTTTTATAATTGTGTGTCGTTTTTTTTTTGCATTTTTTCAAATAAATTTATTAATCTCAAACGGAACCGGGTAGTTTTAAAAATTTTAGAAGTCAAATTGCATACGTAATGTTCAGAGTACTTGCTTTATCGATTCTCAGTACTTTTTATAAAATTTTTTTAAGGCGTATACATATGCACGTACGGAAATATGATTGTATGTAAAAACTGACTTTTATAAATATCCCTTTTATGCCAGATAGTTTTTGTACCAACTTCTTTTAATTACTTTTTTATCAAGAAGCGCTTATTATATAAAAAAAAATACTTTATACAAATGATATATTTTACTAACATTTTATATAAAATAATTTTTGTAAATGCTGTACAAATGTACTGATGTATTGTACTGTGATGATGTACTGTGTACTTTTTTATGAAAAAAAAAAGTTTTCAGAAGTTACTTTTTATGAAAGGCATTTTTAATGGGATTTTAATAAAAAAGGAATTTGTAGAATGTCCTTTTCATTAGTAATATTTTTTAATAAAAATAAAATTTTACAAGATGAAAATTTTAAAATTGTTAATTTAGGTAAAAGTTATTTTATATGGAAAGTTTCTTACAAGAATTTAATAGAAATTACGTTTTCTAAAAGTATTTTTTATGCAGGCTGCTTGTAAAATTGGGTGCTTTTCATAAAAGGTGCTCAACATAAATTGTTGTGTTTGCAAATCTACTTATTTTAAAAGGTTATCTATTCAAGAGACACTCACCTTTTAGCAAAATTCCGAAGATATTTTTTTTCGAAATCTTGAAAGGAAGTTGGTACCCAAAGGGTATACCACCCTTTAGGTATATCACCCTTTATTACAATGCTGAGTTAAAAAATATCTAAAATATAATTATTAAAGTCTCACCCACCCAGTTTTGTTATTTTAATATTTTTGCAACCAAATTTAACTTTTTATATTGATAAAGCTAATTTTTAATTTATTTTTAATTTGACTAAAATTAAGTAATTTTGCGAATGCAAATTATTTAGAATTTAATAACAATAATTCCACGCAAACGATGTCACATTCAAGTCGTGTTAATGTCTTTTATTATTATTTTTCTGGGATTTAAGTTTTGATTAATCGTCGTTTAAAATCAATTTCAATTATAAAGTTGGCAAAATAATCCTTTTTGACGATGAAAACCGATTATAAAATAAAATCGAAATCGATTTACTAGCGACTCAATCTTGACAGTGAGGTCATCAAAAGAGAAGTGAATTATTCCATTTGTTATTATTTATGCCCTCTTGTTTAATTTTTTGCATAGATATGCGAACTATGTAATATTTTGTATATATAATATTATAAATTATATAATCTGGTTCTTCCGTTGACTACCGAATGTACTAGATTAGGCGCGCTGATTACATCATATAAATTATATAAAGCTCATATTCTCGTCCGGGATGACACAAGAATACTGAATAATCAGAATAATATCTCCTTGGTAGAGAGATCGAACGTACCTATTATCAGTTATCTTTTGTAGGTTCATATTTATTGTGCATTTAGTTCTTGAGAAGAAAACCCCAGTTCGGCGCCACATCTTAACACACACAATTTTCTATATATTTTTTTTCTATAACATTTCTAAAGATATTTTTTTAACAATAAAAAACATTTTGATCCGTCTTAATGTGGCTTTAATTTCCAAAGACACATAAATTTTTTAATTTATTTTTAATATCCTGTAGAAATTTTAATGCTAAATTTTTGCAATGAAACTCTAAGTATTATCTTACACAAAACGTTACTAATGTCATCGAAAATTTCATTTCAGTTTGATATTTTAGTTTAGAGTGAAAGTTTGGTTTAAAGTTTATAAAATAGAAGATTTAAAATTTTCTTTCCATACCTTAATCTCCGTATATGAGTATTCATTTAAAGAATATCGACGGTACAACGACACAACATTTACTATTACAACAATAATAAATGCTAAATATGTTGTTTGAAACAACAACAAATGAAAAAATTAAAAAAAAATAAACTCCAGAACTAAAATATACCGTCTAACAATAAGTGATTATGATACGAGCACGTAAAAAAACGAGTATATTTAAACGAAATCATCGGGATGTTTAATTAATTGTGAAAAGCAGGGCAGACATTAATAGTGGAAAACAATATCAATTAAATGGCCGCCACGGCTGCCCTTGCAGGACCCTATTCTTTTCATGAAATTTTTCGGCCTTGATAACTTCCCCCATCTTTGAAGTCTTGAATCGATTTTGGGCCATTGACATGGACCTTATCTTTCATGTAGCCCCCAAGAAAAAAATATCCTAAATATCCTTAAACTCAAGATCCCGGTGGCCAATTGTGATCTCCTCTTCGAGAAATCACACGGCCATACCAAATCAATAACCATCGTTCGAATCCGCAATCCATTGATAATGACAGTTTTACTCCAGCCTTATTTTTGAACAGGTAAGAAAGGGCCAATGACACGGTTAGATCTAAACCTGCACCAAACACTCACGCGTTGAGGATGGAGATGGCTTTTCAACAATAGTTCTTGAGATCTTGATCTGCTTTATGCAATTAAAAGACCCATGCAAAGACATGGCGTTATTGAGAATAGGTAGGTGTGAGTTTTTGTGTCAACTGAACTTTAAAGGTTTAACATCTAAGGTTTCATGCAATATATAGTGTACTGTGGTTTGTGGAATGTCTAATTCCAAAGATCGACGAGAATTGGACAAGTCTGGGTTTTCCTAAACTTTATTGGCTACAACTACAATATTCTTTCTAAGTTGTTCTTGATCGACGTGCACTAGTTAGATTCTTTACATCACTCACTAACTTGTTCCAACATCTTAATTTTTCCTCCAGTTTCGCATTTAATTACTGGCCGGGAAGGGGCTTTATGACGGTCCGAAATTACTTTAGTTTTGTAAACTGTGACGCAAATATATATATATTCCTTTTCTATTAAAGTCCTAGTTTATGCTAGTCATGTACCAAATAGTTGCAGGTTGAGTCATGACAACTGCTAGAATGGTGATCTATTGAAATTGAAATATCTTATTGGAACACCCTGTACAAGGTAGAGAGAGGTAGAGAGACAGACAGACGCAGCAGCAGCAACGTAATGCAGATTTTAGAAAGTTTATTTTATTTCAATTCTAATTGTAATTCAGGTATTAAGCCAACAAAAGACTATCAGTTGGAGAAAAGCGAACAACAAGAATGTTAAGCAAAGAAAGTATTGTCTGTTGAAAAATAATGGTTATAGAATATAAAACATCCACTGCAACTAAAAGAAAAACTAACGAGATGTTAAAAAAAATTATATACATGAATGTAAAAAAAATACAAAGGACTTTTCTCATTTGATGCACACAATAAAGCACAGCATTACGGACTCATATAAATTCACAATATTTTTTTATATGGCTTTACAGTTGTGCTTTAAGAAATAGTCAAGATAAAGTTAATAGCGGGACAACAAAAAATAACAAAATGTTTTTTCAAGTGCAAACAAGTGAATCTAATTTTTTTTTGTAATTTCTTTAAGTTACGTGTTGGAAAATAAATTTTGATATAAAATCTAGTTGCTGAAAATATTGTATCCGTTTCTTTTGTAATTAGGTTAAGTTATATGAAAAGTCAAATAATTTTATGCTCGCTTCTATAGTATGATAAGTGTGCTTTAAATTTGTATAGTTAAACTACTTTTTATCTAATGTTTAACTTATTTAGTTATTTTCTATTTTTTCCTATAACTCCCACATACTTTTATTGCATTCGTTATTTAACATTTGTGATTGTTAAACAAAAAATATTCCAACTACAGCAACCGATTTTACACATCCACCAACAAGTGCATGTGAGAAACTCAATATCAAATGAATGCATGTATTTGTATAAATACGCTGGCATTAGTATGCAATAGCTTAGTTAGTGTATGTTATTTTAGATGTTGTTGTATGTCAAGTACCATGTTGAGTATGTACATTTTTTTTATTGCTATAAGAATGACTTGTAAGCATCAAGTACTTGTTTGTTTTACAACGAAAATATAAACTCAGTAACACACACATCACATTTAACAAAGAGATAGACAGACATGTATATGGGTATTTACAAACATAATACACATACATATACTGGACTTATCCAGTTAGTTATTCTAAATAGTTTTAAGTTTTATTTAAATTTTGTTTTTAATGTTTGAAAAACGTTTCTTATTGTGGCTCCTAAAGTTATGCTTTATTATTGCTGTTTAACTTTTAATACAAACAAAAAAGGAAATAAAGTTCAGCAAAAAATTGCCATCTAAAACAAAATTAATTAAAGTGATCAAGTTTAATTTAACCAAATAAAATATTAAATAAAAAAGTTATAAGTTTTATTTCATAATAATTAATGATTTTTAACAAATAATTTGGGTTGTTCGCGGTAGGGTGGTATTAGAGTTTTTAAATATTCGTGTTTTTAGTTGTTCAAATAAAATTTCATGATGTTTTTTTTGCTCGAATAAACGCATAATTTTGAAATTTTGTCCGAATAATTCGAGCGAACAAAGAATAAAAAAATTACGGTTAAAACAGCATTATTAAAGAGCATATAAAATTTGTTTATTCTTTTCTTTGGTTTTTCTAAATAGTTCAGATCATCATCAATACTGTTAACGATTTTTGCTTTAGTACAATTTCTTACTTTATTTATAGACTTTTTTTTAGATCAGTTAATAAAACGTTATCACTTACCTCAGAAACGTCATCTTCATCGTAGTTGAGGTCATTCGCAATACATATTTTTATCACAAAATAATCGTGAAAAATAAGTATTTGCCTACTTCTTTACCCTTCGAATGTTCGATTATTCTTAAAAATTTTTTCGAATAATTCTTTATTCAAACAAAAATGAAATTAATTGTTCGAATTCTTATAATTTTTATTCGAACGCCAACCGTAGGTGGGTGGGTGGTATTCAATGTATATGCGTATGTGATTATATCGACAACAGAAAAGTACACAAAATTTTATTTATATTTTTATTATTGTAATTATAATCACATATGCAGATAACCTGATAACCACCCTACCGCAAACAACTTAATGGTTTTAAAATATTTTAAAATTTAAGTTCGCATTTTATCCTTATTTTTTTAATAATTGATTTATTTTAATCAGTAAATCATTAATTTTAAATTACCATAAACCACCATACAATGTTAATTAGAAATGTTTTCTTAAGTAATATGTTAATTTCTTGCTTGCAACTTAAATGAATTTATCAGAAAGATTTATTCGTTTCACGCCACTTGCGCATTTGTATCCTTTTTGACTACTTTGTAGTTTCAATGCTATTTGTTGTCTTTATGTCCTTGAGCACATACATATATAAGCATTTAAAAAATTTAATTTAATTTGGTTTTAAATTACCTACGAAATAATTTTATTCCCTTAAATATATAAAACACAAACAAATTCGTTTATTCTAAGAAAAAAAGTAATTTAATTATTTATGCTCATATCTGCCCTCAGGACTAGGAAAAACAATAAGCGACGTTTTCATATATATTTTCTTTTTCGTCATAGAAGTTACTACAATCCCGACATAATTTCTTATGAAAAGAAATCATAGATTATTTTTTGTTCTCTTTTTAGTAAAAATAGTTAAATTTCTTAAAAGATTTTTTTTTTTGCCAAATACTTAATATGAAGACTATCGTGTTATTCGTTCTCGTTATTCAAGAAGACATATGTATCAACTTAATTATTTTTGAAATAGTAATAAAAATAATTTTACCGCTTATGGAGATCAAATAAAAAAAACTAACCTACAATTTTATATGCGTATTTATCTATAAGCGTGTGTATGTGTGTATACTTTTAGTATGTTTATCTCACAAGTTTGTTTGTCTTGTCTCCTGTATGTATCAGAACACGTATTTGTATCTAGGTCGTTTATGCTTCCATCATATTTTATCTCTTATAACATGACTAAAACGTCGTTGATAGTGTTATTATAGTTATTCTTATTTTCTATGTAGTTATTTATTTTTTTATTAGGAGTGTAACTGTTTATGTAGATATGTATATTGTAAAACAAATAGTTACCTTTCTTGAAAAATTATTTCTGCTTTTAAAAATATTTTTTATGTGGTCTTTGAAACTTTAAATGCGCTTCATATAGCTGAGTCGATTGCCGTTTTACTTCAGAATAGTTAGCAAAGGTTCATGATTCGTAACGAAGTCAGATTTTTCGACATAATTTTTTTTTCTATAAACGAGCAATAATGCAACACTAATAACAGATTATATCACGCGATGAATTTCCATTATAGTACGTTATAAACGCTATCAATATTTTGCTACACAATAACTTGAATTAGTTATACCAGCCTGGTAATTAATATCGAGAATCGCAGTAACTGCGGCGTGAAAATTTTTACATTTTAATTCAATTTTTTAGAGGCATTAATCGTTATCCTTATTTTAAATAACACAGAACATATCGCTCCTTTATTGCAACTAGAGATTCTAATCAGGAGTGGTTTTTTAAAATACCGCGCTTCGGGATTTAGTGATGGAGTTTCGAAATGCCGAACCGGGACCCCGAGATTTGCGAGACACAAAATCCGAAAAATATTGTGAACAAATGTATGTTTATATGCATATTAAAAATAATATTTTTATTTGACAACTGAACTTTTGTCTTTGTTTTTTAATTTGGATTCTTCAAAATTCATTACCGGAAAAAACGGGCACTGAAATTTCAAAATCCCGGGCTCCAGGATTCCAATAATGCCGAAACTGGATCGGGATTTTCCATTTAGCATCTCTAACTGCAACGTAGTCATATCTCAAAAAACGTGAATTTCGCGATAAAAATTTATAATTACTCATCTTATCGTTCTTCATCTTGTGAGAAAGGTGAATACAATTTTATTTTTTCATTGATGTGTGAGTAAATTAAAAACTTTAAACTCCTTTCCTGAAGAACAAGTTTTTTTTTTAGATATGACTACGTTGCAATAAAGGAGCGATATGTATATCATACAAAATAAATATAAAGAATGTCAGTTTTCTTCAAGAACCCATTTCTCTCGTAACAAGTTTTATCAAGGCATGTACAAGTATATTAGTGTACAATACGTGTTGGTTTCTATTGTCTCCTGTTTATTTTTAAACAAACATTAAATAAACTGTGTGATGAAACTTTTACTGTCAAATTGTGAGATCACTTCAAAGAAATAAAAAAATAGATGTCTAAAGAAAGCATATTAAACGAAACAAAATAGGTCATACATATCACGCCAATTAAAGAAGCTGATGACAATCATGACTATCATTGACTTTAAATTAAATGATAAAATAACAACATGTATAGAGTTGCTGCTAGCAAAGTTTGCAGTTTTATGTTTACATACATATTGCAGCGAAAATGTTTGTCTAATTAACATTATTTAACTGAAAGAATTTTGTCTCGATAACAATTTCACAATATTTTTTTGTTCATTATGGTAATGAACAATTTCACAATGTAAATGAAATTTTTAGAAAAGTGCTACCATAATATTCATGGTTTAATAAAAAATTTTCATTAAATTAATGATAAAGTTTTTTTTTCAATAGATAGAAAGAACGTTGAGAACAAAGATGAAATTATTATTATTGTTAAATGCTTTAGTTTCTATAAGGAGCCTCTTCATTTCTTGAGGTTTCGGTAATCAGGTGGCTTAGGATGAGTGGCTGATTGGGCTTCTACATCCGGTCCTGGAACTGCGGTGCCAGAATGACCTTCAAGCGAGCTGGCTTTAGAACGAGCCGCTTATTACAAGACGTACGCCCGCTACCAGCCGCCACTAATATGAGGTAGTGGTGGGTTATTGGCTATTTGAAGTATCATAGGCACTCAGAATTTGTTAGGAGTCCGGCGGCACCCTCTGAGACTCCACAGCTGCTCCTCATATCTACGGAACTGTCCACTATCCGCAACCTAGGGACGCGACCCCGATAGCTTACTTAGGTCGTGGAATGAGCTCACTTGAGCAACACCATAAATCTCATTTTGTGCATTGCTCAATCCACTGCTGACGGCGGGAAAAATGATGAAATGAAGATGAAATGGATTAGTTTTATTTGCATCTTAAATAAAAAAAATCTAACAATAACTGTTCCAGATAATAAGCACCAGAAAAAACAAATATAAAATTTAGTTGTCTGGTAATATTTTTCAACTTTTTTTTAACAGATAAATATTACTTATATTACAAATTTAAAGAGAGTTCAAAAATTTCGTAGCTGTGAATAATAAATATTATAACATTTTCTTCGTTTTGCAACTTATAAATATATTTCATTTTCATTTTTCTTTAGCCAAGTTGGCTTTGCAAATGCAATCATGTCATGTCGTGCGTAAAGTAATATTGTCTCAATCTTTGAAAAACTCCCATTAAACAGAGTAGGATGCTTTTGTAGTATTTATTATTTTTCTATTAGTACTTGAATTTTTGTTCTTTACTTTGTACAGCTTTTTTTATTGGTATTTTGCAGCTGAATATATTTACAAGTAGTTATACCTGGCAAACATGTGTGGTATATTTCTAAGAAAACATTTATGGATTAAAAAAAATATTAATTACGGCTCAATTTTAATTCAATACTCACTTCACAAAGAAGCTTTTTGTTAGGTATGATTTTTACTTAAACTATTTTTCCATCCTTAAGAATGCATTTTTGTAGAGGAATATTACTTGACACTAATGTAAGAACAATGCTCGATCTCAAACAGAGGAGCGTAATTTTGACAAACACAGTCTAAATTCAAACTGTTATCTTTCACCTACTCAAAAGCACTATTGAAAAAAATATTAAACTTGTAGAACGCGAAGGTTCCTTACTTAACATTCGGAAAAGTAGAAAATATTATTTTTCAATTGCTCTTTCTTTGCGCGTCGCAGTATTGCAGTTGCGAAAGTATTTGCAACCAAGTAGATATCAACAAGATATCTTCTGCAGGGCTCTAATATTTATTCGCATGTAGTTGTGTTTTAACTACACACAAATGAGAGACTTGTTAACTTTAATAACCATAATAGGAGGAAGATTTATATTTCTACAACATTATTCAATTTACATAAAATGCAATTTCTTTGGTTTACTTTGATGTCCTTATTTCTTTATGCAATAAAATAAATGCCATTAATGATAATTGCTGTTTAGTTAAATAATCTTTCCAACTACAGTTTATTACAAATTGTATTATAAAAATAGTATAAACTTGGAAATTATTATTTTTTTATGCATTTGAGTTATTGCTAACATAAAATGAAATACTTAAAATTTATAATGTCTTAATTGTCTTAATTGAATTAAAATTAAACATGTGTACTTATACAATTAATTATTAGATGAACGCAAATAATGGGAAATTTTATACGATTTTGGACATTATACACGTATGAGTGTTACAAATATTAATCATACGTTAAGGTTTTCAACCGATGTCAATTCTAAATTCCTAGATTTACCAGTTAGGTATACTCCCATTTTGTGTTCCTTGTTTGCATTCAATAATGCTCTGCATTTTCAGCTTTTAAATGTGTTAAGTTAAATAGCTAAACTATGACCAAATAATGTATTAATTATGTGTGGAATAAAATTAGTAAGGAAATTGCTACTAAAAGAGATCTGCAGCTTTTTAATTTGTATGGTCACCAACTGCCAACTAAAGACAAACCTTGGCTCCAGTTGTAGTGAAATATCAATTTAAGCGATAATTTGCATTGGATAGATAACAAAAATGTTTCGTTGAATTGTTTGTATATTTATGCGTTAAAAAATATGGTCAATCTGATTTTATTATATATTTTATATCCATTTGAAATTGTTTCTTGAACTATTAAAACTTTACTTCAATATTATAGAATCGTATTTTGTATAGCATAATTTAATAAAATTAAAATGCAATCTAGTTTTTTCTAGAATGAAATAACTGAGTGAATCATATTGAATTTTGTTGAATAAATTTCACAATTACATTTTTTAAATGAAATAATATTCTATAGTTTATTTAATTTCAACAAACTTATTTTAATAAGATTTATTTCATTAAATATTAATGATGCGTAAAAGTATACAATTATACAATTTGCAATATGAATTAAGTGGAGCTTTTTATTTGAGCTTATTCCAGTTGTCTACATCGCCGTCGCGTCAATACAATACCAAGAAATGGGGCTTGTCTATCCGTTGTTGAAAATAACTGACTACTATTGACAGGCTCATGTTACTTTCGAGACCTTTTGGGAACAGAAATAGACTGTCAGTAGCACAAAATTGTTATCGAGAGCGAATAGGCAAGCCCCAATTTTTTGGCTTTGTATTGATAGAATAATGTTTATTATTTTAATAATTGTAGACAATCAAAAAATTTTAAATAATTATTATTTTTATGATATTTGATTTCTTATATATAAAATTAAAGATCGATTTCTAGACGGTTGTTAGAATTGATGCAAACGTTGTTCTTTTTTGTGCTTACTATCGATTTATATAAGCTGTTAATATTTTATTTTTTACTGATGTTTGTTTATTTTTTTGTATCTTGCGACTTAGCACTTTATTTCATAGTGAAATTAAGATTTTTATTTTAGCTGATTTTGCATTTTGTATACTTTTTTCATGATTTCTTCTTTTTAATAAATCATTGTCGAACACATAATTTACGCTTTAGATTAAGGGTTTGCCATCAATTTACGTTTTTTTCCTGATGATATACAAAAAGAGCATCTATTATTATACGCAGCGAAATCGCATGCATAGTGATGCATAATAATTTAAAAAAAATCCAAAATTATTTATTTACTGGTTTTTCTTTATCTGCATTCTAAGTTACTTGAACTAAAAATGAATTGAGTACTTTCAGTTTAAATTTTGCAAAACAATGCTATGATTATGGCTTTAATAAAATAAACAAAGGTGTACATATTATTTTGAGCATATGTGTACATACGTGTATATGTATAAAAAATACTAACAACTTGGGGGGACAAAAGAAGAACATGAAAAAGTGCGTGAAAAAAGCGGCAGTCGTCGTTTTTTGGAATATTTTATACATCGATGTTGGATGATTTTCTATACTAATTTTCTCAAAACTATTTCCGACTGATCGGCCCACCAATAGAGCTCATAAACTTTGTACGATATCTTAAAAGTCCCTTTCAATCAGAAAATATCTTTAAATAGGCATTTCTGCTTAAAATAATATTATACAAATTGTAAATATAATGGCAAACTTATATGTACGAGTATTTGTAACCATTTGAACGCTGATGAAAGGTATAAAACCAAAAAAACTTATTATGCCTTATTACGATGTTAAAATTATCTAATCGATAAATGATAAATATGTAGTTAGATTTTTTTTTATTATTGAAATGTGTTAAAGATAACATAAGAGGTTGAGAGGCACATTTATAAGTTATGACATCGTATTAACACTTTAGCATGTGCTTAGAAGTTTATTTATTTATAAAATAAAATATCGACCTTTTTTTTGTATAAAATAAGATCTTGTTTCAACAAAAATGCAAAAAAAAATGTAAACAATAGTTTATAGATGTAAAGGGATAGACACAGTTTTAAGTTATTGGATTTTTTTCTATAGTTTAAACAAGTTGTTGATGTGCGAAGCGACCTATTTGATTTAATAAAAATATGTCAAATATCAGAATAATAATAATTGATGGCAACATTCAGTTACTCCAAAAAGGAATCGATTTTGCAGTTAATACACTTATTTATGTATGTCTTTCAGTGTCTTCTATATAGTCATGCAAATTTGTGTGTCATTATGTGTACGGGGTGACGCAGAATGAGCTGTAATGGTTTAAATTATTTATAACTTTTTTATTTAAAAGATTTTTTTTAATACAGTTTATTATAGAGAAATTTTCTTTGAAAGTGCTGCTCGTTTTCTAATTTGCAAATACGAGTACATATTTTCCATAAGTTTTTCCTGTAGTTTTGCTTGTTGGCCGTAATCACTTAATAGGAAATGGGCCTCATCACTCATTCTGAAGTTTTGAATAATGTTGTCTTGGTACGTTGTTCGATTGTATAGTTATTCATATTAAATTCCACACGTCTTCTTTGCTAAAATCGTTGAGCCAGCTTAAAACTTATGTGTGTGCCATATAACTTTGAATCCGAAAATTTAAGATGTATGTTCCATGTATTTATACATACTAGAATTCGACTAGCGGTCGGTATTCCACCGGAAGTTTAAACGTATACCTATTTTAGTTGCATTCATTTAAAGAGAAAAAAACTACCTAATTACTCATTCCGTTTTCCATGGAAAAAACGATAAAAAAATAAAAATACATACAAACACGCACATATATATTGTTAAGTTTTTGCTTGAAGCTAACACATACACACGTAATGAACATGGAGATCCATACATAATTCTCATCTTTTTCAATTCTGATCTCTTTTTCTTTTTCAACTTCATTCATTTGAAAAGAAAATATCTTATTCTTAGGTAATCTTAAACACTCATTCCTTTGGTTATGTTTTTATTTGAACCAATACTTATATAAGTGAATGTACGTGCGTATTTTTAGCACTTGCGGTGGTGTCAACTTTAGGAGCCTTTTATTCCTTTAATACCAAACCGATTTAATTAATATGTAGCCGTTTCACTAAAGCTCAACAATATCTACCATTTAGTAAAAAATCAAGAAAATCGGTTGGCAAACAAAGGAGAAAAATTTGTTTGTGCTTATCAAATCATATTGTTATTATTTATTAACATATAAATATTCGGTTACAAAAATATTTGGTCCATGTCTTAATTTTATTTTATTTTTTTCAATTTAATGTTATATTGCAGATTGCTCGTATTTAATCAGTATTCTTTGTTCAGTTAATTATGAGTAGTCTATAAATACAACTAATAAATAAAAATTAAATAATTGATATCCTTATGATAATGAGATAATTTGTGGCGATAGACGGGAAATTTAAAAAAACTGTGTTGTGATTGGCGAAAATGCTAATAGACTTTTATTGGCATTATTGCCAATCACGGTACCATTTCTTTTTTTCAAAAACAGCCGTTTTTCGTCCTAAAAATGACAAGCACAATAAGGGAGAATGCCAAGCTTTTTTGACATATTTTCCTTAGCTTCTAGAAATAAACTGAAACCGAACTTGTATATGTTTTACTACTCTTAACGTTTTTGTCAATATTTGCAAAGGAACACTTGTACAAGTATTAGTCTCACTTCAATTGAAATAGTGTTTACGCTAAAAATAAAATTAATCCATACATCAATTCAAATTTTGATGTTTATTTCTATGAAATTTATAGATATTATTGAAATAATTATTCTGATTTATTCGACCTTTTTATTAAATTTTATTAAATAATTTATTCTAGCTTTAGGTCCAGAAAATAAATATAAATCATTTATTTAATCCGATATTTCGCTTTCTCAATAGAAAGCTTCTTCAGGGATATATTTAATTTAGAATAAATTTTTATTGGTTTGCGAAAACAGTAACTGTTATTAATTTTTAATTAAATATATCCCTGAAGAAGCTTTCCATTGAGAAAGCGAAATATCGGATTAAATAAATCATTTATATATATTTTCTGGACCTGAAGCTTGAATAAATTATTTAATAAAATATTATTGAAATACTTTTTCGATATTCTAAAATGAAATTCAAATACTATAAAAACGTGTATGTAGAAAATCTTGCAAGTATTTAAACTAGTACAACTGCGAAGACGAATAAAAAAAAATCACTCAACTTAGATTATTTTTAAATATATTTTTTCATATAAAAATAGATCCTTGCAGCGGAAAGCACATTTTTGTATAAAATAAATGGAATAACATCAAATACCATGTAAGACATGGCTTAAGCAGTCAGCAGTCCCATATTTCTTCATCAAATATGTTTGAAAATGTTGAAAAAAAAACTCAGCAGCAAAATTCAACTAATGTTGCCCAGGAGAATAAAATCGCAATTTCTTTTTTCTTTTTTTTTTCTGAAGGGCAATTGTTTTTTCGTACATGCTTTAAATGATAATAAATTATTATCAAATGTGGATATATATTTTTTTTAAGAAAACTATGTTTTATGCATAACACTTCAAGAATGGTTTATATTGGCTTTTAAGAAATTTTAAAAATGTTTTATATAGTATCCTTTTTAAGTTCATTTCAGAACATGATTAACATACAAAGAACATAAGTCAAGTTGTTGTAAAAAAAAGCAAGGGATTTTGTAATTTTCCTTGCATTTTCATTTCCAAAAAAAAATGCTTCATTAAACATTTATCTCTTTATCGTGTGTCCGTAAAACATGGTTTTCTATTTTTCGTCGACAGTACAAATAGAAGCTGAGTTATTTCTGTTACTTTTTTATTTCTTTGTTTATTCGAACACATTTTACAACTAAAATTCATTTTGGAAATTGTATGAAAAATATGTGCATACAAATCTGTTTGAGTTTTCTCTTATGTCAGGTGCAACTACTTCCACTACTCCAATTTTAATATTAAAACATTCAACTGTCTTCCATCTTCCACTCTTTTTTTCTCAACTTTTTTTGTTAGATGTATCTGTTAGTAGTAGGGATGGCCAACTGGACTACGTTTCTTTGCTTGAATCGCAAGATTCGATGTTTCAAACTAAAAAAAAAACGGGAACCCGGAACGGATGGAGCTTTTTAGAAACCGATTTTTTTAATTATTAATATATTTCTCTTTTCAGCTTTTACTTACTTTTTAATCCAAAGATAGTTGTTTATATTTAGTTCGATAGTGTTATGCTTATGAAATTATTTTCAATTAAACAGAACAAACGCAATTTATTTTTACAAAACTACTAAACATGAACAGGCCGTAGCAGTACTGTTTTCGATGGTCGCTACACTATCTCATCAGTGTTCATCTAGATTTTTTTAGAATTTTTCGCTTCCATGTACTGATATTCATATTTATTTAAGTCGTTGTGCCTTTTTTTACAGTGTGGTACTGAGTAATAAGTTAGACAAACAAATTTTTATAACGCTATAAATGTCTGTTAGTACTAAATTCCCATCTCTGCTAGTACATTTTTTTTTCTTTCCTTTTTTTGCTTAGCCTAACTGGAACCTGAAGGTCTCAGAAACTATGCATGCACATGTGTTTATTGTGTTTTATTTTAATTTTAAATGTTCAACCAATTGTGATAAAGAAAATATATTTGACTCGTGGTTTGCATTACGAAGCAATCAGTACCATATATTTTCCAAATTGACCCACTTGTCTGTTTTTTTTAATTAATGCTTATATTGATTTTGTGAAAATTAATTAACAATAAATATAAAAGGATCAAAATTCAATAATATTGTGTTTTCCATCCCTGCTTAGTAGTGTCATTGTGTGAAATATTATGTACTTACATCTGCTCTATCTCAAACAGGTCTTTTCCAATTTACTTATTGGCAAATTTGTTTGTTTCTGCTGCATCTTGTTTGCAGATTTATTCAATTGTACTGCAGAAATTTTCCAAACCACTTTAATGTTACATATCCATGCTGATTTGTATGTCTCTCACTTGTGTGTTCTTTACGAAATAAAACAGGAAAAACTCCCCAGATGCAGATGAAGGCCAACAATTTGCACTTTAGACATCTTTACGTTTTTGTTTTTTTGCTTATTACTCCGGGGAACCAATTTGTTTATTTTTTTCTTGAATAATTTCAGACAAATATATTCATTCAGAAGTTTGCTATCATATTGGTTTTAAAGGTTGAAACTTAGAAAATTATATATGTAGCTGGCTTAAGGAATAACGAAAACACAATTGTATTTCCAAAAATATATTGTACATGTTTAAGTGCTTAAATGCATAATGCACATTTATGGCGTTTTTTTTAATTCAACATTTTTCGCCCTTTTTATTGAAAATTGGCAATGTAATGAAATAGTGAGTTTATTAGAAATAATTTTATTATCACTTACGATGCAAAATTTTGGTCTTAAGAAAACTTTGAATAGCGTTTTTTTCTAAAAAGGAAAAGAAATGTAACATTTTTTTAGAAAAGAAAACGGCATTGGATAAAGAACGTCGTAACTAAATAAAAAAGTATTTTGCTGTAAAGGCATTTAATATGTTTGTGTATCTTAACCGATTTTAGTATATATATATATATGTATATATTACTAAGAATATTATCGCAACTTGTTTATTTGGTGAATGGTTGTGAGCATTTTACAGCATTCGATATCGCACGAAATTTCCATACAAATTCAAAAAAAAATTTGTATGGGATTTCGTTCGATAGCGAATGCAGTATTTTACCCCCTAATGGGGCCGAAGCTTGGTAGTTCAATAATATTGGTAGTTCAATAATATTAAAAAAAAAACATATTAATCTCGAACTGTTGCTATAATATATATAATAATATAAATAATACGGTTCTATAAGCATACGCGTACACTTCAAATGTGTAGAATTTCATAAGTTTACATTCCGAAAAACATTAAATAAAAACTTGTTATTTTAAAACCAAATCAATAATGCAACCAATACACACATACAAGTAACAATGAACTCACGCTGACTAAGAGAAAAAGCGTATAAGAAAAAGTTGTAAAGGAAAGCTCAGGTAAAATGGAGTTTGAATTTTTGTTGAATATCAGGATAATGAAACATCCGGCAAGCTTCCATTATATGGCATGTTTAAAGGAGCGTTAATGTTGCAAAAATATCCTACAAATTTGTTCCTAAAGTAAAGCAATAAAATACAGTTTCTGTATTTATACAAATTTCAATGTTCTGCTTATACAACTAGGCCAAACCACCATAATCACCACCACGAACGACCACCACAAATTATTAGCCGCCTTAATAAACCCTTCCACTGGAAATATTATTGAGAAAAAAAATTAAAATACCTGGACGACAATGTACTGCCACGACAAAGTTTGCTAAATGAAGCTGCTGTGGCAGCATCTACGAGTATATACAAAACTTTTGGCCAACTCAATAAGCGTCATAAATTTTCCAAATAAAACATAAAGAAATAAAATTTTCGACAGTTATGTACAAAACTTTATTCCCTCTCTACATAAACACTAGCTGAGGCTTGTGGTATTATGTATGACTGAAGGTTTGTTAATAATCTTCATTTTAAGTTTTTTTTTTCTTTTTCTGCATTACTGCTAGATTTGAACAAAACTTTTAATATTCATATTTCTTCATCATCAGCATTATGAAGGTAGTCATTATTAGTAGCCAAACTTTTCTCATAGTTTTTCTTGTCATACAAATTGTACCTTCTTTTTCCCGTTTGGGTACTTTGTATATTGAAAAGTTTTGTCCCGGCTTCACCACATGTTAGTTTTTCAGGTTGTTGTTTTATGGCTGCGTTTTTATATTTATAGACCTGAAACAAGAACAAAATTTAAGACTTAAGTACGAAGAAATAAAACAAGTATGTTTTTGTTTTAAAGGCTGAATATTTACCTGTTTGCTTCATTCAGTTTATTAAAAAATATATATTTTTTTTATTCCTGCAAGTTTGGCCTTTGAATTAACATGTGGCAGGTTCAATTGCAAGCTAAGTTGTTTGGTTAAATAGTATTTTGTGTATACAGCTCCGTATACAAGGACATAGTGCTCTTCACTATTATTCTGGCACTCTCAGGCTCGATCCCGGACTGTATCTGCAGAAAAACCAAAAATTCTTCGCAACAATTTTCTACACAATCAAAATGATTTGTAATGGAAATTTGTGGTGGACTCAGCTGCACGAGAATGTAACGATTTTGCGAGCTCGTGCTGTACAACTTTTCAGAAATTATTCTAATATATTACGAAATAAGTAATAATAATTTGCCGTTATCATAAATGAAATAAGAACATTTTATTCACGTGAAATACATAGATCCCGTGATGAAAAAAAATTGCGAAAAATACTTAGGGTATGTAGAGAGTGGCAGTTTGTTGCCGAGCCGAACTGGTTGACGCTTATTGCGAGAACCAATGCGAGAAAACTGGTTCTGTACAAGTTAGTACAGTTAGTATTTTAGCGCCGATAACATTGTTTATGTTATGTTATTATAATTTCAACTTGTTTGGAAAACATAAAAAAAATTAAAAAAGTAATAAAAATCAAAATAAAATTAAAAAATAAAATTAAAATTAAACAAAAAAATAAAAATTAAACAAAAAAATAAAAATTCAAATAAATAATAATAAGTAAAATGTTAAAACTCAATGTCAGTTTTTTTTCTCTGTATTTTCTATAAGCATATGTACATAAAACACAAATAATAGATAAAATATCAGCGCTGACTCGCATCCACTATGGACAATCAAACAATGATGAACAATTCTAGCAATTATCGTCAACCAGCTCGGCTCGGCAACAGCTGCCACTCTGTACATACCCTAAGCAAAATAGTACACAAGCACAACAGCAACGGTCACTATTTTAAGGAAAGTGTACACAGTTCACGTGATCTTTTATTCCCGATAAGAATGATGACTTGTCCCTCGAACTGTATGTATAAATAGCGAATAAGATAAAAAAAAATAAACGTTGCAAAGTGATTACTGTTTTTGGCTAGAAAGCTATAAGAGGTTGAATCTTGAAGTTATGTGACAGGATGTGTGGAATACTTATTATAGTTTTCCCAGGAAAAGTTGAGAATAACTTCTATTAAGAACGACTTTTGCACACAAAATACATAACGAGTGCACATCTTCATAGTCGTTATATAACTACTTACTAGTAAATCAGCAAGCAGTATGTGCTGTCCTCATACTGATTATCGGCTGATCATCTCCTTTTTGAAAGCATACTTTTTTATTTTTAATTGTGTTTGTTTGTGAAAATAAGTTTTTAGCGCTCAACAATTCAACCAAACACAACACTTCCTTCAAAAGCACGAGTTCGAAACTGACAGCTGACATTTAATTTTTATTGTGTGTTGTGTATGTAATTAGTCTCGGTTCAGACTATGAAAGCTTTCTTTCTGAAATTTTCTCTAATTCTCTTTTGAACTTTCATTAATGTCTATACATTTTTTTGTAATGAAATTCAAGATTTTTGCATGTTTATCTTCACATTCCTTTTTTTTTGTACACAAACTTTTGCTCACCACCATGAAAGAGAAGAAAAAGAAAATCAAAAATAAAGGTGCAGCCATTTTCACTTTGAGACTTACGAAAGAATAACAAAACGCAAGAGAATTTCAAAGTGCACGAAAAAGTGTACCCCTTCCCTATCTTCTCTACCCGTACACCTACAAACTAACACTTTCAGAAAGAAAAATTTCATAGTGTGAACCGCGACTTACACTTTTAAGTTTTGTAATTTTTTGAAGTTCTTATTCGTAAGCTGAAGTGGTAGGTGTTTGGCTCCAATGACATTGTCAAAATGGGTTGAAATAGTGGGTGAAACTCAAAATATAAGTTGAGAAAAGTATATACGAGTAGTTCAGATACTTGTTAGCATTTCAACTTTCTTTTTGTTACTTGCGTTTATGTAATCAAAAAAATATGTCTGGAAAAATGATAGCGGCATTTTATGTTTATAAAACAAATTTAGTTTTTGCTATCTGACCCAAATATTATCTTAATATTTAGTAGAAGCAACTTTAATTAAGTACTCGCATTGTATCTTTATTGAATCCACAATATTTTCAAATTTATCCTGTGACATGGAGTACCAAGCTTCTTGAATCTTATGTTACATTACTTGCTTATTTGTCCACGATTTTGCACTTCGGGCGCAATGCTTGGGATCGTTAATCTGCATAAATTCCCACCTGAACGACATTTCTTCTCCAGCAAATGGAAACATGTTGTTCTGCAGTATATTCAAATAATCTACATTTATGGTAAATTCATTATTGGCAAGTCGACGTATAAACGACTTCCCATTCGATCTAAACAAATTAATCTTCATTTTATCAGACCATAGAATATTGCAACAACTTTGACTGTCAAGTTGTTGACTACCAAATTCAACTCTTTTTGGTATATTTCGCTTACTAAGAGAAGTAGTTTTCTTGGACTCCTAGTCCAGCCTCCCGTAGTCTATTTGTTATCGTACGGCTTGTTACTGTAGCACACAATTTAATTATAAGGTTGTTTGCTGTGACGAGGGGGTTCTTTTTTCAGTAACGAATTAAAAGTTTGTCGAAACGTGCCGACGCCTTACGCTTTCTGCTTCTGGTTTCGTTGGTTTTGTTTGAAGGAATTGTGAGAAACTCTTTGTTTCCGGACCAATCAATTGTTTGGACAATTTGTTTGATTGACAGCCCTTTGGATTTACATTTTTTAATCACATTTTTTGCAACAGCGGTAGTGTGAACTGCACGAGCCACTTTTTTTCTGATATCGAAAATAAATTCAACTTGAAACATATCAAATTCTATATATTAAGGCAGTCACTGCTGATAGAATTTTGTCGCTTTTAGGTATTTTTTATAAAAATGTTCATAATATTTAATTGTAAAGCTCTTTTAAAGAAATTTGTTCCTATTATATATTTTTTTAATTTTTTTTATAATTGAAAATATTTGAGAGTGAGTTTCATCAATGAAAGCTTAAAACGAAAAATGTTGCATAAAGAAAATCATTTATATTGGCCAAGGCGAATTCATAACAGGTGTTCTCGACAGCTCTGCTGATTATTTTTGCTCCTTGCTTCTCCTTGCATTTTGATCTGCTTTGTTTGTCAAAATTTGTTTATATTTGATTTATATACGATACAATGTTTGACGTTGATTTTGACAAAGAAAGCAGGTATTTTTCAAAGCGAATTGAGGCGAGTCTACCTATTATGAATTTGCATTGTATATTGATACAGTGCTACAATTCTTGCCAGCGCTTTATATATTTTTGAACTCAAACTACTCGTAGTTTTTTATAAGAAATTTTTATTACTTTGATATTTTTATTGGTAATTATTATTTCTATGTAAAATTAATTACTATTTTTTGTTTGTTTTTTTTATTCAAAACAGGTGTTTATGGCGATGTGCAACGTGTAAAAATTTTATACAATAAAAAGGATTCAGCTCTTATACAAATGGCCGAACCACAGCAAGCTTATTTGGGTAAGTTATATATATTTTTAATTAAATAAAGTCGGGAAAGAAAAACAAGTTGAAGAATATTTGGACAACAAAGTTCAAAAAAGTTTAATTAGTTTGAAAGTTCTGATTAATTACTTTGTTGCCTCAAGTGTCATTGAAGAAGCGTTAATTGAATATTTTTTTTGCCAATTAGTTTTCATAGTAGTTTATGAAATCTTCTTGATATGAAAAGTAATAATTTTATTTAATATATTCATTTTGTTAATACTGACTACAACAGGTCAGTCCTGTGTTTTACTTATTTCAACCACCTAGATACCTGCGAAATCTCAGAAATTTAGCTTTAAGGACAAATTTATACAAATAACTTTTTCGCAATTAAATAGTTGCATTACAGAAGAAAAATCTTTGATTGGTTGTTGTAAGACATTTGTTGAATATTTGTTAGAATCTTGAGTGTCATACAGATTTACACATTCGAATTTTTATTGTAACTTTTTAATAAGCTAACGTGGTATGGTTAGCTTATCCTAGGTCGATTTTAACTCTGCTAAACTCAACACATAACACATGCTAGCTCGCGATGAGGACACCTTATCATAACAGAAAATAATCAAGAGTGATTTACAAGGTTTTAGTAAATTTAACAAACTTTGATGTATGAAGCATATTAAAATTTCAGCCACTGTGCTGTTCTTAAAGATCACATAAAAAAATAAAATAGCTACTGCTGTCTGCTAAATAGGCTCTATAATTTGATTCGAAAATAAAGTCGTTCAATTTGTTCGTCATTTACATTGCAATTTGAAAACATATTCTGCCGATTTGAGTTACAGACCAGCCCTTTACGTTTGTTGTGTTAAGGCTCGAAATTTAGATTCGAGCCGCAATAAAACTAAAATGGAATTTTTTCACTCATTGATCTTCACAGTGTTCGAACGAACGTTCTGGATTAATTTCAATTTAATTTTAATTATTTGGACAGATGTTAAGGTTTCAAAATATAAACAAGCACACATGCATACATACAAAGAGGTGGGATCGTGAGTGACTTTTCAGTCACGCTCATGATAAAAATAAATTTATTCATATTCTTGGCTCATGTTCTTGCACGCTCACGTGAGTGGAAAAAGAAACGAAAAAAAAACTATAAAATAAGAAATAATTTAAAAAAATTAAGTGAAAAATAACAAAATAAAGCAAAAAAAAAAACACAAAACAATCGCGCCTAAATCTACTAATGCACCCTCCATCATGCTTAGTTTTTTTATACTCACGTTCATGCACGCTCTCGTGATTAAAAAAAAAACTAATAGTAATCGTGCGTGATCACGTGAGCGGTACTCAATTCTAGTATGTAGATATGTACATGTATTGTATGTAGTATATTCCTTAAAAATAACTTCATTTTAATAATATTTTAGTAACTCGCATCAAATCTCTGTTCCGTAGATTTTCGGCATTCGTTAAAATTTTAGCCGAATATTTGAATTTTGTATAAGTTTTTTGTAGATGTTAAAATAAAAAGTTTTGGTAAGCGTGTTAACTTTGTTTTTATTAAATAAACAAAATCAAAGAAATTCAAAAAAAACTATTTTCGAGTTCGTGTTCGGTGTGAAGAGGTGCAGCCGGCCGATCACTAAATATCATGGATTCAATATTATGTAGTGATTTACATTGACTTATCATAGACAAGAACTGATATATATATTTAAACAAGACATGAGTAAACCACAAAATCTATTCAACTTTAATTTTGTAACTTTTTCTTCCCTCCTTATGCAACCTAAATAAGAAAAAACTCCTGCTGTTGAAACATTTTCAGAAATTCATTCTGATGTTGTCCTTAAAAGCATTCCATTTTAACAAATATTTTTTCACAAAACTTTAATACATATTCGTACATTTTACTTATTAAATATTGCTAATAATTGATTTTAATACATAAATATTGAAACAACAGCTTGATAACGAAAGGCCCCCTGAGGAATTTTTGCAATTTTCTCTTGCCAGCTGTGTTCCGAATAGAACACTTCATAAAACTTACGTATTTTACAGAAACAACAGCAAATTGTCAGAATATTTCATTTGCTTATTTCTTTTTTATTTACTTTTAAGTATCGTAAATTACCAAACTGTGCTCGTAGTTTTCATGTTTGGCTGCTATTGTTATTTATTGAACTTAAATGTGGTTTTTCACTCGCATGGGTTTATTCTTTAATATACCTTCTGCTATTTGTGTTTTTGATATACCATATACAGATTGTCAGGATCATGAAATGTTAAAGCCAACTCTTTTTTTCGACGCGTATAACTATATGTATATGTACATATATGTATGAACTTGTATGGCAGCACACAAGTACAGATGTTTGCTCTGGAATCTCTTATCTACAAACATTCCTTTTTGCTCTGAATAGCAATTTTCAATAAGAATAACGGTATCGATGATGATGAGTTTTTGAGGTTTAATACACAGATTTATTTATTATATCTTTTTTTAAACAAAAGAATGAAAAAAATATGAATCATAAATATATTCCTTAAAATTGCAATATACGGCAAAGTATATATTCACATCCCAGTTCGCCATGTCTTTAAGATATCTTCAACCGACGTCTGCACGACATATTTGATCCAGCCGAGCCAGGGACAATGTCGTCAACGACAAACTAAACTAAATTCATGACCTTAGAACGGATTTCTCGAACCCAAAGTTCTTTATTTTGTTTTTATAATGCTTACAATTGGATACGAACCTAGACCGCTACAGCACAGATAAAATAAAAACAGCCCATAATGAATAATTTAGTTTGTTTACTTGACAAAATTTAAGACATTGTCGCTCATCTTGTCGTAAGAGTGTTAACAAGTAGAAAGATAAGAGACTTAGTTGCTTATATTATCGTGTACGACGATTTTTTTTCAAATTATTGCTTAGAAAAACTAGTCGACGGGGGACAAGATCTGCATGAAGCGTCGATGACAATTTCGTGTATGAAAAACTGACCAAGTGGGATACTATAAAAAACACACACACTTATATACTCGTGCGCATAAGTTTTTGATGTTTTTCATATTTTCCTAGTTATTTGTATTCACATTTAAGAAGCAAAAATGAACAACATTAATACACAATTAATATTATCCTTATGCACGAAGCACACATGCAGCTAAATATATACATGCAAAAAGTTTCATATCCTATTTTTTATCTTCTCTCACTCTATTTCACTATATATATCTCTCTCTTCTCCTCTCTGTCGGTGTGGTTTTATTGTCAAGGAATCATTTAACAGGAATAACAGCTCAAAATATAAAATATAGACTTGTAGGAAAAATGAAACAGATTTATTTGGTTGCATGTTATTAATTAAATACACTACTTGCGTTGTCGTTGCTGTTGGTGTTTTGTAAATATATTGTGATGAAAACCAGGAAAATTAAACAACTTTGCATCCGTACAAGACAAGACATACGAATATATTTTATGAAATATTTTTTTAAGCATATTAAATATTTATTAAGTACTCAATTGATGTCGCATCAAGCTTCACTGTCCTTTCTTATCACTTTCAATTATTTAAATTTACTCGATTCGCATTGAGTGAAATTGCTTCTACAAACATCTGTGGCAAGTCGTTTTAATTTAAAAATAAAATTTGCAAATAGTCTGCGGTTTGACTTCTGATCAGAAGTGGAGGCTTTTCTATTCTCGATGTCATCATGTGTTTCTTTTTTTCAGTTATTGATATTTTATTTATTGTTGATTATCAACATCAGTTTAAATTTCTTTTTGGTTGGCAAAGAAAATTTCCATCACTTTCCTAACTGGAAAAAATGATCCTATGATCCTATCGGGATGACCCTGTGACGTTTTTTGATTGTTGTATCTTTAGTAAATGCTAATGTGAGATTATTAAATTCGTAAATGCAGTAATTCACCAAAGCTTTCATTATACAATCAATTGATAGAGCTGGCACACATTTCTGCAACTACGACCACATTTTACTTATGTTGCACATATTTACTGCCTTTACGAATACACCCTTTAATTGTTTGAGCTAGATTTTGCAACTTATGTGAATCCCCTTTATGCTGTGCGAACAAAACAATATTTTATTCCATTATGATTTTGCCGTTTAATTTGATATAAATAAAAACTAAATGTTATTAATAAACAATGAAAAGAATAGAAAAGAAAACATTGTTTTCATACAATGTTTATTTAAGGGTTTTGGTTTAATTTCGTAAGTACGTGTTGTCTTTGTGTATTTGTGTTTATTTACACCACAGCTATCACTGGCGCTACATATGCTGGGTGCTTAATGGTAAAATACAATACAGTCACCACACCGAGAGTCTATATCTCACACAGTGTGACATTATTCATTGTGCTTTTCCACTCAAAATATGTCGTGTGGGTACATTCATACATATGTATATATATATATATATATGTACATGTATGTGTGTGTTTGTACTTTTGTATGTATTTGTGAAATGTAACTGTGTGCAACCAACCAACCTCTTATTTAAACAAAGGTTTTCAGAGGTTGGTTGCAGCAGATATTTTTTCTGTTTTGTGCTTATTTGCACAAAAACAATATCGCACACAGAAAGAAAAGCACTTGTACAAAGTTTTTTTTTTTGTTCAAAAGAAAAATATAATTGTAAACACGGTTTTATTTACAAATACACACAATTTACACATTCATTAAAATTCTATTATTTACTACGTGATTTTTTTATTATAATTTGAGATTGTGTATGTGCTGCATTGGTTGTCTGCCACAAAGTTGAAAGTGTAAATTTATTCAATTCGAGGCTCATTTAACAAAACGTATGCATGTGTGTGTGTGCTCAGTATAACCACTACATGTGACTCAAATAATTTTGTTTGTTTTTTTAACTTGTGTCCATTGTATACGACAATTGCTTTTATATAGAGTTAAAGTTTTATTGTTCCAAAATGCTGTGAACTAATGCAAACAAAACCATGACACATGTTTTTAGTATTAGCATGCAAATTAGCATGTGAGTGTGTTTATATCGCATTTGCAGGGCATTGCTTTATTTACTTTTATTCTAATGTCCTTACTGCTCTTAATGGTAACGAAAAAGAGGAAAACAAAAAGAGGGCAATATGCAGATTTAGTTTACAATAAACCAAATAATTTATTTAGTACCTTGTGTATTTACAAAAGTAAAGTGTTTAAAACACCTTAATTTGACTTTTGTAAAGATTGGGCAATTTATTTGTAATTTTTCAAATAGTTTTTTTTAACTGTTAAGGTTCAAGTTGAAAGTAGTTGTTTTGGCTCGAGATCAAATCTTGACTTTACAAATTACTTTTGTTATTAGAAATTTTTGATAAACTTAAATTATTTTTATTAAGAACAAGGAAAAAATTCGTAAATTCAAAAGAAAGTACAACTAAAATAGGAACTATTACAGAAATAATAAAGTATTAAATAGTACAATTCTTATTATTTTTACAAAGTCCAAACAAAGAAATTTACAGAATTAAACAAAATATTGAAAAAAAGTTTCCAATATTTTCCAACTATAAAAGTAATGTTTAAAGTTTTTTTTGTGCTTTTTATATATATGCATACATATATATATTTTTTTTGGATTATATTAAATTTTTATATTATACATAATGATTTTTTTTATTGAAATATTTAAAATATGAACTACCAACATTCCTATTTAAATTTTTTTAGTCAGAATTTTTCCAACTCTGTCTGTATAACAGTCGTCTGACTTGTAATCATTTTTTTGGCGATAGCGCCAAATTATTGCAGTAATTTTTAAGTCATTATTCTTTGTATAACCGCCACATTGCTAAGACCGATACCTCTTGGTACCCCAAATAAATACATATTTGTACATAATCACTGAATTCAATAAAATGTAAGTTAATTTTTCATTGAAACCATTGCTTGCAATTTTTTTTATTCACTTGAAGCTTTAGGAAACCCCTCCTATCCAAAGGTCCACATCCATCCCGTTGGTGGTGAGTATTTTCTCAGGTTCCCAGAAATTCCGCTAGAGATTTTAAAACTATTGGAATTTTCTATAAAATTGGTATTACCGCAATACTCAATTTTGTTCAAGTAATGTTTAAATTTTTTAAATTAGTAATGAATCCGAAAATGATTTTTTATTAAGACAGGAATTAGTAAAATCTTATAAAATAAAGTACTACAATAAGAAAAAAATAAATTCAAATAAACGGTTGTTGTTTTAGAAATTTAAGAAAAAAAATATGTAAATTAAAATTAAAATAAATGAAAGGATTTCAGATAAACGAGTGGTTGACTGGCAGAACAGATCAGTACTGATTTTGACGTTGCTACGCTTTTTCAATGGCGTTTTATTTTTTTTTTTTGCTCTAGTTTACCATTAATTCCAATACAATCAAAGAGCAAATAAGCAAAAACTAAAAAGTGCTTGATCGGTTTAGCCAATGGCGCTGGAAAAATCAAACAGTGGAATAATTTTGTACTAAACGAAATTGATTTAACTTGTAACATTTAATATATGAAATTGTTTTACTCATATTCTAATTTGTTAAATAATTCGGCTAAATATCAGTACTGATGTGTGATGATTGAAATTTTGGAATATTACTTTCTGTATAAAAATAATTTGAATTTATCAAAAATTCATAATTAGAAAGTAGTTTGTGAATTCAAGATTAAAACTCATACCAAAACCACTATTTTTAATATGTTTGTTTTTTAATGCTTTTTAGTTAATTTTTTAACAATGTCTACATATTCTATAACTATTTGTCGACGTCAAGTCACAACAATATCAAAAAATTGTCAATTGACTGCTTAATATTACTAGTCCGTTTCATTTATAATGGCCCACCTAGTCCAATATTATCTGCAAGGTTGTTAAACTATTTGCTTGAAGCTAACACAACCATACATAATGAACATGCACATCCGTATTTAATTCTCAGCTCTTTCAGTTCTGATCTCTTTTTCTTTTTCAACTTCACTCATTTGAAGAGAAAAAATCGTATTACTCTTAAACACTCTGATTGCTTTGTTTATGTTTTTACTTGTTTATTTTTAGCATTTGTAGTGGTGTCAACTTTAGGAGATTTTTATTCCTTTGAAACTGAAGCGATTTAAATTATATATAGTCTGGTGACTAAAGCTCAATAATGTCTACCATTTAGTAAAAGAATGAAGAAAGTCGGCTTGCAAACAAATGAGAAAAAGGGATCTAAAATTTTGGCTTTGCCTATTAATATAATACATAGATTATGTTTTGTTTTAGTGTCATCGAGTAGCATTATTATTAAATGCAACTAATTGTGTAACAAAGTTTAGTAAACATGTGGAAGCTTAAGTCAGTAGCTATTGATTTATTTAGTGTGCTTATTATTTCAAACTCTATTTTGTTTTTAATCCAAATTACATAATGATATAAGGCTAAAGTTGATTGACGTTTAGTTTTCCATTGATTCTTAGAATGTTGTCTCGTATTAAATTCTTTCTGTCTATAAACGTTACTACCTATAACGTAATATGAATTACTTTGGATTAAAAAATAATCAGAGGATCACATTTGTTTTTATTCTCCATGTTCATTTTAAGTGAATTATTATTCCCAATAAAATTTATTTTATCTTGGTTTTTAAAAAGATACATACAGTAAAACGTTTGTATGTGCATATATGAAAATTTGTTTATTTTAATATAATCAATTGTATATAATTCTTATGATGAATATTAAAAAGTGAACAGGTGGTATAACATAATGATTTTGCTTGTTACAGTAAAGCAAAAGTAAAAACTAAATAAATATCAGTTGTATGCATGGAGTTTTTACTTTAAATCTCATTTGAACAAAGGTATGTGTTAGTAATTTGTACCCAATTTGCATTTAAATACTCAATTAGTTCGGTTTTTAATTATTTATAATTATTTACAAAAGAGAATTTAAACAATATATTTACATATTTATAATTAAAAACAATTAAAACCCCGCCTGCCTTCATTAAATCCATACATATAATAAAATATTCTATTTGTTGATGATTACAACAACTTGGCGTATACTTGTTGTATTAAATTTATATGTTTCGTATCATATATTTATAATCAAGCATACGCCACAAATGTTAGTGACACTTAAAAACCATCAGGCCATCGTCAACGCTATCGGAAACAACGTAAAAAATTAAAAAAGAAAAACTCATTGTTTGTTGCCTGTTGCTTTAAACAAATACATACATATCGTCGTCTTAATTGCGAAAATGCGTATCTAACTAAAAATAAATATGCACAGGAGGAAAACAAAAGTTTTAATAACAAAACTTCTAAATATTCTCATCCATAATTTTAGAACTATAAAATATGTATTTCAGTGCTTGTCCTACATTTCTTAGATTATATGTATATATTTTATAATTCTTTCCTCTTGTCTCTATTTAAAAATTTTATTTATTTTAGTACGTCCTTTCCAATTTATGGTAACGATATGAACACATGCATTGCCATTAATTTGTAAACAAATCTGAATATATTTATATCGTATACTCATGTGGAAAAAATTACTTCTGGAAACGTTTTGTAATCAATTAGTGGGTGTAGAATGCTTTACTAATAAAGTGTAAAATATAAAACACCCTGCAGCAATTATTCTGAGATCAAATCACAGTTCTTAAGAAATAATACCTCTATATCCAATTTATTCAAATATTCGTATATTTGGCGTTCTAAGAAATTGCTTTGTATTGAAAGAGAATTTACGTCAGTGATAGAAAATAAAATTTTTCTTCGATATCAAAAAAAATTGGCCTGCAGAGTACTAAATTAAAATCTTTGTAATTTTTTCTTAATTAACTAAATTGTTTATTGGCTGGATGGATATGTTTTCAAATACTTTCACTATATTTTATACATATGTTGAGATACACTGGAAAACGTTATTATTTGTTGGACGTATAGAAGTGAAATTAGCTTGAAAATATATTATTAGTTAAAAGTACGATCATATCAACTTTTCCATCACTGATCTACGGAGGAAAAAAACTCAACTTTGTTATGCACCCAAATGTCACACTTTTGAAAGCAGAAATCGAGAAGAAATATAATAGATTTCAATTAGAAATAAATTAATCTTACTTGAATATTGAATTTTTTTAATATTTTTAATTTTAACAATTTATACTCAAAACTTTTAATATTATCAATTATTTTTTTGAAAAACATAAGAAAAAATGTGTCATACAAATACTAACAGCATTTCAATCAAAATCTATTAACAGACAATTCCCATAATTGGTTGTGAATTGAACAACTGTGTATGAAATAAATTTTATTTTTTTTTATTTAAAAATCACTTGTGAAATCGTTTCACACTAATTATGTTTAAATTTTTTTTTCTGTACATGAAGGATTATTAATTTAAAATGCTTCTATCTACCCAAAATTCTAGTGTACTTTCCTGAGTGTGATGTTATTAATTTATTAAAAACGGAAAAAATAAAATATTCATGTATGTTCAATTCATTTCTGATCGAAAATTGTAAATTATTTTCTCATATCCTTCTTTAGCGGCGTTACAACGTAAACATACAACTGACATTTTCCACTGTCGGTGTAAATTACACCGTTTGTGAATTGAACAGATGTCTAAACATTAGTATTATTTTATTTGTTCTAACAAATTCTTTATACGATTAAAAACTTTCTCTGTGTGAATAATTATAATTATTGTTTTATATTTTTGCAATAACAAACATGCATTACTTTTGTATTCTGCATTTGTTGTGTGATTATTTTTTCTAACTTAATAGAAATAGAATAAAACTTATTCTGATTGTTTCAAATACAAATTTTGTCGATTTATTATTACCAACCAACCAATATAAATATGTTTGCTTAAATAGATCTTTGTACATGGCATCGCTCTTTGGAAATTAAAACAAAGCGCTTGTTAAAATGAATGGACATTCATAAATTAAAATATTTACTCCTATCGTAGAAAAAGACCAAGTTGTATGGAAGAACTTGTTAAAATCCAGTTTGATTTCATGCCAAGTTTTTGCTATGCGTCAAAAAATTAAAGTAATTATTTGTGTGCCTATCAAGGCCCAGATTTCATAACTTTACGTATTTTTTCTTTTGAAACATTTGAAAGATTTACTTCTTAATTTTTCTTTTTTGTCGAAAAAGAGTCCAACTTTTTTCACTTAAAGTAAATAAATAATTACTAATAAACTTTTTAGAAATTAAATTAATTCAAGTTGTTTAATACATACATTTAACTTTTTCTTACTTAATTAAATATTTATAGGATGCTCATCCATCCCAAAAAATTCTATTTTTGAAGTATTTTGATATGATTTTTCAAATGTATTTCGTTTGATTCTCTTTTAGACCGAGTTTACGCAAGTTTTTTTTCGCATGTCTGAGTTTTTTAGGGCAAAGATTTATTTGTATTGCTTTCTCTCTTTTCCTCTCTTGCTCTCTTTCTCGCTTGCCCATAAAATCAAATTGAATTTTAATTTTGTAACTTTGATTTTTTTTTTTTGACTAGTAAAACTACTTTGAGATAAATATCTTTAATACATCTACATTTTAATATCAATTTACAAAAAGTATTCACATTTTAATATGTACAACATAAAAATAGTTTGTTATTCAGTTAGCATATGGAAAATTCTACGTAATGACTACCAAATGTTTGTTTATCTTAAATATGCAGGAGTATTTGGCTTTAAATGTGTTCATAAACAAATTAAAAATCTTTAGAGATTTGAGCAACATTTACTTTTCCAACAGAAGGGAAAACAGTCGGGCAAAAACATATCGACGGCATATTGTCAAAATCTTCTATACTAAAAATCACAACTTTTCAGAGGAGCATGAAAAATTTTTACTTACTGCCTGTTCGGCGATATCGAAGGAAACATTTCTTTCGTATTATTATATTTAAAACGTTTGGCTGATATTGATATTATTTTCCATTATTAACGGCATACATTCCACTTTACAATTGAATAAACATCCGATGTTTTCGCTAAAAATATTTGTTTTTTACATATCGAAATGAAACATCTTGTTGGAAAACCCTACACATAAGTTGGGTTAAAGGAAAAGTGTTTATTTGGCTGACATTAAAGGAAAAGTGTTTATTTGGCTGTTTGATTTTTTGTTCTATTTAAATTATTTTATCTTATTATAAATGCAAACTTTGAAATATTTTTAATTACATTATTAAAAAAAACATTTTTGTTAATTTTTAAGAAAAATTTTTTTCTATAAAGCATATTTTACTTATTTCACACTTAATGGGCATAAATCTTGTGTTTAGTATATTTTCGATTTCCCCTAAAAAATAATAATATAAAAAAATTTAAAAAGCATATCACATGAGCAAAGAAAGAGTGAATTAGAAAAATTACTACTTATTTCAAATCTTTTTTATTATTATTTTTTCTTGAAACTCGCCTGATTGTAAACCAGCATAAAAAAATATCATGTGGAACATATTTATCTGTATTGCGATTCGACTAGAATGTAAAGGCTGCGGTTCAATATGACTTGTATATCAATCAAATTTTTACCATAACTGAGTCAATTTCAAAAATATTACCTGATTCATATTCTGCATGCTAAACTTACAAAAAAAAAATAAATACAAATTTAATAAAAAATAACTGTTTATGTAAATAAATTTTTAAGAGATAGAAAGTTTCGCATCCGTAAAATTTACATATTACGATAAGATCGCGTAAAAATCGGCTTATTTTAACCAATATTTTGCTATCGGTAACACGTTTCAGTGAAAACGGGGCTTAGAGGTATAGAGGTTTTTGAAAATAAGCCGTCGAGATTCACTTGTGTTTTCATATAAAAATTCTATAGTAATTTAATTGTTAAGAGTACCACCCACATACACATGCGTTAGAGTTTGTAATAATAATTAACTTTTGCATAAATAAAGAACTCCTGCCCCAAACAATGGCCGTAAATTGGTCTACAATACATGCCAAGTTGTGCTGTTATTTACCGGATTGTAAAAAGGGAATGGCACAGAAAGTAGTTAAATTTTAATAGTTGTTCCCGTAATTTTTAAGCTTCACAATATTTTCATTGAAATATTTAAATCCCAAATGTGTGAAAAACTATTGGAATTACGAATATAAAATACTCGTACTACAATCATGCATGTTCATATGTTTGTAAATAAATGTAAATGTGTAACAGAGTAATTGTAATGTTTTAGCAAATGTAAATGGCAATCCCTTGATAAACAAAAATTTCTTAATGTGCTATGTGTGTGTGTGTGTGTGTGTTTGGTGGCGTGCAACGATATTTGTATGTGTGTGGGTGTACTAAACAACCCTGCTCTTTTTTTACATGGTCGTTTTTACACTATTTTGAAATAGCACGCTCCGTTTACAAATAAGAACAGAGAATGTTTTTGCACGAATTGTCTGAACTTGAATGATTTTTTTTCGTGTATTTTTACAGGAACACAATAAGAATAACGGGATGTATTTTCTACTTTCATCTTAGTAAACAAACATACAGATGTGTTTCGTAACGTCTTTTTAGACCTTCGTAATCTTATAAACATTATAACTGAAATAAACTAGCTACAACATGGTCCATAATCAGCTTAGGAAACCAAAAAAAAGCAACTAATATACGAATTTGTAACAATGGAAAAATCAACAGAGGCCATTAATAACAAACAAAATTCTTCATTTGATTTACTAGACATGTCTGACTTATCTACTGATGATAATGTTTGTGATACGTGCGTACACCTCTTATTAGAAAGCTTTCTGTATATAATGTATTCTTTTAATGAAACTGTTTGATGATCAATCTATTAAAATCTCTTACGCTGCTGTCACACCATCAAACTATCTTTCGATACTCATGCAAAATTTTTACACATACTGCTTACCAAACTCCACAAAAAGTTAAACTGTAACGAAGGCTGTACGCAATTTTTTAAGCAAGATGCCATCAATTTAAATTTGGGATGAAAAAACTGCAATCACCTGTTTTCTTGACTGTAATTTGAAACACTCTATGGAATGAAAATTTTTAAGCAAATTCTCGTCAAATTTTAAAATTGTGAGTGGACTGGTAAAAAAAGTGAGAGAGAATTTAAAATTTGAAAGAAAAGTTGATCGTGTGACTACCAAGTTAGAGAGATGGAATAGTATATCACTGCTCACAATTACTTATACTCTCTAACCACTTGACACTCAGTTAAATATAAAAACTTCGTTTGTCGGGAATTATTTCATTTTTCATTATTATTTTCTTAACTTTTTTATAATCTCTCTTTATATATTTCTAATACAAAACCAAAACCTGTTCATTTGAATTTATTTTCTTCTTCTTAATTGTGGTATTTGATTTAAGTAATTCTGTCTTAGGACCTATTTCAATAAAGAATCATGTTTGGATTCATTACAATTCAAACATTTTATTTTAAAGATCGAAAACTAAAAAAATGCGAAAGACAACTTTTTTTCTCACTTAATATTTTGTTTCATATGTATTCAATATGTAATTGTTCGGATGTGGTGTCAAAAAATATAAATCCGCTTTTAAATGCTTTAGTATTTAATTTTACTATTTCGGCGTTAGAATCTACTTCAGTTAAATAAACTTCATTTCAATTTACTATTTTTTTATATTTTTTGTAATCATATAAACTGTTAGGTTTAGTTTATGCGAAATATAAAGTTATTTAATCGGTTAACTGATTAATTGCTACCCGATTAAATATTCGATTAAATCGGTCAATTTAGTTTGAATAAATGATTCATTAACAATTTGTTTATTTTGTAGTATTTAAATAATTTTTTATGTGTTGAATTTCATCTAACGAAATTAATCGAAACTGTGAGTTGTGTTAAGAACTTGAAAAAACTCAAATGGCATGATGTAAGATTTATTATGCTTGGAGTATGTATGTGATGGATTATGAATTTGTTTCGGTGTCTCTAACCTCTCCGATAAGAGAAAAGATGTTTTCCAATTTAAGTTTCATTAAATCTAAATTCATTAAATCTAAAATTGAAATCGAAACATTCAAAAGTGATTTTTGCTAAAAGGTTATTTTAGAAGATCTCCTTAAACTATGAAACTAATTATAAAAAGTATGTCGCTTGCTTTTTTCTGAACGCATATTTATCAATTCTTCTTCTGTCCAATTTATTTCAAGAATTGTTATGTTTTTCAGGGTTGTCACAGAATCCAATGTAGTTGGAATTGGATTTATAAAAAAACGACAAAAAAAAAATAAACTTTTTTTGTGATGCATTTCAATGTTATCGGTTTTATGTTCAGTCTAGAATTACTGTCTGTTTTGAACATAAAATCGCATTAAGCAATTATTTAACGATTAAATCGAATCTTCGATTAATTATTCCAGCGATTAGCTGATTAATACTACACGGCCTAGTGAAATACCCTAGAAATATCAGAGGTCCCAGATTTATTTTAAACCTTTTCCCCAATTTGAAAATTAATTCCCCAAATTTTAAAAAATAGCCAATTTCTTTTCCCCAAAAATCCCCACAGATCTTTAATAGGAATTTTCAAGCTTAAAAATTAACAGAAAGCTTTATCAAATTCAATATTTCTCAGTCACAACGGATAGATTCCTCTAGAATATTTGACATTTATTTGTAAAAATTCTTTAAACAATTTAAAAGTTTTCGTTATTTGTTAATTTATAATCAAAAAGTCTATATAATTATGATAATGTCCTTAAAAATTAAATATTATTATGTCAAAGGAAATATATACATACATTTATTTACTTATGGCGGTTTCTTTTCTAAAAAAAGTGCATTATTTTTTGCCCTTTCTATTGAAAATTTGCTATACGTATAGTGATTTTTTGAAATAGCGAGTTTATTAGAAATTATTATTATATATTTGGGTTTTAAGTCAACGAAATGTTAAATTTTTTGTAGAAATGAAAACGGCATTAATGAATTACCATTATCAAGCAGAAAAATGTGATTTGTCAATATGTACATGAAATTGAATACAAAAAAGAAAAACTAAACAAGATTTGTAATAATTATCCCTGAAAAACGCCATCGAAAAAAGGCTTTTTCTCCAAAAAATCCCCTGGGGATTTTCCCGAAATTTTTATCCCCAATCACAAAAAAAATCCCCTATTTAGGAACATATCCCCAAAACTGAGAAAGCTGACAAAGAATTTTATGATGCTTGTGAGGAATATTCAATAGTTATGTTAGAATTTTTTGTTTTCCTTTTAAAAATCAGTGTTAATCTGAAATATATATTTACCTGGATCAGTATTTTGTATATTAACTGCAATGTGTACCCGTCTTGAAAAATCGTCAGTGACTACTGGAAACAATGCATTAGTTGGGTGCTATAAAAATACTTGTTAAATGTCTTTCAGTACAGTCAAAAATGTCCCGATTATTTTATTAATATTCCTAAATGTTACCTGAGATGATCAAGCTTCGACGATCTTCCTGCCTTTTCATGCGAACGTATACGACTCCGTCCTATTAATTGTGATTAACTTCTGATTCTTATTTAAAAATTTACAAAAAGATTGATAAAAGCTTATAAACAGTCAAAAATATAAAAATTTAATAAGCGGCCCTTTTTCGTTTAATTACGTTAAAGAGGAGGAGAAGTAGGATGCCGCAACATCCCCTTACCAGCCATAATATGTTTGTTTCACTTTTATATACTCGTACAATCAGTCTTTATATATGTGGTATATAAACATCAGTCTTTTATAAAAATTTAAATTACTAATTAAATTACTTCTTACAGCCTGTTCATAGAACGCGTCAAATATAAAACGAAACTGAGCGACACGTTAACGACTACGTCACAAATAGGGTTTGTGTAACACGTCTCCAATTATTCGTTGTATGACATTTAAATTAACATTCTGAATAGTTTTGTTTATATATTTTTTTAAGTATTTATTTAGTTTGTGTGAATATATTTTTCCACAGGGAGTAAAATATTCTATTCGTTTTGCTTTCAGCTGTTTGATATTTAAAAACGCGTAAAACAGACCATCAAATGTGCCAGTTACGTGTTACGTGTTTTGTTTATGAACTTGACATTCGTGTTGCATGAACCCAAACAGGAAAAACGCTGATATTTTTACTCGTTCTTTAAGTTAATTGTGTTCGATGAACAGGCTGTTAATTTATATCTCTGTTGATTCTTTTATCCACAAAAATTCTAATTTCTTACAACTACGTAATTTGAGTTAATTATTTTGTATTTTTCGCAAAGAGCAATGCCTTAGTTTACACTTAATCCTATTTAAAAATCTGTTGCCCACACACACGTTTCCATTTTAAGAGATGTGTGGGTGTTGCCACATTCTGTTGAAAATTTTAAATTTCTTATTTCACTTTACAGATCTGCATACCTACAAGGAGTTTACTATAATAATTTTGGTCTACTTTATTACGCAAAAATGCGCATACGCACACATATGTACATACATATGTATTTCCATATGCTTTTATAAAAACATTTGTACATATAAACTCTTGTGAGTGCTTTTGCAATTTGTAGTATTTGTGTGTGTGCCTGACAGGGTACGGCTATAATTTTTGCCGTTTCGTTGATGTAACAAATGAATTTGTTAATATTTTATGAGCATTTGCAATAAAAGCTTAAATTTGTATTTAACATATAACACTTACATACACAACACATACACATTTGACGATAAATATAAATTGCAAGACGTATCGTTTTATTGAATGTGTTTTGTATTGTTTGGCAGAGATATTTTTGTATTGTATGGCTTTTGCCTATGTTACGAGGGTTGCTATTTATTTTGTGGCATAATGGTGAAAAAACAATGATTTGTCATTGAAAGTGTTGTAATTGCCTTGCAAAATGCTCCACTCTATGGTCAAGTATAGATATTATAGATTTAAGTTGCATGCGATCGAAACACTTATAATAATTATTTTTTTTTATTTCAATATGAAGCAACATTTTATTTTCATTTAGCGAGATCTTTTTGAAAGTTGTTCTGATTTGCTCAAAAATATAACTTTTACCGCATTATAAAAAATACCTATAATACTGAAAGAAAAAAAAATTAATCTGAGCAATGTTGTTATCAAAAATTTTTAGCTTGCTTGTAGAAATATCGCACCGCATTTCACAAGTGTATCTGAATAAGCGGATATAGAGAAATTTCGTCATGTTCAATTCGGAGCGGATTGAGTCAAAGTTAGTGATGGTAAATTCTGAGCATTTTCAATTTCAATTCCAGAAAAAAGTTTAAACATTTTGGAATAATAACTCTTCTCTACATTTATTTAAGGCGATTTTACATATAAAATCATGTGAAAAGTTGGAATACGGATGAAGACTGATGAGGGAGTTGTTGACATCCAACGTTAACTGCTTGTTTTTTTATCTGCCGTGTAATTTGGGGTTACTTAACTTTTCTTTATTAATTGAAAACTCTTTGAGTTTTTCAAGACTCTTCCGCGCAATCGGAAACAAACATAAATTAACTCATTTACGAGTCATAAGTGATACGTTTGTCTGGAAAAATTTTTATTTAATGTTTTAAATAGAATTAGAAGTTATATTCGAACCTGATTATGAAACTGATCACAACCTTATTTGCGAAAAATGTTGAGCGGTGACAGCACTACGGTTTAGAAGCAATTTATCGGTTTTTTTTTGCCTTCAAGTAAGCAACATTGTTTTTCTTATGTAAACAAAAACCATGTGTGAAAAGAAATGAACAAAATAATTTTAGTAGCTGATGCTGCAACGTATCAATTAATGCAAATTGCAGCTGCTGCAAAGGAACTCTTTCCAGACACGGTTCCCGCAAAAAGCCTTTACCCTCATTTTATATTATATTCACAAGATTTTCTATTATTTTATTTATTCGTATGCAACATACTTAATGCCAAGTAAAACCTGATCAGCTGCTGTTTACAATTCCGTATGAAGTGAGTGATGCTTATGTTATTTCGCAGTTGGAAAATATGTGCGCAAAAACATTAGGAATATGAAAATAATGCTCCCAGAAACATTTCGTGTGTTTTTAAGAAATGAACAGAGTGATTACAACTTCGGCAGTATTATTTCGCATCAATTTTTTTATATGGCCTTTTGACAGCAGTTCGCAGGACATGATGATAAGATTCGCTTTAGATTCGAAGTGAACTCGCACCCTCAAGGCTGATAGGTTAGCAGACTTCCTGCGGCAAATATAATTCCAACACAATCAGCCGTATATCAATCACATTCAGGATCTATTCGCCATTGCTGTATATTTTTTTTTTTGTGATTGTAGTAAATCCCTTTTTAGTATAGTCGCTAAAGGTGGTCAAAACAATACTCATTTAGGTGATCTAAAATGATCTTCCAAATGCTAATTGGAAGTCTAAACACACAAAAATATTTGATGTATTAACCCTCGTATAATTTATATGCTCCTTGTTGCTTTTACTATTCTATTAAAAATGCAGTTGCTGTTTTTGCCACTCGTTGTCTGCCAAGTAAAACAGAGACTTTCCATTTTATAATAGCGGGTTAACACCAGGCATACCTTCATATATGAATTGACTCGGTACATGTATGTTGGCTTCTAGTCTTAAGTGTACTTTGTCTCCTTGTTTGTTTCGTGAAGGAAAGCCGGTAAATTCAGCATTATTTCACTGCCCTTGTGGCACATTAGTAGTCTATTTGGACTGCCATTAATACTCATGTTTCAATAGCCTTGTTTTTTTTATATTCTTCCAGGCTTTGTGCTTTTTTACCTTCTTTAATAACTATAAATTGTGTGTTCTTTTTCTCATACATTTATTAGTGTCTCCATATGTCTATAAGTGTCTTTTTGTTTTGCTGGTGTGAGAATAAATGTTTGTATTTCATTTTTTGTGTCCTGTCTTCTCGACAAAAGTGCAAAATTTCATAAATTTTTAAAATTATACTTTGTTGTTGCTTTCACATTTATATTACGTTGTCATTTATTTTTGAATTTTCAATTGATTTTGAAAGCTTGTGACTGTTTTGTTAACGTTTTATGAGGAGAAGAGCTCTCTGATGGTATTATGTTGCAAGTATTTTTTTGTTTTTGTTTTTTTATGATATAAAAGTTATAATGTTGTTGGCCAACTATTTCTGTGTAGCACTCTCATGACGTCTTGCTTTAGTAAGTTTTTAAAAATTTTATTTATCTTGGTTAATAATTCCTTACACTTCATCCTCATCTTCTCACACATTTTCCAATACCCTCAGCAAATAATGGATTTGGGGTTATCATAATTCACAAAGGCTTGCATCTTCTATTAACTTCATATTTGTTTCGGAGTTGCGTTAAGTTTTAAAAAATTATACCTTTAAAAGAACATTTCCTTATCTTTAAATGTTTGCGAATCGTACAAGTATCATTTTAACTATTTCAAATGTAAATATTATAAGAAATTGTATTTTGTCTTAAATTTTAACTAAAATATAAAATAAAATAATAAAATTTAATACTTTTCTAAGTATTAAAAAATAACCTCAGGTGTTTTGTAAAGTATTTTCAATATACATACAGTTATTTAATTTTCATAGCAGATCCTGAAAGTTTCTCATTTTTCCTATAAAATGTTTTGTTATCTTTTGGTTAAAAGGATACAAGTTCAATCAACATCAGGAAAACAGCAGCAGCAATAGCATCGTCGCCATAACAACATGTCGTACATGTCTGGTTTCAGTTAAATCTCTAAAATAAATTTGCAAGAATACACTAAGTTCGTACTTATATCCTACTTCCGCCTGCCATCTGTGTAACTATCTTTTATAAGGACTTCATTTAAATTTGCCAATACACTAGAAGGTATATATGTGCGTGGAATATGCGTGTGTTCGTAGGTGTATTTGGTATCCAAAAGATAGATATTTTTTGCAATTTATAAAGTAAATATTTAAGAAGCTTCAAGCCACCATAAATGTAAACAAATATTTATAATAACTTGTCAAGGAATAATCTGCAATATTGATGAGTATATAAAATAAAATTAAAATAAATGAAAATTAAAATAAAGTACACTTTTCTTAGGTATAATCATCCATGCAGATGCTAAAATAATAGTCAAAAAATATTTTAATGAATATTGTTTGGAATTTGTAAGTTTCGTTTATCTCCAAAATGGCTAAAGATGTTGAAAATAATTTAGATTTGCTTGTGTAAAATTGTTGTAATCCCAGCTAATCTGATTTGAAATAAATTTATTATCCCTTATTTATATATTGTTAATATTTGGAATTTTCTTGTTTTTCATTTTCCAGCTATGAACCACCTTGACAAACTACGCTTGTGGGGTAAAGTGATACGTGTTATGGCCAGCAAACACCAGGCTGTACAATTGCCAAAAGAAGGACAACCTGATGCAGGCCTTACACGTGACTACTCTCAGAATCCATTACATCGATTCAAGAAACCAGGCAGCAAAAACTATCAAAATATCTATCCGCCATCGGCGACATTGCATTTAAGTAACATTCCGTAAGTATAATTTATTTATTTTCATTTTAATAAATTCAATTTTGTTTAAAAAGTTACTTCTTACCTACACTGGTCTTAAATTTGTGGACGAGCTTCTGCTAATATCCTTTAAAAAGGTGTGATTTGCGGGTTTACAAAGAAGAGAAGCAACACTTTCGCTTACAAATCTGCTTACAAAAGATTTCTAATCTCAAAGAATATAAAAAACATATTTTTTTCTTAATTTAATATGTTTTCTTTCTTGAGTTGAGTCAGGTGCTAAATTTTTAAATAGGTAGGAATTTGTTTGGGATGATCATTATATTTTAGGAACTCAGTAGCAACAAAAGACTCAATAAAAAATCTGGTTTATTAGAAACTTCGCTCGATTCTTCGCGTAATAGCGGATGCTTTTTTATAAGCTACAGAAAACATGAAAAATACACATTAGGATCGGGTCGATCGCAGAAATTATGACAATAAATCTGTATTTTCTAAACACCCGATCGCAATAAAAAATGATGTACTCAAAGGTCATAGAGGAGTATCTAAGCTTTCAGAAAACCGAACTCTTGACCGCGCTGCTGAAATATGCTACAAGCTGAAGGGTGTTGAAGTCGATCACCTCGTTTTTTAGAGCTCATACATATTACAAATGCAGACAGTTATAATGAAATGTTTGTTTGCTCAAAGCTAATGAAAATATAAACAGAGACATTTACTTGTTAAACTTAGCTTTGAAATCATGTGGAGTTGCCCAGTAAAACCATTGATAGCAGCAAAGTCATGAGTTAAAATTCAAATGTTTGAATAACATGCAATGTACTACTTCCAATTTGGCGTTTTAACTCGTTACTTTAATATGGTGATGTCATTGGATGCAAATACTTCCCACATTTGATTAAAATAGCGACTTCAAAATGTCAATATTTTACTTATAAGTCAAAACACAACAAAAATTTAATTTATGCTTTCAGTATTGAACTTGTGCTTTTGAAGGAATTGTTGTGTATGATTTGTTGTGTATTAATTAAAACAAAACGCATGCCTTCGATCTGTCACTCGTGTGGAAATTGGTGAATTTTGAAATATCTGTTTGTGACCTTAACTTTATTTTGTTTTTCGCAAACAGCTTCGCTAAAGCCATGCAAAAATCTTGAAATTTTATTTCTTTTGATTTGCAGTATTTTTTTATTTTTCTTTGTATCTTTACTCATCTGTCTAGTCGTGAAAAATAATCAAAACCAAGAGTTTTGAAATATGTAAGTTCGAAAAATGGCAAAAATGTTATAATTACCAGAACTTAGGCTGGGGGCTTTTTAGAAATGCCCGGCTTGTTTCACTGTTTTTGAACTATATTTATTTGTCGATTCCTAGACATAAACTGATTTCGTCTGCAGCTCATTTCAACTAATTAGATGGCCGAATGGTTCAGGGTGCCAAAGTGCATGAAATGCAAGAATTAACTATACTAAAGATGTAACAGATAGCAAGTGGATGACAAAAAGTGGTTGAAAATGTCAAAATAAAGTGTTAAATCTCACTAAAGTTGTCTGCTGTAAGTGAGCACTACTTGTATCGGACAGTGCGGCCAGTACAGTTAACAGTGGAATGCATCGGCTTCGGACGTAATTAGAAAAATGAAAGATAAGCAATTGATCGTCCCAATTTGGGAATGTACCTGACGCTGCAAGCTTTTTTTTATAAAGAGGTTAACTTTTTTTTACCAAGTTAACACAAAGGTATATTTAAGTCTGATGTTATTCTGGCTGTCGCTTTTACCCACCCTGCATCTATGTTACATATATTTAGAGTTCTTTGAAAGAATACGAATATAATGTTTCTAACTTATAAAAATATAATTGAAATTCACCATTAATTTTCAAACTTTTTATTTTTTCGTTAAAAAGTGACTGCTTTAATCAACAACCTTTATTCAAACACTGTTAGTATTTTCACTTTTGCATAGCACTTTGTATAAATCCAACATATTTTGTTACATTGGTATAAACACCCGGAGAATCCTCGCGTGCACAACCAATACCCCAGGATACTACACCACATAACTTATCATGTACAATGACTGGACCGCCCGAATCACCCGAACAGGCATCCTTACCAGGAGCAGCAGCACAAAACATAGAATCCGTTATGGGCTGTCTAGAACGATAAGTCCTTGCGCACGAATTTTGATTGACAACATTGACGTCAACACTATGCAGTTGTATAGGAATATTATCAGCATCTTCTACTCTTTTACCCCAACCAAAAATTTTCACTGGATCAGCAGTATTCCAGTTGTCTAGACTTATATTTACTGGTCGAACTGAGGCTCCCCTAAGAGGCGATCTTAACTTAACCACAGCTATATCAGTATGAAATGTTTCACTGTTGTAAGTTGTAGGTATCATTATTTTCTTAACTTTAGAGCTGATACCAGCATCAGTGAGTCTTGTGGCACCGGCAACCACCGACAAACGTACAGGTTTGTCATCGAAACAATGGGCTGCAGTGACAACATCAGTTTCTGATACTAAAGCTCCACCACATAAAATACTTCCATCATTTCGAATCTGCACCAAATATGGCGCTTTATCAATGGTGGTGGGGGTGCCGCCAACAATTCTTGTTTTGCCCTTAGATAAAGCCACTGATACTTGCAGGAGTATTAGAACTTTCAACAAGTTCTTTAATTTAGTCATTTTGTTTATTTAATATTTTTCTAATTTCAAAAACAACTTTTACTGCTTTGCAGTTGATGGAATCTGATAAAGTTTTTTATCAAATTTGGACTTTTTATATTAGCAAAATTTGGCGAAAGAAAGACACATCTGTTCAAATATCTACCTCTTATTTTATACTGATAAATCTATTTGATATGTACAGGTAATATGGTCTTGATAAATTCTTCTTAAATTTAGCTTTAGGCTAACAGACGAAGAAGGTAAACTCGGGTTTTTATTTGTACGCTATTGTATTTTCTTTACTCTTATTATTTTATTTGCTTTTATTGTGTAAGTTTTTTTAGCAAATAGAAAACTGCAATTGAAAAATATTGTTCAAAATAATTTCTTTGCTAATTTAAAATACTTATCTGACGTCAACTGGATGAAAACATTTATTGCATTTTATTTTTTTTAACTTATTGTGTTTTATCAAATTTAAGGGAATGTTTCTTAACTATTGCCGTTGAATTCTAATTTATGTATATCCTATAATTTTTCAAATATTTAATTCATGCTAATCCACATACTTTTATTCACTTTTTTAGATCATCTTGTACTGAGGAAGATATAAAAGAAGCCTTTACTACTAATAATTTCGAAGTCAAAGCTTTTAAATTTTTCCCGTGAGTTTTCTGTCCTTTTTTTCATTAATTATTTTTTTAAATATTAATATACTTTCTCCATTTAATTATGATTTCAACTATTTATAGTAAGGATCGTAAAATGGCCCTGTTGCAACTATCCTCTGTTGAAGAAGCCGTTTTGGCTTTAATCAAAATGCACAATCATCAGTTGTCGGAGTCAAACCATTTACGCGTTAGTTTTTCGAAATCAAATATCTGAACCAATAATTCATATCATCAATTTCACCATAACCACCACCACCACCACCACCTACAACAATACCACTATTCAAACAACCACCAACAACAGCAACCACACTATTATTTATATACAACTAAAAATCTCTTATTACCCGCATGAATCTTTTAAAGAGATTTAAGATTTATAAATAATAATAAAACAAAACATAAAATAAAATAAAAATGATAATTGAAGGCAGCATATTTTATAGTATTTAATACTAAAAAAACAAAAATAAAAAATGAAGAAGGAAATCCAACAACAACTACAGCAACAAAATTATAATAAGTTTAACTAACTGCAGAGAGGACAACAAATACAAGAAGCCAAGTCATAAACAGCAGCATACATTTACATAGTTACATACATATGCATGCATATAATAAGAACAATTTCTAAAATTGATCAGAAACCCGGCGTTAAGCAAGTTATTTCAAATGTTTAGTAATTTTAAGTTCTAAAAGAAGAAAAAAAAAGAAACAGAAAACTGTAAAAATGTTAGTTATTAAAACAACAAGAACAACCAACTATAGCATACAATTTACATTAATGATTAAAATTTAACTTCTACTTTAACATCTTAACAATCAACCTCTCCAAAAATTCCTACAATTTCCTCCATTTTTTATTATAATTTTTTTTTGTTTATCAAAACCATGAGTAGGAATTTTAACAAAACAAGGAAGTATTAGCAAGTAAAGAAATTTCAATTTGTTAAACAAAAAACATACATATAATTTTTTCTGTCAATGTAACTTTATTTTGTATTTTGTCTAATATGTATCTTTTTATTTTATATAATTATTTTTTACTATATATTTTATGCCCTTTAATTTTTCTAATATTATTTTAGTTTTTTTATAAACATTTTATTTTACCTTTTATTATATTCCTCATTAAAAAAGAACTCATGCACAGAACAAAAAGAATGTGAAATTTCTAATTTTAAAAAATAACTGTAATTTTATCTATAATCTTTTTTATTCAAGCTAAAATTTGTTTTTTTATATAAATATCTCTCTCTCTCTCTCTCTTACTATTGGATGTGAACTTAAATTTAGGATATGAACAAATATTATATATAAATATATTAAATATAAAAATTTATTAAAAATAAAACTTAAAATAAAAAACAACTATCGCACATTTTAATCAACAACTTAATGCAAATCCGTTTAACAAAATGTATTAAAAAAATATATTAATAAATAATGAACTTAATAATCCAGCAACAATGTGGTCGTCGTGGTGATCGTTAACAATATTATGAGAATATGCTCAAGCATTGTTCTCAACTCAGCAACCTCAAAAAACAGTTCTTAACTGTTACAGAAAAAAATTCTGCTAAAACTACAACAATCAGGAAAGAAACAACTCTATTTCGGAAAATACAGAAAATTGTTAGCTGAAGTCACACTAAACGAATTGAATTTCTAAGTACGAGTAAAAATTTGAAATTGTTTAACTTGTCTTCAAAGAACGCATAAATTAAAAAGTGAAACTATAGCAAAAATACCAATTGGAAAAAATTTCAAAATTATAAAATTTTCTTTCTGACAATGACAAGGTAGAAACCAGATTCGTATTTCAAAGATTCCGAACTTTCAAAAAATATAAAAATCTCTCGATTGTAATATCCAGCAGAAAAAAATCGGAAGCAGTTTGGAGCTGCGAACATTAATTTTTTTAAAATCATTTTACAGTTCATATATTCTGTAAAGTCGTATCAAGTGAACACCAAAAAATAAGCTCTTGCTTAGTCTCTAAATATTTACTACTATTAACAGCCTCTTACTACTCTTTAAGGCCTAGAAAAAGGCAGGAGAATATTGAAGGTAGTCAAAATGAGTAGACAAAAGCTTAATTTTTGGTGTTGACTTGATGTGACGTCGACAAATATTTATGTATGTAGGAAAACTAATATAAAACTAGTGACGTGACTGGCTCTCAAGTGGTTAGGCACACCTGTAGTAGACCTCCTACTGTTTCCTGTAAAGGGATGTGTAACTTGTGCATCATGTTGCCTTGTTAGGAAGTAAATTGGCATTATTTAACTGCTCTGTGATAGATGCAGTCACAGTTACTATAATTCGCGTGAGTAGTTTTAGCGTTGTTTTTATTCGGTGAGCATTATAGATCTAGATATTAAACTCGCAGCTTTTCGTTTGTTTCGTACAAAACTTGTAAATTCTTTTTCTTCTGTTAAACAAAAATCAAATTAAGTGTGCTTATAAAAAACATATTGCTTTGGATGCCTGTTTTCACAAATCATGGGAAGAGTGCGTTCTGAATAATTGGTACAAATTTTACTGCAATTTTTAGTACATACTCTGTTATTTCTGGAATATTAATTTACGATACCATGCGGTTTATATATGTATATGGGGTCCTTGAATTGTCTGATTTAGGGTTCTTCATCTGCATGCACATGCATGATCCAATCAATTTCCTAAGGTTACTGGTTAACCTACGGACCTGTATATTGGAAAAAAAATTTATTCATAAATAACTTACATAAAATTAAAAAAAATATGATTAGTATTCCCTCGCATTACTATATTCAATTATAGAATATATAAATTATTTTCTATTGACCTTTTGAAGTAAATATGAAATATAACTTTTTCTTGCGGACCCTGCGCTCCACACACTAAATGAATAATTTTTATAGGACGAAGTTAATTATTGCTCGTAGCGATAATGAGTTCGTTAAAATTACAGAAAAGAGCTTCAGAATCTTCACCTCTTTCCTTTCAAGTTAGTTATTGAGTTTGAAATCTTGTCTATTATGTCTTACACTATCAAAAGTTTGGGAAACATCCACTGAGATTGCGAAATTATCGTTTCTAATAAAAGCTTATTTTTACAGAGAAACATTTTATTTTCTTGGCTTTGGTTGATCGCATCGCTAAAAAATTTTCGATAATGAACTTGTTTAATTAAAATGGAACAATATTGGTGTAAAAGTGTATACATTAAAAAAATATAGGTACATATATAAAACATTTTGAATTCCCATCAAAAAAAATATCACTAAAATTTTCACTTTTATTTTTAGCTAATGAAATGTCAGAAAATAACTTTAAAGAAATAATAAATGTAAATCTTTTAAGATTATTATTTCTTAGCTAACAAGCATCATATTCCTATATTCAAATACCGAATAGACAAACTCTTTCATATGATTTGAAATTTAAAAAAACTGTTGTATTGTTCGTATGTGCTAAAGTTTTTCAATGAATGTTGAATTATCCATGAGAAAAATTACATAATAAAATACCAACAATGATTTTATCAACTTTTAGTACATACAATCCATACATGTATAAGTAATTATTAAAAGCTATTCGATTATGCGACAAAAATGAATCGAATACTTTTCAATATAATTTTTTTTCTTTATAAATGATATATAAATCTATTTGTGCAGTGGAGTTGGTTTTTTTTATTTAAGAGATGTCTTCAAATTCAGTAGAATGTTGTTATTGAAATGAATCTTATTTTCTACGAATGTATTTATAATATCGTCTAGAATTTACAATAAAATTCTATTAAAATTCGTGACTTGCCGTTTGGTTTTCTGCAATAGAGCTGTTTCTTTTTTAAACTTTGTGTCTACAAATAAACCTAACACCAGCAGCTGTAGCAAATGGACAAATCATTACAGCATTATCACACCCGCCAACAACTTCAAACCGTTTGAAATCTACCAAACATTTATAGTATGTGAGTATTGTTTTAAAACATGTTTCTGAATTTGTATTTAAAACAAATGTGTAAAATGTATAATTAATAAAATATATATATATACAAATAGAACAACAGAAATCAATCAAACTGTGTTTTGTTTAAACCAGAAAAAGATACCAACCAATCAACCAACCCCCCCACAACAACTAAAAGATAAAAATATTTTAAAAATTTATTTAATTTTGTGCATTTGCTGATTTAAAAATACTGTTATTAAATATAGTTTTAAACATGCAACATCAAATAAAATGGGAATCTTTAAATATATATATTGTATGTATATACATATATATATTATAACGAATATTCAAATATATAATAATAACTACATATAAACAAATTAAAAAAAAAACAAGAGATTTTAAATTTTTAATAAAAGACAAAGAGAAGAAACTAAATTTTATTTAGGCATTCAAATTAAGCAGATAAATGAAAACCTTACATCATTCAAATAGAAAAATGAATCGGAAAAAACTTTACTAAATACGAATTGAAATAGACAAAAATGTTGTCATAATTTGAAAGCATAGGCGTAGAAAAGCTATTATAGTGGTGACACTACATATATTTTCTAGGGGTGAGAAAATCTTATTTTGTCTAGCTACGCCAATGTTTACAATAATAAGTGTTTAATATGTTTTGCATTAAATCATTTGATATTAAAATAAACTAAATGGTTACCAAATAATTTATATTTCTAAGTTTTAAAAATTTTATGTTTCTTGTATTTTTTTTACCCAGCTGATAGTGTTTACATTTATGTTTTAATTTATAGTTAATCACATACCACTGCACTTGATTTTGAGTGATAAAAGAATGCAAAAGGATTGGAATTGCGGTATGTATGTATCGATCGAAATTACAAAAGAAATTCTAACTCAAAAATCGCGTTTTCTGAGTTATGATGTTTTTGCAGCTAATGATCGATATTCATATTCTTAAAATAGTTTAAACGTTAAAACTGTCGCATTTAAAATAAATTTTCTTACGGCGTCTTCTTTTGTGGTAGAAACTTTAAATTTTTTTCGGGCACTCGTGAATTTTTTACTTCGTTTGCTTTTAGGGCGAAAAGTTTCGCAAGAGATTTATCATTCCCGAATCTTCATTTAGGAATTTTAATGTTTGTAATTGGTAAGTTGCATATAAAAAGAAACTCCAGTTTTCTTTATATGAACTTGCAAATTATGCTAAATGCAATCAAACATACTGGCCCTAATTTAAAATCTTGTGCAAATTGTCTATCATAGCATATGCCAAATGGTAGAATATATTGTTGTTTTACAATAACAAAATATGTATACAGAGACGCACTTGCTACTCTTTTGTAAATATGTATGACCTAGAACTCCTAGTTTAATATTTACTCCACGTATGAAACACTTTATTGAAAACTAGAATACCGAAATGTTCTCTTGTCGCTCAATCATGTATTTGCAAATGTACATAAAGAAATAAAAACATATTTTTCAAATACTGAGAGCGATTTTTTTATAAAAAAAAAGTATTGCAAACACTAAACGAACAAGACCGTTCGCAATTGTGGGCAAATGTTTACAATTGCAAAAATATGCATTCTCTTCCGTTGGAAAATGTGAATCGGGCTAATATACTCAAATACGCACTTGCGTTACTAAGGTCAGAGCGGCCTATGTTGGATTGCGATTGCGATGAACTCTTTGCTATCACAAACACTTTGTTTAAAAGCCAATAAACAATGTCGACATCTTCAGCCGTTTGCCTAAGAAAAATGCTTGGAATAAAGAAGAAACTCTAATATTTAATTAATCTCTTTTATTATTTAAGAAATTATTAAACAAATTATATTTGTACATTCGTGTAAACAGATTGAATTTTTGCACTTGAAAACAGCAGTGTTGGACACTTGTTCAAATATTTCTAACTTTATGAGAGAAAAATAAATAAAAATATATAGTATATTAAAAATGAGTTATTTAATAATTATTAAGCCAACTGAAAATTAAACTGAACAGCAAAATTTTGAATTTTAAAATGGCTCATAGAAACTTTTGGCAGCGTGTGTGATTGATGTATTTACCATACACTCATCAATCATAACTTAATTTTATCGGCAGTATTTTTCACTCAAAATTATAAATAATTTGCGCTTTCGCCCTCCCGCGATCGATTTAGTCTATTTCGATGGTCTATGAATATTTTGTGCCACCTGCATACAAATTGCCTTTAAAACTTTGAAAGAAATATCCCTCAGTCTCAGGACAGTTTATTCGCGTCTATGTGAAAGAAGAAAATTAGTAGATATCTTCCAACAGCAAATGATAGATTCGTTAATGCTGTAAAGTTTTGCAACATGACTGCAAACTATTGCAACGGTAAATAAAATGTTGCTGTAATTGCAGAAATATATAACAGCGATGTCGAATATTTTTTTCTTGAACGCAATACTTTAATTATTTCACAAATAGTTCTTTTACCCCTCCGCAGCACTAATACGTCATTTCTTGTAGCGAGTTTTTCGTGTCGATTAGATGTCAATTCCACAGGCAACAAGTGTTTCAGTTCAAAAGCAAATCACAAAACCTAATTTCCGAAATGTGCAGGATGCACACACGGTTAACCACAACCACAGTCCTTTAATTGTGTTTATACTTTGAGGGTCAAGCTGCAATAGACATACATACATATGTACATATTCGAATATTTATATATTTTGCACCAATCAATGTCGAATTCAATTGCAGTTTCTATTGGTATTGCAGCTATAGTCTGCCTCCACTATAATTGCTTAAAATATGTATTTTTATTGAATATTTTTATTAAAATACGTTTTGTTTCATTATTAAAAAAACAAAAATAAATTGAATTTATTAAGAATATTAAATATAATTAGCATTGATATACAAACAAACATTAGAAACAAGTTGAGTATACAACAAAAATGTTTAAACAAATTTTAAATAAATATTCGTACAACAATACATGTGTAGTGAACTGAAAATAACTTAATAAATTTATATGCTATACTTATATATTATTTATTTAAATGTTTTTTTAATATAATTTTTAAAAGAAATTATTGCAAAAATGAGCTTGTTAATAAAAAATTATTATTGGTTTTTAATTAGATCCCAAAAAAATGAAACATTTCAAGATTAAAAGGAATTTCATATGAAAAACATATTTAAAACATAAAAATAAAACTAAAGACAAATCAGAAGTATAAAAAATAGAATCTAAATATATACTTACCTATACCTTACAATTGTATTATTAATAAATTTTAAAAATCATTTTATACATCTAAAAAAAGTGCTATTTTCACAAAACAAAAAAATCAAACGATAAAAATTATTAAAAATTAAAAACTAAAAAAAAACAAATTGAAAAACATAAAACTAAATACAAAAAGTTAAAGGCTTGTGAAAAATTGCACTTGACACAAACAACAAAATTAAAAATAAATTACATAAACATACAGAGCGCAACAATATGATAAGATTCCTTGATTTAAAACTTTTTAAGTTTGCTAGACTTTTATTTCTTTAAATTTATATGACCTTATCTCTTTCTTATAAACATTGTTTAAACAAGCTTTATATCTATTTTAATTTTTTAAGGACACAAAAGATCAAGCGATCTTAACATATTGTCGTGTACTTTACATAATAAAATATTTTACACAATAAAAAAATTATAGCAAAAGAACACAAACAAAATTCAAATATTTAAAATGTAATATTTATCCCAACGATGATAAATATAAAACAAGACAAAAGAAAACAGTAAATATACATAAAATATATTTTAAATGTTTAAAACGAAAAAAAATATAAGAAAATATTTAAATAAATATTTGTACATTGATGCAGAAAGTATATGTAAGGAAAAACAGTTACAATACCATACACAACTTTAAGTTTACATAAAAATAGTTATTTCAACAAATATTTAATGGCGTTTTATTTTCCGAATAAAAAATGTTTTCATATAATTGGATGTAATATTTTAAGGTTACTACTACCCACATTCTTAGAATGTGTAACCACCGTCAAAGTGCAAATGTAATTGTTGTAGCCTTTTTATTTAATACACAAACAAACAAGCACTTGCGACAGCATTGCTATTGTGTGAAACTCAAATTGGATAGTCTGTATGTATATATTTTGTTGGATTATAAAGAAACGACAACAACATTTTGCATTTGCACTAGCTACTGAATGCTGCTAATGATTTTATTTAAAATGTGTACTTCTATTTAAAATAAATTAAATTTTTTAATCAAACTTGATTAAATACAATAAATAATAATTTTCTTCTGTGAAGCAAAATATTTAAATAGTATGCATGTATTTATTTGAAAAGTGTAGTGCACTCACCACTAAAATGTATTTTGTGTGAAATTTGTAATAATAATATTTTACTCTTTTCGTGCGTAAAATTTCAAAAGAAACTCATTAAATACTCTGCATCTGTCAAATAGGTTGTTAATTATTCAGTCTTTAAATTCAATTACTTGTGAAAATCATTTGAATTTGTTAATCTGATACATTGTGTCCCGAAAATGTTTTCTTTCGAATCGAAATACTTAATAACCCCCCTGAAGGAGTGCGGTGGCTATAAATCAATTATCAGCAATTTCTTAATGCCCGAATCAACAATATATGAATAATTTTTGTAAGAAAATAAAACGATCCAAAAATGTAAAAATGTGGGTTCCGCCTTCATTAATCGATTTTTCTCTTTTTATTAATTTTAAAGTAAAATCTCCTTCAGTTAAACTAAAGAAGCAAATTTGCTATGAAAATTTGTTTGCGACTTTTCTAAAATAAAAAACTTGTTTCTAAATACATCGATATGTATGTATTTATATAGTTTTTTAAAGAAGATGTACACAATGCCGCTTAACAAACACTTTAAATACATATCAATAAACAACAAAAACAAGTAGAACTGCTGTTAGCAAATAATTTTGAGAAGAAAAAAAAACGCTTAAAACCCACAGTACTCAATTGCTTGAGATCATAATTTTTCCTTTTTATATAATTTAAGTATTAATTTATCAGCAGCACCTGAGTTTTATTTTAAAAAGGACAACTTATTTGTGCTAGTTTTTGAACTTATAATTTTCATACACATTTTCTTAGTTTATAGTAAAAATTAAAAAAATTATAATTTTTATTTTTTTCCAAAAGTACTACTTTTGTTAAATATACAACAAAATAACAAAATATTGATAATTAAATAAAATATAAAACACACACAGGGTTGTTATGAAATAAAACTTAAACCGTAAATAAAGAACAATCGTTTGAAACAAATCATTTTAAAAAAGGAAACTTAAAAAGGAAATATAAAATATTAAAAACTATTAATTAAATTTAAACAAATTATATATTAAAAGTATAAAAAAACATTTTAGCGAATAATTTAAATTAAATTATTTATAACTGAGTGTTGATTATTTTAAGTATAAATAAAAAATTCAAAAATATATATTTTACCGTAAAGCAAAAAAAAATATTAATAATAAAAAAAATTGTGAGAAAACAAAATGGTAGAACAAAAAAATAATAAAAATTAAAAAAAGCAACATGCATGTAAGTGTCAAAATAATAATAATAAAATTTATCATAAAAGAGAAAGAATAAATGAAATAAAATATATAAATTAATAAATTATATTATACATTACATTATACATAAAATATATAATATTTAAATTAGTATTTTAAAAAGTCAATTGCATTTCTCTTGATTAAGACAAAACAAGAAACAAATATAAAAAAAAATTAAATATTTACAAAAGTAAAAACATATTCAATTAAGATAAATAATTACATTTATAGATTTTTTTCCTAATTTTCTTTTTGTACTTCTAATTTTTTAGCTTGTGTTTTCGTAAAATCTACGCAAAAATATTTTGAGCGTGAAGACAATTAAGAATAAAATGTTTTAACTTATAGAAGCCATTAACAATAACAAAGATAAATAAAAAACTCTTTACCAGAAATTGCTTACATGAAATAAAGTACCCAAAAATACTTTTAAGGAATAGTACTACCCTTTACAAAAATAACTTGAAAAAAACTGTACTTTCAAGTAGAATTAGAAATAAAAAAAACAAAGCACTATCTCATAAATACTTTATTAAGAAAATAAGTTAAAAGTTAGTTGGCATTGTGCTGGTCTATCAATTTATAAGTTGCGGTTTCTGTTACCGCCAAAGTCTCTGTTCATTGCAGTGCAGCAGAAGGTCTAATTACCATACCCTATAAATTACATTAGAATATAATTTGTAACTGTATTGTATTATCTTAGAAATATGTAAGGAAACTGAGGCAACAATTCATTAAGTTTGAACTAAAAGAGGTAAAATAAAAATGACAATCAACAAGCACTAAAATAAGGAAAGTTTCAGATCATTTCACCTGTTGCTAGAATAATATCTTTTAATGGCTTCTTAAATTAAAACATGGTTGTCCATGACTGTTTTCAGTGCTAAATAAAAAACATGAGTGTTTGTAGTTTGTAGTAGTGACATTTAGTGATTTGGATAAATTGTCACACTTTTTTTTAATTTATTTACACATCAAAGTAGCTATATTTTTTTTTTTAATATCAATGTAACCTATCCCGCATCTCCTGCTCCGGTTTCCTTCAACCAACATTTTATAGTCTTTTTGAAATAGTGATTATAATAAATTTTAACTGAAGGCTAATATAAAAAAATTAAACAACCAGTTTAAATAAAATGAAAATACAATCTCGCACACTTACACTGTATGAAAAAGTTCCTACTTTAAGTAAAAAAAATAAAACAAGACACATGATTTGCATTCATTTAAACACTCGTTTGTTATAATATAAATTAAATTGTGTTTTATTACAAAATTATTTTTAATATGCTTTTAATAATAAATAAAAATTTTAATAACATAAACTAGGGTCCAAAAGTCCAAAAAATATATAACAAAAATAATAAAACTAAAATTCTAAAAATCAACAAGCGAAAAAAATTAAAATTTTAAGTTTAAAATAGCTTAAAGCTTTGAATACATACAAAAACACACACACATACACACACACAAGGACCTTTTAAAAGTAAAATTTTAAGAAAATCTTAAGGAAAAAGAACTGCAAAGATATAAAATGATTAAATTTCACTCTAAACAAAGAAAATAATGTAAATTTGAAATAAATTATTATTATTATTATCGACAACAAGTTAAAATATAAACTAGCAAATAATTGTATCATTAAAAAAATTAAATGAATTCTTTTTGGTACGTTTTGTTGGGTTTTCTGTAAATAATTTTTTAAATTTAGATGTCAAAAGATAAAGATTATAAAAATGTAATTATTTTTCAAGCATTCTTTATAAAATAGAATACATTTTCGTATTTAAAACACAGAGATTAATAAATTACAATGGATTAACCGCAAAATAATGCAAAAGTGATTACTTGAATTAAACAAATTAAATTTCAACAGTAATGTTGAGAGAAAATTAGTAAAACAAAAAATGAATGGAGAAATTGTATTCAAAATATGTATAAACAATCCCCAAAAATAATTTGTTGGTTATGTTTAACAATTCAATTAAAATAAAGATGAAATACATCATATAATAAGTATAAAATAAAATGGAAACCACATATAATATACTAAAAAGAATTAAAAAACTTGAACATTATTATTTTTTTTTTAAATGACCTGACATCCCATCCAGGAAAAACTGCTTTACGTGGTGCGTCAAAATAATAAGTACACTTACTTTCTGTCTTAGCAAATACTTTAAACACATACGGCTCAAATGTTGATCAGCTCCCATATGACTAAAAAACAAAAAACACTAAAGACATAAAGACTAAAGAAAACTTGTCTTTCTTGCCTGTAGTGTGATTTGTAGCGAGAAAGAAATCCAAAGGAATACAAGATACAAAAATTTCGTCACTCTCCCACAAAATCTCAATTTCAGCAAGAAAACTCACTTTATGTAAATCGGGCATCATCAATAAACAAGATTTCTGTATGAAATTGTGGGCGTTTGTGCAACCTTTATTGTATTGTTGAATATTCTGGCATTAATTTGAAAAGCAAACTACAACTTTTTACTGGTTTTCTTACAGTCAATAGTTTCAGTTTTTTTGTTTTAGAAAAATATTAAACTCAAACCTATGAAATGAAAAGCAGCATTAAATAAAAAATCATTCACTTTTACGGAATTGAATCAGCTATATTTTTATCATATAAATGTTTGAATTAAAAATCACGAGGTGTGAATTCAAAAGCAATTATATTTGCACCATTTATGGCATTCGTAGTTCGAATAAAATATTCTATTGTAAATTCCAAAAACGTAAGAACCGGACGATTATAATATGTTTTTTTTAAATCACATGATTTCAGAACATGCCGGATGTTTTCTTTTTATTTTTCAATTATATTAAACTACTTAATATTGTGATTGCGTGATGTTGTAAGAAGAGTGGAAACCAATATCTTTACTAAAAATCACCACAGTGTGGTATAAAAAATTCGAAATTCCTGTGAAAGTTGGGAAATCGGCTAATTTGGATTTGGTTGGTTCAACTGTCTCAAGAATGTGCAGTTGCACGTTCGCTTATTTAACCATGATAACATCATAAATATTGACGGTTCGACGTTTCTAAAGCTTAAAGAAATTAAAGACTGCGCTTACACTGAAACATAAATTTAAAAGACCTTTATACAAAATATATTTAAACAATTGACATCGCTGAGGCCAACTAAATATGGCTCTTGGGGTTTTTCCTCAACTTTCCTCTCAAGCTCAAGCAGTTGAGGTGACTGCAATCTACGAGCAACCTAGTACGAATGAAGTAATAATCAAAGACATTTGAGCGATAAGTATTCTAAAATTAATTAGTTCAATCTGAAGTGAAGTGACCTTATCATTTTTCCACACACAATACTCAAGCTAATTGTGGTAACAATTTTTGCGTCGAAAGGCGGGCGTTTTTGCCAGCTACAGTATCATTTTTAAAAACTCCTGTCCTTGTTCACAAAAATTTCAACCGTACTAATAAGGTTGATCTTAAAATTGTGGCTAAACCAGCAAGCAACAAGAACCAAAGCACTAGTTTCGAGAAAACTATTATTTCCTTCTGCTCAACTAGTTCACAGTTTTTCCGGCTTGTCTTAACATTTTAATTTTCTTATACAGCAAATTTTATGTTCATTATAATTATAATATTATTACTTTTAAGTTTTAACTTTAAAATTAAATATATATATATATATATATATATATATATATATATATAAATATTTTATTTCTATTAACAAGTCGCCGTTATATAATTTAAAAATTAACGTTACTATATCGGTTACTAAAGAAAATATTTTTGTCATTATTTTATGTTGTTTTAAATATATTGACATACAAACATATTATACATATATTATTAAATTAAAATAATTTTTTATTAATAATTTAATTATTAATAAAAATAAAAATGAAATGAAAACCTAAAACTAGCAACAGCATATGTTAAATTGTTAAGTTTAAATAAAAAAATTAAAAGATTAATTCTGAAAATTAAATAAAGTAAAAAAGAAAAACAAAATGTGTGAGTTGGGAGTTAATATTAAAAAAGTAAATTAGCAAAATGTTTTGCTGCATTAATTTTATTTAATTGTTTGTTAATCTTCTTCTAGTGTATTAATTTTAAAACTTTAATTTTTTATATTTAACTATATATTTTATACATTTTTATACATTATTTTTATATTTTAATAATAAATATTTTTAATATTCTACTTTCTTTTTTAATACAGCTGTTTAATCAGAATACAACAATTGCATCAATCAAACAATCAATACAATTATATACACACACTCCCCCCGCCCCCTCTCCTACTCCTTACCCTTAAAATAAATATTTTACGTCAAGTATTTTTTATTTTTAGTATTGAAATTTTATCATATTAATACGAAAAAATATTTAATCTTTCGACATTTTTTAAACTTAAATATTCTGCATAAAAAAACAAAAAGAAAACATAAAACTTGTATTTTTTAAAGCTATTCTTAAAAATTAAACATTAATTGTGTTAAAAACAACATCGAATGGTTTTATTTAAAAAGATCAAATGAAATTTCTTATTCGGTAAGTATTAAAAAATTTAAGAAATCAATTTCTTCAAATTGAAATAAACAAGTTTAAGGCCCCGATTCACAAACACGATTCAAGTGGTGTGTTTTTCATAAAAGTTTTGTTGTAAAAAAAGTTGTTTCTTCTCTCCGAATCAGCCATAGTCCAAATAACACACCTACGGGAAATTTTTGTCGATTGTCCTGAACGGCCCATTTCATAATTGCTAAAATCGGGTGTGTTATGAAAACTTGAGTTATTTTTCTCCTTGCAAATTTTAACATCACAAACATTGAGCGTAATACAAATAAATAAAATTTATTTAGGAACATTCTAGCTTTTATCAAGGCGCGGCCATGTCGCATTCTTGATATACCAACACATTTAAAGCTCTCAATCATATTGATTCATGTCTCTTAATTATGTAAACTATTGTGTCCAGTGGTCGACGGGTATTCGACCGCATTTTAGTAATTAAATATTAAACATTTACATAAAGTAGAGTACGCCTAGTGGTCGAAATTCGACCGCCAGCTTTAGTTGCATTCATTTAAAGAGAAAAAACTACAAAATTACTTATTCTCTCCCCCATGGAAAAACAATACACGAAATAAAATTGCATACAATCACGCACATTTATAAAAAACTCTTATTACTCATATACATATGTATGTATGTAGAGGTACTCTTAAACACTATAATTGCTTTGCTTCTGTTTTTACTTGAACCAATACTTAAATAAGTGAATGAGTGAGTCTACGTGTGTATTTTTAGCATTTGTAGTGGTGTCAACTTCATGAGCCTTTTATTCCTTTAATACTGAACCGATTTCAATGATTACTATTTTGTAAAAAATTTAAGAAAATCGGTTGGCAAACAAAGGAGAAAAAGGGATCTAAAAATTTATCTTTGCCTATTTATATATAGATACTCGTATATACGATAAAATACTAAATCAAAAAACATTATAGATAAACCACTTAAAACTCTCTCTTAACACTAAGAAGATTTAGAAAAAATCTCTGTCCAATTTGCTGTTGAATAGAAATGAGACAAACACACATGCACAATTTGTTTATTTTACAACTTGAAGCTGATAAATGCATGTGTAATAAGTGTGCATGGGTTAGTAGCAACTTTAAACGCTTATAGATCCCAAAATACAAAACCGATTCAAGTAATAGATTGTGCACTATTATGTAATATCCCCATTAAAAGGAATCTAAAAAACGTGTTTGCCTGCTAATAATATAGATAGATAGATAGATAGATTAAGCTCATCCTATAACAACACCATGTAAAAATGTTCGCTGTCGCTTGGGAAACGTTCAGTTTCTCTTCTTTCGAGCATCAGTTAGTAACAGAATCCGATGGTCATGGTAAACACTTTCATCAGACATATGCTTCCATAAAAGCAAGACTATTCACTCTTTTATTGCCGTAATATGCTGGATATTGTTTGATAAATATATAGTATGTATTGCTTGCAGCTAAGAGATAATGATAAATATTTTCTGAAATATGATGTAAAACATATTTTTAATACAAATGATCCACCCGCATGAGATCCGGCTTGGTGGGATATATATTAGTATTAATTGTGAATAAAAAAGCACATAAATTGTTTCCTAAGAAAATTTTTTTAAGCCAATCGTCCAAATTGTGATGAAAAACCTATGGACCTGAACGGAAGTGGCACGCTGGTAAGTAGCTGCGTCTGCAGCTCGCCGGATATGGGGGTGGGGTTCTCTTTCGTGAATTTTTTCACATATTATTCGTGCTATAGAAGCCAACTGTCAAACAAAAGCAATATATACTTGGCAGTGGCTCATTATGCCGACAGTTTTGCGAACATATGTACATTTGACGCATGCATTAACGTATCACGGACCTTGGAACTAGATGATATTGTCTCGGACAGGCAGCCAGCCCCATATGACTCGTTCCAGTCATCCATTACACTATTCTAGTCCTGAAATGTTAATAGTGTCCTACTACTAGAATTTTTTCTGCATTTATATTATTAAAATATTAGCTTAGACTTTTTTGCATATTACGATATTGCTTTGCGAAAAGAAAAAATAGACGCAGAAAAATGAATCTACTTATTAATATAAATAAATGATATATTTTTATAAATGTTTAAACAATTTAGACAAGTTTAAAACAAAGACAATAATTACTGTTGCCACACATATAACAATGTTTGCTAAAGTGCAAAACAAACAATTTCAAATAAATATTTGAACAAATGTATCCTCCCTCATACAAACAAATTTGGTTACTATATAAAGTGCAACATTGATTCAAAATTTTATCAGTTTCAGTCAACTACCGTCAACTAAAAGTTACTTTTCGAATCTAAAAACTGAAGATCGAAAATGTTAAAATTAAACAATCTTTTGAAAGCATTTGTAAGCTGTATTTTGGTACTCCTGCAAATATCACTGGCTTTGTCTAAAGGGCAAACACGTATTGTCGGTGGTAAGACCACCACGATTGAGGAAGCACCCTATTTATTACAGCTTCGTAGGGATGGAGTTATGCATTGCGGTGCAACTTTAATATCACCTGGATATGCTCTCACTGCAGCCCATTGCGTAAAAAACATATTCCCAAATCGCTTTATGTTAGTTGGTGCTGCTGCAAGAGTCACTGAAAATGGTATCAGATCAAGGGTTAGCAAAATAATGATCCCTACAGCTTACACCGTGTCCACATACCATATGGATGCAGCTGTGCTGAAGCTAGAGACACCGATGACAGGGGAATCCGTTAAGCCTGCACCTAAATGTGACGAGCCCTGGAAGAAGGGTGATACAGTGCAACTGTTTGGTTGGGGTAGAATGGAAGAAGCTATTATAGATAAGCCACTTCAACTGCAGACTGTAAATGTTACTGCGGTTGATCAAAGCGATTGTGAGGACCAATATCGAGGCAGAATGAAAATAACAGAATCGATGTTTTGCGCTGCAGCTCCTGGAAAAGATGCCTGTTCGGGCGATTCGGGTGGCCCAGTCATGATTAATGGTAAACATTGTGGTATTGTATCGTGGGGTATCGGCTGTAGCCGTCCCGGTTCTCCTGGTGTCTATACTAGAGTGCCCTTTGTAGCGTCATTTGTAAGCACTGCCATGCAAAGTTAAAAACTTGAAAAATTAATGGGTCTTGAGCAATAAATATTTACATACTTAATTGAAATGTAATAATATGGAAAACTTTGTTTTATTTGAAAATACGTGAAAACGTATATTTTTTGTGCAGCTAAGAAATATTTTCACCACGATATCATCAGATTTGATAAAATATTTACACGCATTTGATGATATCCTTAAAATTAGTTTGCAATATCTGTGTTACTACTCCTGGTTTTCGGAGAATTTCTGATGGTACTGTGAGAGAAATTTAAGTTTTAAGTTCGATAATATATGCGCATCTTATAATATTAACTAAGTGGAATAAAACGCGTATAAATGAGTTCTCTTACAAATACCGTAATAAAAATTTCAATATTTAGAACCCATTGAATACACAAAACGCAGTATAAATTCAAAGTCTTCTTCAGGAATTAAACTCACGCTTTTGAAGCTCTTCTTGTGTTTGATATCAAGTGTTTTTCTTAGTAGTATATCGAACAATTATTTTATTACGCACGGCTTGAATCGAACAAAGAAGCATACGCTTATCGTTCAGATGGTCGCCACTTCAACACCTGGCGAAAGAATATGTTTTTTAATTGTATGTATTTTCTTAAAAACAAGTTCCTAGCGCTTAATGAAATATTTGTGCAATAGACCAGTGAATAAAACTCTTGAAATCAAACAGAACAATCATTTACCTCATTACTTTGCCATCAAAGTTTTTACTGGGAGCATTTAAAGAATAAATACTTGTAATTTGACTGAAGATCTACTTAATCTTATATGAGAAGTTTAAAAAGTAAGTGATAACCCTTGCAAATATACTTACATTTTCCCAATATTCTACTAGATAATTTAACATGTAAACAAATTTATACAAAAAATAAAATTTAGATTTAATTTTTTTTAAATAAATTTAACGTATGATATTTAATTCTATTTTTCATAATTTTTTCATGTTTCAGCTGTAATACGAAACCATGATTTTAGTTAATTTATTAATAAAAAGGAACTGTTCATAAAACTAGTTTCAATTAATCATATAAATGATTTCTTTTCTCATAACTAAGTTTATTTAAAATCTATTCCATTTAGGATCATAAATTTTAATAATTCACTCGTTGTTGTGCTCCAACGAGGGCAACAACATAATAACAATATGGTATTAAATTAAGAAGAGGCCATTTGCACCAAACACTAAACTCCAAAATATATTTGTTCCGCATCGCCATCGCATGCGGCAATTGAACCTCTCATTGTATTGCGATAAAAGTGTTTCTGATTGATACAAAAAATAACTCAAACTTTCATTAGGAAAAAATATTGATTTAAATCCATTTATTTAGAAAAAGAAATACATATATATAGTCAGCTTTTTATTATTGCATGGCAGCTGTGAGAAATGGCGACATCTCGAGTAAATTAGTGTAGACTCCGGGAGAGTTCGGGCGGCCACAGCCAACTCCCCACGATACAATACCACAGTGTTCACCATTAATCATCGCTGTACCTCCTGAATCCCCTGAGCAGGCATCTTTTCCATATGCGCAAGCACAAAACATTAAATTTGTCAACTTTTTGGGATACATATTTTTACATATATTGTTATTAATAACATTGACCTTTACAGTGTGCAATTGGACTGGAAGATCTTCCTTACCCTCAGCCTGTCTATCATGGGTGTCTTCAAATGCAGTACAGCTACATCCGAATCATGATGAATAAATTCGTAAGCTCTAGGTACAACTATTTCAGAAACCTCAGATCTGATACCATAATCAGTTTTCTTTGAAGCACCACCTACTACTGTAAAGCGTTCTGGAGATATGTCTCTCACACAGTGGCCTGCAGTGATTACATGTTTATGTGATGCTAAGGTTCCACCACAATGGATAATTCCATCTACAAGAATCTGCATTGTGTATGGCGCTTCATCAGTTGTGGTGGGAGTACCACCAACAATGCGTGTTTGACCTTGGGACAAAGACATTGCTAATTGCACGAGTATCAAAAGACATTTTATAAGCACTTTCAAAAAGTTGTTTATCTTAATCATTTTTGATTTTAATTTTAAGATGCGATAAGCAACGTTGTGGCTTTGTTGTGGCTGATTGGAACTTATAACAGTTTTAATCAATATTGGATCTTATATTATTACGAAATTTGTTGTTATACGAATATATTTGCTCAAATGTTTGTACATACTGTTAAATTTGCTTGCTATAAATGATTTTTTATTTTTTTAACTTCAATACATGTTGTGAACAATCTCAAAATTTGGGGCTCTTTTCAAATGGTTTCGTTTGGTAATGAAAATGTTATTTGTTTTGCTGTTTGAGGAATTGTTTAAATATTATTAAAAATAGATTATTTACATTAACATCCACATATTTTTTTCTTTCTTCTTTCTAAAGAAATGCTATTCAAAGTTGAAATACCCGACACGACCTTGATGCCAATATATATTTTATTTGGTTTTATACTCATTTTTGCAAAAATGCATCCATTATGAAATTGTTACAAGATTCCTTAACTGTGTAATATCCTTCAGATATCCGTGTATGAGTGGTTTTAGCATGCTCATGCAGATATCATTTTCCTCACGCATTCTCATACATGATAAATATTAAATTTCCGCGCTCAATTGCGTTCACTGAAAATGATGTAAAATGCATTTTGTACTTTGTATATGTATATTAGTGGTTTAAGGAATACTTGTTTTCGTATTAATAAAATTTTTGCTATTATGTGTTTATCTTGTCTATTTATGTACATGCATTTCGTTTGTGTTTATGGTTAATGAGACTTTAAACCACATTCTTGATAACAACGTTCAAGAATTCGCAAAATTATAAAGTTTAGCCTTAGTATGCTCTGAAACTTATTCAAAAATACTACAAACAAATTATGTATAATCGATAAAGAGTTTTAATTTTGAATTAATTAACGTTAGCTTTTCCTTCTTGCTTTCGAACGTTGGCTCATGTTCAATTCTTTCTGAATAAAATCTGTAGGGACCTTTGGTCTTATATGAATAACTTAAGATTAAAGCCCCAATTAGAGTTATTATTTATTATATATGAAAAATTTTAACTAACAAATTTAAGCCCCCAACTCACGCCTGAATAAAAAACATTTAAATAAATAGTTGTAGGAATAAACCGAATCTAAAACAGACAGACATATAAAGAAGTATATGTTTTTAGATAAGAGAATAATATTTATAATCTTTTTATAATAGTAATAGGAAATACAAAAACTAAACCGCAAATTTCGATGAAGAAAACTATTTTATCCGTCTACCAGTTTTATGTATTGAATGTTTGAATACTAATAATTTTTTTATTGATCAAATTTATTCAATTTCGTTAAAATGCTGAAAAATTTATCGATGCTAAATGGTTTTTTAGTTTAAAAAAATGCTGGATCTTGCTTTATATAAGATCTTGAAAATTGTGTATTATATTTGTTTGCATTCAATCAACTTTAGGTAATTCATAGCATATTCGAGTAAACAAATCGAAATGAATAGTTTTAATCTATTAAAAAATTACTTTTATCTTTTATTTGACTATTGTTTTGAAAATTAATTCGGATAAAACAGATCTCAGCTGGTATTCTACTACAGATCTTAGGCTTAAGGTCTTTGGAGCCCAATATACCAGCCATTGAAGAAATTGGCGGGCAATGTGGTACATTAGCGTGCGTGGCGTATGATGATTTTTAATGGCAATATGACCATAACAAGTGATCTTCGGATAGTTAAAAATATGTCTTCAATTTGATTTCGTAATTAAACTATGATTGCAATTTAGCTTAATTGCTAGAGTACTTCAAAAGGATTTTCAATGTTTTTCAATCTAATTATATACCTATTTTATCTAAACGTATACAGCCCAATCATAAACAGAAATTCCTCATGAAATTTTTCCTTTTCTCCTATTATGAATAAAAATTCCCTCATTTTATTTTTTTGTTCGTTTTGATAAACCGTGTACAATGGAGAAAAAAATATAAAGCTAAAAAGTAAATAATATGAAACAAATTCCTTGCGAATATTTATAGGGTCCGCCAGATAACTTTTTTTTTGGAAACAGGACGCAAAACATCGAGTGTAGCTTCGGCTGTGTGGCACGTAGCGCCGTCCTGTTGAAACCAAATGTTGCCAATATCCTCCTCTTCAATTTTTGTGAACAAAAATTCGTTCAACATGGCCCAATAACGATCACCATTGCCTGTAACGACCACTCCTTGCTCATTTTCGAAGAAAAATGGCCCAATTATGCCTCTGGACCAAAATCTGCACCAAACAGTGACTCGTTTTGGGTGCGTCGTCTTTTCAATGTATGCGTGTGGGTTTTCTGTTTTACATACCCGCTAAGATCAAAATGAGCTTCATCTGAAAAGATGATTTTTTTTTCAAAATCGGCATCTTCTGTAAGTCGATCGCAGGCCCACTTAGCGAAGCAAAAACACAACCATATTCGCTCAGCGGAAGGATAAAACTAATTATCTGTCAAATCAGACATGAGCTAAGTGTTACCATTCACGAAATAAGTACTAGTTGAAAAAAACGGTAGATGGCGGACCCTATATAATTGAGCTGATTGTTTTTTTTCTGCTTCTCATTTTCTTATTTCACTTTTCTTTGGCATGTTTGAGCATAATTGGTAAGTAACACACTATACAACTTTAATCTCCTTGCTTATACCACATAAGCCGAACTCGATTTTAATTCTAATAATTATTAATAAAAATCTGTTTCTTACTGAAGTACATTTTTGTCAATGTGGTACATTAATAAAGGATTCACTTATAAATCTAAAATTGTTTAGTGGGACATAAATCAGTTATTTTCAAGGTGGCAGACAATTTTCAGTGGACCTTCAAAACTATCCAATTTTTGTATTACTACTTCATTGCATAACTTCCAAAATTCAAATCGAATTATGACTTATTAATATTCTGAAATCTAGAAACCATTAAGATTGGTTTTGTTAGCTTCCAGTTTCTAGTTTCTTGGAAAAGCTTCTATATCATATTACCCACTTATACAACAATACCCGAACTTACTCTATTGATCACTCACACTCCGACTACAGCTTCATTTTTCAATTCTTGATTTTATTTTTATCTAACAATGTAATCTAGATACTACTTTTCGTATCTCGAATGCTTTCCAGCTAATGTTGACTTGTTTTGATTTTTTAAATTATTCCCAAATAATAAATTGGACAGCCGGCCGGCCGGCATGCTCTCTATTTCTTTCGAAGTGAAAATAATGTTAATCTTCATGGCATTGATATTATAAAAAGAATATTTATAAAAAATTTCTAAGGAAAGTTTACACAATTTTCATTTCGAAAGACATACGGAACAATAAAAATATAAATAAAAGCGAAAATAATAAACAAGCGAAGTAATATTTCTCGAAACTCATTTATTTAGGAACATTCATTTTTTTTTTAAATTTGCAACGCAAGATTTAAAAAATTCTTTGAATCGGGTATACTGGTAAAGACTGCTGGCAATCCGGTGCGTCCACAAGCGACACCCCAAGAAACTACACCACATAATTTTTTATTTACTAGGACTGGACCGCCTGAATCTCCATTGCAGGAACTTTTTCCGGGGGCGGCAGCACAAAACATTGATTTCGTTATGTTCGTTATACGGCTAAACACTTTCGAGCATTGGTCCTTATCAACTATATTCACGGTAGTAGTATGCAAATCCACTGAAGTATAATCAGTATAGTCCATTTTTTTACCCCAGCCATATAGTTTCACTTCATCTCCATGCTTCCAGGGCGTATCACACTCAGCTGGTCGTTGAATGGATGCTACTTTAATAGGAGCACTTAATTTCATCACACCTATATCGCAGTCATATGTTCGAGGGTTATAATCTCCAGGTATTACTGTGTTGATAACCCTTGATCTGATACCATGATGAGTGAGTTTTGAAGCACCAACTACTACAGTAAAACTCTCTGGAGGTATGTTTTTAAGACAATGTGCTGCTGTGAGTATATGTTGTTCTGTTACTAAAGATCCTGCACAATGAAATCTTCCATTCTTAAAAATCTGTGCCATATATGTCACTTCAGCAAGGTTGGAAGGGGTACCACCCACAATGCGTGTTTGGCCTTCAGACAAAGTCATTGATACTTGCAGCAGTATCAATTGACTACTTAGAAATATTTTAAGAAACTTTTTTAACTTTACCATGGTTTTCTTAAAATTTTCAGATATGAATAATCTTTACTTTTTAGTTACCAATTGGAACTGATGATATTTTTAATCCAGTTTCTGGGTTTATATACTCATACGAATTAATCAAATTCATAGAAAAATAAAATAAATATTCTTCTATTTATTTGTACAGATTATTTTGTTTGCTATAAATGACTTATTAACAATTCAATTTGAAGGTCAATAAAAATTCAGATTTTTTTGTAGGTTTGATTTTGTATGATAACAAGTTAAACGACGCCTTTATCGTTTAAAAATATTTAAAGATAACAGTGGGCGTTTTGATCTATATTTTCAATTATCCTAAAAGAAAATTTTCCTTAAATCGTAAAATTTACGTATTTTTTTAAGTAAGAAATTTTGAAAGTTATTCCAGCTGTTTTGTTTTTCATTTACTACCGCTTTACGTATTTTGCTGCATTATTAAACCTACCGAAACATTCTGTAAATTGTTACAAATATGTATTTATATCAGTGATATCAAAAAGTTTTCACAAATATTTTTAATTTTTCCTTGAAATATTTCACTTGTAGAATTAAATAATAAATAAAATATTATTGCACTCTCTTCCATTTACAAAGTATGAAAGGAGTTTTAGTCTCATTGTCACTCTTTAGAATTCTCAAATTCTGTGCTATTTCCATATTGCGAAGGTGATTCACAATATTTTGTAGTTCGTAATGCCGTAGCTCGCGAATTCCATAATCTCTATCACCAATTGACGTCTTAATTATTCGTACAATATTCGGAACAAAATAATAATGAAATAAAAATAAAGAAAAATATCACAAATGGTTGCTTAAGTATAATGTTCGTAATGCCGTAGCTCGCGAATTCCATAATCTCTATCACCAATTGACGTCTTAATTATTCGTACAATATTCGGAACAAAATAATAATGAAATAAAAATAAAGAAAAATATCACAAATGGTTGCTTAAGTATAAACTACTTTACATAATGAAAAATTTTCAATAATTAAAAATGTATGTATTAAGTACATCGAAAAATATTTCAAGCATTTTAAACTGCAGTTTTAAAAATATACAAAACAATTAACATTTTATAGTTCACAGAAACTGAAATTAAGCATTCATCATTAGCAACAGTTTTTATAAGTTGAAAAATATATCTCGAAAATATTTTTTTAATGAGTTTATTTGATTTTATCTTTGGTTTAAACTCCCAACTAGAGCCCATTATTGTGCTACAAACTTATTATTCGCGTCAATGTTAGATTTTCCTAGCAAGTTTTTAAGAGGGACTCTCATAAGAAGAACCGATGTTTGTTCAATAATTTTTTTCAATTCTGAATTTGATCAACCATTTGGGTTGGCCACAACCATTCCCGACTGAGCTCCTCTAAGTGTATAGGAACTATTTCAAATCAAAAATCCAAAAATAATGATAAGTAACACTGACATCCAATTGACGTCAAGCATTTCAGTCTTAAACATCAAATATTTAAAACAAACTTCGAATGTCAACTGTCTATTCACTTCAAATCTAAGATCAAAAAAACAAATATGTATCCACGTCAAGGTATGTCGATTTGTGGTACTAGAAAAAAATCTTTAAAACAAATGAGATATGAAAATTTTACAAAATAAAACAATACGTGAAAAATCGATGAAGGACAATTTTGTTAATAAAAAATAAAATTTGTTTCCTAAGAAACTGCCTAAGTTAAATTAACTACTACATCTTTTTTTAGCGTTTATAAACTAAAATATTAGCTTAGACTTCTTTGCATATTACGATTATGCCATACGATGATAAAAAGTTTACTCAGAGTAATGAATCTACTTATTTATGTATATAAATAAATGATATATTTTTATAAATATTTAAACAATTTTGACAAGTATAAAACAAAGACGATTGTTACTGATTCTTATTCTCATAGCAAACCATTTAATTAAAGCCACACAAAATCCCAATGTTTGCGAAAGTCCAAAACAAGCAATTTCAACAAAATATTTGAACAAATGTATCCTCATATAAACAAATTTGGTTACTATATAAAGTGCAACATTGATTCAAAATTTTATCAGTTTCAATCAACTACCGTCAACTAAAAGTTACTTTTCGAATCTAAAAACTGAAGATTGAAAATGTTAAAATTAAACAATCGTTTGAAAGCATTTGTAAGCTGTATTTTGATGCTCGTGCAAGTATCACTGGTTTTGTCTAAAGGGCAAACACGTATTGTCGGTGGTAAGACCACCACGATTGAGGAAGCACCCTATTTATTACAGCTTCGTAGGGATGGAGCTTTGTATTGCGGTGCAACTTTAATATCCTCTGGATATGCTCTCACTGCAGCCCATTGCGTAAAATACATAGCCCCACATCGTCTTATGTTAGTAGGTGCTTCTTCAAAGTACAATGAAATTGGTGTATGGTCAAGGGTGAGCAAAATAATTATCCCTACAACTTACAGCGAGTCCACATACCATATGGATGCAGCTGTGCTGAAGCTAGAGACACCGATGACAGGACAATCCGTTAAGCCAGCACCTGAATGTGACGAGCCCTGGAAGACGGGTGATACAGTGCAACTGTTTGGTTGGGGTAGATTAGGTGAAAATAATAAGTTTTTGCCACTTCAACTGCAGACTGCAAATGTTACTGCGGTTGATCAAAGCGATTGTGAGAACCAATATCGCGGCAGAATGAAAGTAACAGATTCGATGTTTTGCGCTGCAGCTCCTGGAAAAGATGCTTGTTCGGGCGATTCGGGCGGCCCAGTCATGATTAATGGTAAACATTGTGGTATCGTATCGTGGGGTATCGGCTGTAGCCGTCCCGGTTCTCCTGGTGTCTATACTAGAGTGCCCTTTGTAGCGTCATTTGTAAGCACTGCCATGCAAAGTTAAAAACTTGAAAAATTAATGGGTCTTGAGCAATAAATATTTACATACTTAATTGAAATGTAATAATATGGAAAACTTTGTTTTATTTGAAAATACGTGAAAAAGTTTCACCACATTATCGCCAGATTTGATAAAATATTTACACGCATTTGATGATGTCCTTAAAATTAGTTTGCAATATCTGTGTTACTACTCCTGGTTTTCGGAGAATTACTGATGGTACTGTGAGAGAAATTTAAGTTTTAAGTTCGATAATATATGCGCATCTTGTAATATTAACTAAGTGGAATAAAACGCGTATAAATGAGTTCTCTTACAAATAATATAATAAAAATTTTAATATTTAGAACTCATTGAATACACAACACGCAGTATAAATTCAAAGGCTTCTTCAGGAATTAAGCTCACGCTTTTAAAGCTCTTCTTGTGTTTGATGTCAAGTGTTCTTCTTACTAGTATATCGCACAATTATTTTATTACGCACGGCTTGAATCGAACAAAGAAACATGCGCTTATCGTTCAGATGGTCGCCACTTCAACACCTGGCGAAGGAATATGTTTTTTAATTGTATGTATTTTCTTAAAAACAAGTTCTTAGCGCTTAATGAAATATTTGTGCAATAGACCAGTGTATAAAACTCTTGAAATCAAACAGAACAATCATTTAAAAAACGTGAAGTCAGTGCTCTCTGCAACAGTAAGATTTTCAATGACTTCTTAATATAAACATTTTTAAATCGGTGTTTGGAAGCGAATGTTTTTAGCATTATTAGCATCGTTTAAAATAATGAGCTAATATCCCAACCTTGAAAGTAGTCAAAAGTGTGTACTACTTAATTTTATTAGCATTTTACCTCATTACTTTGCCATCAAAGTTTTTACTGGGAGCATTTAAAGAATAAATACTTATAATTTGACTGAAGAACTACTTAATTTTATATGAGAAGTTTAAATTAAATATGTAAACAAATTTATACAAAAAATAAAATTTAGATATAATTTTTTTATATAAATTTAACGTATGATATTTAATTCTATTTTTCATAATTTTTTCATGTTGTAGTTTTGTATTATACCATGATTTTAATTATTTTATTAATAAAAGGAACTGGATATAAAACTATCTACAGTTTATTATATAAACGATTTCTTTTCTCATAACTAACTTTATTTACAATCTATCCATTTTGGCATAATAAGCAAATTATATAAATTTGAACAATTCACTCGCTGTTGTGCTCCAACGATGGTAAAAAATTCAGAAAAAAATATATACAAATTACTGTAAATGAATGACATATTAAAGAATATCAAAATTAGTTTTGACAATCGTTTTTATCGCCGTAGACATAAGCTTACCGGAAGTGTAAGTCAAGAATATGATATCGCTTGAGTTTTCTCATTTACTTAGATAGTATCGTCTGGCAAAGATATCGCCCATGGGTTGCACTAATAACTTTGTCGTTTAAGATAATTTGCGCTGAGCTTGTTTATTTTATTCTGTAGCATAGACAAGTAATGTTTATACTTTGCAATGTAAGATATATAAGTAGTTCACATTACCTTGTAGTCAATTATAAAAACTAGTATCTATTACCAAAATGTTTTGCTGGGTAGATTTACAAATGCTGATTATGATTATTTTTTAATTTTGACGAGTTTTATAGTCTGTTCATAATTTCCTATTATATGTACATATATAATATAAAAAATATTTTCATTCTTTCTTTTTACTTATTTTCAAAGTTCATGAACAGACTTCTTCTCATCCTTTGATTTGTGTACTTACTTTTGTAGTTTTTGTCAGCTTTAGTACATTAAAACAAATAGAAAGAAATTTAATGATTTTTTACGTTTTTTTTCATATATTTTCAGTAAATAATTTAACATTGTTTAATTCTCACGCAAAGAACTATTGTTTTTTTTTTGCTTTTTTCATTTTGTATAGTGTATTTAGTTTATATTCGTTATTATTTGATTATTATTCATTAATAGTTGGTATTAATAAATAATAATATTAATAGTTATAAATAAATAATGAATGATTGAAGGAATGAACTATGTTTATTACATATAATAATTATAATTATTTTGTTGTAGTTTTAAATAAATTTTACTGTTTGCCAGTTCCTTGCTATTTTTTATTTATTTATTTGTTAATATCATAATTATTGGTTTGGTTTATTTGTTTTAATCTTTATCTTTTTTTTTTGGTTTTTAATGCTAAATGTTTGCTCAGTTTAAACATGTTGCTTTTTTTAAATTATTTTTTATGTATATTTATTTCCTTCTAATTCGTTTTTTGCTATTAGTATTTAGTTAATTCAATTATGACGTTATTTTTTATGAATTACTTTAATTTTAATATAATATATTTATGTATTTATTAATAATTTGTGTATGTATAATATTTAAGTTAATTATGTTGATATTTTTTTAATATTTTTGCATTTTTATATTTGTTTTCTTACTTCTGTGGCAGTGGTTATTTAAAGTAGAGTATAATTTTATATTTTGTTCTTTTATTTATAAATTTGTGTACTCGATAAAGTTGTTATCACAAAATGTTTATGGCCATTTAACTAAATGTAAACTAGGATTAATTGTTTGAATTGCTTAAACAAGAACTTGAGTGTTTCATTTTCTACAGAAAAAATCTCGTTGCAATAAGCAATCGTAAGTAAATCTCACGACAGAGTATATAATTTTCTTACATTAAACCTGACAGAAGTCTAGGAAAAAATTTTCAAGTCAAGAAATTGCTAAAGATCAAAACTACAGTGAACAAAAAAATTGTAAAGCACTTGAAAAAGCTTTGAATAACGAACTTGCAATATTAAATAGAGCGATGGAACAATTGGTACCCAACTACTTTGAAGAATTATTAAATTGGGTTTTAGATAGAACTGATCGATCCTGAAGGTGAAGAGAAGATTGCAAAGTCTTGAAAACATTGTGGGCCAAAATCGAACTATTCTAAAGTATTACATAACTGTGCTAAGATTGATGATAAATGTTCACTACATTATTAGAGCAAGGATCAGAGCATGAAAAAATAACACTCTTGCCTTTTACTGTTTGTGCGAGGATCAGGAGGAATTGGCAGCTATTGAATGCATTATCTATTAATACCACAGTCTAAGGCGGACAGATGATTGCACAGAATATTTTAGAAAGCAATCTCAAAGCTACGTCACGGAAATTAGGTGGCCAACAACATGCTGTGTACGGTAGAGGTAAGAAAAATTTGGTGAGGCATTCCAAATCTTTAGATTCGTTAGTTGTTGGAGGGATTACATATTATGATCATCATAACTATTTTATCATACTGCAGTCATGAACAATATTCTTAAATTGATGCATTTTTAGACAGCGTCCTTATTTGATACCATTTTGTGTTTGCATTGTAAAATATTATGCTTGTATACAATATTAAATAGACTATTGTATTTTTCAGTGAGCGTGCAAAGAGTCCACCTGAAAAGTGAAAAATTATAAGCACATGAACTCTGATGGTTTAATGTTAATTAGCTTTTCCTAAAAGAACAAGCGAGCATAAGCCACAAACTCAAGCCTGTTGGAACTTTAAGTAATTCCATTAAATAATGTAGTTAGTTTATAAGCCCTTTCAAATTAAATATGTTAAGTGGCCATAGGTATTCCATTTTGTGTTTTTTAAATATTAAACAATGTATTGTTGCTGTTATTGCTATGAAATTTGGAAAGTTTCACACAAATTAAAATGAAATTATAAACAAAATGCCTGTTAAACAATAATTTACAAATAACATATGGGCTTTAATGTATGCATAATCAACATATTTAGTTACAATTCTAAACAATAATCAACATTTATCTTAATAGAATAAAGTGTATAGTACAGTTGTGTGCTAAATAATAGCAGCAGTGTGCTATATGTATGTAAAAACTAACTATGTTTGTATGTAATGCTAAGCCATTAGTGCTTTGAAAAGAAACTGTAAACACTTTAATGATTTTCACAAAATGAAAAAAATAAACAAATAAAAATATCTTTTATTATTTTACTCACAGTTGGTAAAATAAAAACATTAAAAAAATTTATTAAATGGGGATTTGAAAAGATGAAAATTTTCGTATAATTTTCATGCCATTTTCCTCAGTCTCATTTTATTTGTCCAGGCTACGATGATTGATTTTCTTATCTAAAGTCCTGATTTTATTTGAATGTTTATTTTATGAGAAATGGAACGAACATGCTCTATAATGAATTTTTATTTCTTTTGGTTTTTAATAAAGTTTTCCCTTTTTTTTGTGCTGTAAACTTTGCTTTACAACATTAAAAGCCCTGAGCATTTGGTCTCCAAAAAGTTTAGATCTTCTTTTAATCGGTGTTTCATTTTATTTTCATTTTAAATGAACACTTACATACCAAATTGTGTATAAAATTATTTTTATTTTTAATAAAATCCCCGTTGAAACTATTTTAAAAGGCAACTAGTTAAATTAAATGATTGTGGAGTGAATAAGAAATTTCATCTTGGAAGAAGAGTATTTTGTCTTATATTTTTATAGGATAAGTCAAACGCTTCATGAATAATTTTATTGAGATAAAAATGAAGCTTCTGATTAATACTGATGCGTCCGTGAATAAATTGTAAGCCTCCGGACTAACATATACACAGTCCACTGGTTTAAGGGGACATTCTTACAATAATTACTATTAAAATAATTTTTATAAAATTATATAGTAAAATATAATTAAATTTCAGTTTCCATAATTCAGAAATCCATAGAAAAATTTGATGTTTTTCATATGGGTTTTCCAGACGAGTCGAAGTTTAATTCCATTAATGGGTGAAATAATGTGCGATTCTTTTTCTAATGACGTTTGGTCACAACAACTTCATGTGTCATAAAGTACCGCATTTAAATATTTTTACACCTCAAGGTTAAAGGTTAAATTATTTTTTGTCGCTCCTAAAAGTTACAGAAAATATTTTTTTAAGTTTAATTCTATTTTTCTCTTTTAAAAAGAAAGTGTTGGCTTGTTCCTTTTTTGCAAGCTCAATACGTTTGATTTTGTGAGACACCCACCTACGAGTACATACGTGCTCGGTAAATTTGGAGGAATTTATTTTTTATTTTTAGTTTAATTGGGGTTGAAACAATGTTAATATTTTCACAACAAAAATATTTGACATGCTTTGGGCGATATTTGCTCCCTCCCTACTGCTATCTAATTTAAGTTTGCAAAAGTCTTTTAGTATTTTATGCAGAAGCTTCAGGAAAAATTAAAATTAAGTTGAACTAAAAATTTATGTATGATGCACATAGTTTAGGCACAGGATTATAAATTTATAAATTTTCTTTACAGATATAGTTGAACTAAGTACAATATACTATTCTTAAAAATTATATACATATATTAGAATCAACTAAATCTGGTCTATAAGATGTACTATAAATTAGAAAACAAAACTGAAACGTTAATTTTTAAAACAAACTTGTTCTGAAAATAGTAAATTATTTTTTTTTATTTTGGCATAATTTCAAAGGACTGAACAAGCTCTTATAATTATTAAAATTTTTAGTTTGCTACCACTTATTAACTTAAAAATCGGTATATTTTTAAACAAAAATCTGTTTCATTCTTTCTTAAATATTAGAATTTTAAACTATTTTTTTAAAAATATCTTTTCAAAATAAAATTAAATAACAAGTAAATCAGACTTAACTGATATTGAATAACTATTCTTGAATACTATAAAATTTTTCTTTTTATTTCCAACATTATTTTCTTCATTCGCTTAACGCACAGTGTAAAACGTAATTGTAAAGATTTTGTGTAAAAACATTTGTTTTTGAAAGTTTTATTTTGTGAAAAGACACATCTAGAATATTTTTCGTTAAAAAATTTTTGCGTGGCCCTGAGTATATCTACAGAAGAGTGAAATTCCCGGCCCTAATTTTTGCCTCATTCTATAGATTTGTGCTTTTGCTTTAGGATCTGGTTGTCTAGCTGTTTTATCAAAGATTTTTTATTTCTTTTTAAGTATATCATTTCAGTGACTAACGTCGTATTGTAAATCATTTAATTGCTTTTTCTCTTAAAAATGTTATGGTCAAACTGCATGTTAGTAGAGAATACTTCAGAAGTTCTAGCAGCTGCTATTAAATAGCAGTATATTTTCTTTTTTTATGTATTGAAAAAATTGATGTTGTTGTATTAATTAATACAATTTTATATGTTGTTGGTTTTTTCTTCAAAATCTTTACAATTGAATATAACACTGTTGTGCTGAATATTGTGCTTATAATTTTGAAGTTTTCTTGCTTAATTAAGATACATTTTTGTATGTCCTGTTTCAAATATCTCTAAGAGTTTTCATGTATTTTGGCTTCTACCATATTGTTTTACATTCTCTCTTAAATTTCCTTTGCTTAGTTTTAAATTATTCTTTTGTCATTTTATGTAGTTATGCATGTAATTGGTTTAATAGTTTATTAGTTAATAGAATGTATGAGAAACTTTAGATTTTCTTTTTGTTAAAGATTTTTTTTGCTTTTAATTTTGTTAATTTTCTAATTTTTGTAACTAATTTATGTAGAATTACGATATGACACAATGATATAAGACATGTTTTTTTTAATTTTATTATTATTTTTTTTATTAATTAATAGCTTATAATAATTATTTTTATGTATAATAACTAAGCAAGCTCAGAGCGAACATTAAATTATGTGTTTTATTAAAAAAAGTTGAAAATTTTGTAGGCAGCAGTCTACAAATTAAATTAAATTAAATATTACAAAAATTAAAAAGTTCTGAAAATAAATGTAAAGCAATTTACTTAAGTGATACACACAGGCACATGCGCACACAAATAGCAAACATACTACATACCTACAATAAGTATGTAGTTGTAGTTTGTTCTATTTAAATGCCCCATTCTTAATTTGTTAAGTTGTATTTTTTATTTATTTTTTATAACGAAAATCAATTAATCCACCGCCACTCGTTTCACTTTTTTTGCTTCTTTGGGTTTCCTGATCCATTTTAAATCTATTAAAAACATAATTTTATATGCATTTGATGAGTTAATTTATTTGCAGATGCAGTTAATAAAATGTATTTATTTAGTTAATTTTCCCCAAACATTCTTTTTAGGAAATGCTATTATGCATCGTTTCTCTCTAATTACATTAATTAAACTAGTGTTGTGGTATGTATTGTAGTTTATACTGTTTGATAACACATATGTGCATTCATACTTGCATATGTAGAAGAGTGGGGTTTGTTTATGTATTAAAAAAATTAAAACATGAATAATTATCTCAATATTTAACTATACAGAATTCTATATGATGACAGTAACCACGGACAATGCAATAAAATGTCGACTGACAGAATCGGAATATATGAATAAAGTCCTTATTTTTTTGTGTGGAGATCAGATAGGTAAGTAGCATTTTTGTTGATATAAAAATTGTTTTGAAAGAACTTTTTTGTATAAATCTTGCCTCCTAACCACTTAGTATATTTAAGACAATGACCTCTTGGCTTATATTTTTGTAATACTCGGCGACCAAAAAATTGTTTGTGAAGTTCTTTGTCTACTAACACAATTTTTTTTTTCATTTAATTTATATATTTTCGCGGGGCAAATCGATACAATTAGATGACGCAATAAGACAGAGATACATAAATTGCTCATTTTTGATGTTTTAAGTAAAGTGCACTTTTATGCCAAAAAGGAAAACTCCCAAGTGGAACATCGTGAACAAAAATCGTGTTTTCTCAAAGCACATTTCGAAGCAAGAAGGACAACAAGAAATACTTCAAGCGATGCAGTGATTCGCGCTGCGATATATATTTATGGTTAAAGTGAAGTCATATTATTTACAAAATAGCTAAATAATAATAATATATTACTATTAAGGCATAATGTTATAAAATTAATTCAATTACACATGATCATATTAAGGTAAATTACGAATGAACATTAATTGGTGAAAAATATTGTCATATATTATGTTTTTTAAAAGTTATATTACATATATGCATATGCATTATATATGCATCTATAAATCAAGGTAAAAATACATTTGAAATATTTAAAAGCAACATTTATTGTTTGCCTCAACTTTTTTATAAGTTATAAGGATAGCTACTGTAACGATGTTATAAACGTTTGTTTCCTTTGAAACTTTATCACATTTGTTTTGAAGTTCCTTAGATCTGATACCAAGTGCTCAAGGTGAGAGCATTCTTTATCATAAAACAAACGTAATTATACAGGAACAATGCCATATTACATATAAACATATTAACAAGCAATAGCTGCTTCAAAACAAATCTTAAATCAAGAGAAACTTTTGCTATTAAAGTGCTATTTACACAATCCAGTCAATCAGATTTAAAAGTAATCATTCAAAAATTTGAGTGCTTTTATATGAATTTTGTACTTGTTCTTATTGCGAATAAAGACAAGAGCCAAAAGACCTTCTAATTGAAACTTTTTAACTTTTTTGTCTAATGGCCAACGTAAATAAAAGTTATAACAAAAACTTGGGGCAAATATTCGTAAACGATTGAGATCCCAGCAAGGTGAATTTAAAGTCCTATCTAAGCTGCAATTTGGCGTCAATAATTCAAAATTTACAAAGATGGACTTACGCTGTTATTGAATATTTTTGAAATGCGTATATTGATAAAATATACGCAAAATACATATTAATTCCTGCTTTGAACTTTGAACAATTGTAACTGGAAAAAATATATATTAGTTGACATTCATGGCATTTTTGGTTTTGCGAATTTTCTTTTACTAAATTATTCTATTTCAAAAAAAAAAATATTATTTTTTAAATATTCCCGTTAAATGTTATTTTTTTGTAATTTTTATAATGATCATTTAATCTGTACAGCACTTTTCATTTTAATTTCAAATAATTTAGTATTATATTTTTATGTGTGTTGAGTCGTTCAACGATTAAAGCTTAAAAAACCAATATTTTTTTTATTTTATGTGTTAATAAATATTTTTTAAAGTTTTTTTTTGTGATTTTTATCACTACTAAACAAAAAAGGCATAAAGTAAATTGAGTTTAATTTTTAGTGGTAGTGGTAGTTTCTTTCTTTTTTTTTTTTTGATTTTTCATATTTTTTATTCTAATTTTATGTCTAACCGGTAATGTATGATTTATGCATGTAATGTAATGTAATAAGTAGCTAGTTAGTTAGTATAATGTACTTAGCAACTAATTATATATAAATTTAATATAATTAATGGCAATAATTATAATTATGATTCCAATACACAATTGACATGAAATACACTAAATCATAATTATTTTTCTTTTATGGTCATCATCATCATTATCATTGAAACGAATATGTTTTCATTAATAGTAATATTTATAATTTGTTATAAGGACACCTACAGAATACAAAATAAATAATTTTAATATTTAAGTTTGGTTTTCATTTACTCCTTTGCTAAGCTAATATATTTTTTAGGTTTCATTTTTTTCTCTTTGGTTTGGGAACTACAGCCTACTCTTAGTACAGTTTTTAACAATTCTTTCTTTTTTTTTTGTTTTCTTCATTTTGTTTTAAATGTTTATTTTTTTAAATACAATAAATAAAAAACTAAAATTAAAAAAAATTCTTTGTATAATAAAAGTACTCAATATAATGAGCTGTTCATGCAAACTAAGCAATCGAAGTGCGTGAACAATTTGTATCAAAACTGCTCAGTTATTCGAGTGGTTTCCATACATATTTTCTACCCAAGTCGATTGCTTCGATTTTATGAACAACACATAAGACATCTAGTATGTATGGTACGTGTTTTAATGTTAGAGACTCTCGGAGAAATCTAATTAATGTCAACCGATTTATTTTCTAAAAATTTGTTGGTTTCTTTCTGAAGCAGACTTTTGTAGCATTAATAGTGGTTCAATGTTCATGATGTTAAAAAGAACTTGTTAGTATTATAGAGCACACCCACGGACTTCATGAGTTTCTTTCGTACAACGAACGCTCATGAGTAAAAAAACTTACTCATGCAAAATTATCCCAGACCGTGTTGTAGTCTTGTAGTCACCAATTATCAACTGACTTCGGAATTATCTACCTACATGAAACTGGTGTTGCATACTGAAATCATGTGACACTAAACATAGTTTTGCCTAAAGTGCAATGCCTTCGTATTTGAGCTTTATTCAAAAAACTCATTTAGTAAGATCATCAAACTATTTCAACAAATTAAATTAAAATAAATGATTTTTCTAATAAAACTCCAACAACGCATGTGTATTTCAATACCAGTGACCAAAACACAAGATTAAGTATGTGCAAAAGCAATATATCACCTAATCAGAAGCAAACTGTGTGAATTACACAGCGCACACAATTAACAAATAGACGAAAATAGTTTGCAAAAAGAATTGAAGCAATTAATTGTACAATGTTCGGAATACTTTGCCGCACTTTATTGTTTTGCTTCGTTCGATATTTTTTTATATAATTTTTGCTTTTGATTACAAACTAAAGAACTGAAATAGAACATGGAAAAAATTTTTGTTTGTTTTTTATCGTATTGCTGTTTTTCAAACATACTACAGAATTGACTTTTAATTTACAACGACGTTTATGCTTTGACTTTCAGTTGCACGTTTTAGGCAAACATCTTTGATAGAAGACTTATAATTTAAATGCGTTTGATCTAAAACGTACGCCTGGACGATTTCGATACAAGTCTCGTGCAGAACCTTAGAAGAATTTATTAAAATTTAATGAGTACAAATGCATACACCTACATAATATGAAATTATTTCACGTTGTGCATTGAACACCTGTAAGCATTAGAAAGGACGTCACTGGCATATATTATTATTCATGTGTTTTTATAATTGAAAGGTTTTTGAACTAATTTTCAAAATCAAAATTTCTAACTAACAAAATTTCGCAACAACTAGATTATTTTACCAAATATTTTGCATAAATAATTGTTAAGGAAATAAAATAAAGATTTCAGACAAAACATAATGTCCTCTGAATTGACGGCTTAATTTATTTAGATCTGTGTGCTTTTTTAATTAAATCTCCCAAAGTGTTTATATTTGTATGGGTGTACTTAGTGTAGTGTATGTGTAACATTTGTCTTTTTTCTTTTGCTACGTTAAAATTAACAATTAAAAACTGATAAACACAGATTATAACAATTAATAACAATTGAAGTGCTTAACATTTAAACACTTCATTCTATAGTAAATCATTAAAGTTGTATCAATTAATTAATTTATGAATCAATAATACAATATATTTGTTACTAATTAAAATCAATAGATATAGTAATTATTTATACATATTTTTTTATTTTTGCTTTTGAAATACACATACAAATCACAGGTGTGTAAATGTATGAAATGGAATAATGTTTCTTATAATTTTTTTGTTTTCTTTTGGAAAATAATTAACTTGTACTGTTGGTTCTATATGTTTATGTTGTTTTGCTATGTGAGTATGTACCTTGAATAATTTTAAGTTTCTCTAATATTTTTATCAAATTTGTGGAAATTATTCTTTAATTTTATTTTTTGTCAAAGTTCATAAACATAATTGTAAAGTAAGTGGTTGTTGTTAATAGTTGTTTGTATTTTGTATTGCTTTATTGGCTTGATATTTTTTTTTTCATTTATTACTAATTTAATTTTTTGTTTTATTAATAATTCTGGATTTGGTGTTGAAGGAGGGTCTTTTGTTTTATCTATTTATAATTAGGAAGGACTTTTACTTTATACACATGTATTTCCCACAGAAAGTGCATGAATTGACTTAAGAATTTATTAAAAATTTTATTTCAAAACTATTTGAATTTTTTTGAAAAAAGATATCGAGACCTGCCTCGAATAATAAATTTAATAATTATTTAAAATTTTATTTTATGTAGTCCGTTAAATGTAATAGAAAAATCTCTCATAACACAAATAAATGTTGGTATAAAAATGTTAAATTATTTGCAAAATTACAAATATAACAAATTTAGAATTTTTTTAGCTTTTAGTTTCAAAGCAAGTGGAAATTAACCACTTTCACTAAAACCCTAAAAAATTTAATTTATTTATAAAAAAATTAAATTAGTGAAAAAGCTCAAAATTGCAAAAATCGCGAACTGCTGCTTTATCGAAAGATTAAGTTTGAACTCTTTGTATATCACTACAATTGAAAAATATTTTAAAAAGCTAAAAAGAAACAACATTCAAAATTAAGGAAAAATTTTTAAAAATTTGGAAAAAGTTTCGAAAGTCCAAAATAACGCCATAATTTGCATTTTGATGAAAACATAAACTAAATACTGTTATGTATTTTCATTATACACTATTTTATGGCAAACGCAAATAAGGATTATTTTCATATGTTTTAAAACATAGTAACATATGTATGTATGTATGTACATACTTGTGGGTTAAAGTAATTCGTAAGCGGGCAATTGCTTGATACAAATGGTGTTAGTGCTCACAACTATTTGAAGGAAAAATCGAATCGCTTTATGCTATTCCGATTACTTTAAGATCCAGGCAGAGAGCGAAACAAAGCCATTTGACATCAACAACTCATCGTCGACTTAGGCGTTTGCTTATGAAAACCACAGTGGAATTATCTTAATCGCGTTGTGTGCTTCGTTGATTTTCGTGCTGATGGATATGAGCACTCCGTGATTATGTTGTAGATAGCTGTTATACATATTTATAATGCTAAATTTCCTTTGGTTTTAATAGGACTTAAAATAATGAAACAAACATAGTTTTTTTGGAGTTCAATGACACGTTTCTTTCAAATGGTTCAATAATTAATCTTGTATCAACTAGTGCTGGCAAATTTAGGAGTATCGAGTACTTGCCAGTTTTTCAATACTTAAAAATAATTACTCGATTCTTTTGTGTCTTTTTGTATTTTTACAATTAAATCGAGTACTCGAACACATCAGTAAAAAGAAATAATACTAAATACTATATTTCTTTAAGTTTGCAATTTCATACACTTTCCTGCGTAGAAAATATTTCTTAAAATCAAAATTAATATTAGACATTTTTTCAAATTGAGTGCCTTAAAATGGATGTTTTTTTATAATTAAGATTTCTACAATAATGATTAAATTTCTAATTGATTTTAATGTTTTGTTTAGGATGTGCAGACCGATATAATGAATAAATTCTATAAATACTATTTGGTTAAGATTTTTTTAAATCCTTTTTTTCGAATGATTAGAGACATAGATTTTCGGAAAATATTTTTATACGAATATTGTTTCTTTATTTTTTGGAACATATAGTATAGATGTATGTATGTATTTAATATTGTGTATGTATAATTATTACTAATTATTTATCTTTTCGGTTTTAGAATATAATATTGGTCGTAGTGTTTTTTTTTTGTTTAGTTCAAGCTGTTATTTCGCTAAGAGTTTTGGGTGAGTTTTGAAATAACGATTAAAATTTAATACATTGCAGTTAATTTATGCTTAAAAAAAGAGATTAAAAACAATTTCGTATGAGGAAGGTTATTAGAAAGATAAAGAAAAGAAATATAATGCACTTGATATATTTGTCTAAATAGCTAAATTAGAATAGTTTTAACTTGCAGCTGTTATGTCGTTTTTGTTATTAATATTTGTTACAATATTGTTTCTTCAAATTTTTAGTGTTTTAGTTTCTGTTTTTGTGTTGTTGTAGAAAATATTAGTTTTATGGATTTGAAAATGTCTTGTTTCAGTTTGAAATGTTACATTGTCTTTAATATAATTAGTTTAATATTGGTTTCTTGTATCTTCTATTATAATTTATATATTATTAAATGCATTCAATCAACCTTTTATTGTTTGTTTGTATTATTTAGCATCAATTCTGTTTTTTATTAATGCCTTTAGTTTGTATTTGCAGATTGTTTCCTTGTTTTATACTTTACTTTTTATGTAAAATTCAATAGAATACTGTTGGGGTTTCTAGTTACAAACATATATATTTTTCAAGATTTTGTATATATTTTTATATAAATATTATTATTTGTAGTTTTATATAAAAAAAGCATATTGTATTTTTTTGTGTAGACAAAAATGCAATAAATATTTTTTTACTGTGCATAATGAAATTACCTCATTGACTTGCATCCTGTTAAAACCTTCCATTCATTCATCGAAGAAATTGGAAAAACAAAATCTTAAGTTACGTGTACAAGTGGTTACTGTTGAAGCAACTTGTTGTGGAAGTTTGGTTTGCGCAACCTTTGTGATACATTCACTGATTATTTCACGTTTGTTTTCAGCGACCAAAAGTATTTTCATATATCGGGCTACGGTTGCGGCAAACCGAATTTTGATGAACAAAAAAGTTGGACAATGTCCAGCAGTCGAAGCAACATTTTTCTGCCTTATTGGATTTGACATTTTTCATATTTAAAATAATATTTATTTTTAAATAATTATTTTATGAACTTTAAATTTCAAGTTAAATAAAAAACACTGAAACATGTTAAATCAACTTGATGAAAATTTTAAAATAATTAAAAAGATCCAAGCAAAGTCAAACACTAACATCCTTATGAAAAAAAAATAAAAGAGGTTGCTAAACCAATGTTAAGAAAAATTCCTTAAAGTTTCATGCAAAAACGATTGTTACCTTAACACACGTCATGTAAACCGATATTAACATTAAATATTTAAAGCAGCTACCCACCTACTTTAAAGGGATGTTAAAATTTAATGACCGGAATTGGTAAAATAAATTTTTATTTTATGTGGCTTCTCCCTTCCAGATGAGCACTTCAAAAGGAAATATCGTTTTAGCAAGGAAATAGTAAGAAAGATTACAAAATTTATAAAACCGGACATTGAAGACTGCAGCGTATGTGGAACGTCACCAGAGCTGCAAGTTTTGGTAGCTTACGTTGCTGGGAACGAAGGGAAATAAGTAGAAAATTCCGTAACAGTTGTTGCCCACAATGTAACATTTGATATGGTGTTAGGCAAGAACACGCGTAAGATTCGTCGTAGACACCGGCTTACAAATACTTCGAGAGCATTTATTTCCCTACCGGCAGCGTGCCATGTTTCGCACCCGTACAAAACAACGAATTTTACACAGGCCTCAAAAATTTTGAGTTTAGTGCGCTTAGAGATGAATGCTGATCGCCAGACTTAATAATGGTAGGATTAAAAATTCTTGAAATCCACCTAATCCTCCCACTACCTTGATCAGAAAAAACTGTATAAAGATATACAAAAAAGTAAATAAGAAAATGTATGGCCCTTAAGGAAAAAATAACAGTAGAAGTATATAATTTCATTATGCACTGTTTCAGACAAATTATATTTATAATGAAAAGTCAGTTTCAAAAATATACATTATATGTAAAAGTTGGTTTTACTTTAGTATTTTAATATATTATTTTACTTTTCTTTTGCTTTTTAGAAATATTTTAGCATACATTTTATACAACAAAAGGGTCATAAATAGTCAAGTTTATAGAAAAGTTTTATTGTTTTATGTACATGTACAAATCGTAGTTTATAAATGAAAGATTTGTTATAGTCCGTATGTATAGTTAATAACTTTGGTTTAGGATAAATTTATATGTAGATAGAGGTAGCGACCAAAAATTAGTAATAAAACTCAGTTATACATTTTTTTATCGTATAAATTTTTGTAGGAAAAAAAAACCCAAAACGTTTTACGAGTTTATAAGAAGCTTTTGGTATTAAATATTTATTATTAATTTGTTTGTTAGTGCATCTTTAAGTTTTTATGTATTTTTACGATGTCTGTATGTTTATATTATATATTTAAATATTTTTATAATAAAGTATTAATTTGTAAATTCAGCTTTTTATTCGGTAATGAATTTGAAATGAAAAACTTGTTATATTGTTTATATGATGCGCGTTAAAATGAGGTTACTTGTGTTCTTTTTATGCACAAATTCTAAAATTGTTTGAGTTCAGTTCCAGTTTATATTGGTGAAATATTTTTCATATAATGCACAGCGGAGATCAGGCTTACCTTAAAAATGAATAATTTCTTTTATGAAACAGAGTAAATTGCATTCAAAATAAGTATGATTGAAAAATCATACATAAGTCTTGAGTGTGGAATAATATCATCATAATTTTTTTTTATGTAAATTATATTATAGTTATGAATGATGACATAATTGTCATAAAGTGTTTGTTATATGTATGTACATAGTATAGTAACTAAAAATATGTCAAAAAACTTGGCTATATTTTTTATATTTTTATTCGCTTTCTTCCAAAAAGGTTTTGATCTTCAAAGTGGAAAAGCATAACTGGAGGCACAAAACGCAGTATGACTTGTTTGAGTCAGATTCTATGTATTGAAAGTCGTTTCAACAAGTATCAGTAACGTGAAAATATTTTGAAAAAAAAGCAGAAGTAGTGAAATATTTTATACGGTTATAAAGCAGCACCACCAGACAGGCAAAAAAAACTAAATAGAAAAAAATAAGCAACGGGAACAATCTTGGAAAATACTTCCTCATATAAAATATAAATTTTCCGAATAACTTTGTTGAAGGAAACAAACATTGCCAAACAAAAAAACACAAGCTATATCCTTCTCCTATTTTTCGAAGTGGATCAAACTTAAGCCTACTCTATTTTTTAATCCTGCTATTTCCAGACTAATAGTTTAGTATACTACACTATGAGGACTGTGAGGTTCAAATATGTAATTATCTGATAAAATTTTAAGATACATCAATACTCAGAAGGGCACGACTAAGTCTAATGCATTGTTTTATATTGCAAGTAACCATATCACTTTAACGCGTATCTTATACGTAAGAAAGATGGAGCCTGTTTGGAATGAGAGTTTGAAAAAGATTTGAACAGAAGTAATAAATGAAGTAATTAACACAAAACTAAAATTAAAAGAGACTTATAGATTTAATTTCAATTATGCATCTATTAATGATGATAATGCATATGCGTTATGTATGTATGTATGTAACTATTTTAATTTAATTGTTTATTAAAATATGGATTGCCACATAATCAGTTTGCCTTGTTTAATTAGTTTTATTTTATTTGTTGTTCTTGTTAATTTTGTATCTCATTTTATATAGTAATAAGCCTATTGAAAATTCGTTTATTCGTTCATTTGTAAAATACTTCATACTGTTAATTCTTTTCATATTACGACTGATATTATATTAAGCTGAATTTCTTGCAGCAAGTTAAATTTGATGCGTACGTGAGCCAGATAGTAATATAAATGTTTTATATGTATTACTCTCTCTCTCTCTCTCTCTCACACACACACAAAATCTGAACTGCGGTAAGAAAACTGGCCCAACGTAAGTCCGGTCTCAGGGAAAGTCTTAGAATAATTATACTCATTATTATGTTTAGTGTTAATTATATTTAATAATAATTTATGTATGTAGTCAGTTCGTTTTATTAAGAAAATTTTAATTAAACAATTTATAATTTAATTTATTTAAAAAAAAATATATATATACTCGTATATTATTATTTGCTGTAATAATTTGTATGAATTTATTTAAATACATACATTTATATATAGTCTTGTTTAATTAGTTTTAACTATTATTATTAATAATATTGTTTTGGATTTTTATTTGTATTATTGTAAATTTGTTTTTATTTGAAATTGTAAATGTGTAAAAAATGAAATCTTTGAAATTTGTTTTGTTTTACATTTAAAAAGAAGTTTTAAAAATTATCAATAATAAAACAAAAATTATTGTTTATTCTCTTGTTGGGTTTAATTCGCTTTTGTATTGGTGTGTATTTTGCGTCTGTATGTAGGTGGACAATATGCCGTACACTTACATCAGGGTATTTTAGATCGGAAATGAATTGAGCTGCTGATGAATACAAGGAAAATAAGGATACGGAAATGGCTATTATACAAGTGTACATCAGTTTATTGTTGATAAGATCAATGTATGGTACATGTTAGCAGTTGGAAAGGGAAAACTATTATCGTAGATCTCAAGCAAAAGCTTAAAAGCTTTAAGGTACTTAAAAGATGTGAAGCAAAAAGTGCATTATCATCCACTTTATTCCAAGAGAAGCATAACTAAGCTTTTAGAAATCCTAAAAAATGCGGTCCTGTTTAGCCTAGATTATTGCTTTTACTTCTTCAAAGTCAATAAAACCTTAACACATTTTAAACAAAGTTAAAATTTTATTGATATGCAATTGCAATCTTTTATGATTTATTGAATGTTTTAAATTATGTGAAGTTCTTAAATTCAATTGAGTTAAAATTTTAATATTTTATTACAAGAAAAAATTCAAAGGTTTACTTTATAACATGAACAACACTACTATTTTATTACTATGTCAGATATTTATTTGTTCAAAGTTCAGAAAGTTATTTCTTTTTATTAAGCCGACTTTATATAAAACACAAGCTATATATGCTGCGAAATTCTCGCCATTTCCACGGGATCTTACTTCGTGGCAATGGGACAACTTCAAAATAAAATTTCAAATAAAAAAAGTGCTGCCAAAAGATCTTTCGAATACAGAACCTTCTTCTTTTTTGTTTTTTTATGGATGTCAGCTAAAAACGACTTAAAGTTTTTGTTTTGCTTAAAGATAACGTTCTGATATTTTTTCCTTTCCTTCCATATAAAAGTGACTATTCAATGATAATTGTTTACGAAATGACTGGATGAAATTGTATGTGTTTCTTGTCTGATTAGTGTGTTTTAAGTGTTTTTAACATGCCTGCCTATTTTAAATCATCATATTCATCACTGCCGTTTTTCGATTCGCCAGAATGAAAAGCAGCAAGAGCTGATGAGCGATGATGATGATGATGATCGTTATTAGAACCACCAACTCCGCTACTACTACCACTACCACTGCCACCATTACTAGGCACATCAAAAGCATCTAGAAATGGATTAGTTGCGGCATATTGAACACGATACGTACCTAAAGTATGATAATTGCCAGCACCATTGCAACCCGTCGCCGAGGCGGATGCGCTAGTGCCATTGCTATATTGTCTCGAGGTAGTGCCATACAAAGAACTTGAATTTGAATATGATGAAGAGGCATTGGAGTTGGTATAGAAATCATAACTACTGGTAGAACCAGTCATTGAACTAACACCACTACTACTGGCCGTACCAGTAGCTGTCGATGTCCCTGAAGTATACCCAGTGCCTCTTCCTTCAGCTGCGTGTGTGGATGCAGCCGAGGAAGATGTATTAAATAGTGTAGCACCGGTTATACTGCCACTACCACCACCATTACCCGAACTATGTTTGGGTAAAGTGCCATACACATGCATTGCACTTGTGTGAGTGCCATTCGTACCGTTTGTACTGAATAGACTGCTACCATATGAACGATGCTGTGATTGTTGTTCTGAGCTTGCTATTGACTTATTGCTAATATGACTACTACTTGCTACACTGTTTCTAATGTCATTATTATATGTTGTTGCAGATGATGTGGTGGATGTTGCTAATGCCGATCGCCCCGAGTCATGTTCTGAGGCCAAGCTATCGAACAGTTTACGGCCTGTCGTAACAATTGATGAGGATCCGGATGACGTTGATGAAGATGATGACGATACTGCACACGATGAGGATTCTCTTAAGCTACCACTTACTTGTCTAGATGGCGAAGATGTTTTTTCCGACTTTTCCAAATTATATTTTCCCACTCCCGACTTACTACCACTCGTCAAATGGTAAGTGCCCCGGGGTATGGTATCATTCCCGGGTGGCGAAGGTGAATCGGGTGACTTGATGGGTGTGAACTGTACCCGAGGCTCTCGTTTTAAATATTTGGACATCAGTTGTGTGGTAGTCATGGCTTGTGACTGGGCCAACAAGGCATTTGTCGAGGCTGATGATTTGTAAGAGATCAAATCATCCGAGTCGTCCGAGGAGGTTGTTGTGGCCGAAGTGCCCGTCGATCCAGCACTCAATACAGTGGCCTGCGATGAAGATGACGATGATGTTGCACTTGATTTATTACGCATTGCTTTATAGTCCTCGGTCGACAGGGCTGATGATGTTTTATCGGCCGCAGTCGCGTATGCTGAGCGCAGTTTAAACGCAGAATCCCCAAATTTATTGTTGCCGCCGCTCCCCACACCGTTATTGTCATCGTCGTTTTTGGTCTGAGTTTTGTGCGGTTCATAGAAATCAACTCCCTTGCGACTGGTTGCTGCTGTTGCCGTTGTTGTAGCGTTAAATGATGTTGATGCAGCATATTGTTGATTGTTATTATGTATGATATTTATATTATTGGACATAGACGTTTTATCGTCACTGGAGTAGTCTTTGTCGGGTTTTCTTTGACTAAGCGAGTAAGAACTGATCGATTCTTGGATATTGATCTGTTTAACGGATGATGGTGACACTCCGCGTTTAATTGTGTCAGTACCTGTAGCAAATAATTGATTTATATAATTTTATACCACAAAAAATACAAGTCAAAATAAGAAAGAAGGGTTATTATAATATTAGAATATTACGCAAGTAAAAAGAACATTTCGCAATCTTTTTTCTTTGTTAAAAATAAGATTTTAAATACACTGGAAATAGTCTATGCTACAGTTCACGAAAATATCTTTCGTAAGTACTTCTTTCGTAGAATTATACTAAAATAGAATAAGATTTAAGATGAAAGTACATTTAGCAGTTTTGGCTCTTTAAAAAGTATAAATCGGCAATAGCTCAGCGAATAGAGCACTTGCCTTCTAATCCAAAGAACGCATTTGAGACAGTTTTAACACAAGAATATCGCATACTTCGTGTATATATTTTGAAAAATAATTTCGTTGTACGTTTATATGTTGTATAGTCTTCTTTTTAGTGTACATACATATATGTATATCAAACAAAGTAGTCGTTAGGGTTGAAATAATTTGTTTCGTGGGACTTCAACTCAGAAAATATTTTTCTAAATTCTTGCAATAAATTTTTTTATTAATTCCACCCGTGTTTCACATCTGACTTGTAAAATTTCACACTGTAAAATACCCTGCAGATAATATTGGACCAGGTGGTCCATTACAGCTGAAACGGACTAGTTAGAACAACACACCTATGCAATGCAGTCATGGACTATGACATTTTCAAACAAGAGCTTATTGCTATACGACAATTGGTTGTGCTTTCACGATAATACTCGTGCCGAACAAACTACTTGTGAGTGGTCCATTTTTAATGATATGGAATAGTTTTTGGGTTAGTCCGATGTAATGCAAACCTAGACCATATGGTCCAGCCCTAGAACATCGCAATATTAAATAGTAAATGTTATCTTCATACATTTTGGTTACTAGTCTTTTATAGAGTATACTTTATATGCGTTTTTGGACTAGTCGCGTTATCTGCAGGGTACGTACACGTCGCGTGGTACCTTTAAAACATGGCTTCTGTACAACTCATGTTGAAAGTCATTTTACAAATTTTCAATTAGAGAGTGTTCTACTTTGATCTGATAAACTTTCTGACATCAGCTGTTTTTATTATGCTAATAAGTATTACCAGAAATCTACACTGCAATTTTTTAATATATTTCACAAAAAAACTCTTTTAACAAAAATGTCTAATAAAATTTACGCTCAGATCAGCTGTTGCAAATAAACATGGTCAATGTCAGAGGTAATTGTACTCGAAAATTTGTGAGCTAATACAATAAATTTTCTGTTTATATTACACTCCTTTATTGGAACTCGCTCTTCAGAAAACATGTTTAAAGTTCTTAATTTACACATACCAGAGAACGACAAACGATACAATAATAAATAAATTACTCAAGCATATATTGAATATTTTCAATACAAAATATTTTTCATATCTGTTCATTTCATAATTGTATGTATCGGTGCGCATTTTCTTTTATACCTGTATGTATTCATGTTCATATTTGTTTAGATCCCTGCGCACCTACTCGTATATGTATCGATAGGTACTCCAATGACTATGAGCACATTTATTTTCCAATTTTTGTTTGATAAGTATTGCCAGAAATTTTGTTTGTAGTTGTATTATGGATTTCGTTTCGTAATAGTTATAATCCAATTTTAAGCAAAATACAAATAAAGTTGTATTAAAAAATTCGCATTCATTTCGAAAGTGTACAATTTTACTTTGAACAAATTTTTGCAAATATTTCTGAGAACAGGAAAAGTTTAAAAATGGATGAAGGTCCTTAAACAAAAAGCCACAAAAACGAAACCGGTAAGATGCTTGCAAAAATTTAAGAAATCCGCAAAAATTTGCACAATTCGCGAATTTTTCACATTCCGTACATTTTTTAAGTCTTTTTAGAAGATTTTACGGCTTTTTCAAAACTTTGCAACTTTTGCGGAATAATTTGGAAAATTTGGCGAATTTTCGCGATTATCGCGATACGATTTATTACTTCATTGAAATTTTAAGATTTTAAAAAATATAAACACAGAATATTGATCCAATATGCATGAATTTTATTGACCTTATTTTTATGCTAAAATTATTTTTACTCAAAAATTTTTTTTGTAAAACAAATATAAATTACAATTCTGTTCTGCCGTGTAAGTTGAAATTAATTAGTGTTAAAAAATTTTTCCTTGTTCCTTTGGAATATTGTCTCATGTCCAATTCTTTCTGACTAAAAACGTTACGAACATTAGCCAAAAAATAATATTCGTTTTGGATTAAAAAACTACTAAATTAGTTCTTGTTATATTTCTGCAACCAATTTTTTTCAAACAGTACAACATTGTTTCTTATAGTCATATTCATAGAAACCCATCGATACATATCTATATTTGTACGTATTCCTAGGAATACAAAAAGCATTTTCTATTTATTTATGCTGCACCGATCGATATGCGCATTTATTTATAATGGAACCCGTTTGTAGTCATAGCTCTCTGTCAATGTATTTATTTGTACCCCTACATTTTAATAATCCTACACTTTTTAATATCGATCGATGTGCGATATGTATTGAAAATTGTATACCTCTGTCGTTCACTGACACATTCCCGCATCGAAAAATAAAAATATATTTTCTCCTCCAGACATGAGTAAACATGATATTTGTATACATTTTTTACACAAAATGAAGAGCGACACAACGAATATTTCTGCATTCTTAACTCAAAAATTACGTTTTTTGAGATATGACTATGTTGCAATAAAGGTGCGATATGATTCACAAAGGTTACAAGTCATACATAAAAAAATATCCTTTCGGGGTGGCATATGCAAACACATTGAAATATTTTATAACTATGCAACTTACTTTTACCTGAACCCGAACCTGATCCTGTCGATGCTGAACTACTGCCGGGGGAGGGTGTGCCTGGAAGTGGCAGTGGCGATTGGTCGGGAATTGCTGAGCCCACTGAGTCCACCAATTGATGGGGCTGTAAATAATCATAAAATTAAGAATAATTAAGGCTTTCTAATTAATTATATGGCATTCAACTAAAAGGGTAAGGGCTCAATGTTTTAAGCAATGGTGTGCCATAAATAGTTAAAGAAATTTTATGATTAAATTTTTGAACTCATTATAAAGAAAAAATAATTTATCAATTTATGTATGTTTGAGTGTTAAAACGATTTTTTAGCATGATATTACTTTTTGTGATCAATGAAAACTACTCACAAAATATCGCAAAAAAGAAAACAGAAACACAGGTGGATTTCATAACAATAAATTGTTCCATACAGATTGTGGTGCCAATGGTCAACCAAGACATGAATGATAGTTTGTGGTGTTTTTTTTTCCAAAAAGGATTTTCAAACGACATGCAAATTCTGGGATGTTTATTGTTTCATTAACAGATTTTTTTTTAATATTTATTTAAATAAGTAGATTTTATGAAAGCTTTGATGCTAATTATTGCTAAACTACATTCGAATATGGAAAATAACACATGTTTGGTTTTTAATATTGTCTGTGTCTCTTTATATTAGTAATGATGGTGTTTTTGAAAGGACAACATGCCATACAAAATGTTACGAGTTACTTGTAGTATATAATCTTATGCCAGCATATTTGTGTGTGTGTATACTTTTGTTTTTTGTTTTGTGTATATACAAAAGTGTTTATAAAAAAATTTTTAAACTTTTATATTGAAGAGATACATTGAAATGTATGCAAATAATGGAGTGATATGTTAAAATACTTTAATTAATTGCAGCATGATAAATTGTTAATGATTTCGTTTTGTCGAAATGAATTACGATGTGATTGAATTTAGTTATTTGAAAATGTTTATATGGGTGTTTTTGTTTGAATTTGTTTATTTTTTATTGATTTTTAAGTTTCAACAAGTTTACCAGTAGTGGGCCAATCATGCTTACATCCGACTTCACTCAATATACATCACATCAAATTAGCTTAGATCATTATGTTTATTTTGATTTAATTTTTGTTAGTATAAATTGTGTCTTAAGAATTCTTTTTTTTTCACAAAATATTGTTTAAATAAAAAAAAAGATTTTAAATATTTTTTAATATCTTCTTTAAAATATAGTAAAATAATTATTCGGCTTTTTAATGTCGATATTTATTTACACGTTTTCATATACTATAATGTCATATATAAAAAATTAATGGAATTTCCTTGTTTCTTTAACAAACGGTCAACAGGTTATTACAAAAATTTTAAATTTACACATTGATTTTATTGCTTGAAATTCTGCACGTCCATTTTAGAGTTGCAATTACTCATGGCCAGGGCAAGTTTTTTTATGTCGGATGGCATTTTTCTGCCATTTGGCATTTTTTAATTATTTAGTAACAAATCTACTTTGCCACAAAAGGCCATTTTACAGATTTTTTTCTGGTTTTAAAGGTTATTTTGAAAACACCATAAAGCAAAATCCACAACCTCTCAAATGCACACGGAGACCGTAATTGATTTGTTGTTTGTTCTAACCAAAAAAGTCAAACTTCATAAAAAATATGTTTAAGAAAATGCCAATTACAGCTCTTGCATATGGAGGGCAAAAGCGTTCGACAATGTTCAGAGTAGATTCCTCAGAGCTATATTATTATTGTGTATATTTGCTGCCGTAATATACTCGGTGTTTCGCACGGTCATATCTCCTTGAAAATATAAAAATACACTTGAGTGCCATCATGCAATCTAAATTTAATAACATAAAATTCTGTTAAATTTTAGATGGTGCCGTGCCATTTTGCATAACTTTCGTGAAATTCCAAACTTGCCCTGCTCATGCCACATAAAAAGCGAGAAGTAAAAACTCTTTAGACTTTTATTAATTGCCCCATCAGCAATGATCTTTTAAGTCATCAACTAAAGAAAGCCAAGCAAAAAGTCTCTGTGTAAAACTTACAGAAATGAAATAAATAAAAAATAACCTTGCATTACCAAACAAAAAACACATAAAATTTTCTTCTCAATTCTTTTAAATAACTGCAAAAAAGAGACCCATCATGTTTCTTTATATTGAATAAAAATTCTCTATTTTGGAAAAATTTCCTGTTACTGACTTTGGCTTGAATTTCAAGTTAGAAAATTGCATTTATTTCTAAACGAAAATAATTGTTATAATTGTAGATAAAACCAAAGAGTATAAATGGGTTAATTTAACATTTATTAGTGGTGGTGAAATTTGAATATTGACCGTGGTGAATAATAACTTGCACAATATCCTGTTTCGGGTGATAATTTGTATAAATACAAATTTTAAATCACATTCAACCGAGCCACCTGAACAGTGGCGGATACATGAAAACACACATGAACACTGATGATGGGAGTGTAGCGGCTCCCGAAAAACAACGTTGTTTCTATTCTGCCGTGTAAGTTGAACATAATTCATGTTAAATTTTCCCTTCTTCCTTTGGAATATTGTTTCACGTCCAATTCTTTCTGACTAAAAATGTTACAAGCTTTAGCCAAAATAATAATCACTTTGGATTAAAAACCATTAACAACCAATTTGTTCAAAAAATAATCGCTTTAAATAAAATAAAACAATTAATTGTTTGCATTCAAACAAATCTATTTATTTTGTTAAAATACAACGCGCGAACGAATTAAAAATTAAAAAGCACAAGAAAGAGAAATACACACATTTATTTTGGCTTTCGTGTATTGAAAAAAGTCTTGAAATATTTACCAACCTGAATTTCCTTAAGTTTGTTTACTCACAGATAAGAACTGGGAATGAGAAATTCAGATAAAAGTATTTTCCACTCTTAATTTAACTTGGTGATGACCTGCTTTTGGTTTGTATTGGTTTTAAATCTAAGGATTTTTTTAAATAAAATGCGACTTCCACTTGAGTAAAAGTATTTTATCTCTTAAATCACTGAGTGATATCCATATAAAATATAATCATACTTCTATCGTCCGTGTTGTGGAAACCATACTTAAGACTTTTATACTCATTAATTTAATTTTGTATATTAGATTATTTTGTGGGGCAAGCAATTCTATAAATATTTCTCATATCATCTCTGACTTTCTCATATTATCTCTGACTTTATTCACGTGAAATGCAGTGGCAAAAGTTAGCCCATCCCCCTTCATAGTCCTATTTTTGAAAGAATATAATGCGTATGCATCCATTAAGACTCAGATCTATCTATCTATGTTTAACATTCAATTAAAATTTGTTTGATATTGTCAGAGAGACAGAAATTCTCCTGATTTTTACAAATGTGTCCTTGTTGACTCTACCGAATTTCATTCAAATCCATTGAGCGGTTACCACGTAATAGTACTTCTGCCGATTGCTAGTCAGCAATTTGAATCAACTGAAAAAGCAGCATTTCTGCAGAAAATTTAGTGTCATGTGTTCTAAATGTGGTCGTCCCACATGAATTGTGAAAGTAATGATTAACTATATAAAGCAATAAAATCAGGTTTGAAAGAGTGAACAAAATTTTACCTAGAACGATAGGAGAGTTATAACAATAGCCACGGAATTTATTACAGAGTATCTTAATTACATCAATTGAGCCCCTCCTAAACGCAACGAGAGCTCGCCCCTATAAAAGGCATAATTAGTTTTGTGTCAATACTCTTTCTTCTAGAATTAATTCAATCAAAATTATTTGAAGACTTTTTTAACTTGAAGTTTTTTAAATTGCAAAATATAGCAAAAAAAGAATTGGTAATGCAAAGTCAAGTGTATTTAAAACACACAAATGTTTATAAATGCACATTTTCCAAGAAATTTTTTTTTTAAATAAAATTCCGTTTTTTTCTTTCTCAATGGAAGTAAAGAAATTAATTAAACTTTCCTAAAGACTCGTTATTTTTGTGTGTGTATGTATGTGAATTTTGTATTGTTTACCTGTTGCACCGCTTGTTGCAAGGCTCGATGCGATTGAGCTAACTGACCCACTACTGATTGATACAGATGATTGTTGACTGTGGCTGAGAGCTGATGTTGGCCTTGAGAAAGTATGTTGGTTACCGAAGTGGACGAGCGTAGTAGATTGCCCGCCGCCATGAGCTGTGCCTGCTGCTGCAATAGAAGTGCCTGTCTGTCCACTTGCAACGCACTGACTTTGCTTCCACGCTGCCCTGTTGACTCGCCGCGCCGACCTGTCTACATAGGACTCTGTATTAATCAATATTATTGCAATTTTGTTTTTTTTTTCTTATTTTACAAGAATAATTATCTTAAAGTTATATTTAAAATACATAAAAGTAGGAACAAGTTCTTTAAATACATTTCCGTTTCGAAAAGAAAAGTTTTGAGTTTAAAGTTTTAAAGACAAGAATAATAAATTGGGGTTAGATTAGGGTTTGCCTCGACCAAAGAGGAACTTTAAAAAGAAAATGCAGTGTTAAGTTTAAGAAAAAGAGTTACGTAAAAAATATCATAAGAAAAATAGTACACAGCAACGGAATTATGTGCCACTAATTATGTTGGTACTTTTCTCAATAGTGAAGAAAAAATTAAAAGAGGACAATAAAAATAGAAGGAATAAAAGAAAAATATACTAAAATTACGTTACCTGAAACAACGCCTGCCATATTTGACATACTGCCTGCACTCAGACCACCGCCTAGGCCGGCTCCCATACCAACGACTCCTGCAGCACCCACACCAGTCATACTGCCCATAATATTTCCAGCAGCACCCACAGCTACCACACTCTGATGATGTTGAGTTTGTGGCTGTGGCCAGATTTGCAAGAGATATTTCAAAACGGCAATGGGTTGTGCATGATCAATATCTGAGCCGGGCTGGGCACTGGCTGAATGCAACATAAGCGGAGGACCCATAACGGTGGCTAAAGCTTGAGCTGACATTTTATTGCGCTCTGAATTAGAAACAACTAAAGACAAATGGTCAAGTAAAAATACTAAAGTAGCCTGTCAATGAAAGAAAAGGCATTAAGAGACAGCTCTGATGGTTTTATGAAACTTCTTACCCGATTCGCCCTTGGTAGACAATCCAAAATGCTAAGCATTAGTTTAGCATTGCCTTCGGGATCATCAGGCAGGCAGACAGCTGCAAAAAATACATACATATTTATTTTTTATTTAATAATTTTTTTGTTTTAGGAAGTGTAGTTTCGGCATCGAAGCTCGTAAACGATCAAGCCATTCTTCATACAAAATAAACCAATACAAAACTTGCGCAACAGCTTGAGAGCTTCGGTGCCACAGACAGATACACACGTCTAACTTATAAAAGTCCTCCTCTAAATTTACTTATGCTTCTTACCTAACGCATCGACTGTCATTTGGAAGAGACAGCGGGTGAATAAGGGCTCCGGCAACTCGCGCAGATAATCCTTAAGTACACCCGTTATGACATTGATATCAGGAACATGTTCTGGGCTCAATTCCACGGCGCGGCTGTTGCGTTCAAAGGCCTCCCTCAGTAAACGCTTCTTAGTAGCAGAGCCGCATAATCGGTAAAGACCAATAATATCAAGACCTCGTCTTTCGACTTCTTCTACACAACGCCGTAAAACGATGGGTACCGGAGCACTGCCGGGTGCCCCCTTTGATTCGCGATTAACAACAGTCTCCAAGTCAGCACCAAATAGAGTGGGATAACCAGCTCGCAAACTGGGCAGCCCGCGACGTTTATACAAAGCTATTGGATCTGTGTGACGCATACGTATATAAATGGTGCCTCTCGGTTCTACCTTCAAGGCCAATTGATGCAATGGTGACTGTCTTAATATAGTTGATAGTGATATAGCTCCGCGATAGCACAGCTTGTGACGATGTTGGGGGTCCCAGGAGTACACTAAAACATCTAGTTGCTTATTACCTACCAAATCCAGTTCAAACGACTCATCCCAGTCGAATTGCAAATCTCCTGATCTTACAACAGTTCGAGCTTTATGCACACGATCACACTCTATCACACAGTAAAGATCTCGCGAGGGAGATGGTCCATGGGGTCCTCCTCCAACGTGCTGTGTACCTAGTTCGGGAGCCGAACGTAGGCCACGGCCCGCTAAAAGATGAATCCACAGCATACCCGATACACCACCGACATCCACTATGGGTTTGTCCAATTTATATTTAGTAAACTCTGCAGGATTGATATCTATTTGACGATGTGAACGTGGCAGTGTAGCGCTAGGGGTAGGTGCTGGACTCTGATGTCCGGCCGTGCTCATAATACTACCGCTGGGGCTAGCAGGCCCAGCGGATAGTTCTAAGAGCTGCCGCATACGACGAATACTAGGCGAACGAATCGAGGAAGGACCACCAATGTGTTGAGAAGACATTGACCGCACTGGCAGTGCTGAGATAGGACGTGGTATGCCTAAATGTCGGTCCAAAGTACCGGCACCTAGTATACCAGTTCGACTCGAGTAAATGTTTTCAGTCTATAAAGGAACATATCATTCAGTAAGATAAAAATAAAGTTTATAAAATATATTTACGTTTCTAAGAGCATCATGAATATTTTCAGCACTGCAAGAAAATCGATGCGACCTTGGCTGCGAAAGTAAATCTCGTGTCATACGCATTTGTTCGGCTATAGCCGAACTACTGGGTGCTCTACGTAACCAAGCCCTATATTCATCAGATGTAAAGATCGAGGGACTGGCAGTGATGCGTGACCTTAAGTCACGATCACGCCTAGCATTGAATTCGGGCGCTGATATATTGCCATCATTTTCGTCCATAATGCGGTCACCAATTCTAGAACGAATACCGCTTGGCAGTCTTACACCCGGTCGGTCTCGTGGTAGTGAATTAAACTTCGCCATATCAGGGCCACCACCCAATATAGATGGACTGGGACCAGGACCAGAAGTTCCTCGGGGCATACTACCAATAGCAGGTCTATTGTAGTAATAGTAACTGGGGCGCGGTCCCACTGTAGCTTCTGTATCGCTGGAATAATCTAGGTTGGGTCGTGAACGTCGGGTTAAAGATTGTGTGCCGCTTGGACCATATTTCGAAGCTGTGTGAGGATCATAGCGACCATAACGTCCTATAGTGCCACCTGGAGCCATCATAACATTTCCGGTACCGCTGGATTTGATACTTGGTCTTAGCAGAGAGTGGCGTCCCAGTGAATTCGAATAGTCGGCATATTCTACTCTAGGCAAATGTTGATCTGAGCCCGAACGTGGAAAACGAGCTCTTTGTGGCACATTTCCCACCGACAGTCTTCTAGAGGGAGCCCCCGGATAGAAAGCATGCACCTTTTCGGCCAAACTCTCCAAAGTACCGGCATTCTTGTAGTAGGCATGTGAAGGAGCAAATGCATGACTTTTTGGCTGTTCAGTTATAACCGATGATGGTGGTGGTGGTGGTTTATAGCCCCAATTGGGAGGTTCCACACCGGGTCTAGTATTGTAATACAAATCCAACTGCTCCGACTGTGGACTATAGTTGTTTAATCCTAAGCCCAAACGAGAACGTGATTCGGACATCTCTCGACCATCTCCTGTTTTATGAAGAAAAGAAAGGACCAACGTTAACATATCACAACCAGGCAAAAGTACCAAATACCTGTACGTCTTTCGCGTGATGAACGGGATCTGGACATGTGATCAGTCTCATCTAAATCCTCGTCTCGTAAGTCGCGTTTCATTACAACTACCGGTGGAGGTTTTTGTTCTGGCCGTGATAATGAAGGTGGCCCTGGAGATCCAGTGCCACGATTACCACAACGCTGACGTATCGCTAACACCAGGCGACGAGGAATTGACATGATAATGACAACATCATCCAATGACATATGAGTGACGTCAACTAAATTGACAGCCAATATTTCATCGCCAACCTTAAAGAAATGCAGAAAAATTTTAAAACTTTGCTTCTGGCTTAAAACAAGAAGCTGAAATTACAATCATACCTTAAGACAGCCACTATTTGATACCGCTGATTCAATTGCAATTCGTGATATAAACACGCCATCGGTACGATCGGCTCCATTTCCTTCTCGTATGTACAAACCTAATGTCTGACCAGGCCTCTTAACTATTTCAACCAACTTGTTAAATAAAAGGTATATTTTCGTAGAATTGCTATTTAAATTTTAAATTTATATTAAGTGATTTACCTGCACTATATGTCTATTATCCTTCTTCGATAACAATTTGTGAGCGGCTTCTACGGCTTGCTTACCACCAATATTATGAGGCTCTAATATTCTTACAATCATCTCACCTCGCCTCTCCACCGCCTAAAAGAAGAAAAAAGTTTTATTTTAAAATTTCAATTATATTCTCATGCGCTATACGAGGCTTGCATTCTAATTTTTCGGCACAACATAAGTAAAATTTGTCATAAGTAGCAAAAAGTTTGATCCTTTTAGTTTAATTCTGTTTTTGCAATGCCGTATTATGATCAAACTTCTTTTAAAATGCAACCAAATTTGTAAAAAATACTCTGTTATAGAAAATATTTTAGCAATTAATAGGCCAATTAAAATACATATATTAAAAATTTTTGTTTCATATATTTTGCACAAAATTTAAAAGACAGCCCTCGTACTGCTTTATTTATTTGTGTCATTTGACTCTCTTGTTTTATTTCTACCTCCAGTGCAGCTGCTGTATTTGGGTCATGATCATTCTCGACAGCTTCTATCTGGCGAAAGATTTCCGAACTAATCCCAGACACTTTACGAAAATCACCTTGCAGCAATACCGGTTCTTTGGGACCACCTTGCCTCTGTTGTTGTTGCTGTTGATGGTGTTGCTGATGCTGATGCTGCTGCTGTTGGTTTTGTTGCTGCTGATGATGAGTCTGCTGCTGATTAACCATCGATTGCATTTGATTTGTTGGCAGTGGTCCAGGCGGCGCACGACCCGGGCTCGCCGTAACATCAGGAACTGATCTCCCATTTTCCTTAAATATACACAAACAAAAGAAATAAATTAAGCTGAGCTGCTGTTATCTAAAATAAGATTAAGTGCAAATTTATGTAAATACATTTAACTAGTTTTTAGTTTTAATGGATTTTATGTATGCAGATACTTTGCATAGATTAAAGTTAATATTCATGAGCGAGATTAGCGATGCTGCAACATAAACGAAGAAAGTGCCCACGTTAGACTGTCAATTTAATTAGAAATTGCAGTAGAAGGTTCATTAAGGCTACAGACCGTGCATAAATTAATTTATAAAATGACATTTTTACTGAAACTACCACAAATGCAACTTAATGTGAAACTACAGCCACTAATACTTGTACGCGTAGTTGTTGAATGTGATTGTATATTGTAAATGGTTTTCTCAATAAGGGCAGGTTGGCGCTAAAATGTGTGTGAGTTATTAATTCAAATAGTAATAATATATATCATAGCTGTCAGTTTCGATTTGCTTTAATTTGAAAACTCTTTATTTACATGCAGAACGATACCAGTTCTGGTACACCAAGTTAAACTGCGGTACGTTTCACATATTTGTCATAGTATAAACACCACTACTACTAGTGCTAATATTTCTGCCAGCACTGTTACTATTTGTTGAGACTTTAGCTCATAGTTACCAGACAAGATTGGTATAAAAACATCAATTGTCGTGGCAAATTACACCGTGCAACAATATTTTTTCCAACAAGAATAATTCAAAATTCCTATAAAGCTACGGGCTCGACTTAAAGTGTTTCTCATTTCGGTGTGTCGCAAGCGGTTTCACTGGGTAAAAACTTTCTCCCTACTAGGCTTTCGGGCTTTTCTTTTCTGCGTTTATAAAATGAAAGCTTCCAAAAACAAACCACGTACCCTACAAAATACTGGCTGGGCACAGCAAAGGTGCTATTCGATATAACGAGGGCTGGCTATGCGAAAAATATATTTTCATCTAAGACGGTGTTCGAAATTCCAGATAGGAGAATATCATTTAACACGGCCACAGGTCGGCAACTCTTGTCAGTGAAGTTAACAAAACATACTGTGTGTCTTTATTAAAATAAAAATTGTGGATGTTTTTCCATAATGTAAAATCACCCGGAAACCGAATGAATAATCGAAAAAAATCATTTTTGGATGATTCGATATCCTATAGATTCTTTGCAATTTTTCACTATGGGTGTGTGCCAATCGGTAGCAAAGTACTAGGGTGAAAAAATATTTGATTGTGGGGAAAAAATTTCATGTTTCTGCTGAGCCAAATGATAACTTTTTTGACAACATAAAATTTTGACATCTGTGAAAACAAGCTGATGAAAAAATTGCTGTGGCGGCGAGGCTAAACATTTGATTACAAGCCGTCGGCTACCAGCAAATTTTAAACAGAACTTTGTTATACAAATTAAATAAATTTATCTGCTGTAACGAAAAATTGTATAGTGTAATGTACAACTGCAATCGCAAATTATAATAAACAATCCATTTTTCAAATTTTTCCAATAAGCTAATTGGGCCTATTATTTTCATGTAAATAAAAAACTTTTTTTACGTCTTTCTAAAAACGATTCGTCAATTTTTTGTTGACATCTCCACGGTTTTTTTTTTGTCAATTTAATTTAAAAAACATTACATATTACAAAAATAGAAAAAATTCAACATATTATAAATTTACAATTATTTAGTAATTTATCACATTAAATTCTATTTAAATAATTGTACAGCTTACAAAAAAAAACATTTAACGATTTAAAAAACTTTTGTTTGTTAAGGGTTTTTCAGCTAGTCTATATACATGCATTTCATTGGTGCTAAAGCCAAATCATCAGTAGACCTTATACCTAATTTTTAAATGTTTCAAACCTCTTTACTTATACAAAAATTTTTAAAAACTCAATGAGAGTTATAAAAATTACAATAGTATAAGCATAGTATTTAACATAAAATTAAATTAAATTTACAACTTAAAATAACATCACAGTGGTTTCCTTTGTTTTATTTAATCACAACTGTGAAACTGGAACTAATATTACCAGTGTCTTCCTTTTCGTTCATTGTTTTTCAGTCTAACTATATGTTACAGCCATAGAGGTTCAATGTAATGGGCGACGGCTCGAATTTTCAAAAACGACGTCGGTCTCTTACATTGTTTTGTGTTACCATGCTTCTAATTTGCTGCTTGTCAAAAATTTAAAAGTTCTTTCAACATTTCCCAGGGCTAGTGAAATTTTATTAACCTTAATAGTGTAAAAAATTTCCATACCAGAGTACTTTGCTACCATTTTTCATTTTGCGATTACTCGAACAGCCATTATAAAATTTTGATAAATTATTATGAATAAGAAAAAATTAATGAAAAAATAAAAAACTCACAAATGAATTTTTAGCAAATAAAATCTCAATAAACTCTTAAAAGTTGCTTTAATAGGTGGGTGGCAAAAAAATTCTCAATCGTCAGACAATTAATCTGGCAACTTTACGTAGAAACTAGGCTGCCTCAATTGATGCAAATTACTTCTATTACGTTGCCGTCTCCAGGTAAAGTTGTAGAGACGTTAGCTGTACTGGTTTCAGTTAATGCAGAGTCGTGAGGCAAAGTATTTTTAAACTGATTAGTTTTACATTTATTAGACAATTTCATACACACTTAGTTTGTGACTTAATAAATAAAAAAGTTTTCAAAGGAAACTTAGATATACACACAACTAAAGAAATATAATTTGTGGTAATTGTGTTAAAAGGAGGAATGCTAAGGACATACAATTTTCCATTAGTTTTTTTCAAGACGTGTTTCTAATGACTGAAGTATTTGAAAAATTATAAATATCCTGTCACGAGAGAGAGAGAAAGGTTTTAGTAGCACATTAAGGCTAAAATTTATAAGTTAATATTAAAAATATAATTTGTATTTGCACGGGATTTTCTTTTGGCCAACAATCAACTAACAGGCTTGATTTGTATATTTCAAAATCAGCTACAATGCGATGTTGATAATATTTGTTTCGTACAGTGAATACACCGCAAGAATTGTTGAACTACATCATGCTTCATTGTAATGAAAATATAGTGCCTACAACATGGTTGGATGTAATGTATTCATGGAGAATTTCGTTTATAAACGGCAACTTATTGCTACACGAGAAGTGTTCGTGAATTAATGATCGTATTCGTTGCGCTGCGTACAAACTACATGTGACTGGATATTGAATTAATGACATGAAGTTGATTTTGGGTTAGTGTGATCTAACGTAAGGCTGAAATAGCCCTCAGCTATTGTAATATTAAATGTATAACGTTTGTAGCATACACTCGGACTAGCAAAGTTTGAAATGAAAAATATCAATGATCGTAGCACTTGTACTATTTTAGGTATTATTTATGGTATTTTCTGACATCTTTTTATATTCAATTTAGCCTATTTTAAAACAGAAATTACCCTTGTGAAGCAAAAAATTCAAATTCATAAATTATTCACTTATTCATATGGATTCAAACGGCGTCCTTTTAAGTCAAATTGTCATAATGCCTTCATATTTTACAATAGTTGTGCTTCAAACAAAAAAGTCGTAAAATAATAACTGTAAGAGAAATTGCATAGTTTTTGTTCTTCCTCATCATATTTTTTCGTTTTATTATTTTAAAATATACAATTTTATGACTACCATTTGAATCCCCTAATTAATTAGGAAATTTTCTTTGAAAATTGCATAAAATTTTAAATTTACATTTATTGCACAAAAAGTAAGAAATCACAAGAATTATTCTCTCAGGACACAATTCCTACCAAATTCGAAAACTTTAAATTAAGTAAAAAAATTTCCAATACAATTGGGGTTTCATTTTCTAAAATGAAACATTTCCAAGTGTTTGAAATTTGCGTGGAAATAAACTCAAATTTACAACATATGTTTAGAATTTTGTATACAATTCGGAAACGTTTCAAAATTGTTAATTAATTTTACAAAATAATGCCATTAGATATTTTGAAATATACTAGTAAAAAATCCGAACATCATATGTACATTAATAATATTTTTTTTTTGTAGTATAAATTTTAAAATTAGAAAATAATATGAAATATCCAACATATTTGTCACCTTGTAACAACCACCAAGCTAATTAAGAATGAATAAATTTTGAGCAGTTTAATAATCAAGAAAAGCGTTTGATTTTATTGAGAATTTTAAAAATATAAATATCCCATGGGAAATGTTTTACCAGTTGTGTTGGACGTGCCTGTCCAATGACTGGTGAAAATGGAAATGGTACAAAAAGATCCTTAGTCATGACAGGTGAAAAGGGGACGTTTCACAAAACTATAACAAAAGCACTTACAAAATTGTACGTATTTTTTTCAATTTTCTTATTATTTTTGGTGATAGATTACATTATTTAAATATATTATAATCTGATTAAAATAAAAATGCATTTGTTGATTCGGACTAAAACAAATTTTAGAAACTTATCTTAATCCAAATCGAAGCTATACCCATATAGGGTACATTCTGCTTTAGGATAGTTCTATTACAGATTTTTAAGAAACCACAACAGGTACTAAGGATACTACCACAGGACAAGTACGTAAAAGTTAGATCTAGAACCTGTCACCGAGTATCTTAATTATGGCAATTCCGGAACTCAAACCGGTTGCTAGTCCCTAGGAACCAGTCACGTGACGTATCGTGTGACAGGTTCTTTTCCCTCTAGGACATTTAAAAAAAATATATAATTAATTTATAAATAAAAATCGCCATATTTTATAAACTGCAAGGCATGATATTTTTTCTGCCAATATTGAATTCAGCGGTCCTTAGACCGTAAATAAACCACAATTTAAAAATTAATTTTTTTCAGAATAAACTTTTGTCTAGAAAACGAAGCAAATAGCAACTACAATGTCAAAATCATACAAATTAGACAGAAAACAAAATTGTTTACAATAGAATTGAATTTTTTCACATATTTAAAGAGTGATTATTATGAGTCACTCCCATTCCAATAACATTTTTTTTAATATAACGACTTGAACAAAATAACAAACTTTAATTACAAGTTTCCACAATTACATGGTAGAATTAAAAAAAAGTGAAAAAACAAATGGTAACGAAATGAACTTTACTAAAATATGCATTTTTGAGTCGCGTGTCATAAAAGTAAGAAAAGCAAAAAAATAATAATAGAAAAACAAGCAATAAAAAAAACTAGACGTTATTAATGTCTGAATCTAATTCTCGATTGTACACTTACGCAAACACACATCAAAACAAGGCATTGAATACATATACATACATATAGTATTTACATGTGTATGCGAGTTAGGCAGTAAGTTTGTATGTACATATGTATATGAAATTTAATCATTTATGCCATTAGCAAGCAATTTCTTGTGTAGTTTTAGTTTCGTATTTGTGTCAAGTTCGAATAGTTGTGTTAATGGAAAACCAATAGGTCCTTGAGATTAGAGTTTTCTAAATACATACAATTTGTATATACGAACAAACCATTTCGGACAAATTAATTACACTCAAAACAGTCAAATGTGTAACTTGTTCATGGTACTCAAACCAAATCATTAAAGGTTAAATTTAATATTCAGAAATGTATTTGTTCGAAGCTAGAATATACAATATATACCCTCCTTATCTTGCAAAGCACATAAAACTTGTCTTTTTTTCATACTCTTTACCTCAGGCGGCAAGGGTTGATACAAATAAGTTTATTACGTCATTTGTAGTTTCTAATAGTAATTTTCGACATGACTATCCTCTACGTTTTTATGAATTTTTTTAATTTTCCGGTCAGTTGTGGTAAAAGTTTCGGATAAATTCTTTACAACGCCGCCAGTCAAAGTTTAATTTTTATAAATAAAAATTTCATCGTTTCTCGATTTGTGAAGAAATCCTTAGTGTTTCTGTATTACAATTTTGAAAGCATATCTTTTACATTTGTAAAACAGTGCAACAAGCAGACAAAAATATTCTGACACTGCAGTGCAGACAAAAATATAGCGGCAGAAAAAATCATATTTTCTTAACTAACAATCTGAGGAATAAAAACGAGAGTATGAATGAATTAAAGCCAAGAATGTAGATTTTCAGAGCTGTAAAATTTAGGCAGCTATTTTGAAACTTATGCAATTATATAAGACCATTTTCACCGATAAAATTCTTTAGTCGTCGGGAAAAGCAAAAATTCTATATAATTTTTTTTAACAAACACAAACTGGACCTGCTTGTTTGCAGAAACACCCAGGCTGTAGGCAAGTATCGAACCTTCAACCTCCAGACTAATGGTATAGTACGCTATCCTATTTAGAAGGTACCGAAAAGAAAAGAATAACAAACAAATTGTGATTAATTACGTGTATACAAAGATATTTGGTTTTAGTTTTGTTTATTTAACTATGTTTTTTATTGATATTACGAAATACCTAGAGCTTAACAAATACCCTACATCCAGCATTATTCCAATATAAGTATTAACAACTTCTTACAAAAATCTAGCTGATTCCAATCTTAACCTACTGCTGCGAAATTTTCGCAAGCTGCGATGCAAAAAGCAAGTTAAGGCTTAATGTTACATACAATAACATTACAAGATATGTCCTGAGTAGCGTCCAGTTTGATGATTTAATGAGAATAAGAGCTTTGATGTTGCTACACAACATAGTAACTTCCCGTCAGCCTGAAGAACTGTATAATCGATTCAGTTTCAGTCGCTTCGGCAGAAACAAAGCGATAGTACCATTAAGAAGCAAAAAGTTAATTTAAAATTGGCAATTTTTTATATTCCCAATACGCCTTTGGAATGCTATCCCACCAGATATTAGATTATTTAGCAACCAACGACTTAATGTTTAAAAGGCAACTATTTCAATACTATTCTTAGCTGCAACTTAATGAAAATAAAAGTGTTCTATGGCTTGACATATACTTATATACATATTTATTTTAACTGATTGTAATTTATTTTTGTTCCAACTACTATTGTTCTCTTCGTTTTAATTTTCTTATTATGTATTTCTATTTCTCCTCTGTGCTCATAATTTTTTGTTGTAAATGTTAAAATACCTATTAGTATACTTCTGCTGTTGTAGAAGATTCCAAAATTAATTAATAATATATAGTAAAAAAAAATAAAACATAAATCAGCATTTTTAATTTACTCAATATTTTATTAGAACAAGTTTAATATTTAACTAGGAATGTGAAATATTTTAACATTATCATTGAAGTAGTGCTAAATTTAATCCCCTTTAATTTTACAAAAAAAAATTATTTTTTAATAACTTTTTTTTTAAATATAACAAGAGAATATTTCGAAAACAGGCTTAAAAATTTTAATGGTCGGTCAGCTTATCACTAAAAATAAATATGAAATAAATATAAAAAAGTTGTATTATCTTTTATTTCCATATTTTTTGATTTTATAAAAACTATTTCAAGGTGCTCAAGTAATTTTCATATGAGAGTGTCGGCAAAAAAGCTAACTTGTCACGTGATAATATTATAGAAAACCCTTTACTTACATCTTTCCGGTAGTTAATGGTAAAAGACTTGTGGGACAGTTAGTCCCATTTGTTTCAGTTCAAATTGTTTTATTCTAAAAATATCTCAATGCGATTGCTACCCAACGTGGATACTCTTAAGTAAAGCTTTTAAATTGTATGACGGAGACCAGCACTACATATATTTTTAATTGTCTTCAGTGCTTCTATCGAGCCAGTTAAAAGAAAAATCTATCTTTTTTTGTACTAATTCATTTGAGAATTTCTACAATTTTGTTGAAGTATTTTAATAAGAAATATTGATTGATGGTCATAATGTCGACATTGATCGATTAATAATTATTTATATAATTACAATTTGGTTTTAGTTGAACTTCGGCCACTAAATGAATGTTTACATTCATAAACTTACACTTCTGTGAGTGCTACTAAACTTTCAGAGCAAACTACAAGTTTCTTTCATTCAAGTTCAAAACTATTTCGCTTGGCTCAAATTCAAATCGTGAATTGAATAATTTCGTTTTTATTAAGAATTTTAGGCAAGTTAAAATTATGTTTATTAAGAGATCAATATTGAAACATTTTAATCAATCATCAGACTAGCAGAGCGGATCAAAAGTTATGGCGAGCTTGCATCTCATCAGCATTCTTCGTTCTACTGTACAACTTGTCATGCCGGATACTAGTAAGTATAAATATTAGGGTGGGCCGATTTGTATGGACAAAAAGTTGTCGATATTTTGCCAACGATTTTTCGTTAACTGATGAAAAATAGGTCCACTACAACAATTCAAATTTCAAATTATCATTATTAAATAATCAATTTAATGAAAAATAATTCAAAATAATAGTAATTAAAAAATATATTTTACCTTGGAAAGGGTGGCAATTTTTCTGCAAAATAATGAAAATTCTTTATGAGGATCTATTAATTTTCTGGCAATCAAAATTATTTAGATAAGCTGACAAGACAACAAGACAAAATAGTTGAGGGTTAAATTTAAAAAAAAAATTAATTTAGCAAAGATGAACAATAGATCGAATAAAGTGATAAGATTAAATAACTGGGTAATATAGTCGCTGCAGACTTAGGAATTAATTACTCACTCATTTGGTAACAAAATATATTGCGATAAGCTACGTTTTTTTACAAATTGAAATGGTAGATTTAGTGGCTCTGAAATATAAGAATATAATTATTAGGCTAAATCTGATTAGACTGGACAATTTCTAAGGAACAAGCAATGAATGCATGAGAAAGGGTGCTCATTTTGTTATTGAGCATAAAGCCTCAAATGAATGAAATTTGGCAATATGATGCGCCAGTTATATTACAAACGAAAATTTCTTTATAAGTTTTGTAAATAGCAAATAAATGAAAGGATATTATAAAAAAATCGAAATATTATAAAAATCCTATTCGGAATGTAATATGTATAAACAAAAATTACATACATATTATCAAAGTAGTAATAGCGTAATAAAAAATCATCACAAACTATTCTCAATTTGCACTTCAAATTCACTCACAAATCGTTTTCTTTATTGGCTGTTTTCTGTTTTCCTCTTGGCCATAATGCACAAAAAAAAACTGTAAATGTGCTAAGATCCAATAAATTCTACAAAAAAGGGTTTCTTAAATTAGGAAATAACTATGCTACGACAAAAAAGATACCGCCAAGAAAACACCCTTATATTGTGGCATATACTTTCTATAAACAAATATCAAGCAAAACAAATAAAAAGCACATATATGATTTGACAAAAAAATTTAAATAAATAAAAATACTGAACAGAACAGAAGAAATAATGCACATACTCGTACAATGTAAGTAAATACATATACTATTATGTATTTGTTCTTCTTGTGAATGTAAGTAACAAAGTATAGCTGACAAATAACTTACCTTCCGGCCACTGCTTCTGGTAAGAAAACAGCCAGTGGTTGTGCTATCGCACATTAACTTTGTGTGTGATGAAAAAATGTTGGCAATTTAAAGGATAAACGAAGGCACGCAAAGAAGAAATTATATGAAAATCATCCAAGTGATGAGATGAGAAATAAGAAAACACCACGACACCACAAATGAAATTCGCCAATAATATTTTCGGTTCTGTTTTTTTAGGGATTTTTGTAATATTTTGTATTTTTTGGTTAATTTTGTATAACGCGCGCGCACGTTAAATACACTTACACATACTTATAACGTACGCACACAAGGATCATGTATTCTTAAAGTTCCACTTGTTAAATTTGAGCTGATTTTGCATAAAGAGCGAAGCATTGATTTTTACTTAATTTTTCTTTTCAAAAGTTCCTAGACTAAATACTAAAAGTCTTAAAGGTATACTTTTCAGTTTATCCTTGTAAATATATTGTAATACCTACATTTAGGCCTTACTCTTCAATCTGTTGTTAAGTATGGCACTGTTGTAAACATTTTCTCTTACTCTCTTAGTTTTTACCTTTCATGTCTCGGTACTACTTTTTGGTAATTTATTATCATTCGTTTTATTTTATACATTAATGTTACTGGGACGGATAGTTTATTGAACTGTACAGAGAACAATCAATGGCGGCATTCATAATAGTTACTACTGACATTCAATCTGATATATGTTTGTGTACATATGTATGTATGAGTTATGTTATTATGCACATGGTAGATATTCCTGAGTTTTATTTTTCTTTATTTCGTTTATTAATAAATATAAAATTTTGAAATAAATGTTGGTTGTTTCTTTCAACAATATTCGTAGTTTATTATCGGTGGTTTTTGATTTTATAATTTGATATTAGCCTTTGTGGTATGTAACTTGTTTGAAAATATTACTAAAATTTAACAATACATTCGATTTAAAAAAATGTTCATCATTTAATAATAACAAATATTAAATCTTCATTTTATCTAAGTTCCAACATATTTAATATTAATACATTTGACTTTCTATGTCTATACATGGATTTAATCAACTATTTATAGGAGTGGGAAAGTATGTCCTTTGTGACCCTTAAAGTTTTTAGTTAGCTGAGTAATTTCGACAACAATTATCAAGGTTAAAATATGTAACATCGAACATATCAATGTCACTTAACTATTAAAAAATATGTAATAAAATTAAAATTTTATACAACGAAAGTTATTTATTACTGGCTAAAACACCCATAAAACTTTATTTAGGGTACATTTCCAACACTTATTACATTTAATAATCGGTAGATATGCGAGTGTATAAAATGGTCAAGACGGGAAGTGAAGACATATGGGGGAAATATGTAAAGGAAGAGGTGTAGCCTTCATATATTGGACTCCTATCCCTCTATCTGTGTAATTGAAAAATGCCTAAGAAAATCTTTTTATTCTGAATTTGAAATACTTTAAACAAAATTTTAAAGCCGTTAATTGTTTAACTTCTTAATGTTTTGCTCGATAGACTGTGGGATTAATTTCAAATTAACTATTATTAAATGGGATCGAGTTCGAAAAATCGGATACTGAAAATATTTACTTAATTTTTTCAGTGCTATTTATGATTGAAAAAGACAGAAGACACGTTTTTGAAACCCTAATACAACCGATTATTTCCACTTAGGCAGATATAGTTTAAATATTATCACGATTCAAAGAACATGTATCTAGAAAAAACATGATTTATAATCGTACGTCTCCTCACTATATAGCATTTAATGTGACGAAGTCGGTTTACTGCATTAACAAATTTTTTATATAGTTTTCTCTTTTGATTAGAGGGATATGAAAATAATTTTTTATTTTTTTATTTTGAGGGTCTCAATCTCACAAAAAATTCAACATATAAATATTCATAAAATTTCATAACGATAAATAAAAATAAAAGGAAATGAGAAATTTGCTTATACTGTCATCGTGTTTATTGTGACTTTTGTCTACCTCCTAGCGATTTTCGGTCTACGTTACTGTCGCATTGTTTTTCATCACATTAGTGCAATACAATATTGTCTATAACAAAAAAAAATTATTTAAAAAAAAACAACAGAACACACAAGTAAATAAAATTCTGAAATATACAGTCAGCAAGGCATAATTAATTCTGTAAACCTGTAAAATCATTTCGCCTTGAATTCATCGTTTTATTTGATACTGTATTGTAGAGTACAACGTTTGTGAATTACACAAATGTTTTATACCGTCAAATACATTTTCTTCAAAATCATATTTACAAAGAATTTTTACTAAAATGCTGTTTACACTAATCAAACAGTCGACTTAGAAAATTTTAATCGGAATCACTCAAAAACCTGAGTGCTTTTCATATAAATTTTCGGCTCAAGTTGAGTCTAACTTTAATAAAACACCAAAATCAATTGCCTGCGGCTTACAATAATGAAACATTTAGTTCTGGTTATTTCGAATTCAAATTATTTCACTTCTTTTTTTATGAATCACTAAATCGGATGAGATATAATAATTTATCGACATTAGGGTTCGGAAAACGAAAATTCCCGAAAGAAGTCATGCTCATATTCTCGGGTAAATTTTGGGTATTTGCCCGAGATAATGGGAAATAAAAAATTTACTTTATTGCACAAATAGGTTTTTCAATAGGGGTATTCAAATAGTTGTCATAAAATTGTATGTTTAAAAATAATAAAACGAAACAATATGACGAGGAAGAACAAATACTATGTAATTTCTCTCACTGTTCTAACAAATTTCTATTGTTTGGATATGACAAAACAATAAATATAGTTCAAAAAGTCTTATTCTTTTATGACTTTTTTGTTTGAAGCACAACAATAATTTTTCTAAGCTACAAGGTGTATTTAACTAGGTGACAGCATTAGGAAAACAATTACTATAATACAAGAACAACAGGCATTTTTGTTTATGTAGTTTCATTGCGTGTGTCAAAAACCTAACCAATAAAACAAAGAAAACATACAGAAAAAAAGTAAAAGTATTTTGTATGAATTTTGACATTCGCAACGAATAGTCATCTGCTGTAAAGCTGTCACTTGGTTAAAAGCGCCTTGCTAAGCTACGAGTATTGTAAAATATTAAACAATTTTGACAGTATGATTTAAATAGAACACCGTTTGAATCACCAAATTGATTTTATTTTTTAATTTTCTTTTAAAATCTTAAATGTAAATAAAATTTTAGAAGACACACTAAAAGTGATTCATAAGAATTTTTTTTAATTTGTTTGAAATTTGAATTTATTTAAAAAACAAATTTTTAATGCATATAAGAAAAGTCTTCTTGAAATTGAGAGTTTAATTCATGATATCAGAACACTTTACCAGTGTAATGATATTGTTGCGCTTTATTCTTCACTTAAACACTTAAGTAATTTTTGCAGATCATAATGCCAGTTTTAAAGCCTCAAGGACTCTAATTTGTTGATAGTCGAAGGGCTGGATACGAGCAAGCTTAAAATAACTGTAAAAAACAAAATCAATGAAAAATCAATCAAACATGAAACGCGGTACTAAGCACAAGACTTATGTACATACTTCAATGCAAGATAAACTTCTTTTCTATCACTGGCAGTTTGACAACAACAACAAAAAACAAGATGTCGAGTGATTTATTAAATGCTTCGACGGTTTTAAAATTAAATATCTATGGAAATATGGTTTAAGTGTTCTCTATACGATCTCTTACTGCTTTATAATTTAATAACTTCGTTTTCTATTTTAAGATTGGGTTTTTTTGAACGAAATTCTAATCATGAATTTACAAATTCTTTTTTAAGAAATATTTTGTTTGGTTAAGAAGGTAATTTTTACTTATACATTGCTATTATATTCCTTTTTATTTAAAACCAATGTTTATTTTAATAAAATAATTAGTGTTTCGCTAATTTTTTGTGGATAAATTAATTTAATTTGAAAAATTCATATATCGCGGGATACAACTCCCCATTCCCGGACAGCGAAAAAGTCTATAAAATCCCAAACCCTAATCGATACACAAAAACTATTTAAAAAAATGTTTTCTTAGGAAAACACCCCAAACTTTTATAGGAGTATTTATATATGTACACCAAACAACCCCAAACCCACTCGTGCGGTATATCCCTGCAAACATTTTCTATTAAAATTGTGGCTAAATCGTATGCTCTTCATTACGCTTGAGGTTAGCAAGATTAAAACTCTACTTAGATAGAAAGAAAAACGAAATTGGTATACAACTATCGTGTGCAGGCCAATGCTCATATTTTTAGCTGTAAAGGTATATCGTATTACACTAATGTAGAGTTTCCTAGACTTCGACTATTTGTATAGTGGTCAATAGTTTGTTTGTTACCAAGACCCAGAGTGCTTCTGCATACAAGTTAAAAGGTCTTCAAAACCTGTTCTTTACTTTCGTCATCACATAATATACTTTCTAATCTCCAGCAGGATATCTTTATAACATTTTTCGTGCCCAGATTGTAATAAACTTAAATTTCTATATGATTTGAAGTATATAAAATCTTGCCGTCCAAACAACCCTCTGAATATTGCAAATAATAAATTTAGATTTAAGAGAATTTGTAAATGTTCGCAGGGTGCGTAGCCATATAAACATATTTATATATTAGACGTGGGTGTGTATGCTGATAATGACTTTTTTTTGTAATAGACAATTGAATGGCTGTGTGTCTAACGTGGTTCATCACATACCATAAGAACAACAAAAACACCAAATATTGAACAAATATCAAAAACAAATGAGTATTTAAACTAAATAGGCAACAAAGATTGCATTCGGGTAACAGTGTTTGTTTTTAATACATATAACTGTATAAGAGTAAACCAGAGCTTCCAATTCGAATAAAAAGTTACTGGAATAATAAGGATACAAAATTGTGTCAAATGCATGCAAACTCTAGACGTAGGCAATCCCATTTGATATAGAATTATATAGAAATAGCTTTATAGCGAGTGTAATCCAGAGATACTCTTCTCTGTTGTTTCTTTTTTGACTTTCTTTGCTGATACACAAACAATAAGCTGGTATACTAAGACACTGTAACTGTATATGTAAATAATTATCGATACATACTAACAAAATGTCTCGAATGTTTGTATTTTCTTAGATTCAGCACATAATAATTATTTTTCGCTGCCACATTTTCAAGCCTGTGGTGTATAATATAAAAAAGCTGCAGGCAATTTCTTAAACTATTCGATTTTATTTTTATATATACTATGCGATATATAAAAAAATAACAAATGTGTTTCTTTACGTCTGTTCAAAAGAGACGTGAAAATGTTTTGAATTTAAAAATATTTTAAATTATTAGAGCAGAAGACTTAGAGCACTTGAAAATGAAACATATTTTTCACCAAACCAACGCACCAGGAAAATATAGTTTTTCAAACATTAAGAAACATTTTAGTATTTATGTATATCAGTGATATATTATATTAGTGATACTGTATCGTTCGTGTAAACATTTTTAGGATTGTATTACAATTTTATACTTTTAGATAAAAGGTTGTATCAAGTATTTGCAGTTTCAAGCAAGTTTTAGAACAATTAAACCTATAAGCATTTTTGAAATTCTTATTTTGATATAAAAAAGCTTCGATCGCTTTTTGCCAAAAATTTGATTTAAGTTTTATAAAATTACACTCCACAAAAATTTAGCTGCTGAGATCCATCTGCTGAGGCGATTGTTAAATACGTATACATCTTCTGAAAATATTCATAACTCATACGCCATGCTTGTTGACTGTTCTGCTTAGTGTTGGTATCTCTAGAAAGAACAAACGCACCGTAAGTTGTTCCAAAAAGGGTAAAATCGAAAATTTAATACAAAAAAGGGTAAAAAAGTACCGTAAGAAATATTTTAATAATTTTAGTTATGCAAAAAAATTGAATTTAAAGTTTTTGCTTCAAGATAAATAAAGGACCTGAGATCAAATAGCATAATTTATTAACATATTAATCAAAAGTAAATCACGATCCATTTAATAAGAGTAAAAAAACGTAGCAAAAACCGGATTAGGTACGTATATAAAAATAAAATAAATAAATTATGTAGTTCGTTTAGACAAAATTTTATATTATATGTATGTATGTATGTATGTATGTACATATCGCTCCTTTATTACACCGGGTTCATTTATCAAAAGTGAAATATTAAAAATGTTAGCAGGTATGCATATGGCCTTTATTGGCTTTTTAGAGAGTATGCGTTTGGTTTGTATTAAGCATACATATGCTACTAAAAAACTTTTTACATATAAAGAAATACTTTCAATATAATTTTTTTCTAAGTAAACTAAATTTTTTTTTTAAGTTATGATCATGTTGCATTAAAGGAGCGATGTGTAGTATACAAATTTCTGTAAACTCTAAATAATAAGAAATCAATTATAAAGGGGAATTCAAAGTCGAAAGAAATTCATGATAGCATTTCAATTGATGGTTATTTCATTTTCGTTTATTTAGCTGCCAAAAATATCTATTTCATCTTCGCATTCATGCCACAAATCAATTCTAATAAAATATGGAGATTTTTGGTATGATTTAATAGAATTTATTTTGCTATAAACATTTAAAGGCTGTTGAAAACCACTAGAACATGCATATTCCAATTTTAACCCGTATTTAATAAGCAATAACGCATTGAACGCATGAACTTAGAGATAACTGATTTCTAATTTTTGTTTTAAACATCTTCATCAAACTGATTGTTCTTTCATTCTCAGCGAAAAGAGATTATGATTACTTAAAAAGTACTATTTGCGCTTAAAAAAGAAGCCAATTTTTGTAAATAAAATCATTTATTATTTTACAAAAAAGCACAAAAAGCACTGTGAGAAACTGTGAAAAGCACTGTAAATACACGCTTTTTAAAAAAGGGTATTTAACATAAATTTCGCGCGTATGAAGAGGCAAAAAGCACCAAAAAATACCCGAAAAGTACCAAAATGCCATCACTGCTTCTGCTTCTCGGTATAAAACAGTACAACACATAATAATTTAATGGCCATTTTTTAACGTGGATTTTTATCACTTTTTTTAAATTTCAACGTGGTTATGTCTCGGTATACCGTACGTTTACTTCTTATTTTCCATATTGAAATATTCAATGTTCATCTGGTTTTAAAATGTAATTATTAATCATTATTGCAGCCAACTTGACAAAACGAATGATGCAGAAGTTCTTATTTTTGAGTATGCTTTCACTTGCAATTCTCAGAATTGAGTCCCAAATCAGTGAGCTGAAAAATGTTGATCTCTGTAATGACAGGTTGCGCTTATAAATCTTTTAAACGAAAATTAAATAGTTAATGATTTACTAGATGATGGTCGCATATCAGATTTTGTGCAAAATAACAGAAAAAACGAACTACACTGTATAACAAAATAGGAACATTTGGAGATACCTTCAAAATGACCTCTTAAAAATTGTACGCCCAAATCTGCATATAATTATGTAATTTTTCGGTGCGTTAACAATTAGCAAATTTAGTTAAAACTAAGCATTCAAAAAAAAAACTCTGTTTTGTTTTAACTTTCAAATAACGTTAACTGATCATTTATTGAGTTTCAATTCTTAACTGAAAAAAATTATTTTTGTTGATTTCTAAAATAATTTCAATTCTTTAAAGAAATTGTGTTTTTGATTTTTCATTTGACAAAAACAAAATTTTTGCACAGCTATCTTGCAAATTGTGCTTGATTTATGGTGTTACTAATTTATTTTGCATATCATAAAATAGATTTCTAATTCGTAGTAGTTGATAACAGTAAGTTAACAGTCTTTGTTAACAAAAACTTGTAGCTTAAAGTTAAAAATTAAGTTTAGTCTAACTTAAAATTAATAAACTTTCATATAAAATATACTAAACTGAGCTTTGTGTTTGAAGTTAGTTATTTAAAATCAAAAGTTTTCGATTAAAAATAAATTTTAATTTTTAAACGGTCTTAAATTGATAAGAAATTAAGATTTCTAAATTTTTTAAATGAGCGTACATTGATTAATCTTCTAAGGTATTTTTCCAAGGCAGTGTGTTGAAAAATTATTGTTCCATTTATATTTAAAGCATATTTAATAGCGATTAAAATAAGTATTATTTTAACAAAATTCGACTAAGCAATAGCCTTTCTGCTAGTCTAATAACTAAATTAATCCATTTTAATTTCTTAAGAAAAATAATTTATTTTATTTAAAAAAATCTTAAAAAAAGATTTTTTAAATTCGTGATTTGAACTCGAGCAAAACAGTTTCAGAATGTTTATTTTAGGAAGACAATGAATGTTTCACTAATAAATTAATTTATTTTACGAAATTCCTATTTCCCTGTATTCTCTGGAATGCAATTTTGTAGCGTAAGAATCCAGAAAATCCAATACTCTATTTTCAATAAATAAAAAATCTACATATATTTTGAACTGTCGGCCTAAGGTCACACAAGAATAATACACACAAGAAACTTGCCGATTCAGGATTCGAAAGTGATTGCACAAATTTCATTTTTATTTTCATTTTTATCCGCATGCTGGATGTAAGGTACGTTTGCAAGGACGAAAATATTTTTTAACAACAATAATACATTAATTTAAAAAAAAAGCATACAAAATATTTAGTAAGGTAATTTATTGATCTGATGATCAGCATATGAATATTTGATATATATTAACAGAAGCGCGGTTAATTGAATACGCTAAATAATTATATTTGCAGAATCTTTTTTTATTTCATTTTTATTGATTGAAAAATTAATTTACATCAAGGAATGAGGACTAGCATCGCCTCGGAATCTTTATTTAAACCTTCCTTTCAAAAATTCAAATATATAATTTATTCCACTCCTTAAAATAAAACTAACATATAAGACTCTTAAATACCGTATCTTGCAAAATACTAGCTGATGAATTAAGGACCAATTATTTCGTGAAATAATACGATTTCTTGTCCCTGCTATACTCTGTGCATATTGCGTTATATGAGGTGGGGAGTAGCAATTTTAGGAATTTACATTAAGAAATGTGTACACAATAATGAGCAAGCAATGCTATGGAGTATACTTTAAAATAAATTGAGAAGGACGAAAGGAAGAAGACAATACAAAAGTTGGAGAAGGTGGTAGTTTTTTTTTATAGTTGATAGCTAATAGAGAAATTTTCAAAATGTATTGAATATTTTTTTCTTATTTAAACAAATGAAGATTTAATTTTTGCAGAATTTACTAAGACATTTTTCTTTTGCTTAGTTTGAATTTTTATTTAATTTTTCACCTTGTTGAAGCACTTTATTTTTTATATTTCTTACTCTAAGATTAATTTAACTAAATTGATTAATTGCATATTTTAATTGACTTGTTTGCATTTGCTTTCTACTTCAATTTATTTAAATTACATACTTGTTTTTATTTAATTTTACTTAATCAATTTTTAAGTTTTATTTAATAATTATTATGATTTTATTTTTCCATTTCCGTTTTATATTTGCTATTGTCCTTTGTACTATTTTGAATATATTTCGCGTTTTTTACAACTTTTTACTACAATATACTACGAGGAAATATATACACTCACACGCACTCCACATACAACTACATGCTCATATTTTTGTTGGTATCTTTTGTTCTATTAAATTTTCCTTTATTGTACTAGACGTACTATAGCTTGATACGAATACCTTTGTATGTTTGTGTACCAAATGCTCTCTTTTGTTTTTGTTCTCTATTTATGTATGTATATGTAAAATACACTTAATACTCTTATTATTATTTTTGTGTGATAGCTGCCGTTCAACGTTCGCTAACCGACCCGACGCATTCGGCACAACTTTTTGTATTAAAAGCATTCTATGATGTTGACAAAAAATGGAGCAAGGCTTCTTATTATTAACAAAACAGGACCAATACACATACAGTAGCACCAGCATACATAAAACAGAGTACAACTGCAAAGCTCCTTATTTTTCTTGTTGTTGTGATTGTTTTTTTTTTATAGCAATTCTAATAAAATTTTTGTTGCTCTTTGCTGTCATATTTGTATTGTTGAAATAAAAAGGAAGGAAAACGCGAACACTTCCACACACAGAGTTGAGTTTTGTGAGAATTGTATTTACGTCTCTTATTATTGTTAAATGATTTTGATAGCAATTAGGGATGCCAAACGGGAATGGGTTTCGTAAATGCCTGAATTTGAGATTTCAGAATTTAATATCGCGGAATCCCAGAATTATTCAAAATGTTAGAATTAAAATTTAAATCAATAAACTAAATTTATAAAAAACTATCAAACACAAAAAGCTGGAGTTTTTATAACTTAATGTGTATTATAAAAACACTCACCCAATAAACTTCTAATTTGTATCAAAAATCAGAATTGTAAACAAAAATAAAAAGTCGCGCACAGAATTAATTGCACTATATTGATTTGATTGATTAGATTTTTCCTTTTTCTTCAAAACCTACAAAAGTGGAGCTTGCAGCAGCTGCAGAATCATTCCGAAATCATTCCGAAAACGAAACCAAACAAAACTTTTTTGGGCTTTAGGACTTTCAAAAGAAATTTTTTCTCTTCTATTTCTTAGAACGGTTTCATATCAAAACAGAGACATTCAAACCAAAGATGTACATTTTTCTTTTGGATTTTAGATTTGTTAAGTATATAAAATGATTTAAGTTTTTTTTACACCACCTGTCCATGTTAATTTTAGTATCCTGCACTAAATAAACAAGGAAACTTGGCACACTTAAGGCATCATATTCAGTTTAGAGTTATTTCTCTGAGGAAAAATCGAAATTGTTTATTTTTAATATTCTATTTTAGATAAGAATAGATAATGAAACCATTTCAGTGTCATCTTAATTGGAAATATGGCTTAAGCAAAATAAAATCATGGCAATTCGTCCAAGATAATTTAGACATAAATTAATTAATGTGACAATAATTGCCGCGAACAAGGCGGTACTTCATAACAACATTGCATGTTTGACAGTAAATATTTCCTTAGAGTTTCCGTCTAGAACTAATACGAAATTAATAGCTATGAACTTAATTTTTATCTAGACTGTTCTAATAAATTAGGCTTGAGGTCGAATCTCTTGGACTGCACAGGTGAATGGAAATTATTCATATATTTTCTTTTGTTTTTATGATTAAAGAAAAGAGGAAAAAGTAATTTAACTTATTTATTTGGGGTAACCTGCACATAATTTCGGCGCCACAACTCTAGATAAATATAGTTTAAATAGCATGCTACACTATTTAAAGAAACATTTTTCGGAAAAAATTCACGATATACTTTTCGTATACTTCAAACATTTAATTTGAACGGGGCTTAATTAATCTACCAATAATTTCTCTTGAACTCCTAGGGCGAAGAGAACTGGTCACGTGGCTGGTATCTTGATAATATGAACTGGCTCGAGTTTTAACACTTAATATGAAATGGACCTGAACATATGATTTGGTCTTGCACAGCCCACAGGATCTGTAGTGCCTTCACAGGTACTCCAAGTCTTAGAAGATTGTATTTGTCAAAAAAGGGGAGCAGAATTTTGTTCGATTAGCGAAACGGTTTTTTTAATAGCTGCTTGAACTTAAAACTTTAGAACTGCATGAAATTAAAATAAAACTATTTATAACCAAGGCGTATTATCCAGCTGGCTGCACTACAGGAGCTGATTTCTTTGTCTTGCTTATGCATTCAAACAAAAAATCAATCTATCCTCAAGTGCGGATCAATCCCAAGCGGTGTTAAAAGTACGGTAATCCCAGATTTACTAAAATCAAGTACAGAAAGATTGATTTGAGTACGGACGGATTCAAATGCTCAATTCTCGTTTTTGGCTTGATTGAAGTACATTTGATTGGTATTTGTACTCAACATTTTGAGTACGACTCGTACTCAGACTAAGTAGAAAATACTTGAATTTAGTACGAGGTTTTTCTTTTTATGTGCTTTCTACTTTGAATGTCAAAAATGTGTATGTTTTTCTGTATCTGTTTTCTAAAGATTTTTTTGACAGAACCAATAAAAAATGCCCGTTGTTCTTGTATTGTTGTAACTAATTGTTGTACTAATAAATTCACTGCATTATTTACAACTGCCATTTGTAAAAATAAAATCAAAGAAACATTTACTTACTTATGTACTTACATTTTGAATAAGTTATACAAACTGTCATATAGCATCGAAAGCAAAATTATGTTCGACTGAAAATTCGTTGTACAACGAAGTTTTTGACAAAGTTGCTAGCTTATAATACGATTTGACATTCCAGCAAGGATTGAGTAAATGGTTACAGTATAACAATTTACAGGATAAATCCTTTTTCCTCCGTTCACAACTGAAACATTATTCCCACTTAAAATTAAAAAAAAACATACTAAGTATTTGCATTCTACGATGAAATCGGAAGGACTCGAAATCGAGCTCAAATATGCTTTGAAAGTAATGGTTGTTATTTGTAGGACGTCATTTACTAACAGAATTCAAGGAAGATGGAACGCGACACAGTACGATAAAATATTATTTGCATTAGTTTCGCATTATAAACCATACTGATGTAAGCGGCAAACTAGCTAAAAATGTGGCGTCGTGCTCTACAAAAGCATTCTGAACTTGCCGTGTTACATTAGGAACGAACAGCATCTTGCGGAAATAAAAAATTTGCGCTGTGAGCACAGAGATGTTTTTACACTTTTAATGAAAAGGTGCGTGTTTCTATATTTTTATTTTTTGTTTTTACCACAAACTTTTTTCGTCGGTGTGCACACGTACGTATGTGTCTAAATTTTTCTAGAAAATAAAAATTACAGAAACACAACAATAATTTGTTTTAACACAAAAATCTACTTAAAATTGTTTTTTACACAAAAATTATTTGTCTGTTTTAAGTGTTACACAAAAAGTCACTTAAAAATGTCACTTTTCACTCAAACAAATTATTTACACACTTTAGCATGAAAATTGTAAGATTAAAACTCTGCAAAATAAGCTTGTGTAAAATGTGTTGCATTAAAGCTTTTATAAAAGAAATAAGTTGTTTAGTAAACTTCAAAATTATATTTTATTTGACACAATCAGCTTATTTGTTTACACAAAAGTTTAACTTTTAAGTTCCAATATTTTTAAGTTTCAATTGTTCCAAAAAGAAACCGTTACATTAAGTTTTTTCATCCCTAATGTATGCTAAATATATGAAGCGCTATATCTCTGTGGTATGAGTGTTGCATTGAGTGAGTGTGCAGTGTGGTATGTATGTACATATATGTTCCAGAGAGTGCGTATTTCGTTTTAAAGAACAAAAATTTATTTTTCATATGTAGGCTTATAAACTTCATCAAATAATAAAGAACAAATAGAATTCTTTTCATTTCTGTCTTTTTTATGGGTATTTTTCATATTTTTTTAATTATCTAGCTGTTGTGTAGCACTTGCCAGGCTAAAACAAATAATGATTGAGTGCATATATGAATTAAGCACTTCAATGGCGTTGACTTAGGTTAGGATAAGAATCATATACATATATACAAGTCTATTTATTTATATGTACGTAATAAAGACATTTATGCACACGTACATATATATTTTTTATATAAATATGTACCTACAAACATACATATTTATATATTTACACATATATCAGGCTTTTAACACATCCATATATTTCTCCCAAAGCAAATTAATTTCAATTGAAGATAGCTTATCTAGACTGGACATTTTTTTAAACATAAATATGTCCTAAAAATGCCTAAATGCTGCCTAACAAATAAACTAAAAACGACATGACATTAAGGCCAAATGTATTCTATCCAATAAGTTTTCGTAGAATTTCAAATTGTTTTTTATTTTACATTGTCAGTTTTTTAGACGCACATGCATACATAAATACTAGGGGCCTTAATCGATTAACCGTTAGTCAGTAAATTTCTCTCCATTAACAGATTAATTTAAAATTTAATATTCTACAGTATATATACTGGTATGAGCCGATTTGTAAGGCCAAAAATTTATAGATATTGTGCCATCGATTTTTCGATAGCTTTTGAAATGAGTAAAAAATTTCCACTACGACATATAAAAAAAACATTTTCGAGGCTCCCAAATTTCCATTCATATTTTAATCTTTTTATTAATAAATAGTTCACTTTCAACAACAATAATTCAAGAATAATTAAAAATAATAATAATTCAAAAATATATTTCACCTTGGAAAGTAAACATTAAAAAAATTAAGTCAGTCGATTTTTTATTCTCTACTAAAAAAAACTTATAAATAATATTGAAATTTCGGGAGCCTCAAAAATAATTTTTTTGATATGTCGTAGTGGAACTTTTTTTCCTCAAGCCAAAAGCTAAATCAACCCACCCATAACGTATACATATACATATATCGCTCTTTTATAGCAACTTAGTCATATCTAAAAATGTCATATTTGTCAGAATGTGATTAAAGTTTTCAATGTGTTAATAGTTATATGGGTGGCACTAGCTAATTAGTGGGTATAACTTTGGTTTATATTGAGATATAAATCCAATTTTTTTCACATTTTTGCTTTAGTAACTGAAAATTTTTAGATTATATGTGCTCGGCTATGCTGCAATAAAGGAACGTATGTAATTTTCTATAAAAGCATTTAACTTTTGTGTAGGCTATCGCAAAAGTCAATGTAAGAAATCTGTATCACTAAACTAATGATTCGATTACAAAATATATAACATAAACTATAGAACATCAAAGTCGGAAGAAAGCTTTTTATGGAGTTAATTTTCTGTAAGGTTATGAGTTGAAAAAAAATGCTTTTGCTTCTTAAAGTTACTTCAAATGATATTTGAGCTTGAATATCGAAAATAATATTATTTACCTGGGATTTATTTTATTTATTTACAAGTTCTTAAAAGTAATACGTTTCTTGTCAAAATAATATCCTAAAATTCGTTCACATGTTCGAGTAAAGTAATCGATTTCTAAATTTTAAAGTGAGTTTAACAAATGCCTAATTTTTTTAAATATATATTTAGAGGTCGATTATAGATGGCAAACTAACAACAGTTGAATTCCCAGTTGCTGAAAATGATATCAGGAATGGTAAGTGGCAAAAGAAGGAGTTGACAAATTCAGTGCATCTTTAAGCTCTTTTGGCAACCACAAATTTTTAGTTGCCGGCTGGCATTGCATCTGAAGTTTCGTTAACAGACCTATTAACTGTTGTACGTATTTTTTCAAAAAAAAAAAAACAATAACATACATATTGATCTTTCCATACGTAATAAGACTTTTAAATTGCTTATTGTTCAATTCTCGACTTTTCAAATAATACCCAAATTTTATGCGTCAAGAAAACAAGCTGCATCAACAACTTTTAGATTAGAATTTTAAAAAATAAACTAAATATATTCACTTAAGTTAATTTTTCAACAAACGGCTTTGTTTCGGCCTATAATTATATTTCAGTTATCTCAAACTTAAGCTATTTAAGGAAACTCTCGTTTGTGTTTCATTTCCACAGATATAAAGTGTAATACTCACTCATACTCAATTTTTCCCTTGACTCAAAAAAAAATATTTAATATTTGATTTCTCAACAAACTTTACTCTAGAAGAAATTTTGTCGTATCATATGCTGAAAGCCACAACCGAAATCGTTTTATAATTATAATCCTGCCACATGCCTAACTATTTGGCCACAGGTGTAAAGTGTCACACTACATTATGTTTACTATTTCTTACAATTACTTAAAAATAAATATTTTGTCCTTGCTCGAAATAATTTTACGAGTATAAAAGCTTTAAGATTTTTATTTTTTCTTATGCTTTTTCAGCATTCAATGCACTTAAACAAAGTAAAATGCATCTTGCAAAGAGCATGTATGCAAACAAGAGCAGTACAGAGGTGCCCTACAAAAATACTGTTTTTGTTATTTCAATTTCAACTCGGCATTCATTAAAATGTATGAACGAACACTTACTTCACACACACACACACATGCACTCACAAAGAATATTTTAAAGTCAATGAAATATTTACACTCTTTCATGATGTTGCTGATGATGAGTACATACTTGCATTCATGTAAATACAAGTAAATATGTGTGCGTATGAGTGAGGTGAACTTAAAACATCAAGAACAGAAAACAGTTTGAATGCGATATGATAAACGACACAAATACACACACACTTCAATACAAAATCAAAATTCTTTTTCTCAAATGTTTTTTATTTCTTATTTTTATAAAATATGGGTCACTTTTAAAAAAATTGACAAAAAAATCCATGAAAAGAATATGTGATAAGTTAAAAACAATAACAACACCAACACCAACAGCGACAGCGACAACGTCCACATTAACGAACAAAAAAATCATTTAAAGAAATATATGGCAACAAGATCAAATGCAATGATAAAATGTTAATGGACTTATGTATGTACAATATATATGTGTGTATAGGAATTCTCTTTCAATTTCAACTTCAATCAGCAAATACCATCGCTACCCTTGCACATACTTTTACGAGAACAAATACAAAAGCACATCTTTACAGCCACACTGAAAACAGTTTTTCTTATATTTTTAGGACACCCGAATGACAGCTTCTTTAAAACTTGAAAACACACAGAGAGAGTGAGCAATAAAAAAAGGAAAAACTATATATCGTCATATAGAATGCAAAATAACGTAACATCACTTTTCACAAGTTTACAGGAGACACAAAAAACTGTACGATATGGAAACTCTTTGAGATATTGAAATCATATTTTCAAGGTCTTTAGCGTTTTCTAGCGAATTTTGAGCAAAAGGACAACCTATTTTTGAAATAGTTGACCACACTGATGATGATACGTTTTTTTTTTGTTTAATAAAATCAGTCACTTAATGATACGTTATTTTTAATTTGGGTCATAACTTTTTTGTTTTTGATAACAGAAGCTTGAAATTTTGCACACATACGTTATATGATGTAGTAAATCGTAATCAGTAAAAAAACTCAAATTTTAATTTTTTTATGTTACGTTGTTTTGCATTTTAAGTGACGATATGTATGTATATAAAAATCAAGACAAACCGTAAAATAAACCAGCGTTGAATAACAAAAACAAATGAAAACGTTTATTTTAAATTGCACTTTGATTGTATGTGTATTAGTGGCAAGAATGTGGTCTTGTATGTAGTATAGGTTAAGATTTTGTTTAAAGAAAATTTAATGTGTGATATGAATGGTTTTGTTAATATAAAAGACACAGACAAAGAAATTTTTGCAAGAGATGTTACAAATATTTAAAAATTATCAGTTTAAGGCCATTTAGATATAATCATTTGGTGGTTAAATAATTAAACAAAGCTGAACCTTAACCGTTAAAAACTTGAAAGTAGAAAAATAAAAGATTGAAATTTAAAAATAAACTTAAAATTAGTTCATTCAAATATTTGCACTACTTTGCAATGAAAAAATCTTGTGGTAATAAATTTTTTCTTATATAATTTTTGTCATTGTAATGTTGTTTATATTTTAAAAATCCTCCTTAACTGGTTCTTATAGGATGTTTCTATCGGTATCGTTTCGTCACATTATATTGACTTGAATAAATTATGTTGACTTAAAGAAATCATACTAATATATAATTGATTTTACCATACACTTTTCGTATAACCAAATCACTTCAATGCACTTACTTTATTTTAAATCATGTTGAAAAAATTATTTTTCAAACTGCATGCCTGTGTCATTCAGCAATAATGATTGGCAACACGATCTAATAATAATAATTATTGGATCATGATTGGTAACTTCGAAAAAATTACATTAATAAGTATTTAATTAATATAAAAAGTCAAACTACATGAGCAAATTGATTACAACTACTACGCGCGCCATATAAAGTAAGTTTATTAATATTACTGCAAAAATTCAAACACCAAATCCTTGACTAGGCGGTGGAAATATACAAGCTGATTTCAAGCCGAAACATAGTATTATGAAACTTGACACACATTAAGTTTCCAATGTATTCAAATATTATGTAAAGAAACGAGCACAGCACCATGCTTATTTACAATAAAAATTCTTATTTAACTAATCCTGCCTGATCATTGTTCATGAAACTTTAGATACACATTTAGATACACATTATGATAAGCATTACGAGCAGACATGTGGTCAGTTTTAAGCCCGTGTAAAGTTCAATCGAATCAACACCTTATCGAAAGCATCGAACACCCAGAACTCTATATCTTCCACAGCGTATGCAAATCAAGCCCTTCATTTTCAAGTTTTTACCAGATACTGAAGATTTGGTGACCTTAAATAATAGCTAAAAACAAATATAAAAGGCTTTGTCATCAAACATGAAACTTTAAAATTAAAGCATCTAGGAACCGGGGAAGACCCGGACCAGCTGGCTGTACGAAACATACTCAAGGAGATAAATCCTTCAATGAACTGAGGCCAGTAGCAGGCGACAAAGAAAACTGGAGATTCTATACTCAAAAGAAAAATTAATCCATCCGTACTTAAATCAATTTCAAGCGGTGTTAAAAGTACGGTAATCCAAGATTTACTATAATCAAGAACAGAAAGATTGATTTAACTACGGACGAACTTAAATGCTCAATTTATTTTAAGAATTTTTTAGTTGATTCTAGATTTTTCACGTGGTTAAAGAATTTTGTACTCATTTTAAGAAACTACAGGGTTGGTTATCTAAATCAATCCCGTTTTCGGCTTGATTAAAGTGCATTTCATTGTTATTTGTACTTAAAATTTTGAGTACGACTCGTACTCAAAGTAAGTATAAAATACTTGAATTAAATTCTTCGTTTTTCTTTCTGTGTACACACCCAGCCAATGCTATACATGAAATTTCTGAATACTTAGGTCCTCGTCATACGATTGCCTACACATTTTTTAATCGGATGCGTTCAAACAATGTTGGTACATTAAAAAATGTTCATTTATATTGTTCCCTAATTCAATAACTGAAATATTTTCGAAGAATAAGAGCTTATTTGTAGAAGTACGAATAGCCAACAAATCCTTGAATTTTATATAAAAAATTGTTCTTAACATTTGTAGTTCAATAGCTTTGCATATCGTTAGATTTGCATATAAGTAAGTATGTAAAACACCTCTTACAAACTGACAAACTGTAAACCTGCTAAATTATACCTTCTTCTCCCTTCAAAGCGCTCTTAAGTTCTAACAAAAGTGCAAGGTCTGGTCAAATAATGAACAAATGAGACATAAATAGCATTGCGTTACGTATACGTATGGATAAACTATTGTATTCGTGCAAAATAACGGATAACATGCGCTGTACAAAAACCAATAACATTGAAAAAGAGCTTTGAAATGGGAATAAGAGAATAATGAAGTTAGTGTTGCAACAAATATTTTGTTCCCCAAAGTTTTACCTTACGCAAAGAATTTTTTTTATTATATATTCTATTTTTAAATAATATAAAAATAATTTGATATTGTTGGTCCGGCGCTCAAAGTTTACTTAAAAAACGACGTTTATTTATATACATACTAATAATTCAGTAAGTCAACTGAATATTTTGTAATAAAAGATTTCTTATTGACAAATAATTGTAAAAAAACCAATTGACGGACTTCTTTTTGTGTGGAATCACAACAATCGACGCAACGGAATTTTCATATAAAAATTTCACATCGATTTGCCGGTCGACGACAAGCTCTATGATAAACTTTATTTTACTTCCTTGTCGGTTTTCATTATTCTCTCAACAGCAATAAGCAGTTGGTTTTATAAACAAAAAAAATTAAACAAGAAATTCATAAAAAATATATTGATTAAATTTGTGAAAATTATAAAAAATTTTAATAAAAACAGAATTAAAAAACATAGGAATATTATATTAATTGTTATTTTAATTGATTAAATGATTTTTCATCCTGAGGAAGTTATACAAAGAAGTAACGAGATATCGATAATAAATTTGGATGCTTTTTTATATAAAAGTCACCTCAAGCTTGTTAATTAATTAGAAAATTATATAAATATTCAAGAAAAGATCGAAATACTAGTTATTATTAATAATAATAATAAAATATGTAACAATTGAAAAGCAAATGAAATTTATTGGTGACAAAAAAATTAAAAAATTACAGAATTAGAAATGAGATATTGGATGTTATTATTTACGATGTCCTCGGCGTGCCGTTTTTTATTATATTTATTTCTTTCCAAAGATGGGGAATTGATATCTTGTACTTGTTTGTTCACTTCCTCCACAAAATATGTAGTAAATTTATTATTATATAAACTATATAGAGAAAACAAAACCTTTTTAAATAAATCAATAAATTTTGTTCTAATCGTGCCATAGCGGCAACTCTGAATATAATAGAAAATTAAAAGAGAGTAAATGTATTTAGTATATGGAAATAACCATCTTATATACAATTCAATTGAGAGTTTTTAATATTATTTTTCCCGATTCGTTTTATATATTAGTTTGTATTTCCTTTTTTCCTAAGTCCCGAAATTAGTTAATATTTTTTCTCTTGTTTTTTACCATTTATTCGTTTGTTAAAATAATCATTACTCATTTCTAGTTTTTATACATGAATAGATACCACACAAACTACATAAGCTGGGGTCTTCTTTTAACTCACAACTGATAAAAACGGAAGTTTGGGGCTAATAATTGACATCCGGAGAGGAACAGTTTTATAAACTAAATTTGTCAAATGAATTAGAGACAGAACCATATTTAAAAAAATATACTAAACTAACATCCACAATTCTTCCTCCACATGTATAAATATTGCCACACATGTATACTTCGATGAAATAAATAAACTTAAAAACGCTTACAACGAGATACAAATACCATTAAATTTAAAGGTGAAATTAAAATGGTTGTTGTTATTGTTGTTGGTTGTTTAACAGATGCGTATGTGGGGAATATACTTTTCGTTTGTTTGAAGTGCTTTGTGCCTTTTCTTTCTATTGAAGGATTGTAGTATTTTTTTATTTCCTCTTGGTATCCCATTGCGATTTGGGAAATAAATGATCGTTTGTATTACTAGTAGTAAGAAGATTTAGGTAAACGGTGTTAACAAATGATTACATATTGAAGTTTTAGGTAAATATTTTTTTAAGCCATTAAATATCTTTGAAATAATTAAAAATTTAGCTTTAGAAAGCCTGTAAATATTTAAAAGCCTGCAAAATTGCATTTATTTTATTACAATCATGCTTAATAAGAAGTATGAACAACTTATTGATCATCCGTCCCAGGGCCTTTAATTATTATTTAAAGAATATTACTTTTACTTATTTGCAAAATGAAGAAGAAAAATGAACAAGTTAATATAAATTAAATATTCGGGAAATTATGTTTGTATCCAATATGATCGAAGCTAATTTTAATTCTGGGCACAATTCTTTTAGATATTAAAGACTTCTACGTGAACATTACATAGTATTCAAGAATATAATAAAGGACTCAAAATATGATATAGAAAAGCTTAAACACTTAAAATATATTATTTGACTTGCCTAGGGATAAAAAAATATGGAAACGGAGATCTTGCAGGGCATCCCAAGAACTTCCCGCTAAGCTCAGCCCTAAAAGCCAAACAATATATATATAAAACCAAAAAATTAAAATAAAACATATCAGGCAAAAAAATCTTAAAATTGTCTATCTGCAGTTTTATTTTTAATTATCGATTTTAATAGACTTTCGGAACTATAAAAAAAATCATTTTTCTGCTACATTTTCGTCAACGATATTTCTCGAATGGTTTAATTGATTTTTATCAAACTTGCAGCAGGTGGTATTGTTTTTGATTTTAAGATCTGATTAGTTTTTTTTTTGATCGTCTGAGTAATTCAGATTTTGAAAATTTTAAATAACAGTTTTTTTCCGAAAATCTTATTTTTTGAAAATTTTCAGAATTTATCACGAGATCCAAGTGAGAATACCTTTGCAATACCAATAATTTGTTTTCGATCAGTTAAACCGTTTTTAATTTATCAAACCTCTCATTCACACAACTATATCAAAACTTAAAAAACCGAGTAAAGCTTTGAATTTAATGCCCCAAAAAACACATGTTTGAAGAATGGTTGAACCAGAAATCTTTTGTTTCCTGAAAAACTAGCTATTATTCTTTTAAAGTTCTGTGAGCATTAATTAGCTTACAATACACAAAGTCATGTGAACATTCAATTATTATATTACTACTATTAATTAAATTCTATAAAATCTATAGCAATACAGTATTATCAATAACCATATTATCTTAATCAAATTATAAAACAAACAAATTACTTCTGTTACAAAAAAAAAACTATTGTACGCTTTTCTAAAAGTCTGTGTTTTAATTTAATGATATCGCTTCGTTTATGCATGCTTGCAGTCAAAAAGTAAATAATTATTTATTCTAGCATTATGAAAACTAAAACTATAATAAAAAAATAAATGAAAAGTTGTGTAAAAAATAGAAGCAAAAATATGATTGAGCTGACAACAACGTATGTGATTGAATTCAAATACAAAAGTTTGAAAATAAATCGTATTATTATTGTTGTATAACTTTATAATATAATAAGGAATAATTTTGTATTTAAAATAAATTTAAAAAACATAGTTTGTTTGCTACAAGCACACAATGCTTGCAACAGCCATTTTATAGTTGTCGTGATTGAATCCGTAAATTGACTCCAGACACTACTAAACTACTCATAGTTCTGTCGATAAGAAATATTTAAATATTTTTTATTTCTTTACTCTAATCAAAAATTAGAACAAATACACGAATAGAATTGAAATTCGTTAAAGCTTTTTAATGCATTTTCATTAATTTATTTTCAAAAGGCGCAAAAATATTAGTCCACATTTTTATTTAATTTTAAGAAACCAATTATTTTCTATTAAAACATCTCAACAAACTTCTAAAACTAACTAGAACCAACAAAATCAAAAGAAAACAAATCCTATTTAATATTAAACAAAATTGTCAGTCTTATTAGTTTAATTAAATGTTAATATTGCTCTTGTATCGCATAAACATAAACATATTTAAAATTTTCCAAATGAATAAGAACTATGTTCAAGTATTATTTAGGGAAAACTCCAACTAAACAAACCACAAAAACACAATAACAACCACCAACAACGGCAGCAGCAAGAACAAGAAAAAGTTTATGCAACAAAAGAAATAAAGTCAAAAGGCGCATGTTTGACTTTAGATAAAGTTTTCCATCGTAGAGAAAAACTAAAGAAATAAAAAATTAGAGGAATTAAAAATAAAATATTAAAAAAAACATGCGAGAAACATAAAACGTTTGCGTATTCTTATCTGCATTGAAGTGAACATCATTTTTGGGATGTTGTTGCTAATGCACACTTGGTTGCACAAAGCAACAACAACTAGAACAATGTTAATAATAATAAAAATATACATACAATACTAAAAGTCAAAAACATTTCAGATATATACATACATATTTAGTTTTGTGTTCTTTTGCTACTTTGAATGTTGTAGTTCTATTTAAGTTTGTTTGTTATTTTTTGTTTTCATATACCCTGCAAACATTTTGCATGGCGGATGTCACATAAATGTGATTAAATTAGTCGAGGATAATATTAAATAAATTAAATTATTACTTTGTACATCCCATCAAATTGTCGTCCGGGCAATTCGAAAAAGTCACAGAAAATAGTAACGTCTTGGAGACTTGAAGGAGTGGCGAAAATTTTTAAAAGAAACATGTTGTATTACATCAAAAAACTTTCTAATGTCTTGATGTTAATAGCAGTGAACAAATTAGTAGTCATTTTTAAGAAAAAGACTTTTTCATTATTTATTACATGGTATCAATTAGTGCAAACATCTCTAAGGACATCAATTACCCTCTCGTTTCTTGTAGAAGCCGACAATTTTATAAATGGTAACGTATTTTATGTGATAAGAGCTTTTCTTTTGAAGCCATGAAATATCATTGATCAAATCTTATTCAATAAATATACATAAACACATACAATGGTTAGCAATTCCGGGCATATACCAATTAGAATCGTTGTGAACATTACTTTAAATCCAATGTATATGCATCAAAAAGTATAACTTCTTGGAATGACAACTCTATATAAAAATCATTAGAAATTATCCAAATCTCTATCACTTCCAAATCATAATTTTAGGATCTTGTTGGCTTCTTTGGAAGCTAATTTTCACTGGGTAATATTGTGTACTTCAATTACACACAACTTACTATCTATATTATTTTAAAGTATTATCCTAGCATGAGATGGAGCGTAGAGTTAAGCAATATTGTAAGAGAACAAATTAAAACGGTAGCCTTTAAGCCAGCCTTTGCTAAGCCCATTCCTCCTACCTCTGAGAATACACAATATTGTGACTGCCATTTATTTCGTTTTTCTAATTTATAAACTTTCTTCCAACTATCACTTACTGGAGACTAGCAGGATACGTCTACGACCAATAATATTCTTAATGTTTAATATACGACTCTTAAAAGAATCTTCTGAAGATGATCTGACGAGTTACAAAAACAAAAACGTCTACTTTTTTCTTGATTATTACTTTATTACACATTTTCTGGCACTTTCGTGTTTTAATATTGGAATGTTTAATATGCAAATCGTAAAAAAATCTTCTAATAATTATTTGAAGAGTACGAAAACAACAATTGTACACTTTGTTTAACAATAGAAATCTCACACGATTCCCGCTTCGATTACGATAAGCGTCTTTCGCTGTGTTATAGAAGAATCTCACAGAAGAATCAGTTCGTGTAATAGTTTCTCTCGTTCAAGGAATCTTCTACGATTAAAAAATGCGCTCGTAGAAGATCAAAAACGAGAGATTCCCGGTAGGCCCTTTCACGATTGAAATTGCTAGCTGGGTATCTACAGGATATTCTTCTATATATATTTGTGTGTGTGTGTGTGCGTTATGGCAAATAGTTTTTGTACTTATTGGGCGAATGTTCATGTTGGATGCTATTGTGCCTAATGAAGCATCTGATGAAGATGATGACAACAAGGATGATGATACCACGGACTTTTGTACAATAGTTATTGTTAATGTTGTGGAAGTTGCTGTTGTTCTAATACCACTGCTGAGTTTAGCTCTAAATACTTAAGTTTAGTTGTTGAATGACACTCAAATACGAGGAAGGTCTGTAAAGCTGTTTTATATTTTCGAAACTTTCGATTAAGCACAATATATTATAACTTTTTACTGTGATTAAGATTATAATAATATTTACGTTTATTAATCACTTATTGGAAAAAAATATAATGAGACTAGACGAAATTGTTATCCACAGGGAAAAAATTGGATTGTCTGTATGTCCATAACAGTATATTGCACGTCTTTGAAACTTTGACCGATGAAGCGAATAGTTGCGATTAAGCAATTTTCATTAAAAAACGCAAAATAGAACATCACGTTGTTTGCGATTTTCTTGCGGGTTGAGGCTCGATATGACACATGAGTTTGATACTTCCAATAATTTTTAAAAGATTCAAAATTGCACATGAAATCAAAAACAATCTATATATGTGTTTATATAAAGCACACATATGTAAATCTAATAACCGTAATATATTTTTAAATCTTTAAAAAAAAATACTTCTGGTGTTTGAAGAATTTGTGTCGCCGAACCAGAAAACTGTATTCCCACGTGATTGGATGGATATGATAATGCATCGAAATAATTCTGGGATCTCTGCAACTCTATCTCTCCATTGTCATTGTCGATCATTTCTTCGATCCTTTCGAGAAGCAAGTTTGGTCAAATTTCTTTCAATGTTCTATAGCATTATTATTCCAGTCACCACTGCAGTTAAATGACTTTAATGACAACAAACGTCAGGCGATATTTGCTCGCTATCATAAAGGAACTACTAATTGATTTCTAGAGCAGTAAAACCTAGAATTTCAGAAAATTAAGTGTTATAGTTAGACATGTGTATCTAAAAAGGGCATGGTAAAACTATCACTAGAAGACTTTCGTTTAAGATAGTTTTCCAGCAATAGATATTCTAAATTTTGGAAGCATTGCGTACTCTTTTTAATATACAAATGCAATTCATAATAAGGATATACAACTTGCCAGAATAAATTCAATACTGTATGGCAAAAAAAAATTTCAGTTATTTTTATTTAAGTTCGAAAGTAATTCTTTAATTAAGGCAGAACTAGTTTGTACGTTTTGTTCTGTTCTGTTAGGGATCAGCTGTTTTGTTTCTGTTCAATTGAAAAACTATATTCGTGGCTTGTTGTTACATTTTGTTTCTGTTCTGTTGCGGACTGTTCTACAGAAAATAGAATTGAACGTTAAGTGACAGCCAACATTTGAAAGTCAGAAAATTTTATTTTAATTAAAATTTTTAAAGATTTATATATATTTGTGAAATAATTAATATTTATACGTAATCGTTGAACTGTTTAAGGTTTATATTGAAATGGAAATTTATGGCTCGAGTTCAAATCTGAGTTTACACATTGCTTCTTAATTTAAGAAATTATTTTTGGATTACACATATTCTATATCTACGTCACAGCACAACACAACAAAATAACGGACCTGTGCAATGCGCAACCTTGTTTTTTTATTCATGTGGCTGATTCCTAAATGCAATAAATTTGTGCAAACTGTCTTCAGACTAATTCAAAAGAAAGTAAAATGTCGTAGTTGCAGAAATGTTTACCACCAAGTGGTACCTTTTGAACCATAATGCATTATCCAGCAGTTACAGAATTTATGAATTTCTCCTAAGTCAGATATTGCGAACAAATACCACGACATACACAGAAAAATCTGCTTTTCAAACACTCGATTGTATGAAATTATTATTTTACTTACTTCTCTAGAAGCTTCGCTAAAAATTACAAAATAACAGCAAACACTGCTCATTTGTTTTTCTTCTTAATTGCAGCATTTATTTTTACTAATTTTGTAATAGTTATTAAATTTACAAATCCAACATTATGGAGCAAAGGTGTTGCTTCTCTCTTTAATATTTTATTTGATTCTATAAACATCTATGTTTACATTTTGTTTCAATAAAAATAATTGTAATATCTAACAAATAATCGTACTTGCAGTTTTTAACTCTATAATTTCTGTGATAGAACTACAGTTTTTTTCCCGCAATTTTTAATTTCCTGGGAAAGCCGGAAATTTTTTTTAATTTCTCGGGATCACGGGATCCCGCTCCATGAAATAATAAAAATTAAATTTGCTATGCCTTAACAAAAATTGTGTTAGAAAGTTTGAAACACTTAAGCCCGTGATACACTATCAAACACAGTCGTACGATTCATTCACTGGAAAGTCTGACAGAATTCTGTACCACTTTTAAAAATCGCATTGAATTTGCCACACTATCACACAAAAAAGATTCAAACACACACATGTGTATTTTTCAGTCAAGTAATTTTATATTTTATTGATTTTAATACAGAGGTACTCGAGGTTAGAATTCCAAAACAAAAATATTAAATTCTTAAAATAAGAAGATAGTTTAATAATATAATTCATATTTGTTGGCTTAGGAAATAATTCTTTAAAACGCTTAAAGCGTTTATGGTCTCGTCAAAAACCTATTTCTAATTTCATTAACGAAAATTCCCGCTCACTTTCTACCGTTAAGTTGTCAATTGTTTTTTTTTTTTTATTATTTCTCGGGATCCCGCATGAAAAATCACCGGGAAAGCGGGAAATCTTTAGATTGAGAGGGAAAGAACGCTAAGATAGGACGTATTTCCGTTAAACTTCATTTCATTTCAATTTTGTTTTTTCGTATACGTGTGCGGTTTAGAAAGTTTAAGCAAAAAACTCTTCCTTACAAGCATGCTTGTGACGAAACATTCATTTTTGGCGGATTTCAATAATAAGCCTTTCAGAGACAGATGATCTAAAGGAAGGAACATACTTATCTTGATTTTGGCCAATAGTAATACAAATGTATATTAATTCTGTATTCCTATATCGAACAAAAATTTTATTTCACTTAAAACTTTAACTTATAGGCTTCATTGATCTATAGTCATTAAATTTTATGATTGTTAATTTTTAAACAATGTTTTGAAACAAGCTAACAATAAGCGGGATGTAGAAAGAACACGTCACCTTCGACTGAAAACGAAACAAGTGAACACGGGATGCTAATTAACTTGAAGAAATTTACTTTTCAGATTGACAATGCCTTTCATGAATGAATAGTTTTAGGTAGTTTTTAAATGGGGTATTTGCCTACATGCAACATATACTAACCACACACACACACATAATCATATGCATACAATACATAAACAAGTCTTATCATTATTTATTATTTTTATTCGTACTTCTTCGTGTTGCAACCTAAAAAAATTGGTTTTTGTGTTCTTTTGTTCTTTTTGTTGCTGCTGCTACCCCATATTCGTTTGATTGTTTGTTTTCCTTCATTAGAAATTTATTTGCATAAAGTTTTCATAATACATGCATAAATAAATATATATGTACGTTTGCTTATGTGTATTTATGTGCATGTGTTACAAGAACTACAACAAAAAAAAACAAACATTAAAAAATTTTAAACAGTTGTTATATGTTATGTTGTTGCCAATATTGTTGTAGCCGTTGTTGTTGGTTTGCTGCACACACATACATAAATACACATACATACAAACAATTTTTCATCTACATTTGTATGTGCTAAAATATTTTTCTAATAACAAGAGTAATAGGAGTGGTTGGAGCAGAGTTTCGGTCGTATAATGATGATTTGTGAGTGTTTGTTTGAAAACTAAAATTTCGATAAACGTTTGTAGGCATTTAGTTAGCAATATAATTGCTGTTTTAGTTCTTATTTTAGATGATGCTGTTGCTACAGAATTTTCATATATTAAAGTTTATGTCCTTAAATAATTGCACAAATATTTCGAAGTTAGAAAAGGATCTTCATAATTAAAATTTACAAGAGAAATATAAAATTGCGAAGGCTATGCGTTTACTTGGCACACAAAAACCAGAAAAAATTATTAAAAAAATTTGTTAATAATGTTAGTACTTTTTATATAAATAATAAATAATTTACATTTAATGTAATTTCTTTTGAGTCATTTACCTAAATTAAATTTTTTTAGCAAATTTTTTTTATAATAAAAATAACAAAAAATATAAGAGAAAATGACAGACATGTATGTATGTATATATGTATTTCCAAAAACATATCTACATATCGATCCCGTAGTGCCAAGTTGTCGTAATCGTAACTAAAATATTTAATTTTTTAATATTATTTTCAATGTATGCACACATAAAGTTGTGGACATTAGGTTAGGGTATTCAATCTGTTCACCATTAAGCGATTAGCGGTTACTAATCGATTTGTTGGTATTTAATGAGTTAATCGTTAACCGGCTAACCGATTAATTATTCCACAACTGACTGTTCAATTAACATAAAATTTTACATGTGATTGTGAATAATTTTTCACTTACGTTCATGCGCGCTGACGATAAAAAAAATTTCACTCATGCACGGTCATGCCTGACGTTATATTTTTTGCTAACGCTTATGCACTCTCACGTAAGTTAATTATAATCACAAAAACTCACGTTCACGAAATAATTACAAAAAAAACTTTTACGTAATTTAAATAAATTAAAAAGTTAAGTGAAAAAAATTACAATAAAACAAAAATATATCATGTACGCTCACTTTTTTTTACTCACGTAAATGCATACTCATGAGATTAAAACAAAAACCTAATCATGTGAGCGGTGCCCATCTCTACTTATAATTTAATAAATCGGTTAATTTGGTTCGATCAGCCAATTATTCGAGCAAACAACATTTTATAACTTTTGAATTACTTGAACAAAAATTTAGGTTTTTATTTTATCTAACGGAATTACACGAAAATATTAGAAGTTTTGAGAACTTGAAAAAATTCAAACAGAACGCAAATGATATAATCCAAGACTTTATAATATATATTTTTATATTATATATCATATTTCATATGTATGTAGAACAACAGGGAAAGGACTGAAAAATTTAATATTCTCTATTATGGATTGCTTCTTCGAAAAGTGAAAGGAATTTTCATAGTCACGTTTCATTAAAACTAAAGAAAAACAACTAATAACACTTTCCACAATACAAATAACTCTTGTATACTTTTTCGGGTAATAACTTTTATAAATAAAAATTTGAAATCACATTCAACCTAAACACTGGCAGATACATGGATCACACGTGAACACTGATGATGGGAGTGTAGCGTTGTTTCTGTTTTCCAATGTAAGTTTGAAATTAATTAATGTTAAGTTTTCCCTTGTTCCTTTGGAATATTGTCTCACATCCAATTATTTCTGCCTAAAAATGTTACGAACTTTAGCCAAAAATAATAATCACTTTGGATTAAAACCACTAACAACCAATTTGTTCGAAAAATAATCCTTTTAAATAAAGAAAAAAATATTTAAAGCCTAAACATTTGAAAATAGTTATTTCTCTAAGAGATTAGTTTAGAATATATCCTTAAACTATGAAAATTGTTTAGAAAAGTATCTCACTTATTTGTTTATTTATTAATTATATTAAAAATAAATTATTCTTCTGCCTGATTTATTTTAAGAATTATATGTGTATGAATTTGTTTTTACTTATTAAGTCGAAAAATGATAAATAATTTAAGTATTTTTATTTATTGAAATTTTTATTCAGTTGAAATAAAATCTCGATTAATAAATCTAACGATTGTCCGAATAAAGTAGGAATTCGATTAAATACGTATGTTGAATCAAATAATTTTTTATGGTTATACAAATTGAGTAAAGTATTTTTTATCCATGAGTATTGTTTATGCAGCGGTCAATATCAATCAATATGTTGCTTTATTTTTGTTTTGTTTCTTATTTGCGTTATTGATTTTATGCTTGAGTAATTGCAAGAAATAAGTGATCTGAACTATACACTGATTCATCACATTTTACATATCGACGGCGTTTATCCAAAATGGTTTATCTGTAGATTTTGTAAAAATCAGTTTTTGATGCCAAACTATTCCCTGTGATGCGATTTTACTATGGTATGAATTTCTGATCAAAATATTGATTTATTTGCGACTTATACACATTTTTTGTTTGGTTTATCTACATACACATTGTTTTTTAAGGCAAAATGGTTTATCTACAATGTATTTGAGAGATTTTCATTGCATTCGTAAATTAAAAATCTGTAAGAACGTAATTATTTTAACACGAATTCCACTATTCTGATGAATATTAATACGCTGATTTGTAATATGTTTCAAAATGTTGCAATCTTTACAAAGTTTAAAGGGAAAAGTTCGATAATTGGGATGGAAGTTTATTACTTTAGCCAAAAATACTACAAGTCGACTCTTGCCAACCCTTATTCAATGATTAGACGTTGGATAATGAATAAGAAGTTCGAGACGAAATCTGATTGGCGACGCCAATCTCATTTAAATATAACCCTCAAAGAATTTATTGACAATTTTGGAAAAATGGAAAGTCAATACTGCCGAAGAAGCAACTCCAAAACTTTCATAGCTTCTTAATTTAAAGCTAAGTCCGATATTTACAGGGCCTATATCTTAAAATGTAATAACAAGCACGTGCAACCGCTTTCAATGATGAGTACAAATATCTTCCAATACGAATGAAAAAATACCCAGGATATATAGAACCGACATCACTCCATCAAGAATATCTTCCAATATCCACCAGTAATTGGAAACATCTACAGAAATTGAAATGTGTGATACCTAATGAATGTCATTTATTCTATGATAATCTTCATTCAAAATACGAGTATACACAGAGCCAAAACTGCCTAATAGAATCAAGAAGATTTTCTCTATGAAACGTTTTTAGGCTAAGGGGTATCCCAGCAGAAAGAAGAGAAGATTTTTCCGAAGAGATTCCTTATTATTTTCATGTGGTAAATCTTTTTGATTTTATCAAGAAGGAAAAAACATAAAATCTAGAAGAAAACTTGTTATTCACAATTTTTTCACTCAATTTCCATTATTTTTGGCACCAAAAAAACAATCCATAGAGAAAAGCTTCTTGATTCTATTAGGTTTTCTTCTGAATTGTATAAAATAGGGATTTCTTATTGATTTTATTAGGCTACCTAATTGATTTTTTCAAAAAGGTTTCCCTTATTGATTTCATTTGGTTCCTATATTATCATGTGTAAATCATCGCCTTGATTTTAATAATAAGGAAATCTTCTTGACTACATTAAGTTTTATTAGGTATTCTACTTGATTTTTTCAAAAAGGTATTCCTTATTGATTTCATTAGGTTGCTTGTTATTTCATATTTGTTATTTCACCCAATCCTCTTTTTACACGGTACATACGTTCCAGAAAATATTGTGTAAAAAAAATAGTGTAAAAAAAGACACACCGTAATGGAAAATACAATAATCATATAAAGAAAATTGTAAATCCTATATAACATACATACGTATATAATCATATAAAAAAAAGGAACAGCTAAATTAAAATTAAATTTTTTTGTCCATTAACAAAAAAACGTGTAAAAACTGAATAAGTTTTGTCGTGCTATTTACAAAAAAAAATGTAAAAATAGGATTATGTGTATATAAATCAACATAATGACAATTTTTTCCCCGTTATTTTATTTTCTTTGAACTTGACAAATATCTAATTAATCTAATTAAACAAGTGCATCTGAGTTAATACGTGAACAAATAAGTGTGTACGTACAATGTAAGTAAACTAAATCTTTAAAAAAAAAGACTTTTCGCAAAGGTATTTTTGTGTAATTTTATGAAGTTTATATGTATTATTTCAGTTCCATGCAAATAATGGCGGATCAAAAAAATTTAACTGAAGATATCGATCTTTTGCTTATTTTTAAATCATGGGAACTGTGCGAAGAAACGTGTCACATTCTTTTCACTTTTGGAATTACATCAACAACTATATTAAAGATGAAAACATCAATAAGATAGCCTAATGAAATCAAGAAGAAAACCTTTTTGAAAAAATCAAGAAGAATACTTAATAAAAACCCTAAGTTTCCTTCTTGAAAAAGGTTTTCCTTATTAAAATAATAAGACTTCCTTCTTGAAAAAAAATCATAGAGATATCTTATTAATTTTGTTCTATTTTATTAGGTTTTTTCTGTTACTGTTTTTTCTGTGTATGTAATTTATTTAATAAATAATAATAAAAATCCTAAAATTAACCGTACAGATAATTCTTTAGACCAGAAGTAAGTACGAGTATCTTCTTCTATTTTTCTTTATCATAAAATTATTTAAAAGTTAAAAACAAAAGTATTTAAACTTAAAATTTTACTTCATACTATTTAAAATTTTTTTCAAACAAAATGGTTTATCTACTCATTTTAATATTTATAACGTATGGTTTATATATGGTTTATCTACCGTAAAAATGCAAATAATGGGTTTTATTTCATAATTTATATTTTAAGAAATTAGTAGAAGCCTATCAATCATATTGTAGAACATCGATTTGTTAAATACTCACTAGTTAGAGAGTTAAACAGTTTTTTGCTTCTCCTGAACAATCAGGGTTTTGTAGATAAACCATTTTGGATAAATGCCGTCAATATTCTATTTGTGTTTATTATTTCTTTATCATTTAAAGCGTTTATATATTAAAAAAACCCAAAACAATAGTTAGACTTGGGTAAAAGTAAATGCTGCATAGAAGTATCTATCAAGTTATTCAGCACGAGAGCAGGCACCATTGTAGAAACTGCGTTCATTTTGAACTGCTCCTGGAAGGTGGTGAACAATACTCTAGGTCACATTAAATCCTATTGGATGTGCAAAAATGTATATAAATGGGTATCAGACATAGAAAAACACAGGACTCATTTACTTGCAGAGTCTCAGTTGCATGCCCACTTAAAACATCAATTGAAAATCAAAAAGGATTTTGAAACAAATTTGGTACTGGCATCTCTTCACAAACAATTAGAAGAAGAAAAAGATGTCAATTATATTGCGCTTTATGCATGACAACGAACCAAAACACACTTCATGCATGGCCAAGTGCTGCTTGGAGCGAATTAATATCATCGTATTAAATTGGTCAGCTCCAATCTATTATTGATTTTTCTCTTGATGGAAATACATTTTGGATTTTGTTGTATTATAAGATAAAATAAACGTATTGCAACGAATTAAACTGAAGAAAAATAAAATCCCGTGTTTCATGAAAAATGCGTGTCACATTAGAACTTATGAACGATTGCAGTTTCAAATAGATTCAACAAATTTTATTCTAAATAGTAAATATAGCTAATGTACTAACCCAGTGGGCACCACTGTATATAAAAAATAAAATCTAACTATTTAGAGGCATTTTAGTAACAGTTTTCTTATAAATCAAAAACTTTTATAAATAACGTTGTTTTGACACTGATGGATTTTTTTCTGACCGAAATATATATTAGCCATAATTATACTTCCCGCACTTTAGCTAGGCGCTTTACTCATAAAAAACGTTAAGTGATATTGCAAAATTTACTATCGGACATCGAATTTGAACGAATTATAGTATTATCAGTCATTTTAGCGATGTTAGTTGCTCGCCTCGAAGCTGCGAGTTGGCCCCTTCAAGCTTTCTTTGGTGATGAAATCATGAACAAAGTTTTGGCGCATTGTACTGGTAGGATAAGATACCGCTAACTAAGCCAGTCGCGGCAGCCAGATAAATGAAATCGTGTTCCATAAATAATGGGAATTTGTGTAATTTCTAACAAAGAAATTAGGTTTAGGTTGTCTTATTTAATTTTCATATTATTACACACCGCAAATTTTAGGATAAAATAAGATGAAATCGTTCAGCTTGCTTTTAAAGTTTCCAAAAATTTTTGTTATTATTCGAGATATTCTCACAATTTAACTCTAATTAATAATAAAAATTTTTTTTAATTCAGTTATTATAATTTATGTAAATACCAAAATTCTGACTTTCTTTTCTTCCCTTAATTGTTCCACTTTATGGGCATGCAAATTATCTCTTAATGATTTTAATACACTATTCATTTTTCAAACCACATGAAAACTTTTTATTAGAAATAATGTCACATGGAGTGTGTTGAAAATTCGTCATGACCAAACAATAAAAAATCCCTTTTACTTTTTGTTTTGCTAACTAAATAGTTAATAAGTTAATTGTATATTGACATGGTCACGATAATAAAAATTTTAATGTCATATAAAAGTAACGGCATGCATTCTTTGGAAATTTTTCGTTTTACATTCGGTTTTTATTTTTATGTTGTTTTCTACAAGTACTCGTTCATATTAAAATAAAATTGTTCATGTTAACACTCGGCGCGACATCAGAACAACATGAGGCAACTTGTAAACAAATGTCCTTAAAAATAAAGTTATAATTCAATTTATAGTAAAAAGTACAAGTAAGACATACAAACATATGTACATTTATTTGTACGAGTAAAAATGTGTTTAATGAATATTGGTTTGATTGTCAAGTGGCATTCTTACCTTTCTTCGTCCACAACAAAGCATTCTTCGCGCACGCGAATGTCCTGTAGCTGCTTTCAATCGAGTAAACTTCTTCTTCCACTGCATTTAGTGGTATTGGTAACGTGATGATAACGACAACACGGCGTATTTGTGGCACGTATTTATTAAACACAATAACAGCTGCATTTAATAACTATTACACGAACTGTAGTGATTGCACAATTTTGGTTGATATTCTCTCTATTTGTAACCCTATTTCTATATTTCAAAGTGGAACTGCTTCATTTAAGTTGAATCATGATACACACAAGAATCAGCAACGATTTCTTTTGTCGTTTTTTATATTTTTTATTATTTTCTTCTTTTTTTCGGGTTGAAGTTGTCAAATGTCGTACATAGTTACTGATGATGGAATAGAAACAACAATAACGCTGTTGATAATGTATGTGATGGCGACGACAAATGCGGCAAGGATGACGACAACAACGTCAATGATGTGTGTATTTATATAGTTATATGTATATGTATGTGTTTTGTATGCGTTTAATTAAAATTGTGCATTGTCATAGAAAAAAGAGTGATGAGCATTATCAATGATTACACATGATTCTATGACTAATTTTTTGGGAGCTTCTTCCTCCCGTTTTAGAAATTTGTTTTTTCTTATTAAACAAAGTGGTCCATTGATTCGTTGTTAACATCACGTTGACTTTGAAGAATCTGAAATGAAATAAATTTCACAATATTGAAAACATTAGCAGCTAATGGAGTTTTTGATTAGTCTTAAAGTAAGTATGTTTCTATTTGGAAATTTTAAACAGTCGTATTCATCAGACAAATTTTTAATTTATGAAGATGCTTATAAAATATGACATTTCGATGAGGCATTTATTTGTTTTTAATAAAATTTTGCATTAATATAGACAATCACATTTAATTTATTTAACAGAAATAAAAAAACTTAATTTTTTTTTAAATTCAGTGTTAACTTTTAACGTACTTTTTTTTTAAAGAACAAACACAACCCGCAAAGCCATTTTGGCTTGTCTGCAGAAACACCCAGGGTCTAGGCAGGAATTGAACCTGCAACCCCCAGACTAATAGTCTAGTACGCTAACTCCTAGTCTACGGGGCTCCCCTGATCAACCTGATCAGTAAAATATTAATTTTGTTTATTAAAAATACATTGAAATTGATTATTGAGAGATGCCAGTTCCATCAAGGAACTGTAGCCAAATATTTTGATAAAAACTAGAGATATATTAAAGTTCCATTTGAATAATACATTTTTTGTAACTAGTTTTGCCCATAAATTCTTTATTTATTTCAGATTTCGTAAAATTCTTTAGGACAATATTACAATTGATCAGAAAAATTACAACAGCTCAGGTATGTATGTCCATGTAAAATTTTATCAGGCCAGACATTTGGAACTGAGAAAATATTTTTTTTCAATTAAATTTTTAATTAATTAGAAGTTTTACCTCTTTTCAAATGTATTAAATTTTACGATTGGGAGCAATCTCTACAGCGTTAATATAATAAATTTTGTTTTGATTATTTATAAAATTTAATAATAAAATATGTCAATTACCACAAAAACAAAGAACAAAACTTATTCAATCATCTGTGTTTCAAGTTTTAAGCCAACAAGCTCAAGTTCAAACATTTGTTTTGTGATAGTTTTATCGATTGATATCAAACGGTATTCTCAAACTTTTTTCAAAAATAGTCAAAAGTTTGGGATTATATTTTGAATTCAAATAGATGTTATCTTGAGAATAACTCGCTCGTTTGCCGCAACATCATCATAACTCCAAAAATAAGATATTTATGTTAATAATGCTGAAATAATTTTCATATTGTAATTAATTTTGTGTAAAAAAAAATCCTAGGAATATCTTGTATAATCTCACCTCTTGTGAGAAGAATAATATTTTAATTTTCCTTTAAGTTGTACGTAAATTAAAAACTTTAAGCTCGTTTACTGCAAAATAGGATTTTTGGAGTTCTGAGCCAAAAATCCGGCCAAAGAGGCAGAAATGAATTTACATAAATCTTAAAAATTAAGTAAGCAGCTCAAAACACAACAAAATTTTACATCGTATTGTGAATTTTTAAGACTTTATGTTTCGATTTGTAGCTCTGAAACGCTGCTGAAGTCAGGAAAGTGAAGAAAATTACATGCATTTTTAATGTTTCTTTTCGGTTTCAAGATGTTTATATAAATTTTTTTGTGGCTAAACGAATGATTTTTTTCACTGAAAGATTTGTTCAAAATCTATTTTTGATATTTAAAAAAGAAATTATTTTGAATATAATGTTGAAACAATTCGTTTAAAAATTAAAAAAAAAAAAGTTTTGCAAAAATAAGAACAGGGTTGTGATGTAAAAGTGAGGGAAGCAAATGTACAATTATGTTTTATACCACAATAAAATTTAGGATCTCTAATCTTAGATCAAAAAGAAAAAGTTTGCGCAAATATGCGCCTTTATTGTCAACGATTTTTCTCAAATTTTCAAATTTATTTTTTTGCTCATTGGCAATTTTCAAATCCTTTTTTCACGTCATAATCTTTTGTGTCTTTTGAATTATTGATTTTAAATCTTATTCATATCACTTTCCGTACTAATGTCCCACACCCCAATAAAACAGTTCTTTATTTACCTGCACTCTATACAACCAAAAATCTGCCACTAGATTTTTTTATATCAAATTGCACCTAAAACTAATATTGGTCACCTTTTTGGCTAAACTACTCCTCTGTGTTACGTTGCAGCAAATGAGCAAAATGTTTGAGGAATGTCACTTTCTCAATTGGATATTTAGTATTAATTTCAAATTATTTGCAAATCTCAAAGTGGTACGGCATTCAAGATAACATTTTTGAATTTTATTAAATCTCAAATAATTTAATAAAAAAATTAATTCTGATTTTTTTCAAAATTTTCAAATACTCTTTTAATTAAACATAAATTCTAAGAACAAATTTTTCAACACAAATCTCAAATGCTTTCCTTTTATTTGTAAAACATTGTTAAAAATAATTAAAAATAAAAGTTTATACATTACAGTTCTGATTAAATTTTTAATACTGGAAGCTGTACTGCGAACTTACGACTTTTGCATCTTTTTAAAAATATGATTGAAGATCTTTTGATGAGCTGGCATAAACACAAGTGAAATGCCGCATTAAGCATCAACGAATAAAATTTTATTTAAAAAAGTTTGGTGATTCAATTCTATAATAAAAATAATAATATAAAATATAAATAAAAATAAAATAATATTATAAAATTTTTAATTGTCTTTTTAGTTAAAATGTAACTATTTTCCTAATTGATTAATTAATTAATAAAATATAAGAAAAATATAAGAAAACTTAAAAGACATTTACGTTAAAATTTTAGTTAAAAATATTAGAAGTTAATTAAAAATAAATTCACTTCAAATTCAATTACAAAAATTTTATTGGTATTATAAGTTTGTTTACTAGTGCAAACTAATACATTTTACAATACAAAATTTTTTAATTAAAATTATATTTAATTTTTGTCTTTGTAATTTTTATGATATAAAAAAAACATTTAAATTTAACCACAAAAAATCATAAATCACAAAAATGTATGCAAATAAGCCCAAATAATCTTTTCTCTTTTTCTTCTTTGTAGTTTTGGTATAAACCATAATTATTGGTTATAGAACTTTTACACAGATTTATCAATTGGCATTCGGAGTGTGTACATACAAACACATGCATGATTGTCCTACTGGTTGTTAGTTAAAACATGCAATACGATATTTTACATGATTATACACTATCACTGCTAGTATAATGTTTTCCATTACGCCTGAGTTAAGATTCATATGTTGGCAAGGGTTAATGGCGCCTAGGATAATAATAAATGTTAGTCCTTTCAATTGTTGTTGCTATTGTCAGTGTCGTTGTTTGTTACAAAGTCTAACCATATGGATATTATGAGGATTGTGTCATCATGCATTTCTTATTCTAACATCTGTAATATTTATTTTCACACATTTGTTTGCACATGTGCTTCATAATCTATTGGGTGTGTGTGTGTGTGTATTTTAAGGAAAATAAATGCTTAAATATATTTGGCAATAGAGCAAAATTGTCTACTTTGACGCAAGATAATAAAAGAACAAGATTAAAAAAGAAACGGCTACCAAATGATATAGAAATGTCGCACAAAGCTAGTTTATTATTTTTGCAATTTTGGAAAGAATTTAGACTTTGAACTTTTTTAAAGCAGTAAACATTTGAAAATTTTTCATTTTACAATGCTCCACCAACTATTAAAAATTAATATGCATACTAGTATTCCATTTCTTAAATGGGTCTCAAAGCTAATTATGAAAAATGTCATAGTATATTCAGAAACAAAGTTTCTAGCGTATAACGCACTGTGGGGCCTATCGTAAAAATAATGGTAATAAATCTGTATGTTCTAAGCTGCTTATCGCTATACAAAATGATGTATGCAGAAGTCATAGAAGAAAGCTTCAGTTTTCCGAAAATCAAAATCTTGGAAAGTTATTTCGCTTCAAATTTGACCATATTCGAAAGTGATCCATTTAGTTTTTCTTAAAATCATCATTTTTTATGTAAATATTATAGGCAGTTTTTTTTTTTAATTTTCCAGAAAGTTGTTAACATAAAGTTTTTCGCAAATCTTGAATTTTTAGTCGTAATAATGGTTTGCTTGATGTATTAAGTAAGACAGTTTAATTGAATTTTTTGATTGTAGTGAGTTTAAAATTTTAATTTTTTTTATTTTTCCTTAAATTTATGATTATTTATTTACGAGTATTTGAGACAGTTTTATTGAAATTTTGACTGTAACAAACTTCGAATAAAGTGAAAATATTTAATTTTTTTCTTGAATTAAAGAGTTTTTAAAGTATTTAAACCGTTTTTTTTCGAGAAAGTTGTACATATAAACTTTTTCAAAAGGTTTCGTTTTTCTGATTTTTCGTCATTGATTTTTTTTCGATTTGTGATCTTTTTTATTAAAATCATGATTTTTTTATGTATTTAAGAGCGAAGTAAATTTCTACTTTTTCAAAAATATTTTAATTTCTCATCGAAATAACGATATTTTATGTACTTACTAAATCAGTTTTACTGAATTTTTATGATTGTGGTGAATATCTAATATTTCGAAAATAATATACTATTTAATATACTTTTTCCTTCAAATCATGATATTAATGACTTTTGCGAGAAATTGTGAATTTCGACTTATTCACAAAAGTTAGACTTATTTTTATCAAAGTCATGAGTTTTCGTTGAATTTAATGCCGCTTTCTTTTCTAAAAGAAGTAACATTCTTTTACTTTTTATCAAAAAAATTGCAGTTCAAAGTTTACTTAAGACAAAAATTTTACCTTATAAGTGATGATAGAATAATTTTTAATAAATTCACTGTTTCAAAAAATCATGATATTGAGATTTTTAAACTTTTGAAGGTTACAAATTATCGAACTTTTCGTAAATATTAAATTTTTTCCTTGACATCACGATCTTCGAAGTAAAACTGTTTATCAGTTTTTTGTGGAAGCAATGAATTTAAAAACTAATTCGAAAATATTTGATTTTTTAGTTGTTACATATTATTGAGATTATTGGATTTTTGAGAAAGTAGAAACTCATAATTCTTGTTGAATTTTTAAGACAGTGGAGCATTTTAACTTCATTTAATAGAGTTTTATTAAATTTTTTAGAGCGAGGTGAATTTCAACTTTAAAAAAAAAATTTAAAAATTTGATGCTTTTCTACTAGTTTTCTATAGTTTAGATACTAAAATATCATATCTGAAATTAATTTACTATATACAATTTTAAGAGCAGCAATGCGGCCATAAATTATTTTTGAAACCAGTTCGATTTGAATCAATTTGATTTACTAAACAGGCCCAATAAAGGTGATCGGTACAATAACAGCAGTAAAGGTACGTACACTGAATGATGTACGAAACATCGGTAAAGAATTGGTTTTAAAAAGCTTTAATAACAAAATTATTTTTTCAATTATTTTTTGTATTATATGTAGAGAAATCGGAATGTTCGGGATTAATTCAAAACTGCATGTTTATATATGTATGTGTTGAGGATATTTAAAACTCTGTAACCCACATACATTCTTATTCATTTTAGCTGTCCCGGAGAACCACACACAAACACCAACAGAATATTTTATTATTCAAAAACACTTTGCATACTTTCCGGCAAAATCACTTTAATTCTTTTATCTGCACACAATCTAATCCAGCATATCATCAGTGCTAGTGTAATAGTCAAAACTTTTAGAACTGCGTAACAACATTTACTAATGCGTTGTCAGGAATTTCTATAATAATGCAAGTATTTTTAAATTGCTTTAATGTACATATATGGAGACTGGGTTGGCGACAACAAGAGCATTGCAAAATAAAATTTATCTTTTATGATTCGGATCTTTAAAACGGAACAAACAAAAAATGTAGTCGAGTAATCGCTGAAATAGTCTTCCGGCGGCGTATGGAATGCATTGATGTATTTAAGGGTAAAAAAAGTTTAAATGTTCAGACACTGTGTCAAGTGTGAATATGTGTGAGTGTGTGTTTATCCGTATGTCATGTGAATTAATTTTAAAACAAAGTATGCGTGAGCGTGTCATACATAAAGGAATTTCTTTTTTAAACATACTTTAGGGGATGACAGACATCGAAATACACATACTTGCATACAATCGCAAATATGCGTGCTTGTGTGTAACTTAAGGGTGGTTAGTTCTTGATGATGTTAAAAGCGCCAATGTGTATAAAAATCTCATCAATATTGTAATTATTATTATTTTTAAGTTGTCTTGTAACATTTAGAGGGTGAAATGGAACACAAATAGAATCAATAAAACTCAACAGTGATTTAAATTTATCTTTTTATCTCGTATAAAACCTCAAAAGAATATAACAAAGACTTAATACAACTTATTATATTGAAAGAAAATGCAAACATTATATCTTTTTATATCTTATCGCAATTCTAAAGGTCCTTAAAATATTAATAATATTATGTTTCATTTTAAATTATTAATTTTCAAATAAGAAGTTCATTTGCAATTTTCTTTCATTTTTTCGAATATAACCCACTCACTTGCTTAATAATTTAGTTTTTGTCATAAAATGCATCTGATGCAAACTAGAAATATTTAGGTTGATTTTTTATCTTTCTCATGCATACTTACATAACTATATATAAATTTATACGGGCTCCCAATACGAAAACTGCCACGAAATTCTAATAAAAATAAATTTATGATGTCACAACTTTAGATTACTTGCAAGTGTACACGTCAGTCATAACGTTTTCTTTTTAGCGAAAAAAAATTGTAATAATAAAAGATAGAAGAGAGTGACAGTAAAAGAAGAAACACATATTTCTTTTGAAATTAACTTTTATAAGCAAGAAGAAACTATTTCCCTTAAGAAACTTGTTACTGCAAAGTCTATTTGGAGGGATTACTTCGTTTTGTAATGCGTTGACTTTTATTTAAATGCCAATTGCACCAATCGCTCACACCATTTGTATTACTGCAAGTGAAGAAGTTCTCATTATGAGTTTGTACCTATTTTTTTAAATTTTTTCGTATTTCGTTGTTTATTATTTGGCCCGTAAGCTTGTAGTTTTTCTTTTTTCTAACTTAATCTTATTATGACGTGTTGCTTTACAACGAAGATGACTATTCACTTTTCAAAAACACCAATACTGAAAAGAAATATTTAGTATTCCGTACTGAAGAAAAATCCACAACGAAAAGTGCGATAAGTTCCTGATTCCTGAAAAGGTATTTCTAGCAATAAATTTGAATTAACAGGGTTCGCTTAACCCGGTTCGGCTTTATTGTTTTTTAGGCAACAATATAAGAACGCAGTTTCAATGGTAAATGCTGTTATCAACTTAAGCTCGAATGTGAGAGCAGCGATATTGGTACACAAAAAGAAATAAAAATTAAAAAAAATTGTAATATAAAAAAAATTGTTTTAAACCCAAATGGATATTAACAATCAGTTTTTTTTTATCTGAAGTTAATTGAATTTATTTTTAATTGAATATTAATATGTATGTAGTATTAAATATTCAATAGAGGTATTTTCTGTTTCCTATGAAAGCTTTAACCGAAAAATATTTGTTTGTAAATAAATAAATTAAGAAAAAAATAAGAATTTCACTATGGATATAAAGTTTTTAATTGCTATTATGTAGTATAAACTTGGTTCGCCATATTCAAACTTTATTAAACAAGATTGATTTGTTGCAAAGTAAATTAGTCTTCATGCTGTCTTTCACAGCTGTTTATGCCAGCTCATCAGTAGACTTTCAACCATATTTATGAAAAGTTACAAGAGTCACATGTTTAATTAATGAGAGTTACAATGCATAAGACAATTATTTTTTCTGTGTACATATAGCAGAAAACGAACGTCAGTTGAGTTGAACGAATTATCGCTCCAAAGAAAGCATGTCGCATATTTAAAACAACAAGTCTAACGAAAAATCTGTGACAAAATTCTAATCAGAAAGAAATGCTTAAAAAAATTTATGCGTAATCGTAAATGTGGATATAGAAGTTTGATTGTTTCTTGTAAAAACAAACACCAAATCGTTCAATGCTACTTCGAGCATTTTTATACTCACGTAAATAAAGAACGTTCGAAATAAATCAATTTCAGATCAATAACTCAAAATCGATATCAGTGTATTTTAGGCGGATAATCATTATACTCCCATCAAATACTTATATTCAATTATTTTTGAGGGTTATTGCTTAAAAATAAAAAAGCGTTAATGGTGCCGATTATATGTAAATTAAAATCATATTTATACAAATCATACAAGGAAAAAGAATAATAGAATTATTATTATTATATATACAATGTTATTTATCCAATCGAATAACTTTATTTTTCAAAATAAATTTTTCTGTTTTTTTCTTTTATGAGCTCAACAATATTTTATTATTCAAATGTTCGCTATTTTCGATAAAAATAGTTGTAGACAAATAAAAGCCTTGATTTTTTTCTATGTTGTAATAACAGCTGGATTGAATTTGCTCTCATGTATTTTTTATTGAATTTATTCAATATGTTCAACTGCCTTTGAAACTGAAACTTTGAACACTGAAATGATTTTGAGGCAACCTGGTGAATTATTTATAGACTTATCGAAGCGAGTGAAACACGTTTACCGTTTACCCTCAAAATCGTTGTTGTATTCAATTAGGCTACTCGCAAGTAAATTATATTGCTTACTGGGTCTGGTTACTAGGAAGCGGCTAGTATTGCTATATTTTTGAAATCACTACAAAGTTATTTATTTTTTAAATGGTGGTGCTTACAAGTGCGTGCACCCAAGCACACCCCTTGAAGCAGGCTGGTAAGCGAAAGTCTTGCTTCTCTCTTTCTCTCCCTATTTCTTACTGGCACCATGAGTCTGAAGTTTCCTTGATTAACCGTATATGTTTATTTCTGCCGATTTTGGCTTTTCAATGTCAAATTGCTTTAGTTCAAATACTCTTTCTATGAGTGTAAAAATATATGGAATATCATAAAAGAATTAAGATTTTTGTCCGTCAGTGGGTTTTTCGATTGTCCCTAAAAACAATATTTTCGAAGAAATTCACTTTTAACAATGCGTCCTTCAGTATCCTTTGCATTTTTCAACAGCATCCTTTAGTATTTTTTATAAGTCTATGAAGCTTCTTGTTTCTGCAGCTCCTGGCCTCACAGACAGATAGACATTAAGGGTGATACATGAGAATGTGCTGGAGTTTTACTTTCAAACTTTTTTTACTTGCATAGTATAGAAAATAAATAAAATTTTGTTATTTATATACATAAAATCAAAGCACTCACTTGTAGACAATTCGAAACGTTTATAATTCAGATTGAATTCCTTAGACTAAGCTCGGGTTGTAGGAATAATTTCATGTGATGTTTGTCTTCTTGATTATTGTGAATAAATCCAATAATGTTGATGATGATGTTGTATTCCACTTTTCTGACAGAATGTCCTGTTTTATTCACGCACACATACAAAAAACACTAATACAGAATTTTTACATTTTTCCAATTCGTCTGTGAACGTTTTCTCAATTTGTGTTGGATTTTAGTATTTCAGAGAATAATGAATTATGTGACTTGTATTCGTTATAGGAAATATTATGTTTCATTAAGCGATTTATGTGGTTATTATACGATTTAAATTTACTTAATTTTTAAAAAGTGTTTTATTTTTTATTTTATAAAAATGAGCCTCGTTGTAGTAATTCGGTGGTCAATAAACTCATTGCTTTTAGTTCAGCTATTTTTACGTTTTTGTTGAATTGTTGTCTATTTTTTTAATACTTTAGAAACCAAATTATGTTTATTTTAAGTTAAATTTTCACCACATACACACAATTCCGTTCAAACACTTTATTTAGATTTACGTTTAATGTGAACTTTACGTTATTTTATATATGCTATTAACGAATTTATTTTTTACTCTGCCCATTTCGTTTTAGATGTTAAAGTGTAATAATACTCCATCAAATCGATTTTTTTACAACTTTTTTTATGTAAAACATTTCTATTCCATTTCTTCTATTTTTTCTCGTTTATTATTTGCTGCCTTCTTCCACTAACGTACTTATTTATGTATATTTTGTTATTTTTTCAGTCATTTTCACTTTACACACACTGTTAGAGACTCTCAAAAAATAATATTGCTTTTCCGAATTTTTAGAATATTTTTTTGTTTTTTATTTTTGGAGAAAAAACAACACACACAAACGACCTCAACGACGAGTAGTGAAGGAATGCGTTCGAGTGGCAGTTGAGAGCATTTGTGTTTGTTGTACTATTTGAATCTATTATTTCAATAAAATTGCTTTTCTTCTTTCGGGGGTTTCTTTTACACAAACGTACCGTATACAATAAATTAATGGTGGCGAATATGTGGAAATAGTAAAAGCAACAAAAAAGGAACTTTATTCATTGTAGAAAAATGAGAGCCCCAAAAAATAACGGTACTCTATTTGTAAAATGAGCACGGGAACTTAACATACATACACATGTCCATGGAATGGTTGGCAATACTTGTTTCTCTTTCTTGTGTATTTTCTTTCAACCTAGTAAAACTATGAAGTTTCCGTTAGATAAATAAGCCGAAAGCTGTATTAGTAGATTGGTTGCACCAACAATATCATAGAATTTGCAAATGAGTAAATGAGATGACTAGATGTTGGCGCTAACCCACTATGAGTGCTGATGTTTTAATTTCAGTATAATAAAATATCCTGTTTGCTTACTGCAAGCTGCAAGGAAGGATTGTGAAACGATAAAAGAGAAAGAGAGAGAGAGCTAGAGAGTGCAAAATATTTTAAAGTGTCGATAAAGTAGTGCAAAACAGCACTCGTAAACATAAGTGTGTATATACTACGTACATATGTACATACATATGTATTGGTTAAAGAGCGACATAAAATATGTTTACAACAAATGCCAAAATTGCTCAATGCGCCATAAAAAATACTCATTAACTTACTTAAAGGATATCTGCAAATGTTGTCAATATATATTTGAAGTCAAAATCGTTTAAATATCTGCGTAAATATCCCATCAAATTCGTTAACATGAAAAATTTCATTAAGCATAAAAAGTGATGACCTCAACATTTTCATTAAGTTTTCTTCCCCTTTCTGTTAAATTATAAAAAGAACTCCGTCATAATTAGAAATAAGGCCGTAAAATTCACTTTGATCATTTTCTACATATTAATTACAAAAATCGATCACTAACAATATTATTTCGAAAAGATCTGCAGCTTTTAAGTCTGTCTAAAATTACAATTTGCTTACATTTCCAAAACTAAAATTTGAATTGTCTCTAATTTTACTTTTTAATTTTAATGCCTTTTTCTTAAGCACGGCAGTGCCATTCTATGATTTTTCACAACAATTATTAATTAGTAATCAAATTATTGGCATTTATGCCAAATTTAAAAAAAATATTATATTATTGCATAATAGTTTTAGATTTGACCGTATTAAAATGAATGACGAGAAACTAAATACCTTTGAGGAACATGTGAATAAAGGCGTTAGTCTATTTTCGCATATTTTGAGTTATGTAAGCAATATCTTTCAAATCTTGACTTAACAACTCAAGAACATACGGTGCTAAAGTGGACCCAATTTACTACTGCGGGCTTTTCTCAGATTCTAACTGCATTTAGTTTTTTCACAAATAACTTCTATAATATTATTGCGAAGATTTTTAAAAAATATATTTTTATTTTCAGTCGATTTCGTCTTAACAACGTTAAAGTTGTTCTTAACTAGCACTCTTCATCTGGTCGTTAAAAATAATTAAAATCAAGATTTTGAAATGAGTTTTTAATATCGCAAAATTTTTATGAAAATATAACTTAATTATAAGTGTCCTGCCGAAAGCACTTTTTCTCACCGAACCCGAATCCAAATACTAGCTTCGGTAGATTTCTCAGACCAAACCTGAATCTCAAATCGAAACCGAACTATTTGTATTGAATTAATTTTGAATTTTGTTGCTTATGGGTTACACGATCAAGTTTTGTCTATCAAGTCGCAGCAAACAAAATTAACACACATAAAACATTTTATTTTGACAAAGTTGTACTTTTTGTACTTTTATATTTTTTAATAATACATACTTGTTCACTCACAATATTATAACAGTAACGGACTGTACGTTATTCAAGAAGTAGTCCGTTCAGTCATTTTTAAAAGAATAAACATTTAAAATTGTAAGCAATTTTATTTTTAACTGATTCTAACATTAATTAAAAAAACTAAGGACATATTAATACGGATTTTCGGTTACATTCAATATTGTCCGTTGTTTTCAAGTGCTGTTTTATTTTTCTTTGCTTGCTACACAAACAAAAGAAAAATCTTTTATTTTTACGGGCTTAAGTCAATTAATTTTTTAACATTAAAAATTTAAATGAAAAATGAGTAGACCGGTTTTTAAGTGAACTTTCATTTGTTTTAAATTACAATTTCAGTAATTTTACGTACAGAATATTTTGAGTATTTTACATTTGAAAAATATTATGAAAAAAATTTCGTTGGTGGTTTGATGTGCAATAATGTAAATTTTGTGCAAATTTTCGTTTGTATGTCGATTCATTGTTAAATTACACAGTACAAAATTTTTAAGCTCATTGATTTGGGACTAAATTCTGAGAATTACAAGTGAAAGTAGCCTCAAAAATAGGAACTGCTACATCATTCGTTTTGTCAATTTTGCTGCATTAATAAATAATAATTATGGACATTTTAAAACCAGAAGAACATTGAATATTTCAATATGAAAAATAACAAGTATACGCACGGTATACCGAGATATAGACGTTTTAAAATATAGAAAAAGTGAAAAAATCTTCCTTGTAGAAAAAAATTCGTATGACTATTAAATTATAATTTATAATTAACTATTAATTATTATTGCAGCCAACTTGACAGAACGAATGATGCAGTAGTTCTTATTTTTGGCCTACATTCACGTGCAATTCTCAGAATTGAGACCCAAAATCATGTGTTTTCCATTTTTATACACGAAATTGAACACGTTTAACAGTAGAATGTTACACGAAAATAGATCAGCTACCAAAAACAGTGTTGCCAAAAAGAAAGTTGATAAAAACCAGCCTTTATAAAAAGAACAGACTTTTGAAAAGACTACTTAGAAAATTTGAAATTGATTAATATGTGCATCGTGCGTCCAGCATCGTTCAAAAATAATGATTTCTTGTTTAAGATAAATATGTTTATTAATATTGATTGATTCAAAAATACAGTTTTTGTAAATCAGTGTCTTATTATCGTCTATAACAAAAACTGCCGCTTAATATAAAATATATTATTTATAGGGAAACACGTTTTTTTAGACCCATTTAACGGCCGTAATACTGAACCGATTTTGGAAAGATTTATATGTTTTTAAACAGATTTTTACATAGATGTGCACAATCTTAATCTTATTTAAATTGGTTCAATATTTAGTGAGTTATAAGCGTTTAAAATTGCTACTAACACATGCACATTTATTCAACATGCATGTATCAGCTTCAACAAAGTGTGCATGTGTGTTTGTCCAATTTGCTTTTGCATAGAAATGAGAGCGAGTTTTAAGTTGTTTATTTAGAATGTTTATTGTTTTTGCATTTTATCGTTTGTATTTATGTAAATGTTTAATATTAATTTCTAGAATGCGCTCGATTGAGTTGACCGCTGGATAAGCTAGTAAAATCTTAGAGGCTGTATTTCAAAAGTTCTCAACAATTTGGATATTTTGAATTTTGATATTTTGAAAAGTCAATACAGAATATAAAATATAAGAGTATAGTTATTTACTTATGTATTGGTAAATAATATTTCTATTAATCAATTCACATATATTTCAACGTATACCACGGGTATTACATTGGAAGGGTATTCCTTTAAATTACTAACTTTATCACCCCAAAATTTCAAGAGCCTTGTATAAGAGTTTTTCATAAGGATAAGAGGCGTTTAGAATACTAAACGAGTAAAAAAACATTTTAACACAGGGGGGGTCGAATTCGACATTTTGTAGTATATTATAACAATGTGGTTAAGAGTTTAATTTTTAATTAGGTCCTCCTCTATGGTTTTACATACATTATTTTTCCATCGAATCAATAGTATAGAAGATACGTTTTAGTGCGCTGACACGTGGACGTTTTAACATAAGCTCAGACGTGACAAATATTTGACGAAAAAAGCGTGACTACAATAAGTATTATGTTATACTCTCTTTCGATTTCAGCAAATATTCATACATTTAAATTAAAATTCAATTTATTTACATTTTTATATTATTTTTACTGAAATAGTTGTTACGCTTTTTTCATCAAATGTTTGCCACCTCGAACCTTGCCTTTAGACTACTAAGAACAAATATGAAGCAGTTGAAGCTCTTGATCCGTTTACTCTTTAGGAATTTACGTTTTCGCGAGTTCACTGTGCATACGATACATATCAAAAGCTATCCATGTATATTTCTTATATTCATTTTTTTGGCTTATTTAAATTATATTAAGAATTCGAATGTTAAAACAATAAAAAACCACATGTTAAATTTTTTAATTCAATATTTTTTAATTATGTTTGTATGTATGTATGTATTTACACCTTTTAAATAACTAACGAATTCATTACTTATCCACAGTGAAAAAGGTAGTTTTTTTGGTACACTTGGCGTCTCAAAAAGCGCTAAATTAGCATTCGCTTATACACATTCACTCACACGTATACAAACAACAAGAAGTGAAGGCACAAAGGAAACAATAATAAAAAAAGAAACACAAAAAGTTTATTCTACACTAAATATTTCAAAATTTAGAGCAACTTTACGCTTCGGGCAATTTAACGAATCCAAATACTTAGAAGCGACTGCATGACAAAGGGAAGAGAGTGGCAACGACATACATTTCAAATGACACGACCAAAACGATTGAAAATTCAATTCATTCTTAAATGCACATAAAATGCAATTTGCTCAAAACAACGAAAATAACACTGAAAATGTTCAGCATCAAATGCTTTAAACTTTAAACTTAGGCGATAATAACCAGATGCTCAAGAACCCTTTTTTCACTTCAGAATTGTCTATATACGAGTAACATTTCATTGAATGTACATACATATATATATACATTTTAGATATGGATGTGTGTACCAGTGTGTATTAATTTTTCTATTTAAACAGTTTTTTTTCATTCATATGCACAAATCGATTATGAACACAAATTTCTCATACTTTTCTTTTTCTGATGCCACTGTGGTTTCACTTAAAATTTCAACACTTTTGCATTCATTTATTAAAATTCACTATAATAAATTATTTTTCGGTAAATTAGTTTTTTTATAAGTGTTTAGTTGAAAATGTTCTATATACGAATGTGTGTTGTATATCTACATACACATAACTTTATATATATTTGTGTATATGTATATATGCAGCAGTTATAATTTCTTATCCAATGAAGTTTTGCTACGCGCTCGTTGCATTGCAACCGCGAAGCAATCGATTCGAGGCGAAACAGTAAAATGCGAATAGAAATTTTTGCACAGCAAGCTATTAGGCGCATTCAATATGCATTTTGTTGTATTGTGTATAGATATGATTACATGTTTATATGTGTGTGTTTACATACAAAAAGCTTTGCAAAGTTTATCTCCCACTCTCTCAAACTCTCATTGTTTCATCAATGTGCTTTTTTGTTTTGTTTTAGTAGACGTTGCACAAATTGCCGGTGTTTTGTTTAAATGAAAAGCTTTGCGCTATCAATCGTAAAATCTAGATAATATATTCTTCGTAAAGCTTACAAAATATATGGTTGTATGATTTTGTTATATTTTCAAACTTTTACATATTTTCTTAACGGTTACAGAGGGTTGTATTTTAAATGGGTTATCAATGATTGATTCATACCTAAAAATATTGGGTTGGTGTAAAAACTTTCTCGCAATATATTTTTCCATGATGCAAACGAATTCGTATATAACTGACGGTAAATCCATACTCTTATTTATCCGAATTTAAATTGAGTTGATAGTTAATGAAAACAATATTGCAGACAATATTATTATAAACTAAAACAGTTTCAAGTAAAAATGTGGTAATTTGTATATAAAGAATTGTCCATATAAAATCCGGTGGCATAAGTTATATAATCTAATTTACAGTCACAATAGAAGAGGCTTATGAGAAATAATCGCAAAAACAGTATTCATAAGCGTACACTAGCGCTATGAAGATGTTATAAATATACATTTGGGGTATTCACACGGTGTCCTATCATGTCATATTGTCATAATAACTTATTATTTTATGACGTCTTAAAAAAATTTTTGTTGTGCTTCAAACAAAAGTCCTAAAATAATAAGACTATTTATGCTGTGTTTTTGTTTTGTCATAACTAAACAGCAGTAATTTGAGAGAGTGTTAGGAAATTACATACTGCTTGTTCTTCCTCGTCATATTTTTAAATGGGGGGTTGTTCACAGCAGTCATATTTTTTCGTGTTATTATTTTATGACATATGTCTTTATGACGATCGTGTGAATACCCCAATTAATTCACAAATACTTATTTTAGCTTCAACCCCACTTTAAAGCTTTAAGCTGATATTTTTAATTATAAAAACGTTTAGCCCATTAAGGTGTTTTATTAGAAGTGTGAAAAAGCAATTTATGCATTCATGCAAACTGACATACATTCAATATTGCAGATACCATTGCAGTAATGATAAAAGTATTGTTAAAAAAATTTACTATCACACCAATTATAAATATTCGCAGGAATTTGCTTCATGACGAAAAGTATTTTCTCGAGAAAAAATTTTCTCCAATTAATTCAAACACCAGCATAAGAGGTTTAAAGGGAGAGAATTATGTATGTCTTCTCCAGTAGTAGCATTTTCCTGTTGCTGAGATGATTTTTTAAAGGATATTTTATAGGAGCTTTAATAGCTCTGAATCTTAGGGCATGCCTCTGCAAGCTCGACTGGTGAAAATTTTCATCCCTTGGGGAATGTGATTCTAGTACACATAGACATGACCCTTAAGAGCTGGATGCTCAATTGATCGGCCGTTAGTCATAAAAGTGCTTTAACAAATACCGTCGAATAGATGCCGTTATTTGTATAGTTCCTATGCACGACTGCAATTTCAAGCTTTTCGCAATAAGGGCTGCAAGATGATGTTAGCATTTTTGAGTAAACTACACAAAAATTTTGTTACCTTAATACTTTTGAAGCGGCCCTTATTGAACCTATATAACGCAAGTTAGTATTTTTTCTTTTTATTCATATTTACCAACGTTATTGTCAGAAACAAATCAAACGTTTTTGTAGAACCAGGTCAATCTTGTTCGCTTAAAAGAACAAAATATGATTGCTAAGGTTTATTAAATTCAAATCTGTAATTCATCATGCTGAATTGTTGTTGAAACATCTTTAATCCACATCCCATCATGCTAAAAGTTTACACCTATAAAAAAACCACTTACGAACAACAATGATTATAGACTAATTGCTTTTCACACTTTGATCGGGGTCAAGTGGGCGCTGTTACTTTCCAAAAAACACTTAAAGCAAAAACTTTGTATGCATGAAAATTATCATTCATTAACAATTCATAATAAACAAAATATAATTTTTAATTACACCGTAAAGGCTTTTTGAATCTATAATTTCAAAAACAATTGAACGAATGAATTACAAATTATAAGATATTGTTGTTATATTTTATTTATTGATTTCTTTCCCAATAAGTGCAAATGTATTTATGTTCTTTTGTTACTATGAATTTATGTTGTTTTTGTTCACATTCGTTCTCCTTTTTAAGTTTCTATTTAGTAGATGATAGATAGTAAATATATAACGAGGCAGATAAAAATATTAAATTATACAGTGTGTATATTTCCTTTGGTTGAGCATTTCTTCTTATAAAAAATACACTTTTTAAAACTTAAATCAATTGTAAGTTTCTTATTATATATACATACATACTTAACTTAATGAAATATAAATGTCCTATATATAAAAATATATATTGTATATACTCGTATATTTACTTTTAAATATGTCACTTATAATACTTAATTAAATTAATAGTCTAAGTTTCCTTGAGCTCCAGTTATTATGGCATCAATCCATATTCTGGCTGCAGCATCAGAAGCTGCCTGTAGTTGATAGCTGCGCTTTTTAGTCTTAACAATAAATGTACAGTGGGGACGACCGCTTTTTGAAATATTCAAATGATCTAGATAAACTTCATCAATTGTCTGAAATAAGATAAATATTAGAAAATTTCAAATCTATTGGCCAATGCGCAACATATTGTAAAAGTTATAAGTTGTATTAATGTTGTTGGCAAATTCCACAATGCTTAAATAGAAATTACCAACAACAACTTACAATTCCTACAGTAGAATAAATACTTTTCTTAAAACAGTACTAATCAACAGCCGAACGTCCGGGTTCGCTGTTCGAGTTCCACAAAAATCTATGTTCGTTTGATGTTCGGCATTAGGTAACATTTTCGCCGAACACGAAATTTTTTATAAATTATTGGTACATTTTTGTATATCTTCAAAGATATGCAAAAATGCAACCCCGTATAAAAAGCGTTGCAAAATAAAACGTTAGTATGTGCTAACTTTGTTTTTATTAAACAAATAAATCACACAAGTTAAATTTGCTTCTATTTAATAAATGAAAAACTCGTTCTTGATTTTCGGTTGTATCTACAAAATCCATCGAAGTTCGGGTTCGGATTCGTTCTAAAAAAATCCATACGGATTGACACTAAATAATACTTTTTAATTAAAGAAGGTTAACAATTCATTAAAAAATTTTCAATGTTTGTTCCCTACGAGAACCACTATTTATAAATGGATTTGAAAACTGTTTCTGTATTTGGATTGGACCCGCTGTTTCTATCGCCTATCCCTTATCCTTTTGTTTCGAAGTCGGTTGTTTTTTGCAAGAATTATAAAAAAATATTCTTTGGTTTTTTTAATTTGTTAAAAAAAACTGTTGCAAAGAAATAAACTGAAAAAACCTTTTTTGTATTTCTGTATAAAATACTTTTGGAAAAAAAAGATTTACGGATTGTTTAATTAAAAACTATTGTTGTACATTGTATAAACTTAAAACAATAAATATCACTGTTTTAACTGAAGAGTATTTACCAAGCCAAACAAAAGGTGTTGCTGATAATACAACAAACAAAATTCAATTCACCTGATTGTTTTTTCGCCACATATTAACACAAATCATTTGGAATACACAAATATAAAATAATTTTTAACAAGCGATCCTCTAATTAATCGGCAAAAATTAGCTCAGCTGTGCTAGCAGCATCACCTAAATATAAATTCGCCTTGATATTTACAAAAATTAAATAAACTTACAGAAAAATAAGCGCCTCCTCTGGGTTTACGTTCCAATTTATCTGAATAGTAAATAAAAGCATTTCGTTGTCTATCTAAGACAAACCATCTCTTCGACCAGCCGTGAAAAGTCGCTCCCAATTTATGTAAATACCTGAAATATGAAATTAATAAAAGAAACCCACATATGAAATTAATAAAACAAATTATGTTTACCCTCTACACGAGTTGGAATCCACAAAAACATGTGGACACAATGCTATCTGATGACCTGCCGATTCAATATGTTGCCTCAAGTCCAAATCCGGTGAAAATATAGGCAAATAACGTGTTAATGGTCTTTGATGTTTAGGTAACACTCGTTTGCGCTCATTGGCATCAGCAGGATCCTTGCGTGCTTTTTGGCTGCTATTGACACCATCATTCGAATTCGTACTAAGCCGTTTCTCCATGTTATAGGCAGTGTTTGTGCTTAATTCCATATTTGATTTAGAGACATTTTGATGTGCTAAAGGTTCTAGACCATTGTCTGAATTTGCTTCAGATAAAGGACGTGAAGTAACACCGTAACGTTTTTGCTGATCATCATAATGACGTTGATTGGCTTCAAATTCTGGCTGCGAATGACGTTGCTAAAAATAAGACGAAATGTTGGCTAAAATTAGGACCACTTGTGTGTTATTTATAAAACCGCTTGAATTTTGGCATGCGTATACGTTTTGTTTATGTTTTATTAATGTTTATTTTATTTTTAATTTAGGGGCTAAAATAAGTGACAAAAATTAACAGTCTATTGAGTCTGTTCATTGGCATGTTTCATTTGGCTAAAAAACAAAACACATCCGACACATTACGTAGCACATGAAGAACTTATATACATACATATGTGCATATATAAATAATTCATTTTTTTATATTTGAAATTCGTTGTTTTAATGTTCCCTGTATAATATACACACATATTATGTGTGTTCAAACACCATTTCCAGGTCAATTGTTTTATTTAATTATTTTAGAAATATTTCTTTAAGACTAAAAGAAAATATGGAAACTTTTTATAAAAGATATCTCTTTAAATACTTCCCCTCCTTTCATAAATATTGGTACCTTGTACAAAAAGTACAGTTTTTTTAAAGCGGGTACTTTTTGGAAGCAGGTACTTGCTTGAAAAACATACTTTTTATTCAAAAATATATCTATATATATTATTAAGCACATTATTTTAGACCCCTTTTACGGCCGTAACATCGAACCGATTTTGGAAAGATTTATATGATTTTAAACAGGTTTTGACATAGATGTGCACAATCTTAATTTTATTTTAATCGTTTCGATATTTAGGGAGCTATAAGCCTTTAAAGTTGCTACTAACCCATGCATATCTATTACACATGCAGTATCAGCTTTAACTTGAAAAATAAACAAAGTGTGCATGTGTGTTTGTCCAATTTGCTTTTGCATAGCAATGAGAGAGTGTTTTGAGTTGTTTATTTACAGGGAAAATTTTTCATGCTTTTTGCATGAAATTTGCTTGTCGCAAATTACTTAATTGTTTTACTTAAAGTAGAACTACATACTCGTACATATGTGTATTTTCAAAATAAACTTATTGTCTTAATTAATTTCCAGGCGCCCTCTCGCATCAGTGTACTGCATTCTATGTGCCCAAGTATGATCAATCACACAAAGCCCTGTACCATTAAGTGGGGATCTTGGTTAAAGGCTGCTATATATTATTGCGACAATTTTATATAAATAAGCAGCGTTTTAAAGGAGCTTTCTGATGATGAGGCAGAGTCGATATGTAATGCAGACTTTATTTAAGAATTCATCGGTAAAAACAGATTTAGCCTACATTATAGATAATTTTGAATGTATTTGCCACAGTATAATCAAATTTGAAACCAAAGGAATTCCTTTACGTGGAAGTTTATCCATCATAGAAGACGTAAAAGAAAAACTTCAAAATCTTTAGTATAAAATATTTATTGAAAAACTTAACAAAGTATTTAATCGAAATGTTGGGATTCAAACGTTGACCAAGATCTCAGACATTTATGAGAAGCCAAATTTTAAAACGCATACACATCTATGAATGAGCTGCAATAAAATATTTCTTTATTTCTATGTATGCACTTGAGTGTTGCATACATAGAGTAAATATTAACTACAGCTTTTAAGTCATGCATAAGTGCATCTCTGTATATTTTGTTATTGTACCATTTTGCGAATGCTGCAAGACCATTTGCACAAGATTTTGAATAGGGCTGAAAAATTAACATAAAGTAAAATTATGTTCAGATTTGAATAATTAAAATCATATTTTTATTGCACATGTATGTGTGTATTTTTAGCAAATGAAGATACGAGAATATTGAATTCAAGAATCTTACAATTTCTACATATAAATTAACTTCTGGAAATGGTGTAAAATTTATTCCTTTGTAAAAAACCCTCAATAATAGACTTTATTTTTAATACAAAAACTTACTAAATGATAGACTACCTGATGACAATACCGATGTTGACCCGGTCGTCGTCGTTGCACGTAAGTCATCCACACAGACATTTTTAAAATATTTTTTTTTGTAATTTTTACTTTAATAAAACTATACAGCAATTATTTGTTTTTGTAAACCAGTTCTTATTTTATTCTGTTTTTGTAACAAAATTCATAATTCAGTTTCAAAACACCTTGATTTGGTTTAAATATATTTAAGTAAACAATAATAAAATCCACATGAGCTATGAAATCGAAAGTTTAACGTAGAGGATCTCTTTTTTAAAGAAATTCCCTTTTCAAAATAAATACAAAAATTTGCTAAGACACGAATTATTTTTGATATTTTTCTTCAAATTTGATTTTTTGATAAAATTTTTTTTTGTGACATGCGTCTATAGCGAACACTGTTTTGACACTGAACAAATAGATTTGCGAAAAAATTACGTATTTGTCCAGTTTTATAAGATCTGAACGAAACATTAAGATGCATACAGTGGGGTGTTAGGAAAGAGCAGTTTTAGACATGTGCGTTTAAATAGAAAATTTATAGCACCCACTCACTTATATAAACAAGCAGACATTATCATAACTGGCAGAGGTACATTATTTGTATGGAAATTCTAAGAAAATTTATTCGTCGGATGTGCTATGATACTCTTAATTAGATACGTATGTAAGCGTACTAGCGCTTCCTGAGTCATACAAATCTTTGGGTGTAATTACAATGTTATTAAATTTTTGTGTAAACTGTTAGTTTAACACATAAAGATCTTGACTACCGAAATCTTGATTGCCAGTCCGTCAATGCAGACATTTGTATTTATTTTATTTATTTATTTATTTATTTATTTATTTATTTATTTATTTATTTATTTATATATTTATTTATTTATTTATTTATTTATAAAATTTGAGTTATCTAGCACAACAAGATATGTGCATAATCTTATGAATGGGAGTGCTAGTGCTAGAGCAGATATTAACATACATCCCTAAGAAGTCACGCAGAGGAGTGCTGAAATCTGGTATTCAATATTAAATATTGTTAAAAACAACGTACATATATTTACATATAATAGACTACATATCTTTGAAATAGTTTATGGGCTGCATTTAAAAATATGGAATATATCAAGGTAGGAAAAAAAACTTATTCCGTAACTGTTTGTTAACGTCACATCAAGGCAACACCAAATAATACGGCCTTCTCCAGTCGCTGTGGACAATAGTTGACTAATAGTAGTAAATAGTTGCCAACAGCGAGTAGGCAAGAGCTTTCTTTGGCGTTGCTATGAATTGACGTTGCGAAATAATTAGCGAATAAGGGGGAATAAAAGTTTACATGGTCGTAATTGTGCAAATTTGCATTTTGCACAAATCATTAAACAATGAAAAATCTATTATATTAACATTATTTCAAAAAACTTAAGAATTATTAAGGCAAATCTATAGTTTTGCGTATTTACAAATAACAATATGGTGCCTGTTAGCAAATTTGCACAAACATTATGTATTTTTTCACATTTGCTCGTTTGCACAGACCACTGTGAGAACCCTTAGGGTTTATAAATCAATGTGAGTTGCTTTCTTTTATTAGTTTAAAATATGTTTAAGTTAGTAGGTCTATAAATTATTAAACATTTAAACCATCTTTAAACGCAAAAAATTGGTCATTTAAGCAACCGCTACTGACCATGTGAATTCGTTCGGCAACTGTGAGCATCGTCACAAAAAAAATATAATTTTAAAACTTTGCGCAGAGTTTTGGCCTAGAATAAATACGTTTTTTTACTGAACGAAGGCGATTTTAGTGATTGTTAAACCTACAATAAGCTGTTTGTATGCATTTATCGTAGTGTTGACACATTATTATTTGTTCAAACTAAACTATAAAAAACAAAACAAAATTTAAATTGAAAATTAGTTTAGCTAAGGCAGCGTTTAAAATTTCACTGATTTATTAGCTCTTAACTTTCAATACATTCACACGTTTTTACTAAAACACTCATACTTTTAAAACTTGATATGAACTTGCTTTTGGAATTCTCTTTTCATTGAGGCTTTCAATTTACAGCCAAGAAAACATTGTTTGGTTTGTTTTTTACAAATCTTCTGCCGCAATTTATAACTACTAATTAAAATTAAATAATCAAATATGTTTGTGAATAAAAGTAATAAGTGTAATAATGTTGTGCGATGTATAGAGCAACTATTTGAAGCTGTTTTCTCAACGATGACATCTAGAAAAATAAAATTGCTTTAAAATTGCGCGTAGCCGACGTCATAGCTATCAATTTAAATGAATTTTGATAAGCAGTATGTGTGAAAAACTTGAACGTGCGGCTGCAATGTAATATAAAAACTTATGCTGATAATGCATATATCGCTCATTTACTAAAACATCGTCATAACTCAAAAAAAAAAAATAAAAATAAATATTCGAAATTAGTATGCAGCGTAATATTCGTTCATATTTTTTTATTTCTTAAGTAACTCCAGCTTTATTGAAATTATTAGTTATTGCTATATATTTTTAAATCAGAGCATGTAGGAATTTTCTCAAAAATACTTCCAAAACATTTACATGCAACTGCTATAATTTTCTGCACATTTATTATATTTTCCGCCTTTATTTTTAGTAGACTGCTTGTGAATGGCCGTTAGCTGCTTGATAACTTTATAGAGCAGCGTGATTTTTTGCTGTTTGGTTATTTTCTTATAGAATTTTCGACAGTTCATAGATATCAATTTACATATGTAAATATTAAGCGACAGAATAAAATTACCAAAGAGAAAAATGAACAATATGATGTGATCGAAATTTAGGGGAGCGCCATTTATATTTTTTTTAAGTTTTAAAAAACGTCAGTGACATATCTGTCATCATAGGAGCCGAGAGACTCAACTTATCTTTTCGACCCACACTATAGGTAAATGCCACACAAAATGTTAGACTCTAAACATATTGAAAGTCAAGTTCAGCGAGTATTATCTGTAGTGCAAGCTTAAAATGAAACGAAATTCTTTTGAAAAAGTATAAAGTATCGTTAAAATGACATAAAATAAAATTAAAAAATTTGTCACATAAATAGTTAAAATTTATCAAATAAATCGAAAAGACAATAAGGTGCAAAAACCGTTCTTATGTGTTAATCAAACCGAAAAGTTTGTCTTAATTATAAACAAAGAGTAGAAAGCAAAATGATACATGAGGTAAAACCAACGTGTAACAATGGGTTAATTGAATAATAATTTAGTGATGGTAAAATATAAATATTGAACGTGGCTAAGTTATGTTTGCTTCAAACAATTAATAATACTTACAAATACCTCGCGTATTATTTTTCCAGTCATAATTTGTAGAAATAAGATTTGAAATTACAATCAACGGAATCATCTAAAAAGTAACGAATACATAGAAATACATATGCACACTAATGATGAGGGTGTAAAGGTCCCCGAAAAACATTGCCGTTCTACACGTATGCACATTCACGTGTTTTCTATATTTTCAAAGAGAAAAACAAGTATGTAATTGATACATAGAAAAGACGCATTCGACGCATTCAGTTCATTATAACCGGAATAAATGTTTGTTCTTCTCAAAAATAAATATATTTATTTTTGTTATTTCTTAATAGGATTATTATTCTTTTTTTTCATTTTATCTAATCTAACTTTGTCAAATAATATTAAATAATAATTTTTATGATTTTAAAAATGATGGGATTAAATATGCGATTTTGCTTTGTTCGTTACAAACGTATAAAAACCCCAAAAGCTTATTTTGGGTACTAAAAAAAAAGAGTTCGTTACAAGCGAAAATTCGCCAACTACCGAAGTTCGTTATCACCGCAGTAATTGGTATGAAATATTCACCCTTATTCCAGTTATCAACATGAATACAAAACGATATTGTTTTGCCCTGTTTACTTCAAATCGATGACTGTCAACATAGAATTTGTATTCTACAAGAAAATTTGAGGGCGATATTGTTTTGAAACGACTTTGAATTTGTCGTCGCTATTTTTCATAACGACTTCACTTTATTTGAAATATACCTAAATTGAAAAATGGAAAAAACTGAAAAATTTTATATAACAACTGCAACTCGGTTTGAAGAAAATTAATGGAAGATTTGCAGAAGAATCCCTTTCTTGCAGTGGGATTTTGCAGAGGCACTCTTCCAAGTAATTTTAGAGAACAATGGCAAAAAATCGCAAGAGTTTTAAATTCTCTTGGCTCGCCGATACGTTTAGGAGATGGATGACAAAAGATAAGGAAATAATGAGCGAAAATAGTCGCACATAAAAATACATTTTTTTAATAGGTTTGGCGCGAATTGAAGTTTAAAGTACTCTAAAGTAACTTCCAAACCTTTTCAAAAAAAAATTATACAATCATTAAAGCAATACACTGAAATTGGTGTCACTTGCTGTCCGGTAGATTAAATATGTCGAATTTCTGTCTCAGAAGCTTTCGTTCTAATATGAGATTTTGTTTTCTTGTATATTCATCACCACTCAAGTCTAAATTTATATCACAAGCAAAAAACATTTCAACTTTTATTAAAATTTTTGTTCAAAACCAACAAAAAAACCCACACCACTGTTTCAAATATTTAGAGATGCGTCATTGATATGTTGACATAAACGATACATCGTCAACGTCGTCGTCATCCTGTTATAGAATGCAAAAATGTTATTGAATTGATGACGACGTTGAAACAAAATGATATTGACAATAAAATGACGGCGACGTTGACGACGACAATTGGAATAAGGGTGATTAAGACGAAACCATCGGAATCGAAAAGTGGTTCGTTGTCAACGAACAATTCTATATTGACAAAACGGTATTTTTATAAAGTTTCGCACTTTTTGTTACCAAAATTGACATATACCAAAATCGACTGTTCAATTGCCACTCTCTTTGTGCAATTAAGAAGTTTTGGAATTTACTTTATGGTGATTTCGATCAAAAATAGATCTAAAGAAAAATTATGACTTTTATGTCAAAGTAAATTCAGAACCAGAGATTTTATTTAATAGACCGTGTGATTTGAAGCACAGCACAGTAAAACAATTTAACAAGTGTTGTTAGAGGGGTTTCAAAATTTATAACCATTTATCAATCACTTACGTTGTGTCAAATGCGGATTAACTAACTCAACAAACATTTCCAGTTTTGGGTTTTTATTTAAACGTTTAAAAATACCACCCTATAGTCGCTTCTGGAAAACGAGCATAATTATAAATTTGTTTGTGGCGCTGATTCACATCTTTTGCTTGTCTTAAGCAGAAAATTATAACGTAAATATTTTGAACGTAAAATTTTATGTACGTAAAATATTGAGAAAAAAATTTCATGAAAACTTAAACGTAAATACTATAAACACTTAACGATTTGGGCAGTGATAAAAGCGGATGATACAAGCGAGACATATTGGCCATTGATATGAAATGTAAACAATAATGGGATGTTTTCATTAAACAAATTTATATATTAAAAATTATATTTATTAGTTAAATTTATTTCGAATAAAATGATGGATTTTCCGAATAATTTATGCTATAAATAACATAAAATTTATTTTTAAAATATCTATTACGAGCAAAACGTGATAAATTTGTTTTTGAATTGCAAATGAAATGTCGTAGGTGAATGAATTACTCCCACGAATATTGAGGAGAAAAAATAATAGAAAGACCCTAAGTATTTTTTTTCAAAATCGAGAGGTTAACCTATTTCGATAAGAGATCTTTGAATTTATTGAAATATGCAAAAAACACAAATTTGAAAAAAATTACTTAGGACCTTTCTCTATTAAGGTAACTCTGTAGATATGTATGTAAATAACACACCCCAAAAATTTTTTTATTTTAATGGAATATTGACAAGCAGCAAATTATAGTTTGACGTTTTCAAAAGGTTCAATAAAAATTATTATAAACAATAAATATATAATAATATTTTAAGTTAAATTTTGACATTGAAGTAATTATTATGGACTAAGACTAATTGAAAATCGAAATGATAGTTTTTCAAATTTTTTTAATACATATTCCTCTTTTAATGCAACATAGTCATATCTTAAAAAACAGAAAACAGAAATGTTAAGTTTAATAAAGAAAAAGTGTTCAATAGTAGCTCCTTTACCAGCAAACAAGTTTCCAGGATTACAGTGTACTCGAGATAGCGTGAACTTGCTAACTACTGGGTATTACAAACACCTAAGCGGTGCTAATTTTTGAAAAGACTGTTTTATGTATTTATAAAAATGTTATGAACTTAAAAATAAAAAATAGTTTTATGACTCTGATTAGAGTGAACTTATGTGAAGTGAACAGATTTTTGCAAGAATTATCTCGAATATTTAAACACTGTATGTCTCAAGCTATTCCAAAGTTATGCCCACTAACCAAAAGCCATATCCCAGCTAACATTTTGAAAACTTTAATGGCATTTTCGGTTTTTTTTAAATATGACTTTGCTCTATTCAAGGATCGATTTTTATACTTATTTTTATAACTTTTTTTTCATTTTGATAAACTTTTGATAATTTTATACGTTTTTATCTATTTTATTTAAGATTTTAATGAAATTTCCTGCTGCTGCCATAATCGATAGAAATAGACTATGAGAGACAATTATTTTATAATCCATTTCTTCTCCTCCATCATATGTTTAGCCAGAATATAAGTTTTACTTAATCTATTTAAACTTTTTGACTTTTCTCGTCAAAATTTTCATATACATATGTATTGTCGCACAGAGGAGTAAATTTAAAGAAACCTTAAAAACTAAGTACGCAGCTCAAAATACAAGAACATTTTACATCATATTGTAAATTTTTAAGACTTTATGTTGCGATTTGTAACTCTGAGACGCTGCTGAAGTCAGGAAAGTGAAGAAAATTACATGCGCTTTTATTATTTTTCCGGTTTCAATTTGTTTATATGATATTTTTTTTGTGGCTAAACGAATAAAGGTATTACATTGATTTTTTTCACTGAAAGATTTGTTCAAAAGCTATTTTTGATATTTAAAAAAGAAATTATTTTGAATATTGATGTTGAAACAATTCGTTTAAAAATTAAAAATAAAAAAAATGTATACACTTTTTTATAAGTGATAGAAGAATAAAGCTTTTATACATATAAAATTTATACATGCGTCTATCACTTGAAGAAGAGTATAAAGAAAGGCGAACAGGCGAAATACGAAAAAAAGATATTTTTCCTTAAATTGTCTTTAAGATAGAAAATAGCAAAATATGAATAATAGAAATTTTGGGAAAAAAATCTTTAAAAGAAAGTAATTTGTTTATATAAGTTTGAGTGGACATTATTTGACCGTTTAATGATGCAAAGTTTTTCAATGAATTTATGTATATAAAATTATCACTTAAAGAAAAAAGGAAAAATATTAAAAAAATGTATAATATTTCGTGTAGATGCTAATTAACTTATCACTACAATTTAGACTATGTACGTAACCCAGCAAACAAATTAGCAAAGTAAACTAAAACTAATTTGATTTAATTAAGCATTAATTTCTTTAGCTGCCACTACGAAGTGCACATTTGACTTGAACATCCGCCAGTATGTAGTTAGATTTCTGCGTCGATCTACGATTGGGCCAAAGACAGATGGCACAAGCAATACCAAATGCCTTTTCTTTTGTTTCCGCGGAATGTTGTCTGATGTCCAACTCTTTCTTAATAAAAACGTCACGAACTTTAGCCTAATATCAATTAAATATAGGAACTTTATCTAATTAAATGATTCAAGACAAAAGAGGGTATACATTATTATTATATGTACATTCATTATTCTGTGCTTATATAGAAAAGGCGTATTATCTCGAATTCATGTTTCCCGATACCGTGATTTTAAATTTTTTTTTGGGCAGTAAGTAAAGTTTCAAATCGTGGTGTGGAAAAAATCGAGATACTAATTTTCGAATTTAAGCCAACGATATAGTTAATGTTTTAGTAAATACTACTTACACATTTTAACAAATTTACATTATTTTTGCGGTGCTTATTGAAACGTCAACAATTTATTTGATATTTTGTTAGTCCTTATTAATGTTAAATTGTTTCAAAATATGTAATTTATTTTTCATTTGTCTCTGTTTTACCCTCATGAACTTTTTGCTTACCTGTACAATAGATTCATCTTGTTTCGTTGTCGAATTTTGAGAATTTTTTGTTGATACCAATAATTTTTCAACATTTGGTTGATTCTCTTTGTCCATTAGTGGGTGTTCTTGATGCTGTTGTTGTTGCAGCAGCTGCAGTTCTATTTGTTGTTGTTTGTGGGCTGGTTGTTGTGATGTTTGAGATTCATTTTGAGTGTTGATGCCACTGAAAATTCAAAATTTAATTATATTAATAATATGGTCCACAATTTTATAAAGAATTTTAAATGAAAAAATATAAATATGCACATATATATTAGCATACATATATGTACATACAAATGCATATGTGTATATTCATATAATATGATAACGATAAATATGGTCCTACCAGCAAAGTATTGAAGCCAATTTATCCATATTGTAGATACTATGTATATTACCGAAATTTTATATTAATTTAACTACACATGTCACTTAAAAAACGTCCGACTACGAGCAGAGTTAATTATATCGCAAAAATATTAACTAATTCAAAAACAAAAAACTTATCTAAAAAGCCAAAGAAGAATTGCTAACAGCCAGCAGCTACATGTAGCTAGAATATATTATCGTATGAGTAATGTTTATAAAAGAGCGTATGTTGACAATTGCTAGATATTGACAATAAATGACAGCGCACAGTAGGAACAATTAGAACCGTATTCATAAAAAATAATTTGTATTTAAAATTTTTCATAAAAACTTTCCTTAACATAGATTTGAAACCCAAATTATTTTTTATGAATACGGCAGTTAAAATATAATGAGAAAAATAAATTATCAAAACAAACAAATTTGCTCTTGAATTTACTTAACGGAAGCTCCTCCAAATAAGAAAAAAAGACGTGTGGCGCTCGAGAACTGCCGCGGCAAAGCTTTGCATAGCATTTTTTATATACTTATGCAATTATAATTATTTATTTATTTTTTATTTATGCAGTATTTTTTTTCTTTGATGTTAATTCAAGATTTTTTCTAAGATATAAATTCACAAAATCGACCAAATCAAGAAATTCGCCACGCTCAAATCCCGCGATAAAAGCATGCAATAGCTTAAAACCCTACGAATTGTCTGTTTGTTTGTGTATATCATTTTTTGTCAACCATGATTGCTCGTAAGTACGCCATTTTATGTTTTCCTACATGTAAAAATCTGTTCTGGCATTACTGTATGTTAATGAAATCAATAGCTAACTTTAGGGGTTAACATACGCTAGGCGATTCAAATACTTTAAAAAACGTCTTAGTGTTAGATTTTATTTTCGTTACGGAATTTCTTGATTCGGTCGCCGCTCTCAAATCCCGCGATAAACGCTAAGCAATAGCTTAAAAACTTATCTTAGCTTATAGAAAATTTAATTCATTTTTCGATTTATGGACCTCTGAACTTTTCATATAAAAGTGCAATGAAACATTACATTTCTGTATGTGCCAAGTGTGCGTGTACTAGACAACAATTTTACTTTTTTTAGAGTTTAATTTTCTATCAGCTAAGATAATTTTGTTTCAAAATTTCTTTTTGTTTTCATACAAATACTGTCTTTGTGCTCCATTTTAGAAAAATAAGCACCTATGCAAACAATTTTTTTTCATGTCAGTAGTTTATTAGAATATATTTGCCATTATCTTTGACTTTGGCCCACTGTGCGACGTGAATGAGCGAGCAACAATATTTAAGCAAATTGAATTGTATTTGTAGAGTCAAGCAGTAAAAGCGGCAAATTTAATCATTTATTCTGCCGATAAAGATTTGAGCATATAGTTTTTATGTACAAATTTTATTTAGTTTTTTATAAATATTTCGCTGATAACGGTAGCGCACTTCTTATCTCAATAAATAAGCTTTTTTTGTTGTTGTTGTCACAAGTGGACAAACAAGGTATTTTATTTTCACCGTTACAGGAAGAAATTTTATAGGTATCGATTATAATAAAAAGAATCATTAGTTAATATTCAAGTTTTAGCAATATTATTAAAACTCTTTTCTTCAACAATTTCTTCACTTTTTTAATAAAAAATTAAAATACCACCAACACGCTTTTAAAGCACGTGATTATTTCTTTTATATTTTGTATTTTTCTTATTTTTGTAATACTTTACTCGTTTACGCTTCAAAATATATTGAACATCAATCGACAAATCCAAGCTTGCTTAGATAACAACAAAATGACTTCAATCAAATTGTCTCCCTCTCATAATGGAAATCCCATTTGGAGAATACAATAACAAATGAAGTAGATAAAACCCTATTTAAAAAGAGCACAAAAGTGTCATTGATTTCTAAGTATTTTTTTATCTTAATCTCAAATGCACATACAACAATCAAGTCATTTGTTTACATTTATTATGCTTTTGTTTTTGTTGTTTTCATTAATAACAAAATTGCCAGCCAGACAGTATTCTCTTTTGTAGACGAGCGCCTAAGCCGAATATTCGGCCAAATTTATGAAATTGTCATATTCTTTTTTGCAAAGAGTTAAATCGAAAAATCTTTATTTCAGACATTTCAAGTTATATCTGAAAACAACGACATTTTTGTCTCATGATTATCATGGGCTTGACCTCGATAAAAAAAAACTGTTGTGAACATTTTGTTCTTCTTAGAGCACATTTGCATCAGTTATACTTTTGACCGATTATGCGTTGCATACATTTTATTACATATTTTAGCTTTGATTTGCCTGGACTTTTTTCCAAAAGGAAAATGAATCGTGTTACAGAAAATTCTCAGTAAAAAAAATTTTGTCCGAATAAAAAGGGTGAATGCATCCATAAACCAATTTGAAATACATACTATAATGTGGTAACTCACTTATACTTCGTACGGATCACAATTAAGAGTTGCCCGGACAAAATCAGTCCCCCTCCTCCCGCTAAGAGAGGCACCAGCCAACATACATACATTTATAGGAAAAAATTTGTCGGGGCATAAATTTTGTCTGCAAAAAATGTATGTATTCATTTTTAACGTTCATTAGAGAGGATGAAAAACAGAACGCTTATTAATTTTTTTAATAAATGTACAAAAATAAATACAAAAGTAGTAAAAACATTACAAGGTATGTTTTTGGGCTTAAGTCCTACGGGAATCACCATCATATAATCTTCTACACAATGCAAATTTTTTGATTTAATGAGAATAAGAGCTTTGATATTGCTACACAAAATAGTAACTTCCCGTCAACCTGAAGAACCGTATAGTCGACTCAGTTTCAGTCGTTTCGGTAGAAACAAAGCCATATAGTACCACTAAGAAGCAAAACGTTAATTTAAAATTGGAAATTTTTTATATCCATGATACGTCTTTGGAATACTATCCCACCAGATATTAGAGGATTTAGCAACGTTTTACTGTTTAAAAGGCAACTATTTCAATATTATATATCAATATTATATTTCAGTATTATATATCAATTAATTTAAACTGATAATGAAAGTGTTCTATGACTTGACATATACTTATATACATATTTATTTTAACTGTTTGTAATTTATTTTTGTTCCAACTACTATTAATTAAAATAAAAAATATAAAAAAAGTTTTCACTTTTAAACGCAACTTAGGGGAAAAAATACTTTATAGTATTTGAGATTTTGAAATTTATTAATTTCATTCATATTCTACTTCCAATTCAGCTTGAGGTCACTTTTTAATAAAAAAAAAACATCCAAATTTGTTCTTTCCCAATATTTATTCTTTCTCAACAATTTATTTTTCCGTTTTTGTATTAATTTCATTTCATTGTTAAACCTTTTAAAAGTTTTCTTTAATTTATAAATAGCTTTTTTTCGCTTTTAACGTGTTTGAATTTTAAAGTTCGGCATAATTCAGTTAAAGTCGCATAATTATAATTGGTCGGACACTAAGAAACACCAATGTGTAATAAATAAGCTTTTGCTTATGAGCCAGACTCAATAGTTTGCGATTGAACATTAAGTAATGACTTTTTTTTAAATAAAAATTATTATGCCGACATATTTGCTTACTTTTTTATTTGTTTATTTACTCACTGATGTCATCTACTTGATACAGTGTTTTCAACTTGTCCAGTCAATTCTAAAACATAATTGATATGTAAATTTCTTTCCAGCAGAAACTTTGTTATTGTGCTTTTTATGTAAAAATAAGTGGAAAATATCTGGATTTGGGTATGAGCTCTGCCTTACAGCTTTTAAAGATATATATTAAATATTATAAAGTTTATGTTAATAATACAAGTTTTTTTTGCCAATTAACTAACATTTATTCAAATAGTTAAACATGTACTTTAAGGGATAATCTAATTTTCACACAGGTGACAAGAGAATAATATGTATGTACATATGTCTTTATTGTTAAAGTTAGTGAAGTCAATTCTACGATGTCTGGCATTATAATGGTTGAAATTCATTTTTTGAAGTTCCAAGATCACTTATCTAGATAAGTATATGTTGAACTAATTTATTTGGCATAGTCCTGAAAGGCTTGCTATTACAAATCAGCATAATAATTTCATAAATGATATGGCCAAATACGGGTCAAAATTTCACAATTTTGTCTTGAATGTTTTAATATATTTTTGTATAAGATAAGAGGTTTGAAACATTTCAAAAATATGGTCTACTGGTCTTAAGGTCTGCTGATGATTCGGCTTTAGCACCAATGAAATGCATGTATGTATATAGACTAGCTAAAAAACCCTCAAGAAACAAAAGTTTTTAAAAATCTTTGAAAGAAGATATCAAGGCAATCTCCATTAATAAATTTAATAAAAAAATGTTTTAATATATTTTATGAAAGTGTTTTTATACAATCCCAAAATTTCAGATTAGGCCGACAAGTACTTTTTAAGATATTAATGCAATGTGAGATAATAAAACACCATTCCGAATGAAAAATAAACTTCTTATTTTTTCAATGTTCTAATATTTCTGGAACCACAAGCATTAAACACATTGACCTCTGCAGGCTACCGACTTCAATATGTCAAAAGTAAAATACAAACGTAAATTTGAGAATGATTATTATGACGGCAGCTTTTGTTGTTGTTGTTGTTGTAGTCGAATTACACTAGTTTCTATTTTTGTTGGTGACAAAACACAAACAGTGTTGACAATATTACAAAATATGTTAAGCAAATTAGTGCTTTGAAATACTTTTTATTGTGCAATAATAAAAAAGAAAATTACAAAATTTAAATGTTAAAATATCTATGCATCAAGAGTTTTTTAATAAATCTATTTGTTTTACTATTGTATACAAGTATTCAAAAGAAGTATGTAATTGTACCTTTTAAATATTGAGTGAAGTTTATGTACATGTCTGGTCTGGAATCATGTATGTTTTTCGGCTTAAGTCCCGATCATAATCAAAGTTTCAGCATTAAAAAATTCTTCAAGCCTGATTACAAAATTGATGGTATTGTTTGTCGACCACGCCTACATTCTGCAGCACGACTATATATTTAATTTTTTACCTATTGAAATTGAAAAAAGTCGGGCATAAAATTATTTCTTTCACTAACTGACTACATTTCGAGGAAGTTGTTGCGTTGTCGTAAAGGTCTTTATAGTTCAGCAGATAATTCCAATTATATATTTTTTAATGCATTTTTTAATTAAGACCATGAAAAAAGCGCAATTTAAAAAAATAAAAATCTAAAGTAGCATCACTGAAATGTAAAAGAATCAACTGTTTACTATGCTGCTGTCGTTTTCAATATAATTAAGTAGCTGGCTGCATGACGACATTTGTAGCACAAAACTTTACCCAAATCTGTGTTCTTGGGGAACATTTTATTAAATTTAAAATTAAATTGCTCTGTAATAAATTAACCTATCTATCAATAAAATAAATTAAGATTTTCTGATTTCCAGTTCATGGACCCTAACTTCGTTTTCAGGCAAGAATTTCCAATTTGTTTTCGATTCAATCGCAAATCGGATTTCAAAAACGTAATCAGTCGGTTTTATTGAGAACGTGCTACCAATCCAATACGTAGTAAATTCTGAACAGTAACTTAACAAACAAATAACACAAAATCTAAATTTTACCAAAAAATAATAATTTAAGAACAAGAAATATTTTAGCAACGTATATTTATGCCACATATCGAAATTGTAATAAAGAAAAGTTTAAAAAATTTTAAATTTTGCTTAAAACTTTAATTTCACTAAGAAATCGATCATTTTACCAGAGAAGTCGATTTCGCCAAAAAATATTGAAAATGATCAAAAAAATCTTAATTTAACAACGAAATTTTAACTTGAACAAGAAAAAGGTACATACAAAAAAATTTCAGCGACAAATTAAACTATGTTACCAAAAATAATCTAAATATTCCATAAAAAAATATATAAAGAAATCGGAAATTCACAAAGCAACAGAGATTTTACGAAAAAATGTTCTTCGTAAAATACATAGACATCTCTATAAAAAAAAAGTAATCCAAACGTTATCAATAAAATGCAATAAATATATAAAATGAGGAGATCGAAACTTCACCGAAAGTAGACATTTAACCAAAACATAGAATTTTCACAAAAAAAAATCCCAAAATAATCAAGCTTCCGCCAAAAATCAAAATTTAACGAAAACATTTTCATTGAACTTTAATAATATATAATTTACATATGTATGTATATTGAAAATAAAAACAAAAAGGGTGTAAATGTAATTATTAAGCCAAAGTTCCAAAGCATTTTTATTCAATTAAGTACATGCATCTCTACAACAGAAACCAAAAAATATTGTGATAATCAAACAAACTCCATTTAAAATTGTTTCACCAATTTTTGTATATACAGTTTGACAAACAAATGATGAATCACAAATGTTTTGTTGTAGAGAATGCATGTACTTGAATAAATTTAATAATTTAAATAAAGTTCTATAGAATCTTTATTTTTAGGCAAAAAATATAAAAATCTAAAATTTCCTTTTTATTGACAATTAAAACTTGATTCCGAAATGTACAAAAGTTTGTTTAAGTGAGCTATAAATATAACGATCAGTAGCACAATTTATGACAAACAGGCCAAGCACTAACGATATAAGTAATATTTTTAAAAATTCAAAACTAATTTCCAACTTTTGTGACTAAAAACAACTTGGATTAAAAACAACTGTGCATTATTCTATAAATGTCCAAAAACTTAATCAAAATAGCTTTTCAGATTTAATTATTCGACACTGACGTGCAGATGAATTTTAATAGAAGTGTATCCAAAACTTTAATAAAACTAATTATCAAAAGTTGTTTAAACATTTTTAAACAAATCTACATGCTTATATTCTTAACATATTTATTAAAATCAGACTTTATATCATCAGCAACAAACACTTTAATCAGCGTTGCGGTAATTGAAAAATGTTAATTGATCAGTGTATTTATATTTAAGTAACATCTTTTGAATAAATAAATTATACCTTCAGTCAAGCGCATGGGAATCTTGATTAATAAAAGAACTAATAAGCCACCAAACTGCCTTCATGCCTTTTTTTAAATCATACTAATTGAACAACAAATATAAATTCATAAATAGCAAATAATAAGTAAATATACATACTCAGTACTATTTCTACTAAATATAGAAATATATTGAGCGCGTGCTTCACTGTGCATTTTCTTTTTAAGGTCATTCATTTTTTGACGTTCATGTTCAATGACATGATGACCTGTAAAGAAAATTTAAATGATAATTTTTTTATTGTAAACAATTTATTTTACATTATTAATATAATTTTACCTTGTTGAGCCAATAACAATTGTCTATTACGTTCAATTTCCTTAATTGAATCGAAAATTTTAGTGGTGGCTCCTTGTGATGAGATGGGGGCATCTGTCGTTACTTTCGATATACGATCGATATCATCTTGTGAGGGTATACGTTTCTCCAAAGGATTTACCTCGAAATCATCACTGCCCAAAGAGAGATTAAATCTAACTGCCTGTGTAAAAGATTCACATGATTTCGAGAGACTCTCTTTTTTATACGAAGGTGATAGCTGCGAATCATCTATATCAACAACTTGCATTTGAGAACGCTTTAGAGTGCTACAAGTGGGCGTTGAAGAGCTGCCAAACTCTATTTTATTGTTGAAGAACATATTTTCATTAACACTTTTCGACATGATTTCGTTGTCATTGTTACGTTTGGGACACAAAACTTCTGCCGAACCAAACAGAGACTGAGACATTACGCCAATAGCTTCTCCTACGTCATAAGGTTTATTGAGCAGACGCTCTTGAATTAAAGAGGTATTTGGAGTTCTACTTGTTTTGCTGGAAGGACTATTTTCGGATTTACTGGCTTCATTGTGATTGTTGTTATTTGAAGTTGTTAATGTGTTTAAGGGACTTTTTAGGGTTTCCATTTCATTGTCTTTATCCTCTATTTGTTGAATTAATAATTTCTCTTCGGTTTTTAATTCTTCATGATAAGCATGCCAATCGGATTCTTCTTCTAAATACTGAAATTCCAAATCCTCAAATTGTTTACGATCATTATCGAGTGATTCACTAATATTGGTTAATTCTTCTTTAAGGCATTCATTGCTAGGTTTTTGTTTGAGCATGTCTTTAAGTCTGTAAGAGAACAACAAGGAAACAATTTTAGATAGTAAAACATATTTCTATTAGAAAAATAACACCTTGTATGAATTTAAATTGTCGAACGACAAGCGTAACAAATACTTTTCCTTTTGGAATTGCTGTATAAGTGGTTTTATTCCAAGTTCGAAATAATATTCGATTTTTATTTAAGCTTTATTTTAAATTTTACTTACTTTTTAACTTGATCGATTTTCATTTCAATCGATTGTTTCAATTTAGCCTGTTGATTCTCTTCCATAACCCTCGTTGCATTGCGCTGGGCTTCTAAGCGATGTATTTTATCCTGCAACATATCTAAAATGTTCTCCAATTCCTGCTTGGACAGAGTTAAGCAATCCAAATCACTCTAATGGAAAAAATAACATATTTAAGTTATATATTTATTTAGAAAATATTCAATATAATTAACGCTCTGACCTTTTTAAATTTCTCTTTTTCGTTCAATGCGACCGATGCATGACTACCACCAGCCAAATGAGGTAAGCTGCCTCCTGTGGCACTGTTACCGGATTTGAGTAAAGTTCTAGGAGCTGGAGCAGGTTTCTTTGTAGGTTTAGGAGAATTTTGCAAGGAGTTGGGTGGCTTAAGGTTAAGTTTTAAATTGTTAATATTCTTATTGCCTCTGTGTTGAGACGAATTATTCGAGCTGATTTGAGGCGGTTGATAGCGACTGCATTCCTCAATGTTTTGCATTTCCTGTTGTAATTTTTCGCCAAATGTTTTCAACAGATCTGCATATTCCTGCTGCTTACTAGCGTTACTGTTTTTAAGAGCTTGTGGTTCAGCTTTTTGTTGAGAAAATATGTTGGCAAAACTTTGTTCTTTTTTGGGAGACATACAGTTCGTGCGTATCTTCGTGCGTGGAGATTGTGGCACATATTTACCAATCACGACATTTTCATAACCCGACTTAGGAGATGTCACTATTTGGCCATTGATTTCAACACGATTTTGCCCCACTAGGCGCACATTTTCATAACCACTAGAATAACTGGGGCTAACGGGCATCTCCGTTTTACCTGTAGAGAGGTTATTAAGACTGCCCTCAAAGGATTGCTGCATAGGGCCTCCGCTCGATAAATCATGTTGAAAAGGTGACTTTTTGTCACGCGGAAGTGAGCCATTGGTTTTTATGCGATTTTGCACAATGGGAGATGACGACATGCTGCCACAATTGCTTGAATTTTGATTTTGTCTATCAGTGTATTCCGAGCAAATTTTCAACATATCTTCTAGATGCTCTTTTTCATCCATAGTTAGATTGCCATTATGCTCTTTGTTTTCATTAGAGTGGTAGGTGGGAGAGTTCATTTGGACTTTAGATGGAGTTGGTATATTAATTTCGTTGTTAATGTTGGTCATAGGAAAAATTTGCATATTTCCCAATTTGGGATAACGATCATAAGCAGTCACCGCTTGTTTATGTGTCTCATTGGCCTGCTTCAATTTTGTTAAGTATTCTGCATTCCTAGAACTTGTGTCTTGATTGTTAACTTTCGGTGGTGTTACATTGTCATAAACATTGCCATTACTACGACTATTGTTTAATTGATTTTGACTATTATGCCAGGCGTGGTTTAGATTTTTCTCATTGCGATGGTTTTCCGCTAAATTTTTGGCAAATTTCGTGTATTTTTGCCCTAAAACATCTTTGGCCGGCATATTTACGGTCACCAAATCGGCAGTAAAAACTTTCGGGCACTGCAAACCGTTTATATCGATTGGCGTTAAATTGTTATAGGCATTGACTGTAGCCTTAACATAATTATTATCATGGACTTGCTCATGATTGAGTGAGGGCTGTATGGTTGCTTCATAAAATGAATTGATTTGATAGGCTGTCGCTTCACCACTTGAAGAGGTGCCCGTACTACTGCTACTCTTTGCCGAGTGTCTTTGACTTTCTGGTCCAAAATCTATTTGAGGCATTGAGATTCTTTCATTTGATCCCATAGCTGTGCGTATTTGTTGAGCTTCGGCTGGATTATTGAAACGTAAATAGTAGGACTTTCCCACTGTTATCATGGCACCTTGTGTTAAATTGATTTCCTCATTAATTTTATGACCATCGATTAGTATTCGAGCATCTCGTTCGGGAACTAAAGTGACTTCGTTCTCCTCGCTGCGATAAATGGTGCAGTGAAGCGGACGTATACCAGTTCCATTGAGAGATATGCTGCAACGGGTCGAGGAACCGATTGTCGTATCTCCTAAAAATGTATACAAATAAAGTGAAGAGTTAATAAATTGTTTTAAGAAGGTGTGTTCTTTTCTAATAGTTTCGGCATATCCATATCGTATTTAAAGAAAAAGTTCATCATAAGAAAGTAAAATCCCATAATAATAATTATAATACGTTACGTTATGCGTAAACAATCGCAAGGCGTATTAGCTATGTGATATTATTAGTACAACAATTACAAAAATACAAGAACAACAGGCATTTTATATATTGTTTCTGTAAAAAAAATCTACAGAAAACAGATACAGAAAAATATAAAGCCGCTCTTTTTGACATTCGAAATATATGGCCTTATTCACAAACGATTAATAAAGTTATTGTAGGTTTAATGTTGGATTTTTATATGGAAACCCGGTTTTAATGTACACATTAACTTTATTAAGTGTTTGTGAATAAGGCTATTAAAGTATAAGCAAGGCAAAAAATAGTCAGCTCCCGTAATGATGCCAACTGGCTAATACGCCTTGAACCATATTGTACGTTTAGTAATGTTATTGGGGAACTTGAAGTTCAGAAATTTAATTGCATTGAAAATTTTTATGATTTTAGAAAATTATCAGTATGACATTCAGTTTGAGCTGGCTCATTAATAATCTCTTGCACTTTTGTTTTGTAAAAAAAAGTATATATGTATATATATATTTTTTTTTGTTAATTTTAGAATTAATTCAAATATCAATGTTAAATATTTATAAAATCTTAAGCTCTAAACACTTAGACGACAGCAGACTTCACAACTTCACGGCTTCAAATGCTGCCAACTTCAAATGCTGCTCTGAAGTCAGCTTCATAATTATTTTGAAGACAGCAACAACTTAATAATTTCAAACACAAACAAATTTCATGGATGCCGCATATATGTATATTTTATAATGAATAAAATAAAAGTTATTGATAAAAATGTAATAATATGACGAAAAACTATAAAAACACATAAATTTATTTCTACATTGTATTTTTGTAATGTTCTTTTATGTTTAATATTAACAAAAAGTTTTTGTTCTTATTTTTCCAATTTATATATATAATGGCAACACTATATTTGTTATTGCTGCCCGTCAAAATAATCGGTTTAATTTAAACACATGGATTTTATTTATGACATATTGCTGCTTGCTGTCTGCTGTCGTGAATGTGTTTAGAGCTTTACACTGTAATTTTGTATGATAAAAGAATTACTCTACTTGAGTTTTGTTAATTTTAAATTGAGTTCACATGTGCATCAGTATCGCCGACAATTCTTTTTGAGTATCAGTATCGTATCGGGAAAACAAAGTTTCCTCTATTTATTGTGTCTTTTTCATTTTTCATAATATCACATTAATTCGTTTGAGGTGCCCTGATTAAAAATGGGAAGCTACAAAAAATATTTTTTTTATAAAAAACCGGCAAACCGGCAAACCGACACCAAAAAAAAACAGCACTGTCGAATAATTCGGAATCGGTTCAAAAGAGCAAATTTCGTTAAACCGGGTTTTTAATACTCTATTCAGGATGTAGAAATTGTCATTTGTTATAATTTTGTCATTAGTAGCAAAGCTTATAAATATTATGGGTGTTAAACAAATATGATTTCCAATTTGTTGATATGAAAATGAGGTTAACCGGTCTTTAAATGGCCACGACCGAAAACCACGATTGCTTGCTCTTGAACATTTTGTCATTTGTTAAAAATTTAAACTACAAAAAATAAACCAAAAGCTTCGAAAATTTCGAAAATTAAAATAAATTAATTCGAAAAACGACATACCTATTACAAAAATGTTGAAGAAAATAAAACTGTTGCAAAAAATATCGTAAGAAAAAGCAAACGAAAATTTCCAAACCAAAAACATCTTCACATTAGTTGATCACCATAGTATTGGTATTTGGTATTTGATATCACTAGAAAGTATTAAAAATTAATAAAATAAACCAGTTCCTGTAAAATCTAGAGCGCAATTAAAAACCTGTGTTGTCTACTATGTTGAAGGGTATATCAGACTCGCCGACGTCGAGTATAGCACTCTTACTTTTTTTATAGCTAAATAATAATAATAATAAAATAAAAGCTAAATAAAGTAGTCCTACCAGCGTAAATACAAAATTAAAGATATTATATTTTAACGATCTTGTCAGTCGATAACAAACGACCTCATTTATTCAATATAAAACTGTTTTGGTTTTAGAAATTTGAGTTGCTTATTTATTGTTTCAATAAATGTAAAATACAACTAAATTCTTACTTTATTTTCTTTTCATTTATATTCTATGATGATTTCAGCAAATTCTTTGACTTCGACAAATTCTTAGGAATTATTAAGTTAATATTTTGCTGTTGAATTTGTGACAATTGTTTGTCTCACTGTAACAAAACCACTGCTTCGTAGAATTTCTAATAAAGACTGAATGAATTCAATGTTGGCGTTGCTTTTTTTTTATTTAAAAAATTGAAAAAATAAAATCAAAGTAAAAGCTTTTAAATAAAGTATCTAACACATTAGCCAGCATGAAAATATTAAACTGAAACAAACCAACGGCATAATAATATTTCATGCTTCATTTCTTATCAAATAGCAGGCATTCCAAAGCGCGAAAAAAACAAAATGAATAAAATATTTACCTCTGATATGTTGGAATTTAATGTTTGTCTCTTAGTCAAACAAGCGCCATTGCAAATATCAACATAATTTTTTTTTAAATTCGTATTTAAAATATTCGAAATAAATATGAAGGTTTTGTTTTTTCTTTAAGCGCAACAAAATATTCCGCCTGCTTTAATTACAACTGGACCTATAAACTCTAATGCTTTCGTGAAAACAAATACATAATTACAGGTAGAGAGAATACAAGTGAAACAGATGTGATTTTTATATTATTATTGTCAATATGGGATGGGATTAGGCTTGCCACCCGTACTATATAATATAGTATTGTACTTTATTTCGAGTAGTTGTACTATATACTTTATTAGAACAATAAAGTACGCGAAAGTACTATATTTCGCATGGTTTGATTTATCTTGAATTAAAAACAAATTCGGATTATTTTAATCAGGTCGTAATGAACGGAATAAAATAGTTTTTTTCTGAATGACGATTTGTTAAAGTTTTTTATATGATTCTCTATTCATTTTGAAGACCATATCTCCACTCAACATAAATGCCATGCGTTGACACATTATTATTAAATTGGCCACCTATTAGAAGTTATTTTGTAAGCTTAGAAAACTGTCCAATGATTTTAAAAAATTTATTGATGCTCAACAACACTGATGATGATATGATTGAAATTTATTTACATTTTTGCAGTCACATGTTAAATTTATTTAACAAAGCTATAAAATGTCTAGAAGGCAATTGTATAACAGTTTTAGATATTCATGGAATAATGGTCAATCTAAGAAATGGACTAACACAAAGAAAACAAGATCTCTTTTTTGGCTATGAAACAGGCAAAAGAATTAAAATTTTGTCTTCAACGGAACTGACAAGAGAAATTCACATGAATTTTGTATTATTTATTGATAAAGCCTTAGAGTACCTGCATAAATGGTTTGATTTCAATAATACAAACTGGTTATTTACAATTAGCAATATAAATTTAAAGAGCAATATTGAATTTGATAATATTGTTAACATAATTGAAAATTTAAATTTGCAGAAACTTAAAATAAATATGGATGAACTTTATGGAGAAGTTGTGGTATTAAACAAAATTTATGCTCAAATATACATTTCTGAGGGTTTTGCAGAATTGTCTACTGCAAATAAATGGCGAGAATTATTCAAGAAGACTGATGATAATTTATTGAATTTGTACAAAGTAATTTCGTTTCTACTATCTATCCCTGCCACGTCAGCATTTACAGAAAGAGTTTTTTCTGTAATGAATAGCAAATGGCGCGACGAAAGAAACAAAGCGTCTCTGAATCTGATAAAAAATGAACTTTTAATTTATTTTAACTTAAATATAGACTGTAATGATGCTGTGCAATTGTTTAGTAATGATAATTATTTGATAAAACTTGCGAAAAGCAATAAAAAATATGCCTTTAAATTTAACAATAAAGAAAACTAAATTGTACTTTATTTTGATGTTGTGTACTTTATTTTTTTAACCTTTTATAACCAATGTACTTTATTTCCAAAAAAAAAGGTGGTAACCCTAGATGGGATAGATCACTTTAGTTCAAATATGAGATTAATAAGTGCAACATGGTGTTAAATTTTTAATTTATTTAATAGACGATTAAGAAAGAATTAAAATAATTGATTACTTCTTTTTAGCAAGTACATATTTTTGTTTATATAAAAGACTTGACTATATTTATATGGCCTTATTCACAAATGATTAATAAAGTTAATTTGTGCATTAAAATCAGGGTTCCCATATAAAAATTCAACATTAAACCTACAATAACTTTATTGATCGTTTGTGAATAATGCCAATAGCCTTAAACTTTGTAGAATGCATTCAACTTAAACGCTAAGTTAAAATCACAAACTACTAACAGACATGTAAAAAATGGCATTTGCAAATGGTACAAATCAGCTAAATCGCTGGTCGGTGAAGAAAGAGACAACTATAAAGAACAAAATGCTACGAACAAAGGGATGTAAACAGAAAAAAAATAAAAATTTTGTACCCAAGAAATGCTTATATATTAAAGAAAATTGATTTTTTTTAATTTGTACTGAACTAAGAAGTCATTTATAAGTGTACTGCGCGGTCTTAGTCTTTTATCTAACGTAATACAAAATATTACTTACTTTTTAAACGTACGCCAAAAATAAAACCAAAGAGAATGCAAAAAATTTTTTCATTTCTCTTTCGTTTCTTGTGCGTATAGAGTGAGTCGCAAGCAGCCCATATATAGTTCTCCCTTTCTGTCACCTCTGTCACCTGCTTTGTGGTTAAAATCAAGGCGGATTCGTACAAGGTGGACTCGCCAGGATAGCTGCCTCATTGTGTTTTATCATATTTTATAGTCAAAATGTATTTTTGGAATATTTCTCTGGTTTTACACTCGCCTTGAACAGTTTATTTTGACATCCGAGAAATATGTTTACCAATTCTCTTTCTCGCATTTACTTTTGCCATTATTTGAAAACTCCATTTTAACATGGCAAGGAATATCTTTAATGAAACTTATATAGTATTTCAAATGGAACAGCCACATTTTTTTCCAAAATATTTTTATTCACTCTCAGATAGTGGACTCATATACATTCTCTTTTATACTCAGTAATCGGGTTTGTATTAAACAGAATCAGTACTTCCGTTTGCAAAACTATTTGCAATAGACATGAGTTTTATATGGGGACCACTGTTGCTCATTTAGCTACTTTTTATCCTATTTATTTAGAAAAAATTTAATTTAGAGCCACTTTTTTACTTTGAGATTAAACTCAATTTTATTCTCTAATTAGCTAATCTGGGAATTAAATTAATCTAGTGTCAAATGAATATAATGTTTTTGATGGTGGCATTACCATATTGAATAACAAAAAATGGCAAATGTCAAATTTGTTATCAAAGCAAATTTGATCACATTTACAAGATAGACCATTTTAGAGTGTTGAACGATTTAAATATTTTTACAGGTAATATGAATGTGCATTCAAGAAGATCGGCAAATTAATTAGTTCTCAAACATTGTACGCTGAATATTTCGACAACCGGAACCTTTGCATCATTAAAATCTTCCTCTCGAATAGAATAAAATCCATTTTTATTTGGTTTTCTGAAAAAAATTTTTGTGTTTGTTCTGCTTTTATTGGTTCAACAGCTATTTATGTTAAGCATGTGAATGTTGACAGTTCCAGTTTAAGATTAAACCACCACTATTGGCCGCTTAAACTTGCAAGCAAAACCATATAATCGACTACCCATTAAGGTTAATTTCATCTCTAATCGCAAAGTCAAAAAGTGTCCCTTAGTTATTACTAATCTTTATTTTATTTTTATTTCGACTATTTTTAGAAATTATTTCCTGTTCAGCATTTCAAGAGATTTTCTTATAAAATTCTAAAAAATATCTCACTAAACGATCACTTTTTACTACCGAGAAATTAACAACAATGTCAAATGTTTTTGTTTACAGTGCCCGAAATAGCTCATTTCAACATTATTAATTTTAATTGTGTTAGCGAGGTGGCATCGAGAATGCCATGTTCAATACATGAAACGATAAAACTGGTTATTACATTGGAATTAAAATTTTTTAAAGAAATTTCTGATTAACTGCCTGCCACACTATGTCAAACGAATTCTTTCTTTTGTACAATTACATTTAGCACGAAAAACAAATTTTAAAGTTTTGTTTTGTTTTAATGTAATTTTGTTTTAAATGTAATTTTGTACGAATGAAAAAATTTGTTCGACATCGTTGGCCTGACAGTAATTTTTTAAGCTGTTCTATCTATTTTCCTTTGCCAAAAGCTGAACTGAAGCGTGTTTTTATCTAAATTAATATTATTAATACTAATTTAAAAAACAAACAAAATTGATTCACTAACACTTAATTCGATTTTATTAAGTAAAACCTGATAATAAAATAAATTATTTGCTTATAAGTTGTTTAAACAAATTATCTCTAATCTGCCATATATTGTAATAACAATTTAATATAATTTTTTTTTATTTTTTTTTTTTATAACCATACTTTTTAGCTATTTTTTATCTAATTTTCGTTCAATTTTTGAAGCATCGAAATTCAAAAATAAATAAATTTTTTGGTTACCGAATCAAAAGAGAATTGTAAAAGCTTCCATCCGTTACCTGCTTTAAAAAATCTAAACATTGGTCGCGTTCATAAGACGTAGCTGTTGAGCTCCACTGTTGTGAAACTGTTGTCAACTGTTGAGCCCAACAGTTGCGTCTTAGAAACGGCTTTATGAATGATTCGATAATGAACAGCTGATTAATGTAAACAATTGAAAAGAAATAAAAGTGATGCAAAAGAAATAATTTAAACTTGCTAAATTTGTTAGTTTATAAGTCAAACTAATAAAATGTATGGAGAACACAGAATTTACAATGGAGTTTTTCTTGGCGGAAATTTTCCATTTTTATTTTAAACTCTGCACGACAAATTTAATATTCACAACAATATTTCAACGCTAAGCCGCCGCTGTGTTCAAAAAATCTTTAAACCTTATATTGAACTAATTATGTAGTTATAATAAATCGACGTATTTTTAATGAAATTAGTATTTTAATTTTATTTCTTTATTTTCGTTACTTTATCCGCATTTTTACCGCAAAATTTAACAAATTAAAATTTAACAAAACGGCGTTGCATTATAATTTAAAAGAGCATAACTCTCTTGATCAGCTGTGGAGTTAAACACAACATGTTGACTAAATGTAGCGAAAAAAGTTTATGATGGAAAAAATGGCTGCAAATACTCAACTGTTGTGTGAAGCGGAACTACTCAACTCTGCGTTTCTAAAACAAACACTCAACGGTTGCGCAACAGTTACGTCTTATGAACGCGGCTATTGTTATTGGAATAATTAATAGAGTTCGACCGAATTTTCGATTTCGGTATCAGAGTTTGGCAAAAGTCTATATTTGGTTGATGTTCGGTATTTGGTAAGATTTCCGCCTAATACCGATATTTGTATTTATTGTTTCATATGTATATTTTTGTATGTCATCAAAGACATGCAAAAATGCAACACTGCAAAAGTATTTAAATTCGAATCCGTCTTTGGTTTGAAAATTGGTCACTAAAAATTACACATAGTTCTTTTGGTAGGGCCTGCGATGAAATATTGATAGTTTTGTTTATACTTTTTTTGTTTATATACATACATACATACTCGTATGTACGTACATACATGCATATACTACATGTACATATATACCTATAGTAGACAAATACATTTATAGATAACGTGCCGTAGTTGTTGTTTTATCAATTTGAAAAATAAATAGAAAAAAGGAACCCTTTTATCAGTTGGTATTCAGAAATATGTATATTTGTAGATTTTTTTTCACTTTACTTTGTATCCCCTCTAGCAATAGGAGTAGGTACATACATACATACATTTTTGTAATATAATATTTTTAATTTGTTCATATTGTTGATTTTTGTTTGCAATAAAGCACAAAAACAGAAGTTGGCTATAAAATAGATTATGATTTTTTATGTACTCACCTATCGGTATGTTGTGTATTGTTACCGCTGTACTCAAACGTCCACCACCCAAGCTAACCAGGTGAGGATCGTTTGCTGCCACAGAAAATGACGGATCTTTTTTTGTCAACGACATCTAAAAATATAAAAGTAAAAATTATTTTAAAATAAAAAACCAACAGTTTTTTGTTCAATTTACATTTCGAGCATTTACTTGAAGACGGGTGTAACTGGTGATTTTTTGTAATCACAATGCAGAGAGATACACTTTTACTGTAAACTCCATTTTTCTTAGCTAAGACATTTTTCTAATAAATGCATATGTAATATAGGAAACTCCTAGTAAAAATGTATTTATGTACTTAAATTACCCATTTATTTAAACAAAAAATGCATTATATACATACACATGTACTATTATCGGAGCAAGTTTTCAGTTGCACAACATTTTTTTTAAACCATGCAAAATGGCACAAAAGAGGCATACAATTAAAGAAAAAATAAAGATTTAACATAATTTATAGTTATAAAAATCAAGAGCTTTTTTCATATTTTTAAGGAGAAATAGATTCTCCATGAATATAAAACACAAGATCGACATCAGTAGATGTTTCTGGAAGATAATCAACATTAGAGACCTGCATGAATCGCGTTTAAAATGCAAATATATGCATTCATTTTTTATGTCGCCATTATTGGAAGCACACTCACAGTTGCGAATGTATTAATGTTCGTAACTCTCATTGAACAATTAATGTACATAAAATGATACACAGTATGAATTCACTGTGTTCTAAGTCGCTGCAACTTTTGTTGCAGAAACTTTGATTTTGTAATGAAAAAGAGCGAGAGAGGAATACAATTGACATATATTTTCTATCTCATCACACAAAATACTATTTTATGTAACAGAAGTTTCCTATTGTGGAATACGTTTAAGTGTTAACTTTTCTTATCTTTAATAAAGTTATCAGTGTTTACTATTCCTGTGTAGGGATGCACGTAGGAACAGACTGATAAGTTTCAATTATACCGTTAGGTTTTGATACACTTTATTTACATCTTTTCATAGCGCCATCTAACTTTTGTTCATAGCTCTCGTTACAAAAAAAAATATATAATTATAATGTCAGTTTATAATTTAGATTCTTGAGCGAAATAAAAAAAGGAACTTTACTGCAATAGAATCTCAACCAAAACATAAGTCCAGAATGAGTTATACAGATTACGTTTTAAATTTGTCTAAATAATTTATTTATAGATTCATAATATTTAAAGTAGATAATAAAAAATTTAATAAAGGCATATACAGAATACAATTTTGAAAAAGTATAAGAAATTAAAAAAATAAGTGAAAGGATATTTTTTAAGACAATTTTCATTAAAACTATGTGAATTTTTGGTCTGTCTGATTTGTTTCAAGAATTGTTGTGTTCTTTTTATTTTTCAGTTTTTTACCAATTAAATCAAAATAAAAAATAAATAAACAAAATGAACTGATTATTAACCGAAAAAACTAAATCCGCGATTAAACGAGCGCTTAACCGAATAAAGCAGAAGCCTGTCTAATTAAATACCCTAGATTAGCTATAATGACCGAATTTGTAGAAAAATTCTAAAGTAAAATTCTAAAGAAAAATTATCGCATGCGATATTTTCTAAAAACGCATTCTCAATTGGTTATCACTTTGGGCTATAAAATAAATTGCACAATTTCATAAAAAACGATTGTGAATATAAAATAAAATATTAAAATTTGTTTTTATTTTCAATTAAATTTTTATGCATAATTTTATTTTTATTTCATATATTCGTTTTTTCGTACAATTACATTTAAAACAAAAACAAATTTCAATATTTTGTTTTTGTTTTATATGTAATTGTACGAAAGAACGAATACTGGTGGCAGTTAGTCTGAGTTATGTTGTTCTGATCTTCATTCGTTTAATTAAAATGTACTACAATTTCGTTTTAATTTATTGTTAATTGTTTTCTTTAAAATTGGTTGCTATTGAGGGGTTCTAACTACATAGTTCCTTTGCATTGGAATGCATTGATTTCAACTTTCTATTAGTGTTCTATATTCTTTTTGTCTTTATTTTTTATTTTTAAACTGTTTGAAAACATTTAAATCTTTTGAGAATATTTTATTTCGGCTGTCCAACTAATTTATGTATATCGCAAAGATTAATGCTAGACAAAGATTAATGCTGCTGTGTCACTGTTTAACATGTTTTATTTCATCTACTAAATTGGTAATACATACATACATATACATATGTACATAACAAATATTAAAAATATATTTCATTCATATTGGACAAATATATAAATTTTTCATTAGAAGCTTTTTTTTAAAGGCAACATTAATCATTTAGAGCCTCTTTCGTATCTATAATTTTTTAACAGAATTTGAATAAAATAATCTTTAATTGTCTGACTGCAGATAACATTGGACTACGTGGTCCATTATAGCTGAAACACACTAGTTACAAGGTGGTCCGATGTAATGCAGTCATGGAGTATGCCATTTTCAAACAAGAACTTATTGCTATACGACAATTGTTCGTGCTTTCACGAACTTACTTGTGCCTAACAAACTTCTTGTGAGTGGTTTATTTTTAATGATATGGAGTAGTTTTTGGGTTAGTCCGATGTAATTCAAACCTGGACTATATGGTCCAGCTTTAGGACATCGCAATGTTAAATAGACCATGTTTTCTTCATACATTTGGGTTACTTTTGGACTATTCCTAGTCCTTTATGGAGTATACTTTACATGCGTGTTTGGACTAGTCGCGTTATCTGCAGGGCTTGTACAAAGGTTAAAAAAAAATTATTGCTCTCACTTACATAGATGATTATACAGTGGAGTTTACTTAAAGTGTACACCGTTTATAAGGAATTATCGTTTATAAAAACTGCTCTGGTAACAACAGTTTCGTCTTAAAACTTCATAGAAATTGCAGGAGCTATAACGAAGAAAGTCGGTTATTGCGTTTTCACTTATAACGAACTCTGACCACTATAGTGTTCAAAACATCGGTTTACGAATTAATCGAAAACTATTTTTTTTAAGTCTGGTCTCGATTACGGTTTCGTGCAGAAAAAACGCTTAACCGGTTTTTTATAAAAAGAACCCAGCGGAAGTGTGATAATGACTTCTATTGTGAATGCCATACTTTTCAAACACAAACTACCGTCTGCAGTATTTTACGGTAGTTATTCAAATACTGTGGATAAACGATTCAGCCGCTCGCGAAGCAAAGTGGATTTATTTCAAATTGGGAGCATGTTTTTAAAATCAAGTTTTTGGCGCGTTAAAAATAGCTGTGCCAGTGAATAAAACACTTGACGTCAAATACAATAATCACTAAAATTCAAAGCAGACTTTAAATTTTTACTGTTGTTTACGTATTCGATGATAATGGCGTCGATATTTATAAGCTGAAATGGTAAATACTGGCCTTTGATAACTCCTTGTTAAAGTAATGAGTTAAAATACTAAAGTAGAAAATCTTATTATTTGGAGGGAATGAAAAAACTAGAAAGAGGCTTGACTAAATGTATCGAGCTTAAAAAAGCTTATTTTATCCAGAAAAATTAGCAAACTGCCCTCGTATAAACAAAACTTCCTCTACTTATTTTGTCTCTTCCATTTTTTATAATATCACACTAAATCGTTTGCGAAGCTATAAAAAATTTATTTTTTAATAAAAAACTTAAAACTATATTTCGTTCTATAAAAAACTTAAAATTATTTTCTGTGAAAAACCCAGGAAGACGGCACAAAAAAATCGGGCAGTCAAATTTTTCAAAACCTGTTCATTTTTTGAGAGCAAAAGGCGATAGAAAAGTCGGTCATCCTTAAATTGTTTTGAATATATTTTATATATTTATTATATTACTATATGTATATTTTTTCAAATTTCTATTCTTTATTTCTTTTTAGCAAGTAGCATTTTGTGCCATAATGTTTTGAAGCAAAACGTTAGCTTTCGTAAAATTTGTGATATTAACAATTTTACATATATATTATTTTCATTGTACAAGCCTGAATGAAAATTACAATTACGATTAAAAAATTTGAATTAAGCAAAGTTTACTTTGAAAGTTTTTACTAGAATTTTTTACATTTCCGGTGGTTTTTGTTGTTGACCTGCCACTTTGTAAATCTGCCTTGAAATTGTGGAATTAGACATCAAAAAGAACATGCTCTAATAAATGAGGAAGTAGCGGTTATGGGAAATAATAATTAACAAAAAGAAAATACATAATTTTTTTTAAACCCGCAAAATGCAGTAAGTCAAGAAATTGTTTGCAAAGCGATAAAATATTTCCAAAAAATAAAACTATTTAACGCAGAACAGCAACAAATCAGTTTTGTCTTTTTAGTTTAGTTGTTTATGACTACAATCAAGCAAAATATTATTTGTTACCATTCAAATAAGCAAATTAACTTTTTTTAGAAATGATTCGAAATTGTTTGAAAATAACTTAAACTGTAATTAAGGACCGAAATCCGAAAAATATTTGAAAAATGCTGAGTTAAAATAAAACAAGAGGCCAAAAGCTTTGATATGAAATAAAAATTTATATGTAAATAAAAGCAAAAACTAAAAAGAGCACTTTACATTAAAATTGCTAAAATATGCACAAAAAAAATAGTCAAATGCGAGTCCGGCGTGCAGGGTTCCGTAATTGTTTGGGTAGAGGGGAACACCATCTAATTTTTAACTGAATTATAGTTTTCATATTTTTTATTAAAGCGGCAATAAATACCATGTGAGAATTTCCAAGGCGTGCATAAATGCAGATTCACATCAGGTAGTCGCTACCGAATTCGCCTTAAAAATATGAACGGATGTGTCAGAAACGGGTGACACATTTATAAGAAAAATAAAAAATGTCTTAGGAAAATGTGAAAATAATAATAGCTAAGGAAAACTGGACATAGAAAGTATTTGACAGCAGTAGCAGCTATTACAAATCTAGCGATATCAGTGTCAAATACTTCGGTTGCAATTACTAATACAGCAGCACTAGCCACTTCTTTACCCGTTCTAATGTTACGACCACTCAAACGTTGGGTGTTGCGAAGAAATCAGCGAAACGCTTAACAAACATATGCGAAATTGTTTCCAACCCGTTTTAACTTTGCCTATTTATATATAGATATTGATAATAGCGTTCTCAATTTAAGTTGATAAATTCTTTCCATATTTAAGTTGATGAAAGCGTTCCATATTTAAGTTGACACTTCTACTCACTATCAAATTACATGTATGTATATCAAAAATAAAATATCTTGTTATTTTTAGTACTTGATTTTAGGCGGCCACAGTAATACATATTCTGAAATTTTCAAGTATCTTCCCATTATGGTTCCCGAGATAGAAGCCTGTGACAGACGGGCAGACATCGTAGCGAGAACGATGTGGTTCTATTTTACCCTTTGCGTTGGGAATCCTAAAAACTACAATTCATTTTTCAAATATCGCTAAAACTGCAACTGGGACAGAAATGGCTAAAATTTGTAAGTCAGAAAAATAATTTAAAGTTTATTAAAAAATACTAACACACAAGATAAAGAAAGTCACTTTAACACAAAAACTACAAAAATTACTAATGCTGCCATATGTACATATGTATGTATACCATTTAGCTATTGTATAATTCTATTCCCCAAACTCTGGTTTAGTCCATCAATCAGAGACAATAATTGAAAATCAGACAATATCCGAAGACACTAGGCAAATTTTTATTAATTACAACCTACACGCCGGCACATATCAACGCTTTGCAATATTGTTTTCGGAGGTCGCAACATCTTTTTTAGTTTTAATTTTTATAATAAAACAATTTTGAAAAAAATCGATTACGATAACTAAGCGCTAATGGGTCAATATTTTGTCAGAAAGCATTATTAATTTAAAATTTATAACAATTAATTCAAATTTATTCCAAAATCCGGCCAACGTTTATTTGTTCGTAAAAGTTTATGTGAAAATTTAAATTATGGAAACTTACGAATTTTTTATTTATTTTCCCAGCCTTGTTGAATATGTTTTTAAAAAATACAAAGATCACTATGTATTTACTTTCAATATCTTATCAATTGAATAATATTAAAAAAACTATTATTTTTTAACAAATACTAAAAAAAGAACTTTATTAATCTCTTACGAACTTTTCACGAATTCAATTAAATAACATTTATTTGTTTATAATTTTTGCACATCAACACATTCCATGTCATTCATTAAAAGAAACAAATATTTTTATTACAAAAAGAAAATTACACACAAAAATACGTGACTGAATTTTTTTAAGGTGATCGTGAAAATATCTATGTCATAATATACATTTTTTTAATTATCTTTATTTTTGTAATTTTTTGAGAAGAGAATAATTTGGCAAATGCATTTTAATTTTGTAAAAATAAATTTTCATATGATGAAATTTTGCAGATGAAAAATATTTAAGAAAATTTTCTTTTTGTTTTATTACAACCTTTTCATTTCACTTAATACAAATATTTTTATTTTCTTTTTCCTTAGCAAAATAATTAAGTTAAGTTTAACACGCAATTAAAAAAATAAAACGATAAATTTATAGTTTATTTTTGTTTCCAAAAATAGTTTTTTTGTAAATTTTAATGCTCCGTTGCATTTAAAACAGTCACACAAAAAATCGCATTTGTTAACAAAAATCGTACTTTAATTGAAAAACTCGACCGTGTTTGAATTTAATTTAAACTCGAACCGGTAGAAACAAACAACGAAATGTAATTCATGACGTAAACTAAGCAACTGATTGTTGTTAGAATGAATGAAAATGACGTTAACTAGAGTCTGACGAATGAGTGATGAAGAACGCGAACATGAATACATTTTTATTCATTTTATACATAGATACAGACTAAACACATACACAGATGAGCAAGCACATCTATACAACCATAGCAAGAAACAGCTGATATTTGTTTGAGTCCAGACATGGAAAATATAAGTTTTAAAATGGTATCAAACTTCTACATATTTTTTTTAAACTCAAACACACAATATTTTTTAATGCACGAGGCAAAAACACATTTGTGTCAAGCAATTACAGATGTACATTGCGAAGTATTTGAATACGCGAAACTTAAGTACGCGATAACATATAGTCGGGTGGTTACTGGTTTGCCGCATGGCACAATATTTTTTCGAGAAACGGCAAAGAACACTGATAACAACAGTTTTTTTTATGTCACATTAAAGTGTTTGCACCATATATTAAAAGTTGTGAAGTTCTTCAAGGCCAAATGAAACTAGAACAGCTTGAAAACTTGATAAGGCTAACAAATTCAAGAGAAATTCATAAAGTTTTTGGAAAAAGTTCCACATATCAATCGGAAAATACACCAGATTTATTACTTTTTACCAAAAATGTGTTGATTTCTTTACATATTTGCTTGTCAAAGACTTGTTGATGAGATTTTAAAGTAATTGTTTTGATACAAAAGAATAACTGGCGAACCATGTTAACTTCAAATAGTTTTCATTTGATTATTTTTCATGGTTTATCTGCACTATACGAAGACTGACAGAAAAATTTGAAGTGTCTTAAGCTTTCTAATGGTTTGATTATTATGTAATTAAAACTAATGAGTCAGTACAACAAATATTAAAATTTAAGCATTTTTTTAAAAACACATTGGGTTTTACTATTTATGCATAATCTTTTGCGGTATTCGTTTGAGGGTTTTAGATTGGAAAAAAATTGTGGTATTCCTTCAATCAATGACAAATGTACAATAACACTTAGTTTTCCATCCCTGTATTAAACGAAAATATTTCTCAGCAGCAGCCAAGTTGATTTGAAAAAAAGGCAGAAATAAAACTAAATGAATTTTGTTTTGGTCTTGTTTTTTTTTTCAAGGGTCAAAAGAGCATACAGTGCGTGTCATTTGTTTCTGGTTGAGGGGAGATCATTAAAAAACTTTTATTAAAAGATTGCGAAACGTTCAAGTTCTGTCCAAAACCATAGAATTTAAACGAAAATAATTTTATGAACTTTATTCTTTATGAAAGAAGTATTTGGATTGCTTCTTACGGATGATATCCCTGTTCATCAACTCTCGAAAATTAGAGTAATTCTGGGATATGGGAAAAAAACTTCTAAAGCACATTTCCAACTACTGTGTGAATCTATAATAGCAATGAAATGGGTAATTAATTTTTTTTACCAGGAAATAAAAATTAATTCATGGTATAATTTTTTTAAGGACTAGCTGCCAGGGCCTTCGCCTTTATTTACATAAACAATTCGCTTATGAAAGTAACTACTTAAAAATTTTAAAATTTGTTTTTGTTTTAAATGTAATTCTACACAACAAAATATTCTTTCGATATTGTCGAATAGGCAGTTAAAATTTTTAGAGGAAAATTTAGGATTTTACGCGAAGCAAATTATTTATCATTTACCATGCTTAAATTTACTTAATTGCGCAAAGAAAATAAGAATACGAGCCAGCAACAGAAGGCCAAAACACTAAAAAGTATCCAGCGAAAACTTGGTGCAGAATTTCATTAAGAACTTTTCAAAGCAAACTCCATATCGTCTGCATTACTTTACAGTAGTTATACAATTACTTACTAATAAACAAACAAGTCCCTCTAAGTGCCGTAGTAAGTAGTAGAGTGTAAAGTGATTTTATTTTTAGTTGCTTGTGTGCTTGAAAACAAATTTTTATTCCGTAATAAAATAGTTCTGTAGTAGACCAGTGATTAAGACACTTGACATCAAATGCAACAATAATTTCAAAAGCATGAGTTCAATACTCTAAGCAGATATTTAATTTTGATTGCATTTTGCGCATTCAATGACTTCTAAATATTAACATTTGAGAGTTGTTATTTGCAATGTACTAATCTCCAATGATAACTCCTTGTTAAAGAAATGATATAAATTTCCACAGTAGAAGTAGTGAAAAGTATGTAGGTACTTCATATGTTTACGAGCACTTTAACCCTCTACTTTGCCATTAAAGTTTTTGCTGGGTAAATGAGTTTTTAGAATTTTTTTTCAATATTTTTTCTTGTTGCACAAAATTTTCCGTAATTCTTAGTGATGCTTTGGAAAACAACACAACAATAAAGTAATACATTTTCCCTCTATACTATAGAGTCTATAGCTATTATAAAATAGAATAAACGATTACAAGCATGACTCATCCAAAATAACACAAACACATACACACTACAAAGAATTTTGTCATTATAGAGAAAAGGCTGTGCTGCACGCAGGCGCATTGGTGCACGTACTACTTTTATTTTAATAAAGGTAAGTAAGTAAACAACCCTAAATGATATTGAGTGGCATTTTTTAAGAGTAGTGCGCAGCCAAGGCAAATAAAATAAATTGTTATTTTGAATAAGATGGTCATTGAACACACTCGCACCTTTTCTTTTCGGAACACGCACACACATTCATACACAGCCATACAAAGGAAAATTAAACAAGATAATAAAAATGCATTTCATATGGCTGCAATATGTTGTATAGACAGACAAAATGACATGGTAGATAATATTGGACTACGCTAAATGTAGTGTGGCTCCCATGTTTATGTATGCTTTTCACATTTCTATATTTATTTCATTTTCAACACTGCAAAAGAATAAAAATTAACAAAAAATCAGATGAATTAATAATGTTGGTTTGTTTTCATGCTGCAGGCACCAAGCAACGATCCATACATCCACCATATGGTTGGTGTTTTCTTTTTTGGTGGTTAAAAACACACATAAAAATTTGCTCAACATAAAATTGGCGAAAGGGAGCACATGTGCACAATCTTTTATTCTTTATTATTCCTTTGTTTATTTCCTTTTTCGCAAAAGTTTTGTCTACATGAATTATTTGGAAACACTACAATTAAGAAAGGGGTTGGTTGGTTGGTAGGAGTAGACAAAATTTCTCAAAAAAAAAAAAAAAAAAAAACAGGAAAGAACAAGAGATTTATGCTTTTCAAATCATCTTAGATCTAAGAAAATTTATAGGAAGTGTCAGTCATTTAATACTTTTAGCGTGAACTAATATATTTCTATACTTGGCTTCGTTTTTCTTGTTTACTAAATATCAATCTGACGGCTCCAGTTGTTGCATTGAAAGTTGCAAAAATTACTATTTGCTGGAGATTGTTTAAAATGAATTGTGGAGGCAAAAATTTTGGGGTGAAATGAAAAATTAGAAAAGTAGAGTGAATCAATACAGGAGTATGAGTGTACAGGTACAAAGCAAAACATTAATCACCAAATAAACTCATGATATGCACATTATGAAAATTAAAAAAAAATTTAGATTAACTTAACAAATTTAAATAGAAAATTATCTATCGAAGGTATAAAAATATCTTAAATTTTAATACGAAACTGTAAGCTGCATTTTCTATTTAAAATTTCTTTACAGAATTTATCACACAATTATTTTTTCAATAGGTTTTCTTGGAAAATTAATTGAATCCAATTACTCAATTGTATATGAAACTTTCGTCAACAAGTTTAAATTTTCTTTAAAGACCCCAAAGTACAGCGTTGCATGCTAGCCTGACAACACTCAGCTTGATTTAGTGTTGCATACGATACCGATATCGGCCTTACTCCAAGTTTGTGGATCATTTTTAAATTTTTTTTATGAATAAACATTACCGGTAGTGCAGTTCTTGAAACTGCTTAACTATTTTCAATGCCTATTTCGCTGCGTAACAACAAGTAAGAGAAAATACACATGAACAAAAATTTAAAAAAGAATAATTAAATTTTCTTTATTTTTGTAGCAGTTTCAACAGGTTAATGAAACGTCTTGCTCTTATGACTTTGATTTAACTTTGTGAGTATTTGCTATTATTAGAAAAACCTAAACTGTGGTTCAGCTAAAGAAGAGGCCAAGAGATACCTAGGATCTCCTAATATATCTCAAGATACAGATACTATTGCTTACTGGCATAACAACCTGACATCCATTGCAGGTATCGTTCAAACAGACTGCCAGTTTACATTATCGCTTCAATTGCTCTATAATCGGCTATAAAGTTGCATTTGCGTTTACAATGTGAAATTTTTATTCCAAAAGTACGAACGAACGAACGAGGAACAAACCAGTTTTCAATAGTACTTGCATATGAGTACTCCTTTTAATTCTTCTCTCCACTCTCGCCGACAAAGTGAGAATTGCAACGACAAAAGTTGCATAATGTAAATGGGCATAGATAGACTTGCGAAATCGTCTTTCTTCTCAAAATTGGAGAATACTTTGCTATCAAAACAAACATCTTATTAACATCAATTTTAAATAGTAATAATCTCTTGCCCTGTATTTTTCTATAATAATAAAAAAATACTCGACCTGTGCTTTGCTAATTTTACATAAAATTCTAATTGAATTCGCGTCGGTATCGGTATTGTCAATATTTTTTTGAGCATCGGTATCGTATCGCCAAAATGGGTTATCGATTCTCAGTTTTACTACACTGAAAATAAATCAAGTGCTGAAAGCAACAATAAAAACACCGACCACAATTAACTTCTTCTCATTCGGCGACATTAGATAGAGAAAAAATGTGTAATAGGGGACTCAAAAAACAAAACGTTGTGGGACAGGCTTTCAAAGCTGCATATTTATTTCTCAATATTTTAAAATTAGTTTTACACAGTGTTTAGCCAGACTATTTTATAAGAAGTAGGCATTTAAAAGTTAAAAAAAAACTTTCTACAACTTAGGCCCAAAATTTACAACCCTTAGTTAACTAATAATGGCCTCTTTACCAATGACATTTACATATATGAAAAGTTGTTAGTTAAACTACTGTCATTAGTAAAATAAAGTCTGAGAATATGGGCCTCAAAGATACTTTCTGTATACATAAATACGAGTTGGAATAGCACCGGATACTTTTATTGTTTATTTAATTAAATATATAAAACAATTAAATTTCTTTCAGGTTTTTCAATTACATTTGTAAAACAAAAAACCAGCAACAACATTAGGGTGAAAACAAAATCGTTTTTCACCAACAGAAAACTGATTTTTTTATATATGTAATTCATTTTAAAATTATTATTACAAAATTCAATGCACAAGTGTAACAACATAACTGTGCGAATGCGAGTGTGGTGCAGCATTAAACACAAAACTAAGCACATCCATCAAAAGAAGTGCAAAACAAACCTTGAAAATAAAATTTATTGGCAGTCGATTTTGGTGGATGAAGCCAAAATTTCACCACAAAATTTAAACTTATAAATATATTTATAATTATGAATTTGAATCACGTCTACAATTTTTTATATTTTCAGTTAAATATATAAAACAAGTCAAGTCTAAGAGCGTGATAATAAATTTAAATGAATTGAATTCAATTAAAGTTGTAATCCGGAATTTATTAACAACTCATAAGTCATCCCATTTCTCCGCAACTCCTTTAGCTTTTCAAGTTTTGTTTTAGTAAAAAATTATTACGCACTCATTGTTTCCTTAATTCAACCAAGTATGCGTCCATTGTTATTTTACTAGGAAAACTGTATTTTAAAATTAAATTGCACTTCTACTATTGCAATTCGTCCAACAACAAAAAAACAAACATACTATATATTTTTAAAGAACGCAATTAAGTTTGTGTGTAAGTATGTGATAGAATTGAATGGAAACTGAATGGAATAAATTATGCACTTGAGTGTTTAGGGTTAAATGATGTCATTCTTCTTAATATGCCACCATATTTACTCACGTACAAATTCATTTAAAATTTAAATTTTAAATTGTAGTCATACGAATATGAAAACGCACACATAAACTATATGATCACTATTTTATACCCTACACTTACATGAAGAAGAGTGAGTGAATTTACGTTTGTGATGACACTTGTTACAAAAATATTTTACAAATTGACAGTTATCTTTGAAATTGAAATTGATCAGATCTGTGATGCTAGTTCCTCACTGATTCCTACTGTAACACAAAAATAATCTGTCATTGATAAATTTTGTGTAAAATGTATGTATGCATATGTATGTACATTAGAGCGACTCACAGAAAAAGTTGCTGTTACACTTCCCAAGTAAAAGACAGTTTGGTTTTAAGAATGTTCAAAAAAATAAATTGGGGCTCTAGATGATGTGAAGTGTCTAAAAAGTTTATTATTGTAAGTTTTTGCATGTGTATTTTCACCCAAGCAACATACATATATAAAATATTTACATCATTCGAAAGCTCATATCATCCGGGTCTAAAAAAAATTTGGCAATTTCGAAAAAGTCTGAATTCACCAGCTTCACTCTTTGACAAATTCAATAAAAGTGTCTTAAATCTATTGAAAAGCTATGATTTCAAGAAAAAATAAGCATTTTTAGAAATCACTCAATTTCCGACTTAAGCACAGTAGAAAAATCAGTAAGACTGTCTTAAATGCATCGAAAAACGATGATTTCAAGAAAAAGTTCCAAATGCTGAATTCATAAGCCACTTACTTGTATCATTGTATCGGCTGTATTAAGTGGGGTACACACTATCGAACATGACTGACAGTTTTGTTCAAATTTGGCTTGATCGACAGTGTGAACATAAATTTCGTCAATCAACAGTCAACCACGAAAATTTTTGCGATTGAGTGACAGTCAGTGGCCATGTTGGTTTTTCAGTGATAGTGTGTACCAAAAAGTATTAATCAAGAGATATTTTTGCAGCATAAACTAAGAAGTCGAAAATAAATTTTTTAAGGAATTTTATATATTTTTTTATGAAATACAAGCTTATGTTAGATGTGAAGACAAAATAATACAAAAATTGTTAGATAAAATTAAAATAATTCGTTATAAAATTTTTTTTAGTAATAATGCGCATCCAATTTTTGTATTTTCCATGTGTCTGTGTCCAATTTTTTTCTTGAATGACGGTTTGAGTGTCGAACATGATCGATAGCCGGGACATTCAAAACTGATGAATTTTTTACTGTCACTCAAGTCACACTTTATTGTATTACTTTGCATTATTGTATCTTTTTTGTTGGTAATATTCATTTTTTAAATCAAAAACCTGATACAACTACACAATATCATTACATACATATGTATATTTGCATTGAGAGGCACTCTTCCAGAGAGTATAAAACATTGAAATAGAAATGATATACACAGCCTTGCCAGAATGATTATTTTATCATATTTTGGTGATTTGCTTACCCAAAATATAATTTGAATATTTTTTTTTCTTATATTATGATTTCTAATTTATAGAAATTATGATTTTTTTATTTCAAGTGGGTACAATTTTCATTGTAATTGCCAAAGCTCACTGCAAATGAATTTATTGAAAATTGTGTGGCATTTTACATTGAGTTATGTATACAAAAAATAATAAAAGGATATGATTTTAACGATATGTTTTTAAAAGAGCTCTCTGGTCTTGCCCCTTTGAAAATTATAAATAGAAAAGTCAATACCTTGACCGGCTTAATATACAATTTTCCAAATTTAATTAGTAAAAAAGATATTCAAAACTTAGTTGTGAAGAATTTTGGTCAAAAGTTTCAAAAATAATTCGTGCTGACAGCATTCTAGATTTCCGGTCCTGTCAAAATTTGTTCAAAACTTAATATGTCTTCCCATTTCTTACACAAATGTTGAATCAATATTCCCAACAGTCAATTTAAACAAAACTAAATATAGAAATAAATTATCAACAGCACTCTCGAACGTATCTTATATGCAAACAAATTACTTAACAATTAAAAACTGCTCCTGCTATAATTTAAAAATAGACCAAGATATTATCAAAAATATGAAACACTGTATGTATTATAGTAACAATTTTTCATAAAAATTTTTCATAGTACATGTACTTTTAAATAAAATTTTGTATTAAAAAATGATGATTTTTTTCCATAAAATATGATTTTTTTTCGCCATATGATGATTTTCCTCTCAAAGCTTCTGGCAACACTCGATATACAAAGAGATGTAAGCAAGACTGGTTTTTTGGACGTGTGTGTATTTACCGTGTTATTTAGATGTTTTTGGAATTCATCCATGACATGGTACAATTATTACAGGTACCAACGATTCTACTGTGTGACGCACATATTCTCAAATTTACTAATTCAGCTGTTCTGTTAGTGGTACCTGGTTTATTGTGCCATGATCCATGCATATTTATAACATCACAGTCAGAAGTTACGAAAGAAAAGTGTATTTCAATACATAACTGATGATACAATGATGGATTGTGAATTGGGCAAATAATTCAATAAAACTGTATTAAATATGTACATATATCGAAAACGATGATTCCAAAAATTGTGTCGACCGATGTTATAAATGGAATAACTCTATAGAATTGTCGCCAATACCGTGTTTAAATTTGTTCGTAGTGTGTGTGTAAATATGTACATACGTGCGTATATGAACGCATGTGTTTGTAGAAACATGACTGCAACCACAAATATGTAGAATGAGTACATATTATTAGCGAGCTGCAACCCGGCGTGCTTTGCTGCCGCATTCGCAATGAAATAGTGTAAAAAAAATCTATGAAATTATTAATATGTATGTAATTTGCTTATTTGGTTATTCAAATACTTAACTAATTAAAAAAAATAAACAGAGCACATAGCCGAAACCGGTCTGTTTATCAACCAAATTTGACGTGGGATGACGGAAATTCATTCCAAATTGCATCAAACCCCGTCGGAAGAAAAACACAACACTTAACAAATGCCTGTCAGGCTTACAATTTAGACACTATTGGACTTACAAACGCTTTCAAACTACGTCAACTGAAGATACTTACAATAAAAGCAAACATTTGGTTCAACAAACAATGTCTCGCATTGAATGTCACACCAAGATACGCTAGAATACAACTGAAGACCGACACAGTAGCAAGTAGGAAGACTGCAAAAAGGGCCGAAAAGAATTTCGTAAAATTCGAAATCCAGAGCTTGTATGCCAAAAAAGAAATGACGAACTCTGAAATCCTAGACATTCATTTACAATTGGCTGAACGAATCCCAACCGACATACTGATGGACATATTTGACCAAATAAATACAACAAACACACTAACAATAGAACAGAAATACAAGAAGTTGAACAAAAAACTCGGTGAACTTACACGATCAACAAACAAACAAACATACAAAAAGCACAACTTCCACACTAGATTCATAAACCTGACTGAAGTTGCTATCAATAATGAGGAGGGTCGATTACTGGAGAAGGGTTTAAAACACAATATCCGGGAAAATAACAAAAAGAAGGAAATAGAGCAAACCATTGTGGACACAGAAGTTGCAATATCGATGCTACCAAACGAAGAGCAGGAGGAAGCCAGATACATCTGCAAACGGATAATAGAGAAGGAAGTTAAATCTAAAAGGAATCAAAACAAGGAACATGAAACAGTTAAAAACTTAAAACAGAAACTAAGGTCTAACAATATCATAACAACAAAAGCAGATAAAGGAAACACAACGGTATTAATAAAAAAAGAGGATTACATCACAAAAACGGAACAGCTAATAGAGGATACTAAATGCAGGAAAATTAGAAAGGACCCTACGGATGAGTACCAAGCCAAAGTGAAAGAACTAATAAAAAAGGCAACCAAAGTAATAAAACCAAACATAGCACACACGTTAACACTCATGAACCCATCAGCCCCATCTATGATCGCACTACCGAAAATACATAAAATGAACACACCTATGAGACCCATAATTAACTACAAATCTGCTCCAAGTTACAAATTATCGAAATATCTAAAAACAATACTGAAAGATACCTTGAGCCTAAAAAACAAACACACAATAGCCAACACCACGGAATTAGTTACAAAGCTAGATAATGTAGAAATAACGAAAAATAGTAAACTAGTCTCATTTGACGTAAAAGATTTATATCCATCAATTCCAACAACGGAGACAATAAACATTGTACATAAAACACTACTCAACAAAACAGAAAACGTAGAATTTTCCAATCAACTCGTAAACACACTGAAAGCCACACTAGAACAGAATTACTTTAAATTTAACAATAGCATATACAGACAGACTAACGGACTAGGAATGGGAAATCCAACATCAGCAATCCTCATGGAGGTGTTTATGCAAAATCTAGAAGAGAAATACGTAGATGATCTAAAAACCAATTTCGGGGTAACATTCTATGCAAGATATGTCGACGATATTATATGTATACTGGAAGGAAATAGAGAAGAACAAGTTCTGGAGCTCCTGAATAAGCAACATAAAAGCATTAAATTCACAATGGAAGTAGAAGAAGACGACAAAATAAATTACCTAGACCTAACAATTAAAGCAAATAAGAGTTTAAATAGAGTTGAATACGAAATATACAGAAAACCAACGGCCACAGACACAATAATACATAATTCATCGAACCATCCTCAACAACACAAGAACGCGGCAATTAGACAATTAGTAACAAGACTTGAACGAATACCACTAACACGTGAGGCCTATAAGAAAGAGATAAAAACAATATATGACATAGCAGAAAACAATGGATACAAAAAAGAACTAGTAGACAAAATCCGAAATGATATCAAAGCATATAAAGAACGGAACAGAGAACAGGAGCAAGAGAATGGAACTTGGGCTACTTTAACGTATATGGGCAAATCAACATACAAACTAGCAAAATTTTTTAGAAAACACAATATTAACACAGCATTCCGAACAAAAAACAATTTGGGTAGAATACTACGAAATAGCACAAACGAAACGGACCCCCTAGATAAGCAAGGAGTTTACAAATTGACTTGCTCATGCAAACATAGCTACATCGGACAAACAGGACGGAAAATAAAAACAAGATTTCGGGAGCACATAAGAGACTACAACAAGAAACTGAAACAACCAGGAGCAACGCCAGAATCAAATTTCGCGAACCACATATTCAACAACAAATGTACACCAAGACACATCAGACAAACAGTTGAATTACTGCATTTACAGCACAAAGGACGGCGACTGAACGTATTAGAAAACATGGAAATATACAAACAAAAAACGTTTGACGGAAGAATTATAAACGAACAAATAAACACTGCGTCAGACATAATATTTGAACCACTAAAACATTTTTACACAAAAGAAAACAATAACCCAAGAAAACCAGACAACACAACAAACGAACAAAACCAAAAAGAAACCCAAAAACGTACAATCACAGACTATTACCTACACAAAGATAAAACACCTAGCAAATGATCACTCAAATAATAAACTGTAACGATAAACACAAGAGACTAACAAGAGAAAAATTAAACGAACAAGAAGCAGGTAGATATAGAGCACACAGGAATATATACGAACGAGAGAGAGCCACACACGAATATATACGAACGAGAGAGATGCAGACACGAACAAGAGAGAAAGAGAGGAAAAGAGGTTAGGTACACAAGGAAACTATACGAAAGACAAGGGACAACACAAAAAACGATTAGTTACTGAGAGAACACTGAAGATGGCACATAGCCGAAACCGGTCTGTTTATCAACCAAATTTGACGTGGGATGACGGAAATTCATTCCAAACAGAGCACTCTTCAAAAATATAGTTTTTGTTTGTTTGAGATCACTTCCATGAATTCGAAGGATAGAAGATTCGCCAAGCTAATCCTCTGGCATCCACACCCACGTGTAGGAAGCTGGAACATGGATTTCCCGAATTGATATGAGTTTTGTTTGGTACTCCACCACTTCACAATATATCGCTCCTTAATTACAACGTAGTCATATCTCAAAAAAACTCGTACTTAAGAAAACGAGTTTAAGTTTTCAAATTACACACAACTCAATGGAAAAATAAAAATAAATTTTCGACTCATGACAAAAAAACCCCATTAGAGGCGGCACGCTATCGGTGGCGAAACAATCGACTGTTCAATTTGCTTTTATGAAAATTCAACCCTGATCAAATGAAAAATCTTATCGTTTAGAAAAATTTCTAAAAATGGCAAAGTCTTATGGTATGTCAAATTTATTAACGTATTATTTGTCATTTTAATAACATTTTGCTTTCACACTATCACACTTGCACGTATTATTGCAGTTTTTGACAAGTCTTAATACAAAGTATTATAGTGTGAAAGGCCCTTAACCAACACCATCCACTAATCCCACACGAAAAAGTGAGACCCAAAACTATCCAAAGTAAATAAACGACAGAAGCCTGGTTGCACTTGAAAAATAATTGCCAACTTCACGTAATTTACTCGGAAGAATATCGGTTTTTCAGGTATAGATCTTTAACATTGTTTTCTCTGACAGATGATGTCACAGTTCTTGGTGGCTTGGTTTGGCATTTCATCAAGCCGCAGCAATTTTTACAAATTGCTTAATTGCTTGCATGGTTCAATTGGAGAATTTCATCGGGCATTTCATTTGAAAACATTCTTTAGTAATAAAACAAATTTTTGGTGAAATGGTTTTATTATACATATTAATCAGCAGTATTGTCGCATTTTAAGTGATGATAGTCCTTATTGTCATAGTCGAAACATCATTGCGTTCAGAAAAAGTCACCGTCTGCCGGACTTTATGGGCCGGTGGAACTTTCGGGATTCTGGCTGTCATAACTTTTAAACGAACATACAAACAAGAATACATTCAATTTTATTTTTTATTCTTGAAAGACTTTAATTTAGGTTGCAAACATTTTTATGAGATGATAAAAAGAGAACATACTCATCATTTTTATATAAAGTTTATATTATAAACTGAATGGCGTTTAAATTTTCATCTCCTTAATATGGCATTTGCACCAGACCAAAATCTAGTACTTATGAGATTTCGAGCAAAATCTCGTTGATTTTTACTAGATTTCCCATACAAAACAAAATCTACTTCGTCACTATATTTTGTCAAAATCTACTCAAAATTTCGTAGAACTTAGTGATGCAAATGTGGTTTTTCGTAAATTGTACTAAAAAATACTACGCTGTTTAATAACACAACTTTAAAGGGTGCGTTCGCCAGCTGTTTCGCATTTGAATGATAATTTTTCGTTGGAGTTTGACATTTGAAAATGAAAATTCCAATCAACTGTTTTTGTCATGGATACGAAATCTTAAAAAATGTCACGAATAACCCGGTGTAAACGGTAGAGACTTCGATAGAGATTTCAATTGAAATCAACTAGATTTCGGTTTCGTGTAAATGCCATATAAAGAAAATTTTAAAATATTTTATTTTAAAATTTTGCGTTTACATGGTTCCTACACTTCAACATTTTTATTTAAACTGCTCAGAAAATTTCTTAATAAAAAAAAGTGGGTCCAAAATTTCCAATTCAAAAATTATCTTAATCTTAACACTTAGGGACCATTAAACTTTGACTATTCATTAAGATGTTCAAAGGGTTAGATTCTAGTCAATTTACTCATATATTTACAGAGTCTTCTAGAATGTCATTCCTGTACAATATTATCAACCAAAACCACAAGTTAAAAAGTTAATTAAGTGCGTAAAAATTTACTATAAGTTTGTAGCTGAATTGGTATTTACGATTTGTTTACTTTCTTTGTAAAAACTTGACTTAATTTTACGGGTTTTAGTTTTAAGACATTACTTATTCTTAACAAAAATATAGGTATGTACGTTAAGTTTTTGTTTTTACAAAAGCATGTAATTATTTCTCTTACCATAATACTTTTACTTCTGTCTAAACATGTGAGACACACACACACACATACCTAAAATATTAAAACCGGAAACACTACTTTGATTATGTATGAATTAAATGAATGAATTAAAATAGCAAGCATACGTATATGAAAGATAAGCCCGTGAAATGAAACACCGAAAGAAATTTTATGTAAAACCAATACATTTTATTAGACAATAGAAGGTTTACAATAGTGCTGGCAAAGTATTGAGTAGTGGGTACCGAGTACCGTGTATTTCCTTTTTTTGTTACTCAATACTCAAAAGAAGTTACTCGATACTTTTATAGTTGTATTTTTAAGCAAGTTGAGTGGCTAAAATAGTGCATAAAAATACATCACTGTATAATAAGACAACAAGGTGTAAGATTGAGAGCAATTAAATTATTTCTTATTTTTATTTTTTTTTATTTAATAATAAAAGACATACAAAACCAATAATAGTTGAAGATCTTTTTTTAATTTTTGAAGAAACTACTTTAATTTGCAGATAAAAACTATGCGTTACAAATTCAAAAAATCCGTTAAAAGTATTGAGTACCCAAATGAAAAGTGTTGAATATTATTGAGTAATGAAAAGTAGCAGAATTTTCCAGCACTAGTCTACAATAAAGAATGCATGAAAAAAACGTTATATTTGCGTAAACAAATTATCATACATACAAATTTATTAAAATAAAAAGATCTATAAATAGTACCTATCTACATACTTATGTATTTACATATGTACCTATAAAAAGAAAAATATAACTACTCAATATCCCTGGGAATTCATTAAATTTGAACTCTTTTAAACTATTTTATTAAAATAGATCTGACAAGCAATTTTCATTTAACATTAACGTTAATGGTGGCATAAATTAAATAATTTTTCAGCGTGTGCCATTTCATGTGACAACTAGAATAAAAATATTTTACTGCGTGCATGTAAGTGATTTTGTTGGTTAAAAATGGAACATAATAATAAAAATAAATACATAAACAAAAAAATAATAATAAACAGTTAATGTCCGTCATAATTATTATCGTTGAGAATTAAAAAAACCAGACAAAATTTATAGAAAGTCTGACTGCTAGTGTCATTTATTAAGAGAACTCAACTGAACTCAACAATGAAAAAACCAAACCGTCACAGACATACTTGTCATCAACGTCGCACATTCAAACACAATGGAGAAGACATGAATATTGGCAACGGAAGTTAATAACAAAATAGGGAAACTATTTATGGCAACCCATTTATTTATTTATGTATGTCTTCACGCGTTCAGTCATTCATTTACTTAAGAACAAAATGTAAGATAGTCTGATTGAACGACCTTACGCATTGTCTTTACTAGGCTTTCGGGTATATCTTATGTGTCCTCCCATTTTAGGGCAACACCATAAAATGAGTTGGTTGGATTTAATTAATAAATTCCATTTTGACAGAAACTTATTCTAAAGGTGGCAATAATTTACAAGTGAAAAATTAATTAAAGAACTAAAGTCCAAAGTTATTAAATTTATGATAAGAAAATATTTATCAAAGAAAATGACTGATGGTAAAATATAGTTTTTATATATGTATGTATGTATGTATACCTACTTACTAAATATTTACATACATAGGTATAGATATCGCTCCTTTATTGCAACGTAGTCATATCTAAAAAAAACTCGTTCGTCAGAAAACGAGTTTAAAGTTTTTAATTTACATACACATCAACGGAAAAATTAAAAAGTATTATCCAATCAAGAGGTGAGTAAACAAGATATTTGTATACATTTTTTACACAAAATGAAGAACGATACGATGAATAATTCTGAATTCTTAACTCAAATATCGCGTGTTTTTGATATATGACTACGTGGCAATAAAGAAGCGATATATATGGACATGCAAGCAGGCGCGGATTCAGCTTAAGCTTGAAACAAAAATCAATTTTGAAAATCGAAATAAAAAAGTTGATCGAAAATCGATTTTTGAGTCGACAATTTTTTAAAGACACTTTTTGAAAATGTTTTTATTTAAAATATACCATTTCAAAATAGGATTTCAAAAGTAAATTTTTTAAAAAGATACACTTTTTTTACTAGAAGAAAATGTATGCCGTTTTTCAAAAATTATTTTATAAAAGCTATTTTTTATATGTATTTTTTTATAAAGTACATTTTTAAAGATACTTTTTTAAAAGGCACTTTTCTTAAGAGGTATTTTCTTAGAAAGTATTTTTGAAAAAGTCCTTTTCTAAAAGAAACTATATAAACAAAGAAAATCTTTTTATATTTGCTGATTGTAAACAAATGTCTTTGGAATTGTAATAAAAACTTAAAAAGTAAAAAAATACGTTTATAGCCAGCCCGCACTGCAACATATTCACTTTTGATTAGTTTTTAATACTTCACAAATGTAGAAACCGGATGAATTCCAAATACGGCTGTGTAAACAAAGTGTTGCCGCCCACCCACTTGAAAAAGAAATGTTGATTTGCAGCGTAAAAGAAATAAAAAATGTTGGATGAGGAAAAAGAGTTTGCAATTTTTTATGATTTCATTCAAAACTGCGAGTCGCTTTTTTTGAAATGATGTAGAAGGGAACAGATATTTAAATAGCAATGTAAACGTTTGCATTTAATGTTTGGCAAATAAATATTTATTATTTTAAAGAATGCTATACGAAAAAATTATTGATCAATAAAATAATAATTATTTTTACAAAATTACTAATTGAAGTTGTTTTAAAATTAATAAAACTGACTGCATAATTTCTGCATCTCAAGCATCACTTTAAGCTTAAATTTAGTATCGAGGGCTTATCTACAAATACAAAATTTAAAAAATCCGTTGCCAAAATTTTTCTTCATGTCTTAGGACACGACAGCAAGCAGCAATATGTCAAAAAAAATCCATGTGTTTAAATTTAAATAAATTGGAAAAATAAGAACAAAAACTTTTTTATAGTTATTCGTGATGTTATTACATTTTATATCAATAACTTTAATTTTAGTCATTATAAAATATATATGCGGCATCTCTGATTATTATGTTGTTGCTGTCTTCGAAATAATTATGAAGCTGACTTCAGAGCAGGATTTGAAGTTGGCTGCATTTGAAGCCGTGAAGTTGTGAAGTCTGCTGTCGTCTAAGTGTTTAGAGCTTTACTCGTATTTTTACTTTTGTTATGATAATTCATTTTATCCAATTGCTCATTGAGTAAAAATGTACCATTTCGCCAAAAGTAACGAATTTGTTTAACAAATTTTCTTAAGAAATAACTAAAAACTTTTTGAAGTATATAAAAAAACACAAAATGTTATAAAAAAAATAATGATTTTTAAATATTTAATTCGACATCTTATTACTAAAGCCAACTATGGGAAAAGTAGACATAATTTAACACTTAATACATAATATGTACATATGTATGTAATACATTCATATCTACTTTAATAAATTATAATCAGGTTCATAAGTAATGAAAATTAAAAACATTCAACATTTTTGATATGTGCACACGTATTTTGACTCAAAAACTATATTATAAGCTAACAAATTAGGTGTTAGCTCAAGCTAAAGGGATTACAATTCATTTAACATGAATTAATATTTGAGTGGAAATAAATTTCTTTAGCCTGTGTTTATTTTAATTATTTGAATAAGTACACATCACATATATAATATGTATGTATATATTATGTATGTATGTAATATATATATATATGTACTTACACAAGTGGCCAATAAAATAGGAAAATAGGTACCATCTATATAATTATCAAATACGCACGCTTTTCATTTGGATGCAAATACAAAATAGTTTCTGGTCAATTTGTATTGCAGGAAACATAAAAACAAACACAATGCACTCTTGATATATGAATATCACAAAATATTTATGAATATCACAAAATATTAACACTTTTGCTCTACAATTGACTAATCTAAAATATGGACTTTGTGCGAACGCATTAAAATATAAAGAACATCTTTAGAAAAATATCTAAGAAATTCAACCCCATAGTAGGTATTGTATTTTGTGGAATACCCGAGCTGTAGAATTGAGACAAAAATTGAATTGATGTGAATTATATTTTTGGTTTCGCCACCGTATTCGTATTTCCTATTCAGCGTAAAGCTTAGTACTCTGTCCAAATTTGCGAAAAATGTTGAGCAACATTATTTCGTTTGCAAAATTTTGAGAACTGATCAGTGGCGACAATACCACGATTTATAACAAATTTATCGGTTTTATTGCCTTAAAATGAGCAACATTGTTTTTCTTATAAAAACAAGAAAATGTGTCTATTAAAAAAAAATTAAAACAAATGGACAACAAAATAATTTTAGGAGCTTGTACTGCAATGTATCAATTAGTGCAAATCGTAGCTGCTGCGGAGGAGCTCATTGAAGACATACATTCTTCAAAAGCACTACATGTTTACATTATTTTCCATTATTTTAATTATTTGTGGGCAGCAAACTTAAAATTAAAACTACAACGTCCAGAAATATCTGTTCATCTGATGTTTGAAATTCCGTACGAAACAGGTGATGCTTACATTATTTCGCAGTTGAAAAATATGTTGCCAGAAACATTTCGTATGTTTTCACAAGATGAACAGAGTAGAACTTCGGCCACATTGTTTTGCAATTATTTCGCATGATTTTTTTATATGCACTTTTGACAGCAGTTCGCACGAAATGATGAACAGAGTACCATGCTTAAGGTGAGATAACATCTGGAATGTTTTTATTAATAAATGGTTTCCGAATGACGTGAAAAGACCGTACTCCACAAAAAAAAAAATTCCCAAAATATTATATTGCCACATCTGCATATGTTTTATTCTTTCTTTTATATAACGTGGGACTTGTAACATTCCGACCAGCACCACTTCCAAACAAATTTATTTTGGTTTCATCATTCCGGAGTATGTCTATGTTGATTTGAAAATGTTTCCTTTTCTGCAGATTGCGTTTTTTTTTTGGCTTAGCATAACTTTAGGAGCTATTCGTCCCGAACTTTGATTGCATATTTTAGTTGCAGCAATAGCGTTAGAAGACATAAATGGAACTCGCAATTACAAAAGAATTTTTCGATCATCCAAGTGCTTGAATTACATATGCACTTATAGGACTTTTGCTTCAATCTTCAATGCAGGCAATTTTTTTATACTTCTAAGTAAAAAACAACGCAGTTTAATTGAATTAAGTTAGGTTGCACAGGCCGCTAGCTGCAAGCAGCCGGACCACTTGGCTCCAGAAAAATAGGTCCTTTTTTGTGATGTATGTAATTGAACCAAACATTCTACAAAATTTATTAACTTTTAAACAACAACAGGATTACCTATTTTAATGACCATATGTGTATATGTATGTACATACATAGTACATTGTATGTAGGTATGTACATACATATACATACATAAATATGTACAGAAATTATTTACATTCTCATTTTTCAATTCACTTACAACAGCTTTCACCGTAATTAAAATTTCTTACAAATCATTGAGCCTGTTGAATGCGTCACAAAAAATATACAAACTGACTCTTGCTGAAGAAGGGCGAAAAAGCAAAAACAACAATAAAATTAATGTTTTATTAGTAATTTTTTTATAGGGAGCACTTATGTACATACGTACAAAAAATTACTTATGAATTTGTAGCATGCGTGAGGATGAGTCAACATGTGTTGAGGAAAGTGTGAAAAACAAAAAGAACTTGATTATTTTATTTCGTAAATTGGGATATAAAACAATAAAAGCACCATCAACAACAAACAGCAATAAAGAGAAACAATAATAAATACTCTTGTTCATATAAAATTATGATGAAATGTTTCCCAAATAAAAAATTCTTTTTATATACATATCGCACCCTAAATACAAAAGGGGCACAACTCAAAATTTTCCAAAACTGACTTTTTTCCATAAATTAATTCAGAATGCACATCTCTAACTACTGCAAAAATTTCTTTCACATCACTATCTTCTTTAAATGGAAAAATACAGTTATGTCTATTTTTATGTTAAGTGTGTTGCTTCTGTACATAAACAGTTTTTTGTCTCTCCTGAAAATTTTAGTATTTTGAGTTGTGCCCCTTTTGTATTTAGGGTGCGATATGTATGTACATACATATTTGTTTATTTTCCATTGCGAGAGAAGGATAGAGAAATTACACAGTGTAACAGCAAAAAACAATATATAATTACCTCTACTTTTTATCCGACCATGGCAAAGCCGAAAGGATGAGTTATGTATGTGTTGAACGGTCCATGTAAGTTTATATTCCCTGCAGATAATATTGGACTACATTTTCAAACAAGAGCTTACTGCTATACGACAATTGTTCGTGCTTTCACGATAATACTCGTGCCGAACAAACTATTTGTCCATTTTTAATGACATGGAGTAGTTTTTGAGTTAGTCCGATGTAATGCAAGCCTAGACCATATGGCCCAGCCCTAGGACATCGTAATGTTAAATAGACCATGTTTTCTACATACAATCTTTTACACTTTTTACAACAAACACTCATTTGTATTCTATGATGACGTAGTTGCGCAGTAGAAATTTATTTTGTACGGCTTGTTTTCTTGATTCATGAGTAAAACCTATACATTTAACAAAACCACTCGGCAAGCATGCCAAAAATCTATATTTTTCGGTTTTCCGTCAATCATCGTCGGAGTCACACACACAAAAATTTTTCGTTAATAGCACCATAATGATTGATATGATTTTAACCATTGCATTATAGCAAATAACTGGCGGACTTAAAAGGTTTTATGAGTTTGAGCTCCGAAGTTATATATGTATTTGTGTATCGTGCCATTTACGTGTGCATCGTCTTAAATTCGAAACTTTTGTTCAGATTTTTAGAAGGTACTACGTAAAAAACGTAATGGTTTAGTCCATATGGTCTAACAAATTTAGCTAAGATAAGTATGTCCACCCCATTTAAAGCATTGTTTTCTAGATTATTTATGGAACTATGTAGCTATCGCTCATGTAAAGAATATTACAAATTGCAATAACGATTGCTTAAGTAATCATTTACATAAAAAGGCTGGGCATTTTGGGTTATTTTCATAAGTATATGGCAGCATTTATGGCATCTCCTGCATTAAATTAAATTGTGGTAAAAAATGAGATTTTATTGAATAAAGTTGTTTCTAACACAAATATGTACATACATACATATGTATGTATGTAGGAGGCTTAATAATGTACGAATAAGGCTGTCTGACTTGTCTGTAAATCGAAAGTAATAATTATATCCAATGTTTAACACAACAATAACAACTCATAAAAACATGCCATCAGACATCTGTCGAACGATCTTGTACGTATGTCAGGGATGGAAAATTATGTTGTAGATAAATCAATTTCTCTACATATTTCAAACGACAATTTCTGTAAATGTAATTAATTTTCTATATTTTTTATGTCAACTGACACATTGACAGCCGAATGCAAGTCACTATCGCCTCCAACTTCCGTATAAACATATTTCACAACGAACATGGACGTCCTTAAATTGAATTATGTACATATACCTATAATGTATACTTATGTACATTGGTTATATACGTGCATTTGTAAATCTTACCTTAATTATTTAGCCATTTAACTTTAAAATACAATAAACAAAAAAATTCTTCAGAAGATAAGGGAAATATCAAACTATTGTAGTTTTTTTTTGGAATTTTCATAAATAAATCATGTCTTTTTTGTAACGTTTGCTTTCTATAGCAATTTTTTACAACTCCACATTCGTCATAAAAATTATAAAAGATGAAATAATAAATGTAAACAAAACTTTCCTCAAAACTTGATCTGCTCAACGAATTTTAATAAAGAAGTGTATTGAATTAAAACTTGTTTTTTATAAATTTTTGTATTTAGTGTATGTACTTTGTATGCATTTTTTTACTTTTGCGAAGATGCAATCGCATCATCAAACTTCTGTTAATCCCATTTTAATTTCTTTTTGTACACACTCCAATTTGAGTTGTTAAATTGCATTCTACTAAATATTTCACAAATACTTGTGTGTTTTTAATTGTTCAACAATTTTTTTATAAAAACAAACAAGAGGTAGAAATTTCTCATATTTTAAAAATTATTTAATACAGTACAGCTAACAACAACAACTTGCACGACCGGAGGTTTAGAAAAGACTGCTGTTATTTTGTTTACTTTTGCCGCACAGTGATGGAACTTGTGCCGAGTGTTGAAGCATTAGCCATTTTAGTATAAATAAAATGTTTGAAATAGCGATTTTTATACTTTTTTACTTAAGATTACGTACAAGCACAAAGTATATAGAGGTGACTGTAAGGGAGAACTATATATGGGCTGTTTGCGACTCACTCACTCAAAAGAGAAATGAACAAATTATTTGCATTCTCTTTGGTTTTATTTTTCGCGTACGTTTGAAAAGTATGTAATATTTTGCACTAAATAAAATAAAAGACCAACACATAACCGCACTATACACTTATATGTGACTTCTTTATTCAGTACAAATTAAAATATCTTAACCTTCCTGAATATGTAATCATTTTTCGTGTAAAAATTTTTATTTATGTTCTGCTTACATCCCTTCATTCGTAGCGTTTTGTATTCTCTAGTTGTCTCTTTCTACGTTGTCCAGCGATTCAGATGATTTGGACCATCTGCAACTGTCAATTTTTACATTTCTGTTATTAGTTTTTTATTAGCTTTTAGTACAAGTATATACTTGTTTTGATTTTGGCACAGTATTAAAGTAAGAACATTTAAAATTGAGAAAAAATATATATCAAATTCTTATTTTCCGTGTTAATTAAGCGAAAAATTTATCCAACCATTTGTCTGATTTGTTAATCATATAAAAAGTCAGTGCCAATAAATTAAAAGAGTTGTAAAAAATTGCTAACAATATAATTATGTAAATAGTATTTATTTTTGTCTTTAATAAACCATTCCTTAGACATATAATTCTAAAACTTACTGTAACACAAAATATTACATACATAAATGTAGGGAATGCAGATCATTTTATCATAGCTCTTTGTTCTGCGTTTAGTGTGATTCGTAGATAAAGCATAATATAGTCAGCCCTTCCCCCAACCTTTCTCAGTCCACTGTGTACTTTGTGTAATAATAGTCCATTTAAATTACACCGAAATATAGTATTTACGAAAGTGCAAACAAAATCTACTTCGTCACTAAATTTTTTAAAAATGCACGAAATCTAATAAATAGCTTTTATTCAAGGCAAATCAACCTACTGCAACAATTTTGATCGCTGTAAAAATAAAAACAAGCTTTCTGGCAAGTTTTTTTAATATTATTTTAACAACCTTTTAGTTTGCGACGAAAAAATGCAAACGAACTGCGAAAAAATTAACGAATTTAAAACATTTATAAAATATATATTCTTTAATCAAATTAAAATAATAAAAATTATACCTGAATAGCTGTCAAAACAAATAAAACCGCCAGCACAGATGAATCGTGATTAAAATGTCAAATGCGACATAAAATGGAATATGTATATGGCATTTGATAGTTTAAAATCAGTAATTAAGTTATGAGTACTTCATTAACATGAAAAACATATCACTTAATTTACATGTAAGCTGGTTAGTCAGCTGCTCTGGTGATACTACTTAGTTGATCAGCTCTAGCATTAAAGATGCATACGTAACAGCAATAGGCAAGGTCGACTGCTGAGCGCTTTTAAGATGTTTACTGAATGTCAAACTCAATATCGAAAAAACGTTTTTTGTGTATAGAATTTGTTTGACAATAAGAAATAATAAATTACTTTTGTACTAACAGGCTTACCTTGCTTATTAAATCATGGACGCAACTATGTTCTTTTCCAAACCATACTAAAAACAATTGCGTGTACAGCAATTTAATTTCATATTTGAGGGTGATTTCCGATATGGAATTAAATATTAAATGTGGAAAACGAAATGGAGTCGATATTTTGAAAAATGTAAAAAATTCTGTTGTAAAAGGAATAGATTTTGACAGAGATATCCATTAAAATATACTAGATTTCGTGCACTAGTATAGTGTTAGTTTAACAAACCTAATTCCTTTTTTCTTAATGTTCTGTGAAATTAAAAAAAATTGATATTAAAATTTTTTCATTTTATAAGTTTTTAAAATTATTGTAGTATAGACAGTTTAATAGCAAAAACAGAAATTTTTATACATTGTGTACGACCATTGTAGAATAATACAGCTCGTGCTTGAGCGTTAACGGACGTTTTTTTTTAGGTTCGGGCCTGTCAAAATTTGATTATGTTTTACAAATACACACCCGCCCTACATAAAAACACACTTTAACTTTTGTTTCAAATGCAGATAAGAAAAGGAAAAGAAACAAAATTCTTTGTAAAAAATTCAACAACCATTTTGTCATTTTTCTTTTGTGCTTTTTGACAGCTTCGAATCTGAAAGCAGTGTTGTTGTAGCTTTGACATCTGTATTATTGTACCATGAGTACGTCGGTAAAACTATGTGTATTCAAATTAGAGTTTGTCCAATGGTTTTCCTTTTAATACTGCCAGACACAAATTTATTCTTTCAAAGTCTTAAAAGGTATATAGTTAATTTTTTCACCAGCACATTCACCATAATAACTAATGGCAATACTGTAGTTTTTATAACCTTTTCATTTGTTTTCAAAATGAGTTCTTCAGTATCTTAGCACTAGATATGGTAGCACAACTTAGTATAGACACTACTGTTAGATTATTGTGATTGATTTCAATTAAGAGTACTGCCAAGTTATTCAGAATTTGTAAAATTATGCATGAAAGTTTTTATAAGTTTCACTATGTATATCAAAATTAAAAAAGTGTTCGTTTATTATGAAAAGTAATATTCCTTTATAGAATCGTAGAATTAAATTTAGCAGACAAACCACACTTTTAAGAATACGGAAAAAATTATATGGCTCGTAAAACTAAAAACTTATGCATTATGACCAACAATATTCCCAGTTGTTGAAAAAGGCATACAGGAAATGGTTATTGGTCATCGTAGAGTGGATAGTCGTCTACAGAAATGCATATAGTGTGCATATGATTCTTTTACAAATACTTTTTCTCTCAAAACATATATGACTATTTAAATGACGATATCATAATTCAATAATTAAAGCTTCTACTTGTTTTTATAAGCCAGAAATTAATTGAGAATAAAAATTTCTTATTCTAAGCTGTCTAAAATAACAGAAAAATTATAGTGGTAGATTTGCCTCATGTACAAACTAGGAGTTGTTCGAAATTACTTCTTTTTCAAATCGTATCTGCCTCCAAGAAAAATTTCCACTTGGACAAATTACATATTTGGTAAAAAATTGTTGTTTTTTTTAACCACCAGTGACAGTAGTAGACCTTTCCAACGCATGTATTGGTTTGTAAATCGGTTGCTCTTGAGTTATAATATTACGAACGTAAGACAACCTAATTTTATATACATATGAATATAGGTAGATAGTTGATTTGATTATGTTTAAGTTGAAAAGTATTGTTTGGCTCTGATTCAAATCTAACTTTACCAATTTCTTTTTTATTAAATAGAATATGTGGAATACTTAATCGTCAGAGATGGGAGTTCCGTACTAACTAATAGAATTTGTTAAATAACAAAAAAATCATTGTTGATCCGTACTGCTAATCTGATGCTCAAAAATCTTCCAATATTACTTTCTTAATAAAAATAATACGAAGTTATCTAAAATTTCTTTAAAAATTTGAACTTTTGCCGAACAATGAAAACTAATGACTGGAAAACAATATCTTGTTTGATACATTTAAAAAGAGCTTAATTTCCTAAACAAACAACACAATGATTTTTTGGTATCATATAGATATATTTCCTTCTTTTAAACAACTATCTTAAGTTGTGCTAAACAGTACTTTAAAGCAGTATTTATTGTTTCATTTGAAGTCATCAAAAATCTTGTTTGTTTTACTTTTACCAACTTAAGCTTTCTGATGTAATATATTTCAAATATTGTTACGTTTGGACCTTTTCTTAAATGTTTGGTTATTCAGGTTATTTTAATTGCTCAAAAATAAAATAAGAACACATGCTGTACATAAATAACTCTATGTGCAGCACTGTTTACTTACCAATAAGAATAAATATACACGATGAAGGAATTGTCGCGTTCATAAGCCGTAACTGTTGCGTAACCGTTGAGTGTTTGACTAAGAAACGCAGAGTTGAGTAGTTCCGCTACACACAACAGTTGAGTATTTGCTACCATTTTTTCCATCATAAATTCTTTTCACTACATACAGTCAACATGATGTGTTTAGCCTTCACAGCTGATCAAGAGAGAGAGAGAGAGAGAGATGACGGCTGAAAATTAATTTGTTAAATTTTGCTTTACAAATGCGATTATGTAGCGATATCAAGAAATAATATTAAAATACTAATTTTATCAAATATATGTACGTACGTTTATTATGGTGTCCAATTATATTAATTACATATTTATTCAATGAGTCGTTAAGCAGCTCTCTCATGGACATATGGTCTAGCTACCGGCGCCATTTTTGTGCAACTATATTCTGCAAATTTACTTTGCAGAATGTAGATATGTATATCAATAAAAAAATAAATAAATATTTATTCAATTTAGTTTAATTATTTTTTGAATACGCTAGCGGCTTAGCGTTGAATTATAAACACTATGGGAGCATATTTATCCTTTTATTGCGGGGTTCTTTGTTTTTTGTGCAAATTTTCGAATATGATAAAAATAAACATTTCGTAGGTTGCTAACTATCGCATTGGATACCATGTTTATATAATATATGACGAAAGCGAAATGCACTAAAAAAATTTTGTTCATTTATGTTATTTCTTCTGTCCATCTTTTAGTTATTTCAAGTGTTTTCTTTTACCAGCTGCTCATTTTGTGGTGTACTCGTATTCATAAAGCCGTTTCTAAGACGTAACTCTTGGGCTCAGCAGTTGCGAACAGTTCAGCTCAACAGCTCCGTCTTATGAACGCGTCCATATTCTTTGGTTATCGAAATATGTATATACAGCTAAGTTTCACATAATATTGATTGATTTACTAACGGCGATGTTTATTCCATACGACTCTGTACTCGACTGATCCCAATGAGCATTCACAGACGAGAACAATTTTTAAGACGCACAATTTTTTTTCATAACACACGAGACTAATTCATCTGGCGTGAAATTGTATACGTATACACATCTTTGTGTGGATTAGTGTTTTTTTGTATTCAATTGACATGTGTGTTTTTTATATTTTGTATGTATTAGTTTTGTGCTCCTGATGCGGTGTTGTAGCTGGTTGAAAAATTATGCCAACCAAAAACCATTCTCTTTAACGAATTCGCCCACAAGCTGCCATGTTATGACAGCATAATTATGCCCGTGGGTGAAAGCCCAACCCCTGGTGCCACCGGTCTTTTCTACTAGTCAGAAACAGTCTGGGAGCATCGTGTCACAGCTTCTAGAAAGTTCCGCTTCCGTTTCTTTGAATTCTACCACAATTAACTATTGCTGTAATTTTTTGTTCGCTAAGTTTGAATCTGCATTTGAAATTGATTTGGATTGATTGATTGATTGATTATTTATTGAGACTTGAAAAATTACATTACAATTTAGTTATTTTTAAACATTAATGGTATTGAAAACTTAAATTATAAAGTATTATTTTAATTATTTTAAAAAAAGAAAAGGAATTAGAAAAAGAAAAAGGATATAACTAAATAATTAAAATATTACACAGAAACAACAAAGTTTGCTGCCGACATTTGCATTAACTAATAGAGTAATTAATCTATTTATAATATACTTAAAACTAAAGCTTAAAATAAAAAATCTTAGAACTAAACCTTAAATCTAGCATTATATTGCCTTCAAAAAAAATTAGTCTATCAATAAATCTCTGCATCAGATTTAATGTATATTTGGAAATGAATGTAATTGATTTGGATTGAAATAGAAATAAAAAATAAAAAAAATTTTTTTTCTGTTGTTTTCTGAAGTTTAATACTCAACTTGTTCAGCACTATTTGTTTTGGTCCTTCGCAATATTAATTACCTTTACTTGTAATTTTCCCTCTACACAGTTTTTACCACATACTATCTGCAAACGCAGTTAATTGATCTCAATTTACCACATATTGGCCTCATTTTTACTCTTCGCATAAAATTTGTAAGCGGTTTTATAAGGGAAACTTAAAAAGGGTAAACAATGAAACTCTTACATGTACGAGCATGCACATTACACTGATTTACGGTTTATAGTCTAGACCTTTTGTTTTTGTTTACGAAGCCGATTACAGCTTCGTTTGCAATTTACATATTGCACAAAAGGAAATAGGATGTACATTTAAATCTTTCGATGTCCTTTAATCTTATTGACACATTTTTTGAGAACTCTTTGAGTACGCCTGTTTGCAAGTACTTACATACATCTGTACATATGTATCCTTGTATATGGGGCTGCTCATTGTGTGCTTCTGCTGTTATATTTTTACTGAAATTCTCTGTTGGGGTTTATGCGGTTTGTGATTGCGGCTGTTTTTTTTTCTTAAAAAATTTAAACGATGCTAAGCAAACAATTCTTATATTTAAAATTAATTCATGCAATTAATCAGCAAGAAAATCCCTACTAACTACACTGCATTCAGTGACTCATAAATCAGGATTCGCGGTAAATGTTGCAGCAGCAAGTTCCCGCTAAATTCGCATCCTTGCGACTGTTGTTGGCTGAATTGCTTGCAACGTAGAATAGTAAACTCAAGCAAAAAGGAACGTACAGCAGTTTTATATTTTCTGTACGCTTTATATATTTTTAACATGTATTTTTCTGGTTTTTCTTAATTTTTATATTTTACATGAACTAAAAAAATATACGAGAAACACTTCTTCAAAAATCCACTTCAAACTTCTTCTGCTTAAATTTTTATTTTTGTTTGTTTGTTTGCATTTTCGCTTCTTCATATTCCTTGTTGTTGCTATTTTCGTTTGTTATTTTAGTGGAGCTGTATTTGTTGTTTGTGTATAAACTGTTAATAACTTTGGCCGGAAGTAATTCATATTTTCATCTTTACGCCAAGTGTCTATCCTTGAGTGTAGACAACAATTTTCGTGTGCTGCCTTGTGTGTTTGTGTGTTTGTGCTAAATTCCTTATAATCGCAGTTTAAGATATTTCAGATGAAGTGGCTTCTTACTCACTACTTAAACTTTCTCCGCTTTTCTTGCGAATTGCAACTACTCGTAGTAAAAAAAGAAATATTTGTTTTTCAAGCTATTTAGTTTATTGATAATGCACGAATGTGTGGATATTGCATGCAAGTTTGCGTACATATTTGTTTTGGTTATGCAAAATAATAAAGTTATGGCACAAATTAACTAGATATACATATTTGTATGTATTTATATCTACATACAAACATTACCTTATACAGATATTGGACACTAAAAGCTTAATTTTAAATACACAGAGTCATGCATTTTGGCCAGATTGCTTTAAGTTTTACTATAATATTAACACTAGAAATACTTGAAGCGGCGTTCTTACCCGCGTGTTGTCGAATGTTTATCCAACAACATAAATACAGGACTCTGAGTCTTTTTTAAATGTCCGAACCTTGACATATTACTTCGCCATCAATGCTAAGGTTCGCTGTTAGCCGGTAAATATTTTTGTCCTGCGTGGCTTATTGTAGTGACTACAATATAGTCCTGTGTAATGCATTGATCAAGGCCGATCAACAAGGTAGCTGACTAACCTGTAAAACTAAAATTGTGTTGATAATGATTTGTTAGATCTTCCGTCATACACCAGCCGTCTTGCTCTAATCAAATTTCCAACTCTTAAAAGCCGAAGGATTATGTTGAATGTGTCGTTTGTATTAAATTTATGATTTTGCGCAATGAACAACTGAAAATGGTAATTTATCAATATTTTCACGAAAAATTTGCACTTTCACAAGGCCAACACTGCCTGAAGGAGCGATCCAATGCTTTTGCGATGTACTAGAGAGTTCTTAACTATTGTCTTGGCTACAATTTTTGTTATAGTATTAGATCAAAAATCTTAATGGTTTGGTTGTTATAGGCCAAAATATCCCAAAAAACGTGACAAAAGTCTGAGAAAAAACTGCAAGTCAAAATCGGGAAGCTCGATTTTCACCGTAGACGTATGGTCTATTGGACTTTTTGCTCATTACAATCCCAAGAATCAGAAACGCGAAGCTCCCATTAAGATGTTCAAATCGCCCCATCCTAATGTTTAGTCAATTTAATAAATTTTATAAAATTATAGATTTTTCTGTAAATGTAAATGTTATTAAACTTAAAATTATCGTCCTGTTAAATGATCAATAATTTTGTATTTTTATTTCAATTTAGTACATTAATTATATTGTTTAACTGTCTGTAAGGATATTACATCTATAGGCAAAATAAATAAATAAATAAACAACTTATTGCGACACGACAAGATTTCGTGCTCTCACGATCTTATTCGTTGCTAAAATACTGCTTGTGAGCGGTCCATATATAAATTACATAGATTGGTTTTTAGTTTAGTCCAAAGTACTGGAAATCTGGACTGACTATATGGAATATCGCAATGTTATATGAACCATGTTTATTACATACATTTGAGCTAGTTTTGGGACTACTCCTTGTCCTAGTATAGTATACTTTACACGCGCTTATGGAGCTTTATTTTTTAAAGTTCAGTTTTGATTTCATTTAAGAGATTGTTATGTTGCTAATGAGATCGTAGAAAAGTGGGGATGAAACAGATATCTTACATGATATATAGAAAGAGAGAGATATATGGAGAGAAGGATACCTTCCTAGCGGTAAATTAAACGAGATATTTAGGTAATGACGAAAGACGTCAGTATGATATCGTTAGCGAGGAATCTAAGTACATATTGCTCATTTACGTAAACAACGTCATAACGTCATATGGCTCTATTATTAATTAACAGGGCAATTTTTTATGCTTTTTGCATGAAAAATGTCCATTTGCATAATTTTCAAATTTTTCCCAAGAAAAGCATTTTTGATAATAACATAAATTTGCATATTACGCAAATTAGCAACTCTTTTTAACAAAAAATTGCTTGTGGTAACTGACGCAGCTCCATATATGGTCTCCATAATGCGATCATGAAAAATTGTTTACCCAAAAATGTTGTATGTGATATGTCTGGCATCTGGGTTGCATAGAAATGCAGATTTTGTTCGCTTACATTATGCAATATTAACTCACTTGTACAAAGCCGTTTTTCTTAAGGTAGAACAACATACATACATTGTATGTAGTATTTTTCGAAATAATCTTATTGTCTTAATTAATTTCCAGGCGCACTCTCGTATCAATTTAATGAATTCTGTGTGCCGAAGTATTATCAATCCCCCAAAGTACTGTTCCACTAAATGGGGATCTTGGTTAAAGGCTGCTATATATTACTGCAACAACTTTATAGAAATAAGCAGCGTTTTAAAGAAGCTTTCTGATGATGAGGTAGAGTCGATATGTAATGCAAAGGCTTTGTTTAAGAATTCATCGGTAAAAACAGATTTAGCATACATTAAAAATAACTTTGAATGTATTTGCCACAGTATAATCAAATTGGAAACCAAAGGACTTCCTTTACATGGAAGTTTATCCGTCATAGAAGACGTAAAAGAAAAACCTCAAAATATTAAGAATAAAATATGTATTGAAAAACTTAACAAAGTTTTTAATCGTTGGCCTTGATGTTGAACGTATATTTTCAATATATTCGATCGTTTTGTGCGAGAATCGAATATCCTTTAAATTTGAAAACTTGAAAAAAAAACATATGATTATACTTTGTAATAATATGAATATACTTTGTTTAAAGAAAACTGGCGGCAAATCACGGCATTCGATGTCGAGTAAAATCCCATACAAAAATTTTTTGAAGTTGTATGGAAATTTCGCTCGGTATCTTGTTGATGTGGCTGAGTGTAAAAATATATTTCAATGTATTAATTTTCGTATATAAAATAAAAAAAATATATTACCTACATAACTAGATATGTAAAAATAGTAAAGCATGTGCAACCCTATAATTTAAGAAATAATGATGATTTTAGAATAGTGTCATTTAGAAGTGCATCAGTTTAATTTATAAAGGATTTGCTCTATTTAATAAATTACCTGTGTGGATAAAGTCTGAACATAATTTTAACAAATTTAAACAATTAACTTTTGAATATGTTAAAGAAAATTTATAAACTATACTGTATTTAAATAGTTACAATTAACTAAATAAATATTTAAAACAAAAATTAAAAATTCAAATCGAATTCCTTGATTTGCCCCCTGATTAAAAGTTTTTAGTCTGTGTTTTTTCGGATTCATATTTTTGTGTATATTTTGAAAGTTTTTTATGAATATTTGCATGCATATTTTAATAATTTTTGTGCATATTTAAACTTGCCCTGTTAATTAATAATAAAATATAAAACCAGAAGAACATTGAATATTTCAATATGGAAAATAACAAGTATAAGTACGGTATACCGAAATCTAAACGTGTTAAAATATAGAAAAAGTCATAAAAATCCACCTTGAACAATAATATTCGGATGGCCATTAAATTATTAATGCAGACAACTTGGCAAAACAAATAATGCAGAAGTTCTTATTTTTGGGGCTACTGTCAAGTGCAATTCTCAAAATTGAGTCCCAAATTAATGAGCTAGAACAGGTTGTACTGTGTTATATGGCTCAAAGCTAATATGCAGATAATTCACGAATGATCCAAAACGTAACAAGTCCTGAGTATCAAATCGATATGTACTTTTTGTGAAAGTTTGTGGTGACAGCAAATTTAGTCAAGATAATAATTTACGAATTTCAAGTCGTTCTTAATAAAGTCAACTCACATATGATAAGGATGCGGAACAACTATTATTTACTTCTCCCAACCCTGCACTAGCGACACATACACTCAAATTAAAATATTAAGCGATATAAGCTACTTCAGATATCCCGGTAATTATAGAAAATAGAAACTATTTTTATAAAAATTTAAATTTTGCACAAAATATTTCAACCCTATTTGAAACGGTTTGTGTTAAACAAAAGTCGTCCGTCCCACTATCATCTTTACTCACTCACATTTATCATCGTTGTCATTATTATAAACATAATTTATTCCCGGGAGAGTTTTCGCTATAATATTCGATGGCCACAGACCATGAAAAACTGCACTCTCCTTTTACAAATTTACACGCTTTCCACTTTTGTTCGCAAGTTCCCGGTATGTAAAAATGCTTTACTTAGAATATATTAAATACCAGTAAGCAAAAGGATTTAAGTGAAACCAGTTGATACATGATGCTTTTTATTTTGCTATCCTTTGATTTGTTCGTCCTTTTTATCTTACATTTACATGGAATAAAGACAGTGCAGCTTTAGATAGTGAAATTGTAGCAAAGCAAATTTGAATTGCTATACAATTTGGTGTTATGCTATTTCAAAGGTTAATAAATTTGTAAGAAAATCTTTGCAATTAATGACACAAATAGTGAGAAAAAAAATGGAAATACTCAAGTGAATTTAGCGTTGATTTAGTTTTTAAATTTTATTGCTTTTCTCTGTTTTTGTTCGAAGCATATTCGTGGTTCATTTGTCATAAAATACTAATGCAATTCACAAGCTGTACTAAGTATTGTATCGATTGTATGTGCTAAGTTTTTTTAAAGCATATAATTAGTTTATATTAAAAATCTTTGATATTTATTTTATTCTTGTAAAATACTTGTTAATATTTTTCATCACAAAAATTATAAGAAAATATTCGAAAAGTAATCTTACAAACTTACTACACCCTTGTGAATTTCATTATTGTGTAGATTGTTAAAATATTTGTTTCTTTCGATAGCGAAGCATAAAGCGCTTCAACACGATGAGCACAAATAACACTTTGGAAAATCAAATGCTTATAAGTTTATCTATTTCTGTGTAGCTAAGGAAGGAAAATAGATGAACTAGTTGCTCTGAAAAATATCAACCGGTTTCGAATACTTTTTATTTTCGAATAATTCGATGGGCTCTTTTTGGTGCTGGTGTATCGGTTTTTAAATTTTTTAATTTTCAAGTTTTTTATAATAAAAACGTTTTTAATCACGCGATCTTAAACGATTTAGTGTGATAATATGAAAAAGACAAACAATGTTTTTGATTTTGTGATATACGTGAAGATAACTTCGGGCCGACGATATGTATTTAGTTGTTAATGAACATATTGTTGGGAGGCTTGAGGTTCGAGCACGATCATACTTCATCAAAGAATGAAAATGATTTTTTATTATTAAAAATGACAGGAAATCCAAATTTGACTACACAATTACCCATTTCCGGTGCCACAACATACCTCAGCAACAGTGACGCCAGTTTAGCCTATTCGAGGCTAGATTTAGCGTTTTTTTTTTGTCTTTGAGCCTCGAAATTTACGTTTTAGCTCCGTGTCTTTTTTTTAGTCTTATATTATTTTAAATTTAACCTCAAAAAGGCTAAATTTGTATTTTCTACTGAACCCATAAAATCATCTTGAAATATTAAAAAATAAAACGGAAGACAAAATTACATTGATTGAAATCCAATGGCGAAATCTTTGTGAACAATTGTGATCGCCTCTTCGAGATATCACATGGTCAGGAAACTTTTCACGTAAAAAGCGATGGTATCGTTACTAGTGTGGCACGTAGCGCCAGCTTGTTGAAAATAAACGTCGTCCACATCAATATTTTTATACAAAATACGGTTTAGTGTCGTTTGTGAAATGCCTTATTCCAAAGATCGACGAGAAATGGTCAAACCTGGGATTTCCCCAAAAGGAAGCTTCGTTTGTAATTAGAAATCGTTGATGAATTTTTATTGAATGCTAATTTAAATATTTATGATGCTTGAATAAAAACTACCCGAGTGGATGACTTGGGTGCTGCTGAGTAGTCTTACCAGGAGCTGGAGCTAAATTGACTTTTTAAAAAGGCCAGCAAAAGCCAAATCGCCCAATAATAAAAGTTAAAAAAGGCAAAAAATGTGTACTCATAATTCAAGGTCTTATTTATTATTAATAAAAATAGAACATGCTAAAAGTTTTCAAATAATGCACTTCAATTAAATAGACAAAAACAAAAGAGAATGAATGGAATTCTACATATTTTTAAATTCGTATAAGTCAATATATAAAATAAATTTAATATTGGATCAAAAATATAACAGAATATTTGTATTTAAGTATGATTTAGTAATTATAGTATCATTATTTAAATATATTTAATGATGAAACAGAACAAATCTGCAACTTCAGGAACAAACGCTGATGGCCCATAATAAAATAGACGGCAGTAATTTCAAATTCTCTCTTATTATTGTTTGATTTTCCTTTGTTTGCATTTTTCGTATGAAAAATGTATGTGATTTCATAAAAACACGGTAACATTATAGAGAGAATGAGTGTCTAAAATTGAGAGTATAAGAAAAAATGATGTAGAAATAAAATAGATTCTATTACATGACCACATTCTCTGGCAAAATTTTATGTCAAACTGTGTGGAAAATATTATTCAGCCTGAAGTTGCAGTTTGTTCTGTTTTATAATTTATTAAGTAGTATAATCTGTCTTAAAACAAAAAAAAAAATAATAAAAAATAAATAAAATATATTTTATACTTTTACGTACATTTTTTATTTATGCGATGTCGAACAGGCAGCTTAATTTCTTATTCGCCAGTAGAATCTTTACTACTATTTGCATAAATATCACGAGAGTATAATAATTTTATTAAATCACGGGAAATTTCTAAATCATGGCAACATTTCTGTAACCTTTTTAAAGAGCATTGAATGTGTAATAAAGAACTAAGCATTTTATTTCTAATACGATTTTCTTAATTTTTTTAATTATATTCATTTTTAATAGATCGGTATTTTATCAATTGTCCTGACTCAACCTGTAACTACATTGAAATTGTAAAAATTCACTAAAAATATGGTGAAAATTTCGCTGTTAAAGTTCACAAAACTGAAACATGTTTGCGTCGTCGTGAAGCACTTTCTCGGTCAGCAATTGTAGAAGTGGTGGAAAAGTGTGTGCTGTTAGAACAAGTCAATGATGTGAAAAATTAAACTGTTTTATGTCGCTCAACTGATAATATTGCTGTTGTAGCCCATAGTTTTGGGGAAATCCCAGGTTTGTCCATTTCTCGTCGATCTTTGGAATAAGGCATTTCACAAACGACACTAAACCGTATTTTGTATAAAAATATTGATGTGGACGACGTTTATTTTCAACAAGCTGGCGCTACGTGCCACACTAGTAACGATACCATCACTTTTTACGTGAAAAGTTTCCTGACCATGTGATATCTCGAAGAGACGATCACAATTGTTCACAAAGATTTCGCCATTGGATTTCAATCAATGTAATTTTGTCTTCCGTTTTATTTTTTAATATTTCAAGATGATTTTATGGGTTCAGTAGAAAATACAAATTTAGCCTTTTTGAGGTTAAATTTAAAATATAATAAGACTAAAAAAAGACACGGAGCTAAAACGTAAATTTCGAGGCTCAAAGACAACAAAAAACGCTAAATCTAGCCTCGAATAGGCTAAACTGGCGTCACTGTTGCTGAGGTATGTTGTGGCACCGGAAATGGGTAATTGTGTAGTCAAATTTGGATTTCCTGTCATTTTTAATAATAAAAAATCATTTTCATTCTTTGATGAAGTATGATCGTGCTCGAACCTCAAGCCTCCCAACAATATGTTCATTAACAACTAAATACTTTAAACTCAAATTCCCAAAGAAAATTTATTTGGAGATACGTGAAGATAAATTTGGCCCGACGATATGTTCCCAACCAAAACTTTGGTGCCAAAGTAATAAGTTATAATGTAATTCAATATATAAAGTGCATAGTTTTCACTACTTCTACTTTAGTAGAAGGAGTTGTCGTTGAAGCCAAGTATTTAACACTTTGGTTTAAAAATAACGATGTAAGTATTTCGAAATCAGTATAATTTTTTCAGTAGATGGTTCTGTTTGTTCGAACGCATTCCATGGTTCGAATGCACAAAAAGGAAAAAACGAGCGATGCTTTGTTGAAAATTTGTCAGTTTGATTAAATGAGTGCAGCTATTATGAGCATTTACACTTTAATGACGTGAATATTATTGTATCTCATGTCGGTGGTTTATTGTGACGTAGTCATATCTCAAAAGAACTCATTCTTCAAAAAATGAGATTAAAGTTTAACAATTCGTCACACCTCAGTAGAAAAATTAAAACAAATATATGTATATTCTTCTCCCAAGAGGTGAGTTAACAAGATATTTGTATGATTTTTTTACACAAACTGAAGTATGATGCGACATATAGCTCTGCATTCTTAACTCAAAAATTATGTTTTTTTTGTGATATGACTATGTTGCATTAAAGGAGCAAAATTATATTGATTAGTCCTTTCATTTCTTTTAATCTATACAATAAACATACACAAGTTTTTATTGAATTTGCTTGCGTAATAATTAAATTTTTGCCCCTTGTTGAATTGTTAATTAATTTTTAACCTTTAATCGATTATGCATTAAATTTAAATAACAATTACATAAATACATATTCAGAGGCTTGTAATTGCCACTCAAAGCTGTCAGCAGCAACATGTTCAGTTTAAAATCATAATTTTATTTTTTATTCTAAATACAATTCAAAATAAGTATTTATCTCAACATTTTTGCCAGCTGGTAACAAAACATTTAAACTAAAATAAATAATATATAACAACCATAAAAAAAATAATAGAATCACATATATTTTCGTAAGAGAGCATGTCATTAAAAAGTTAAATTCATTTTAGTCTCGAAACTGTGACCCAAAAGATACGAAACATTGAACACTGAAAATTATCTACCACCCATCGTTCTTATGTTATTTTTTTTGCGACATTCAGTTACATTTGTATATGTGTCAGTGTGCATCCGGTTGTGTGTCAGATTATAACTGCATGTATGGGTTTTTGTACAGATGTGTGTTTGAGTGTGTGTGTGTGTCAGTTACAGAGCTAGATGTATGTATATACATACGCATATATGTATGTATGTAGATGTCTCCATGTGTTTGCGTATTTATTTATGCAGACTTTTTTTCACACAAAAACTTAAGGACAATTTTAAACTTTTTAAAAGTTTGTTTTCTTACTTTAGTCTCAATTGCATTAAAAAATACAAACAGACATATTTGTAAAAAAAAATTCTTTTAATATTTAAACGTAAGTGTGTGTTTGATGTATGTATATAGAAATAAAAACAAAAAGAAGAAAACAAAATACTACATACATTTATCTACATACATACATATGCCCTATTTTATAGTGTATACTTGTATATCTTTATGCTCACCACTTCCCCCCCCATTCCGACATTTACATACTTATGTATCCATACATTGTTGAGTACAGAAAATTTAGCACATTTTTTAACTGCAGTCTTCAGAGATGCGAGCACACAACTTTTTATTTTCACCCTTTCAATTTCACACTTACTTTCTCCTTTCACACCTGGTACATCAACCATCGCCGAGAGATAAACATGTAGTGGGTGGAGATATATCAGTTCAATTTAAATTGACTTGAGTCAAAGAAATTCTAGCATAAATAACACGAGGAAAAACTAAAAATGATTTCGACTGTAATGTAGCAGAACTAAAAGAAAATGTAGGCGACATTATCAAGAAAGGCAGCAACCAGGCAGGCATATTTTCAGTTTTATCACATTTTATTTTTATTTTTTTATTTTCCTCATGTTGACTGCCGTTTCAATTGAGTTGAAGTTTGAATATAACTATAACTCGAACACTACTTGTCGTTCTAGCAGATCATCAAAAAGAAAATTGTGCTTCACAGAGAAAACGAAAAGCAAATGTATGCATGTATGCAAAAGCGTATTTATAAAGTTGCAAGTTTTTGTTTGGTGAAAATTTCCATAAAAGAAAACAACATTCAACCTTCAGAGACAATTTAGCAAAAGTTGTTGCACTTAATACAAAAAGTTTTTGAAAAAAAGGAAAATTACTTTTCATTTATGTGTGTATTTAAAAGTTTTATGTTGATTTATGCACATACCGATATCGTTAGTTGGAATGCAAGATCTCTTAACTAAACAAAATTTTCATTTCGCTACAATTTTTTTTTCAACTTTATAACTCTAAATGCCATTATTACAACTTGTCGTTAGTTAAAGGCAGGATTTTGTCGGATCGATAAATGCCTTTGCATTATAAAACCTTCATTTATTATGTTTTTATCCACTAAATATTATTATTATTATTAATAATAATAATAACAATAAAAAATGGAAGGTGTAATAATGCAAAGCTGTTTATAGGGCAGACAAAATCCTACCTTTAACTAAAAGGAAGTTGTAATAATGGCCGAAAGATAACAAAACCATAAACGAATCAAAATAGGTCTCTTACTTCATTCACTGGCAGACAAGTTTTTGCTCCTACTGTAGCAATCAAAAATATGTAGTTACGTAGTTTTGCATTTAAGCTGGCGACATATGTACATTGAGATACATGTGTGTAAATATGTATTCATACTTGTACGTTTTATATGTATGTATTGCGAACGAAATAAAGTTGACTTTTTAAGAAGGTTATTTTGAGATCTAATTGAAGTCAAATGTTAGTTAAATTCTTTTTCCTGCTATTAAATATTTTCAATGCAGCATTCAAGCAAATATAAACAGAGTTAAATGCAAATGCTTTAAAATGGCAAAATATATAACTTCTTAAATTTAACGTACTTTTACCAAGCAGTTCCTGTAGTCTCGGGCATTTGGCGTTTGATTATACGAATATAATTGGTTGAACTGTCTTAAATGTTTTGGCAGTTAAGATGTTATGAATGCTAATCGAAACAATTGTATGTAGCAGCAAAAGTATTTACGTTGTTCTGTAGCATTACGTTTTCAAAACTATTGGTACATAGAAAAATTTAAAACTTAAAATAGACAGAGGAGCAGCAATAAAAAAAACTAGATAGTTTTCAATTGTTTTATTTGAAGTTGATGTTTTAAAATTACAACTGCTACACATATTTAGCTGCAATAGCAGCATTATTCATTTATTTATTTATTTATTTATTAGGTCAACTGATTTTTACATTCTTACTGACTAAATATGAATAGCAAATATAGAACTATATATACAAATAATTGGTTTAACAATTTAGATATACGTCGTTACTCTCAGATAAGTCCATAATATGGTAGCATTTATTGAAGTTAACACATGCGTGACGAAAGGAATCATTATTAGCATATAGGTGTATAGTATATGAAGTAGCAATAGCATAAAATTGTGGAAGCAATAAAAGAATAGCAGTACAAGTAGTTAAACAATAAAATCAGTGAGTACGAGTGTGTGATATTGTTGTTTTGATGGCTTATTAGAAAAATGTATTTTTTATTTGTTAATTTTTTTGAAGCCATCAAAACAACAACATCGCACACACGTAATTATCGTTTATCTCTAGTTTCGATGATGTTTTTATATTTTTTATATCCTTACTGCTACAATAATGCTATTCCGTTGCTACTGCAATGTTATTTCACTGCTACTTCAGTATTTTCTATTGCTACTTCAATGATAATTTATTGTTATCTCAATTTTTTCTCTTATTTCATACCGGGTTATCTGTCTACTTCCTTCTTTTTTTGCTATTAAGGTAAGTAGCAGTTAAGATTTGAAAAATAACCCAACTTTTAGGGCTACTATATTTTAATCGTTAATCGTTTGTTAATAAGGCCCCATGAATATAGGTCTAAGGCCTATAGTGCGATACCAAAGTGGTGCACCACGGATATGTCAGACTTCCTACACATTTCATAGTTTTTGTTTGTTTATAAAAAAATACACTTTCTGCTGGTATTCAACTTTATAATAGGAACAAATAAATTTCTAAGATTTTCAATACTTTGTTCCAGTTTTTTTCCAAATATCAAATATAATTTTCTTTAATTACACTAGTCTGATGAATAAATTGTTCAAAAAAGTACTCTCTCAATAAAAATAACGAATTTATCCAAAACAATTTCTTAAAAATGGAGAAGAAATGGTTAAACTCAGATTTGAACTCAAGCCAAAAATTCATTTCTATATAATTATAGAATTATTGGCATTTAATATAAAAGGCTAAAGGAATAAATATAGAATAAAATAAAATAATACAATCCGGTATGTTCTACATTCACCTTTGAAGTGGAATTTAATTGAAATTACCTCAGTTTAAATTTTTTATGTTATATAATTTTTTTTACTTTTGAATTTCATTATTCAATATAAACATAATCTACTTTTCCAGAACATCAAAAATGAAAAGTTTACTTTTCATATTTCACTTTCACTTCTTTTGTAGAACATGCCTGAATATTAATGTTTTAAAATTTTAAGAATTAGTTCATTTCCACATAAAAAAAATTAACTAATTTTCCATTAGTTGAAAACCAATTTTTAAACCAAAACGGAAGAAGTTACCCAAAGGTTAACGAAATATTGAGTTGGAAATAAAGTTGGATATTTTTAATAAAAAAGTGACCTCAAGCTCAACTAGAAGAATAATATAAATAAAGATATAATACGAAAAATATTAAATAAATAAAACTTATATAAATATTAAAAAAATATACGCAAATATTAAAAATTTTATATTTTTTATTTTTTATTTAAAAAAATAACGATTTACTTAGTTTAGCTTAGCAGTTTTCCATTTTGTATAAGAGAACATGTTCTTAAGAAGCTGTTGTGGTTTCGTATTTATCGGATATAAATCGTTACGTGTACAAGTTTAAAATAAATAACCCATAGAAACTTCCGAGTTTGACCTATTTACTGAAAAATGTTGTGTTGAATTCAGCCAGTTTTTTCTAAAATTCCAAAACAGCTTTTAAAAAAATTTTAAACTGTTCCATAAATGTTAAGGTATATTTAATTATTTTCCAAAATAGTTTACCAATACAGCACTAAATGTGGCTGTCATGGCCAAAACTCGAATATATTTCAATTTTGGAATTTTTGTTGGCTAACATATGCCATTCTCCTTTCCAAAAAAATGTAAAATTTATTTTAGTTTTCATCAATAAAAATTGCTATTCAATGTTTTTTTCCTTAAGACAAAATGATGATATAATAGCTTCTAATAAACTCACTATTTCAAAAAATCATTATATTGCAAATCTATATTATAAATAGGCAAATAAGTTTTTTTAGATCCCTCTTACGGCCATAGTACTGAACCGATTTTGGAAAGAAGCCTTATATGTTTTTAATGGGGTTTTACATAGATTATTAAAATCGGTTCGATATTTAGGGAGCTATAAGCGTTTAAGGTCGTTAATAACACATGCACACTTAAACAAATAAACAACGTATGCATGTGTGTTTGTCCAATTTGCTTTTGCATAGAAATGAGACAGAGTAAATGTCTATTATTAATTTCTAGAATGCGGTTAATTGAGTCGACTGCTGGATACACTAGTTTTTAATAAAAAGGGCAAAAAATTGCACTTTTTTAGAAAATAAAAATGTTAGCAAATTTTTTTGTTAATTTCCAGATATCGGGAATAAATTAGGGATTTGTTTATAATTTTTAATAATTACAAACAGTAAATTCAAGTTAATCGGTTCTGTTCGGTAAATCGAATAAATTTAAATCGATTATTTTGTGGTATGAAGCGTCACAGCATCATTCGTTGGATCACACCAATTCTACTATACTGGAGTTAGTTCATAACATACAATTACACACAATATAACTATAGGATCCGCCAGATAACTTTTTTTTGTTGTTGAAAACAGGGCGCAAAACATCGAGTGTAGCTTCGGCTGTGTGGCACGTAGCGCCGTCCTGTTGAAACCAAATGTTGCCAATATTCTCCTCTTCAATTTTTGTGAACAAAAATTCGTTCAACATGGCCCGATAACTGTAACGGCCACTCCTTGCTCATTTTCGAAGAAAAATGGCCCAATTATGCCTCTGGACCAAAATCCGCACCAAACAGTGTCTCGTTTTGGGTGCGTCGGCTTTTCAATGTATGCGTGCGGGTTTCCTGTTTTACATACCCGCTAAGATCAAAATGAGCTTCATCTGAAAAGGTGATTTTTTTTTTTTGGCAAAATCGGCATCTTCTGTAAGTCGATCGCAGGCAATATTTCCCAGCGTTGTTCAAGCGTATACACAACTATATTCGTTCAGCGGATGGATAAAACTAATTATCTGTCAAATCAGACATGAGCTAAGTGTTAATATTCACGAACTAAGCACTAGTTGAAAAAAAAACGATAGATGGCGGACCCTATATTTACCATTATTTGTGAAAACGATCTGAAACAAATTAAAATAAGTGAAATCAGTGATATCAATAAAAATATTATTATTTCTAGAAAGATGCAAATATTTATTGCGGATATAAAGAACAGTAGACTAAAATACGCATGCTCTACTTCAAATCCCCTTGCCTATTAACATATGAATTATATAATTTTTGTTTTGCTACTAAAGCAGCATTTTAGTCTACATACTAAAAAAGAAAAAAGAAATGATATATCGAGGCATATCTCGAATCATAAATTTACTAAAAACATATGAAATTTTTAATAATATTTTCGTTCTCGTTGTCATTACAATTTACTTTGCACAACAAGCAGACAAGAAGACAAAAGTGGAAAAGAAAAATAAATAACAATTTTAAGACAATAAAATAATTTTTTATACTTCCATACGAGTACAAGAGTGCTTATTACAATAAAGATGGGGGCGTCAACTCTCCAAAAAGAATAAAAAAAAATTATACATACGAGTAAATAAGAAAGAAAGAAATAAAACTCATTTCAATTTCCCAGAAAGCTTGCAATTTTCTTTACTCTGAAATTTCCTTTATCGTCCTTGTTATTTTTTTCGGATCTTCATTTCACTTCTTCACGTCACACGAGGCCATACATGTGTGCTTGGTTTTATTCTTATTGTCATTGCAAACATGTTTATCGCCTGTCTGATTTCTATAATATAACTTTGCCACTACACATTTGTATGTACATACGCATTAACTTATAAATATGCATGTATGCATAAGGGAAAACATCCATACAAAGTGCACTAAAAATTTTTTAGAGTTCTTGTCTTAATAACATGTGAGTGGTAGTACTTAAAACGTAAAGTTAAAATCGACAATTGTTTGTTGCCGCCTTACAGTAATGGGCTTTTAAATAAGGTTTTGCATAGTTTTTAACAAAATAGAAACAACAAATTTCATTAGTCTACGTTTAGACAGGGATACATTTGCAATAATCACTTTTTTCTTGATTCAATCATACAATAAATTTGTTACTCATTTTTAATCACGCAAAACAGATCATCGTTGAGTAAAATCAGCGTCGTAGTGGTGAACGTTTTATTTAAGTAAAAGTTCAGTCGAGTGATCAAACATGTTTTACTCACCATCATTCATCATAAACTAAAATGTTTGCTCACATTTAATATTGAACGATTTAGTTTCTTCTGTCCTTTTTAAAAATTGGCAACACTGGCAGAAATTAGTGTTTGAATTATTAGAATTCTTTTAAACGTGTATGGAGATGCTCAGGCCAATGTGAATATATTATTTTGTGCATAAACATTAATTTCGTAAAGCAAGGTAACGTAGAAGGAAATATGGTCATATCTTCTTAAACAAAATACGTTCCAAGTAATATTATTAAACGCCCCACTAAGTTTCCTTTTGTGTTCACTACCGCAACTGGCAAATGTAATGTGTTGAATTATAAAATTCTTGAGAACCGTGTAAAAAGCTGTTTTATTGTATCTTAATTATTGACAAAACAATATGCATTATTATTATTTTGAATTTGCCTTTTCAGAACGCTTAATTGAAAAAGATTTTTACTCCAAAAACTGTTAACAATTAGTTAGTTAATTGTTAATATGTTAATTTTAATACTATTCTATATTCAAATAGTCAATGCTGTATTCTAGGAAATACTTATATTAAATCCATACAATTATAGAGAAATATGTGTGTATGTGTATAGAGGTATTGTAAATGTATGTTTGCCTTTCGTGGAAAAATTATTCGTGCGCAATGCTACAAGACAATTGAAATTACTTAATGACACGCAGCGATAAGGTACACTGAGACAACAGCGTAATACTGCTGCAATTGCTGGAATAACTAAGAAGACTAGATTTTGAGTTCTTACTGCTGTTGCTTTTGAACTATGAAAATGAATTTAAATGGGTTTACTTTCGCGCCAAATATTTTAACATTAAGGACAGACAGACAAAAAAGTTTGTTATGTTTTCTTGTGCAAATATTAAAAAGGGTATTTTATTTAGGTAGCACCGAAGTTGACTGAGCTAATATAGCCGATTTAAGGCTCTTCATAAACGTCTTTTAAAGCAAATGATATATCAGCTTGAAGTCATATGGAAGATTATATCATCTCTTCATAGTGCAAACTTAGAGTGATATTTTCTTGATGACATGTACTGACATTTCATTAATTGATTTTATTGGATACCAGAACTCAGAGAATTATGTTGTTTTCGAACTAAATACAGTGAATGTGTATGAACAGAAGCTAAAATTCACCGCTTTGTTGATTTTTCGCAGTCAAGTTGCATTTATACGATGACGCACTTATGTGGCCACGGCCATACCTTACATATCCTTGCAAATAGGAAATTTTCTTTTAAATAAAAGTAATATTATTTGCTTTTGATTTATTTGAAAATGCTTCAACTCGCAAAAAGAACACCCTTTATACATATTTATATTGCAAAGTTATTTCAAAAGAAACAAAAGAAGTTAAAACACATGAGTTCTTACAAGCACGTATTATTTAATATGTCTGTTAAATTACTTTATTTGTGGAAACTTAACGCAATTGAGAAGCATTGTGTTGAAACTATAATTTTATGGGGAAATATGTTATCAATTTTATAACTTAATGACGTTTGAAATATTGAAATTGTCGCACATCTTTTATCGTTTAACTTATTTGTGTATAATAGTGATCTAACGCATGTCAATTTTTAAGTATTTGCGAATACGAATATTCAGTTTAAAATTTAGCGCCACTTGCCTCGCACTGCCCTTCAATATACATACCCTTGTACCTAATGGAATAAAATTTCAACTACTTGGCTTGTGGAGAAAGACTGCGTTTTCAGCTTTCTTTCCGTTCCTTTTTTGAAGTACTAAATTTTTAAAACATTTTTTGTAAGCAATTTTCCATTCCAAATTTTTAATACTGTTGTCGCATGAAACACGATAATCCGAACTATTTTATGGAATTACTTCTTTGTCTTTCTAATTAAAAAAGTTTAAAACAAATCCTTCAATATATTTTGAAATTTTCTACCACAATTTTTTAAGAAAAACATATTTTTAGAACTTGAGGACTTTTACCATCACTAATTAACGTTAAATTAACCAATTGTTACACGTTGATTTCATCTCATGTACTATTTTTCTTTCTAATTTTTTGTTTTTCACTTAAGACAAACTTTTATGGTTTGATTAATACTTATGTAAGTATTATTGCTTATTGTTTTTTATCAACTAGTTGAGTTTTTTGATTTATTTGATCAATTTTAACTAGTTATATGACAAAGTACAGTAGACATTGCAAGGCTCATGCCAGTAGCTAATTGTTTATTTAATGTAATTATTTTTCGAACAATTTTGTTGTTAGTAGTTTTTTTTATCCAAAGTGATTATTATTTTGGCTAAAGTTCGTAACATTTTTTAGTCAGAAAGAATTGGATTGTAGTCAAAATCTCTTATGTACTAGATTATGGTTTGATTAAATGACATATAAATGGATTTCAAAGGTTTATTTAATTGTGAAAAGAGGAAAAAAAATAGTTGATAAAATATTAAAAAATTTTAAAAAATATATTTAAAATTTTCTGAAATACATATAAACATGGATCAAACTCCTTCTGTAGTTCGTTGTACGCACATGCCTATGATCGAACCCTTCTAATTTAAAAGGATTTCTATCATCCGCAGATTCAGAGAATGGAAAAAAAAATTAAAATATGTATTATTTTTTGTAGCGATGCTTTAAGAAATTTTTGATTTTATATACAATTTCCCCCAAAAAGGTCAAGCTGAAACCGCAAATGGTTTGAACAAAGATTTGTTAAAAAGCGAACTAATGAATGAGGTCGATCTAAGTTTATTTTGATCAATTTTCAACTATAGACCTCATTAGTTATTACTTTTCGAATCCGCTCTGTGCCGTTCTTTTCTGTAGAAAATATTTTTTAATTACTAAATCTGCAAAGCGAAATATAATCTAAAGAAATACATTGAAATTGTGAACAAAAATTTTCGTAAAAATTCTTTTGTTTAAATAAAGAAAAAAATGAATAAATTAATAATTGATAAATTAATATTTGGCATGATTCTGACTAAATTTTCTGATGTGGGCGATGTAATTGTAAGAGTGAATTTTATAAATATATGTAAAGTGTACGAAACAATAAAGTTTCAGAAGCTTTTCATCGTCCATTGTTTTTTATTTGACAAATATATCTACATAAATCTTTAAAAAATCTTGAATTAAAACAAAATCGTCTGACTTAACAAAAAATGTGTAATATATGTCACCACAATAAACTCATACGTTCGCACTATTGGCCGTCACTTAACGTTGTATTCTATTTTCTACAGATTAGTCCGCGCAACAAACCACACACATACAGTTTTTCAATTGAACAGAAACAAATCAGCTGATTCGTAGCAAAACGGAACGCACAAACTAGTTCTGCCTTAAGTAAGAAATTTTTCACTTCGCCTGCTAGTGCATTACACAATTACTTATCAATAATTATGATTCAATTTGGAACAAGAGAGCTGAGGAGCATTTTTTTCTTGCAATATTTCTTACTTTCTATTAATCTGGAAGTGCAAATAGATATTCATGAATGCTGCAGCACCAGCCGAATAGAGCCCACCACTTACTAGTTATTTCATGCAATTTATTCGCAGCATTTGTCGTCGATATGATCACATAAATTTTGTAAACAATATAATTCTTTTATATGAAAAAAAAAACATTTTTTTAATAATTGTTGTTATTCTTGTTATCTCAATATAAATTGATAAATATATTTTTTTGAAATCTTGTGAGTTCTTTTGTGTAATTTCCCACAAATTTTATTTGAAAATACGAACATACAATCTTCCTTTTTCGCTACAATTGCCACTTTATTGAAAATTTAGCTAAAGTTTTGCCCAAAACTCTGCGGCATGTCAATATAAAATTTCGCTATTAAGTGATAAAAAAATGTTGGTAAAATTTGCTGCTACCGCTGATTGTTGTTGTTGTTGTTGTTGTTTTTATAGTTTTTATTTATATTTATCTTTCGAACACAAAGTTGTTTGTGCAGCAGTTCCTTCCGTTTCCGCACCCGTCAAATTTTATGTGTATTAAACATCCGTTTTTTATATTTTTATTTTCGTGAATTTTGTCATTGTGCAAAATTGTTCTGCATTTACTATTCTTTTTTTTTAATTTTTAGTATGTGAATTTAGTAGATGTATTTACTTTCATATATTCGCACATGTGGAGTTGACAAAAATGTTGTTATGAAACTTTTTTTTCGATTATTGTTTAATTTGTTTAAATGAATAACTTCGCGGCATAAGCGCATAACAATAGCATGCGAAACAAATTTTATTGAAATTGAATGAAATATTTGTATGAGTTAGAAAACCATTTGAGTTAAGAGTAGTTTTATGATTGTTTAAATTTTACTAGAACATAAACAAAATAAAAGAGTTTGTATATTAATTGTTTTTTTTTTTTTGTTTAAGCTTTCAAATAGTTTCAATAGTTTTCGGTGGTTTATTAGCTAGCAATATTCTAATGTGCAAAAAGAGAATATAATAAATGGAAGGTGCATTGTTTGTATGTGTTAGAGATGTATCGATTTTAAATTTTAAGTATTCGAGAATACAAATGCACCAATATTTGCGAATACGAATTTCGGTTATTCTCACCGGTTTTTAAAAATTACACTATTTCGAATTAATCGAAAATCGGGTTTTGAGCACGCCAAATATTTCATAACTCTAGCGTATTTAAATATAAAGCCAAGAGGTGGCCATTAGTGAATTTAAGTCATCTGATGAATTAATCGATTACACTGGAGTCATTTAAAAAAAACATCATATCATTAGAAAATTAAATATTGTTTATCCGTGCAACTTAATTGATGCAGGATATAAAGCCAAATTGTTTTAAAATGCTAAATAGTGTATCATAAGGACATTTTGGATTTGGCTGAAGACGGTCAAATATCATAAAATAAATAAACGTTTGCTTACTAACGTCACAGTTAAATCAAACATGTATCCAGAAAGCTACATTGTGTTCGATCATAGACATCTTATAGTGAACACAAGAGCATGCTCATTAGGTTGGGCCAAAATTTGTCGATATTGTGCCAACGATTTTTCGATAGCTTTGTGCATGAAAACAAAGTTCCACCACAACATATCGAGGCGCCCAAATTAAATTTTTTTATTTTTTTTCAACTTTTATTTATAAGTTTTTTATCTTAAATTTTTTTTCTATCGGAAAATTTTTATTAATAAATAATTTAATTTCATCAAAAATAAATCAATAATTATTCAAAATAAAAAAAAAATAAATCAGCCGATTTTTTTATTACTTACTAAAAAACTTAAAAAAGAAAAGTTGAGAAAAAGTAAAAAAAAATTAAAATTGGGCGCCTCAAAAATGATTTTTTTGATATGTCGTAGTGTTATTTTTTCCTCATGCCAAAAACTATCGAAAAATCATTGGCACAATATCGATTGGTAAATGAGCATTGCTCATGTATAAAGCGAGATCATTAGGTCATGCAACTCTCTACATAAAACGAATAAAAAATCTTATTAGTTAATATAATTTTGTTAAATGTGTGACGTGTGCAATTAGTGTGAACTTAAAACCTAAAATAAGGCATTTATATGAATTATACCATAAAAGTCCGTTGACTACATATTTTCTTTTTTTACAAATACATATATAATTTTATCTTATACTGTTCTAAAACATCCATATGGAATATTTTCACAAGCCACAAATCATAAATCCGTATTAAACAATGTGGAAATTTTTATGTTTTTTTTTTTCATATGAATTTATTTTGCCTACTTATGGTAGGTAGTGCAGGATATCAGGATTAGCAATTTAAAAGCAAAAGCAAATATAAATTAAAGAAAACAGTTTGCCACCCACTACCAAATGTTACAAATGTATGCAAATGCAAACATCTTGTAATAGTCATTGTTGCAACAGCAGCAACAACATTTTCTAACATCATTTAAATTTAGTTGCAATAAAAACAATGCACAAAAGACAAAAAGCTACTCTTTGCAAAGTATTTGTTTGGAGGAAGAAGTTTTTAGGAAACAAAAACATAAAATTTAACTAAAAGGCCACTGAAAAAAAAGAACGAAAACTGTGTAACGTACTGATGGTGGTTTGTGTATGTTGCTGCTATAATATTGAATTGTTGTTTTTGTTTTTGGTAAATGTTCAGAGAGTTATTACAAGTTGCTTGTGTATCATTTCCTTATTTAAAGTCATACTTTTGTTGGACGAATGCCAAGAAATTTAATTTATTTGCATTATTACTGTAGTCATGTAGTGGTGCCAAAATGTACATTTAGCCAAACACACTCACACATACACACACTCACACACACTCACACTCGGAAGGATATGAGGTCAAGCTGAACAGTGCATTATTTTAAATGATCCTGCGCTATATACCAGTACCGCCTCTGGCTATCCAGGGAAAACCTAATAGAATATTTCCTTCCCCAAAAACGAATAAAATATTCCTCATTTGTGGTGCTTTGCTAAAGAAAATAGAATAATTTGATGTTTTCAAGGCAATGAGTGCTATTTAATACAGTTTCTTAATTATATGAAGCAAAATTTTGTTAAAAATAAAAATAATAAAAAAAACTTTTACGATTGACGCTCTACATTAGAGATGGACATCGCTAATGTTATTGACGAGAGTCACGCATGATAGCATATAATCACGCATTAGCGCTATTTTTTTTTTATTCACGTGAGCATAAAAAGTCAAAGCGAGTGATCGGGATGGTTTTGCAATATGAAAATACGTTTTCTTGGAATACAGCAACTTGTTTTCCTTATGATAGTGAAGGACATCATACTTTTTATAAGCAATTTCATTGTTGAAAAAAACGTTTCAAAATTTTTTTTTACCAAATTTTCTCAGCTCGGCTTTGTATTTTTATTGGACAAATTAATTACACAGTGCAATAAGAAAAACCAGTCTCAACAACTCCAATAGTGCAAAAAATGGTAAAAAATGGCCCAACTTCAAGAGTCCATAAAAATTAAACTCCAGCTAAGTTTTCAAAACCCTTTTTTACAAATTGTATTAATTTGAACTAACAACTTCAACCTTCCAGCTCGAGATAAATTATTTTTTTTAATTAAAGTAATACAATCTAAAAATTTCGTAAGCAATGTAAAGAAGCTGACTTCATTTATTGCTCCTTATATGTTTTCAAAAATACTCATTTACTTATTTCCCTCCTGTAATTGTAAGAATACTGACTTACATGTGGTATAAGCTGAATAAACAAACACTGATCGTGAGTGAAATCTTAGTCATTAGTTCATCTCTAGCGTACTACACATGAGTATCTACAAATAAATACATATTCGCATACAGTTTTTGGAAAACTTCAAATCATTAAGTGTTAGAGAGAGCAATGCAATGGTTTGTACAAATAAGACGTTAATAGCAGCATGATAGAAATAACTATTTAGTACCTCGATACGATGACGATGATGATGATAGTCATGTTTAAAACGGCAATTAGTTCGGTCACTTATAATGTATACTTTAGAATTTTAATATACATATATATTTTAGTTATTGTTGTTGGAGTTATTGTCGCGTTGCTGTTGCTGCCGGCTTCTCCTGTAGTCTTTTTGTAGTTGCTCTTTAGTGTGGCACTGAAGTGTATGACTAACAAAGTGGCAAAAGCCAATTGAAAACTGAAAACTGAAAACTTTATGCATTTTCGGTTTTTAGCCAAAAAGCATTTCCTTTTTTTATTTGTCACTAATTTTATATTTTTCTTTTTTAGTTTTTGTTTGCAATAGTCTATTAAATTTTTTATTCGTTGCCTTTTTGCTTCTTTTTACTGGTGACTTGGTTTATTTTATTTTTCATTTTTTATATTTTCAACAAAGCCTTTTTATTGTTGCATATTTGTTTGTATGAATGTATGTGTTTGCATTTTGCAACTCATATTTACGCTTGTTGCGGTTTTGCATTAGTGCTGACAGTAAAATATTGTTGTAGAATAATAAGTTTGCGGTCAAAGTGTCGGTTATAATGGCGGCTTTTAATTAGTTAAGTACGTTTAATTGCTTAAAGAAAGAAAATAAAATACCGACTAATTGCGGTCAGTAATGCAGATAAATGCTAAAACTTAAGAATTTCGTTTGTATGATTTTTAGCTTTGAAAGAAAAAGAGCTTAATTAATATTGACAACCACATACGAAAATGAAAGAGCTTGCTTTTTGTTACATTTCTGCCAGCTTTGCTTTGAAACTTTCTTTCGACTTTTTCTTGTGTGATTAGAAAACACTTGTCAAAATATTTTGAGTTCATAATATATGAAATATGGGTTTTAAAGTGCATTTAAAAAAGTATTAAGTGTGGCAAATTTTAATATACAGTTTGCTGAATGGAAAATGGCACACAATTTTGTAGTTAATTAACCATATTGAGTTTAGATGTTCTTAGTTTGTTTACGACTAGAATTTAGCTAGAAATCGTGCTGCTTAACTAGTAAGTAGGTTATTCACTCGAATAGTGATTGCTCGAGTAATCAAAGAATAAACGTTCGATCAAATAAAAAATACTCAATTTCGAGTAAATATTTATTCGATTAATTTACGTCGATTACGTCGTTGATCGAATAAACTGATTAAATATTTTTTTGGTAAATTAATTTTTTTTTTCAAAGGCATTTTTACAAATATTTTAATAAAAACCTGGAAAACTTTACCAGTAATTTTCAAACTTTAGCACATTTAAGTGAACGCTTGATATTGATATCAAGAAATGAAGTAAATAAAGTAACATTAATAGAATTTAAAGTTTAGGTGATGTTCAATAATTTATTAATTTAACAAAAGCAGACAGTTCTTTTTTATATTTTCCTCATGATTTGATTTGTATGTATTTATCTTGAACGTGAATTAGGAAATATTAGCTTGAACTAAAGATTACAGAAATAAGTTATTTACCAGATTGCTTGACGTTGAAATAACGGAATCGATAACACAACGGATGAAACGTAATTCACGGTTATCGATAAAGAGACCGAAACAAGTAGTATTATGACTGAACTAAATGAAGCAACCATAAGTATCCAAAATGTCTAGATTTTTTTCTAAACCGACTTCAAGAGAAGAGAAGAAGGTTATCAATTTGTTTATATTTTTTAGTATCTGTTACCTCAGTCCTCCGCCATTTATAAGCCAATTTCGGATATTTTTCTTTATTTGAAAATATATTCTCATAGATTGGTCTTGTTATTAAGTGAACAGGGTCAATTCAACACAATATATTGTTTTTCAACTACTTCTTATTAACAGATCCTTATACAACTTTGTGCACACATTAGCGGATATCTCCCTTCCTTACACACCTGCAATTTTAGCACACATATCAAAATTTTCCGCAACAAAGCGTGAGTGTCTTTTTGCAGCGTTTAGCATGTTTATTATAACAGCTGATTTTAGACTTTACAGAGTTGAACGCAGTGGCGGATTTAGGTCTGCCTCCTCTCTAGGCACTCTTTAATATGGCGCCCTTTTAGATTATATACAAATAAGTGATTATAAAAACAATAGGTTTTTTAAATACTTAAATTATCGTGTGTACTCATTTTTATTAATTTAGATACTTTTTAAAGCTATAATTACTTTACATAAGTTATCGTAAATGCATGAAAATTAAAATGAATGGCATACCAATTGCTGGAAGAATAACGTTATCCTAAGGATTTTTTAATTTGAACACGTTTTTGGAAATAAAATATATGTTTTTTTTTAATTTGTTTATAATTATTCCAATCTTTTGGCCAATTCAAATCAGATTCATATCAGTCTTATTCTTCATAAATATTTCAATTATTTAATGCATACATAAAAATTTTACACATGAATGGGGTGGGGTGTGTTAAAAAAAATGTATTCCGAATTTTATAATTTTCTTTAAAAATTTGAGGTTTAAAATAAAATTAATTAAAATACATACATATATATGCAGTTAAAATAGAAAAACAAAACTTTTGTGAAAAATAAAAGTAACTTTTGTTTGTTGAGGGTTTTTTAGCTAGTCTATATACATGCATTTCTTTGGTGCCAAATCATCAGTAGACCTTAAACCTTATTTTTAAATGTTTCAAACCTCTTTATTTATACAAAAACCTGTAAAAACTCAATGAGAATTACAAAAATTACAATAGTATAAGCACAGTAGGCTTTGAAACTTATTCAAAAATCCCAACAAACAAATTATTATATATGTATATATATATATATATTTGTAATTAATTACAGTATCTATATACATATGTACAGGGTGTCCACCGGGAAGGTATACCGATTTGTTTGTTTATAATTTTTGATTAGATGAAAGAGAATGGATATGAATATGAAAAAAGATATCGAGGCAATCTCGATTAATATAAATTTAATAATTAAATAAAAGTAACTTTAAATATAAGTTTTTAATATGAATACTATTTTTCAAAAATAAATAATTATTTTTTTTTAATCAGGGCCTATTTTATTAATTTAGCCTTTCTTCATAGTTTATTTCTTGCATAAATTGGGCTTCTATAGACAATAATGCAAGAGCATTAAGTCTATCTTGGCCCGTAATTGCCCGTATATAGTTTTTCACCCTTTTCAGGGTGAAAAAAGTTCCTTCTGCTGAACAGTTTGTAGCAGGAAAAAATATTATTTTAAACCTTTTGAGCAGTGATGGGGATTTGCGATTTTCCCCTCAAATCTAGCGATTTTGTATGCAGTGATGCCAAGATTAGGCAATTTTCCCTTTTTGTATTGAATTTATTGGAAAATTTCAAGCGAAAGGAAGAGATGATAGATTTTTAATTTTGAGGAAAATGTAGGGAATTTATAATACTTTGCTTTTTTCCTTTTGATTACGGTGTAATTGCGTAAAACATCACACAAAATCGTAAATATTATACATATTTTTATGCAAAATTAATCCAATAAACGTTTTAAATGCGCGTGTTTTGCTCCATTTTGATGCGTTTTGAAATTTTAAGGTTTGTCAACGCTGCCAACAATAAATGAAACTTTTAGAAATTTGTTTTGGGATAATATCTCGAATAATAAATTCACTAAATATGTTATTTATTTCATTGCATTTAAGATCATTATTGACCTTTTTCGCTCAAGCTTGTAGTAGTTCTAACTCAATTGATGCCTTTTTGTTCTGTGATATAGCAAATAAATAAATTATTTAACTACCCTGGCCTCCCCTAAAATAAATAAATGCCATCATAGGATTATTCTGTATAATTACACCTATTGTTTGCTTTAACTACTTCTATTTTTTGCAATCACTTTCAATTTTCCATGAGGGTATGAGCGCAATAATGAAGATGACAATATAACAGAGATTTATGATTTGAAGATAAAATCTTAAAAATTAAATTACAAACACGAAATAAGCAAAGATCATAATCATAATCAAACGAAAACAGTTTCAGCTGTAAAACACAAACACACACTTAAACATTTACAAAAAGTAATTGTTGTCCTTATCATGAACTCAGTCCCTGCTGGCCCCTACACCACAACTTCGAATACCAGTAAATGTTTGTAAGTATGTCAGTGGTTGCATGCACTTTCTGTAATTAATAACTTGAGTCAAACTGGACAGTTATGTGAACTCATACTTAGTTAAATGCACACACGCACAATTAGGGAGGTTAGTCATAACGTTACCCGTACTCAACTATTATTTTATTAAGACTATGGGCAGTCTAATGATGTCCAGCTGGGTTGTGCGTGCGAGCACACGCACGCACACTGGTGTCCGTTTAATTATGTGTCCACTATTGTTTATTTTGGCTGGACGGCCAGGCGTAAGAACATCTTTGTTCATCTGTTATTTGAATGTGAAATTTTCAGAAAAGATACAAACACATTCATACACACACACATCCATACATACTTATGTACCTACGCACTTAGCACACACACATCAGCATCAGTATTTGTTTGTTGTAACTAACAGTATGTGTGTGTAAATTCGTAGAGAAATGTTTTTGACTCGTTAGTAGGAAAAATACCATTTAATATGTCAACAATAAAGTACATATTTTTTTGTGACTTTATTGTTTATTCAAAGTCATTAACGCTTATTAGGTTCATTGAAAAGCAGCCTACACACGAATCATGCCTACAGATTTTCGCCATAAATCATTAGATAATTATTAGGTAAAAACTATTTTATTATTTAGTTTGAGCAGCAATAAGTTTTGCAACTGGGTATTGAAAGTTTTTGTATTTTTTTCTTCGTTTTATTGAATTCTATACAGGGTGTTCCAATAAGACGTCTCATTTTCAATAGCTCACCATTGCAAAAGTTGTCATGACTCCACGTGTAACTACTTGACAGATGATAAGTAAAAACTATGCCATTAACAGCTGCGTTCGAGTACTTTTAGAGTGAATGAGTAATTACTGATTAAACTGAAAAATTTACTCTCAAAAAAGCTGTTGCCCAAAAAAGTACGTGAACGGAAAAATTGTAAAAATTAGTAAGATTAAGGAAACAGATGATTGCAAATCAATATATTGTTGAAATATATATACACTTTTGACTACTCTACTCTTTTTCTTGTTGGTACTCGATGCAATATTTATTATAACACAAATACTTTAAGAAAATATAAGCAAATGGTTTGCTGTAATATTTTACAAATGTCTATTTTAATTTTATTTGATTTTCTTAATTTGTGTCTGATTAAATTTATTCAAACGTATGTGATTATTAGTTTTTGCTATTGACTACCTTAAAAGCAAGTGCAGTAATAAGTAACCATATACTTAGCATTTTCACAACTCCAAAGAAATAACGAAATAATAACGAAAATGTTTGAATGGTTTCTACATCTTTTTTCTTTTAAAAGGCATATACATGTTTAACGAACGAATAGTTTAAAAATAACTGTTCACGTATTATTTTGTTTCAGTTTTTCTTTTTCTTTTAAATTATTTTTTCACAAATTGTATACTTATTATTTTCCTACTTTTGTTTGTTTACCTTTTGAATCATATGTTTTTCTGTTTTACTAAATTTTACTACAAGAAATTTCTGCAGTAAAAATTTGTAAATTCTCAGCCATGAACTGTCAATTTACGCTCTCAATTTGTGTTCTCATTTACTGTAACTTGATTGAACGAACGCAATTTAGTAAAATGCACTAAACTTCTTTAACAATTTGTAAAAACTTTTGGGTAATCGAACACACTTAATAAAAACGGAACGATACACGCTTAAACAAGTCACTGAAACTATTAAAATTCACTACAAAAATGGTAAAAATTTCGCGGTCACAGTGCGGGAAACTAAAGCATTCTCGTGGAAAAATTTCCAACAAGAAGGCTCTCCGGTCCACACAAGCAACGATCTCATCACTCACTTTCGTGAAAAGTTGGCCACCGACATCTTGCGAATTAACACCTTTAGACATTTCTCTTTGGGGCTACGTGAAAGATAAGGTCTATGCCAATATCCCACAAACGATTCAAGACCTCAATGATGGAATTCGTGAATTTATTTACGCCATACGGCCGCATATCTGCAAATTGATGGTCCTGTAAGCGCTATCGCAGCCGTGGCGGCCATTTGGCTGATATTGTTTTCCATTATTAATGGCATGCCCTCCTCTTTACAATTACATGACCTGGTATTCTTATATATCCAAATAAAACCTCTTATTGGAAGGCGCAATACAATTTTTTTATTTTTTTTTTTTTATTTAACTTAATTTATTTTCGTATACCTTTTAGGTCTCCAAGGTTCAATAATGTATTTCATGTGTCTACACATGGAACTATTTTGCTATGAATGAACCAATCTTAAGAGCTTTAATTACTATTAAAAATATTAAATTAAATTGAGTTCTGAGTACCCTGTAAGGTTATTGTTATGCTAAATGAATTAAATAAATAAATAGAAACGACACATTTTACACTGCACTAGTAACAAATTGAGTTATTTTTAATTTTCTTGGTTTATTAAACAGGTGTTTAATAAAATAACGGTTTTCATGTTAGTTGACAAAACAGTATTTTTTTTGTGTAGAATTATTCGCATGAAAAAAAATTTTTATGTAAAATAAAACAATTTTTTTTAAAGACGCATTAAATTTTTATCTGTTTTAAAAAAAAATCATTAAATAACAATTTATACCTCCATAAAAGACTAATAACCGGTTATTCGAACGGGTTTTTAATAAAGAAAAACCCGAGAGCCGATTTTTAAAAAATACGCTTTTTCGAAAAGCAGTTTTTTTTCTATATGTCGAACATTTGATAACTGTATTCGAAAAATAATAAAATATTTTGTATACATAGTCATTCACATTAAACATAGTGCTACTTTTTTTAACTCCTCTGCACATGCTAAATGTTTTGTTCAAAAAGAACGAACAAATATCTGCATGCTACAACTGAGCTTGTTATAAGCTTCACCGTAGAAGCAACTCATACCATCAACAAAAACAATAAAATGAAATACAATAAAATATATTTTATCTAAATTTATGACTGTACTAAACAATTTGCGTATAAAGAAAAAAGGTACTCAGATTACACAACTAACTAAATGTGGATAAATTTGCTCATCATATTATTTATTGTCTTTCAGTTATTGTACATATTTGCTGTTGTTATTTTTTTTATTGTTGATGTAATGCCAACGCTTCCTGTACCACAAAACTATGTAAGACTTTTATTACGTGATTCGAGTCATATGTGTTGTTTAGTTTTTCATAAATTTTCTTTTTATTTTTATTATTTCTTCTTTCATTGACCCTGTTTTATAACCATTTGTTAAGCCTTCAAAAATAACTTTTGCATCCTGAAATATATATGCGTACATACATACTTCATGTATATTTACAAGGCATGAAGGCATAAATACAAAAACACTACAACATACATACAGACTTGCATGTGACTATTTGGTAGTTCAATAAATTCAGTATTTTACACACATATGTGAGCATGTTTCAACTATTTTATCCAAATGTTATTGTGATAGAAGTATCACTAACAGAATTAATAACATCACACCTACTTTGTTTTTACTAATAATAAACAATCCCATTAATAATATGAAGAATGGAAGGTATTAGAGGGTAACATGCTGTTTGAAAAAAAGCAAGGAGTTTTATGATTATTTCCGAAAGTATTGATAACAATGGAAAACTAAATTTGAATTTTATAAGCAGCTTTAATGAAAAACATAAGAATATCTTAGGCAAAATTGTTGTAGTACAAACCATCCCATCTTTAACTAGTAAATAAATTTATTTACGTTCTTCAACCGCTGACTGGTCATTAACGTAGTTATAACAATTCCTGTTCTCAAACTGGTCGTCGATAGGGTTCCGTGTCGATTTCAGTGTTTAAAAACATATGCTTTTGTTTTATATCGCTGCACAGTGGCCGAAAAGCCAAGGAATATAAATTCAATTCGGTGTCCCTTACAAAGTCTTTAAAAGTTTAATTAATTTTAATAAATTAATATATTTTTTTACGTCTTCTATGACGGATAAACTTTCATGTAAAGGAAGTCCTTTGGTTTCCAATTTCATTATACTCTGGCAAATACATTAAAAATTATCATTAATGTACGCCAAATCTCTTTTTTTTAAATAAAGCCTTTGCATTACATATGGACTCTGCCTCATCATCATAATGTTCTTTTAAAAGCCTGCTTATTTCAATAAAAATGTCGCAATAATATGTAAGAGCGTTTAACCAAGTTCCCCATCTAGCGCTGCAGGGCTTTGGGGGATTGACCGACTATACTTGGGCACATAGAAAACATTAAACTGATACGAGAGGGCGCCTGTGAAATAATTAAGACAATAAGTACATTTCGAAAAATACTACATACAATGTATGTATGTATGCAGTTCTACCTTAAGAAAAACGGCTCTGCAACTTGCAACAGGTGAGTTCAAATAGCAAAATGTAAGCGAACAAAATCTGCTATTCTATGCAACCCATCAGCCAGACATGTAAAATGCAAAATATATATGGAGCTTCCAAAAGCAATTTATGTTAAAAAGATTTGCTGATTTGCGTAATATGCAAATTTATGCTTCTTTTGAGAAAAATGTAAAAAATATTCAAATCATATTTTTCATGCAAAAAGCATGAAAAACTTGCTCTGATAATAAGATTAAAAACGAAAACATAACACTGATTCACTGGATGCTGTAGCATTAGTTGAATGTAACAATGCTCTTGTAATATCTATCATTGAATAAACAATTCAATTCAACTTAAGAATAGTTGATAGCTACCAAACGACTGGATCGATTTCCTTGATTGAGTCACTTTTCAAGCGAAATAATATATATTTAATTTGGGAGGTACGATGTCTTTTTCGTATTTTAGCTAAAGCGAAGTCAAAATTTTCTTTCCATGAATGTATTTATATATAACATGTTTTTTCAAAAGTTATATATTCAATACCATTAATTTTTGTAATCGACCCCACCGTGCAATTATATCATTCAAATTGACATTTTGAGTTATTTAAAAGCTTTAGAATGTTGATGTTTCACTGCAGTATTAGTTTACCTCTAATTTGTTTAATTTTTTGTTTGTTTGTGCGGATGTACCCAGCCAACATTTGCAACAGAAGTCACTTAGAAGACGAGCAAAAATCATATGAGCGGTTGACGGATAAACAGATCTCTTTGTCTTAAGAAATTTTGAATACTTTTATGATTTTTACAAAATTTCCCGAGGACATGTCTGTATGACGTCGTTAAGATGTCCGAAAAAACAACAGAAAATGTTGCGACTTATCTGTTAATTCTTACGAGCTGTTGTACTAAAGTCGGAAAAAAGTCTGGCACAAAAATGACATTGGTCAGAAATTTAAAAAAAAAAATTCAAAATTTACGCATAAAATCAAGAAATTGCCAGACTTATCTGCCTCTTGCAGTGTCATGCATTTTACTGCTGCTTATGCCAGCTCATCCTTAAACCCATATTTTATAAAAGTTCCAAGCCCTGAGAACGTGCAGACACGTTGAAATAAAAGTCGAGGTTATTTAATGAAATGGTTCAGTAAATTTTCAGACAATTTTGTTAAAGGGTTTCAGAATACATACTTTAAAAATGGTCTTCCGACAAAAATTTCGAACATATTTAAGAAAATGAGTTTATGAAAAAGTTCAGAAAAAATTTTTCTGATTAATATCTGATGAAAACAAAATGTCCTTGCGACAATATCTATATTAGTCTGATATTAAGCGAATAATATTTAAGGAAATATGCAGAAATGGAATTTGCTTTAACTCGTTGAATTGTATGCAGAAGTTTCATTTTTTTCTGACTCTAAAAATGTTGGTGAAAAATATGTTGACTGGGTATAGATGGGTGTGTTTCAGCATTGTTACTTGCGTAATTGAGTGTGCATTTCTATGAGTGTGTGTGTGTGTGAGAGTCATTATTGTTTTTGTTATATCTGTAAATACATTTTTAACTGATCGCTTATCAGTAATTAGCTAATACGGGCCTGCAGGGTACTAATTAGCGATATGTTGTTTTAAAACATTGCAAGGGGTATTTTTACTAAAAATATAATGTTCCACTCAGACTTTTAACAAAAAGAAACATAATAATAGCAGCGACATAAAAAACAGCAGATAAAACAAATATGTGTGTGTGCCAGTTCTTACTTATATTAGACTAGATGACAAGTCTGATAATGGTAACAAATAAATATTGTAACAACTAAATAGAAATGTTCATCCAACGTTTTATGTATGAGTGTAGTTATTCCTTTTTATTTTGTTTGGAAACCAACACCATTGCTAATTGGGCAGTTGTTGTCACTCAGGGCTAAAATGAGCATAAAACAAATAATTTCAATGGTGACAACATCAGTGTGATACAAAATGACAAAATTAATATGTTGTTTGAGTAAATGTGAATTGGTTCTATTGTTGGGATAAACTAAAGATTAATGTATGTGTGTGTATATTCATATCTTTATATGTAGAAACGAATGTGGATTTAATATATACGATATGGCGACCTTTTTCTGTAATTATAATGTTGTTTTTATAGAAATTGTATCTATTCTAAGGTCATTGAATTAATTTTAAATGCAAATAAAAGGCATTTTATTTTAATTATTTATGTATGACGTTCCGTTGGGATATTCGCATATTTTTGGGAATGATAATTTTACTGAACTTAATGTAATACGAGTAGCATTGATGATAATAAAACGATTAAAACTCTGGTTTTACAAATTGAAAAATCATACCAAAATATCCAAAACACGATTAGTAAACTTCTATAAAATTAAAATTCCATAATTACACTGGCTTACAGCCAAAAAATACCAAGAACGCCACATGCCTAGATAAAATAATTAGGACCTCCTGAACACGAAAAACGCTGTAATTTTTATTCTAAGTTCCGTTTTTTAGATAACGGTACTTTTGTGTTTTTCGGTGTATGATCCCACTCAAACCCTTGTGAAGTCCGATCAAGATAAATGGAATATCGTTGGAAAGGTAATTGAATGCCTTCTCCGTCGATATGCTGCAAATTTCTATCTGATAAGAAATGGCTGAGTTATGGCACTCAAAGTTCAAAATTTGCTTATTTGTTACGTTTGTTTGAAGATTAATTTGTTTGGATCAGATGGAGAGTCGTTTGAACGTCACCTTGAAATATTTAATATAACCCAAAGTGCACAAAAAAGACCATCCAACACGGTGGCGGACCACAGATAAAGAGTTTTTCTGCTTATAGGGTTGGCCCAGTTTTCTGGATACAAGTAGAAATTACAGATAAAGAAAAAATTTTCTTAAGGTGAGAATTTATGCAAGATAATGATCCCAAGTAGTCCGCCCAAAATGTAAAATCGTGGTTTGAGCAGTGGATTGGCCATGTCAATCACTAGATTTGAATCACATTGTACACCACTGGGAAGTTCTAAGAAATAAAATTGAAACGTATAAGTCTACAAGTAATCAGGTAATGTGTCATAAGGTTCAGAATGCCTGAAAGCTGATCCAACCTTGTGGGTTTAATGGTGCGATGATGTGAGGAAGCAAATAAAATGAAAGGAGCTTCTAATATAATATTTGGATTAGATAGCGAGAATTAAGTTTATTTATCAAAACATAAAATGTACCTATTATATTTTTCAGGCTTATATTTATAATTGCATTAATTTTAAGAATACAGCAGGACTGTAATTTTTTGTATAGACAAATTGGAATACCTTTAGTTTTTTTTTAAACTAAATACAAATTTAATAAAATATTAAGGATTTTGTGTGTCACAATTATTATTTCCGACATTGCAGATTATGCACTATGGAAAAGGCATGTAGCACATGAAATTCGTGTGATTTATGTATGTATATGTGCGTATTATATATATACTTGCTTTTTTGTCATGATTTGATTATAAACAATTAAAATTAGCTTTGTAAATTAATGATAATTTGACAGTTGCAAAACAGTCCAACTATAGAATATGTTGCAGCTATCTGTATAATAGGGTGGGTCGACTTAGCAATCGATATTGTGCCATCGATTTTCGATAGCTTTTGGCATGAGGAAACAACATTTTTCTGAGTGTACTCTTTCATAGAAAAGCTTCACTTTTTTAATGATCACTACGTAGAAGAAAATTTATTGTGTTCATTAATAGTATTCAATATTTCAACAAACTATTTTTTTTGCATGCTCATTTGAACTATCAACTGCACATTATATTCGAAAGTCAAAATTATATTAAATTATCTTTTTTAATTAAAGTGTTGTGTATAAATTGTTTATGGTTTTCATTAAATCACTTTGAACATTCTTCTACTTAATTTCCTTTGACGGAGTTGTTTGAGTAGATGGATCAACCTCAAGTTTGATACTTTTATTTTGCATTTATTGCTTTTGTTTTTCCATTAATGCTCATACGTAGTTTATATTAAAATTCCCAAAACAATAGATGATAATAATTTGATTAACTTGTATCACAAAATAAATATAAATTACAATAATAAGGAATATATTCTTTGAATTTGTTTATATATAATAAATTGATATCGAACTTTTATAAGTAGACACATGAATATACTTATAAGTGAATATTTATAAGTCATTATTTACATTTCATTGGTAGGGGTATTCATAATAGCTTATCAAGTAGTACGATGGTGATTTCGCAATGCATTTCAAAAGCTTTCCTGCTGCATATTTTTGACAATCGAAATTTGAGGGATTCCGTACTGCATGGTGCTAGAACTAAATCAGACTACGTTGAGAAATTCATCAATTTTGGGTTTGGTAACCGAAACAAAGCCACAACATACACAAACTATACAAGAGACAACAGTAGTTGCACTAAAATTAACCTCACCGCTCCCACAGGAAACTCTGCGGCTTCATACGTAATGCAGCACTTGCAAACAGTATTAACCGTGGAAAGACCGGAACGTAATAAAAAGAACTGAAACGATATCGAAATCAAGCCTCTACAAATCTATAAATTCATGCACATCATGTGCCGGTACGGTATCTCAAAAATATACGATATTTTAATCTTGATCCGGTGCGTGTCATGTGCCAGAAGTTTCACCAGTCGTCATACGAAAACGAACCAAATATCTTAAAACTGCTTAGAATTTATATAAAAAGTAGTCCCAACTCGTTTTTCTTCAAAGCGTTGGAGGTACATTGGGAAACCTTATCTTTTGTTGAAATGAATACTCGATATTTATCTCTCACTCAGAAATCCTTAGATAACTTTTCATAAGCTGCGGACGTCCAAGCCGCTGGAGATTTTAAGATGGCGAGCAGTTGCAATTGATCTGAACAGAATAGCGAAGTCCATAAATGCCAAATAGAACTTCTAAAGGGTGACCTGTACTCTCCTCTTGTAAGGATGTGATTATCTGTGATAGCGGTATTAAGAAAAATGCTTTTAAGTTAAAAATAGTACATCATTTTCCGTTTTCCTAATGGCTGTGTACATCGGCTGCGACCGTGTGCTTGCGATGTGACTTTCCGATGGTTATGAAGGTTTAGATAGAACTAAGTAGATAACACTGTGAAGTTTTTGAAAATACACAGGAAGCCTAGGGCCGCTGGTGCCACACGAACGTTTTATTTCGGAAATGCAGAAAAGAGCGTTCTTCGAAAGCTTGTGTTTGCCTTGATGCTGGTGACATTGGCATCGAAGGTTCTATGGTTTCCGATAATATAACCCAATGGCTGTCAAATAAGTGCCGATGTTCGCCTGAAGGTTGTGATAACATTCTAGCGGGCCCGCAAAAAATTACTGTTATTATTAGAGAGGCCATGTATGTATGCAATGATACATAGCATCTTTTGTGCAGCCTGTAGCATATTGAGCCTAAGGAAAACAACCAATTACCTTTTCTATTCACAGGGTACATGCTCAGAAGTCTCATCCTGCATTATGCTGAATCTACATAATTTGCCCACCTATCCGTTAAGACATCCTGTATTTAAACATCCTGTATTTATGAATTTTTTTATATTTACATATACATATAATGTTTTTGAATTTTATTGAATTTTTTGTAATGATGAATTTTTTTTTGATAGAAGAATTTTAAGTCTATGTAATCTTGTACATAGTTTCAAAAATATAGACATGAATTACCAACCTTTCTATTTAAAGTTAATTACTGAGCACTTTTCCATCCTTGTTTTCTATAAGAGTCGTGGTGAATTATCTTTTTTCCTTTGAGGCGATAGTGCCATATTTTTGTAATAAAGTGCACGTATTCACTTTTTGTATAACATCCAAATTGGTAAGACCTTTCCCCATTGGTTCCCCAAATGCATACATACATTTATACAAATTTACCCACTCAAATAAAATGTAAGTTCATTTGGTTTCTTTAATCCAAAGTGATTATTATTTTTGGCTAAAGTTCGTAACATTTTTAGTCAGAAAGAATTGGACATGAGATAACAAAGCAACAAGGGAAAATTTTAACACCAATTAATTTCAACTTACACGGCAGAACAATTCAATTTTCCATTGAAATCATTTTTATTCACCTGAAGCTCTAGGAACCCTCTTATCCTAAGGACCGCATTCATCCAGTGTATGGTTAGTATTTGCCGTTCCTACCGGAAATTCCGTTAAAGATTTTAAGAATCTTGGAATTTTCTACAAAGTTAATATTAACATAACACTTAAATTTTGTTCATCCTGTGATAATTATCTGATCCTTTTTACCAGGTCTCAGAAAACTTTTAGATTTTCTCAGCGATACCGAAAGGAACCGTTTTGTTCATTCCATAATTTTACTGTGTCTATTTGAAAGAGTAACATTCATATGTATAAAGAAGTTGAATATCTTTAAAACCTAAAGCAATACTTTAAATTATTTATTAAAATCCCTGGTGTAAAAATATACACGTTAAAGGTTTTAGTAACATCACTTCTTTGCTTAAAATTGTATTAATCCTTTTTCATTTCAATGTTTGTTTTGAAATCTTAAAATATATATTTTGTGTACAGCCTTAAACAGAGTAAACAATTTTATAAATAGACTTGGCATGTCATATATCATGTGTTTACATATAATCAACACCTAATGTAAAAATCATAACTCAAACTCAACGCAAAGAAATAAAAAAACAAAAAAGAACTTCATCAAATGTAAATACATTCATAAAATATGTATCACTACATATCCATATATATATGTATATATATGTATATATGTATGGATACATGTGCATATGTATCCTCAAATCTTGATATTCAAACAATAGATTACGTTTCCATCTTATTGAGTGCTCAATTCTCGCACCTAAGCATCAATTTTAATCTATAAATATTAAATGTGTGTATGCGAGTATTTACTTGAAACGATTCCTGATTCATATTCATGTTTTAAATAAATAATCCTGCAAATACCTTTAAAATCGAACGTAAAAAGTAGATCTTTAATCCACAGAAATGTGAAAAACCAAAGTTTATTCAAGAGGTTGTTGGCATTGTCTTTATGACAAATGAGACCTGTTCAGATTGTGGCAACAAGAAAAAATACCATACACTCAACCTCAAGTTTGTTTTTGCATATTGAACTTTCTGTTCAAAAAAAAAAAGAGGAAAACATATTGACAGTTTGATTTCTAATGCTAACACATGGAGTGAAAACGAAGAAATCTTTACACAAGATTCAACTTAAATTTCTTTTCTTCCGCAAATTTTGTTTGTTTTTAACACACGATGAAAACATTTTATTTGTGAGAATCAATTTTGTTGATAAGAGGTAATTTTTATTGTTTGAATGTGTCGGGGGGGGACCCTTCTGTGTGTTTTTTCAACCATTTTCGTTTCTTCGAGGTTGTTGGTTCGGTCAACTTTTAATTCGATCATGTAGTTTTGCGTCAGCATTTGTCATATCGTTACGGGTTACACTACGCATTGGACCGAAAGTAGGCCGACATTTCGCATCAGCTTTGGTTTCTTCCTTCTTTCTCGCCTCAGGATGGCATGAATTAAATAAATAAATAAAGCATATTACTCGATTGGGGCACAAATATTGAAGAAGAAAGGTATTATGATTCCTTTCTGACGACTGATAAAATTGAACAATAAAGATTAATCTATACTTATTTTCAATACCTCTTTTAAACTAAAAGGAGCTGTTAGGCACAAGTCAAAGCAAAAACGTCAATATAAATTAAATGGATGTGATACAAGGTTTGATTCGAACGTGAGCCCAACTAGTGCGAAGAGTTGTTCGACACACATATAGAATAATCGCTCTCTTGCAATTTCGCCTGACAAAAGAGATATTCGTACAATTAACAACTTTTGGATGAGTTGTTGCCATGTTCTAAATAAACATTTGCTTAGAAACATGTTTATAAGGAAATGTATCTACATCAGATCAAATATTAAGCTTAAGTAGTACTCTGCTCACATTTGCGAAAAATGTTGAGCAACATTGATTATTTCCTTTGAAAATTTTGACAACTGACAACTGACTGACAACTAAGTTGAAATACAGGTTTTCTTATGCGTTTTGTCACATTCAGTACGTCTCCGTCAACGGGCAACTTTTAACTTTTAACGTACGTTGAGTACTTTGAAATATATAATTTTTTTTGCTTTGTTTTTATTAAACTTTTTGTGTGTTGACAAAAATAAATTGAATAAAAATTAAAATTAAAAAAAAAAACAGAATATTCTCTAATTCTTTTGAAAATGTGAAATTTAATCATATGAAGCTGATTTAATGTCCGTCAACAAAGTACTCATTGTGTCAATCTCCTCCGCCGATACTTTAATGTCAGTTGAAAAAAGCAACGTATAACGTACGACGGATTCTATGTGCCTCGGCCTTTAAGCTTAGCACTCTGTTTGAATTTGCGAAAAATGATAAGCAACATTGATTATTTCGTTTGAAAATTTTGACAACTGATCAGTGGTGACAATACCACGATTTATAACACATTTATCGGTTTTATTGCCTTGAAATGAACAACATTGTTTTTCTTATAAAAACAAAAGAAATGTGTTTATTAAAAACATTAAAACAAATGGACAACAGAGTAATTTTAGGAGGAGCTCATTGAATACACACGTTCTGCAAAAAGCACTCACCTTCATTTTATATTATATTTACATTATTTTCCATTATTTTAATTATTTCTGGGCAGCAAACATAAAATTAAAACCACAACGCCCAGAAATATCTGATCATCTGTTGTTTGCAATTTCGAAAGAAATAAGTGGTGCTTACATTATTTCGCAGTTGAAAAATATGTTGCCAGAAACATGTTGCTGTCGAAAAAATAAAGCTGCCATAAACATTTCGTATGTTTTCACAAGATGAACAGAGTACAACTTCGGCCATATTATTTTACAATTATTTCGCACAAATTTTTTTTATATGAACTTTTGACAGCAGTTCGCACGAAATGATGAACAGAGTACCATGCTTTAGGGTTGAATAATGTATTCCATATTACGCTTTTAGTACAAATAAAAATTGTTAACTGTAAGGATACTGGAATAAATAACGATATGAAATCGAAGTTTGAAAATGCCGGCAATTTAAAAATATCATAGCAATCATTTCAACATGTTTTAGATGGCGGACCGGAAAGATGTGACTGCTTACAAAGTTTGGATGAAAAAACGTATGAAGAAGGAAAGTATGTCATAGGATATTGCATTTTCTAATTAATGACTACGATGGAAACTCGGAAGAGTATGATAAAAATTATGATATCCTGGAATGCTCGCTCTTCCTTTGTTCGATTATCGCTAGTAAAAGAATGGCTTTTATTATCCATCCTATACTGCCAGACCTCACAAATATACTGAACTGTGTTGTTACCTTAGCAAATTTAAATTAAATTCTGTGAAAATCTTATGGACTAGACAGGTAGTTAAGTTAGATGATAGAGAAATAAAGTATAGTCTTGAGTGCAATTACAAAATTTAAAGTAAATATATGAGAGAGAAAAATACTCAGAAGCTCTGCATTCTTACATGGACTGACCTGAAATCAGACACTGCTTCTAATAAAAGAGTTGAATTTATTTATTTTAAGCGGATATAGATCCCACCGACTTTGAAGGAATCCATAATCAATCAAAAGCTTGAAAAATAATTTTCACTTTCCTATCATTCTTTGTCATTAAAATGCAGAAATGTATTTTTCAAAATATTTACTTAGAAAGCTTCTATTTAAGCAGGATTGGTACAACTTAGTACAGCTTAAATACTTGTATTTATTATACATATAATAAAAAATAAAATCAGAAAGAACTTTTAGTTGAAAAGAAAATTGTCGTTCAAGTTTTTACGAGAACAAATTTTCTTTACCTCACTCCTAAAAAACGTACATTTCCTCTCATTTACATTTGGTATCAATCTCAGCAGTTCCATGACAAGCGTACGTGATGAATATTGTTGCAAAAAAAGAAAACATGACATGCAAGAAAAAAGATACACACATCCTTAACGGGTTAGCATTTATATTCACCTTTAGTCCGATTTGGTATAAAGTGATATTTTAAAGAATAAAAAATGTATGAGAGGTCAATAATATTAACATATTTATAGAAAAAGTCTTGATGGTAACAAACTGTGATGGTACAATTATTTAAATAGATATAAAATGTGCTTTAAATTGAATAATCATAGATATGTTTGGGTATATGGGAAGTCTGAAAGCTTTTTCTTTGGGGTAGGCTAATAAACTATTGTAAAATATCTCTGGAATGGCACCATTAAAAAGTTATAAAAACTACTAGTTGATATATATATCTTTTATACTTCATTATGTCATGAATATTTTTTCGATTTGATAAATAACAGAGACAGGGGATTAAACGCTCATTCAGTGGCTCAAGACTATACTTTAAACGCATTTGTTTTTTAAGTTTTATAAGTTGAGAGATGTAAAACTCTCCAAGAATGTGGTTTCACAAAAAAATGCACAATAGTTTTGCTGTATCTGAAGTATCCTTCGTTAGTTATAAAAATAAAAAAAAGAAATATAATTATTTCTGTGTCATTCATACAGGAAATCGAAAAGAGCGCTGCGCATCATCTTCGCATTAATCTTAATAGCTTATATTTTAAAAGGCCCATTTCAGTACCTGGACCTAACTTTGAAACTGATTTCCGAGAAATTGTTTTTATTATAGAATTTTTTAATGCATCTTGGTGATAAAGATTTTATTTTATTTGGATTGGGTATTTTTTTAAATGTGAAATGCCAGTTAAATTACACAGTGTAACAAGAAAAACCAGCCTCAACAACTTCAATGGGGAATGAAAGTTTACCATTAAGTAAACAGAACTGCCAAAGGGTTTTGAAAAGTTGGCTCCAATTTAATTTTTATGGCCTCTTTATGTTGGGCCATTTATGACCAATTTAAAAAAAGTCTATATAAAAATATTTAATGAAATGTAATTTGAGTACTTACGAGTATTGTTGCATTGAAAAATATATTATTTCGTGTTGTGTTTTTCTTCCGACGGGGTTTGATGCAATTTGGAATGAATTTCCGTCATCCCACGTCAAATTTGGTTGATAAACAGACCGGTTTCGGCTATGTGCCATCTTCAGTGATCATTGGGAGAACACTGAAGATGGCACATAGCCGAAACCGGTCTGTTTATCAACCAAATTTGACGTGGGATGACAGAAATTCATTCCAAATATATTATTTCCTTTATTTCAACAAATGGTGGGCGGTATAGGCGTGGTCAAATATAGAGAAATGATAAATTTTGGGTTAATTTGCATTGTCTTTTTCATTATTCTGGATAAAATGTATTTGCAATTCTATTGAATAGTACAATTTATTTTCAAAATGGAAACTTAATATTTTGAAAAAAAAAACGATTTTTAAGATTTTTTTGTTTTTTTTTTAAATGTGTTTAAAAGGTTTTATTGCAATAACAAACTCAAAGTTGCCATTTTGTTCACTGGAACTATATGGTTCGAAGTCTTTTTGATTGGATTCAATGCAACAATAAGTACGCACAATTACATTCTATGAAATATTTTTATATATTAATTCGTTTTTTTCACTCATAGTGCAAAAAATGGGGAAAAAATGGCCCAACTTCAAGAGGCCATAAAAATTAAATTCCAGCTAAATTTTCAAAATCCTTTCGCAGTTCAGTTTACTTAATGGTGAACTTTCATTTCCCATTGCAGTTGTTGCGGCTGGTAGCGATAAACCGAAATTTATTGCACAGTGTTATAAAAACTTTTCTACGAGTCCGACTAATATTTAAGTCGAGATAGATTTTACTCTGGGAGAATCTGCTCCTTCGCTTACGACTATAAAATATTGGGTGGCAGAACTAACATGAGCTCATTCGAGCTGCCGATGCGAACACCGGAATGGTGGATAAATTTAATGTGTTTACGCCAGAAACGGTATTGGATGATCGTTGACTGAAGGTGCGTATGCAATTTGAAATGCTAGGCATTTCAAAATGTGATTTATATCGCAGATTGACCGAAAATTAGAAGATAAGAGGGCTGTACAGCTTTTGCTCACAATAGAGCAAAAGGAGTGTCGTAAATATGTTTCAATAGAGTGTTTTACGATGCTTCACCAAAATAGAGCCAATTTGCGTCGATTCGTAGCCATGGATAAGATATGGGTTCGCCACTTCACGCCTAAGACAAAGAAACAGTGAAGGCACTTAATAGGAATAGGAGAATCGTGTCCAAATAAGGTCAAGTCGTTTCTTTTTCAGTATTAGCGTGTGATAAATATTATTGTTTATCTGACAAAAGGAAAAACAATCAACGGCGAGTTTTATGATAACTTATTGCAGCGCTTAAGGGATGAAACTAAAGAAAAAGCCCGCATTTGGCGAAAAAAGGTGATGTTCACACATTCACTATTGCGATGGCCAAAATCAATAAATTAAAATTCGAATTGCTTTATAAAGCACTTTATTCGCCAAATTTAGCTCCCTCGGATTAGTGTCTATTTCCAAACTTGAAAACATGGCTCGCTGGTAAAAGATTTGTCCACAATGACGAATTGGCGTCTGCTCTTGATGACTATTTTAAAAAGCTAAACAGTTCTTATTATAAACATGGTATCGAGGGTATTGAATATTGCTGGGTAAATTTAATTGAGCTAAGAGAAAATTATGTTGAGATATAAAGAAAATGCTTCCCAACATTTTTTTAAATATTCTTTGTTAGCTCGGCTAATTTCAAAGTAGTTCAAAGTTCATTCTAGGCAAGTCTCAAAACTGGAGCACGTACCTTTTTAGCATTTAAATAATTTTACTAAGTTAATATATTCATTAAAAATAGTAATATATATATTTTTTTCCTTTGTTGTCATTTTACTATAGTTTTCTTGAAAGCTAAATTCGTTTATTTTTTACTAAAATACGTTTTAAATTTTAAGATATTAGTTGACAACTAAAATCCTTTTTTTAGGCATTTCTTATTGTTCATGCCATTTTCCAGTCTTTTGTGTCTATTAAGCTTTGTAAACAATGTTTCTGTTTCCCGCAAAGGCTTTAAAATAATTCCAACCATCTAATGCAGCCTTAAGCTACTCAAATCACACAGACTTAATAATATTCTAAATCTTTGTGCGGGAACATTTGACATTATAAAAGTTAACACTTTCATATTGTTCAAGTCTTTAACACTTTTTGTAGTTAACTATATGATTTTTATATACGACCGCTACAACAGGATAATAGGACAAAGAATTAAGTGAAAACTATTGTGGTTGCTTGGCATTTATTTTGTAACCACTTATAAGCCACAAGTTGTCTAGTGTAACAATACTAGGAGTTGATAGTATTCTTAAGCTATCAATGACTTTTCACAAGGTACTACATTTTTTGACAGCCCATAATATTATATTTGATATGGGACCTGTTATGCCAAATAAAATCTAAATTTGGTATTTTAACAAATGTTGACGTGCACATAAATACACAAAGATGTGTAATATTATATTCACAAAATCATCATTAAATAAGTTCTGAGAAATACAGAGTGACAATAATTAAATGAACACGAATTAAAAGATCTGATTTTACTTTATCATGTCATTCTTATTAGACGTTATAAAATTTATGAAAATATCGTAGAGTTGGGTAATTGTAGCCGGATTGATGAAATATAAAACGTAACGTCTTTTTATAAATTGTCATGACGTCCGTGACAATTATGAACTATTGATCTTCGGCCAAAGAAAAGAGCTCATAGCCTACGTGTATTAAAGATTTGTTAATTTTTGTTTGCTACAACCCTGAGTGTTGGGTGTGGAACAAAAATAAGTTTCGCTAAAAAAGTTTCTTCGGAACATTTTTGATGGTGGAAATGATTCTTAGAGATTTATTTTTTAAATTGCGATCACAAGAAAAAGTGTCATATTGTCGATGCACGTATATTCACGTAATTTGCTCCAAGTTTTATGCAATGAAATATTCTTGTCTGTCAAATGTCAAATGGCGTCGGAGATTTTTTACGATTTCCTCAGGTCTACTGTGACAGAGTCAATAGCCGAATATATTGGAACTATAAATTTATACATTAACAGATCTTTGAAATGATTTTGTGTGTCGATGACAACCCAAAGACTTGTAAAAAAAATTCTAATATATTGTTATTAAAACTGGTTTATATTTGTAATTTAATATATTTATTTAGGAAACAACAAAAACTTAAAGAAACAAGTAGTAATAATAAAATAAAATAATTCAAGTTTGTACCTTCAGTAAAATCAATATACACCTTTTTTGTACTATTTAAAGCTTCGTTATTCATATATTTAGATTGGTTTTATAATTTTGATATAGCAAAACAAAATACTTGTGACTGTCTATTTAAGTTTTATTAATTTGATTGCATTCATTTTTTATGCTCAAATGCATTTTGATTAAAATATAGAAAATGTTTGTCATTGAATTTAATATTTAAATTATTATTTATTTATCTTTAATTAAAAATTAAGTTAACTTATTTTAAGTCATTTGTCGTTTTTTCTTAGAAAATATTAATTCCCTGAAGATGACCAACAAAGTTGGTCGAAATATTGGAAAAATAAATTAATAAATAATAAAAAAAAAATCTTAAAGAAGAGTTCTTATTTTAAAATTTATTTCTTAAATAAAAGAGACAGACCTCAAGCCGAACAATCAATTCCTTAACTCATATTTAAAAGGTCTTTAGTATTTACAATTGATTTTGCGCGTAGAATTCCTTCAAGAGCATCAGTATTTAACTTGTTTCTTATTTTGGTTTTATTTAGATTTATTATTGAAAAAATCGTTCCACAGTAGCCGAACTAAAGAAAAAACCGGCCGCAAAGAAATCTATTTAGTTTAGTGAGACTTATACCTTTTAAAATGTTTAATTTACTCAAAGTCACACTGTCAGTAGAACATTTTTATGCATGTGCACATCATTATCGTACATAGTGAGTACAAACTAGAGAGCCAAAAAAAAACACACACACAGAAAAAATCAAATAAGTCATAGTATAAAAAACAACTCATACCCTGTTTATCCTTACTCATGTCTCTTTTCCTATCAAGACGTACACGTACATCAGGGAATAACATGTGCGTAATATTGAAAAAAATGTGTTTGTGTAATAAAAAAGGAAACATTTGTTTTTTAAAAGGACCTTAAGTAGAAGGTGTAGATGAGCGTGTTTGTACGTGATAGGAGTTCCAGCAGGCGTTTCAATGCTTTACGCATACACTTATTTACGCACATTCGTATATTTAAGCCCAAAAGCGAAATATATGCTTGACGGAGAATTTCAATGTTTAAAAATATAATATTTTATTATATGTATCTCGACGATAAAGCATATCATATGTTAACATTATCCTATCATCATGCCGCATCGTATGCTTAGCTGTGTAAAGATGTTCTGCGTTACACATTAAACCATTCCTGCATGTTTTACATAAACATGAAAAAAATACAAACAAGGTCTGGGAAACAAAAGAGTATTTGTTTCCAATGATAAGTAATTTAACAAAATCTCTGCAAATAACTTTAATAAATATTTGGTTCTTATTGATTCTTGAAATTATGTCCCTAAAGTTTTCTATATTATTATTTTTTTTTGTAATTTATTAACATATATTTTCCCTCTTTTCCGGGGTTTCTTTTCTGCCTTTTACATTGGCGTAGCTAGGCAGTTTCTCTACGGGACTAGCAGTTCGCTTTGCCATCTTTAAAGAAAATACAAGTGAAATTTTGAACTTTACGAGAGTGGCGAAGGCCCTATGTTTCTATGACTATGCCTTCGTTCGATTTAACGTTTGTGTATATATTTTCCCCTGTGACGTTATTACCAATAACACTACTCGACAAAAGTGAATTTATTGCAGTATTTCTCTTAAAAACACAAACGCTCAATTTAAATCTGGCCAAAGCTTTGTATTTTCTGAAAGTACACATCATCGTCGCGAAGTTATCTTCACGTATATCAGAAAATCAAAAAAAAAATGAGACAAGACCGCTTCTCCTAAAAACTCAAGACTTCACGAATGAAGCCTGACGTGTGCTTCGGAAGTAGTGCAAATTCGGAACATCTAATAATTTTTTTGTATATAATGCTGATAATTTAGACTCAATTTCCCAAAAATTGGAGATACGTGATAACTTCGGGACATCTACATTTGTATTGTATACCAGATTTTGATTAAAATTTTTTTTAAATATATTGAAATCAATTGTTTGGCTTGAGTTCAAATCTCCCGTTTTGTAGTGGACTTCGTAAGAATTTGGTTCTTTTGTCAATATGTAGCGTAGATAATAAAATAACTGTTTTATTTTTCTTTCGTACATAAAAACATATTGCAATGTGATCCTTAAAGCCAAATTCACTGGACAGAACTTCTCTTCCGACAAAACCAAGGCGAATTTCCATAATGTTTTTTGCATAAATATAATGTTGTAAAAAATGTTCAGCCTGTATAAATGTTTCCCTCTAATGGAAAATGCGTTTTCGCACTGCATGCCCACCAGACTTCTACTCTGTATCTTTCCGGCTTGGAAGGGATATAGTGAGTGAGTTCTTTCTCTAAACGGAAAAAGCTGTTCATCTACTTACTGCATTTCTTCATATGGTTGAAAAGTATTTTTAAAATTTATATTTAACAGATTCCAAATATCCCTTGTTGGAGCTGCTTTATCCGTTTGAGGTCTAAAGGATCTATTTTGACTGTCGTCACACCGAATAAGTCTTAATAGTAGCTGGAATATAGTACCCCGAAATATGGGTAAATTTTTTGTTTGCCAGAGCAAAGGAGCAGCTTGTGTATTATTATGTTTTGCTCCCCATATATCAAAATCGTATAAAAGCCTCCAATCCCGACATTCTTATCGAATTCCAATGTTAATTTTTTTGTTCGAAATATTTCTTCTCTATCATTTAAATTATTATCTCAATTATTATTTTTTTATTTTATATATTACTTAAAAAAACGGTTGAATATATCCATTGGACTAACATCTTTATAAGTTGCTTCACCGAAACCTCTCAATATATTGTGCGTAGCAAATTTTCTTAGAGCTGGTGAAGACTTTGACCACTCTGTTCCATTTTTTTTTTATCATTTTGTACTGCTATACAAAAAAATACAAAAGCTGGCTGGACCTGGCCAGGCCCAGATGGATAAAATATACACAATATTTTCATTAGGTCAATTTCGATGCCCACGGTGTTAAAATTTTCACTTTTTCCTAGTTTTCTTGTAAAAAAGACTATCATTGAGGAATACATAAAGTTTCGCTCAAATATATTTAATAATTATATGAAAGAAATGTCTGGACAGACTACAAAATTTATTATTCGAAAATTGTCACATTAATTTAAAACATTTTTATTTTCTAATAGATATTTAGCAGACAAACTTAAGCCTGGTTAAAGTTGATCATTAAATTTTCTTAAATTTTGATGTTAGGAGGAGATAATGTTGGCTGTCGAGTAGTGTAGTTAACATTGCTGTTGTTGTTAACACAAGCTCTCTGTTCTTGGAATATTACTGCTTGCGATGCCTTTGTTTTTGATTTCCAATTCTCTAGTAGATTAAAGCGACCAAAAATGGCTTTCTATTGTCACTAATAAATCACTTCCTGTTTTGTTTCCTTTTCTTCTCAGTTTGACTTATTTGGTTGGAGTTCTGTTGTGTTACATTTGATTGCTCGTATTGTTCGTTATATCATGAAATATTGCGTTAATTTTGAAGCATAATAGAAAGAATAATACTTAAAGCAACATACTATATCGAATAAAATTCTTAAGGGACTAAGATATCTATTTCGATAAAAAATATATGATGGAGTTGGGTAATAGTATGTTCTCTTACAATAAATGAAATTGCCAAGAAATTAGGAAATGTATTTGCATTTGAAACTCTTTGTTGTCAAAAAAGATACTTAGTTGTAAGAAACATATACTATATAAAATACAATTTCAGTTAAGAAGACATTATTTTTAATATAGATTGAGCAGAGGTCAATATAATCGAAATGAGGAGCGGCTGAATTAGCCAGATTGCCCGATGCTGCTGTTTATCTAAAGGCTTGATAAAAATTGGCAGTTATTTAGTTCACTCTGCTTATATGATTATAACGCCACCGGTCAAGACCTTGTTGAAGTGACGGAGGCATCAAGTCTCGAATGGACAGTGGACTTGTATATGCTGATTGTAAGAGTCAGATATATGTACGTTACCTGCAATTTTTATCTGCTTAAAAGGCACATAAAAATATTATCTGCACAATGAACCACATTAGACGCAGGTTCTATTTTATGTACTTTTATTCTTGGAAGAGTTTGCAGATTCAATTTAAAAGCTGTTTGAAAAAAATCAGAACAGACAAGTTTTTTATTACAACTAATATTTTAAAAATCTTGAGTAGCGGTTCTAACAAAATTTATTTAAGATAAATGGTTGTTTAAAGTTCGAAATATGAAATAGGAGAAAAAAAACATTTGTGTTGGTAAAAGATTTTCACTAATGAAATATTATCCTTTGTAATATTGTCTCATATCCAATTCTTGCTGACTAAGAATTTTACGAATTTTTGCCTAATAATAATATTTTTAGATTAACAAAAATTTTAGTGTAAAAATAATCATATTAAATGAAATATTTCACCAGTCCATCAGTTAAGAAAGGGACAATTACGGCATTCGATATAGAACGATATTTCCATACAAATTCAAAAAATTTTGTATGAGAAAATGCGTTTAATGCTTTAAAAATATTAGAAAATATGTTTTTTGTCGGTTATTAGCTTATTAATTATAACTTCGGTTTGTGTTAAAATATGTTTCTTAAAAAAATTACGTACTTATAAAGATGGTTTTAACGAAGAGTTTACTTAATGAAATTATAAATTTTGCTTTTTTGATACATGGTTGTTTCATTCTGCTACATTAAAGGAGCAATATTTATATAAAGGATTTTATTGCTGCTGTTTTTTTTAATGTTGAAATATTTTAATTAATGTTTATGCATGTATTATTTTAGTAAAAATACACTAAACATGTACTTGATCTGTTGGATCTCTTTATTGATAATAATATGGCTTACTTTATACAAAAACTATGAATTTATTTGTTGTGTTAAGTTTTCGTTAAATAAAATAGATAATTAATTTGAAAAAAGTGTTTGTTTTATTTTTCTTTTGTTTTTATGTTTTCTGATAATTATTTTGACGATATTGATGATTTTTCGCTCTAAATTTGACGAATTTTCCCCGATTTCATCTGGCAACTTTGGCCAGAAATCATTAATAACGTCTTGACCACTGCTGTTCATTCAAGCGAACACAATCAATGATAAATATTATCAAAACTGCTACTTCACTTCTTGATTTTTCATTGAAATATGTATTCTCATTTTTTGTTTGAATCACAACCGAAATTGATTTTTCCCTTCGCCACTCAGACCCTTCGTATACACAAAATAATAACTGACATATATTTATGCCACATACGAATATAATCATTAAAAACACTCCATATTTAAGTGTAAACTATCTCCTTAATTTGTTACTAAATGTATCGTATATGGATGTCTTATGTTTATTTTTTTTAAATTGTACTCCATTTCTCTCTGACACTATTTTTAATTCAAACTTTAGATTCAATTAGCTCTTGGGAATAATGCCTGCTGTTTGTCATTGGGCATCGCTAGATTGATATGTGTTTGCTTATTTAAATAAATGAACGATTTCATCGATCATTATCCATAACCACAAAACAATAGGAAATTGATTCTAAAAATAAGAACATAAAATTTGTATTTTATAGCTCATTTTAATCGCTCTTAACCCTCTTATTGAAAAAATACGTTCTTTTCACGAGGGCTGTCAGATGTCAAATGGGTGTTTAAAATAGTTTTATTAAGAAATCTATAAAATATGTTGACTTTAATTAATTTTAAAGTTCATTCATTGTCAGTTGTTGAGAGGTGCCTGTCGCAATGTAAATGAAAAAAAAGAAATATCTACTTTGTTTGGATAAATGATAGATTGCAACTTTATGTTTCAAAGAAATTTTAATAGTTCTAAATAAATACTTAATATGTTAAACATTTATTTTGGTTGATAACACCAAGTGACACAATTTTCATTTGTGTTCTTGCAGAAGCGCCACTAAATATTGAGTAATCCACAGCTAAAATCTAGTAAAATTGCGTACTTTGTTTTACATTTCCTCGTCTGTAAATTAAAGGACTATAAATTTTTTAAGAATTTTATATTTTCACATTAATATTACATAGTTCTTGTGCAAATTTGGTACCAAGGAAAAGGAAAGACTCTTGAATTTTATAAAAATATTACTTACAGTTGCGCTGAATGTCATATTAAAAATATATCCTTCCATATTCTTGAAAGTTTTCGTTAACATTTTTTTTTTTCAATTATATATTGAAGCCTTAAGTTTCCTCTTTAAGATCTCACGATATTAAAATTTTATCTCTCTTAGTTCAAAAGCTGTTCCTTTCGCGACAAAAAAATTAATTTCTATAGAAATTTTATGTTGAAAATTAATTTATAAAACAACCACCGCGTGACGTCATTTTTTCTAGCAGAGACGCCAACATATGGTCAAACTTAGTGCTTGGTTTTCCATTTTCTAATTTTTTGTCCTGTTTGATGGACTTTAATATTTTTAAGAATGCTTGTAAGTCCAAGCTAAGGGAAAAATTAATGAATGAATTAATACGAAAATATCAAAAATACACACAAAATATCAAAAATAGGGAAAGAAAATTGATAAAAAATGTATTTTAAGCAACTTTTATCACTATCCATATGCCCTAAACAAAGATGTTTCTTTCTTTAGTGGATCATCTTATTGTCAATAGCAACAAATTCATAAAATAAATTCTTTTTTAAAACAGGTACTCCACATGTACATATCTATATAAAATGCCAGTTTAAAAAGTATAATATGCAATAATATATTTTCAAAAATCCAGGGCGAAAACTCTCAATAAGTTCTTCTTATTACCATCGAAAGTGCTTTGAAAAGGGTTTGTAACCAAAACTCAACACGTGCTTTTTGTGTTCTCTCACGTTGAACATTTCTGTACTCACTTTACAATGCTTTGTCACATAACTAGTTAAAATTGATCAAATAAATCAAAAACTCAACTAGTTGACAAAAAAAAATAAATAGGAATAATACTTAAGTGTTAATCAAAGCAAAAAAGTTTGTCTTCAGTAAAAACAAAAATTAGAAAGACAAATGGTACATGAGATAAAAAACCAACGTGTAGCAATGGGTTAATTTAACATTAATTAGTGGTGGTAAAATTTGAATATTGATCGTGGTGAAGTTGTGTTTGTTTTAAATAATACCTTCCACAATATAAATAACTCGGGTATCCTTTTTCGAGTCATAATTTGTATAGATAGAAATTTGAAATCACATTCAACCGAGCCACCGAAGCATTGGCGGATGCATGAATACTGATGATGGGAGTGTTAACGGCTCCCGAAAAGCAACGCTGTTTCTGTTCGACCGTTTAAGCTGAAATTAATTAATGTTAAGTTTTCCCTTGTTCCTTTGGAATTTTGTCCCATGTCCAATTCTTAGCCAAGATAATAATCACTTTGGATTAAAAACCACTCTGTACTCACGTCTGTGCACGATCTTGCGATGGAAAGGAAAAGTTACTCAGGATCATATGCAAATCCTACTTAGCCAATGGCACTCAGAATAAATTTTAATAAATATGGAAAATCTTGCCACGACTCTCGTTAAACTTAAAAATAAAGATAATTAATGCGGATTTAGTTCTTTCTGCTATTTTGATATTACAGTCGCCTAAAACCATGTCAATGATAATGTAGAACGGTTGCTTAGTACACGGATGTGTAAATATGCAAACTACAGAGTAACTAAACGAGTTGTTCAACTCTTAACTACCACTATAATCCGTATGTATTTCAAATGTTTTAACTTTAGAGATTTTAGTTTGTCTGCTGTTGCATTGAAGCAGAGATCTCCAAACTTTTATACTTGTAGACCACTTGTCATAATTTTGGGTTTTGAGAAGACACTTTCATCCAAAATTAAAATAATGAAAAATTTAGCCGATGGTTTCTCTACTGTAAAGGCCGAGGCACATAGATTTTTTAAACTGACATTACAGTAACGACGGAGGAGGTTGACACAATGAATACTTTGTTGACGGACATTAAATTAGCTTCATTTGATTAAATTTCACATTTTCAATAGAATTAGAGGATATTCTGTGTTTTTTTTTTTAATTTTCATTTTTATATAATTTATTTTTGTCACCACACAACACAAAAGGCTTTATAAAAACAAAGCAAAAATAATATATTTTTCAAAGTACTCAACGTACGTTAAAAGTTGCCCAACTTTAGTACTTTGCGTTGACGGAGACGTACTGAATGTGACGAAGTTCATAAGAAAACCTGTATTTCAACTTAGTTGTCAGTTGAAAAAGCAAAGTATAACGTACGACGGATTCTATGTGCCCCGGCCTTTAAGAGTAGCCCAACTTTATTACTTTGTGTTAACAGAGACTTACGGAATGAAACAAAGCTCATAAGAAAACCTGTACTTCAACTTTGTTGTCAGTTGAAAAAAGTGACGTATAACCACAAAGCATACAGAGGTGACAGAAAGGGAGAACTATATATACGCTATTTGAGACTCACTCTATACGCACAATTAACGAAAGAGAAATGAAAAAATTATTTGTATTCTCTTTGGTTTTATTTTTCGCAATACGTTTGTATTAAATACGATAAAAGACCAACACATATTCGCACTTTACATTTGTAAATGACTTCTTACTAAAGTAAAAATTAAAAAATCTTAGCTTTCTTGAATTTTTCGTGTACTTTTATTTTTTTTTGTTTCCATTCCTTTATTCGTATCATTTTGTACTTTATAGTTGTCTCTTTCTTCACCAACCAGCAATTTAGCTGATTTGGACCATTTGCAACTGCCATTTTTACATATCTGTAAGACGGATTAAATGTGCCTTGGCCTTGAGAGCTTAAGACGACTCATGCCAGGCCAAATTGGTGCTGATTCCGTTTAACAGTCGAAACAAATTTTATAACTATTCAACTGTTTTACGTGTTTGTTTATTAGAAAGTTATTAAATCAGGATTGAGTTAGGCCATGGCCACGCAATGAGCGGAAAAAATTAAAACATATGAAATACTACTGAAGTGGCCCACGCAACGAGCGGCATTTCTGAACGGCTAAGCGGCCCCGATCAGGAATAAAACATGTTATAATTTTTAGTTGTTTTCTGAGCGGCAAATAATAAACATGGCAAAAGTGAATGTGTAGCTTATAATTTTATCTGTACAAAGCCGCCCACTATAATGGCAAGACAGATTATAATAAATTAAAATTAAATAAATTAAAAATAAGACCGACAATTTATGAAGAGAAGTTTTTGAAATTTGTGGTTGCAGAGGCATTATTACCAAAATCTGTATATAAATGGTTAAATTCTCCGTAATGTCGCCTTGCTTGATTTATAGGATGAACACCAAATCTTCCTTTTTTTTTCTTTTTAAACGCATTAAATTCATATAAATATGAATACGATTTTCGCATAATAACATTAAACAAACATCTCTTGACAATGGCATTTTAACGACTAACAGCTAAGAAATGACGCTCAGCAATAAGCCACTTGCCGCTCAAAGTTGCTGCTCATTGCATGGCATCGTCCTTAGAGGCTTGACTCAAATTGTTAATTTTAAAACAAAAACACAAAAAGTATACAAATCTAAATATACTGAGACAAATGTTCGAGTTAGGCAAAAGAAAGAAGAAGGGTTAAAAATATCATTTTCAGAGATGGGAATTATGACCTAACCGAGTTTTTTAATGTTATAAAAATGATTGGCTTCGTTATGATGATTTAATAAAGAATAATTAAAAATTATAATAAAAAATTTTTTATTCATTTTATGTAGAAAATGCTGATGTTATTTTATTGGGCAAATTATTTTTAGGAAGAATCTAAAGCTAATTTGTTTGCAAACCATTTCTGTCGTATATTCTTTGCGCTCAGTGACCTCTCGTTAAAACTAGGTAAACTCAAAACAAAAATGTTTCATTATCAGACGACTAATAGGTAAACTGATTTCTTATGTAATTCATAGATAATATTATATGTGACTTTTTTGTATGAACGCTGTCTGGCGTATAATAAATAAAAATTTGGGAATCATGGAATTGAATGTTAGATGTTTTGAATAAGAACAGCACCCTTAAAAAAAATAAAATAAAAACATTAGAAAATTATTTTTGCTACGTGTTTTCACATTGATTCCCCCAAGGGACGCATTCACGTTCAACACACACTTACGAAGTTTAATAAATATCAAGAATGCATGAGTACGCAGCAACAGCAATCGCAGCAGCATCAGCATCAGCATCAATATTATATAGCCAACAATCATATTGCGTCATTAAAACTATTCCATCACTTTATTTAGGATTTGATGAAAGTTTAGCGTTTTGTATTTGTTCTTCAGATGTTGGCTTAGATTCCATGAAAAGTTGTATTATTTTTCTATAAAGAGGAGAGATTTTGATTTGATTTGTTATAGAGTGTGAATAATCGGATTTTCGTTTTTTTTCAAGTTATTTGCTTATTTGCTATTAATTACCCTTATGGAATATATGTTGATGTTGCTGCTGTTGTTGCAATCATGTTTTGTTTACAAATAACTTGCAATAATGTCTATTTCCAATAGTTTAGTTTTTGGTTACAGTTCATTAAATTTCTCAAGACAAACAATCGAAGTAATTATTGGTTTATTATTAACCATAGACAGAACTTTTGTTTTAATTGTTTAATTTTTTGAATTTTCTTAATAGCAGAAATAAGTTGGAACTCATTGCTACAAGTCAGGGAAAAAAGCACGGGTCCAGCTATTTATATTGTGAGCTTTTGAGGGGATAGATTGGAATTGTATATGAAATGAAACACTTTTAAATCAGCACAATTTATAGATTATTTGGTATTGGCTGCCAACTGCCTCCGGGTAGGTAATATTGTATCGCTAAGTCGTAGGGAATTATTGGATGCCCGTTGTCACCTACTTACCGGTATGCCTTATCACCTTAGCTCCATCCAGATTGTAATCTTTGGGCAATATTCTCAAAGGATACACGATAAAGAACCGGAAGAAGTATGCTGCTTGAGAAATTCAGTAAAGGGCCAACTACTAACTTGTCCTAAGTGAAAAGCCATTGCAGAGATTTTGGCTTTTGCGAAAGACCCCATTTCGCTTTGGTGTTTCTAGGAATACAGGACATAATAATAAAAATATTATATATATTTTTTTTTAATTTATTAATCGAGATTGCCTTGAAATAAACAAAATTTTTTAATATATAAAATTTAATAGTTTTGGCTTCCTTTGGATCTACACTTTATTGTAATTGCTCATACATATTGATCGAAAAATTCAAACGCGAGGCAGTGGTGAGAGGCAGAAGCTTATGTACCCAACAAAAAGCAACAATACAATATTGCAGCCGACTTTAATGATTATGCATGGCAAAAAACCTACGAGGAAAGTCTGATAGATCGTAGAATATCTTATGGGTCGAAGGATATCTGACAACTCTTTGTGTATTTTGTTTGGGGTAACACTCAGGCAATTTGTATCCCAGCAGTCCGCAACTTGTTATAAATTGAAATACATTCGATTGTATATTATTATGTCAATAGGAACATTTAAAATAAAATAATGAAGCGTATACAGCTTGCATCCGATTCGGATTAGTGTTTTCCTATCAAATTGTAAAATTAGATGTACACTAGAAGAAAAGAATAAAACAAGGAATAAAATAAGATTTAGCCTTCGCACTAGCATCTGATTTGGATGGCTTCGTATTGTATCATATTATTATTTTAGTTTCAATTATGAATTTCGTTTCTTTTTGCTGTCTTCTTTCCAATTGGTCCTTTTTAATTCAAGGCCTTGTTGATCTGCCTTGTTTTTATTCTTCTAAGGTAAAATGTCAAAATTTAAATTAAAAAATTAGAAATTGTTTCAAAATTCATAAAAGCCACGCACTTCCGCAACTAAACTAATTAATGACATTATTTTACCAATTAATAATAATAATAAAACCATCTAAAGGATAATGCATTTGGATTTCTTGTTTATTTAAATATTTGATAGTTCAAACCTATCCTATGATCGATCCGAATTCGACCCATCTAATATTAATATAATGTCTTCTACTGAACACTAATTGCATCCAGGTACATCTCAATTCGTCGGGTGGGACTTACATTGTCATTGGTCTTAGAGCGAAGATGTATGTGAAAGAAATGCCACCGGGATGCCTACCAACCAGTAGGTGTGTTACCTTCTTTGGGAAAGGGATATTGAGAGAGGACAGAATGTGAAAGTAAGAAATCTTAATGTTTACAATTCTGATATTGCGCGTTGTGTCAGTGTTGCAGTGATGTCAAGTGGGCGCATTAAATGTATTTTTCGGCTGAGTAGCCATTTTATAAATTATTTTACTTCGCCGGCGATTTTGCTACAATACCGACGAAGCAGGGCGCTGTGATGTCCGCAAGCATACACCAGTATCAATTGCTGCCAATACTGTTCAGTGACCAGTGCTATGCCTTCGTCACTTAAACATACCAATAAAAAAAACGATTTTAATGTTTTAATCTTGTGCTGAGAATTTTCCGTGTAATATTCATGCTCGTTTTTAAAGTCCTTTAAAATTATTTTTGAGATTTTATGTTTAAATTTTTTTTGCACTTTTGCATTTGTATCTGTATTAAACAGCTTATCCTTTTTCAAAGCTGCTCCTGTCCAATCATATTGCTTCATTCATTAGACGAGAAAAAATGCCAAATTCATAAAGGACTCATGCCGAGCAGACGTTCGTTCACACGTTGCATTGTTACACTTTTCCTGTGAAAATTTTCATTTGCTTTCTTGTAACTTTTGAACAGGTCAGACGATTAGTGTTTGGAAATGTTTGCATTTGCTTTCCTGCCTTAAATATCGATTTGCTTTAACAGGTCAACTAGAAAAATTATACAAGATTATTGGGAAACGACAGAAAAGTTCAACGCTCGTATATTGTTAAATCGAATGAGATTACCTTGAGCAAATCAATGCAACAGAAAATGGTACTCGTATTAGATACAAATTTTATTTTAAACTCTAATGTGGGTTTCATGTCGCAGGTTTAATGTGTTTTAAAAGGGAAATTTTTATCCTTTAAAAGAACAAGTTGACTGAGGCAGCAATATATTTTTTTGTGCACTATACGCATACCAGCTGGTGAACTGCTATGCATAATATTTGCGCTATTTGTTGTTGTCTGTTCAGTAGGCCGCTTAAAATCCGAAAGATAAATAATATTTATATAAGTATTTTAAAATCTTTTACAACCAAAATATTCAATGTATTTTTATTAAAGTTTTAAATAATGACATGCAATATTTTTCAGGAAATTTAATCAATTAATACTAAAAAATAACTCAATTATTCTGTAGACTATTTATTTATTAATGCGTAGCAAAAATTTATTTATTGCATTTTTTTTAAATAAATTTAAATAAATTTAACTACAATTCCAGTATACATATCTATATTAAGCTATAACATTATTACAATGAAATTATTTGCCGATTTGGGCAAATTAAATAAAAGAACTAACAAATAATATTAATATAATAATTAATAATATTTTGCGGTTGCTGCTTTTAGATATTGTTTAATGTTTTGTATGTATTTTTTCTTCGAAAATATTACCCTAAACAATTCAGTTAAAAAAAAATTAGTATTTAGAGTTTGGAAATTATTTTTGCTTGCTTACGAAGTGTCACTAAAATAACTTCCAAGGAAACACATAGAGGAACTTCTTCAATTGCAGCATTTAATTGTTAATATATAGATGTGGGAAATAAAATGTTACTCAAGGAAAAATAATTTTATAATCGACTACATATTTTCCGAAAACATACAGCCCAATTATATATATTCGTAAGGAATTTCTTTCATGAGGAAAGGGGTTTCTCGAGAAAAAATTTCTTCAATTAATTCAAACTCTCTTTATTTTGTGAGAGATTTTTTTTAGAGAACACCCAAACTTAAGTAAAATGAGGGAATTTTTATTCACAATAGAAGAAATGGAAAACGAAAAAATTTCATGTTTATAATTGGGCTGATAGTTTATCAGATTTTGATGCATAAGATAAAAAAGCTCAAAATGTTTAAAACAGCATCCAGAAATTTTAAGAATAACGAAAAGAATATTTAAAAAAAATATCATGTTTTTACAAAAAGCTAAAATAATATCACAACGTACTCAAAATTTGTTAGGTAAAAAATTATTTGTTTTAATCAAAAACAAAGTTTCACGCAAAAACTTTTGGCGATGACTTTGTAAATTTTATTTATTAACTAAAATTAAAAATAAATAACAAAATCAATAATCACCTAAAATTAAATAAAAAAAGAATTAGTTCACAATTTCCGTACCGTAATAACAAAATTATTTAATTCTGTGAGTATTTTAATTTTAAAATATAATTTAAGCATTAAACTTACGTTTAAATTAACAAAACAACAAAAAAACAAGAGTAAATAAATAAAAACATTATGAAAAATATGTTTATTAAAAAAAGAAATGTTAAGCAAAACAAATAAAACTTCAAATATTAAAGCAAACTAATCTGAACAATGTATGTTTAATTTAACAGAACAATAAATATTTCCAACCAATGCAATGCCTTGCAAGGGCGACAACAACAAACACATCTTGCTCTTCAACCTAAATCGGGCAACAAAATAACATGAAAAAAATAATAAAAATGTTCAATAAAAAATATATTTGCACCTCTGTGCATACACACTCACTCACTCAGGCACCCGCTTAAGCATACTTGAACTTTTGCTGAACACATTTTTCCCCAACATTTCCTTTTAAATAAATACAAACACTTACATTTCCACCACCGACACGCACAGTGGGACACTTAGGAAAGCCTAGCGTATACAAAAAATTATATGCATTCATTTACTCATTAGATGAGAAGATTTATATTCAATTCGGTTTAATTTTACTATAAGTAAAATAACTGAAAAAAGCAGCAATTAAAATGTGAACAACTACAATTTCGGAATGCATAAATATTACACGTATGTAAATATGAAAAGGAGAACAACAGCAGAAATATCCAAATACACGACTGAGAATGAGTAACAAAAATGCTTAATGTCCGACTAAACGTTCAGGCTCGGCCAAAAGCTATGTTCGGCATTTGGTATAATTATCTACAAGCAATTACGGACACCTAATTCATATAGAATTCATTTGACAAAAATCACTATGAATATTATTATTTTAAGATAAAACCATATTTTCCGGTTGCTTTCAACATTAGTTTTTATTTATTTTTTTCTAAGAAAAATAGCACACAGGCGATCAAAGTATCAACCCAGTAGGTGGAGAAAATCACGATGTTCATGAGTTGTCTGAAACTGGGCTCCAGCCCACGATCTTAATCATTATTTTTTTTGTTATCATTGCGCTAAGCCCTTCAGCAACCGCAACAACATTACAGCTTGTATTGTACTCGTATAAAGACAACACCCATAACACATTATATATGATCGGCCTGATGTTACTTCTAAGAAACTCTTAATCTAAGAAAATTTGTCCAAGAAACCATGTATCTAAAATCGAAATCCAGCTTCCGGTTTTTAACGAGAATTTTTTTTCGTATTTTATATATATTTTTTTAAACATGCTATAAGAAAATTTGAAAAATTTTGTTTTCTTAAAAATAAGTTAGATATATATTTACAAAATTGTTATATTTAAATTGAGCTTTATACGGTGTTCAGACTTGCAACTTTATTGAGATTATCGCAATACATACCACATTATTGTGCTCAATATTTCATACAAAATATTAATTTTGTCATTGTTCAATAAGTATAAAATTTTTATGAATATTGAGTAAAACTTAAAATGCAACACTGTTCAAAAATGTGTTTTTTTGGCAAATAGAAAAAAACAAAGCAATCAAAAATGTCGGGTCAATTTAGAGGTTAGTATTAAATTTATAATTTATAAAAAAAAATAACTATAGTATAAAAAATAAACAATTTCTTTTTATAAAATATTTGTAAAAATAAAGAAAAAGAGAATGGACTGGAGTGCGGCAAAGCAAAATGGATGGCCTTCGTCGTTTACCCATATCTTCTTGATTTAAGAATTTATTTTTGGACAAATTCATTATTTTATTAAGAGAATACTTTTTATTTGAAACAATTTATTCATCAGACTAGCAGAACTGATCAGTACTGATTTGGAGGTCGCTCCACCATCTCATCAGCGTTCTTTTTTGAGATGGTGAAGAGACCTCGAAATCAGTACTGATCCGTTCTGCTAGTCTGATGAATAAATTGTTTCAAATAAAAAGTACTCTCTTAATAAAATGAATTTATTCAAAAATAATTTCTTAAATTAAGAAGATATGGGTAAACTCAGATTTGAACTCAAGCCATAAAAATTTCATTTCAACATATACCTTAAAACAGTTCAACAATTTTGTATAAATATTAATTACTAAATAAATATTAAAATTAGTTATGATCTATTTACTAAATAAATATTAAAATTAATTATGTATGTATTTACTAAATAATAAATTAAAGTAGTTTGTTATCGCACGCAAATCATTTGTTTTTCATTCAGCATTCCGTTTAGCTCATTGGATCACTTCCGTCTTCTGTATGACAATCACATATTCAATTCATTAATTTTTCACCAGAAACAGAACCACTTAAAATTCAGTACATCGATGATTTTGCTACTGATTGGTATGTTTCGTTTTTGCTGGTTTGCAACTGGAGGACATCAAATTCTTACGTACAGCTCTTGCGCCTGCGTAGCTTATTTAGCGAGTTAAATAAATTAGCTAGACTAATTAGCCGGTGGTTTAGCTTAGCTAACCTCCAGCTAATTTAGCCCGTCAAAGCATTGGCTAATTAGATGAGCTAACTTATTTAAATTCGGTTAAATTAGTTTCAATATTTTTATTGCCATATCGTATGGAAATGAACTACAATCATCATTGAGTACCGCTCACTTACGTTTGTGAGAACATAACTTCTTCGAAAGAATATATTTAAGATTACAAAGTTTTTCAGAAGTAGTCATTATATCTGATTTTATGTTAAAACTTAATTTTCTTTTGATTTTTCTTAAAGTGATACTCGTATTAAAGCACAAAAAGTACAAGGCTGCCGAAATAAAAGGTTTTTATGTGTGTTGATTTGGTTTTTATTAAATAAATAAATCAAAAAAGTTAAAAGTGTTTCTATTCAATAAACAAAAGTTTCGTTCGGAGTTCAGTTTAGGGTTTGGTCTGAAATATCTACCAAAGCTAGAATTAAAATGATTGTCTCTCGTATTATATTTTTTATAAATTTTTCGATGGAAAAGATGTTGCTTGCAACTAAAAGTTAATATTCGTTAATGCAGTAATTGACAACTTGGCCTTGTTCATTGAAAAATTGTGTAATGTCCAGTTCTTTCCGAATAAAATATTATGAACTTTAGCCTAAGAATAATTACTTTGAATTATACATATTATTATTATTATTATTATTTTTATCTGTTTCGCAATTAAAATATTTATATAAAACCATTTAATTGGAGTTTGTTTACATTTTCGCTTTATGCCCACTGTGCCCTGGAATGTATGCTAAATGTTTGCTCCTGTACAATAGCCGTATCTACCACTACTACTACTACTACTACTAAAACTAGCACCACTAAACAATGTTTGAAAGTGAAAACAAAAGGAGCAGAAAAATGCAACAACTCGAACACAAAAACAACAGAACAGAACAGCAAGAATTAAATAAAAAACAACTGCAAGAACAACAAATACAACGAAATAAAACGAACTACAAATAAACTTAAACTTAAGTTGTACATAGAAAAAATAGGAGCAAGGATAAACATAAATCGTTATAAACAAAACACAATCACAGCATGCAACAACGGCAGCAACTCAATGGCAACAGCAGTAATAACAACAACAACAACAGCAACAACTGTACAAAATCAACGACAACATCAACAAGAGGCCTTTGTTGGTCTCTATTTCGTTCAAATTTTGTTTTCTTTTTAATTTTGTTTTGGTTGTTAATATGTTGTTGTAGTTTTTGTACCTGTTTATCAACTCCTCGTGTTCACTGTCTCTCACTCATGCACCTTCTTGAATACTTGGCTGTATAGCAGCAGTATATGAATTTGAAACCCCAACTATTGTTGAGTAGGTTTACAGCAACATAAAGACTCAAAAAAAGAAGGAAAGGCAGTCAGGGATATAAAAATGCTTGTTGTGCTTTTTGCAATTGCTAACAAATTCTGTCGCTAACAACAACTACAAATGAAATATAAATAAGAAATGTTTAGGTCTAGGTTATCAAGTGCATTTCATGACGAGTGCTGGCGGTGTTTATTTTCACTTGCATTTATTTATTTGAACATTGCCTTTTATTTCATGTTTGAGCTGCCGCTGCTACTGCTGAGGTTGCTCTTATGGTTTTTTATAGCTTCTGATAATGGCAATTATTAAGTTTTCCTTCTTTTTTAATAACACTTGCAGTAAGCAAGTCGAAGAAAAATTTTGATTTTGTTTAATAAGTATAAACAGATGCTTCCGAGGAAGTCAAGGAAATACAGATTTTTGGATCCGGAAGTACCTAGTGCAAATTTAGATCATTTCTAATTATGTATGTTTAAGTGAGATGGGACTGTGATTGTAAGAATCGGTTTTTTGTGAATTCTATGCACTGATGTCACAGAAATCTTCGGAATGTTTATTAGGTAATAATTTTTTGACATTCGATAATTGCATACTCATCTGGAAATATGCATATGCATTTGATAATTGCATATTCATCTGGAAATATGCATATGCATATAAAATAGCTTGAATTCGCTACATGTATTTTCTTAAAAGAACTTAAGAACGAAACAATATTTTCGTGTAAATTAAAACAAATAAAAATAATTTTTTATAGCAAGATAATTCATAATATTTTTTGGAAAAATATCAAATTCTTATTAGAATTGTAAGTATTTGCAACAGCTATTAAGCGAATTAAAAAGTTTTGTAAAAGTAAAATAAATTCTTACATTTTTTAATGGTAGTTATCTGCGTAACTTCTTCAGATGTCAAAAATACACTTGTGGATTGATTCTTTTCAAACAATGAAAATGAATTTTCTTCAGAATATCTTTTAATCTATTTTACTGGGTAATAATAAAAGTCAAAGATGTGTTTGCAGAAATTCAGGAAGATCTTTTAAAAAGCACTATGACACGTTTTTATGTAAAGGCTGATATTTTGCGCTAAAAATGTATATGACTATTTTGACGCCTACCTTAATGCTTTAAAGGATGAATGTCAAAAGAGGACAAACATTAATTGTCAATATGTGCATATTCAAACCATTATTTTATTCCAAATTATAAGTTTTTTCATATGTTTATTATTTTTGTGTGGTAATTGGTTGGCATTTCTTATAAGTTTTTTAAACTTTATTATATTTATTTACAAAAATTTGTCAATCGGCTAATGTAGAATACTTAAAGGCGGGTATTCTGGAACACTATTTTGATTTTATTTTCAATAAGAGAAAATACTGAGTCATACCAATAAAAGATTAATTAGATAATTGAAATTAATGGAATTAGTAAAAATCAAATGGAAACTAACTACATCAGTCGAAAAACCATGTTCATCACACCGCATTTCATAGAATACCATGGGTTAGGAGGGGTAGAACCAAGGCTTGGTCTTACATTTTGAGTTAATTGCAATAAAAAATACCACATTCTTTAACAAATTTAAATTATTTTCTTATTTATATTTTGATTCTGGTACCATGGCATATTATTTCACATTACCCATCTAGGGGTTTCCACATTACCCTCCAATTTCTAAAATGGCTATTTTTGGTATGTCTCGGATTTTTTATGTATACAATTTTTTAATATTAAAATAATATGATTGCTGCAATACACGAAGCTAGGCAATAGATTAACTGTTATATTGCTAATATATTTTTGAAGAGCGTCAAATCAGAAATAGAAGTTCCACAATATCCGAAGTTACTATATTAGCATTTAATTTTTAATATCTATACAAATACCCTTATGGCGTTTTCTTTTCTAAAAAGAAGTGCACTATTTTTTTTTAAAAATTTGCAATATGATGTTTTTTTAGAAGAAGTGATATTACTAGAAGTTATTGTATCATCACTTACGAGGCAAAATTTTTGGATAGCAAATAGAAATTTTTGCGATAAAAAGTAAAACAAAATTTTATATTATTATTTCAAAAGAAAACGGCATTAATCAAACATTTTGATTAATCAACTTGCTGTCTAATCAATTTATTGACTAATCAAAAGATCTGATTAATCAAAACACTCTACAACCTCTATAATCGGGACAATTGCTTGTCTGGACTATTCAGTATTCCGGCGCGTTGAAAGGTTTCGTAAAGTTTAGAAATTTAGTGTCTTTATTTATGACATAAGATTGTTTTTTTGATTTCTTCCCGGTAATTGTACATTATTTTACGGCTAAAGGGAACATACTATTGCGTACAAGTGCTTCTAACAATCACATGCTTTCATAGTATCTAGATTACTGCGCTTGTTAGAAAATATTTTAAAATACAGATTTGAATTTCCCGCAAGCACATCTGGATCTCATAAGCTGCATCTAGTTGCATTAGGGAAATCTAAAAAACTAGGCACTTTTAAAAACTTAAATTTCTTCTTTCATGTAAATCCACCCAACAAAAGATGTACGTTGAGTTTCAGCTTTTGATGACTGTGTTGACAAAGGTTAACAAAAGTCTGAAAGCTCTTTTCATTTTCGAAAAAAAAACTGGGACTCCAATCTAATAAGTTGTTTTTTTGTCTCTGAATACAAATATAATAATGTTAATATTTCAAAAGATTTTAAAATAGTTTTGTCAAATTCGCTTCTAAATTATTGAGATATGAAAGCATTTTTAAACCTCTAACTGCCACGTCAGTAAAAAAACCGCAATACTTAACGAGACAAAACAGCGACAATGAAAATTATTAAAATGTTCGCTGCCACCACAACGATTTCTTGTAGTTGCACTCATCCTATGGTAATATTTTCTTAGCGCATTTTTAGATACCTTGGAAAATCAGAAATGTTCAGTTCCAGCTTCAACATTTTTCTTGATTTGTCTATAATGAACGTCAGACTCTTAAATGCATTAAAATATGTTCAAGGCAATTTTTGAATAGCTTTCTGTTAGGTCAAAGTGTCTGACAAAACAATGTTGTAGTTTATATTTCTCAGATATTTTTGACTAACAAAGAGCTATTCAAAAAAGGCTTAAAAATTTCGTGGCAATGGGAGTGTTAAGAATAATAATATTATCTTTTCTTTTTAGATAAATTTTGTGATGATAAAAAAAAACTTAGCAAAATTTCTAAATGATAAATGAAATTTTCATTATTCAAATTCGAAAATACTATAAAAGGAAACCTTAGCTAATTAATAATGATTTTGAATAATCCAAATCAAAATCAATTCATCCTACGTTTCGTTGGAAATGCCCAACTTCCTCAGGGATGTTTTTTATTCAATATTTAATCTTCATTTTAATTTATAATTAAATTTACTTATATTTTTCACACTATAAAAATAAAATACAAAAAAACAAACAAAAACAAAGTCAAATTAAAAATTATTTTAAAACCAAACTTTCTTACAATTATTATCACAGAAAATCGGTAAGAGGTTTTTGGTGTTAAGTGTTTTTTATCGCTTGAGGATCTTTTACTTGCTGTACATGGGTGATCTCTGAGAATACTTTTGTTATACTGCAGCATATTCATATGCACGTATACCCCAAGTTAATAGGTCAGCAATATAGTTTATTTTAAATAAGACAAATTTAAAAATATAGAAATCTCGCTCTGCCCGGTGAAATGAATTAAATCCGATATTATTCACCCTCTACAACTGCACACATAAATTAAATCGATAAAATTTCCATAGTTGTAAACTAAATACACATACATACATACGTACGAACGTACATATGTATGTGTAACCATAAACTAATTACACACTCGTACTTATTTCGTATTAAATTTGAATAGTTTTCCAGGCACTTTAACCCTCCATTACTATGATACACTTTATTTATCACTTTTCATTTGCAATAGATTTTGATATGATTTATGATTTATTTTAATTTCTGACAATTTATGCCATGATAAAAATTCACTAAAATCAAGACCTAAATTAAACATGAACTTAAATTATTTTCATATTTTGTATCGGCATTAGCTCGTATCAATGCACTGAAATCATATAAAACAATTTAAATGTTTTAGATGCATAAATTGCAATGTAGATGTGGGAAAATCTTTTTGTTTAAATAATAACACTAATTGTTACTAACCAACTGAACTTTTAGGAGAAAAAAAGTACTTGACATACACACACACACGCACACACACACACATTTATTTGCAGTAGCAAAACAGTAATGTACATAAATATGTATACATACATACAATAATTGAAATATTTGGCCAATTTCAATTACGTACAATAAATGTTGGCATCATTCAAAAAACAACGACAATAATATCAACAAAAACACCAGCAACAGCAGCATTTTTATACAAATAGAAAAGTAGAATTGACCATAAATTTTTGGCCTATAAATTTTGAGTGTGTAGATGTGTGTACAAATAATATTTAACAGCATTTGTTGATATATTGGGTGTGTCTATTTTAGAGACGTAGAGTTCTTGTTTTAAATGAGTTAAGCAATACTGTTTTGAATATCCATAAAATTTCCATTATTCAATGTTTGATTATATTTTCAAGCGGTCTTCAAGTCTTGCAGTGTTTCAAAACTAATCGTTCGTCAAGTGTTGTTTTGAAGAAAGTAATTGTATAATGATCCTCAGCAAAGACGATTGTTTCGCCATAAGCTTGTTTGTAAAGGAGAGTTTTGCTGTTATAGCTCACAAAGCCTGCTTACTTAGTCTGCGTTTAGACGACTCATGTCTTACTGACATGATTCTTAATTTTTCTTCTTTGAACTTTCGTTGTTATTCACACAAATCATGTCATGTTGTCGAAATTTGCTCGCAAATTCCATCAGGCTTGAAATTACGAATGAGAAAACGAAACGTAATGACAGTATATGCATCCGAGTACTCGTTTCTTTTCCTTTAGTCTCTCTCACCAATAAAGTAGCAATCTTGTCAGTAAGACAAGACTCATCTAAAGGTAGACTTATGGTATAACATTTGTTCGCGATGTCTCACTTAGGACCGCTTCTTGTTAAACGCTTATTTCAGCACGGCGAGTATATAGTTTTATCATTTTATGTTCGTTACTCATCGTATAATTGATATTTTCTAATCTCTGCTTTACTGCTGTGCTTTATTATATGTAAGCGGATGTGTAAAAATGAGTTTTTTCATGAACTAAAAAGAAAAATATATACAAGGTAAACATTTTTTGCCATACAGTTTATTCAGCCAACTTGTATATCATTACTATGAAGTGCATTTTTATACTGGAAGGCGTATGTACCTCTGTAAAAAATCAGTTATGTTTTGCCGGATTTGTGTGTCTTGTCGTCGTCCTGAAGTTATCTTGACGTACAATATCACAAAATAAAATAAAAATAAGATCGCTTCTGCCAAAAACTCAAGACCTGACGACTGAAACCTGACGCGTGTGAAACTAATCTAAGATCGAGAACTTGTGCTCCGGAAGTACTGTAAATTCGGATCATTTCATAATTTTTTTTATATATAATGTCAAAACTTTAGAGTGAATTTCCCATAGAAACATTTTTTGTAAATACGTGAAGACAACTTCGGGACGACGATGTAGTGCCGTCCTACTGAAATCGCATTAGTAATCATACCGCTGAATAATAAGAAATAAAGCAATTTTCCAGTTCCTGATTCCGGGGAAATTATGTCGTAAATGCCGGGAATTACAATTTACAGTCAATTTCTACAACACATTTATACAAGTGAAAAAATAATACAAATAAAAATGATATCATAAATTTTAGGTCTATGAACTTTGTCATAAATAAATTGCAAGTGTAATTTAAACTTTATTAACAATTTATTCAGTAATTGTTAAAAGTTTGACCCAAAGTGATCGAAAACGAACAGGTTTTTTTTAATTTCTTGAAATTTGGTATTAATTGATTATTATGTTCGATGTTTTGAAATATCACTTTGTTGTATGCATTTATGGTATCAATTAAAATATACACTACAAATTCAAATTGATATTGATAAATATCTATTTTGGAACGAAACCGATTAATAAGGTGATTTTGAGCAAATTTGCTATAACTTTCGTTGTCAAATATCATATCCAAAAATATTCTCTTCATTTTATAAATGGCGTTTGACGCCGATAGCCAGGACTTGATTTCAAGAGCTCATTCAACTGCCTTGGTTCTGAATTATGTGATTTTGTTTGATGTTGTTTTTATATTAAACATATCAATTTTGATCCACTTGTTATTTAATTTTTTGTTTTATTTTCAGACCAAAAAAATATAATAAATATGCTTTTACAAATGGTATTCCCGGGTACTAATGAACGAAACCAGTCTGATATGAAAACTAGACGTGAACTTGGAAACTCCGGTTTTGATCATCATGATTTTTGAAGACGTGTGGTTTAATAATTTTACCAGCTCATAAAACTCAACAAACAGTGAAATTTTGTGGATTACCATTTCTTCACATCGCCACTTGTCAAAAGTATACTTCAATAATGTATTTATGTTTGTACTCATACTTGATGAGTGGATCAAAAGTTGATGTCAAAAAAATAATTAATTTTCAAGCTTTGTTCCCACGTGAGTATATTTTGTGTGGAATTTTCAAGCCAAAAATGAATGAGAAATGTAAAATCAGCAATCGATTTTGTAAACGCCACAAAAGAATACTGCCGCCAATATAAAGTTCTCTGGTTCAGAAAAACGCACCCTTTAAAAGGCGTTGTGTATGTTCGAGTATGCAGACTCATCAGTCATAGATCATTGAACATTAAATTGAAATGCAGGCAAAATAAATTTATGTCCATAATCAAAAGTTTAGGCAAAATACTGTTTAACATTTGTTGCTAACAAAATCTATAATAATTTTTAAAAAATATTTTCATATAAATTACAAGAATCACAAAAAAAAATAATTCAGTTTTACTTCAGGGAACGCTTTTTTAAGTTTTTTTTTGTATAACCTTTAACGAATTTTCGCAAAGTCTTAAACACCGAATGTTTATATAAAAACTCACATAAAATATTAATTAATGTAAAAACATTTTAAGTTATGGAACTTTTTGAAAAAACACAAGAATCCAATCCTTTGCTTCCCCCAAACAAAAGTTAAAATACTTGAAAAATATGTTTGAAAAATTTAACTTTTCATGTCTTTGAAAGTTTTCATTTAAATAATTCATACTGATTATATAATTAAGGCATTTTTCGATCTGTGAATCGTTTTATAAAACTTGTAATGATCATTTATTTTTAAAAACTTCTTAATAGGCAAACACGATTTTTTTAGACTCCTTTTACGGGTTTTTACATAGAAGTACACAATCTTAATTTCATTTCAATCGGTTAGATATTTAGGGAGCTATAAGCGTTTAAAGTTGCTACTAACCCATTCACATTTATTACACATGCATGTATCAGCTTTAAAGTGTGCATGTGTGTTTGTTGCATAGAAATGAGACAGAGTTTTAAGTTGTTTATTTAGAATGCTTTTTGTGTTTGTATTTTATCGTATGTATTTGTGTAAATGTTCAATATAACGTTCTAGAATGCGGTCGATTGAGTCGGCCGCTGGATACACTAGTATGTATTATTTTATAAACTACTTACTGACTAACTTACGTTATTATTATTATTAACATGTTTTATTCACGAATCTTATAAGCTAAATTAGGTACAATGTTATGAGATTTTACTTACGTACTACAACAATTAAATCTTATAATTGAATAAGGAAACTATTAATAATACCGTCTTGAGGAAAATTTGTCACAAAAACCTTTTACAAACTCTGAAATTATTATAATGAAATTTGGTAAGACAATCGCTAGCAGATTCTTTTTAACAAAAGATTCTCAGCGATTGTTTATTAAATTTCTTATTGTTTCAAAATTAGACAATCTGTATTTTTCATTAAATGACAGCGTTAAATCATTGGCGAAAGCGTTTATTTTTTTTTATTTAAATCTATGGTGTAGACTAACTTACGCGTTCCATATCTCTTCTAACTTTCGGTTTAGAGATTTTGGCAAGTGTAATTCCATTTTCATTTATCTTGATCTGTTGTTCTTCCGTGTCTGTTGTAAATGCCAGCTGCTGTTAAGGCATTTTCTACGATATCATCCATGTACTGGAGTTCATCTTGTTCCGCGTCCTTTCGGCCCCTTAGGTTTCTGCTCCACTATTTTTCTTGGCAGCGTATCATCTGGCATTCTTATAAAGTGTCCAAATCACCTTAATTTGTTTCGGTTAATTCTGTTTTCTGCTGTTACAATTTGCAGGTTACATTGAATTGTCTCCTTTCTGAATCTGTCCCTCCTTCTTCCATCTACTCTCCTTAGGTGTTTAATTTCTGCTGCTTGATTTCAGTTTCTTCATCGTAAAGTTTCACGATTTGATGCTATACCGATAAGGAGAAAGTAGGAGAGAAACATCTAATCATTAAAATGCAGTATAACGAAAGCCTTTCATATATAATATGAAATCTTCGTCCTGGGAATCAAATCTGTCAGCTATACGAACCAAGGTGAAGGCAGTGGGCCCTCAGTCACTATGTACATATATATGTATTCTGGAAATAAGTTAAGGTTATAATAGGTTGCACATATTTTTTATAAAATTATTATATGATTACCTTCAAACATATTGAAGGATATCTTTTTTAAAGGCTACATTTTACAAATATTTTGTTTAAATGAACTAAATCATTACAGATCATTAATTTATTTAAGCTCTGGGTCAATTTTTTTAAAAAACATTAACAAAATTTTTTATTTTTTATATATTGAAACGATTAATTTTGGCTCAAGTTCAAACCCGAATTTACCCATTTATTTATTCTAATTTTTTTATTTTTTATTTTTATTAGAAAATTTTTTGGATAAATTCATTATTATTTTTTATTAAGAGAGTACTATATATAGAACCATTTTTATTATTCATCATACTAGCAGAACGGATCAGTACTGATTTCGAGGTCGCTACACCATCTCATCAGCGTTCTTTGTTCAATTTTACCACTTTTGACGGTGGATACTAGTGATACTAGGGTTTGAACTTGAGCCAAAATTAATCGTTTCAATATATAAAAAATATTAATAAAAGTTCGACTAATTACTTATAAACATTAATTACAAAATTTTTTATTTTATTTAAAACACCGATATTTCGCCACTACTTTGTGTGAGTTCTTCAGGGAAATATAAAATTGTGTAAATAATTTTTTTATTTAAATTTTTTTAATTAAAAAAAGCAGATCGATAATAATATAATAAATAAAATAATATTAAAAAATATATATGAAATTGTGCATCCTTAAAAACTTTTTTTCCTATATTTTCCTCTTATTGAATGGATACACTTCAAATGCAAATGCCGAAATATTTTTAGAAACTTTTTAATTCACCTCTCGCATTTTTAGTAATATTTTATTTTAAAATTATAATAAAACAAACACACTTAACAAAACCATGAATGAAATTTTGCACTAGATTATTTGGTTAATTTGTTGTTGTAGTTGTTTCTTTAATATGTTTAGGTTACGTTAGGTTAGGTTGTGTCCTTTAAGGCTGCTGTTATCTGTTATACTCTCTCAAAAAAAGCATAAACGAGAGATGAGCGAGCATTATGTCTTTTAATTTTTTTTTAAATTGTTTTTGCATTATTTTGAAAATTGAACGAAAGCCACAATGTTGCTTACAGAGCACTCTCTCGTTAGCAACATATTTAGTTTAGTTTTTGTGACACATGTTCTTGTAATTTTTATCATTCATATACAGCTGTGAGTGATAATAAAGAATTTATTAACCCGATGTTTGTGAATTCTAAAACAGCTCTGTGTTATCTTTATGGTTAAGTTCTTCTTTCTGTTTAGAGTTTTTACTTTTTATTTTTTTTTTGATATATTTAATGTTGACTATGTATAAGTTATGTATCATTTATTATGTATTTAGTATACCATCTTTGATATCATATGACCAAAACCGACCATATATCCTTAAGGTGGTTGGTATAATTCACACATATTCACATATTTGGCTACATGCATACATGCGTAGTTATCTACATGTGCACACATGTACATGACAGCATTTGGTCTTAAATTAATTGAAAGTGCGTTTATACGTCGTGTACAAATAAATGTGTCTTATGGATTGTTACTTTTGTACAATCTTTATGTTTGTACCCCTTTAAACGTTTTTAGAACGAAGTTCTTTATCGTACGTTGTAAAAAAAAATACTTTAAATGTTTATCCGGTGCTTTCTTGTAATATTTGTTGTGGATCGAAAGGCCATTAAGATTTAATTTTTTAAGTTCTTATAATTAGTCAAACTATAAAAGTAATGAGTAAGCCATTCCTTAAAAGTGAGTTAAATTTTTGTACTGGTAAATTTACTAAAATAATCATTTGCATTATTTAAATTATTTTAATACAGTTTAATTAAATTATTTCCTAATTTCTTAACTTAAATGTGATTTCCATTGGTTTTCGGATTGGTTTTCATATAATTTTTAATGCTAGTGGACCGTGTGGATTGTGTACACCACACTTTGTATGGATATAATAATTCTCAAGAGCTCCTAATTTAATTCATTGTGTCTACGACATCTCCCGTCCTTTATTTAATTAGCGCTAGTTCTATTTTTAATTTCGATGGGACAAATCATCCGACAACTGCTGGAGAGAACATCTTGTTTTGCTGTGTAAAAAGGGCATATGAACAGCAAAAACTTTATTCTATGTTATATATAAATCTCGCGTGAACAAGTTTTGATTTAAGTAATTAAAATATTCAAAAGAAAAAATAGTTGAAAACGGCTTGGAATTATTAGGAATTGTATGATATTTTTTTATTTTTATATTTAAACGTTTTTAGTACATATTTGAATACAAGAATAAGAAGGTTTAGTTTTTTTTATAAAGATCCCTAAAAATATTTTAAAAGCTGTCCAGTAGTAGTTGGACATAAAATGAGTTTTAATTTTTCAATTTTTGTGTTAAGAACAGCAGTAAGAATTTTAAAAATGTTTAACATCGTTTACATTAATATAATTAATATATCTTTGAATTCCGGATAGCGTGAACTAATCACTGTAGCAGTTGTTCTAGCTTCATTTTGGATATCGTAAGATGCAATGACCCAGTTAGACCAAAAACCACGTCACGTTGAGGATGTAGTGGTTTTCCAATAATATTACTTGGGTTTTCTGAGCTTCAAATGCGACAATTGTTCTTATTAACGTTTCCGATTCCTGTCTAAGTTTGATGTACTTCAAGGACCCAATCAAAAAAGATACAGTTGCTTAAGCTAGCTTAAGCCAGCTTAAGCAAGCTAGCTTAAGCCAGCTTAAGCAACTGTGCGATTACATATAAAACGTATTGGACAAACGATAATGTACTTAAGGAAACTTTTCGCTTAGTTTTACAAACTGTCATTTGCTTAAGCAAAGTGCGAAACTGACGGCATACTTGGTACGGAATCCGCGGTTTTTAGAATTTGTGTGTTTATTCATCTATAAAAAAAACGGAGTGAACGGTCGAGAATTAGTTTATATTTAATATAAAAGAAAATGTTGAATTAATTTTTCGTCCATTTTTAGTTAAAAATCATCAGAACTAAAAAAAATAATGTTTGCATCTTTTAGTGAGAAGTGTACTTTATTATACATTAATTAATAATACATTATTATCCTATTGCAGCTCTTTGTTAAGAATAATGAGTTCTGGAATCAATATATGATACAATCAAGAATGTTAGTAGGAAATAAGAAACATTTTAATTGAATTTTTAATGAAGTTCAATATCATTTGAGAAATCCAACATCAGAAATCAAATAAATTATACACAAATATTTCTATGTTTTTTTGCGGCAAAATTTCTTGAAATAAAATTCGAAAGTAGGAGTAAAACTTGTGAGCAAACACGCTGCTACAACTTCCAAAATACCTCATCATATACCTAAATAAATTAGATCATCTGGAATATATGAAAATTATGATAAAGATCTCAGTCTATCAGAGATATTGCAATTAATGAAAGTTATATTTTTAATTGAATTCATATGAAAGAAAATTTTTACAATTTGCTTAATAATTTTCTTAATACGCAACTTCTTGTAACAAAAAAATATTTGTGGCAAATACAATTTTTAAAAATGCATTCAGCATTTAATATTTCTCCTGTGGAACATTTTCTTTCACTATTTAGCATTCTACCGGTTTGATTTACTGGCAACACTGGTCAATAAGAAACCCACAAATATTTGTATTTTTTTTTTCCTTGTGTAAAGATTGCATGTGTGTGTATTTACTTTGTTGTGTAGTGTTTATTTTTCACTTTCATCTTGTGTTTTATTTTTGTGTATTTCTAATTAGTTGGTCTATTGAGAAGTTTCAAAATGTGGAAATGGAAGAAAAGCCTCAGAAAATAAGTATGTTAGCTTGTATGTGCTTTTGTAAGTACATATGCATGTATGTATGTGTGTGGGTGTGTAAGACATATGGATTGAATGCAGACAAAAAAGTATTCTTAAATTAACTATCTTTCAATTATCAGTGATGAAATAAAATCCTATATGAACAAGTAGTTAAATTGTTAGTTAAAGTAAATACGTCTTTACTTGTCAGTAGCTAATACAACCATGGAAGAGTACAGTAAACTACAAAAATATAAAACAAATATATATGTTTACAATTAATGTTGATCTCTTGTAAATTATGATGCATTGAAACTATTTTCATTATTTGACTAACAAGTAAATAAACAAAATCACATGCCAAGGCTCAAGCCACTTTTGAAAAAAAACAATTTCTTTGGTACAGTCCCATTGGAAATGTAGCACTCTGGTCAATATGAATAACCATATCCGTCTTTTTTTTTCTTTTCATCACACTATAATGTAGTGTAAACTGTATCGCTTCAGACAAAATTATATCAACTGTGATAATATCGAGTGATATTGTCATATGAAGCAGTTTTTTAAATGAAACTGATAATTTTCGAGGAAAATTTTATTTTCAGACCAAAAAACTTTTGTGTATCCCATAGAAGTAATAATACACTTTCATTTCAATAATATATCATGGTCAGGTGACACAAACATACAAAGAACACAACTACATGACGAGGAAATCCCCATCACGAGGAAAGGCGGAAATTATTTCGAAAGAGTAAAACATGCTGAATATTCAGTCAAAGGTATACGCAACGTAATAGCTTTTATATATAAAAAAATAGAGCAAGTGCAAGAAAGTGCGCAATGGCCAATTATGTCCCATGAAGCTAAAAACTTAATTTCAGATAGCAAAAATATGTTTATACACTTCGGAATTAATTGGGAGAATACAATATAAAGCCTCTAGTGCACGAATAGTTTCACGGTTGACTATACGACATGTGAGCAAACGTATAAAGTTCACACAGAAATAGCTAAACAGACCTGTGACGATATGGTAAAATTTTTTATGATCGGATCAAAGAACAATTTTTATAATTGATGGAAAAATGTTTAGTCCGCATGAAAATTGGAAAATAATCCAAGACCGCAAAATAGCGAAAATACACCAGATGGGGGGACAAATGTGTGAGATATTTAGAGTATATACAGCTTACTTAACGACCGCCAGGGTTCGCTTTTCAGGAGAACTGTTGGCAATCCTCTCAAAAAGATGGTGTCATTCTATTCAACATTTTGGCGAAAGTGAAGTGGTGGCTCTAGATATTTCCAAGGCATTTGATAGAGTTTGGCATGGCGCACTTCTGTCAAAACTTATTGCTTTTGGTGTCGGTGATGTCTTCTTTCGAATTATATAGAGCTTTCTCAGGGATCGCACTGTACGAGATCTTTTCAAACTAGTTTAAGATTTATACAGGACTACACGGCTCCGTTCTTATTTCCACTCTTTTTGTATTTGCCTAAACGATCTTGAATGTTAAACTTTCAATTCTATCTACTCTTTTGCAATGGGGGATGTGTTTAACTGTTTTATCGTTACTACAATGAAATGTGTTCTAATGAAATCAGGGAACTTGTTCTCGAAACCCACACATCTTTGCGAACATTATATTCTCCGTTAAGACCTCATCCATTTGTGGTTGATATGTCACTGGATCCCACTAAGAAATTCGTTCTTTAGCCGAACAGTTCGTATGTGGAGCAAACTCTCTGCAGAGTACTTTCCTGGTACTTTCCCACAAACACTAATCCCGCTATCCCTCTTCCCATAACCAATTTTCAAGTTCCGGCAGAATGCATCGCATTTGTAGAGGTCATCCCCTGAGTGCTGGTCCAATTAAAAAAATAATACTAATTATGCATAAACAAATTTATCCTTAAATATTAAAAAAATGTGTTGTTGTCTTATGTGGAAGAAGAATTGTTTCGATAGTCACCACATTCGATATTTTCGAATACTTTTACCAATTATTAAATTATATTTTATAATACATAAAATTTATTATTATTATTAAATAAAAGCGAAATTTGCAGATTTTTTCTAATATTCGCAGAAAATATTAAAGATTAAAGAAAAAAATTAAATTAGATAGAAATATTAATAGTTTTTTCTATATAGTCTAGAACGATAGCGTTCGGCATCGTGGGTCAGGCAGTAACTTGAATAAAATGGCAGAGGCACCGGTGTTTTGTCAGCAGAAATGAAATCGGAAATGAAACAGCTGGACCTAAGCCGTCGTTGCCAAATGGAGATCAAAACTTTAGTTCCAACAAATTAAGTGAGTAGCCGTCATCAGTTTTTATCAAGTTTATTAAAATTTTGCTGAAAAAAAAACTTTCAACTATAATATCCCTGTCGAAAAAACACATCGATAGTAAAAAGAAAACAAAACTATCGATATTATCGATAGTATAATCGATTGTTTGCCACCTCTACTCTGTGTTGGATCTTCAAATAGGATAACGATTTATTTAATTTAATAAATTCAAATTCTATAGAGAATGGTAAAACAATTTAACTCTGGGCTGCAGCTTAAGAGTTCTGTGAAAGAATTTCTAAGGATAGATCTGAAGGTTTTCTAAGCAAATTTCCTTAGTGATGCGCTGTCGTTACTGACTTAAAAGGCCATGCCACAAAATATAAATCAATGTTTTTTTATGTTTCCATTAATCGTTTTGTATCAATTTGTTATCTTTTTTATATTGCGGCTTATCTAAAAATTGAACTGCTATTTTCTTACCAACTAACTTTTATGTATAGACCGTATTTTGCGAATAATTTCATTAAAAGTCAACATATGTAGCAGGAACTTATGTGTATAAAATTTTTTTATATTTAATTAGTGCATCAACATTATACTCGTATCATATTCGTTTAATACGAAGTTTATTAAGTAGACGTGTAAGGTTTTTTATCACTGTATTTAAAAAAAAGGCAAGTAAAAACACATATTGTTGTCGGAAAATGGCTAACAAAAAGAAGGAAGTCGAAAGGCGATTTGTAATCAATTCAAACGGTGTTTAAACACCCAATACGCCTTCCTTTTAATCAAAACACAAAAGCATCAATTTATTTATGTAAGTCCAGATAAGAGATTTTTGCTTAACACACATTCACATAATATAAGTATGTGTCTTGAACTGCATATGTGTATATTTCATTTAATTTAATTAGAAGCAATTAGTAATAAATATTGAGCATATGATTTGTTTCCGGCTGTTTTCCAGACAATATTATCATAATTTATGAGCTTTTGATACAAACGTTTAGGCAACTTTTTTTCTTATTCTTCGCCTTGGCATTAATACAACGGTAGCAAAACACAAGTATGAAGTGAAAAATTTAATTAGGCATACGTGAAGAACAATTTAAAAGGAAAGTTAAACTTGTTCTACGCTTTTCCAAACTTTTGCAAAGAAAATACTCGTATCACTATCATCAACATTCTCATAATCATCATCGTCATTAACGTAACATTTATGCCTTCTTTTTTATTCTACCACACCCGGCACAAGCGGATGTTATGGCGCCATCATATCCATTAAAACACACACACAAACATATATAATATTTGCTAAGAAAAGTAAAAAGAAAAAACAATTTTCTCCGCAAAGATGTCAAAAGTGTTCAAAAAACAATCTTTAAACATTCAAAAAATAAAAACAAAATGAACATAACCAAAAGCTAAAAATCATAAAAAATTCATACACAACATAGAAATAAAAAACATCTATACACTCTCTCATGCCCATATTTACTTTTGCTGGAGCATTCACTCCCAGCAACATTGTTGATATACTAAAAGAAAATGAAGAAGTAAATTGTGCCAAGTTGAAATACACAATTATTTTATAAATTTTAAATGACATAGAAATTTTCTCTTATCCTCATCCCCAATACAAAGGGATTGAAAAAAAGGTCGCACGAGTTAAATTCCATTTGCAACATTATTGTGCAACATCTTCTGATAAGAATAGGTTTGTGCTGCATTGCAGGAGCTCTACAATGCATAACAACAGAACGATTTGTAGGATTTTGTTGAATAAGTCAATCAAATAATCAACAGTTCCAAATTGAAAATATGTTATCACGTTGAGTGCCATGTGCACCGCCGGCGGTACACACTTAAATTTGATTATAGTGCCAAGTATATCGCCGTCGATTCACAGATACTTTTCAGCTCAATGCTATGTATTTTCTGCGACTCGCGGCGGTACACATGGCACCTGAATAAAATTATATTATCTGTGTGCCACGTGCACCGCCGGCTATCACACACATAACGGTACAGATAACACATACATATATTTAAAAATAAACGCAACGCTTTCCCACAATTTTTATCATAATAATATTAATTTATACCTGTTATCATACATTGGCACCTTACAAATATATTTTTATTTTGTATGACAGCACTCAACGTGTTAATGTTATACAAGTTTTACTTTTAATATGCTTAGGTCCGTATTCATAAAAAATAATTTGTATTTGAAATTTCTTTTTAGACAAATTTTTCATACAAATTTTCTTTAAAATACATTTCATACCCAAATTATTTTTTTATGAATACGGCAGTTAGAGTTTTTGAACTATTAAAAAGGCTGTAAGGATTTTTTTGCTCACGTGCTCTGGGCCAGTTCCTTTTGCCAAGTCTATGTTTATCTATATTTCGATGAATACTTTGACATCAGCAGAGTGACGGATAATTATTGAATTTTTAGTGGAACTATATCTGACTCTTGCTAATGACGTATCCTACTGCGGGGGGATGAATTCCATTTTATATAGAATACAGGGGTCAACAAATAAGGCAGGTCAGATCAGAAACTTTTTTAACAATTCAAGGTAATTGAAAGCTTCTCTTGAGACTAGGAAATTTTTTTCTAAGTTGCATGAATTGAAGTTCACTGTCCAGGAAACTCTCAACGATGGTGATAATTGTATTATGGTTTATTCATAAAAAAACTTAAAAACAACTTATAATATATCTGCAAGCCTGAAATATCTTCGATATATCGGTATCGGTACCGTTCTCGGATGCATCCCTATTATAAGCCTTCTTCGCATCCTACAGCTTCAATAAATTTTGTTCTATAGTATTTTCAAATTCCTCGTTATCTTACTGTTGGGAAAGTATTTGAAAAAAATATATCTTTTTAACTTCGTCATTCAGGTATCTTGTCCATGACTTTAATTTAAATAAACATTCAAAGAAAATGTAATTAGAGTTTGAATTTAAAGTTTTCTTAGTTTTTTTCTAACTACAAAAACATATTAAACTGTACTGTATCCTTGCTGTAGCGTAAAACTTGCGTTCATGTTTTTGTATTAAAGCATTTTCTCTTAATATGTTTTAGATGAAAACGTTTTCAGGAAGCTAGAACTCTTTTGTTTTTAGTTCTCTTTTTTATAGCTAATTTTAGCGCATTCTCTTCATGCTCCCAATAAAAATTTTTATGCCAAGCAACATGTTGCTAGCAGCAAAAAACAACATATAATCATCATCCCTCCCTCATCACAAGATAAACAAACAGCCAAATACGAAGTTATGACGATAATAACGACGATGTGTCCCATAGCCAGCACAAAACTTATGACGAATATTTCAGCATGTTGTTGCTGGCGGTGGCACTGCTGCTGTTTTTCTAACCATCAACACAGTACAACACATGCGACTGATATGAAGAAGTATCTGCTCCAAGATTTTACTATCTCAGTTGATATTCGTGTGTCGTTTCAGCAACATCAGTCCAAATCAAGCACAGAAACGAATTCATTGTCGGTCCGTACAACGATTATTTTTGCGTCGCGTCGAGCCAAAAATAATATTGCGTGCGTGTACGTATGGGAGGATGTGTGTGTAGATTTGAAAAATTATTGAAATTGACAACAACAACTAAATTTAGTACAACTTTAGTAGTAGTAAGAAAGAATGGTGTCGTCGCAACTAAATTGAAATGAAAATATACAAAAACGACACAGAAATAAAAAAAGAAAAGTTGTATTTCAAGTGAAAAATTGAAGTAGAAAATCGAAAGTGATTTCATCTGAGCAGTTTTCGTAAAAAAATTCTCACAAATAAAAGAAAACAAGGAAATCTGTTTAGCCCTGTTTATGTAAAAAGCCTTTGGCGGCTTAAATGTTTTTATAAGTTGTACACGATGGTCGATTGCAAGTAACGGTAAACGGGTTGTCCGTGTTTCGGTGTCTTGGACAGTCGGTCGAATCGGTATTTTGGTAGTTGACTCGTTTTTTTTTGTTCTCAGTCATATGGCCATTTGTATGGGAGTGCGTGAGTACGGTTAAAGAATGGCATTTTATCGCAATGTTCATATGTGCGCGTATGTGGTCGTGTATTTGACATACTAGAACAAAAGCCCACTTTTTATTGGAAATATATTGAATGTGTATATGTACATGCATATCTATATGTATGTGGATGTGTATGATTTTTTGTAGATGGTGTAAAGAAAAGTGCGTGCGGATGAAGTATTGAAGATGTGTATTGTTTTCCTTTATTTGTTCTTTGGCCGAATGCAAAAATAAATATACAGCAGAGAAAAATAATTTGTTTTTGCTTAAAAGCTACAGAAAAAAATAGGAATTTAAGCTATGTGTCGCTTCTGCCCCTTCTGACACCATGCAACCACAAACTTAAGGAAAACATTAAAAAACACTAAAAACTAAATTAACAAAAAAATTAAAAGACATCAAGTTTCTTGACAAGATAATAAAAAATTCAAGAAACTCAAACAATAACAAGAGAAAAAACAAATATCAAGTAAATAGTACTTCAAGAAAAAATTCTTGACTGAAAAGCTACTTAAAGGGAATGGAAAATTTAACGGACGAAATTAAAAAGTTTTTTTTTTAAGTAAACTTTGTTTGTAAATAAATTTTGTCAAAGTAAACAAATATATAAAAGAATAAAATAAAAATAAAATAAATGCATATACATATGTATGTAGCATATTCTCAAGTATGCATACAAGCAAATGAAAGAAGAATCATTAGTCTCTTTTTTAGAAATAAAACACATACATATTAGTAAATATTGAAAAAAAGAAAACAAATCTGCACAATATTGAAAAATACAAATTAAATTGTTATAATTTTTGATTGATATGCAACTTTTACAAAAGCATTGAATAGAAGACATAAAAAAATTGATGGTTCCTTTTTACTGCATTTTAATCAACAGCTGCATTCTCTTGCTGTTGCCTGCAACATCTTTATTATCATCAGCAACACAACAACACCATGATTAAGTGAATTTTTTCGACGCGTGCCAATAACAGCTGGAAGCACATTGTCTTTTATTAAAATAAAGTGTAAAAGCAACAATTTATCTTAAAAATATGTTCTTGAAGGCAAATGAAATATTTTAAAAGTTAAATATATTCTTGAAAAAAAAAATTAACAAAAAGTGAATGTAAGAAAAAGTGTAAGCAATTCATGAAGAAATAAAGCGTTTTGAAACCAAAAGCTGCCAGTTACTATAAAATGTAAAAATTTTAACTCATTATTGCAGCCAGATAATAATAGTGTCACCCGAATTTTTTTTTTAAATATCGTTTGCAATTGGATGTAGTTTCAGGCACAAAAGGTGAGCGAATTTAAAAATTATCAGCACAAATATTTTGACCAGATTTTCACTGCAAATACGCATTAGACAATATTTAAAAGTTATTATTAATTTAAAATTTAGTTTTAAGCTTGAGGTGTATAATCCCATTGAAGGGAACTGGACGCCATTTTTAAGGAACAACATCCAGTTAATTGATTAAGAAGTTATTTTACTTCCACGAATTTCTAATTCACTTCCAACTTTTGCAAATACTTACGATGTTTCTTGATTTTTAAGGAAATGAAATAAATGTTTTTATGTATTTATTTATAAAAAAATATAATTGATTTAACTTTAACATAAAGTCATTCGCAATAACTCGATAGAACTAATAAAAGACTAGTTCCTTTGTACTAATTAAAAATAACTTACATGAAAACAAAATTTTCTAAGATCTTGACTTCGGATCCAGTGAATGGTCATCAAAATGGAATCGCAAGCCACTGAAGCTGGGTTCGAGCCCAGCTTCAGACAAGTCATAACATCCAGCATTTTGCAGATGTGCATTAGTATGCGATTGTATTTGTTGTTGTCAGACTGTTTAAGTGATGAAGGCATAGCACTGGTCACTGAACAGTTCTGGCAGCAATTGATACTGGTGTATGCTAGCGGACATCACAGCGCCCTCCTTCGTCGGTATTGTAGCAAAATCGCCGGCGAAGTAAAATAATTAATAAAATGGCTACAACAGCTTAAAAAAAACACATTTAATGCGCCTACTTGACATCATAGGCGCTGCAACACTGATCTAAAAACTAACACAACGCGCAATATCAGAGTTGTAAAAATTAAGCTTTCTCTCTTTCACCATCTGTCCTCTCTCACTATCCCTTTCCCAAAGAAGGTAACACACCTACGGGTTGGTAGGCATACTAATTGCCTGAGTGTTACTTCTCTTTTAAAAAAAAAAAAAAAAAAAAAAAAAAAAAATATAAATTATTAGAAATGATCCACAAGTACAGGATTTTACTTATTTTACTTGTATTACAAATAAAATCATGTTGAACTATTTATTAAGTCCAATAAGTTTTGAAAAATCCTAAAAATTCTTGTGAAAACAATTTATTTAAACATATTTTTTACGAGATATTCATTTCAATTATTATTTAGAAGTTTTTGTTTTTTAAATGTTTTTCTACATGAGGAACTGTTTTAAGTTTTGTGTATTTTTTAATTCCGAAGGATTAAAAATTGTGTGTGAAAACTAGTATGCGAACTGGTATCAAAAAATTTTCAAACATGCATAAACGTTGTATTTCACAAGATCAGCCATTTAAATATTATATTTTTTCAGTTCTACGTATTTTGGTTATATTCCTTAAGGCTCTTGGGTTTTTTCAATTTTTTTTTGGCCATAATCATAGAATTGGATTTTTGCACTTTTGTTTCTTATTAGTTTTTTTTATAGAGATTTTAAGCAATTTTGAAGCTTATGTTCGATCTTAATAAAATATTTTTTTTTAATTTCGGCTATATTTTCTTTACTCAGAAAAAACAAAATACGATGATAATTACGAAAACTACGCTTTTAATGAATAGTTTTGTTGCAGTTCAACCTGCAACGAACATTGTTCATTCAATCACTTAAATTCTGATGTTCAATTACTCGAAAAATAAAAAATTGTTAGAAAATTAAATTTTTTATCAAAACTGTTTAAATTAAGAGAAATCAATTTAAAAATTTCCTTCGTAAGAGATACATACCGTCGTCGTAAGTCCAAAAGTACGTAACACCATTTGTTCTAATTTTGTAGGAGAAGCAAAAAACGTTATAAAATAAAAAATACTTCAGATTTTGAAGCAAATGTTGGATTATGAATAATGGATATAAAAATGTTATTTTTTGTCGTAGAAATGTAAAAATTGTTAGCGGCATGTAAATTAACCTAACGAATCATAATCAATCAAAAACTCGATTTTGACTTTTTTGATGTTACGTACTTTGGGATTTACGGTGACGATATACTGGAACATTTGGTCTTTATTGATAGTTTAACCAGTTTTAAAATTAACTTAGAATTTTAGTAAATAGATCTTAATTTTTAACATGTTTTAAGTAAAGAAATTCTTGATTCTTGGTGTGAGTTTTAAAAGTCTTCAAGAACTTTTGAATCTTTGTTTTTATTAATTTTGTATATTTTAAAAGTTTTAGTGTTTTTGGCCAAACATGTTTTACAGGGTTTTATTTAGCGAGTGCCACACATTTTTAATCTTATTTGTGATTTTATAATTTTCTCTATTTCTCCTATTTCGCGTAAGTCTATTTATGTCGGCTTTGAGTTACTGATGTGAAATTCTATTATTTTGAATGTTATTTACGTGAGTCGGAATACCATTGACCTAATATGATTTTAATTCAGGTATAAGAATTTTCTAATCACTTTTCGCCGTATAAAAACCAGCTCTGTTGACATAAGTGATTTAATCTGTGCATATTTTAATTTTAGAATGTTTGAGTATCTTTTCAATATTTATTTTGTTTGAAATTTTATATAAAAAAATTAAAATATTTTATAGTTCCCGTCCAGATTTGCAATTTTTATTACAACAATTCTTGAGATTGTTGGTGAGAGAGGTGAGAAAATTAGGGAAAGGTACACAGATTAATGTGCTGTACTATTCTCTTTTGCCTTTTGCAAATCTGAGCTTGTAATTTTAAGTAAATGGTCCTTCTTTCTTCGAACTCTTGAGGAAAGTGAACATACAGTGAAAGTGACATACGCTCTAATATGTATCTTCAGTTATTTGAATTAAAAATAAATTAAAATTTTTATTTGAGTTTTTCAAAACACTTGCAAAACTAAGGTGATTTATTTTAAATGAATAATTAATTTAAATTAAAACTTAATTTAAAAAAATTAATCTACTAAACTCATAGACGCATCTCATTCTACGATTTTTTAATCGTTTTTGAAAAAACGATAACTCATTGTTTTGATTTTCATAAATAATACAAATTATAAAAATTATGCGATTTAACTTTGCACAATTTGTTTTTAAGGTAAACGAAATCTTTTTATTATTTCTAATATTAAAAACAAATTGTTAGTAATACTTTTTATGATAGAATTTCCTGTTTGTCATTTGTATGCGATTTTTTATTTTTATTTTCCAATCGAAAAAACTTTCCTCAAATTCTATTTAACTTTCCTTCCTTAATTTGGTTTTGCACCCGGAAGGTAAAAGTTTTGTGTACAGCAGGCGCTTGACCTGACTTGTTGAATTTTCGTTTAGAGAGCGATGAAGAGTTAGAAGGCTATTTTTTTTGCTTTTACATAAGGCATTAAGGACAAAGATAATAATTAAGGATTTTATTTTGTGCCAATGAATTTGTTATTAACCTAGTTTTGTTTCTTTCTCTCTACTAATTTTGTGTTGCTTCACTGAACTATTGACTTGTAATTTTCCATTATTACAAATAATTGTTATTGTTGTTAGCATTAGCTAATGAGATTTTATTATACAATATCAACTTAATTAATACCGAACGATCTTTTCAACTCTTGTTTTGTATCTAAATAAAAGTTACAAATAATAATTACAACGGAAAAGTTCAAATAATTTAACTGAACTAAAGGAATATTTATCGAATAAAATGCTAAACATTTTAATTGAAAATTTTCATTGCTAACAAAATGTTGTTTGGATAAAACTGTCAGAAAGTCAGCTAAATTAAAGCAGACATAGTAAACAAATGCTTTACATTTCAAAAAGACCATCCATGACATTACTATCCTAGCGAACTTATTAAACACAAAGGATATTATAACAAAAACATGTTACATTGCAGCAACTCAGTGTGTTGTCCATGATGACCATTTACTCTTAACACCAGCAACAGAATCCATTGGAATTGTTGATGAAATAGCACTATAGCAAGACTATGCAGTCAACTGCTGGTTATTGTTTCCTGTTAATGTCATAACGAAATTCACAAAAATTTTGTCCAAATGTCAAATAAGTGAAGGATATTAATTGAAGAAAATTGCAAGTTTTGCTTCATTTTGTAACATAGAAAACGAATTTAAAAATTGGTTTGAATAGACATGTACATATGTACGTATGTGTATGACAGATGAATCATTTAAACGACTTATAGATTATGGTAAAATAATTAATTAAATATATGTACACGTATGTAATATTAGAGAATAAAAAATATGGCTGGATACTGGAAGTTTTTTCAGAAATTGCTTTATTTTAAACTCTATAAAGAAATAAAAGGTTTTTATTATGATCAAGTAGGGAAATCAGAAATATGCAATTGCTTGTTTTTTCCTGTGCCATGTATGGATGTACATTAGGGGTATAACTTATTTCCATTTTTTGCAAATATCAAAATGGCCCTAGCATAGTCAAATAGTACGCTTTATTTATTTTGAACTTTTTTCCATTTATAAAATATTAAAATATTTTTTATTAAATTTTTTTCTTTAGGGATTTTAGAAAATCGTTTTTGTTGGTGCGAGTTTTATTTTCAAATGACCCAAAAAAATTGTTTTCGTAAACAACACAATATTCGCAATCGCGTATTGCTAGAGCCAAAAATTGGTTATACCCCTAATGCACACATACTATATTTATACGTTTCATAATTTTTTAATTCTTTTAGTATAGATTTTTTTAATGCATATTTTCGCATATTTTTACATATTTTGCGCAATAAGCTCATTTATGATATTTTCTAAGTTTTTCATTATGTCCGGTTCGAGCTCACTTGGAATTTATGTTATCAAAAATCATTTGTTTCATTTCTGTTTCAAAAATATTTAAAAGTTTAAAGATCTAAATGGGAATGAATATTTCATTCGATAATTTATGTACATATGAGGTTTGTTCAAAAGAATAGGTGAATTTTGCATTATCGTGGGCTGTATACTTTCGATTATCCGTACATAAATTAAAAGCACACTGTTTGGCCCACTATATCGAAAGAAAATTTTTAAATTTGTTGTGTTTTAAATGTATTTGTACGAAAGAAATAATTCTTTTAACATGGTCAGGTTTGGGGTCAAGCAGAAAAGAAAGTTTTAATTTTTTTATTTTTTATTTTTGTTTTTAATATACATAAGTAATAAAAGAAAAATGCTTTCAAATTTAGCGAAACAGGTCCTTAGAAATTTATTCTCGGAAGGCCCCCGACCCCGAATCAATTCTCATAAATATCAGCTCATTTAAATTTTTATTAATAATAATTTCAAAATAAATGAGAAAAGACATATCTGAGAAAAATTAAAAAAAAACGCTAAAATTAAAAAACCCATTTCTGTGCTAAAATGTTCACGAATGATTGGTCAGCTAAAATTGTTCTTACGTATAGAAAGCTTATCCTCTGATCTCTTCGAACACGTTTTAAAATTGAAAAACTATGCAGAAATATTTTATACTAAAAAATAATCTTTTAGTTCGTGAAGCCTTAAAAATATTTGTTGTTATTTTGAGCGTACATTTCAATTTCTTAAACTGCCAAATGATCAATTCAAATAGGCTTACAGCCTGGTATCTTAAATTTATCTATTTTGTCAAATAGTACATTTATGTCATTTAAAATTTTTCTCATATTAATAAAAACGTCAGACATTCGATTTGGCGAAAAGTTATAAAATGTAACCCACTTTTAAAATATCGATAGTAATAAAAAAACAGGAACAAACTCTATATATGAAGCGCGTAAGTATGTGTGCCTGTGTCACTATCTTTAAATGTCATTCATAGTGACAGAAACTAATAGTCAAAGAAATTCCACAACTCAAAGACATTTAACAAAAATTTAGTAAAAATATCACAATTCCACACTGAAGCTGACAAATTTTCTCGTTTTCTCTTTCAAACTGGTGCATGTGAGAAAATGTGAAAATATATTAAAAAAAATACAAAGTCTTCGTTTATACTTAAAATGAAATTTTTATATTTTTTGCTCTCTTTTTTAAACAAATTTATGTCCTTTGTGCCTGAGCATTTATGTGCGCATTTATGTGCATTTGAAAATGTATCCATGTGTGCAATTCAACGCTTAATGTTGGTTTTGACGTTCCTTTTCTGCTAATGCCAGTGTTAGCAGTAGCGGCACTTCTGTGCTAAATTTGTCGTCAACAAATTTCTAAACTATTAAAGAACTTTTTTTTTGTCAAGCATAATAAAAACTATTTCGATACATTTGAAACTCAACACACTGCAGTGTATGTTTATTTTTGCGGGGCACCCTTGAGCTTGACATTTTACGCGTTAGGCTTTTAATATTTAGATGTCAAAAAATAACATTCTGAAAAGTTGTTTCTTTTCAAGGGTGCAGTGTGAACTCCAGTAGGATTTTGTGTTTGAAAAAAATAAAAATAAATAAATTATATGTTTGTATATTCGAATGTGTGTTGATAATGCATTTCTATTAGTGTCCCTATTTGAAAAATTTAATTTTATATTAGTTAAGTTTTAAAAAATATTTTTTGGCCAATTCACTATCAGTGTATATGTTGTGTGTCATACAAATTTTTGGTAAATTTCAAAACATATTTAGATACATGTAACGTGAAAACTATTGGTGTGTCCCAAAATGGATTCACTTAACGTCCGAACTTTGCATCGGTAAATTTGCGATACTCACAACGCGCTCTCATACACGCAAACATTTCAAATGGCTTTTTACAGAAATTCTGACAAAGTATATATTTTGAAAATATAATAAGTTATCTTCTATAACGTTCCTTTGTCTTTGCTGTCGCTACGAGAGGGCACTAAGCTCAAGCATACTTGTTAAGTTTTTGTCAACGGGTTGGGAGCAGTTCAGGAAATTATCAGAAAAATCTTTTTATTGCTGTAAGCATTCAATAATTCGGTACAGATTTTATTTAAAAAGAGCTTATGACACATGTATCGTAAAACATGTTTGCTGCGTTAAAAAATATAGCTCTGCCATTTAAAGATGCACACACACAAAACAATATATGCACATATATACATGAATTAGAATATTATAAAAAAATTAGTGGTGCCGAATGTACAACATTAAAAAAACACATACACAAAGTGCATATAATTTCTAACTCAAGAACATTAAAAAAACATGCACATGCAAGGATATAACATTTAAATAAACTATAAACTATAAATACAGCTAAAAAACATCACAGACTAACTTTATTAAAATAAATAAATAAATAAAACCGCAGGCATGATTTCATGCAGCACATACACTTTTTGTATCTACACGAGCACATTATCTATTTTAAAATAACTTTTGTACACAAAACATAACTTTTGACTACAACTATCCTGCTGTTGCTGGTGCTTCAAAATGCTGCATGCACTAAAAACGAAAAATTAGAATATAAAAAAGAACAGCTAAATAACAATCGGATATAAGGAACATGGCCTCGCAAAATATTCTCAACATTTTTAAGCGTAAAATGTTTTTTCTGTGGAGACAATAAAAATTGTTGTTCAAATGTTTGGTCTTTTTAAAACTGACAAACACTTGCAGTTGATGTTTATGCAAGAAATTTTTAAGAAAAACTCCACAAAATAAGATAAAATATTTATGAAGAAATTTTCAAGCGCTTTATAAAACACAAATGACAGAACTATTTAATAAGAGTATTCGGAAATATGTAGTTTTATAATTGTAGCAAATTCTTAGCAGAAAAATATGCAATGAGTTTTAAAAGAAATGGCATTTAGATCTAATTGGGAAACTGTGTTAATGATAGTCCACTAAGGGCTTAAATATTTTTAGGTGTGTCGGAAAGACCCAGTTTTTATTAAAGGGACAATGAAGACATATTTGGCTTTTACAAAAAGTGAAGAGCTAAGAACTTTGTACTTCAAAATAAATATATAAAAGTGATACTTTGCAGTCATGTATATAGTTAATTAAAACAAATATTAAACAAGTTAATGTGCACACTTTTACGAGCGACTAGTAAATGTTCGCTACAAAAGCTTTATGTTAAAAGAAAATTTTAAAGTAGCACTTCAAAGTATGCGAAGTTCTTGGGGCAGAAATTTTTAATAAGCACAGCAAAATCAAAACGCTGAGATTGGCAACCAAAACGATTATTGTTATTGGTGTTGGACTACCATTATTATAATTTACTATATGAAACCGAACAAAGTGCATTTTTGATAAAAATACTTAACAACTAAAAGCCACCATTGAAAGGTGTCCTTTTTAATAGATTTAAGTATGCTGAATCCAAATTTGCAGTTTCTAAAACATCGATGACTTAAATTTGACGTCATTTGAATTTTTTTATTTTTGATGTATTTCTAGGAACTCACATTAAAAAATTTTTATTGTGGTCTTCACTTGCTGACGAAATATTTAATACAGAGCCTACGATATCGAACGACATCTTTCTTTTGCGAAATTACATTTAAGACAAAAAGAAAATTTTAGAAATTTTTATCTTTTAAATGTCATTTCACAAAAGAACGATATCGTTCGACGTAGTGGGCCAGGCAGTTGATACAAAATAAATTTCGTAGTTACGGCTTCAGTCACCCTTTGGGTCAACCTATAATTCAATCACTGAGGCACCAGCGTTTGCACCGGATTGAGTGAATTCTGGATGTGGACTGATGGTTATTGACTTCCATTCTCATTACGCAATCCTTAGTAATCGCTAGCATCTGACTTAGGCTGAGTTCCTCATCGCCTTCACACAGAGACATATTTTAGTATATTATTTATAACATTTTCGGAATTCTTGCTGTATTATAAGATTTTTTATGCCGAAACGGTGGTACCGATATGGTATTGGTATTGAAGAGAACGAAATTTCAATACTGGGATTGCAAAACCGAAATAAATTACCCGGTGTTTAATCGGTTTCGGTATTTATTACGATATCGGTTGCCATCTTTGAAAAATATATGCGAATTTCGTGTAACTGAATACCTATAAGTTAAGAATTTAATTTAATTTTGAGCTGCTTTGAAATCAAATTCTACTGCATTAATGAAAACCTCTTAAGCACATCAACTAATTGGTTTTTTTGTGCAATAAACATTCTTCTTTTTGCGAATTTAATTTTTATATTTCATATATTTTTTAGTTTTGACCTTTTTAAGCACTTTACATAATTTCCCCTTCATAAATTTGGATGCCTTTTTCAAATTTTTTTCATCGTTTATATTTTAAAACAATAGTTTTGTACACTTTACAGTAGTTTTTTTTTATAACAACACTTATTATATATTATATATAAGTAAAACTCTTCTCTTTAACAAGTTATTTGAAAAGTATAAAAAGTAAAAAAGCAGAACAGAAGGAAAAAAGCTCAATTTACTGCATATAAAATTGCAAAACAAGTCCCGTGTGAAAATCGTGCTAAAACTTGTTAATTGTTTCACGAAAACTAATTAAATGTGCGCAAAATAATTTTTATTCTATTTTTACAGCGAACCAGAATGATAAGGGCTGCCATTTTTCCATTAAAGCTAAGAAAATAGGGGAATAAATTAAAAAAAAAAAATTATCTTTCCAAAATGATATATTGAAATATGCATATAAATAGAATAAGATTATAAAAAAATAAAAACAAATAAATTAACTAAAATAAAATAATATGAAATAAATAAAATTAAGCAAAATAAAATAATATAAAATAAAAAAAATAAGATGAAATCAAATAAAACAAAACAAAATAATTTAAAATGAAATGAAATAAAATAAATTAAAATATAATAAAATAAAATATACACATTTTATAAATTTGTTTTGCTTCTTATTTATTCATTAATAAATAAATCAATAAGAAGCAAAACAAAGTGAAACTATCCTGATTAAGGAGCACAAAATTTATTGATTTCAATTTCAACCTTTATAAAATAAAATATAATCAAACAATATAAAATCAAATGGGAAATAAGAAAAAATGAAACAAACCACATATCATTCACATGTATGTCATATTAATTTGGGATATTTAACTTTCAAAAACTGCCTGTAACTAAGCATTCTATACTGTAATAAGAGACTTTAAGTCTTGTGTATAGAATTGCAATAAATAAATATATAAATTATTACTCGTCGCATTGCTTATCTTTACAACAAAATCTTGTAATGCAAATTATATTACATTCAGTGAAAATTTTTAAGAAATTTTAAAATGTTAGGCATACGTTCAATAAACCGATTCCGAAGCAAGGAGGCAACTCTATACCCCCTTGGTCAGACCTATTTTGGACTGTTGTTCCGTCATCGGGGACCCTTACGATAACATCCATAGTGATCGTTTAGAGTCTGTACAAAAGCAGGTTCTACTATTTATGTTGCGTAATTTATAACCCAATCGTGTGTTAAACTTGCCATCATACGAATCCAGATTACGACAAACTCATTTGCCTACACTGAAGAGCCGGAGAAAATTTTTAAATTTAATATTTGTTATTAAAGTTAGAAATAAATGGTGACATCTGTTCTGATAAATAGAAACGCCCACTACGTCAACTTAATCCTCTGGCACTGCAATATTTTCGTCAAATTATGCTAATGCTGACCTATTCCGTAGAATTTGCTGTAACTTTAATGAATTGTATAACGTTATTGACATGTCTTTTCATATAAATATGATTAAACATAATTTAATTGTATACTTAAACAACTACTTTAGTTTTTTTTTTGATTTTTAAAATATGTTATCTGTAAGAATTTCATCAACCCATAGACTTAAATAATTAAATACAAATTCACTTTTTTAAAAAGGCAGCATCTAAGAAATAGTTTGTCACTTGCCAATTATGCATAAAACTTATCCAACCTTGTTATCTGCAATATTGTACGATGTGTCTGCAAAGTCCTACATTCATCGGACCACCCCCCCAAAAAAATGGAAAAGGATCTAAAGTTTTTAACCCATTTATTTTATATAAAAATGGGAGCCCTTTTGTATTGATTAGAACAACTTGTACATTAAAGAACATCAAATCGACAAATAACGTCCATAAAAATGCTGGAAATTTTCATTTATTTATTTCATACATAATTTGCCTGGTACATTTCTATGCATAAGAAATTATTTAGCTGCTACACCTTAAATCCCTTCTGTAAGAGGAAACAAAATTTAAGATTCAAACTTTTTACACCTTTTTTATTCGATTTTTTTTTAAACACGTACACACTGTTTAAATATACCAATGTGTAGAGTTTGTTGCAAATTACCAATTATTGATGCAAATTTCAATTTAATAATAAGCGCGATTACTCTTTACGCTCCCCTAAACAAATAACCAAATAAATGAATGGTTGGATGAACGATCGAATGCAAGGTTCCATGTATGAGCTAAAGTGTGAAAGCAAAAAAAAAAAGAACAAGTTTGCACACACTCCAACAGATCCACATGCAAACATATGCATGTTCTGCTGTAACTCACATACACTAGCATACGAACAGTTAGATGTTATAGAAAGCAAAATGCAGGGTACAAATATCAACACTACACGTAAATAAGTACATATGTATAAGTATTTCGGGCTTGGTCTAACGAAGGGAATGTTAAAGCTTTGATTTGAGCAGGCAGAGGGAAAGGAAATGAAAATAATGTTGCAGTTTTTTTTTTATTTTTGCTTGGTATAAATATAACATCCATTAGATGCTGAATATGCAACTTTATCGCAATACAAGTGCATTTTCCACTGAGAATAAAACTAAACTTTATAAACATTTCTTATGTTTGTCTATACCCAGGACATTGGATGTATGCGTGTGTTTTAATGCAGCCAAGCAAACAACCAACCAGCCAACCAGTCACACTTGGATTGAATACATGTTGGCAATGTCTTTCTAAATGTATGTGTGTACCGCATGCAAGATATGCCACATCCTTATATATTTTTATATTCTGTGTATATTTTTAATTTTATTTTGCCACGTTAGTGGAAAAGATGGCAATGTGAAATATATTAAATGCACACACACACACATATGCGCATTCATATATGCAACTATGCCTATAGAAACAGTTTGATATTTACACACAAATCCTCGAATATGTGCATGTGTACGTTTGTATGAGTATTGTGAATGATTATTTGCCAACTATCTATTCAATTTTTCCACTTTTATGCTATAGATTTTGTTATCTTGCGCTTACATATTTCAAATGAAACCATTAATATAGATTTTGTGTACGTTTGTGTGGCTAAAACTACTGGATTGATATTTGCCATGTGTGCATATATCAGTGTGTCCGTAATGCTTTCTCATCAATTTTCTCGCTATATTCATTAATGCATTAATATGCAAACACACAAATTCACAGCATACGCGTATGTATGCATGTATATGAGTTTGTAGTTGTAGTTCAATGGTGTGTCTTTATAATAAGGATGTCACTGATAACGAGTCAATTTGCGTTTAGTGCTAAGGTCGTTTTTGTTAAATTTAAATTGGTATAGAGTTACTTCGGGTGTTGCGGAATTTTCATTTTCATAATATAATACATTATTTTGTTTACAAATATCGTATTATTTTAATATAAAAAAAGTTGCTCCTGAAAAATCTGAGACAGCTCAAAATTAGTCATTTTCAGAATTGGAGGATGATATTGCACCCACCAGCTGAATAATATGGAAAATTATATTATACTATAAAAAACAAAATTTTGCCGAAAATACGATAATTTTTAATCTAATTAATATAAAACATAAGATTATCCTTTGTATACACAGTACAACACATGATTTTATTTTTGAGCCTACTTTCACTTGCAATTCTCAGAATTGAGTCCCAACTCAAAGAGCTGAAAAATGTTGTACTGTGTAATATGTTGTTATAATTAATACTGGTGGCTTCACTTCTTGACGTGATTCAATATTTTCTTTTTCAAAATATAATATTAAAATGTAGTTCCAAAATACGGGAGCTTAATTATTCCACATTAGCACCGATTGCCGTTTTGTATATATAGATAATAATCACTCTGGATTACAATCACTTAATACAAAAATAGTTTACATATTTACATTTAAGAGTTTGTAAATTGTAATTTGGGGACAATTCCATTAAACTGAGAGGGCTGCAGACAGACCACGTTAAACTAAATAATTATAATCACAAGGGAGTATCGAGGATGTTACTAATGAAATGATTAATTTATAAATTCTCTTTCTATTTGTGGCTAAATTTATAAAAATATATTATAAAAAAAATTCTATTATTTATCTTATATCAAATATTAAAAGTAAGCAACATTTGAACTATTTAGTTAAATTTCATGATTTTCACTATGTATGTTTACTGAAATGTCCATGACAGCAGGAAGTACCTCCCTACTACAAATCTAAGTCGCTTAGACTTCAAATAATGATGGGTATGGATAATAGCATGGAATATTGAAAGAAAATATAAAAAGGCCATAAATGAATATTGCCATCATTGTCATCATCACGTTCTTATAATCATCATCATCATCATCACAACATCGATCTTAAGGCCAATGATGGAGGATTTTTTATATGGGGAATTTAAATATAAGTATATTTGAAAATTTTTTTCCTTTTACCATCTATGATTTTTATATTCCTTTCTTTTCTGGTTACATTTTTAGTTCTATGCCATGGCTGGAAAAAAATTCTAACAATGCGGAACAAAATAAAATAAAATTGAAAAAGAAAACTTCTGCTCAAATCATATACAACATGATTTTTTAATGAACTCTGTACTTTTGCGAAAGATATTTTTATATATATTTCTGACGTATTTTTTTTATTATTTTCTATTTTAAGCATTTTATTTAGTTTTATGCTTGTAGTTTTCTAGTTTTAGCTGCAAGAAATATCCATATAATATTCTGAATGTTCAATTCGTGTCTGCGCTAAAAATTAAATTCAAAAAGTAAACGTGCCACATTGAGTACTGATGCTGAATTTTCTATACTATTTGTAATTCTAATAAAGTTTGAGCTCTTTTCTTCTTATTTTATTAAGCGTTTTTTTCCTTTTGTTTTGTTTTATTTTGTTTTGTTTAAATTTATGCTAAAATATTTTAAGAAGAATCTGTCGTTATCTTAAATAACATCTCTGTGTCTGATTTTCCTAGAAAACTTTAAAAGTAAGGTTGAACGTAAACAATTAAAATCTACATTGGTTGCCAAGTTCAGTGTAATATCCAGAGGTATAAAGGAAAAAAAGTCAACTATATTATTTAATTTCAATAAAATTAACATTTAGGATTCATTTACGATCGTCAATTAAGTTATGATAAGGTGAAATATTATAGCAGATGAATAACCCATACAGACAGACTACTGCTGTTCTTGTTAAGGGCCCAGAGTCTTTTGGTGGCGCCGATCGGTCAACGGCTAACTAATAAGGGGTAATGATATTTTGACAGCAGAGGGGATTTGGAATGAAGCAAGAATTTAACAGAAATTATCTATGACAGTTTAACGATTGTTGCTCTGGTTATTTCAGTGTAAATTATATTGTTTTAGAGAAGTAACTATATGAATTCTATCACCCTTATGTCGTTAAAGCCTTGGAAAAGGCCGAAATTGTTCACATTCTCTGTGAATGTGAATTTGCTTAATAGTAGAAGGCTCTGCAATTCTTTGATCAAATGATATTAAGCTGGCCTCTGCAGTCTCTGTAGTGACTTTCATTATGAGAGTCATACAAACCTTCAATTAATTTAGTGATCTATTGCACAAAACAATTATTAGATGCCGCATTACCGGCCTTTGGATGTTATCTTTTCTTATTCATTCATTCACTCAAAGTGCAACAAAAGTTTGATTTGAAATCACAGTTTTGCGTTAAGTCGATTCAACTGTATGATGATCTTACAAAGAAAAAAAATAAATAAAAGAAAAATAAAAATAAAATAAAAAAATTTAAATAACTTTTGAATATCGGGGGAGTATATTCAAATAGTGCTATACTTTTCTATGAAGGCAAAAAAGGTTCATTCTTGCTTTACTAAAGTTTTGCACAAACAATCTTCTAATCGATATTGTGGAATATTGACTGTACGAAACTTTAACAATGAGAGATCGAAACGAATTTTTGCATTCTTAAAAAATTGTACTTTTGTAGATAACACTATTTGAATAAAAGCCCTCTATATGTTTCGTGTACATGTGTCTGATATTCGTATTTTAAATTGCATTGTCAGCTTTAATCGTAAAAACTGAATATAACAGAATCAAACGACTTTGTATGTCGTTAAGGTTTGGATATGCGAGCGATTTAATGTGTTTTCGTTAAAAGGTTTTAATATCAATCATATGAAATGTGTTATATTTTCATAATGTAACAATAATATGTTTCGCAAGTTTTGAAAGTGATTTACCATTGAAAATTTTTATTTTGTTACATTCTTTAATTCTATGTTTTCATTTGGATACTCTAAAATTTTTTGGTGCTGATTCAACGTTCCGTTGAAAGGTTGTAAGAATGTTTAATGGAATGACAACGTCTGCCCAGGCCTCTTTTAAGTAAATAAAAACATTTTTATTATAATTCTCAGAATTTTTTTAAAAAAATACTAAGACTTATGATCTCATATTAAATGTATGAAAAAATCCGTTGTTTACATTAGTATGTCTCTTTGTATGCCAAATTAATTTTTACGTCTTCTCATTTTGCTTGTCATCATTCGTGTTTTTCTTAATTAAGTGAAATTGTAGTCATTATATTGTCATGTGCCTTAAAAACAACAATATTTCAAAAGTATCAACAGCAAACAACTCAAGTAACAATTCCCATAAGATATTAATTTTTTGTGTTTTTTGAAGTTGAAAATTTGTCAGATTTTGTGCTTTGCATTTAGTTTTCCATCAATCACTTATGCTTGAACATAAGTACATATATTTATATATGTACATCAAGAATGAGAGTTGCATGTGCAACAAAGAAGCTCGAAAAACCAACAAACCAGCAATTAAATTAAATTAATATTCAACTCTTATTGAGTATGAGACATAATTGCGCATGCATGCATATGCAGCAGATATCGTAATCTAAATTTTATCATACATATCGTCAGCTTCGACGGTAAGCTTAATATCTAAGTTAAAAAAAATTAATTCAGACAAAGAACTTCTAATGATATTCTATATATTGTCATAAATATTATCCCTGTGGGGTATGTACATAGCAAGGGTATAGTGTCGTACTAGTTACAGTGCCACCAGTACTACTGACCAGCTATACTCCAGCCAATGTTTTCTACTATTGACACTTAATACAAGATTGTCATTAAAATTCCACCAGTAGACCCTATCACTACTGACGAGGTAGTACTTTTAGGATCACATCGATACATTTTAACCAAAGACCTGCTAGTACATTTTAGTGACTCTATTCTACATAAGTGCTTCTTCTCAATCCATTCTTGAGGTGTTTTTTGTTATATATATTTGGGGCAACCTACTTAAAAGCATTTTTTTGTATAAAGTAGATTTTTTATTAAAGAAAACCTTATTACTATAGATTATTTAAACTAGTCTGCTTTTAATATTTTAGAGCTCATAATAAAAAAAAAAGCTATTGACACATTCGTTGACATTGTCACTAGAAATAGATCTGTTGCCTGTAGCTTATTTCTACTCGTGCATAGAAAAAAGTTGTCGACACTTTCACTAGTGCAGTTGTCGCTGGATAGAAGAATATTGACAAAGAGACACTTGATATCAGGCTGACTGCAAGGGTTTTTCAATTCACAAGCTACTGTAGAGTTGTATGTTGTTAGTAATTTTGATACAAATATTTGCATAGAAACATGTTTAAGTGGAAATTAACAAAACATATGTCTATCTAGGCCAAGTTCAGAGAGCAAATTACGGCATTCGATATCGAACGAAATTTTCATACAAATTCAAAAAATGTTGTATGTTATTTCGTTCGATATCGACTGCCGTAACTAGCCCCAGGTCAATGCCCACACTGTGTATATTAAATGAAACCAATTAACTTTCTAGGAGCTAATTCTTCATAACTTTGCTTCCTGTTATTATAAAATTTTGAACACAAGTTAAATTTAGAAAGATAACCTTGTGTGTAAAATTTCATTAAGATTTTCCCCACCCATGACTGATTTACTGAGCAATATTATGGGACACTTCCACTATAGCTTGAGAGCTGAAGTTCGATATACTGATAGGCCTTGGTGAACGACTAATATTATGTAGCACAGCCATCTGTAAATTTAGAATAAAAAAAAACTTAGCAAAAAAGCGTCAGATCTGCACAAAAACATAAATGTGAAAAGTAAGGCCAAGTTCCTATCTAAGATCTCTGGCCATTAAAAGTGTTGAGATCAAAAAGAAGATAGGATAATAGCATTTCATTTCCGGGCGAACTTCTAACTTGGCCATATCTTTTTTCTTTTCTAAATCTAATCATGATTTTTAATAGATTTATCGTTCTATTGTCGGAAAAAATTATGGTGAAAAAATTTTGCCAAGGTTAAAGTTTGCCTAGAAATGAAATGTTATTTTTATATTTTATTATTTATTATATTGAAATCCTCTTTTTCATATCAATATTTTTAATGTTTTCGTGCAGATAGAACTTACAACTCACACAATGCATTAAGACTTGGACAAATATTTGCAATATCCATACTGTGAGATAAATACAACATTTTACAGCAAATATAAAAGCAATTTAGCTGCTTTGCACTCTAAGCCGACGACATGCATCATATCTGTGTATATCATTCTTCATAATTTGCCTCTTGAAAACTTTTTTTCTGCATACATTAAATTGTACACCCACAAAACATTACAAGTATCATGTAAATACTAAAAATTAACAGTCTTGTTGATAGTTACAAGAACACACTTTTTTGTACTGTAGAAATAGAAATATAGAAGCTTTGTTGAAAAAGTATTTACATAAATGAATATTTATAATAAAAAGTTAATTTGTGCAAAAAGTACTTTATAACAAAAATTATTTTTAAGGAGTATCTTTTTTAATAAAATGTACTTTTTAATAAGCAGTACATTTTAAATAAAAATTATCATTTTATTAAAAAATACCGTTTTAATAAAAAGTACCTTTTTAATAAAAAATTTTTTTTTCTCAATAAGAAGTACCTTTTCAAAAGAAGTATCTCTTTAATAAGAAGTATATTTTTAATAAGGAATCCCTTTTTAGTGCAAATTACCTCTACATAAATTTTCCATGTTAATAAAAATTTCCATATTAGTAAAAAGTGACCTTTTTGACATATTACATTTTTGATATAAAGGAATTTTACATTAAAACAGGTTTTAATGCATAAATTTTATGTAAATTAAGCTGAGTGTGAGTTTCTAATTCAAGCTCAGTTTTCTTTCAGCTTGTTTGTGTGTGTGTACTTATCTAAGTAACTAATTGATGGTCATTAGTAGCCTTGTCAAATGTGAGATATATTTTTATAGAGCATATGTAACAAAAACTAACATCATCAGCGTTAACAACCAGTAGACGCAACAGCAAAAAATAATACCTCACTTATGAAATGGAAAAAATATGACAAACAATGATTATCATTTAAGCCTAATTGTTTCAATTAGATATCCATGTCATTGGCAATCTGCTTGCTTTGCTGTTTTTTTAATGCTGTAGAAGAGTTTTTTTTATTTCTCTTGTTATCAATTGCCCAGCGGCAATGTGTATAATGTTCTAAAGGAATTCTATACAAAATATCTATAATTAATGATTTTATTTTTTTAATTAAATCTACATTGCAAGGACATACTCTCCGGAACATAAATCTTTAAAACTGAAACGGTTTGAATTACAAATTAATATATGGGCATCTTTTGTTTTACAAAATTAATTTTCCCTGAGGCTTTTGGAGTTCTACTGTTGTTCGAAAAAAAACAACTTGTAAGACTTAATTAGAAAAGTGGCAAATAAAGAAATTTGAAATTTAATAAAACGTAAATGTAGACGAAAACACGTTGTATATATTTTTAATTGCCCAAAATTTTTGCTATGGTTAATAAAATCGCTGTATGCCAAAATTATACAGAAATTTATTGTGTACTTATTTATGTAGTCGTAAATTTGGAAATAAAATCTTGTAACATAATATTGTAGTGTGTAATATTTATGTAGAATATGGTAATAAATATCAAAGTTGTTAAAAATTTATAAGGAAAAATCTATTAAATCTTAATAAATAATTTATTGATTTAAATTGACTATAAAGCGACTTTCAACAATGGCTTTAAAATAACTTTGAAAAACGATGTTGTAATCTATTCACAAAAAGCAACTTTTAGTACTTCTTATTTAAAAATACGTTTCCAACATTTTGAAAATCCAATGAATAGGCACCAAAACGACTGACAAGATTAACTGAAATCATTACGAATGATAAAAATTTGCACTACTTTCGGATCACAAGGTCAGGATCTTAACAACTTCACTGAAAGCGCTTGTTTTAATGGGATTTTTTAGTTTGTTCAGTTTGCTGAGGTACCAAAATTTACATTTTCTCTATTTTCTAATGTAAAACAATATTTAAAGTGGAACATGCAAAAATTTTCTATATTCACTTTCATGCAGACTCACTAATTAAAATAATTATAATTACAATATTTATATTTTTTTGTTATGAAATTTTATTTTGTAAACAAAAAAAGGACACACTTATTTATCTCAGGGGCTGTTCACATATAACGTTATAGTGTATGGGAAAGAGCTGGGGTTGGGGCTTGAGAATCGCCTACGGCTTTTATAATTTATACTGCTCGAATCTGACTAAGTATTATGAAGGTTGGAAAGGAGGGGGTCTAAAACAGCGTTACGTTATCTCTGAACATCCCCTTAATACTGTCGAAATTTGAAACAAAATATATATATTTAGCAGAGCTGTAAATGAATCATTCTTTTTTTATTTTAATTCATTACGAATATGGCTGGTTTTGAATTAATTGAATGAAATTTGAATCAATCCAAACGAGTTAGGCAGAAATGAAGTGCAATTAATTTTCTAATTCAAATGAATTTGTCAAAGTGAATCGCAATTCAATTCCAATTCATTTGAATTGAATTGATTTCGAATTAGTTCAAATGAATTAGAAAAAAAAAAATATTTGTAAATCATTACCAACTCATTTGAATTGAATTGATTGAAATTTGAATTGATTTTGTAAGTAAACATGCAGTAAGCATCACTGCCGTTTTATTATACAATTATTTTTTATGTAAAAGGTAGCAAGCATTACTCTCGTTTTGTACATCACCTAGTATAGTCCAAAGACAAAAAATTCTTAGATTTCAAATTCCCATGATATCAGCAGAATTATTATTGAATTATTAGGTATCGGCGAAAATCCTATCAAAATAGAAAAATTTAGTTTATTTCCTAAAAGAAACTTAAATATTTATTTTTATCAAATAGTGTGAAAATATTATTAAATGTGCGTTTAACAAATAGTTTTTGCTTATACGAGTATAATCTCATATTTTGTATTGTGAACTTTTTTTTTAATTTTTCAATGTAATTTTAAAGATGCTAGCAATTTTGAATCTCAAATTTGTTTACTTTTTGTATTGATAACTTGCAGCTGTTTAAAGATTATTTTCGTATGCCTCTATCCTAAACATCTCTAAACGTGGATCTCTTTCAGATGATAATTTTGAAAAGTTATTGTTGTTGAAGGTGAATGAGGCAATCTAATTAGCCTTATTTTGCAACTAAAATAATAGCGTATTTGCAAATAAAAGTCAGAAGAAACACACTCCAAACACCATGTTTTCTTTGATCAGGAGCGGATATAGAATAAATCTTTTCAAATCTTGTGCTGAATATTTTCATATTGGTAGGAGACATTTCCATTTTCCATTTCCCATAGATCTGCTCTTGAATTTGATTGATTGCAACTCATTTTTGATTTCATTCATTTGAATCGCAATTCATTGTTCTAATTCATTTGAATTAATTCAAAATCAATTCAATTGAAATGGATTGGAAATGAATTGCAATTCACTTTGTCAAATTCATTTGAATTTGAAACGAATTTCAACTCATTTCCGCCTAATTTGTTTGAATTGATTAAATTTCATTCCTTTCATTTTTTCGCGTGAATAGAATTAATTCAAAATTTGCTAATTCAGTGCATGAATGATTCGCGAATTAATTCAAAAATGAATGATTCATTTACAGATCTAATATTTAGCTTTCTTTCTTTTCGTAAATCAAGAAGCTTAGAATGAAAACGAGTCTTAATCCACTGTCGCATGAATGAAATTATTGCACTATTGCTATGGCACAATAACACACAGCCCACCGCAAATACTCATGTACATCAACATACCAGCATTATAACTCTTTACTGCATTTTTGCATATGTAGCTACTACTTATTCATTATACTGTCTGTCACCAAACAAATATATGTGCATAACAGCTCACACACACACGCACACTCTCAAAGAAACACTCTTTTCGAGGTTGCAATTGTCGTATACAATTAAATTTTTTTTATTTGGATTTAATGAACATCAAACCAGTAGAAGGAAAAGAACTTATTACGCTACAAGAACCTTAAAAACAACTCAAGAACTGTAAAAGAGAAAAAAAGAAATTAAACAGCAACCAAAATGCAAACATCTACAGGGCATTTCAATAAGAGATTTAATTTTCAATAGCCCAGGATTTTAACAGTTGTCATGCCTCAATCTGTAAATACTTGACAGATGACAAGTAAAAAGTACAATATTAATAAAAATGGAACGTTATACGCTTCAACAACGCATTGAAGTTATTAAAATCCACTGAAAAATGGTGAAAACGTCGCGGTCACAAGTCGAAAGCACTTTCGGGACCAGCAGTTGAGAAACTGGGGAACAAATTTAAGTTTTTAGGACATGCTATTGATATGACGAATCAAACTCGTGCACGTCGCTCAAAAGCAACAGAGAAAATTACAGATGTAGTCCAAGATTTAATGAATAGAATAGATAAGGATGATTACGCTTAAAAGTACTCGGTTTTTATACATATATCAAAATTACACTTTTTATTGTAAAAGACTATAAATAAAAGCGCAAACAAACAGCATTTAAAGGACCAGGCACAAACACAAACTTACACGTACGCACACACTTTTACAATTACAAGTCATGTAAAAAAAATCTCAAGTATTAAGTTCAATTCGGTATTGTGTTTTTAAAAATTTGTTGTTACAAATGGAAACCAGGAAAGAATGTTGCAGGAAGAATACATAAAATGTATGTTATGTTCAATGACAAATAATGCCACTGCATTATTTCACATTCCATTTAGATGTTTTGTTAAAGGATATTTTATGTGTATATGTGATGGTGCGTTTTTGTCTCTAAGTTCGGTCTATTTCGATTGCCTGACAATTGCAATTTGATTTTAAAATTGAAATTGTAGTGAAACTGGAGCAAATGGAAACTTAGAAATTTCGTTTTTAAAACACATGTGTGCAGTCATGTTTTTCTTAAGAATTTTTAATGAAGCATGAGCAAAAAATTTAAACTGTTATTTTTTCGGTTACTTATGGAATTACTAGTATTTCTTTTTAATTTTTTAGTATTGTAAAATAGTCATGTTCATTTCTGGCTTTGCGCTATTTAGTGAAATTATATGTATATGAGAATTCCCACCACCTTCAATTTTATTATTACAAAGCGATCCTTGTAGTAAGGGCCGCCAACAAATTTTTAGAAATGGTCATAACTTTTGCGAGGCGTAAAGGAAAAAATTATAGAGTAATATTTTCGCTAAGAGGTACCACTGAGCGGTAATCCTGAACCTACAACCAATTAATTTGGTAGCAGAAGGGACTGCAAGGAAAGCTGCGATCCGCTTACAGGCGACGGTACAACTTGTGGTCACGGTATTATTACAAGGGGTATAGATTGTAGCAGTGACTACATAATTCCGGGACTAACATTTTAGAGGAGGGCTGCTGGGTGTTAGAACTTCGCCCCGACCATAGCAATTTAAATTTTTTTAACCGATGTTTCCTAAACGGAAGAGGTCGTTGGAGCTGCAGTCTACTGTCAGGAAGTGGGTATTTTGAATCTTATAAGCTTCCCGAGTACAGCAGCATTTTCCAGGCAGAAATATTTGCAGCCAAAATGCTTCTGGTTTGGCACGTAATTCCATTACTAGAAACTCACATCTAAACTTCTTTATAAATATTCAGGCCGCAATCAGGACGATATCCACTGAGTATATATTTTCTTCGATCGTCAAGGAGTGCAAGGACGCAATGGAAAGATTTTGTACCGACAGAAGAGTGCATATCTACTGGCGGATGAAGTAGCGAAAGGGGAGAGGATAGACATTTAAATTCGTAATATTAAAAGAGATTCAGACTCTACTGTACAGAAGAAATCAGAGACGGTTCGGGGAAACACCGCAACGAGCAAAATATCCAGAGTGGAGTAAACTTCTACTATCACTGTTGGACTGCAGTATACGACAAAAGGGTGGGACAAGTGACTAGTGACAACTGTAGATTTTGTGTGGTGCCAGGGAAAAAAGAGTCCACCGTCTCTCATACTTTGCTATTGTCCGGTACTCATACGCTCCAGAGCGAAGTGTCTGGGAGATCATTACTACCAAGATCTTGGGGAAATCTGTGGAATTGTGCTAGTGAGACTCCTAGCATTCATCAAGAGAGTGTGGAGATCTCTATGTATCATCACATTGAACTAACCTTTTCATTTACGGGCTATCGTACATCGTGGTAACGCTAAGGACCAACACATTCTATGCGAGGTCTTTATGACCGTCCATTTTAATCTAGCCTAACCCCTGGGCAGCTGTAAGTCTTATAACTTATCCATAATAATTCTGCTCCTAGAAGACAGTCAATTCTGAAAACAGAAGGTCGCACCATTTTGTTTTTCGAAAATTGGGATGAGCGGTATTGTAATATATGCAAAACTCAACTGAACAAACCCATTTTAACTGTTGAAGGACTTGGAACAAAAAAGATCCCGCATGATATTTCGCAATCTCTTTTCTGCTACAAGAGGAAAAAAATTTGATGTCTTCGATATCGCGGCCAATATAGGAGGCAAAAGCCACAGAAAATTAAAAAAAGTATATCTAACTTTTTCTAGAGCAAGCTATTTCTAAAATTGGGAGACATTTTTTATATACAGTTGACTCACACATACATGGCCATAAATACAAACGTACACATACATTTTATGCTCTGCTTTTGTAAAGACTAAAAAAAGGAAACTATATTTAATATTCGTATCTTGTTGCTCGATATTGCAGACATCTCTTTACTTTAACATATCTACTACTTACTTTGCGAACTTCAACAACTAAACACAGAAAAGAAAAGAATTTCAAGACATTTGATTAAATATACATAAGTTTGTTCTTTGAGACTGCAACAAATTAAATATTACCCTCCTTTTCTATGTTCAAAATAATGAGATAAAGAAAAACTACAAAATTGTGGGTAGTCACTTTCATTCTCATGACAATTCTAAAGAACAAAAACTCTTCTATTAGAATACTTAGTAATTGAAAAATAAAACCACAAATGATCCAGTAACTGAAACATTAGAAAGTATATATGTACACAAAAATATAACAAAAGTTGTAATAATAGATAAAGGATTTAATTATACATTTTTCATTAGGGCATTATGCATTCATTCCATTTTGTCTTGTGTTGATTCCAAGAGAATGTAATAAACATTATTTCTCAAAAATGAATGAATATTAATGAAATTGTAAAACAAGTCATTGGAAAATCAAATAAATTTAATATTTGTTTTTAAACCGCAAATCTAAACCATATTTAATTAAGGTAAATATATTTAAGCTCATAAAAACATTTAAAAGAATATAGACCAACAAACATTTTCTATTGCGGAGCTCGCAGTAGTAATTTGACTTTATGCTAAAACAACTTTTCTGTGGAGAGCAGCTGCTCCCCGTTTAATTAATATCTATTCATTTGTACTACGTACAGTGTTAGGTACATTAATGTTTTGCAATATATTAAAATGATTTTTGTAAGATGCCTACTCTACTATCTTCCTATCACTATTTAGAAGTTAGTAAAGTGTTCAGGGTTATGTTACAATATAATTAAAATTACATATCAATTTAATTAATGCTACATTAGCATGCGTTTTCACATTAATATATAAAAATTTTTTGGTATTTCAAAACAGGTACCTTGAACTTATGCATGCTGTTTAGTGGGATATAAGTGTACTTGCGAATGGCATAAAAAATAATATTTTTCGGCAGGTATTTGTTGCGAAGTAATTGATCACAAAGTTTTGTGACGCTTGCTAGAAAGAAACGGAAGTAACTTTGATCGTTAAAGTGTGTTTTTGTAATTTTTAGCGAATCTTACATAATGAAGCACACAAAATCTAATTCCTAAAAGAAAGATGAATATAAGAGAACTCGAAAATAACTTATTTGCAGCCAAAAAATTTTATGATTGTTTATTAAGAGATGTGAACCCTTTGTGGCGAATGCTACGTGGCGCATGTTACATTTTTTCTTTTCTGAAATTTCATACCTAATTTCAATGATTCCAAAATAGTAAAGACAACATTTTTTTTACTAAAATTGTGAATTCAAAGCATAAAAATATGACTTTGGATCGGCCCGATAAACACTAGTCATGATATGAACTATTGCTGGCAAAGTATTGAGTAGTGGTTACCGAGTATCGAGTATTTCCTTTTTTGTTGGTTACTCAATACTCAAAAGTAGTTACTCTATACTTTCAGAGTAAGTAAGTTCTTCATAATTTTTTTTGAGAACAATTAAATTAGTTCTTGAGTTGTTGTTAACGTTAAATAAATAATAAAAGACATACAAAACCAATAATAGTTGAAGATCTATTTTCAATTTTTGAAGAAACTACTTCAATTTGCAGAGAAAAACTATGCGCTACAAATCCAAAAAATCCGCTAGTATCGATTAGTATTGACTACCCTAATGAAAAGTATTGAATATTATTGAGTAATGAATAGCAGTAATAATTTTTCATTTCTGGTATGAAGATCTGAAGTAGGGTAAGATTTGTTAATAATTTGCGTATTAATGATCATCGAAATACATTTATTTTATTTATAAAATTATATATTTAGTCTAAAATAACTTAGAAAAGGATAAAAAATAAGTTGTATATATTTCAAAAGACGTTGTTCGGTTTCTGTTTCTGGGACTTGCCCATATAATACACTACACATGCCGCTAGTGTGCAAAGTGCATTATCAATAGACATAAGCTGTAGGGCTCAAGGGTTCCCACCCTTTGACTTAAAGTCAGGAGAAATACCTTTTATTTTCAATCTGACGCAAAAATGACTCGATCACTTTGTTAATTGCACAACTTAAAATGCTATAAAAAGTATCGTAAAATTTTGTTCTGTAAAATGAGTTCTGAAATAATAATTAGGACTAGAGCAAGGACATTATCGATTTGACATTTTTTAATGATTTAGATTTTATTTTACTTTATTTTTCGTAACTTCGGCCATACAGAGCACACATTTTTCAAATATTTAATATATAATGTAATAAATTTTTAAAATATTGGTTGCTGGTTTCCTTAGCAATTAATTTCAACTTGTTTTTTATATCGAGGGTAAAACTAATTCAACTTGCGCTGTGCGAGGTAGTTAATGTTAAAAAAAGCTACCGAGCTTTGCTGGTATTTCCAAATAGTAGACACGGCATATTGTAAATCATTGAAAAGTATATTGTTTGATAGCTCCAACACATTACACAGAAAGAAAAACGCTGTACTAAATTCAAGAATTTTCTACTTACTTTCAGTACGAGACGTGCTCAAAATTTTGAGTACGAAAAACAATAAAATGTAGCTGAAAACGGGATTGCTTTAGGTAACCAATCCTGGTGTTTCTTAAAATGAGTAAAAAATTCTTTAATCACGTGAAAAATCTTGAATCAACTAAAAAAATCTTAAATTAAATTGAGCATTTGAATCCATCCGTACTTAAATCAATCTCTCTGTACTTGATTTTAGTAAATCTGAAATTACCGTACTTTTAACACCGCTTAGGATTGATTTAAGTACTTTTTTTTTAGTGTACAAAGTTTTTGCATTAATAGCTCATTCCATCCAACAGCAGAATAAAACAAGCTGATTTCTAATATTTTTTATCTTCCAATGCACCGCATAATTAGAATTGTTTTATTATGAAAAATTATAGTTAAAATCAGCCCCTCGCATGTTAGTGTTTCCCCTGGCAACTGTAACAGATTATTAGTTAATAGTACCCATACTATTACAGTTGTACTAATTAAAATACTAATGTCATTTAGTGGCACTCGTCTTTGGAGAATTTGGAAGTTAATTATTTATGTATACAGCAGCATACTCTAAATAGCTACATCAAATCAATATTCGCCATCATCAATACTAAACGATCTGAGCCCCTGCATATTTGCAATTTAACAGTCAACTTCAGATTTAACTTAATCACATGTACTCGTATATGAGATTTGGCTTTTAAATATATATTGTTTAAATTTATTTTGTTTTCTGCGAATAAGATTTAATTGTAAGTAGTCACATGATTAAGTCTTAAGGTTGAGTTTTCGAATGCTTCCCAGATTGGCCTCCTATGGCTAATAATCGAACAGTGTATTTGTGGGGGCTTTTGGTACAGGCTTATTTATAAATGAAATTGAGTTGTATGTGTTTGTGGCTTAAATCGGTGAAAGTTTATTTAAAGCTTTTAGTGTGTGGAGATTATAAGCTTATGTTTAGTTTTTTTAATATGTATTTAGTATGTATTCTGCACTCCTAAATATACAATACATACAACAAGAGAACGGCAAACTAGCAAGCGAGTTCCATGCACACACCCACACATAAACACAAACACACACATGCCCATACAAACTAATGTATTTAAAGTCTTTGCTATAGCAATATATATATATGGATTATTGTACAATACGGCCACCGGTCAGGGATCAAAAGTATGAGATTTCATATGCACGTGTGGGTTTCATATTTTCAATTTAAATCCTGGAAAATCAAATTTTATGTGTTTTTTATTTTGGGGTTCTTGTCCTCGTTTCTTATTATTTTTATTATTGTTTTGGATATTTTTTGTTATCTAAGTGATGAAATTTTGTTTTTTCAAAAACCAATTTAAGCAGGTTATATTAGCATTATCCTGTACATTAGGGTAGGCCGATTTGTAAGGACAAAATTTTTTCAATATTGAGCCATAGATTTTTCGATTTCAATTCAATAATTAAAATTTCATCAAAAGTAATTCAAAAATAATTCAAATATAAATTTCATTTTGGAAAGGTAATATTAAAAGAAAAAAAAAATTAAATCAACCGCTATTGTTTATTTTCTTCTAAAAAAAACTTAAAAATAAAAGTTGAGAAAAAGTAAAAAAATTAAAATTTGGGCGCCTCGCAAATGATTTTTTTTATACGTCACAGTGGAACTAATTTTTGCTCATGCCAAAAGCTATTAAAAAATTGATGGCACAATATCGATTGCTAAATCGAACCACCCTACTGTACATGAAGTATTTTGAAGGCGTATGAGAAATATCATACATATTAAAAAAGCCAAGGATTTTTTTCTTATTCTTCAATCTAATAATATTTGTTACTGTATTATAGAGGTATAAAAACGTCAGCTACGAAGAACTGTTAGAAAGTTAGTATAAATTGAAAAATGGAAAAGAATCAATAAAAGACACATTATTGACAAATAATTGTCAAAGTTCTTATTGTTTTAAAGTACTTTAAAAAATGCAGCAAAACAAATTGAATACGTACATAAATGAAGCAGACTGAGAAATGGGATGGAACATTTGTTCATATTGGTCTTCGATATCCTTTTGTAGTGATATTCTATTATGTAATAATTGCAAAAGAAAAAAAATTAAATCATGAAGCTAAAGCATGAATACCAAAAATGTGTTCTTTGCCAAAGTGATAACGTATAACAACTATAATAGTAATACCGTTATGGTTATGTAACACGTAACAATATTTAAGTAGGAGAAAAAAAAACGTAATAGAAAATCTTATATTCATTTATCAGAAATGTGGTAAAAGCAAAAATTCGACAGTTTTAATACTTAAAGCAGTGTGCACCGTACGTAGTCTTCTGGCCCCAGGGGAAATCCTTATCGAAATGTGTTGCAGAAAAGGGGCAACCAGCCGATTTACTGTTGACAATAAGGATCAATTCCGATAAGCATGCTGCACCAGGAAAATAAAATAAAAACAAATTTCAATGATTTTTGACCGTTGTTCTATTGAGTACTGTTTAATTTTAAATGTTTAATTTTAAGTTTTCTTTGCACAAAATTTAAAAAAGAGAAACAAAACAATTTTAAATAAATAAACTATAAAGCATTTACGCCATAACGTTAACATTGCTCCACCCTGTAGCTCTTCCATAACGATTTTGTTCTACTTTTGTATATTTTTCAAAAGTTATATACGAATTTTCTGTATTTATATGGTTTTTAAGAAGACATATTTTTTGTAACTGCTGGTATGGAATTCTGACAGAAATTCAGGTGGGTAAAAAAAGTTACGGAAATTGGGGTTGTTAAATTTCTTAAAGAAATTTTCGTTTGTTAGTACTAGAGATGGGCACTGTTCATGTGATTAGTGTGAATCAAGCGTGATCGTGATTTTTTTTTTGCTTTTTAACTTATGGAAAGCTAAAGTCTTAACCAAACGATTAGCTTCAAAGTATTATAGTCAACCAGCTCGGGCATGAAAACATTTTTAAAAGCTTTTAGCAAAAAAAAAAAGAATTTTAAATAGAATTTACAAAACTGTAATAGTTGAGGTTGTCACCGAATCCAATGTAGTTGGAAATGGATTGGAAAAGACGACAAAAAATACTTTTGTGTGATGAATTTCAATGTTATCGGTTTTATGTTCAGAACAGATAGTTACTCATAATATTGAAATTCATCATACAAAATATTTTTTTGTCGCCTTTCCAAATCCAACTCCAGCAACATTGTCAACTTTTTCAAAAGTATGCATTGATTAGAATAGTTAAAAAAATAGTTTGTCAAGAAAATTACCCTTGAATTACAACTTATATATTGTGTTTAAAAAACCTTAATTATATGAATATTTGAGCGCAAAGTATTTTTCAAAATAGTTGGTTGGTTTGTTTCCCTTACAAAAACGGTCGCAATCAATAAACTCCATATAAAGAAATATCTACTACGCGTATGTTTCTAATAAAAATCTTTTCACTTTCACATGTGCTATAAAGTAAAGAAAAACATTTTCCGTCATCATATTTTTTTGCGGTAGAATGTATGTATGTACATACATAAATGAAGAGGTATGACTGCCCAAAAATGAGCATGTTTGCACACCACTACTACTCATTAAATTGTATGCAAATGGGAAATATTCAAATCTGATAAGAAAGAAGTTTTATTGTCGATGGGTTTTTTTACAGTTTCGCATAAGCATTATGTTGCTGTTACTGTTATTATTGTTGTTTTCTACCAAACAATATAGCACTAAATGTCCAATCAGTGCAATGATTATTGAGCTCCCTCTTGCCCTATATTATCATAGCGTTTGCATGTATGTATTAGTACACAAGGTTGTTTTATTTTTCGACAGACTGTTGTGTGTTTTAATTTTTCTTATTACATACTGACTGTATGTTCAATATTTGTGTTGTATGGTTTTATGAATTTATGCATGAGTATCATCTGTATGTATGAGTATGTATGTCCTTAAACTACATGTATGCGTGTGACGTTATTTTTGCCATTTTGTCTGCTTCTGCTAAGTAAAGGGAAGAGATGCTGTGCCAGTGTGTGTAGGTATATATTGTCTGTGTTTGAGTAAGCATGAGTATTTCAAGTCCTTTTGAATAAATTAATGTCAAAAGTGCTTTTGCTTTTGATTTTGATTGATATTTCAAGCAACATGAAATTTGTGCTCATTCCTCGCATAAATTACAAATAAAAAATCATTCTATGCAAACGGGTGGGGTGAAATTTAAAAAAAATTTATTAGTTGAACACTATGGGGCTTTTAATAACATTAAAAATTATTCAAGTTTGAAAAAGTATGTAATAGTAAAGCTACTAAAATATTAAAAAAAAAATTATCTATTTCAAACACGTCACTATTGTAAATAAGTCAAAGGTTACAAATGATTTGTATTAGGCCACTGCTGTATTCCTTTTACCCCAGTATCGAACAAAAGTTTATTTAAGTTTAATGAAAAACGATTTTGGGCTTATGTTGTGAATACAGTAATCTCTTTATGTTAAATTTGTTTTCCCTAATTTAAATGTTATTTTTTTATAGTTTTGCTATTTTGACAAATTTCTTTCTAATATTAAAGTTTTTTATGAATTTTTAATCGTACCAATTATTAAACAAAATATTTTCTTTTTAAAAAAGAACTTTTTTTGAAAATTACCTTGTTAAAAAAGTAGTATTTAAAAACTTACCGATTAAAATAGTGTATTCATTTGATGAAGTACCATTTTAATGTAGGGTTTTTTTAATTCCCTTTTAAGTAAGAGCACTTTTAGATAAACGTTGTTTTTTAAATACCTTTTTAATAAAAACAATTTTTAATTCTCTTTTAAATAAGAGAACTTTAAGATAAAAGTTTTTTTTTAAATACCTTTTTAATAAAAACATTTTTTGATTCTCTTTTAAATAAGAGAACTTTAAGATAAAAGTTTTTTTTAAATACCTTTTTAAGAAAACGCATATTTTTTTCAACTCCAACTCTTTAACAAAATAGCTTTTTCCAAAAGTATCACTGAAAACAAATGAATTTAAAAAAAATTTTTTTTCAGTTGAAAAAATTAACATTTAAAAACGTACCTTAAAAAAACATGTAAAAAAATAAAATTTTTTAAAATTCTTTTTAAAAAATACATGTTTAAAGACATGTTCCATTAAAAAAATTATCTTGTTAAAGAGGGACTCCTATTTAAAAAAAACATTTTTATCTCATTGAAAAATAATCTTTTCAAAAAACGTACTTATTAAAATGAGCAACTTTTTGAACTTCTAAAATAAAGATATATTTTTAAAAGAAGTAACTTTTCATAAAAAAAAATTAATTTCTTTACAAGTTAAGTCAACTACGTGAGCGGCTCGAGTCCGGAGTGTTCCATACTGGGATGTGTGCGGCCGCGCTTTAACTTTTAACTGATTTATGTGTTTAATATTTTTTGTAAAAGCTACAATACACAACCTGTGAGAACTTTTTAATGTGTCTTAAGGTTCACAAGATGCGTCTCTATTTAAAAAATAACATATTTTGTGTATACGCATTTTTATTTTTTTAATGAGTTATATTTTTGGTTACGGCAGGAATATTAATTAGTACACACAATCTGAGAATGCCAGTGACTAGTCCCATTCATAAAATAAATATTTATATCAAATGAACTTTTCTTGTCTATACACCTATTTATAATTTTAATTTAATAAAAAAATTCAAAAATTTTTGTTTGTTGTGGGTTTTTAGGGTTTTAGAAAAAAGATATTGAGACCTGTCTCGAATAATAAATTTAATATTTATTTAATTTGATTATATTTTTTGATATTTGCTGTTAAAGTGGCAATACACACTCTGTGAGGGTTTCCGATATCTATTAAGGTTCACAAGTTGCAGTTCTTATCACAAATAAAATTAGTTGTATACACACCCTTTAGTTCTAAATATAACTCTGATCACGACATAGAACCACGTGACAGACGAACATACATTTTAGTAAAAAAATAGTGTTTCTTTAAACACTTTGCGTGTGGGACATTAAAAACCGATCAAAAACATTTTTTATATGGTACTTCTTATGCCACAAAATTACCTTTTTTACAAATGACGTCTTTATGATCCTTTAAAAGCAGAAGAGAACCTTTAATTAAAAAAAATAGTTCGACTCGAACTCATTTTGTGAAAGTGAGTGTGTTATTCCCACACGAACTAATTGTTGAAGGGACTTTGAGTGTGGGTTCATATCCATTGGCACAACAATTTCTCTCCTGTTCATATTTGCCTGAAGGGACAAATCAAATACTTGTAATTTTTGTGGGCACATTCATTAGGATATTTCTTTACTGACTTGTTTATCTGTTCATTGATATCTGTTTCGTTCGTTAAAAGCAAAGACATTATGAACACATACACCTGAGCACACATCCTTACAGCATAATATATTAAATGTTGGAGTTAATGTTTGTATTCAGGTTTTTGTTAGTTAGTTATGCATACGCTTAAATGCATGTACTAGATGTATGTACGATATGTGTGTATAAGAGTCAACAATAGTTTGTTTGTTTGTTTGTTTGGCATGTATTCCTATTAGTAGTAAGTGTTTTTGTAACTATTGTTGTTACTGATATAAATATGTATCGTTATGTATTTTCTATTATCAAAATATCGTTCATCAGCAGCAACGATTTCTTTCTCAACACAACAAAAGTGTTTTAAAACGTGCCTCATTCATATCAAATGAATAGAGAAAGGTTTATTGCTTGTAGTTTTTGCTATTTTTTGCTATTGTGCCAAAAATGACTACATATTTTAATCTTGAAACAAAAAGAAATGCAATAAATGAACTTTGCAAAGTCATTTTGTTGTGTGTAATAGTGTGCAAGATAGTCTGCTTTTTTTTGTCTATGTGAGTTGCTTGCAGTATTGTTTAAAGCTCAATGACTTTTATAAAAAGCTCATTAAACCCTTAAAGAGTTATTTTAAATTATTTTAAATTTTTTTTTAAATTTTTAAGAAATTCTTCAAACTTTCTTTTCTTTTTTTTCTTTTTACTTAATATTTTGTTCGAAATAACGAGATATTTTGCGATTTATGTTTTCAATGTATTTAAGTAATCAGTATTTAAGATATTAAATACCAAAAGAAAAGGACACTCACTATTTTTATGCTTTCCACCATACTGTTACTAAACTGTCTGGCTGTTGTGAAAGCCATTAAAATGCACAACTGTCTGCATGTGTTTCTTATTTAATTTAATTTTTGTTTGGTAATTAATTTTTAAGATATTTTAAGCGAGTGCTTGGCACTAAGATACCTTTTTTGTAATTGCTTTATTTCAAACAGTGAAACCTGCATAGATGATACTAACACAAAATAATATTTAAAATTTTATACATATTTTTTATAAAAATGTGTTTTTGTTTATTGTATTAAAGATTTTACTGTCTTAGGATTATAGAAAGTTTATAGCCTTTGCCTTTCCCATTGCCAGTTAATGCCTTTAGTTTGTACATTTGCTTGTGCATGTTTTTGCTGATTCGTAAAGGATCTCAAATTTCCATTGTTATATGAAAAAGAAAAGTTTCTGTCCTTTGTGTAGTTTGCATTTTTGCATGTCTTAACAATATTTTAATTGGTTTAACTAAAAACACAAGTTCTTTGAAGTCATAGATGTTTTATAACTGTAATTTTATTGTTATTTAAGGATTAAGAACTAATTTAAATGATTGTAATCAAATTTCTATATTTAATAGAGATTTAAAACAGTTTTGATGTTTATTTTTTTTACATACAATGGACGTTAATCCTGGGAGGGAATAAAAGGAAGTTTCCCCCACCAATACCTAATAAAAATGTATATATGTTTTTCTATTGTGTTGCTAAAAGAAAATTTGAAAAGCTTTATGTTTCCCCTAACAAAAGTTTATGCTAGATCCGCCACTGCATACATATCAGACTGTGACCTTTTAGTGGTTTTCTCTTTTTGTTTGTTTGAATATTCTACAACTTCAATTTCAATTTTAAATTATGTTTAGAATCTTTTAAGACAGTTTTCTTTGAACAAATAAATTTTTATTTAATTTTGTTTGTCTTTGAATAAAGTGTCATAACAGGAGATGTACGGGCTCAAAAGAAAAAAGAGTTGGTTTTTTTGAAGTAAGCCCAAAATTTCCCTAGACAACATGATATGTGTCATAGAAGATCCAGAGTCGGTCTATACATACATGCACATATCTACATGCATACACACATGTGCTTGATCAAGTATACTCATTCCTTTTTTATGCTCTCATAGATTTCTAAAACTTTGGCGCCATATAATTTCTTTTACCATGTTTATTTTTTGTATAAACAACTTATTGAGCAAATAAATAGATTGAAATTCCATTTATTTAAAACAAAAAACTCGAAGTTTTCAAACTTTTGACATTAAAAAATAGACAACAAAGAAATCTGATACAAAGGATTTAAAGAAACAATATATTGGAAAAAAATTTAAATTCTTAAGATGACTTTAGTTATCAAAATCTAAAATAAAACGCTTTTACAGAGAAACATTTATTGTTTTACTGTACAAATAAATACAGACACTTTTGCAATAAATAATACATTTAAAAATTGACTTTTCCCCAAATTGACTTGTCAAATGTACACCACACGAATACAAGATTCCAAGATTCAAACACACACTCAACAATATAAATACGCATTGTATCTTTCAATAAATAATAAATCAATAAATTCCAAACAATATTCCAATAGTGATTGCAGGCGTTTTGAAAGTCTGTATGGAAAAACACGATATAAAAGTTTTTTCTGTCGAGTTTCCTATTAATTTCTAATGGACCAAAGTTGAAATATATTATCACATTTAAACAAAGAAAAACACATATTCTATATTTTTATTATAGTTTATGACGCTTATATTAATTATCAGCTTGTTTAAAATGAAATGTATTAGGATTTCGTTATCATCTGCTTGTGTGATGATATTAACATGTTGACCGAATAAAAAGTGTTGAATTTCCTTTATTTGAAGACTTCAAGACTGGCACCCACGCAAAAATTTTAAATAACTCGAAGAAGAATAAATCCAAAGTTTTTAAAGGGCAAAAATTTACTTCTATTAGAGCACCGAAAAAGTTATTTTTACATGTCAACAGCATGGTGGAATAGTACAGGTAGTGTCGAAGCTACAACCAACACTGCTTTTAGGTTCGAAGCTGTCAAAAAATACAAAAGAAAAATGGCAAAATGGTTGCATTTTCTGTTCTATAAAGAATTTTGTTTCTTTTCAGTGTGGGTGTGTGTTTTTAATACATAATAAAATTTTGACAGACTCGAGCCCAAAAAAAGTCCTGTTATCGCTTCGATACTACCTGTATGATTCTACCATGTGTCAACACAAAGAATTTACTTCAACATATGACTTTTGGGCATGAGGTTCGAAGCAGAAATCGACAAAATCTGATTGCAAAAATATTCATAAGTGATCGACATCCTAAAAACATGCATTTTTGTTCAAACAGCCAAACTTGTTCAAACACTTATTAGCTGCTGCTTTTTAATCATTCTAATCAATTTAATGTTGGCTCTGTGATTTTAATCATGTGTCGCATCATAACAATCAGTTCGAGTGTTGGCCCGCTTGGCTCAATGATGATTATTTTGATGAAGAATAAAATACAAAAGGCAAAAATTAGGGCGTACGAACGTATACGAGTATGCATATTATATTATTATTATTATTATTATTTACTGTGTAGGTATTTATTAATTTTCATATTCATATCAGGGATAGAATAATGGTTTTAGATTTTGTACTAATTATAAAAACAAAATGTTGAACAATTTAGCAAAAACCACTTAATCAATTATTGATATAAATTTTTATATGATGCTGATTTTATTCCACATTCAGTTTTGTTGCATGACTTTATGTGAGCAAACATTTTAGTGTGTGATGAACGATGTGAGTTAAACATGTTTGATCACTCGACTGACTTTTACTTAAATGAAGCGTTCGCTGATTTCACTCAAGTGACTAAGAAATTTAATGTATGATTAAATCAAGAAAAAAGTTATTATTACCTTTTTCTGGTTCGAATCCATATTTTTATATGATCAGAAAAGTCAGAAAGAGAAAATTTGATTAGTTGGTGGGGAAGCACGTAGGAAGCAAGTAGGTTTTCGGTGACGAATATACTTCATCAATACGGGAGTCATCTACTTAGCCTCACTTTCATTCAAACTGTACTACCAAGGCATCCATAAAATATTATTTTATGCGTATAAAAATTATATACAAATTTAAATATGCTCTTAAAATCTGTAAAATATGATCGAAAACAGCCATTTTATTCTAAAAATTAAAAAATTTTATATTAAAAATAAAATAATTATATCAAATACAGATTATTCTTCAAAGTATGAAATAATTTATATAAAAGCAATTAATGGAATGCCTCTGGGAAGAGTTTTTTTCAAACATATTTTTCATGAGATGTTGGATTTTGTATTTTCAGACATATTACTGAATTTATTTAAATGTTTTGATTTGTAGTGATTTTTCTTTCTATTTTGTCAGCCCTTTCTATTTATAGTTTTAGAAATTTCCTACAGAAATTGGTAATTTATGCCGATTTAAGTATTTTTCTAGAACTTGCTCCTTCCTAGTGATTTTTAAAATTTTTTTAAGAATTGGCTTTTGACCTGTCGTCAGGGTTTTTGCATTCACGTTAAATTGATATGCTTTTATGGTACGAGTATTTAACTCAATTAAAAATTTTTCACAGTTTTCCAATTTTTGCGTTGTTTTTTAACTTAAAATGTCAACTTTCTTAGATTCAGCACTTAATTTCATTCTTGGCGATCTTAAGCCACAAAGAAAACTGATTCGTAAAAAATTAACAATAAATAATCCAGATGAAAATCCACACTGAAAACTTAAAAAATGTGATGAAAGAAGAGAAAAGTGTTTTAAGAAAAAAAAACCTATTATAAAATATGTTAAAGCAAAATATGCAAAAATGTGCAGTTTAAAGCAAAATATGCCAAAATATGTTGTGATAACCTGAAGGCGAAATTATTAAAAAGTTCTACAACGTAATTCTGTACGACATACAGAAAAAATATGACATATTACATCTTAGGTTGATCTGATCATTACTATTTATAATAACATTAAATGAAGAAAGCATATGCAACTTGCAAATTTTCTTCTTTCATCAAGCATATTTTAGCATAAGTTTTTATGCTAAAAAAAGGTTCCTTTACTTATTTTGCTTTTTCCATTGACATGTTATCGTATTAAGGCATTTCTTATTCACGAACAATAGCTATTTGCGACACAAGAAACTTTAAGAGATAAATGCTCATTATTGATATTGAAATTTTCCAGCTAAACTTCATTATATTTCATCTGAGCATTGCTAATTTAACGTTATTGTTATTAACTTTTTATGATAAAAAAAACATACTCAAATGTGTTTTTTGGGAAATAATTTAGAATTACTTACTGCTAGCAACAACGCTTAATTCGTCTTGGTGTTTACCTCAAATACGTGCACATATGCCAAGTTAGTAGTCGGGCTCACGGAGCCTGTCAATTTAGGGCATAACTGTATTGATCATTGCGCTATTACACGAAACGCAGACGGGCAAACCTTGAAAATAGCTGACTACATGAATTTTCTCAAGAGCATTGACAAGCCCTTCTTAGTCCAGGGAAGAGTGGATTTTTCCCTACAGAAAAACAGACAACAGTACCATTTTGGAAATCTTTTCTGATGGTCTTAAACTTTCGGTGTCACTCATATTACATAGCACCTCCACCATGTTCCCGGCAAATACTTATGTCACAATCGACATAGTGAAAAGAATTAGGAGACCTACCTTTGACACCAAAACTACTGACATTTTGTAGATAGTCTGGCCTCTATTGACGCCCCTAATTCAGTGATAATGAAGTTAACTCTGTTTAAACGACATAATGTCAAGCTAGTATTAATTTCAGGACGCCAAGACATCAATGATAAGAAAATTGGCAATGAGTGCGCAGACTCAGCTTTAGATGTAATAGATTCAAAAAGGAGTATAAAAATCCATTTAGTTAAGCAGTCATATGATTTTAAAGGTGGGCGCTAAAGAATACTGCACTCAGTTCGTACTTAATTTCCAGTTGAAGGTTTATCAATCAATACCTTTTGCTGCAATATTTCTCCTTACACTGATTGAACATAAATTTTCCTTATACCGTGACAGCATTATTTCTCATAAGCAAAGTTATACGTTTTTGCTACTTTTTAGTTCTACCCGAAGCTGAAACGCAATTATAAAAATTAAGGATATGTGGAAGATATACTTGTCACTGCATTAATTTTTCTTCAAATTTAAAAATTTTCCTGATTTTGATATCAAACATCAAGTGTACCAAATTTTGTTTATCTATGAAACTCAAGCAGTTAATATGCCGTTTTTTACAAACTGTGAACAAGTACTGCTCCGATTCTTTAAGGCTGATGATAGATATATACAAAGAAAAAAAGAAAAAAAGCGTTAACAACACTGATATTTGACATTGACACCAATACACAATACCGAAGAACATTAAATTCAAACATTTCACACGTGTTTAATACACTTAAACATACTCGTATAAAATATAAATTATATATATGTATGCGTAGCGGTATTTTTTATTTGTTTTGCGATTTTTTTTTGCATGTGTTTCTTTTTGAGAGTAGCGAAGTGCTTCCATGTTTCTGTGTTTCTCTTTATCCTTGAAAGTGTTCAAAATTATCCTGTTGTTGAACAAATTTATTATGAAACCTCATATTTTAATGATCCAGCCATAATTTATCATATACAGACTTATATGGGAAATACAATAACAGCAACGTTAAGTTTTTATTAGGTGCGCGCTAAAAGGGTAAGGTAACTTATATAATAATTCTGGTATTAAATGCAATAAAATTTTCAAGTTTTTTATGAGCTAATTTTTTTGACGGTTTTGGATTCGTGAATTAATGAGAGTTACTTATGTCTTTTAGCGAACTTTCTTCAAAATAACAATTTTCAATTATGAGATCTGAAATACGTATAGTTGCGGTACTTTTCATAAGCGAATGCTAAAAACGTCCTGCTCTTTATCACTCATGCATGTGTAAAGGGAAATACTTTTAGTCTTCCAAACATTTAGGAAAAGCAGCATGATTGATCACTGTTTTTGATAAAAGCTCTATTTTGATATTTCTCTTGAATGAGATTTGCATTTATTTTTTATTTTTCACAGTCATAATGGAACACCAAAAATTGTTCTGCATTTGATCGGGCATGAATATGCAAAGCAACATGTTTTTTTAGCCTCTTAAACATGTATGAAAAGAAAAGTGGAAGAATCTAAAATGTATATGCATAATGGAATGCATGACATAAGCTAGATTTAATTGCATTTCGTCCTGATTTTCTTACTTATTTCCTACTAGATTTAACTTAAAATGTCATACGATGTCTAATTGGCCTGTTCTCGTTTAGAAAATAAGTCATGATGTCAGATGGTATGACTATCATTGCAATTAAATCTAGCACTAATCGCTAATGTTGTGTACATTTTCCAACCGGGGAATCTGAAAGAAAAAACTTCCCATATTTATTTTATTAAGCTAAAAATTGTCTAAAACATAGTTAAGAATATTAAAAAATATATGTACTTTGCGCTGAACACTTTCGTCAAACGATCACCGTTAAACTAACACGCAAAATAATGGGTACAAATGTTTTGTGTGTATCATGTTTTTGATTTGCTTTTTTTTTAATATAAAAGGAAAAAAACAACAAACACTTTACACAGTAACTGACATCCCATTTAGATCATAATCGAAGTTGTAAGTTGTATGATATGTCAGATAACACATACATTCATTACAATGTTAGGCTCCTCGCTAACGATATCATACTGACGTCACTGATCATTGTCTATGGACTTCGTTTAATTTACCACTAGATTTACACACATGAGTGAGTGGTTAGAAGAACATACATATCGCTCCTTTATTGCAAAGTAGTTATATCGAGCTTAATGTTTTTTTATTTACTCACACCGCAAATGCAAAACAAACAAAAAATTCTACACTCAAGAAGTGAGTAAACCAAATAACTATTTTGTTATTTGACGGCAAACGGAAATATCGGAATACAGACCATTTTGGGTCAACGTTGTCGATAGGAACCTGCGCAAGCACAATTAATCACCTGTTCAAAACATTTGATTCTACTGTTGTGAAAGTATTGAGTATTTGAGTACCGAGTACTCGATACCATGCATATTTTCCCGGTACTTAATACTCAAAACTAATTACTCAATACTTTCAGAAATGCATTTCCATATGTAAATACGAAAATTTAGCTTGAAAATGTTTTAAATTAATGCAACTTGGTTTTGAGAGTAGTTAAGCGCCTTTAAATCATTTGAAAATATTAATAATCCTTGCTGTTTAGCTAGATATTTTAAATGGATTATTAAATTCGCTAATCCATGAATTATTACGTGTAATAATAAAATCGGATTTTAAGCTATTAAATATTTTTATTTTGAAATAAGAAAAAACATCAAAAGTATTTAGTAGTATCGAGAACTCAATTGAAAAAGTATTGAGTAGTATTGAGTAGTCAAAAGCAGCCGCATGTTACAACACAATTTGATTCGTTTGAAACTCATAAAATCACTACTGAAAGGACATTTTGTTTCAACTTGTAGGACACGGATAAGGTCTTGCACAAATAAAAAAAAATATTTTCCAATTGCGCTTTTTAGTTTTTGTTCGACTCAACATTAATGTTGCGGAAGCGTTTCAAACAAAACAAATCTCTTAAACACATGTTTAAGCATGCCTGTGCAGGGCGTTAGTAAGTAAGTTTGGGTTAGTATTGATAGTCTTCTGGTACGTATAAGTTACACGCAATAATGCTAAGTTCTTTGTAACGTATGCGTATGACACTATAAAACTTTAAGGAATTTTTTTCTCATTTGTAATTTATTGTATGTTTAACATAAATTGAATAAGCAACAGATATTGAAATTTCAACGACTTGATAATGATTAAGTTCAGCCTTTGCCGGACCTACATATGTATAACAATAAATTAGTATGAAATTAGTATAGGGGACGTACTTAACAATTTGGAATCAGAAAGACCCGTAGAGTGTAGTCTTCAAGTACGTCTACATTCTACAGCAATTTTTAGTGACAAATTATATAGTAAAACTTTTTGAGACGCAGTCAAATTTAATCACTTATCTACGATGCTTCTGTGATTGTAGCTCTTGTCTCCTTTGCTAGATTGAGAGCAAGATTGTCGCTGCTTCTACAATGAGTGTGATATTCAATATTCAAAAAATATTACTATCTAGTGAGCTTCGATGTATTAAAATTTACAAAAAAATTTATTCAAAAAAGCTGTGCTAATACGTGAATAAAAATTAAAGCAGTCTCATGAAAATAACTTTATCATGTTGATGCGCTTGTACACAGACATTTGTGTTATGTGATGGTATCTTCATATATGTATATATTTGCAAGAGTGTGCGTTTTTTATAAAGAAACATGCATTAATCATAATTTTTAACTATAAAACCTTGTAAGTTCATAAATTAAATTCTTAAACACTTTTGAATGCGGTCTCGTTTGTTTTTGGGGTGGGCGGCAATAATGAAGTGTCAAAAAAACTTTATTTATGAAAAGGAGCTTAATAAATTAATTTGAAGGAAATTAATAAAAAGCCTGTAAGTGAAAATCTTTTAGAACTTTGAAGTTTGAGTAATTGTAATTAACCATATAATTTCAGGTAATTATTTTGCCAGCATTTTCATTTGAATTCTTTGATCGAAAAGTTTTGAAAATTAATTAATTTTGTTAATTTATAAGTATGTGCAGAAATGTTTTTTAAATTGAATTTAATTAAACATATATTTAAAATTAACTAGCGCTGAAATGTACATAATAATAATTATATTCATTTTTTTCTCGCTTTTTTTTCTAGGTAAATTTGGTGTTATTTTATTAAAAGTTTAATTTGTAATCGGCTGCAACGACAAATTCCATTTAATCGTACGTATTATTTATTGATGCATTTATTTACGCAGAACTGTTTATAATTAAAAAATAAAAAATACATGTTTTATGTAAAGAAATACATTTACTAAAAAAATTTAAATTGAAGTTTTATGTGTAATTAATATATTTTTAAAAAGTAGTGTCAATATACCTCAAAGCTATTAATGTTTATACTTTCAAAAATAGCTTTGAATGCAGAATTTTTAAGTTTTATTCCTGTGGAAAAAACGCAACGTAAAAAATTTACTCAAGTACAGTAGTTTTCCGATTTAACGAACCTAATTATTGTTCGTTAAAGCGAGTTGTTCCTTATATCCAGAACTAAATTAAAAATGAATAGCGTCGTCTATTTTATTCATAAATGTAGGAAAGAGGAATTAATCTTCCTTTCTATTTAATGATTTTATAATTTAGGTGATTACTAACAACAAAACCAGATGATGAACGTCCTAGTTGGATATTACTTTTTTATTATTTTATTAAAATAAGGGACAATTCGGACTACAAAAGTCTTAAAGAGTCATCTTATTATATTTTTAATTATTAGTTTTTAATAAAAGTCCGCTGATTATTATTTCTCGTCAGATGATCATATGCGTATGAATTTTATTTTTAAAATTCTTTCTTGTCTAAGTTTAAGTTTGAACATTACATAAAATCGAATACGTAAAATAATACAGTAAATCCTTTTAAGTGAGTGATTTACTTTTGAGTGCATTTTGTATTACATTGCATTGAAATGACAAAGACAAAATACAAAAATAAACAAAAGAATAATAAGAGATTTCAATATGCATTGAGCACAATTTATGAACATATAAATTAGTCACAGTTATTTTAAATATAAATGCACTCATATTAAATAAAATAAAATTTAGTAAATTAATTATTGTTATCGAAATAATAAATTTAAACGAACTGTAACAAAATTAAATAAAATAAAATGCAAAAAAAATTTTGTTCCACTGTATAATTATAAATATGTACAGTATTTTTAAAATATTTTTTTAAAGTTTTTGTAATTTAAAATAAATATTTCTTGAAAAAAAAGGAAAGGAAAAATTCATAAAAACACCGTAATACAAAAACAAATTTATTTAAAAAATTAGATAACCACAGTCTGCTTACTGAAATGGATATCTTTTTTAAAGCCATCTTCCTGAAGTTTTTACTCAAAAGCAATAAATTTGTGCCACCAACATTGTTTTGTTGAATCCATGTAATACAAATTTCGAACTGTTTAATGACATCTTCGTATTTTATTGTGGGCTCTAGAATTTCTAGTTTCATCAAGCTCTTCATCATTTTCGTTTTATGCATAGTTTTTTTTTATACATTTGTTCGTTAAACCGAGTACAAAGTAAAATTTTTATTCGTAAAATAAGGTTCTTACTTAGCAGAAATAAAAAGTTGGGTGTTCGTTAAATGTGATGTTCATTAAATCAAATATTCGTTAAATCGGAAAACTACTGTACTCCATTCAAAACACAATTTATCATTTTTTTAGACAGATTTCTTCAATATATATTTTTATACTTTTTAATTAGGTGAACTATTTATTTCTCTTCTAGAAAATATTCTCTCAATTGTTTTCAAAATTTTTTCAAGTGTTTCTGATAAGATCATATGTCATAAAATAGTATAACGAAAAGATATGACTTCTATGAAAACCCTAAATAACTTAGTATGCTATTTCAAAATTTTGTCAGCTGATATGAACATAAAAAATTTCAAATATTTGACAAAAGAAAAGAAGAGAATGTAATACATTTATTATTGTAGTAAATAAAAACGTACCTGCAAATCTTTTAAAAAAATTCCATTTTTATGTAATTTTATATTTTGTTTTGCCACATAATACTGTTGAAATAAATATGTATGTATAAACAAAAACAGGTGATGCCGTTGATATGAACCGAATAATTTGTTTGGGCGGCGGCTAGTGGAAAAATGTTTAGTGGCTACCAGTCAAATAACTTTCACAAGCAAAATTTCTCACTTGAATATTTTTAGATGTCGTAGTTTTGTTATTCTAAACAATTTTGATTCTTGTGTCATATAGTAGCGGTGTCTTCAATGTATTAACGCCACCTCCACTAAAGAATTTCGGCCGTTGAGCTCCGATTTTTTCTGCTATTTTATGACAAAACCATAAAAATAGCTTAAAAAGTCATAATTTTTTAAGTTTTTTTTGTTTGCAGCACAAACATTTTTTTTAACTATACTTAAATACTAAGACATTATGACTAAATGGCACACCTTTTGAATCCCCTAATTGTATTTGCAATATTGTTGGTATATTCAATAAAAACAGGTTTCTAATCAAATATTTAAAAATAATTTACTAACGACATTTGAACAACTTAGAGCTCTTACAATAGGTTTTGAATTGTGTCATTATGTTATTCATGTAATATACAATTGAATTTATTTAATATTTTCCACTTTTAATATTATCATGTGGCGCTTACATAAGGAAAATATCCATCCATACAAACATATTTTTATTCATAATCCTTGTCATTACAATATAAATATCCACATCAATAATCTTTCCACTTCAGATACAATCGCCTGATAAACAGATCAATTAAATATTTAATTATGTACGAATAACATGAACATTTCTGCCGCTGACTTTTATTAATAATTTGAACTATTTAACGTTAAAAATATAAAAATTAATTAACATTTTACAGATGTTAATGCGAGTTCTTTTTTTAGGCAATAAAAATATTCAAATAATTATTGATTGATCTGCATTGTTATAAATAAACTTAAGGTCGGTGAAATGTTGGCAATGCACTTTGATATGTGGGCAGTTTTGCCTGGTAGACGCCAGCAAAACGTTCAAATTAATTAATTAATTTTTTAATTTTCTCAAAGAAACATTTGATGAACAAAGAATTTCACAAAATGGTCCTGTTAATTGACCCGCAAGATCGTGCGATCTACTTTCCTTAGATAATTTTCTTTGGGGATGTGTTAAGTCTTTGACGAAAAGCAGGGACGATTGAACACTTATAAAACAAGATGTGGACTCCGTGGCTGCAAAAAGTGATAGCGAATGGGGCTTTTCATTTGAAGTTCCTCTCAGTTAGCCAATGACAAATAAATATATTTTTAATAAATCTAATCTAAAGGAGAGAAGCACGATTTATCTGTGGTTCCTTTCAATTTAAAGTGCTATTGGCTGAAGTATGTAGGGCGTTGACTACAAATCATGTGATGATTGAGAACGCGGGTTTTAGCCGAGTTTCGGAAAAGTTATAAATTCAGTATTTTTCAAATGTGCATTTGTTGTTGTTTGACCGTTTAATTGACGGTAGCAATTGATACTGGTGAATAAATGTAAACTAATAAATAAAGGCAGATACACAGCTTGAACAAATATAATACGCCTACTTAACATTATGGGAGCTGCAACAAAGTTAACTAAAATGCACAGTAGCAGAGTTGTAAAAGAATTAATTAAGTTTTCCTATTTTCACTATCTGTCGTTTCAACACTATCCCTTCCCTAAAGAAAGTAACACCTCTAAATTGTTGGTAGGCATTAATTTGCCTGAATTGTTACTTCTCTTTAAAAAAATATATAATTTAAAAGAAAACACCCTTTAATAAAACTTGAGTTTTGTTTTATATACATGCTAGAATTATTAATTTATATATACTGTCATTTTTCTGTTTTCACATTTTACCAAAAGTTTGCAATCATGTTTTGACAAACAATTTACAGAATAGAAAAACATCAAACAGTTTATGTCATTTCTAAAGTTTGTAGACAATGTTTTATATTTTGTGGCGTAAAAGTTTCAAAATTTATTTTAAAAGTGTTTAAACACTTGCACAGTGGGGCCGATCACAAAATAAATGGTTATAAATATTTTACCTACAAAAAACTGTTAGATTACATTCAAACTTATAAAATGAATGAGTTAGATTTGACAACATTTCTATATTTATATAATTTAGATATTTCTTTCGTTCTATCATAGTGATTGCTAATTTGTTTGTGGTTGTTACATTGCACATGTTGTGGCGGGTATTCTATGCATATTAATTCATATTTCTTATTCTGTGATTACAATAAACCATTTTTTTGCTTCGTGTCGTACTAATTGTGTGTAATAAAAGTAAGATTTTTAGCCTGGATGTGATTTTAAGTTTAGCATTTTTAACTTTTTCTTTATTTTTTTATCAATAAAAATTGCTTTATAACTTGTTTTTATATATTTTGGTGCTTTCATTATTTTTATAAAATTTGTTTATAATTTGACTCGTAAGCCGCATGTCGCCTGCTTGTTTATTTTACTAGTTTTTTAGTAAACGAAATAAGAATAAAAAATATTTGGAATGAATTTCCGTCATCCCACGTCAAATTTGGTTGATAAACAGACCAGTTTCGGCTATGTGCCATCTTCAGTGTTCTCTCAGTAATATATATGTTCGCGTTCAGCATAGTACATACATACTTACATATCGTCACCTAAAATTTAAAAAGCCGGCAGTACACTTTAGATTTTTACAGATGAAGCAAAAAACCTTATAAATTTAATAATCAATATTTATACGTAATTGTTGTACTGTTTAAGGCTTATATTGAAATGAAACTTTCGGCTTGAGTTTGAATCTGAGTTTACCCATTTCTTCTTAATTTTTAATAAATTGTTTTTTGGATAAATTCATTGTTAAAAACGAAGGCACCCGTAATAAACTCCATATTTACATTGTTACAGGGGTTTGCATACTAAGAAAGTCAACTACAGGACAAAAATTAGTTAAACAAAAATGAAAAACTGTTTTTTTATCTCAAAGCCAGTGATTGTGGAAAAAGCGGGAGAGTATGGCATATTTGATATTCCTAGTCACTAGTATCCACCGTCAAAAGTGGTAAAATCGAACAAAGAACGCTGATGAGAAGGTGTAGCGACCTCGAAGGTTGGTATGTTGAAATTATTATTCATACATGTGTGCTTAAAATCAAAAACTTTTAGCTATTCATTTTCGAATGCGAGCAAAAAACAAAAAAAATTTACAGGTTCATACATGACAATTTAGCATGAATATTCATATTTGATTATTTATATATGAATTCTTCTGAATCCTTTATTCTGAAACCAGAAAGTATATATTTTTTTTGTTGTAAAAACATAAGCCACATAAGTGTCAATAATAACAGATTTTAAATTTGATCATTAATTTAAATTGCTTAAGCCATAACTAATGCAAAAATATCACTTTAAAGCATGGTACTCTGTTCATCATTTCGTGCGAATTGCTGTCAAATTCCATATAAAAAAACTCATGCGGAATAATAGTGAAAACATACGAAATGTTTCTGGAAAATTTTTTTTTCAACCACAAAATGTTTCTGGTGACATAGTTTCCAACTGCGACATAATTTAAGCACCACCTGTTTCGTACGGAATTGCAAACAACAGATGATCTTATTTTTGTTGCCCAGAAATATTTAAAATAATGTAAATACAATATAAAATGGTGGTATGTGCTTTTTGCAGAGCGTGTGTCATTAACGAGCTCCTCTGCAGCAGCTGCGATTTGCATTAATTGATACGTTGCATTACAAGCTCCTAATATTACTTTTTTTGGCTTTCGTAAGAAAAACAATGTTGCTCAGTTCAAGGCAATAAAATGGATGAATTTGTTCTAAGTTGTGGTATTGCCGACACTGGCTAGTTGTCAAAATTTTCAAACGAAATAATTAGTGTGCTCAAAATTTTCGCAAATTTTAACAGAGTGCCAGGCTTAAGGCAAAATAGAATGAAGAAGAATCGTTCTTGGAATACTCAGGCAAAATTTCAGAAATTCAATATGAAATTATTGAAATTTCAAAAATTTTCGCTGTCAAAATCAAAATCAAATCAAATCAAAGGTAAGAAAAATACCATCCAAAAAGGTAATTTAATACAGAACTGTGACATCGGAAGTAGTGAATTTTTGCATGTTCTTGTTGTAGGCAAGTAGGTTTCATTTTTATTGCTCTCTTCTCTATGCCGAAATGAAGCACTGCTTTCTATGTTAGGAAAAACATTTTTTGGCGTTCTATAATTTATTTTTTCTTTTGAAATATTTTTATTAGAAGTTACCATAACCTCAACTTGTTTCTTTTCATATTAGTTTAAACAGCAAATTGTGTTTTTTTTATATTTATTTAAATAAAATTTTATGGAATAAATTAACACATAACATTTTTATTTTTAATATCGAATTTAATATAGAATTGTGAGTACTTGCAAAAATCATAACCGCAACACAAAGTGCTGTAAAAGTAAAACACATTTTTACGCTCTTTTTAGCTGCTTTCTTAACATAACTTGAAAAAAAATTTTTAATGTGCACTTAATGAAACTACAGAAGCAAGGAAAATGAGGATATTATTTTTAGTTTTTAAGCCAAAGTTAATATTATTTTGGCTAAAGGTTGAAACATTTTTGTATAAAGAATTGGTTATTCCAAAAGTACAAGCGGTAAATGAACATTAGGTAATTTCAACTTATACGACAGAACGGAGACTTAAATTTTTTTGTAACCAACCAAAAAGTACATATTAAATGTTTATTTGCCTACGACCTTTTGGATTTTAGGTTACGATATGTACTTATAAATTTCTGTTAAATAATTTTATTTTAAAGAATCAGCTTATAATGTTAAACGGATATGTTTTTTTTCTAATACAACAGAAAACTAAAAATCCTCTTGAATATACAAAAATATTTGTTGAAACAACAAATACGCAAATTTTGTTTTGATTAAATAGGAAAAAGAAACTCCCGTGTGGAAATGTAATTTAATTTTCACAAAATTATACACATAAACGTCTGTAATGGCAGCTAAGATTGTGAACTGTTTCCATGGCTTAACTGAAAAGGCTACTGCTCAGTAGTTTAAAAATTTACGTTTACTTAATCATTTCTTTTTTAGACTTCATGCATCTTATTTTGTTTAGTGATTATTAGATATTTGTAGCATTATTTAGTGTTATTGTTGTTTTTACTACTTACTATTACCCAGGACACCGGAAGCATAAAAGAGCACAAATAACTATTCAGACTTACATACGCGCACACTTATTCATATACACAACATACACATACAAAATTTCTAGGCATTCTTGGAAACTTGTTTATGGGTATTTTTATGTCAAATGACTTAAACTTATATGCTTCTTGGATTTTTCTTGATTTTATTTGTGTGTGTGTATGTGTGTGTAACAACAACTTAAGAAACTGAAAACATTCATTTTTCAAATTGATCCCAAAATGACCCTTAAATTTCAGTTTGTTACTGTTTTGTTGTTCTTTGTAAAGAAAAGAGAAAAATTGCTCCGTATATCATAGAACTAATACAGATACAATGAAACTTTTTAAAAGTAGGACAAATAACAATAATATATGTACGAGTATGTATGTTTTTATTTATAAATTTCACTATAAAAAAATGTTTGAAATATATTTGTATTAATTTGTTTGTTGCAAATGGAACACAAAGAGAAAAGAAATGGCTGCTTTAAAATTAATTTATACAACAAATAATATGAAACCATGATAATGAATTTTTTATATAATACGAAAATCGTTAAAGCTTATTCTAAAATTAAGTGGTTTTCAAACAGATTGAAAATAAAGATATTTTACATTTTGATTTTAAATAGATTTTATTGTCGACATTTTGTTTCAGAATTCTTTCATTTTGTCTTTTTTCTGTAAAATATTTTCGTACCAACAAACGTGAATTTGTATGTAAGCACTGTTGTGTTAAAGTAATTGTTAAATATTCAGCCTATTGTTGGATTTTTTTTGCAGATTTTACAACAATTTCAAAATGTTGTTGGTAATTTGTATGAAAAATATTTGTACAAATTTTTTTTCTATGTTTTTCAAATGTCGTATTAACACTTGGCTGGGAAAATGGATACCCATATGCTTTCCTTAGGAAGTAATTGTAAATATATTCCTAAAGATGACTAAAAACAATATACATCTTCTCTCTTCAAACAAAAATCAAAATAGCTGAAACTATAATTAAACGAAACATTTTCTATTAATCAAAAATTCTTCGCGGAATGGATTATTAACTTTTATTGAGTTTCAAATTCCAAACAGAAGAATAACTATTTGTTAATATTCGAAGTTTTGGATGCACTCGAATAGTTAATAAAAATTATGAAAACCAAAAAAATATATAATATGAAGTTATCAAAATTTTTTTTAAATTAAAAAGAAATTCAAAATGTTTTGTTTGAAATTCTTTGAAATAGGATAGCAAGACATGTCGCAAATAATAAATAAAAAAATTTTAAAAGAAATTGTTTAAGCTTTGTTTCCATGGAAAAATTGTAATTGTTTTCAATTAATTTAGTGATAACACTAATTACTCGTGTCATCAAAAATACAATTTTCTAAACTTTGTTTTTTTAATTTTGAGTAATTGAAAATTAGAACTTTAATAATTGAATATACGGCGGCGGATCAATAAATCCGTGACTTTTTGAATGAACCACTGTTTTTTTTTGCAAAACAAAAATTTATTTTTCAACATAATCTCCTTTCAACTCAATATACTTAGTCCAACGTTTCTCCAGGCAATAAATGGCCAATAATTTCATCATTGGAGCCTCATTTCTTTCCACCGAGGCATTTCTTTAGGTTTCGAAATATGAAGAAGTCACTAGGAGCTAAATGGCGCCGCGAAAACTCATTCGAATTGCGATTAAACAATTCCAAAAAATCTTTTGAAGTTGTCACACGTTTACGTTTATGGTCAATTGATATCAAACGCGGCACCCATCATGCAGACAACTTTCTTAAACACAGCTGCTCACTTAGAATCGAAACCACACTGCTATATGAAATGCCTATGGCATCAACAATTCCACGCACTTTTACTTTTCGATCGGCCAACACTATATCGTGGATTTGTTTTTTTACATTTTCGGGTATACTGGCAACGAAAGTCAGTAAACCACTTTTTTACCATTGAAATCGATGATGCAGAGTCCCCATAGTATTTATCGAGTTTTTCCTTGGTTTGATTGGCGGTTTTTTTTTCGCATTTTTTAAAAAAATACACGATGTTGTATGTTTTGAGCAGCTGTGAAACCCAAAGAAATGACAACACGTGCTCAAAATTTGACAGTAGTCTATTAACAGGAGGTACTTGATGGAAAGTTCGAAAAGTTACGGACTTATTGATCCGCCAATATTCGTCGTATATTGAACTTTAACAACGCAAATAACAGAATATATGTACACTTATAGTTTTTGAAAACGTAGCTTAGATTTTTCTTTGTACTCTAGAAATTTCCTCGGAATTTTAATATTTTTTTTCTTCTTGTGTTTTTTTTGTATCACTTTTTAAATTGCTTTTATGAAAAAATACTTCATTTACTTTATAAAAAAAAATTATTTATAATTTTTTTTGCTGTGTAGGTACTTAGTCTAGTTAACTTATTTCTTATATTTCTTGGAATTAATTTTATTTTCGAAACTCTACAAATTTAAACTCCATACACAGGATACAAAAAACTTTGTTCAAGGTTGTCCTGCCTTATTTCTTTTGTTATTTATATTTTAATGACAATATATGCCCGTTTTTGTAAAGATATATATTTTTTTAAGTTACATTGTGAATAAAATATGTACACATTGTTAGTTAGTTAGTTAGTTTCCTAAAACCATGACATATGAGCAATACAAAGAAAACAAACTTTACAAATAATAACTAAAAACTTATAAATTTATAGATATGTACAATATAACTTTGCAATTCTTTAAATGAAAAAAACTTCTTAATTTGTTAATTCTTAGTTAGATATTCTTTGAAATATACCAAGAATGTGAAAAAATCTTAAGTTACTTGGAAACCAAACAAAAGAAAAAAAATAAAATTCGCCGAGATTTAGCTTTTATTTGAAAATGATTTCTTAAATTAAGATATATTTAGGTGTGAGGCGAAACAGCTTAAAAATGCAAAAAGCCATAACAATTTATTAAAGTTTTACAGTTAAGGATAATTTATTGTGGAAAATATAATTGAGGGCTTAAAAGAAATGATTTAATTTCTAAACATGAGTTGATTAGTTGTTTCTGTTTACTTATCGTATTAAATAGATTTTAAAGAAAAATATTCCTTTAGGCATTTCAAAACTTTCATTATCCTTTGTGATCATTTTTTATTTTGCAAATAGAAAACTTGCACAAATGTATAAATTTTTCAACAGTTTTGTACTACTTTCAATGACTTGGGATTTTTTGCTGTTGCTCTTTTAAAATAATTTATCCTTGAAATAATACCAAAATTTACTTTTAATCCTAAAAAAATAAGAGAATTATTTACTGTACCAAAGAGACTTTTACAATTGTATTTGTTTCATTTGTTTAATGGAAGTGAAATGAACGGGCTTATGTCCCCAACGACTTGCATTCAATGCACAACAACCCCAACTATTACAGTCAGTGTTACATACACAAAAACGCACTGAAAAACATAAACCAGCAACAATGTGTGGCAGGTTATATCAACACCATAATAGAAAAAATTCTAAAAGCTCTACTAGCAGAAAATCCTAAATATTGCGGCACTGAAAGCTAAAAAAGCAACAAAACAAGTATTATTCCACTAAAGGAAGCAGCAGCAGTCATCTAGGGAAGGAGACAAAACATATTTCCTGTCCAATCTTTTAATCATTTGAAAAGCGCGTTGTTGCACTTATTCGTGACACGCTTCAACTCGTATTGCGCCTGTAACAACTTTTTTACAAAGACAAATAACAAATATACATATATCGAAAAAAGAAGCCTTACAACAACTGATGCAACTTCTGGTGGAAAATTATAATATGGAAAATAAAAAATTGTTGCAAGTGTAAAAATATATTTGTAAAAAATTCTGATGCAGTCTATTTTTAAAAATCAAATTTTTTTTTTCATTTAGCTGAAGCATAATCAAATAAACCAAGATGACTGCCTGCCTGCCTGCCTGGCTGTCTTTAAAATGCAGAAGTTTTTGCTTTAAATAGATATAAACATGGCACAAAAAATACATTTAAAAAATTTTATGTAATTGCTCTTAGTAAAGGGATACGGAGTGTGTGTTTGCATAAGCATCACCACAATTGATGAGCGAGTAAGAGTTGTTGCTGCCTAAGGCGGTAATATGGGGGGAAATACCAAGAATTTTACACACTTTTTACAATGACAGGAATGTGGAGCATATAAAAGCAACAACATAAACGGACATTTGCACAGACATTTATACTGCACCAGCTGTTGGCAATTTGTCAGCATTTGCAACAATAAAGTTAAAGAAAAGCAAAGGAAGGGATTTCCATAGAACAGATACAGATATAGCAAACATGAAGAACTTAAACATACAGCAAAGTTCGGTTTTAACGAGTTCCATACTTTTTTTGTGCATTTAGATATTCCAGAAGAAATCAAAAATAGAAAAAGAGATCGTTTTACACGAACTACACTGTATTTCTTTTTATGTTTTTCTATTCCTTTACTCTCAAGTATTTATAACAAGAACCTTAAGAAATTATTGTAAAATGTATTTTATTTAAAGTAGAAATCTCCACATTCTAGCATTATTTTTAGTTTTTCTTAATCTAATTTAAATCTTATTTATTTAGTCTAGTCTTAAAGATATTTGTTTTCTTTCATCTAATTAATTTATCTAAAGGGTTAAAGGGAAATGAACCTGAGTGCAAAAAAACTTGCAATTTATTCTTTTTTATTGTTTGAGATAACAAAGCTAAAAGTAGTTAACATAAACATTTGCAATAGTTAATAAGCTTTATACGATTTTAAGATTTTCAAAGAGCTTTTTTCTCAAAATATTTAAATCCATCTTTTGTAAAATGCAACATAAAGCGTTGACAAATATTTAATGTGTTTTGTTGTTGTATTTTGGTTTTTTCCATATAAAATTTTAGACTTGGAGGGCTCAGAGCTGAAGTAAACCAAGTCATAAAATATGCAAAATTTCAAAACTAGTGCGAAATTTTCGCAAAGTTTAGCTCTATTTAGTTCTGTAACGGACTAATGTTTCGTTCCTAAAGTAACCGTAAAAAACTGAAGTCAATGGCTCTCATTTTATTTTCGAAGCAGTTCATTTACTGAAACTCAAAATATCTTCGAGTTGTCTTTATGTGACTCGGTTCACTTCAGCTCCGAGCCCTCCAATTTAACTAAGCGTTGCGTTTTTCAAAGTAGTGCTATTAATTTCAAAGCGTTCGTTTGCTGTTTCCAAATTGTATATAATATGCATTTATTAAATTGGTTTCTGCTTACTTATAAAGTATCCAGTTCAAAAGATAAGATAAAAGTTTTTAAAATACATACATTTTGAAGAAAAGTAAATTTTTAGAAAAATACTTGAAAAATAATACCTTTATATAATAATAATTTTTACAAATGGTATTTAATAGATATTTAAAAAATATGAATAAAAATATGAGTACAACGATATTTGTATGATTTGATTTTCATCTTGTGTAAAAAAATCATACAAATATCGTTTTACTCACCTCTCGAGGAGGGAATATCTTTTTATTTTTCCATTAAGGTGTATGTAAATTAAAAACTTTAAACTCGTTTTCTGAAGAACAAGTTTTTTTTTAGATATGACTACGTTGCAACTCATCAACGATTTTTAGTTACAAACAAATCTTCCTCTACTTATTTTGCGTATTCCATGTTTTATATGTTCAATTCACAAGCTGTAATCGTCTAATTATACAGTATTGTATTTTTGTTGATAATAATTTTTACACAAAAGCGTGTTATAATTATACGTTTGAATTTTATATGTTTTATAAATGATTGTATAAAAAAATTTTATTTGTTAGATTAATTTGTAAAAATCTTTTAAATATATAATAAGTAACCCAGAAAATACATACTTCTTAATGATTCATTTCAATTTAATTTGCAAACCATTTTAATTAAAATTGCTTGTCGCGAAAAACTTTTTAACTATTTCGCGTAAAATTAGAATTCCCATATCGGGTTTAATTTCATTGTATCAACTGAATTGATAACAGAAAAAAATTACATAAAGATGCACTTACTTGAATCAATCATTAACATATCGAAATTATATTGGTGGGATAAGGTATTAATTAATTTACTTTGTTCAGTTTCACTTTTCATGATTTTTTTTATTTGATAAAAAGATATTTGTCGTTCGACATAAATTATTTACTCACAATGAATTGACTACATTGAATTGACATTTAAAATACAAATAAAAATACAAAGCTGCAAAAACAATTTTTCCTTTTATAAAAAACTAGCTTAACCCGGGTGCTTTGCTACCCTCAGCCCGAATTTCCAGCAAAACAGTTTTAGTAAACCTTTCCCATTTGCAAAAAATAAAAAATTAAAATTGGTCCACAAACGACAAAGTTATTTGATAATAAATTTTTGGGGTGGGCACTTTGCTTCCATCACCTCCCCAATTTAAAAAAAAAATTAATGCAGCTCTTGTATTATAAAATTTGTAAAAAGCTACGTGGAAAGGGTAACATAATTTAAAAAAGTGGTCGTAAAAGTGGGCGTATTAGGGACAAAAGTAGCCTAAAATTCAATCCAGATTCCCAATTAAATGTTTTGAAAATTTCAGGAAGATCGGTCCAGAGGTCTAGTCTCCTATAAGGTACAAACAAGGAAACAAACAAACAAACAAACACATATTCCGTTTTATATATATAGATTTTAAAAATGGTTTTCGGTGAACTGCCACGAAAAAACAGGTCTGTCGAATTATTCGAAAATAAAAATTAATTAAGGCCGGCAACTTTTTATTTGAATACTCTACTCCGAAGTTTTACTGAAGACGCTAAGAAATTTGTGTAGATATGTTTTTTAAATTTATTCACTTTAAAGGGTCGCTTCAAATGAGTGTGTTGTTCTATTTTGCAATTTTTAAGTAAAACAATTTTTGTTCACGTGAAAACAATATTCGCCTCCCATTCACGATAAATTTGATTTTCTTTTTTGAGTACAAAGGAACTAAGTTTTTGTTAGTTTTGCGAAGATACAAAAATTCGCTTTTTATGAATAGATAAAAATATAAAATAAAACCATGAAACAGTGAAAGTCTTAGAAAAATTGGATATGAATTCCAGTTTAGTAGAAGTAAAATAACTTTGAACCTTATTACCTTGATGTTGTTAATAATAAAATCCTGATAGTTTGGAAGCAATGACAAAGTAATTCCTTGAGAAAATTTACAATTTTCGCACTGGGAAATATCGTTTTGAAAATTTGTATTCAAGTAAAGGCGTAAATTTTAAAACGTAATGACTCTTAAGGCCTCTTTAGCCGACAGTATCGACAGTAAATCGTAAATGTGTCGTAAATGTAAATGAACCGTAAATGCAAATCTTTGTGTACTTAAAGAATACTTTAAATCGTGTCATGTGTATTTGACATAAACAAAAAAAAAAATCATTTATACATATGAAAAATCGAAACTGTGATGGGAGTTCAATATGTCCAAAGTAATTCTAATTGAATGAAAAAAGTGCAAAAATTATTTAAATAGTAGCAAACATTATTTTATACTTATTAGATTAAATTTTAGCTATATTTTTATTATTACGGCCATATCCATAAAAAAATAATTTAGGTTTGAAATATGTTTTAAAGAAAATTTCTATGAAAAATATGTCTTAAAATATATTTGAAATACAAATTATTTTTTATGAATGCGGCACATATTATCTGCAAATAAGTTTTTCTGCCCTTGTTTGGTATTATTATCTAAAAAAAATTTTTTTCCCTTGTTTGTATGTACTAATATACATTTTGACAATTAAATTCTGAAAAAAATAAATACATACGATTGACCTTCCTGAATTTTATAATGAAATATAAATTGATTAATAAAACTAAATTTATTGAATATACTATGAATGTATCCAAATTTAACAACTAAAATGGTTCAAATATCAAAAGAAAAAAAGTACCAAAAAAGGCTACAGTGTCACATTCATAAACAACATTAATGCATTCCATCGCTGTCTACATTTTTCACTTAAAATCGTAATGAAATTCTATTTTCTACAAGTTGGTACGTTACGGCCAAATGACATTTCGGTCAGTTAAGGATTTTCATTGCGTTTTCATGCAACAGATACGATCAACTGACACGACTACATTTACGATTCTACATTTACGGTCGGCTAAAGAGGCATTTAAAAAGTTGTATAATTTGAAAATAAGTTTTCAAAGCAAAATACTTATTTCAAAAGGTGCATGCACAAAAATACGTTATTGTATGTATTTTCAAAAAAAACGCGCTATAAAAAACGGATTTTACAATAACTTCAGTTTCACAAAATAAAATTTTAAAGTTTTGTAAAATAAATTTTTTCTCCGGCATTTTTCTTACATTATTTTAATGTTTTAAGAAAAAACTCCTTGACATAAACACACAATTTTCTAAGTGCATGCAAGTGTTTTGGTTTTAACTGAAATAACTTTAATATTTTTATTTCTCACCGATTAAGTTGGTCGAAGTTAGTTTTTAACTCGTATTTTTTTCGCGCAGCTAAAATGTAAACCATGTTGAATAAATGTTTGTTGCACCAGTTTTTGTTATAGTTTTTTTTTTATTTTATTGCGTACTCTTGTCCTTATTTTTTCGCTTTCCATTTGATTTTCATTTATTTTTTTTTTGCAATTCAGAGTAAAACTTTTAACAGTTTCTTTAAGCCCATTTAACGATTGTGAGTGAAATAATGTTGCTGATGGAAGCCTTTCATTGATCTTAAATTTTTGCTTTTTTTTTTTGCTGAGAGAAACAATTAATGTTTTGCTGTTGTTAAACAATGATTATTAAATGGAACATGTGTTAATCATTTAAGTTGTATTTCTTTTATTGTGCCGATTTAGCTCATGGGTCAAGGCAAGTTGCTGTACAGATGTGGGTGTTCATTAATTTGAAAAAAAATTTATATATTAATGCCTTAAAGCTTTTACAAGTTGCTTTTGCTAATAATGTTAAGTGCTTTCAAAAAGATTTAATAGGTACCATGAAATGATTTTTTATTAACATTTTGGCACGCTTTATAAACATTTCAATACAAGTTTGGGTAAATTGGCCGTTCGTTATACGTAAATTTTAATTATTTTTTTTTTTGAATGTGAAAAATTTTGTTGCAGGCTAAAAAATTTGTTGGCATTGAAGATATATTTTAATTTTAAAGATATATTTTAATATTTAATATTTATAAGTAAAGAATGGTTTTTAATACATTATAGTACATATAATGCAACCATCATATCATATATATATTGTAGTTCCTTTTAACTCCTACAAGGAGCAGAGGACCCTAATGTTTCTTGTTGTTATGGTTTCGGTAATCATGTCTCGTTTAAGACGAGTGGCTGATTAGACCAGAGCATCTGATCCTTGTATTGGGGCTGTCAACATCGCATCCAGGAATGCTGTTGCGCAATTATTTAGGGTTATACCGACCAAGGTTGGTAGTGTTATTGGTTGGCGCCAATTGCTCGCCATGACGATACAAGAATCATAGGCAAACTCAGAATTAAGTGAGAGCTCGAAAGACCCTACGAGGCTCTCTCTTGTAACCTCTAACTGTCGGCGACTGCCAAGGGCAGCTACTCCGCAGTACCACCGGTGTTTTCCATAAGCAGTTAATACATCTGTCATCGTCATAAACATGTCAATGTATAATAACCGCAAGGGCGGAAATCATCATATCTTGCAACTATGTTTTTTATTTGCGTGTTTCATGACTTACTAAATTATTTTCACTTTTAGCAGTACCATTAATTTTGATTAAGAAGGCAAGTTCGATACAGAGTATTTGTTTTGATTTACTTTACTAAATTGTTGTTTTGTCCAGCAAAAAGAGGGAGATAGATCAATTATTTATGTGTCCAAATAAATATAAAAGTTAATGATTGAAAGAACTTGACACTAATACCAGGTTAATTAATCAACACAAATTGTCAATTAATCAATCAACATGATTTCTTTCTTTCAATTAAATTGTTTTACTATTATTTTCTACAATGTCTTCTTACAAATACACATACAACACCCCCCGCTGCTTCTTGTATGCGTAAGTAAAAATTATAGCGTATTTTTAGGCATCTCTTTCCTTTGATTAAATTCCTTTAACAATTAAACGACAAAGCCACAGCGCTAAATGTTAGGCAATTAATTTTAATAGTTTTAATAACCCCAAGAATTTAATTTTATTATTTATAAATTCTGTACATATTTTGTGTTTATTTGTTTGTTTTGAATTTGCTAAAAAAAAACTAAAAAGTTAGCAAAAAAAAGAAAACAACAGAAAAACTATAAATTAAAGTAATTTATTTTTTTTTTATTTATAAATTTATTTGCTGCATATTTTTTTATATAAAATTTAATTGAAATGAATGTGTGAACATTTATATATATTTTTTTGCTGATTATAAAAATGCCTATTTGAAACTGAAGTTAAATTTTTCCTTTTAATTTTCAACAAAAATTTGTGAGAAAAATAAAAACTGAATTCTGGATTATTGATTATAGCATTTTGAAATTTTACTCCTCTAATCAAATGAAAAGAAACGTTTTTGTATGTTTAAACTAACATAATTTAATTGCTAAATAAATTTCTCTTTCTTTTTCATTTCACTTGTTATTTAATATTCAATCCTTCAATAGTAAATTAAAACGTAATACTGTGTTGAAGTTTAAGTTTTTGAATGGCATCGGGTTGCTTTTGTCTCAGTTTTATTTTGACTTGGAATTATATGTATCAGGATATATAATAAAATTATATTAAAGTTTGACCACAAAATAGGCATAATGGCCAGAAATCAAACTGAACTGAAAGGCAATAGACTAGATCAGAAATGCGGTTGCAATCCCTCAGGCTATTCGAAGCCATATGAAAACGCCAAATCAAAGTCTGGCGTCGGTGGATGAAGATTTCTCTAAAGCGGGAGAAAATTGCCTCAATATGGAATGTGACGATTTCATTGATAAGCACGCCAGTTGTAATGAAAACATCGGTGCCGACTACATGACTGCATCAGAGCAGCAACACCTGCTACCAGTGATGCCAACTTTTTGCCCTGTATTTATAAGCAAACCCCCCTACAATTACCCCACGTTTCTAAAACCGATATTTTATAGTATGTAATTTATTTCATTAGAAAAAATTTATTTATTTTTTATACGTTTGAAAATGAATCAATTAAAAAGCAACAAAAAATTAAATTGTATTCAGATACATTAAGGTGTAAATTACTCTTTAAATCTGTTACATGTACACATTTTTTTAAATGCATTTGATTCAATTTATATTTTGTGCAGTCTAAGTTTTGGTGCTGCATGCACGATCTTATTATGCAAATTACACTTAAAATCTTATGGCTCAGTTTGTTTCTCTTTTTAGTTCGAACATCAGTGATTATAGAAGAAATTCGTTCAGTACCTGCATTCGCGTGATGCAGCGACAATAAAATGGTTATCAATTTTGAAAAATTTTTCGCTCTTAATTCATTATCAAAACTTGTTATTTTAATTATTTTGAACCACATTGAAAAATTTTATCGAATTTATTTAATCTTTAGGCACATTTTTTTCTAATGTTCGCCATTTCTGTGTTAGCTCATTGCTGTCTATTTTAAATCAACATTGCTGATAAATATTCCGCAAATTTCAATGAGAATTAAAAAATTACAAAAGAATAAGAAATTCTCATTTGTTTTTTAAAAGTAGTTTTCGATAAGATAAGATAAGAGGTTTGAAACTTTTCAAAAGTATGGTTTAAGGTCTACTGGTGATTTAACGTTAGCACCAAATGTAGGTAAATAAAATAAATATTAAAAAAGTAATACACAATAGAAATCGTTTTTATTAAATTTTTTATGGGTTTATTAATTAAAGGGATTGTTTTGAACCAACAAACATTTAGTGTTATATTAATATGAGTATCGCTTTAATTTTAAAAGAATTTCATGTTAGATCAATCATTGAATGGTATTAACTCAACATGAATTTCATTTAATATGTAATTTATGTTGTTTCAAACTGAAATAATTTTTATTCCACAAGATTCGTCATATTATTTTAATGTGGGTACATTTTTATTTAATAACACTCGCGTGTTATATGTGCTGTTGTTGTTTCCAAGTTATCGTCTAGTCATGTTGATTTAACACGAATCGACTACGAAGCAAAATCATTAACGAAAAATTTAAAACCAAGCTTGTTTTCGCTGATTTTTTACTTTGTATTTTTCTGTATACAGAACACAATCCGATTAAGTTTTGCTGTATAAATCAATGCTACAGTGAATTAAAAATTTCACAACTTCACAGCTACTTCAAAAACAAAAGAGTAATTGTCATGAAGAAATTTTATCAAACAGACCAGCATGAAATAATATAAATGGTAGGAATTATATCTATAGCTAACTGCAATACACCACCTCAAGTGCCTGAGGTACTGGTCTAGTGACAACGATTTTATAAGACATAAATGTGGTTGCAACTTTCTTATAAAAATTAAATTAAAATATATATAAAGAATTTCAAATTTTAAAGGTCGATAAGGTGGAAATTTTGCAAGATATAATTTTAAACTGTACAAAATTTTTTTGCTGGTAATGTCGTATACTTGGTTTCAAAAAAGTGCCAGGTATTCAATAAAAAAAATAAATAAAGTTTAATGAAATGAAATTTGCAATATTATCAGTTAATCCTAAAACACGCAACGTAATGCTTTTTGGGAAATACTTTTTTCTTTTACATTTCCTAAACTTTATGTCCAGCACTGAAAAATTAAAAGAAAATAGAAAAATTCGTGCAAATAGAAACAAAAAAATATAGTTTTCTTTTATGTTAAACCAAAACGATAATATTTAGAAAGAGCCCACTAAGTTAATATCGATACTACACGAAGAAAACAGCTTAGGGAATGCTGTTTTGGATGGCTCAGAAGGTAAACAATATATGAAATGACTCCTGGTGTGTTAAGAATTATCCTGCATTTTTTAAATTACTTTTAAAAACATTGTGGCACAATTTTTTCTGTTGAATACTTTTTTCACAAGTTCACTTTTGTTAAGCTAATGATTCGTCTGTGTGTTTAAAAATTTCGGAAGCCAGGCTTTGAGCAACTAAATTTAACTCAACGTTTTGATTGTTGACCTAAATACAGTTTCACTGAAATAAATAACTTTAAAATTAATCAACAAAATGTGTATGAGTCATAAAAAAGAATTCAAAAAAAATTCATAAATTCAGTGTTAATATTTGTATAAAAGATCTAAAACAATGGCGAACAAAATACTGAAACTGACAGTACTTTTTTCTGATTTTTATTAAAAAAAAAAAACTGTGACAAACCCAGCAAAAGTATTCGCTAAATTTTTACTACTTAATATTTAGTAGAGAAACTCGGTATTTCTGTTGTAGATGTTTGAAACTTCATGTTCGTAATGTAAAAATTTATTATTTTAATAAGAAAAAATAACTGTTTATTCCGGTAATTACTTGAGCCTAATGAATAACTTCTTACTATTCTACTTATTACAACGAAAATAATTCTTAAATCCATAAACAGCAACTTAAAATAAAAAAGGTTTGCTTAACACTTGGGTTACAAACTCATGCCGCTGGAGACTTATAAAAAATTGTGTTATACTCATAACTACATTTCTGAATTATTTTCTTCAGCGCTAAAAATAAATTTACATTAAATGCTTTTGCTTACTTATTTTATTTATTACAATTATATCATAAATATGAACTTATTTTGTTCATTATCAGCAAGTCATTATTAAACATATAATGAGTTAAATAACTACTACTCATTACAAATATTCTTAACAATTTTGCTGGGAAGTATGATTTAACAACTAAAAATATTTTTTCATTAATTTAAATGAAAGTTTTATAAAACACATACATAAATTCAATACTGTATATTTTAATTAACATATTTAAATGTTTTTAATTTTAGATTATTAAAACAGCGCAATAGAAATGCTTAATATAAAGAATGATGTTATACTTGTTTGGTTTTATTTAAACATTTCCTTTAATTACTTTTATATTTTTAAGTTTTCCTCTTCATTTATTACAAGAGAGAAAAAAATTAAATACCTAAAATTATACTTTTTTAACGAACTTTTCTCAATCAGTTTGTTTTATAAATTAGTTTTTTTTCGAGAAATTTAAAATGTGTTTTTGTGCAAGTTAAACATTTTTTAAGGTAAATAAATAAACTGAGATAATTGACAAAAAAAAATCTGCAAGTGGCGAACACGCTGTAAAGTAAAGCTCAGCTTCATAAAATAAGGGAAATCCCTTATTTTGGATCACAGCAGTAATCTTTCAACTAAAGCCCTACAACGTTCCATTTGAAGGGCTTATTTAACTTTTTGGATTTCTTTCCATAAATCGCTCGAGCTTTTCAGATTTACTGCTGGTACATGCTCCTCAACATCATCTTACAAGTTCTCAATTTGATTGAGATCATCTTCACTAAGCGTGAAGTGTGGTTAGGGTCATTATGATGAATAAATTTCCTCATTAGAGGCATGTTGTCTTCAGCGAATGGTATCATAATGCCTGTCAGTATGTTTTTGTAAATGTGCTGGTCCATTTTATTGATAATCTTGTGAATGGAACATCTACCAAGCCACGAAAATGCTCTCCACACCATGGCATTACCACCACCATGCTTCATGTTTGGAGGGCGCCAAACGTAATGTTTTCGACTCATCGCTCTAGAGCATACTTTTCCAAAATGTAATCGGTTTATTGAGATGTTCTCTTGAAAACGCTAGTCAGGATTTAATTGTTTTTTACACAAGTGTTTTACGTTGTGCAATACACCCACGTAAGTTTTTCATATTCAGACGTCTTCTTATTGTCTTAGACAATAGCTCTTGAGAGGATCTTTAACAGTCCTTTATAAATTCAGCTATTCTCCCTGGGTGTAGTTTTTCGGCCTCTACGGTGCTCTTTGACTTTCTGATTGTATCACGTTACTTGATTTGTTCTAGGTCATTGTAAATCTTGGATCTGGAAATGGAGATGTTCCATCAGTATTCAATTGTTGGATCAGTTTTCGCTCGGCATCCGAACTCCAAGTACTTCTGGTCATTTCTAACTAAATATTTTGATATATCCCAACATAAAATGGAATAAAACAGTCATTACTTATGTACCTTTTAGCTTCGAAAAACACCAAACATTTACTTAAAAACCAGATATTTCTAATGTGTTTTAAATTCGTGTGCCTAGCTTCAAATGCACGTTTTTACATAAATATATTAAAAATAGTAACAAAATGTAAAAAAAACAAACAACGTTATTTTTTCATGGCACTACTAGCATCCTTAATAAAAAATAACATGAATCCAAAATTTTTTCCATACAATGTGGACATTATCAGAAATATATCTTAAATTCGTGGCCACCACTGTAAGTATATACATCAACAGCATACGTATTAGCAGTGAGAAGATATTAGCGAGCGGCCTTAGACAAAAGGATTCTTATAAAAAGAGCCAAGATGTGTGACAAAGTTTTTTCTTAGCTAAAAAATTAAAATCCTCAATTTCTGTAATATTTTTTATACACAGTTCACATGGGAATGTTAAACTCAAACAGAAGTCTGTACCAGCCTTTAAATGTAAAATAAATTTAAATGCACATTTTTTAAATAAATCCAAAAATAAAAATTTTACTCTGCAACATTATGTTCTTAACGCATCTAGCGCCATGACCCGAAATCGCAGTTCACTCGTTCGAGACAAATTTTTTCATTTCCAACGAAAACTTTAAAAATACTCCCAAAATCTGACTAAAATTGATTATTGAATAAAATATTTTCTATTTGTTAAAATTTAAATACAACAAGCTGTGAATCAAATGATCTTGCGTCCATGAACTTTTACCCTCTTAATTTTTATAATTTATGACTGGTATAGCAGTTATTTCGTTATCGTTGGGAATGGTGTTTGGATCAACAAATCACAAATTTCAACAATATTGTAATGGAGTATTAGTAATTTAATTACTTACAAAAGCAATAATTAGTGGCATTTACTTTCATGAAAATGGGAAATAGCTATTTTCCTGTCAGTTAACAAATTGTGTTAATATGTATTTGTACATGAAAACAAATTTTTTGGCCTTTGAAAATAAGTCGGCTCAGTGGCAGTGAAATTATTTTCACACCAACATTTGTTTGAAATTCAATTTAAATTTTTGTAAATTTTTTATATGATTAAAAAACGTTACAGTTTGTTTTCTTTATCTGTAGTGAAATATCACTAAATAAATTTACTAAATTTACTAATTCTTTTACTAAAACATTTTTAGATAACTATTTATTTCATTCAGTGAATGTTTTTGTATGAATTCGTTTTTTTTTTTGACTAAATGTACGGTCACACTTGCTTATATTTACCGAAAAAAAACGTAACCAATAGAAAATCGAAATTCGCATTTTCTTTAATTCCAATATTTTTTTAAATATGGGCTCGCATTTTTTAAAAAATAATATAAAAATAGCATTTAACAGCATAATTGACTTCATTTTGTGATTTAAAAACCTAGTTATATCACACTAACCCTAAGCAAAAGTAGTGGTTACGTTTTTTGTGAGCAAATGTTTGCCAAGTGTGACCGTAAATTAAGAAATACAGTAACAAAAATGTTGAAAGCATGAAGTAATTGTAAAGTTAAAGACATGTTTTGTCTGAATTTAAAAACTCTTTAATTGGATTGTTTTCATAATACCGAGGAATATTTTTTGTCTAAACAAGCATTTTTATTTTTAATCTTCCTTTTCATAACAATAGAAAATTCAGTTGGATATTTTCCCTATGAGCTCCGCCAGACCGCCAAAACGAATTAAAAACTGTTTGTTTTATTTCGACTTACTTTCAGATTAGTTTCTCTGTTAAAATTTTATACTTTCGATTAAATGTCAGTGTGCCCTTCTGTTTGTTCTTTTTTTTGCAATTTTTTAGATATTTATGGCTGAGTGTAGGTTGTTAATTTTTGTAAATCTTTTTGCGTTTTTATGTAATCTAAAATTTAAAAATATGTGGTTTCTCTAGTCCCTAACAAAATTATTAACTTTTTATATCAGTACATAAATATTTTCCAATATGTAATTTGTTAAAATTAGTTGTTTTTATATGTATGTTAAAAATTGACAAAATCGAAAACCCTTTTGTTGATTATTTTTGCTCAGTCATTCTGATTAAATGTGTAATCGATTTCACATAAAATAAAAGACAATTTCCTTCTTCAAATATTTTTACATTAAGTGTTTCGCATGATCGGCTTATGTGACCACACTATTTGCTTAAAACTTTCAAAGATTAAATTTTTTTTATTATTTTTTATACAAAACATAATCTCAAATACCATTTTGTGTTTGTGGCGAGTATTTAAAATGGGAAACGCACTTAAAAGCACATATACTAACATATTTCTATGTCACGCTTCCTGATTTTATGTTATAGTTTTTTTTTATTTATTATGATTTTTGTACTAGTTTTTTAACAATTTTTTTTTTGCTTTGGAATGAATGAATGTTAAATTCAGAAATCAAACAAATCGAAAATAGTATCAGTGCATAAATAGTTGTGCAGTTCACAACATATTGCTTGAGTTGTATTTATATTCTTTAAAAATATGTTTATGTGAAAATTATTACGCACATTTATACAATTCTTACAATATGTTGTGATTTGGAAAAATGTCATGGAAGTTTCATAAATACAATTTTTATTATTTTCACTCAAATCATGGACACACAAATTCACTTTTATGCACAACAAACATCATAAACACGCGAATGTCAATACGCCATAATCTCACTTTTTTCTTAAAGTTTTTCTTTTTTGCCAACACAAATGGTGATCCGATTATAAGTTCAAATAAAATAGTCTTATTATCATTACTTTTGTTATTTGCCCCAGTGCTTGATGTAGCACAGTTTTGAATCTGTGTGGCGGTACTCAAACAGAATTTTCGGACCGTGGATTAATAAAAGAAAAATTTGTAATATATCGGTATCGTTTCAGATAACGTTGGCATAATAAGTAATTGGATCGGTAGTTAATAAAAACAAATTTATCATAATTACTTTTGCTATCTGCCCCAGTGTTTGATGTGGAAGACTTTAACAACTTTCTTTACGTCGAGGATTTTGAGCAGTGCTACCAGCTTTCGAGTACAGTACGCTACGTTAAGCATTGAATAACTTCGTGTGGAATTTTATGCTGCAAATTTTGGTTTTAACTTCGTGACCTTTTTTTATTGTTCAGTATCAAAAAGGCAAGATTAATTTGATTTTTTTTTTTATTTGCATAATTTTTGCGGAGTGCATTTTGAAGCCCGAACATGTTAAACAAAAAAAATTTATTTTTGCAAAATTATTTCGTTTCTGTTAGTATTTCAATGATATTGGAAATTTTATATTACAGAATTTTGTTATATATTTTTTATTGAAATTGCTCAATATTTGGAAATTCGAAAAATTTTTATTATAAATCACAATAAAATTTTTAGCGCTGTCATTACTGCAGTCAATTAGCTTTAAGACTTTCAATTAATACATTCAATTCATTCAATTAAAAAATTATTTTTCAATTAAATCATGTATAAAAATTTAATAGATTTTATTAATTTGTCTACTGCTGGAAATTTAATTAATTTTATAATTTATATCATAAATATTTTAGTTAATGTATTATATTATTTTTTTTTGTGAGCAGAAGGACAATTTTGTCTATTTAATTTTAGTTTAAGGTTCCAACAGAAATCGAAAAAAATAAATATTTGTAAATAGAATTCGTTGTGCTGGATATGGTTTTGCGTGATAAAGTTCAAAACTGTACAGCTGTATTGTTACTAAAACCTTAAATTTTTTATATAAATTCCTTAACTTCGTCGTTCCTTTTTTAAAGCCCATTGTAGCTTATTTTCTCTCCACGTGGCAACAACGATTCCGAGTTTCGTTGAAGTCTTCACACACAAATAAATTATTATGTTTTCTTTTAACTACTTAATTTGTAAGGTGGTATTTGTAAAACTTGTTATATGAGTTCAAAAATACTTTAAACCAATTTCAACTTTAATAATCATTTAAAAATATAACCCTTCGCCTTTAATCAAACATTTGCCTAACTTTATCTTTTTTTAATTATTTCAAGAAAAAATGTTATTATTTAAAGTAAACGTTGCTTATTCTTAAAAAAATCCGCTTTCTTGGCTTAAATAAACAACCAAAATTAATCACTTTCTTCATAAACTTTCTCAAATCATTTTCTTTTTTGCATCCATTTTCTTAGGTTCTAAAAAGTTTTTACATGATATAATAACAATTAATACAAAAAGGTAATAAACTTTATAAGACTTGTATTGCCATCATTAAAAGAGGGCCAGCCTTCTTTTATAAAATTTTCATTTTATCTTCAAACATAATTTTAATTGTTATGGAATTTATTTTAACACTTTTTTAAAAGGGCATATAAAACCTCTAAACACTTAAAATAAGCAAAAATAAAAATGTAAATACATTTGTAATCTCAAATTATTAATTAAAAAATTCTTGAACCTCTATAGCGAAAAGATATTAACTAAGAAAACAAAGAAAATTAAGTGAAGTAGAGAAAAGGATGTAAAAAGTTTACTCCTTAATATTTAAAACAAATTTTTATTTTTTTTTGCGCTCAACAACAATTTAATCTTCAAACAAAATTAAAAAAATAAGGCAAAAAGTAAGACGTAAAAAAGGGTCAATGAACGACCAGTAAAAAGAAAATAATTTAAGTGCTTGCGGAAGCACAGTGCAATAGAAAATATAAGTTTCAATAAAGCGCTCCACGTTTTAAAATTGTACTTATTCATTTTTTTATAACTTCACAATTAGTTCTTTGAATATGCCATTGATCAAAAGTAGCAGATGTATTTAATATTCTCGATAATACTTAAACTGTTAAGTGTTGTGTTTTTCTTCCGACGGGGTTTGATGCAATTTGGAATGAATTTCCGTCATCCCACGTCAAATTTGGTTGATAAACAGACCGGTTTCGGCTATGTGCCATCTTCAGTGTTCTCTCAGTAACTAACTAATGATTAGTTATCAACCAAATTTGACGTGGGATGACGGAAATTCATTCCAAATTAAAAAAAAACTTAAACTGTCGCCTCAAGCCCTCTATGGCCTACTACTGAGTGAATTTAACGCGCTACGAACCATCTTGCAAAACTTTCGAGTAAATGTTGGCAACTTTAGCACCATGGCTGCCATTTAGTTCATTTGCTTAAAGTTTTGATATTTATTGAATTGAATAGCAAGAACTGATTTCAATAACCACAAAAGCAAAGAAACAAAAGCTTAATTTAATTGGTGTTTTGTGTGTAAGGAGTTTAAGTATGCTTGTTGTCAACCCGAACAAGGGATGGAAAGTTGATTAGATCACACTTTCTTATTTAATAGTATTATTTCTACGCACTCGTCAAATGATTTTCTTATAAAATTTCTTAGAATATCTTCATGGAAAAATGACTATAATGAATGTATAAAACGAAAAAATTTTAAAGGCACGGTCACACTTGGCCCAAAAAAAACATAACCACTACTTTCGCTTAGGGTTAGTGTCATTTAACTTGATTTTTATATCACAAAATGAAATCAATTATACCGCAACATGCTATTTTTATATTATTTCTAATAAATGCGAACCCATATTCAAAAAAATATTGGAATTAAAGAAAATGCAAATTTAGCTTATCCGTGGGTTACGTTTTTTCGGCAAATATTTTGCAAGTGTACCGTACCTTAAGTAAGAAATATAATTTTCTAAAAAATATTTTGTAAAAAATACAAACAAATACTGAGTGATTTCCATATCAATTTTTTAAATTGATGTTTTATTAGTGTTTATAGATTTTTTGTTATTATTTCACAGAGGCAAACACTTGATCAATATAAATACCATTACTGTTGGATTTGATATTAACACGAGCACTTGATATCGAATTAACATCAATTTCATTTGAAATTTTAATATTAAGCCACTGTCTAAATATTTTACGATTTTTCCCCAACTCTAAAATTAAAACGCGTTATGGGAAACCCTACTCAAAATTGATGATCCGCAGTATCTTAATTATTATGTTTTTATTATTCTCTCTCTCTACATTGTGATTTGTTTGCAATTATTAAAAAATTCCTAATTTTACAAACGTACATAAGATTACCTGACATTATATTTGTGGTCATGTAAAAGAATTTTTATGCAGTTAACTTTTTAACTTTAACAATTAAAAGAAAATACTGCAGTTAAAAATATTGAGTTGAGTTGTACGTCTCCAACGAGCAGCATGAAGTTAAATTTACTATTTAGAAATTAAGAAAATATTATAAAGTTATTAAAGAAATACAAAAATGAAGTAAATGAATTAAAGTTAACAAAGCATATCTGCCTTATTTCTGTTCTAATCATGAGTATTGGAGAACTGTAAGGAAATCACAAGTTGTGTTAAATGATTGCTAATAACGTTTAGAATTAAATGATTGATATTCAAAATTGTGTGAACTTGTGTTAGTTGGAAATACGTAACATAAACAAGATAATAACTACAATTCGCTATACATTTATTTTTAGTATAAATACAGAAAACTAAATTTAAAAGTAAATCGGCTAAGTCCCCGGAGGTCAAAAAAGTACTATTTAAAATTTTTTTAATGAAGAAAAATTACAATTTTCCACCACTGGCAGTCATAGGATAAGAAAATTGCCTTTAAAATATATACATATATTTTTGTTGTTTAATTTGTTGAAATTTTGTTGAAAGTCTAGTGATGAGCTTGCATAAGAAACAACAAATAAATTATATTTAATAAATTTTGTATTATGGCCATTTCAATTTATACGTGCTTTTCATTAAAATTGTGTTAATATAATTGATCGAATTAAATCAAATTAATTAAAAACATAAAATTTTTTAATAGAATACTGAATTAATACAATTAGGCGTTTAGTTGGAAACCTAAATATATTTCTTTAAACTTTTTGTTTTACTATTACTACAAAATAAATTCAATTAAAAAAATTATAAAAATTTAATTGAAACTGTCAGATTATTGACTGGTGAAAAAATAACAAACTTATTTATTGATAATCACTAATTCGGAAGAAAAACTTATCTACTTGTTTGAAATCTGATTAGCGACGATGGAAGTTCAATTTTAAATTTCATATCTCAAGGAGAGCAGGGAGGGGTATTATCAAGCCCATAATTTCAGCCTGGAAATTCGTAACATGCTGATGTGGGATGTCTAGATCAGTGATGTCAGAAATAAGTAAAACAAAGCTAAGTTACCTAACAAACCATTCCTTAAGCGAAATATAGCAACTGGAGAATGAGCTTGTTATAAAAAATTACTTATTTACACATGTGATCATGATTGAATAGATTAGTAGATTAGTGATTACAGGTGGTGTGTTACTTTAATCTGTTAAAAAAAAGACAATTATTCGAACATGTCATCTTCATATGCAGTTTCAAATAAAAACAGATTAAATATACATGATAATGCTAAAGCAATATTTAAGACCAGGATCAATAATACCTACTACTACTTCTGTTGTAATTTCGATTTAACAGAATATTTTTTAAATGCGATGAGTATTTTATTGCGCTGCTTTGAAAAAATAAATTTCATATAATTTAAAGTGATTATTTTTCGAACAAATTGGTTGTTAGTAGTTTTTAATCCAAAGTGATTATTATTTTGGTTAATGTTCGTAACATTTTTAGTCAGAAAGAATTGGACATGAGACAATATTCCAAAGGAACAAGGGAAAATTTTAACACTAATTAATTTCAACTTACGCGGCAGAGCCACCTAAACAGTGGCGGATACATGGAAACACACATGAACACTGATGATGGGAGTGTAGCGGCTCCCGAAAAACAATGTTGTTTCTGTTCTTATAGACTCTCAGTTTGTGGCCCGCGGTTTCTCTTCCAGCTAAAGCGCCCGGCTGCTTGTGCATACGAAATATAAAAAAAATATATTCCATTGTGCTGGTGTATAATCGTAGTTAAAAACTCTGCACTGATACCGCCAATCAGATATAACAGTTGCAATTATCGATTCCTCCATTTTTTAGGATCCTGCGAGCCAAATTCTGGTTGGGCAACAGCGAAGCTGAAGAAACCCTTAATGCTGACGAAACTTGTTTTGGCACAGGAAAAAACGCATTCCATATCCCTTGGTATCACTGAACAGACATACAAATTTTAATTTGATTAACACTAAATACGTCTGCGGCTAAAATTTTCATTCAAACCTTTATTTTAAAATCTGCTGTGATTACAACTATTTCTATAAACTTAATTATTGTTTAGATGTTGACAACTATCGTACTCGGTTATGACTTTCTAATATTAATATATTATTTTATATATTTATATGTATGTACTGTTGCATTGACTATACATACGTCTATGATTCCCTTCATGAATTACAGCTACTATTGTATAAATAATTATGGTTATGTTTTGATCCTTCTTCAGGTTTTATATCTTTTTTCCCAATGAGACATTGCTAAAATCTCAGTTGTTTTTACTGTTATGTTGTCTTAATATTCATGTGCTGTTTTCTAAGCATTTATAATTTCTTATGCTTACAGTCTTGTTTTTTCTTTAGTATATATTAAACTAATCTAAAAGCCCAAGTGTTTCTTATGGCTTATATTCCATTATCCTGTTAATTTCCTTTTTTTTCTTTTCCAAACTTCTTATAAATTGCGGTATTTTCACTCTTAATTAAAGCATATTACTAGAATGGAAGAAAAAAAAAACAATATGTAAGCAAAAAGACAAATAAAAATGGAAAAACTTTAAGAAAGTGTAAAGTATAATAAATTAAAAGCAGGCAGTGTAAACAGACTTTTTGGCTTTTTAATATATTGTTAAAGAATTTCTTGTCTGTACCAATAAAAAGAATGAAGTTAAATAGAACATCATCCATCTTTTTATACTAAAGAAGACACCTAAACATCTGCGAGTAGCGCCAAACTGTTTTTCTTGTATGTTGTTTTGCTGCTGAAGCTATTAGTTGAAGTTCTTCGTTAAAACAGGAGAAGGAAAAATATAACAATAACACCAAAATGTAAAAAACCTGATGCTCACGTCAACCTGACAGTCTGCACAAAAAACCACAAAATTAAATTTTTGCATAACTTTACGTTCTAATAAACAAATAGTAGTATTACTTAGATGTTAGGAAAGCCAAAATACCTGAAATGAAATTACAGTCAACAAATTGTGTGGTTTGAATAAAAACAGCCGTTTTCATTACAAAGAATTTGTAATATTCAATAGTGATTTTTTACCGCAAATGTATTTGAAAGGCTGTTTTTTTTGTCGGAATTCATGATTTATAATATGATTTAAGGTAAAACAGAATAAAACTCATAACTCAGTGGTTTTCAGTAGTGATGCATGGATACGTATTCTTGCCGATACGATACTTATACTCCAAAAAAATATCCACGATACCGATCCTAATAAGCGTATTGAATTTAAATTCAAGGTAAAATTAAAAACAAAACACATGTAGACTATTTTATTTATAATCATACAAAATTACAGTGTAGAAGAATATTAGTATTTGAAATTGTTATCAATAAGATGTTTACTTAAAAACAGAGAATTTTAAAATTAGGCTGAGAAAGACAGTTTCACAAGGTATGCCTGTTTAAATTATGCAACTTTTGCCGCATAATGTAACTTTGCACGTACTCTTGAAATTCGTTTTGTTGCCTCGTTCGTACATAGACAAATGTGTACATTTACATCAAATTTCTGCAACAAAAATATCACAATGTTAAGGAAAATGTAACTTTAAAGTTGAAAAGAGAAAAAGTGCACATGTAAGTTGGCACTCCGTTTGAACGAGCATGCGACAGATGCGGCAGAACCCATTTGAAAATTTAAGTACTGTATTTTTCAGCTCATTAGGGACTAAGTTCTGGGAATCGCACGTGAAAGTAGCACCAAATATAAGAACTTCTGCATCATTCGTTTCGTCAAGTTGGCTTCATTATTAATTTAATGTCCATTTTAGTCTCTGCAATTTATATAATTGGTTCAATTCAAATCACTTTCAATGTTATAACAAATCCGTGTGCTTACTGGGTTACAAAATTGAAAGCACGATTTGTTTATTCACAAGACTGATCGATTTATGTTTTCAACCGGCGGTCAAAATAGTTTTTTCAGTTTAGTATAAATTTTTCGAATGTCGAATAGTACGCAGTTCCTTCAATATAAAACCGTTCAATTAAATGTTTCCCGATTTGTAAATTTTGTTAATAAAATATTTTTCTTTTTCTAAAACTTACTTGTGTATACAAACGTTCCCTCTTTTGGTGCTTCTACTGCAGACGTTTAATGAAACATTCTTCTCAATTATGGCTGCCATTTTTGGCGATTTTTCTCTCATAAAAAGCATAATTAGGACTTTACAATTTTTTTTTTGAAAGTGCTGATGATTATTTTCTAACAATAAAGAGGCTTCAACATAAGAACAAAGTTTAAACAATTAAACAACTTTGTTATCGGATAGCTTTTTCTTTGCATTTCTTAGTTTTTTTTTTAATTGCTATGAAAAATAATAACCAGACTACCAGATTTTTTCTGAATTTAGAAACCCGTAACCGGGTTTCTTTACATTTAAAATATTCGAACTATTCCAAATGCGATTTCCGTAAAATGTCAAATAATCGATTACTATTCACATTATAAGCTGTTCGTATGTAAATATTTGAATTAATGCAATTTTGTGGAATATTTTATTTTAAATTTATTTTCTATAATACAATTTTTGTTAGAAATACTCTTACGTGTGTTATTTTGTGGTTTCTTGTTACATCTTTCACTACTAAAAAATGCTGCAAGATATGTTGATATATATATATATATGTATGTATATGTACATAAAATTTTTGTAACATACCACAAGATGAGCAAAATGAATTTTTGGTAAAAAATAAAAATAAAATTAGAACAACAAGTATGGTTGCTTTGTATGTGTATGAGTTTTTTCTTTTAGTTACAATCATGTACGGTTTATGTAAATTTTAAATTGTAAAGTAGAAGTAAGAAAAAAAAACGTATTTTAAGGTCTTTAAATTTTGAATTGCGTCATAAGAGGATTTAAGAAAGGTGCGAAAGTATATAAAATTGAAAAATTAAATCATTGTACGAGTATGTAAGAAAATATGTTAAATAAAATTATACGAACGAGTACTCCGGTTGGTTCTTATTATGTCACATGTGAAGTGAATTTGCACATCTTTCGATACAACGATGACATAGACATACTTATTTCAATATACAGAACATGAGTTTTGCATGTGGTCGCGTTTGATGAATGTAGCATGCCCAGGCGTATTCGTTCGAACTTGTTCATTTGAATTCATATAAATTTTGTGTATTCCTATGAAATTTTAATAATTTTCAAATGAATTGCCAAATTCTTCAAATTCTTCAAATTAGTTTAGTTTTCTTTTCGGCTAACACTTTCCAGTGAAAAACCTTGGAAACCTTTTTCAAGGAATTGATTTTATTTTCGACTTCTAAGAAATTTATTTTTAACGAGTTATTAAGGATTTATTACAGAGTTATTTTATTTCTACAAAATTATAATTCATGTCTACTTTTTGCAAAAATTTACGATGGCTTTTGATTTTCTAAAGAAACAATTATGAAACAAAAAAAATTTATTGTATATTTAAATTCGTTATAAAAAGATTCCCAATAAATAAAATCACTTGTGTAATTTAATCACAGTAAACTCATTTCCAAAAATCAAATTGCCCATAGAAGTAATAAGGAGTTAGTTCCTTTGCACCCTTATCGTGAATAAGAAATTTTTCACGTAAACAAAAACTGATGAAAAGTATTGGCAAAGTAGTACCCAAACACGACAAAAATTGAAAATAATCGCCCACAACTTTAAAGAAGGGAAAACATTTAACGAGAACTTTTAATCACGACAAGGGTGAATAGCTGAACATCTTACACATAATTTTGGATCCAGTCAATAGGCTTTACGATTTCTTTGAAAGCTCTTTGTAAAATTTGTAAAATAAAAAAAAAATTAATAAATCATATCACCCAAACTCTATGAAAATTTATTTGTGAATAAAAAAAAATTAATCTCCTTATTGATATCAAGGAGGAAATTGATTTTAATAAATACAAACAAATGCCAGGCTGCTACGCAAGAATGTAGACAACGTTCTTAAAGAGCACAAGTTTTTAAAGGCTTGTGCAAACGTGGTAGAGGAAAACAAATGCTATTCCTAATCCAGTAAAGAGTTCCTATTTAAACACAAAATAGAGAAGTTAATGAAAATAAAAATATAAATTATATTAATCGAGAACAATTTAAAAAAAGCTGAATAATCGAAAATTACCAAATTAGATTTTGCCGACCATAATAAGAGCCCAGCAGGACAAATATTTTTTTCTGTGAATTTCTGAATTTTTGTAAGAGTTTCAAAAGCCGATCGTCGACCATTTTTTTTGATCAAGTTGGAGTAATACAGGGGGCCATACAAGTCCTTAGATCTTAGCAGATTCATTGGATATGTATGCTATTGTTGGTGGTCATTATTAAATTTGAATTTATTGCTGTGATAATGAATGTGCAGCCTTGTTTACAGCTTCACTTCGGCCATGTCTCAAAGCTGGCAACCGTCCCTGTCTGATGAAAACAAAGCAGCCTTTGTCAACCATAATTAAGTACCAGCAGAATTAACATTCTTTTTTCACTGAAAAACTTAACAGCATAAAGCCTTCTTATTTATATTAAAGAACTTTTTTTATACATCTACTTGACGTTACTATTTGAAGTGACATGTTTTTAAGATGGCTTGTTATAAGAAAAAGTAAACAAATTGTTTACCTGAGTTCTACTAGTTATAAATGACGTTTCACACAATGTAGCTGCTACGACTACTGTAACTGTTGGCAGGCTCCTTAAACTTGACATCCACCGCATCTTTGAAGTTCTTTCCCACATAAATTTGTTGTGTCATATTTTGAATAAATGAAAATTAAAACTAGTATAAGAAACTTGAAAGTCAAAAGAAAAACATTAAAGAGAAAATGTTGTGGAGTTTCAAGCTTAAAAAGAATGAAGAACAATTTTTCCACTTTAGTAACTGGCACGGAACGACCTTAATAAAGACATCAAGAGCCCAACAACAATATATACTACAAGTGCTAAAAGCAGGTGAGTACGTAGGTGTTATTTTACACTCATCAACCTTAAAGGAGGAACAAAGTGTGAATACACCTGCCATGTCAAAGTATGTAAGTAGACGTTTATGTCATTATTGCACCCCTCACCACACGTAGAAATGGTATACGTATATAAGTTTGTAACACTATCAAATAAAAGTTTGAAAATAACTTCCAGTACTTAAAATTATATGACTCTAACTTGTTTTGGATTTTGTGCCACCAATTTGCGACAGTTCTTTTTTGGCGAAACCTCCGTTCTAAAGAAAAAATTCCGATTTTTTATTAGAAGTCCTTTAAGGATTATATAAATTTTGTAAAAAAGCTTTCTATATGTTCCGAAATCGCTAAACATCTTCTTTGAAAACAAAAAGTTTAGGCACCTTTTAAGCCGACTTCAAGAGAAGGTTATCAATTCAGTTGAATTTTTTATGTGACTTCCCTCAGATATCCGCCATTTATTCGTAAGGATTTAATTCTAGATTGGTGCCGCTGAAAAGTGGGCAGATAAATTTCATTCAACATATTCTTTTCAACTTTACATAACCGATGTTTTTGAAACTTAGAACACAGATAAGGTTTCTGCAACATTGAGCATAAAATAATGGGCAATGTCACTACCATGCAACTTCTACCAAACAAATTTTTATGAAACTTTGCACACCCATTAAGATGTCATGAAATACAATATTGTGGTTAGAAAAATGGGCAGTTTGACGCCTATAAAAAGAAAACATTACATTTTAACAACTTCTACTTTACCGATTCCTATGGACTAATACACACACACGTTTAATTATTGTGACAATAGAAAATTATGATTACAAAAGTGAGCAGTGTCACGTCCATGAATAGTTTTGTAGCCGGGGTTTTTTTTTGTAAGGAATATTTCTCTATTAAATTGTAGATGTTGTATATTTACGTTCTTAGTTGTCTTACGTTCCTAAAAACCACTAAAAATTTTTGTGTGTATCGTTCACTGTGACCAGAGCCATCTTGAAATAAAGATTAAAAAGCATTTCTTTTTCTTCTTGACGTTTAAGAGTTATTAAAAGCTATTTTATTAGATTTTATTGCGTTAAACTTTCTAATTTTTACATGACCGTTGAGCAACAAAATAGTTGTTTTTCTGCAATTTGTTAAAATGGTTGCTTGTAAGCGATCACCTGTCGATGAATATTGTGATAAACTTACGGAAATGCAGCTCCAATAGTAAAGTAACAGGAATTTGTGCCATTTATTGACTTTTCCAGAAATATTCACATAATAATTGGAGACTTTTTTCAGTAAGCTGAAGCAGAAATAAATGTACAGACAATTGTCTAACTACGGAATTATATACATATTATTTTCTTAAGCTTTGTAATTAATACAAAATTGTTTTACTTGTTATATTTTTCGAAAATAAACAAATTTGTATGAATATAACAATAATTTTACACACAGCTTTACATTATTATTTTTTCGTGTAAAAATAAAAATAAATTTTTTAACATGAATTTACGTAGCAGCCTTTAATAAAAAAAGCTTAATTCAGCAAGTCGATTTTAATCACTTTCAATTTAAATAGAATGTATTAAGTATATGTATTTATAATTTAAGAAATTTTTGATAGCTTCAAATTATCTTTACTAAGAAAGTAATATTGGAACATTTATTCATCAGACAAATTAAATAGATTAGTACTCATTTTGAGGTCACTACGCGAGTGTTTTTTATTTTATTTTTCCACTTAAAACTGCAGATACTAGTGACTAGAAATATGAATTATTTAACCGTATTATTTAACAAATCTTAATACGAAAATTATATTTTTTCCATCGATATTCTTTAGCTACCGCCGTTTGTCTGCTGAAATAGAGAATAAGTGTTGCAACATTCTTAATAAAAATACTTTGAAGTTTTATGTATATTGATATAATTATGTTGAAATAAATTGTTTCACTTAATTTCAAATTCGAGTTTACCCATTTCTTTTCCCGAATTTTTAGATTTTTTTTATAAATTCATTATTTTTTATTAAGTTAAAAACAATTTATTGTTCATCAGACTTGAAGAATGGAGTTATTAAAATTATTATTAGAATTTTTTGGATTAAAAAGAAATTGGTAAGGTCAGATTTAAACTTGAAGCAACTTGAAGCTAAAACAGTTCAACTAATTACGAATAAATATTAATAATTATAACACACTCCATATTGAGGTAAATACGACTTGGCAGTGCCGAATATACTCGTATTAAGATCTCTAATCAGGTTTTTCTTTTCTTTATAATATTAGAAAATATAAAAATAGTAAAAGAGTGGAATTCAGAACGTGCAATCGTACATTGAATCCAAAATGAAAAAAGGAAAAGTATTTTTCAAATATATTTTTAATCAAAATATTAAAAAAAATGAACTTCTAACTTTCAACTCTTTTAACGTCAGATGAATAAAAAAATGAGTAAGGACAATAACTTAAAGTTTTTTCGTTAGTTTTTTCTTATGCTGTAAAATTTTAAATGTTAAGTTTGCAGCATCTGAAAAATCTTCAAGTAAACCGAACATTTGTTGTCATTTTAAGTTTTGAAATTTTCCTTTTTGTTTATTGGTAAAATTTCATAAGAGTTTCTTAATAATTTTTGACGGACTAGCGACACATGTTATAACTACACTCAAAAAAACATCATATATCGCAAATTATCATTCTGGAAAGTGACGAATACATGAACGTTCATAGGAACAATGCTGATGAAAAAGTCATTCTTCCTACAATTCATTAACGTTCATTTTTCCCTTGTTCCTTTTTAAATTCGTCTCATGTGCAATTCGTTTTTAAACTAATAAACTATTTCGAAAAGTAATAACATTAGAATAAAAATAAAAATATTTAAATATTTCAGGACTTCCGTGGATCAAATAGAAACAAATCAACGGACTTGGAATTTGTTTATACGAAATGTTTTGGGCTTTTAAATTATTACCTTTAGTTCAGGTTAATTTAAATGTTTACATATGAATCTCTATTAATTCGTTAAAAAAGGGTAAATAAAACATTTTAATTTGACTATTGAATCTTAAGTGCTTAACTGAGCCCCGCACATTAGTTATGGGCGTTTACAAAAACGCTTGGCTTTCAGCTTTCAATAAATTAAAGCAACTTAATATGAAAAAGGGATACGAAGTTCATTCTGTTAATACTTTAATACTGCATACAATCTTCATTTTTGTTCACAGTGCTCGCTCAGCTTAGATTTTGAAGTAACTTTATGCTTCAAGTGTTAGAAGTTTTTGAGAAAAAGTAGGCTACTTTCAGTTATTTAAATAAGCGTAGTAATATGTATAAGGAAATGATTTCTAACTTCAAGGATTAATAAAAAAAAAAATCACAAAAAAGGCAAATAAAAACAAAACTAATATATGGCTTTCCACATTTATTTAAGTAAATATTTATAAGGAATTAAATAAATATGTGCTAAAGAGCACAATTCTAAATGTTTAAAGATTACTGTTGCTTAAATCACATGGTTATCGTAAATATCAATAGCCGATATTATACAAAATATCCAACAGGATTATAACAAACCCATTCCCAGGCCCCTTTTTAACAAACCGCAATTGGTTTTTTATTGTTTATTTAAATATATTCTAGTTTTCTAGGATGTGTGTGCTTCAGTTTAATTAAGTATATATAAAAAAATTAATGAATAGTTATAAAACCTAAACAAGAATTTAAGTGTGTAATCAACAGCAAAGTAAAGAGTATGTAATCAGGCAAAAACACGTTTGATTAGGAACGAATTTCTAGAAGCACAAAAAAGTAAGAACGTTCATATTTATAAGAAGGAGTATAATTATTTTTTTTTTTTGGTCATTATCTAAACTTTTATCATTAGTCAAACTATAAACTAAAACTCACTTAAACATAAATATATCCCAGGATAACAAATTACTAAGCAAACACACCAACAACTACAACTAAAGCCAATTCTATTCTACATTGAATGATGATGATAAGAGATGTTACTGGTGGCATAGCAGCCACACAAACATTAGCAAATTAAGTTTGAAGAGCTCTTGCAAGTTTGAGGCATTAAATAAACATAGCTAAACGAAATAATTTATAGATACAAGCCAGGTGGGTTAATTTGTATTTACACAATTTGAATTTCTTAATACAATATATATGTTTATAGCTAAAGCTAGCGCTACTTATTTACTAAAAGATTCATTGTCCTTGTGCTAATGAAAAGTGATAAGCATGAGGAGTTACGAAAATAACTTTTGCAGGCAGGTAAATGTTTGTTAAATGGAAGGCAAATAAGTTTTGTTATCTTTTTTTCTTCTTTTCTATCAACACAAAAAAAGTGTATGGAAACTTTTTTATCACCTATTTGATTCTCATTTGAAATTCTTTATACTACTGCCATCTGTTGTGAGCAGAACAACAATGGAAAAAAGCTGGTTTATTATAAAAAAAAATGTTGTGCGTTTTGGTAATGTTGTTGTTAATCAACAAATGAAGAAAACTTAGAGCAGTTTCCCCATCATACAAACAAATAACATTATAAAGTATAGAAAAAGTTCAAAAAGGGAAGAAATATGCACACACATTCTCCTTAGTAACAAATATGGCAGCTGTACTAAAACAAACACCTGCCAGGGCGATTGAAGGAAAGGAAACGGAAATGCGAAAGTTGTGGAAATCATACAATTGCTGTTTATTAATTGACTAAGCCGGAGTAAGTTTATCAATTTGATGTGGATATTTAATTTGAGAACACAATGTAAGCAACTTTTTCAAGTTGAAAATTATTTGAAAAATATATTTGCTTATTTTCTTAGAAGCGCAGAGTTTATTCTTTCTAATATCTTCGTAGATAAAATAAAAATTTGAATTGTTTTAATTTATTTTAAATACTTTAAACTACAGATCTTAGTAGCTTGATAGGGAAAGTCTACATTAATTAAAAATTCTGACTTTTTTTGGTCTGCACAAAAATCAAACAAAAATAATACGAATTGCACAAGCTAACGAAATTTTTAGACTGATGCATCTGAATGCTGTTTCGGGGGTAATTGGAGGCACTGAATGTAAATCAGCACCTCTTTTTTCAAATGCGTTCTACTTTTCGTTATACCATTTTATCCGAAATGAAGGTATTTGGTAGGATAAAAACATAATGATGCGACAGAACTTCATGGTAACGTTACTATTCCATGAAATTTTTCTAATACCTCGAGAGAAGCGGTTAAAAATATAATTTCATTTATTTTCTAAAGGCATTTTCCTTGAAACTATCGCTCTCACAAAAAGCTACTATATTTTCTCTTTATGTTTTGAATAGCGAAAAATTCAAATAGCAGAAAATGCAATAATTCACTAAATTTAGTGTGAAACTTCTCGTTACTCTCCTTATTTTTATTATGTGCTTTGTTGCTCTCAAATATCATATGAACAAATCCTGCGTGACAAATGCTACATTCGTACGCGTTGTCACATTAATATATACAAAATTTTTTGGTTTTTCAAAAGAGGTACCTTCAACTTATGCATGGTATTTAGTGGAATATAAGTGTACTTTCGAATGGCATAAAAAAATTTTTTTCTAGCAGGTATTTGTTGCGAAATGATTGACCACAAAGTTTGGTGAAAAATCGGAATTAACTTTGGAAAATTGAAGAGTGTTTTCGTAATTTTTAGCGAATCTTGCATAATGAAGCACACAAAATCTTGTTCCTAAAAGAAAGATGAATATAAGAGAATTCGAAAATAACTTCATTGCAGGCAACAAATTTTTCGTTTTTATCGAAATACGAAAACCCATTGTGACGCACGCTACGTGACGCTCGTTACATTTTTTCTATTCTATTTTCTATTCTGATATTTCATACCAATTTTCAATGTTTCCAAAATAGCAAACAGAATTTTTTTTTAATAAAATTGAAGTGTATTCAATGTTTAAAAATATGCCTTTCGATCGGGCCATCTTCAGTAACACTAAAATGATGATATGAATATCTAGTAATTTTTAATTTCTGGTATGAAATTAGAAGATCTGAAGTAGGGTAGGATTTGGTAATAATTTGTGCATTAATGTTGATCGAAATACATTTATTTTATTTATGAAATTTTATATTTAGTCTAACAATACTTAAAAAAAAAGATAAAAAATAAGTTGTATAAATTTCAAAAAAAATTTTTTGTTTGGTGTAGTCAGTCTTCCAATAACAGGTTTCATTAGTTAGTTATATTTAAGTAAAAGACAAATTTTGGGAAACGCAATCATCGGTTGTTTAAATAATTGTAAAGATGAGAATGTCCCGTAGACCCAAATAAAAAAGTAAAATTAAAAGATCTCGGTGGTCAATTATGATCGCTTGTTGAAGAAACCACACGATAAAAAAACGTTTCCCCCAAAAGAGGTATGTGTTGTTACTTCTGCTGTCGGTAGCCGTGAGTTTTTGTGTTAATATAATAACGTTGTTGCAATGTCCCATTCCAAAAATCGACGAAACCTCAACACTATAGGTTACACCAGCAATGTTCTCAGTTGTTCTTGAGTTACGAGTACGAGTTCGATTCTTCACAACACCAGCTTTTCCAAACAACTGAAAATTTTCCATCAGTTTCACAACTACTGGCCGAGAAAGTTTTTAAATTTTGCGAACTGTGACCACGAAATTTTCATAATGTTTGCAGTGAATTTTAAAAATTTCAGTATGTTTAATGTTTGTTTCAATATATTTTTAATATGGAATGCTTCATTAGCGTGTTTAAATAGTGGTTGAAAGCAAAACATCTTATTGGAACACATCATAACAAAAGAAATTTTGAATAAAGTATGTATGTAGGTTTTGTACGTATGGTTTCATATTAAAAATATTGTTAGACATAATATGTTTGATAGAACTACGTTATGACTATTCTTTTTTAGATTTATATAAAAAACTTTAATTATTAAATAATCATAATCAAATCAACCATGTTGTTTTTATTTGCTCTCGTCTGTATAATTTTTTCACTTATTATTTGTGATCATTTGTTTTTACAAAACTGGCAAGAACAGAATTAACTTTATTGATAAATAGCTGGTTGTACTCGTTTATCTTTCGACTTAGCTGGGAGTATTCTAAACTTTTCTTTTAATAGGTTTTGCTAAATTTTTTAGCCAAAACAAAAAAACAGAAACCTTAAAAAGAAGTTAAAGTAAGACACTTATTTAAATTTTTTGTATTTTTATTAATATATTTGCCGCATTTGAATTTTTTTTCAAATATCTTCTTAAACTCAAAACAAATTAATTTTTATGTTTGTTCCGATCTAGAAATCACTAGAAATTAAGCAAATAAATTGAATTTAAATTGAATGTAATATGATGATGTACACCTCCACTCATTTATTATTGCTCAAGTTTTCTTTTCGTTTAAACTTTTATTATTTTTATGTTTTGGTATTGGTATGCTTTTGTGTGGTTTTTATCAAACACATACTTGTGCTTGCACAGAAAAAATTACAAAAAAAGATTGAAAAGTTTTGTGTAAAACTCCCCAAAATACTTCTTTAGCTTTTCAGCTTCAATTCATTTTTGTTGAGTTTTTTTGCCATTCAACTCTTCTTGAACTGTGGTAAAATTTAAATTTGCCAACTACTTTTCAGAACATTCCTTTATTTATTTATTTTTTTTTATCTCTAGCAGGATTCCATTATATTAATTGCTGGGTTAATGGCAAACGCAGAAGAACCCAAGTAAATGAAGGTGTATGCAGAAGAGAAATCTCCTATCGCATAACTTTTTTTTATTACTTTGCCGTACAGTGCATTTGACAGTTGTTGGTTTTTATGTGAATTTGTTGTGAATGAAACAATTGAAATCTTCTTAAACAGTAAAAAAATAAAATGAATTGAATGGGGGATGCGGAAAAAGTCGAAGTTAATAGTTTATAAAATAAAAAGCCAGTAAGCCAGTAAGCCAGCAACTATTTATGACAAACTATTTAGTTTAATAAAGTGGAAAATTTGAGAATATTACTTAACTTTATAAATGATAATTGATAAAGAGTTGATTTAAATAAAAAAAATAATAATATGTTTTTTAAATTCAACTGCAAAAAAAGAGTACAAAGCTTCTAATTAATTTATTCAAGCAATTACGAATAAAGCGAAAAGTTGAGATAATCAAACGCGTCCTTTTCATTAGTGAAATTAATCTTAACATTATTTTATTCAATCACAAGTTTGGATGTGTGACTGTATATTCCAACATGGTCTCTGCAGAGGTAATTTATTCATATGGGAAATATTTAAATTCTCAAATATTATTTCAACGAATTGTTTAGGCGAAAGCGTGTTGCACTGAATTAAGTGAATTAAAGTTTTAATTTAACTAACTATCGAGGCTAATTTGTAAAGCAAATAGGAAAAATTTTTATATGTGGAAGGTAGTCTTGTTGAAACCGGCAGCAATTTTTACTTAGTCTGAATATACGTGACGTAATTATTTCATGCCATTTGTTTGCCATTCTATTTTAAAGTTGCTACATATTCGTTGTCCATTCATACGTCACAATTTCCAAGAAATTTTTTGAACAATCATTCAAAACAAAACTGTGAAAGCGTTGGAAAAATGGAAATGTATTCACACAAATTTTAACAAATCGGAGGTAAATTGAACTATTGCCATTTTTCGTACCCCGAAAATTTCATGGCAAATTTAATTAAGTAGATCTTGTCTTAGGAATGTATAAAAGATTTCATAATGTTGTACATATTTTTCTTTTTGTTGCGTCTCATATATTGACAATTTTGTATTGAAAATTTTATTTGGAAAAAATTAGTCCTTCAAATGACCCACAAATTCAGATATCTGTAAACAGAAAATTGTATTTAATTTTTTTTTAATTTTAATCCTTTCAAGTGATTAAATTAGCTATCGTTGACACCAATGTTTAAAACTTATGATAGAAAATAGTATTAAGATTTTTTCTTTCAAAAATTTAGTCCTAAGAAACCTTAAAAAGAAGCCAGTCCACAAACTAAAAATCTATTGTCTATACATCTGACCTTCTGTCCGTCTGTTACAGACACGAATCACAGGATATATACTGCTGTGGCCGCCATAGAAAGAAACGCAGAGTATGCTATTTTTGATAACGTATGAACCGTAATAGTTAAATACTTATTGACACCACAACAACAAATTCAACTAGATTAAAAGTTAATGGTGGCATAGAAAATCAAGTGCTATTTTATGAAATTTGCGATTCTGCGTACTATTAGAATTTTCACAAATATGCAAAAAAGGATTCAATTAAATATTAAATGGTGTATAGACAGAGGAGATATTTTGTCAACCGCACTAGTAAAAATAGAACTCGATTAGAATCATGGGATATGTAGACAAAAAGAGCTATTTGTGCAATAGAGCTTTATCTAGTGAATTGAAATAGACTACAGTACGCCTAGTGGTCGAAATTTCACCGCCAGTTTAAACGTATACCTATTTCTATTGCATTAATTTAATGAGAAAAAAACTCCATACCTTTTGTTTTTACTTGAACCATTACTTACATAAAATAATGTAGTAGTTTCAACTTTGGGATCCCTTTATTCCTTTAATAATGAACCGATTTAAATAATATATAGTCGGGTCACTAAAGCTAAAAAAAGTTTACTATTCGTTTAAAGAATGAAGAAAATCGGTTGGCAAAACAAAGGGTTTCCTACAAAAAATTTCTCTTTGCCTATTTATATGATAGATACTGGAAATTGTCACAGGGGCGTTTTAATAACAAATGTGTTTAATAGAATTTAAATATGAAAGAGGTTATGTATTGATTTTCCTCTTGAAAAAAATTAGAACTCAAATATAAATTAAAGATCATATAGGCAAAGCGTGTCATTTTTTAACAATGAGCTGTAGCATGTCAACCGTACAAGACATTGAAAGTTATCACAAGTGCGTACAGATAAGAAGTGTTTTTAATCGTGTAAACTGTAAAAGACATTTGAAAGTCTCACAGGGTGGATATTTTTGCCTTAATAGCAAGTATGAAAAACTCAATTAAGAATTAAAGACCGTGTTGGAGGTTCTCACTCAGGAGGCAGTTGAACAAACAATTAACAAAAAATACTAAACATACGCTTCAGTTAAAAATTAAAGAATATAAGCAAGTAGTCGTAATTGTCCAATTTACTTGCAGTGATAACTTGTAATAACTTTCTGTAAAGCGTCCTTAAAAGTTCTGCAGATAACGGATTATTTTCAAGATAAATCCCTTTTAAATCACGGAGCAGTTAGAGTAACCCACTTAAAATTGTTCTATTTTATTATTTATATTAAAATTAATATAAAATAAATAAATGTGCATTATGTAGCATAAAACCTAATTGAACAACATTATTTGTTCCTTTACAAACTAAATGACCTATTTTATTTTCAATAAAAATTGAAATAAAACCAACATATAAAAGATTCTTTTCTAAATACTCTAATGAGCAGATGTATGGTAAATTCAATAGCGAACTCATGTTCGTTCAGTTTGTCTTTATGAATTAATTAGACCGAAAGAAAGAGAACTGTGATATTAAAACTTTTGTGTGTTGGGCTGTTTAGCTATGTATTTAACAATTGCTTAACTCTATCAGCACATTTATCCATGTCACGAGTACAGCGACATAAAACGGTTACTAACAAAAAGGATACAGAGAAAACTTTGATTAAATCACAACTTTATTTTAACAACTCCTGCACGAATAAAGAAAAAGACGCACATACTCATTAACATAAGAGCAGAAATAATGACAACAGCATAAAAGAAAAACTACACAAACAAAACATTTGTTAGCTGACAACTTTATTTAATTTTGCAAACGCACACATACATACTCGAATATACATAAGTATGAATGTATATTTATAAATAGACAGAAGTGTAATGAAAGTAAACAGAATATTTGTGTCACTCACATTAATACAAAGTACCGTAATTATTGTCACGCAGTCAAACAAGTTCTTTTCAACTTAAGTTGAATTGTTTATTGCTTGAAAAATGTGTGTGTGTATGGGTACGTATATGAAAGTTGGTATGACAAAAATATGATTGGATGTGTGTGCTTGTGTAATTTTGTGTAATGTAAAGTTTTACTTGTTTCATATTGTCAAAGAGAAACGTAGAGAAAACTTATTCACATTAATTTATTTATTTAATAAACATTAGAATAAGAAATTATTACGATAAAACATTACGACGGAAACATAACACAAAGTTTTAATCATACATTATCAATTTGTATATCTGTACCATGAATGCATGCTGTAAAAGAAAACTGCCAGCTACAAAATTATTTGGCTTAAATGTACTTCATCTATTTTATAGATAATTCTTTTTTATATAATATAACTTTTGGTTCTTCTAAACCTTAATTTAATTCGCTTTATAAAAAAGATTTCGATGAAAATATACAGAAATATATTAAAATAGTTTTGGTAATATTAAAAAATTATTGTTTACAAATGTTATTAAAACTTTAGTTTATTTAATCATAAATCTTTCCAACACAGATAACTACTGTAGCATAAATAAGTTAATGTGCTAGTAAACATATTTATTTGAGAGCAAACATCCATCAGTATTTATATGGAAATTTTTAAATTGTTGTAATTATGAATTTTAGATGAAATTGTCACAAACATAACTCATCATACGCTCCCAAGCACTTGCATGCAAACAGACATATGCATCTATATATGATGTGTGTAGATGTACATATGTACATATGTATATGCAACGAATCCTTTTGAATCTTCTTGTCAATCAAAATAAAGGGTTTTGTTTTGTTCATTGTTGTTGAGTTTGTTTCACATTTGTTTTACTAGTCTCTTTGTTTTCTGTATCCTTTTCCCAAAAGTATTTAGGATATCATTTATATGTTGGTATATTTTTTCATAATTTTATATCTGGTTGCAGTATTATTATTTTAATACTAAAACAATGAAAAAAATCATAAATAACAATAACAAAAAAGGAGTTGAAAATAATAAAGAAAACTTCAGACGTGTTTTTATTTTTTTGTTATGCAGATTATTTTTTACATCTGAACAACGCATTTTGATTCGTTTCTTTATAACAAGTGAACAAATTAGAAGATTTCTATTTTACTTATTTAGAAAACATAGTTTTTAATTGATTTAATAAAAAAATTGCACAAGTTTCAAAAGTATCGCGGCAAGGATTCATAACATCGAGTATATCTTGTAAAGAAAATTCTAAAAGATCTTTTCTTTATTGCCTGTGACATCCTTACAAAATTAACCAGTTTATTTATTTAATGGGATAACTTTTCGAACTGAACTGCTTATTAGCCCAAAGTGATTATTATTAGGCTAAAGTTTGTAACGTTTTAAGTTGGATATGAGACAATATTCCAAAGGAACAAGGAAAAAATTAACACTAGTTATTGTCAATTTGCACTTGCAGAACAAAATCAACGGCGTAATTTCAAATCCTATTTATATAAATTTTGATCCGAAGAAGTATACAATCCTTATTTCTATTGTGGCTAGCATTATTAATTGTTTTAATTAAACTCAACTTCACTATGATCAATATTTAAATTTTACTATCACTTATTAACGTTAAATTCTGTCTGACTTAAAACGCTGCGAAAATTAGCCTAATAATAATCACTAGTCAATCAATAAATTTTACTTAATTTGCTATGATGCTCTTGAATTTTATAAAAATTTAAATTGTAAATAAAGTTTTTGGAAAATATAAAGATTTAACTTCAATATAAATAAAGTGCAAATTTATATAATTTGTTACGTTTAAGTAACACATTCTTACATATTTCTCATACGTAAATCAACTAATGATTTTTGTGAAAACACAAGTTTTTATTTTTTTAAGCGGCATAATAAAAATATAAAAAAATTTACACAAGTTTTATTTTTTTCATCGCAAAGTTGTTCTTATTATTGCAAAAAAAAAACAAAATAACGCGTCTACTTAAAAATCAGTATTTTAACATATCTAACTATTATAAGTAAATAAAAAACCATTGGGGCCAATTGCCTGAATAAGTTTAATAAATCTTGCCAGAATTTCAAAATATTGCAAGCAAAATTCATAAATTTCTGAAAAACTAAACTCTTGACATCCCTTCTGAAACAAACTATGAGCTACTAGATATCCAAGTCTACCATGTCGGTACCACAGACGGTTTTAAGTTACATAACAAATTCGTACTGATTTTAATGTATTAAATATTTTTTTTGGATTACTAATACGGAGCAAAAAAAGAAAACATGCTTAACTCTTGAAGTTTTGTGCTATCAAGATATATTTAGGACTCAATTTTGAAATATGTCTTCGATTTTATTTTTTTTTTCGGAAATATTTTGAAATAAAAGCGTTGCAATGATAAAAAAAATATTTGCATATATAAAGTAAATTCCAAATGAATATCCCAGAAGATTTATATAATTACATCAGCTGGAAAAAAATCAATCAGGTATGTGTGTGATGAAAATCGATTTTAAAAACGAAACGATTTGCAACCGGAAAAATTTGTAATGTGCTCATTATATCCGTTTTGTAAATATTTTTAAAAAAATATTTAATACATTTAACAATAATTTTTGATAAATTTATTTTCTAATTTGCTTTATTTTATATGTGTTTTATTTTCTAGACTGCTTACTTCAAGTTAATAAATTGAGATTGGGTGGAAAATTTGTTTTTAAAATCGCTCGAAATTCATCACACATTTCCAAAGCCAAACATTTGAAATCAATAAATTTCCATCACATACCTGAATATTAAGATTCTTAAAATCCGTTTAAGTGTTTGAGGTATATATTTCAAAACAAACCAAACATGTTTTTATGCATATTTAATAATGATTACGAATGAAATTTTAAATCGACTAATTTGTGCATGCTATTTCTTGGTCGAAAATAATGGATTCTCTAACAAAATATTAAGTCTTTCACGCAGAGTTTTTCAAAGTTCATTACAAATTTTAATAGATATGTTTTTTAATTGATTTGATATGAAACTGTATCTGGAACTGCTTAAAATAAAGAGCAGGGTGACAGATTTTAGGCATATATCAAACATATAGAAACATATTATTTTATTGTATAACAATTTTTTAAGTTATTTTTCTTATTGATTTTTGAAAATAAACAATCTTTTAAAGTTTTTTAAATTATTTTTTTTAATTGACTACGGATTTTTTCAGGCTCTAGATCGAGATAAACTTCAAGATAAAAAACTTTTTTTGTGTTTTGTTAGATTAGAGGTATTTTTATTTTTGTTCAATACTTAGAACCCCTTCGGTAATCTTCGTCAGGAACTGAAAAACAATTTTACTAAAGCCGTCCTCTTTTAATGAGGATATTTACGAAAAAGCTTGTTATTTTGAAGTTAATCTTGACCTAGAGCCTGAAAAAAGCACTTTTAATTAAACAAAATCATAATAAGGTCGAAAATATATACTACGCTTATAAGTTTTTGAAACTACTAAAACAGATCTAAAATGCAATTTCAATCAAAATATGCAAACAGCATTTTTCTATGTGTTCTTGGTCCGACCATCTCTACCTACTTTTTTCTTAGTTCTTAGCTGGTTCAAATCACATGATTTCTAAAAATTTATAACAAACAGCCAAACTAGTGTTATGTAGGTCGCATGAATTATAGTGTTCGAGGTGATCGAATAAAATGTTGTATTGTAAATGCCAGACACATAAAAAATATAACAAAAACAGCAATAAGTCACAATCTACTTTTCGTGCTCATGTGATTTGAGCCTAAGCGGTTTACAGAACAGACCCGCTAATTTCTTATCCAGTGCATAATACTTTTGCAATATTAATCTCATGGTTGTGGGTCCTACAAATAAAACTTTGTTTCATACCCTGACAAAATCAGCTTTTATTTGTTGTAAGCACATACAAAACCAAAGATATTTTCGATACCCAGCACTCATTAAAACAAAAATTTATTATTATGACTGTTTTTCATGTAACAAATCGCAAATATAATAGACGTAAATCATGCTTGTTAAAATAACAAAAGTTTTGGCTCTTATTTTCTATTTATGTTTCAAACTTTAGCCCGTTCATTCAAACAATAAATAGCAAACAAAAAGCACAAACCTAAAACAATCGAAAATTGTTTAGCCCTATAATAGATTTAATCTCGTGGGTGTAAGTTATAAGTTACTGGCTTTGTTTGTGTAGAGTAGGGGTCTAATATTAAATATTGACACTTTTATGACTTCAAAAAATGAGTTTCAGTTTTTCATGGTCTACAACGACAACAATGTCAACAACAAATTCGCTTGTTAAATAAATAAATAAAAGAAACTTAAATTATTAAGTGGGTATGAATTATATCTAACATTCGCAATATGTTGCTGCTTCTGTTATTATTATCGGCTGATGTGAAAATAGCATACGATTACATACGATTTTTACGATTGATGTTGTGTTATTTACGACCTCGAGTTGTCAATAAAAATTTCAAACATGTACGTATATGCACATAATATTTTTTTACTCGTTTTTTCATAAACTTGGGTTTGCTGAGAACTCCTGACATGGAAATGCCCGTTTTGGTGGGGTTGATTGTCACAAATCAATACATATTTAAATTGCTTTAAGAGTATTTTTTTGATGTCATAAAATTTATGTTCATACTTATTCCAACATAATTGAATTTTGAGCAAATAAGAAGAAGTTATTGTTTTGGAGGGATGATTGACAAAACAAAGTTCATGGTTCTTAAAGCCACAAAAGTTTGAGAAGAAAAAATTTCTATAAAAAAATAAACAATGAAATAAATAATATTAAAAAAGAATTTCAACAAATATGTACATAAATACGTATGAATGTATGTACATATACCCTAAAGGAAGCATGGGGTTAAGTGTATACATGTTAATATTTTTGTCAACAATAATGGTGACACTGTCAACAAATTGTTTCTTCCGCTCTTTTGCTTTAGACAGATAGAGAAATTGTTTGACGGTTAAAAAAAATATCAAGCTGTTGAAAGCAAAATCAGTGTTCGAAAATGTACCTTATATACCGTGCGTTAGCGCTACAGAAGAAAAAACACTACAGAGCGCTAAAATATATTGCATGTAGTACACAATCACTACAATTGTACTGTTTTACGACGAAAAATAGAACGCTACGTAGTGTTTGTTTCTTGCATTCAAAAATCGTCATGTATTGTATTCGGGTTGTATAAAAATACACAAACTCTAGAAAAATAGATATCGTCTTCACTTCTTCTGACTACTATATTTTTAAACCATAAACATATTTATCTAAAAGGTTCAGCCAGTCACGAAGAAATAAGCTTATAAATGTATCAATTTTTTAAATTTAAAACGAAACTAAGCAACTTTTGTGCTATTTAACAATTATAATAGCTTACCGCAAACAAGACTAAAATATTTTGTATCCTATTTTACTCTTAAATATTATTTTACATAAATACTTTTTCCTGCTTGAACTAAATGAAAAAAAATACAAAAATATTAAATATAATTGGTGACATCGTCTATAGGTAATCAGTAAATTTACTATGGACATTTCCCACAGTGTGGTGATATCGTACAATCTTGCTATTGACATTTGCTCCATATAGTCCCACAAGAACTACATAGTCACTATTTATGCAGTCTACTGGTAGATTACGTAGGACAAGCCTGTGTTAAATATCAACAGTAGATAACATTAGTTGGGGTATAATTTGTCAGTAGTACTAGAGACATCGTCAATAGACAACTAGTATAATTTTACTATAGAAATTTCCTGCAGGGTATATAAATATATGTCTGTATGTATAAATAGATCTCAAAATAAGAGGTTTCATTTTGATATGTTAAAAAAACGAGTATTTTTAAGCGAAATCATCGGATGTTTATTTAATTATAAAGAAGAGGGCAAGCAATGTGAGAACAAATTATATCAGCCAAATGGCCGCCTCGGCTACTCTTGCAGGCCATACGCTTTTCATGAAATTTAGGTATAAATGTGCTCGATAATGAATTCCATCTTTGAGGTGTCGAGTCGATTGTGAGCCATTGGCAAAAACCTTATTTTTTAGAGAAAAAAGTCTAAAGATGTTAAATCACTAGATCTCAGTGGCCAATTGCGATCGCTTCTTTAAGAAATTACACGCTCAGAACACTTTTCATGCAAAAGAGATTGGAATTTTGCTTATGTCACACGACTTATTGAATGTAAACGTCGTCCACATCAAAATCTTTTAATTCTATCCACACAAAGTTATTAATCATAGTTCGATAGCGCAATCCGTTCACCCTAACAGTTACTCTAGACTCATTTTCAAAAAGTAAGTTCTAATGGCCCCGCCAGAAATATTTGCAGTTGTTGTTGAGCGACGTGCGCAATTTCAATAGTTCATTAATAACTTGTCCCAACAACACAAATTTTTCAACCAGTTTCAGGGTTGCTGGATGACCCGATAATAATTTATTTTTACGATGTGTATTACGAAATTTTCACTTGTTAACTCTCAAGTAGTTACAGGTTGTGTCATGGTAACTGCTGAATGAAATGAAATGAATGAAATGAAACTTCTTATTGGAAGACATTGGATCCAGCAATTTTCTCAATTATAGCGCAATACCTGTCCTGATGGATGTTCAACATTTAAGAGCGCTTGTGAAAGGCTCTCATCCTCCTCCAATCCCATTTTTCATTTCCTTTTTCCCTATTGAAAAGACAGAGTGAGAGAGATAGAGAGAGAGACAGAGACAGAGAGAGATACATAGATTAATTATTTGAGGCTTTGGTTAAATCGGTTAATGATTCTAAATTAATCGAACAGTTAATCGAGAAGTAATTAATCACTATTGAATGCCCTACTGGAGACACTATTTCCATATCATATTTTCGTATCACATATTCTTTTGTGACGCCAGTTTTTCATTTAACTTTTTATATGAAAGGAAATTGTTTAGTTTTTGTCGACAAAAACAATAGAATTTTCGGAATCGAACCCTCAACACCCAGTACACTATTTAATAGATAAAGTCTGACAAAGATCTTTCATTATGTTTCTATGTCATTTTAAATAAAAGTTTGAATTTAACTGATAAGAAATTCCAGTACCTTGTTTCTGTATTACAATTACAACGCAAAAGTTTTCACATGAAGTGCAGGACCACGAATTTCTTGATTTTTAATTTGTGAGTAAAAAACGTTTATGCAGTTCAGTGAAAACTTAGCTTTTTTTATTAGACAGCTGGTTCCCGCAATGTGCAGACATATAAACACTTGTGTGAGAGCCCCATTTTTTACTATGTTCACATCGTTTTTAATTAAAGTCACTCACATAATGTGAACAATTTTACAATGCAAGAAATACAGAAACGATGTATCGAAATTTAGGATCATGCGAATTTTGTTATGCTGGTTCTTAGTCCTTCTTCATTGTAATTGAAAATCAGTTATTAAGTTTATTATTCGCGATATGTATGCTCTAATTGTCGAGAAAATGCGTAAAACTTCTAAAGAAAAAAATAGGTTCATATCAAATATATATAATTTGTTTGTTGTGTTTTTTTATGTTTCAAAGCCTAATATTCTTATGATTTTGTAATTTTTGTATTTCTCCTTTATCTTTTGAGAGTTAAGAGGTTTGAATAACTTTTCAATAGCATTAATTAAAGTATGCGGATGATTTGGCATAAGCACCAATGAAATGCATGTATGTAGACTAGCTCAACCCACAAAAAATGAACTTTTTTTGTTATTTAGCTTTAGCGCGAATTTAAATGATTAAATAAATATTTTATACTATATAAATATTAAGTCCTTCAAATCACAATAAATGATTTTTTTTAGTCATTGTAATGTTTCACTCTTTCTAATTGTCTTCTAGGTGATCAAAAAACCAAAAGTTCTTACGAATTGTGTGACGACATATCATTTCACCAACATTGGCGGCACTTCCAATTTGCGTCATCATCAACAAGAAATAAGGTCATAAAATAAAATTAGTACACAACAATCTAAAACCGAATCGTGTTAAAGCTGCAGGAAAAATTTCCAAAAAGTTTCTTGTAGAAAATAAAAGAAAACACAAGCTCGTATAAAAAGTATTAAAGTACATTATTTTTGAAAGTATAAATGACGTATAATCATGGCATTGATTCCATTCTTAACATTATTACTAAAACAATAGTAAAACCAAATAGTAAAATAGTGAAAACGAAAACAGCTGTCAAAACAAAAATATCAAAAACAGCCAGAAAATTGTTTAAAAATGGAAACTTGGCAGATTTGTTCAAATACGAATACAAGCAAACTCAAATTAATGCCAGACCAGAATCAATACCAACAGCAGCGAATATTACAAAAACAATATCATATACAACACCACCATCATCAGCATCCTCACTACCAGCACCAGCACAACCACCACCAGCATCAGCATCAACATCAGCATCAGAGCAATCATCAAAGACATTCACCACAGCAAGAGCAGCTGCATCGAGAACAACAACGTCCAGAACATGTAGAAAATCAAACTTTTATAACAAACTCAAATCAGAACTGTTTAACCGCCTGCAGCCACTATTTGAACAAACAAAAAATTCAGCAACAAAGCAAATCAATATCAACGCAAATAGTAACACCAGCAACAACAACATGCCAATGTACAGAACAACCAACCTCATCATCGTCAACTCAACAACTACTCCACTATCACCATCAGCAATTACATCCACATCATCATCAGCCTCAACAACACAAAAATTATGTAACAGCAACAAAAACAACAACAACAACAACAACAACAACAACAGTAGCAGCAGCAGCAATAACAGTAAGAAAAACATTAACACTGACAGTGGATGGCTTAAACAATTGGATACCTCGTCCGCGAAGTATCTCATCATTTGTGGAACATTTGGTTGTGATTGGCTCTTTATTGATCGCATTAAGTGGTCTGGTTGTTTGCGACGAATCCCAGGATTTTCAAAAGAACAGTAAGTACAAATAAAACATTTTTAACTATAAAATAAATAGGCATACAACCGGAAACGCACTTGTACGCTGTTTCATGTCCATCTTTAGGCAGCACAGTGGCTTCAAAAGTTCCTACTTTGCAAATAATTCGGTGAACCATAATAATAAATTAATAAAACTTTATATTAAACAAGCTTACGAGGATCCGCATACAATCCCCTCGAGCGTCACAATATTAATTCAACATTATCTTGACTCTTGCGGAGTATGTATTTCTAAAACAAAAAGTTATTTAACCACTGTACGCATTCACTTATAAGTGCATATTTATTTATTTAATTTTATTTACTTATACGCAAATTGAAAGGTTTTGAGTATGTACTTAGCAGTTATGTGAGTGTGTGTGCGTAAGTGATTAATACATATGATATCGAAAGTTTTTCAACGTATTGTATTTTTTTTTATTCAAATTGCTTGAAAAAGGTATTGAAATGAAGGTGATAAGGTAGAGTAAGACTAGTCGCCCCTCTTTCCATGAGAATTGTGTGTAACTTTACACTATAGATTATAAATTCCGATTCGAAAAATCTAGCGATTCCTTTAAAAAAAATCTCGGAGAACTACAAAATTGTAGACAAATTGATTTTTTTTATTTATTGCTTTTGTTAAGTGTTCACTGTGAAATTTTTATTAAAATAATGAATTTATCCAAAAACAATTTCTTAAACATTAAGAAGAAATGGTTATACACACACTTGAGCTCAAGCCAAACAATTCATATCAATATAAAGGTTTAACAGTTCAACAATTACGTGTAGTTATTAAGAAATCAAATTGTTTACAAATTATTAACAATGTGTTTTAAATCGACAAAGAAAAATTATTATCCTGAATTTAGCTTGAATCAATTCGAATATTATAACAAATTGGCCTGAGTGAATTTAGTGAAATTTCTGCAATTCATTATATATAAAAATGCTGCTAGACGGGTTAGAAACATATTTATTATTAGACGACTAAAAATTATAAAATGTATTTTTATTAAGCTTTTGAGTTAATAGGGTATTATTTTTAAACTTTTGTTTCATTCAACGTTTCACAATTAAGGAATGTGAGCAAATTTTTCTCTGGGGAGATGAAGAGGATTATTCTCTGGAAAATTGTGATTGTACAAGAAATGATTTTGTTAATTTTCATTTTGAGGAAATAAGTTTTTTTTATTCTGGGTCTATATGAAGCTTACATTTGTAAATTCAAATTAATAATTTTTATAAATAAAGGAATAACGAAAAACTAGTTGAGCAAAAACATTTAATTATCTCTGTTTTTTCTCAAATGCTTTAAGAGCTTTAATTAATTCAAAACTCTAATATATTCAGTTAACGCACACAGTATGGCTGATAACAAAATTAACGCTAATGAATCTTCTAAACTACACATACGAATATCAAAATGCACTCAAAGTTTTTTAGAAAACATTCAGCATGCTGTAGGAACGCGTAATGAACTATAGAGCTTTAAATTCGACCATATCGGATATTATAATACACATATGTATGTATGTATATATTTAATGCTTCGCCTCATCCTTGTTTAATATTAACTTAAAAATAAACTTTAAAACTGAGATGTTTTAACAAAATCTCTTTAAGAGAGATAAAAACAATCTATGTTATTTTAAGAACTAATTTAAATTTGTATGCTAAACTTTTCGTAGTTGTTGTTTGCTTTATTTGCACGATACTAAACTAATTATACAGTTGAGGAATAATTTACTAGAAAACTTGTAATTAACAAACTTTTTACTTATTTAAACACATGTACAGTGTACACATGTGTACTTTTGAACACATAAAAGCTTAGATGTATAAAGTGTGTATGTATTAATGTATGCATACACATTATTTATTTGGTATTAGTGTACTTAAGAGAGTGATTATGGTTAATTTTTTCTAGAGCAAACGCGTGTGTATGAGTCTGTTCTTTTTTTTTTTGCATAAATAACTAAAATTGTATAGTTTTTGTGTATTTTAATGAGTCCTCGCGGTAAAGTTATACAAAATATTGCAATTCAATACACAAATGACAATGTCATAAATAAATACAATTGCAAAAATTCGCTAAAGGGCATCATTTGAACATTTGTAATTATGGTATTAAATGGCAAAAATGGCAACAAAAAATTAATAGTAATTAACAGCTTTGGTAAAACGTTATAATGTTAAGTTTAAACAAAAAAATATTCTGCTTAAAACGAAGCAGAGCAATCAGCAAAAAAATAAAAATATGAACTATCACTGCAAAAATTTTCCTATGGCACACCGAGGTATTTTTGTAAAAAAAAAACAATGGCGCATATTCAGAACTTTCCACTAAGTGTTACCTTTTTGAAGTACCTATTTAAGTTATACACAGTTGGTTACTTTCACGAAAAGTTTTCACTTAGTTATGGTTGAAGCTGTAACTAAATGATAACTAACTAATACATTCAAACAGCTGAAAGATTTCTTTTCGTCCAAAAAATATCTGTACAAAAAATACACTAGAGATGTGCCCCTTATTTTAATTCATTTATATACAAACTATGAACAAAAAATGACTTGTTTAGAATGTATATAAATGTTTTAAGGAATAAAAAATTGTTTTTTAATAGCTTCAAAAGCTTTTTAATTAATTTCAGTACGTATCGTTCAATATTTTATTGAAACTTTATTATCTCTACATGCCAATATGCAAGGTTACATTTCTTACATCAGCTGAAAACAGTTGCTGCAATAGTTTTTAATTGTGAATAAAATCTATAAATACATGTGAACTATTTTTTAGTTTCTGTTTTATATGTTAAGACTTTGGCTATGATTTCTGAATATGCGTCAATGTTTTTAACAACAGAGTCTTAAAAGTCTAATGATGGAGTTTTATAGAGAAGTGTTCCGCTTAGTAAAATATAAAATTTACTTTTGAAAACAGTAAGTAATATTTTGTCACTTATAAATTTCGCATTAGAATACTTATCGATGGACCACATCGATTTCTACTCTCTTTTCTTTAGCATATTTAAAACTCCTACCTACCTTAAATTGTTCTTTATAAAACTTTTAATCTTATACATATATAGATTTCCTTTAAACCTAATCTCTTACTCTCTAGAATTGATCAGGTACAAGTTTAATTGACCACACGTTCTTCAATGGCAACTTTTACGCACACTTTTGTCAAAATATTCAAAATTGGTAGAAGTCGCAAATCTGTGGTTTCTTTGTATTTTCGGTGTACAAAACTTCATTTCTTAACGGATTTAGCGAAAATTCGAAACATGTAATGTACGTATTATGGACAAGGCAGTAAAATACTTTTTAACGGACCATGCCCATTTCTAGGCCCACTTTTTCCCATATTTTTTCTTTATAGAATCTTCTTTTCATCGGCGATCATGCTATTCAGCGCTCCATTTTTCTTTTTGTCTTATATCCTGTCCCTATACATTTACAATACATTCGTTATTTTGTAATTAATAACCAAAATTTTTACTAGAAATAAGTTATATGGCAGAACATTATTTGCTGGGTCACCTAGTTTAGATATAATATACGATTTAGATATAAGATACTCGCAAATCAATAAAGGCAGAGAAAATTGCGATACAAGTTTGAAAAAAATACATTTTATATTGATAAGTAACAATCAATCGAAAGTTTATGATAACCAGTAAAACAAATTAAATGCATAGCGAAATTATAAAAATAAGACTTATGGAAGGGACAGACAAAATTCATTTATTGAGCATTCTATAGAGAGAATATTGGTATTAATGAGGGCTGTGTAGAGAAAACTACGCATATTTTTTTTAAAGCTGCCTAAAGTAAATGCAAAAAATATGCAACAATCATCACGTGTTCATATAATTTGATCTATTAGTTGATTCATTTCATGACGAAACAAATATCTAAAAATGTACAATTAATCTGTTGAAACTTTTTAAATTTTTACTAAAGCAATCGATTGTACTCGGAACGCCATGTTTGCAAAAATAATCGGAATATTGCTGTGCCAAAAACTCTAAAAGCAAAGAAAAAATAAAGTGCTTCGAAAGATTTCTAAAATGAAATATTACTTAAAGCGCAGATCCTCTACAGTTACTTTGGCATATACGATTTTATGATCCGATCAATAACTTAGAATATTTATAGCCAATTTTGAATTATTAATAAGCCCCTCTGAACCGAAGGGAAACTTATCTTGTAAGTTTAAAAACGTGCTTATTTTCTTGTTTATTGCTACCAAAAATTTAAAAACTTTACTGGGTTACTATTCCCGAATGACTTAAAAGTATATAAAATAACTTTAACAAGAGTATGAAAGTATATTACAAAAAAATAATAACTAATAAAATACGGGCAATAAATAATAATAAATACTATAGGGAAAAAGTATTAAGCAATAAGGAATTAGCGCTTGTACTTTTATAAATATAGTTTTATTTATTTTAAATAAAAGAAAAAGCCTTTTGTTTTAACCCATCTGCAGTCAGCTGGTAAACCCAAAACGTTATTCAACATCATTTAGTTTTATTAACAAATATTGAATTGGTTTTTATTTTTTGTTGGCCTAAATGATTTAAGCCTCAATATTATTTTATATACATACAAACATGTGTGTTTTTGTTTTTTTGTTTATTATGTTCTACTAAAAATGGAATATGTGGAAAAAATTACCACAGAATTAAAAAGAGTATGAAAACACATGTGTACTCTTTACTGCTGGTATCAGTCATACTTTTAAATTGACAAAAAAAATTGTTATTTAACATTTATAAAAACTTATTTTTAAATCGACCAAAATAACCAGCCAACTAACCATTTAAACCAACAGAACAACGACAGGATCACAAAATATTAAAAACATTTATAAATGCCATTATCAAACGGATTATAATAATGCACATACAAAATAGAGATGCAAACACTTAGATGGTTAAACAAAATGTGTGCACTATGGATCCCAGCAGGCATATTTTTATAAGAATATAGAAATGGCAAAATATTTTTTTTTACAATTTTAAATTTTTTCATGCTTTAGTCGCAGCTTAGTAACCGAAATATTTTACGTGAACACCATACAACTCATCAATTATTTATTCTAGCCATGTGCCACAGTGCACATGACAGTATTTAGTTATTGCTTTTATTTCAATTTTGTTATGTTGCATGCATTATTATCTAGGTTATGATCAATACCACAAAGCTGCTCAGGCATTGACACAAATAGAAAAATCACATACATACACAGCGGTTAAGAGCAGGAGTTATAGGCCTTCTAGAAACCCGACTACATGTCTCATTATATGCTCATATCCTTTTGTTCCTTGAAGGACTTTTAAACGCAGATCTACTAAGAGGCTTACAAACAAGGGGCTTCTAAAAGGGATTTAGTTTTTAGCAACACCTACATTATTTCGCTTCCGAGAAAGCTAAAAGAGTTTCTGTTTTCATTTCATGTTTTTAACTTTTTACAAATTTTTTTCTGGTTTTTAAATCGGATTTTTGATTCTTTAGCTATTGCTAAAGAAATTAAACTAAAAATTGGCTTCCAAAAGGAGGGAAGTTGACATGTGTATCGAATCTCTTTGAAGGTCAAGGCTTTCTAGAATAACATCTTCACAAGGGTACTTACTATTAATGGTTGGTCAAAAAGTAAGGTCTTCGGAAACCTTCAGTAAGGACAGAAATTTAAAGGCCTTTTATTTCTACCTCTGCATATTTTTATGGACTTTATAATTCGACACATACATACATTCTTTTGAAAATGGTGGTGTATTTTTTAAACTTATATTCGCGAGCGTATTTAATTTTAGATTAAACATTGTTATTAACCACTAAACAACATGTGCCACTTGCAACGCATTTTGTGGTTATAACAATAATAATATAAAGATAAAAACGTTCATATATACATTTTTGTGTATCTAAAAGTTTTGTTTCCAACACAATATTCTCGAAATTAGCACATATACTGAACATTAAATAAAGTCCGACAATGTCAGCCTAAATAAATACAACATCTATGAATATCACCTTAACTACAACACCAATACAATTCAATTTACATTGGGTACTTATTACCTTTTCCCGCTGCTCTTGGCTCTTATGTTGTAAAACAAAACAAAAGTTTGTAGCGAATGCCTCTCGCATCCCTGTAAATAATTGTGTCTACACGATTCATGTGCGTTATTAGCGCAAATCAGGCCAAATCATGTGTGATTCTCAGTATTTTTGTATTTCTTTAAGCACGCTTTAGGCATGCATAAGCGTTCTCTTAACTTAGCGTGTATGAGTTGAATTTGAAATTGATTATTTTCTAATATTTATATTTCATTATAGTTCAATAAATTATATTAATTAGGCTAATTTCGGTATTAGTTCAAGTTAGACTGGCAGGAGGAATCACATTTTATGTGTCGCTACGTATGGCACCAGCGACCTGTTTTATACACTTGTCACATATACATAGTTCATTGGATAGAAAAATATTATGAGGGATATATAACTTGTATATTTAGTTTATTAACTTTCATCAGTTGAACTTTTCCAGTCGTTTTATGTTGTCACATATACTATTTTTCCTTTCGTCAAATGCGATCAAGTACATTGTAGTTGTTAATTATTTTGCTGATGCGTTTTTATTTTACTATCGTTGTAGTATATTCAAATCGAGCGTCGCCGTACCTTGCGAGAATTTAATTTTTACATTTTTTATTCTAACTGAGCTTCTTTCAATGAAACGACAATTTAAATAATAGTTAGTATTTTTTTTTATAATAAACTGAAAATAATTGAACTTGCAAGCTGATTATGTGAAATATTTTCCTCCAAAAAAGATGGGAATAAATAAAACAAAAAAATCATAAGTTTTATGGGTAAGTTAACTGAGTAATTTATTAAAGAACTTAAGCTCTCTTCGGGGTTTTTACGATAATAATAATACACAATATACATCAAAAAGAACTTTACACAAAAAACAAGTTTAGGCTCCAAAATAAAAATAAGGAGTAGGTGTCAAAGAAAACGTCAAAAAAGCTAGATTTGATTGAACATGAACCTGGGGTATTTCATGCGTAAACACAAGCCATTCCTGGTATTTGCCGCTGAGGTAAAAGTGGTCAAAAGTCTGTGGGCTTGCTGTAAAAATAAACTAAAATATCTTTGACTAAGATTTTCATGTACAAAAACTAACAATAAAATTAGAAAAGTACGTCGATGGCTAATTTGTGAATCTATCATTTGGAATAATTTAAAAAAAAATTTAGAATTTTTATTCGCACTAATTTTCCCAATATTAACATTTTACTTATTCAGTAAAACGTTAACAATTTTGTTAAAAAACTAATTGCAATTGATTATTGAGGGGTATAGCTTGTTCCTATGCGCATTTCACTGTTGCTAATGCAGATCATCAGGGAACTTTACCCTGATGTTCCCTGATGATCTGCATTAGCAACAGTGAAATGCGCATAGGAACAAGCTATACCCCTCAATAATCAATTGCAATTAGTTTTTTAACAAAATTGTTAACGTTTTACTGAATAAGTAAAATGTTAATATTGGGAAAATTAGTGCGAATAAAAATTCTAAATACTAAAATTTTGCGATTCCCATAAAACAGCACCAATTAAAAAAAAATATTTTTTATGAAATTTATCGACAAACATAACTCTCGAACTAGTTAAGAAATCTCAATGAAATTTACAGCAGTTGATGTAGTTTTCCAATAATAATATTTCTAGACTCCCTAAATAAATTAATGCGCCTACTTGAAATTAAAAACGCTCTAACAAAGCTAGAAAATAATTCAGCTTTCTCACTTTTACTATTCGTCCTTTTTACACCAGTTATAAAAACTATAATTTTATAATTTTGTTATATATTTACATATGTACATATTTAGTTCCAAACATATATGTGTATGTGTATGTGTAATTAAAACAACACTATATTAATAGCGCAGTTATTTTATAAAACCAAAAAAAGGCTTAACATTTTGTTCTTTCATTTATATTTATCTATTTAGTGAACATAATCGAATGTCAGAAGCAAATAATCAATAATGTCGCACCAGTTGACTTTTGACACCAACTTTGCAGCTTTTTTTTGCTTTCACTACAATTGAAATACGAAACAAAATAAAAATAAATATAAATTTGCTTTAGACAACTCATGTTTTTGACTGTGAATAGCTTAAAGGATGAATAAATGTTAGATAAAGAAAAATTTAATTATTTTTACGGTGGCATAATTATGGGCATTATTTCCACTTAAAGCAGGATTGAGGTTATTAGATAACACCATTGTAGCAGATATGCGCAATGAAACAATATGACTCATCCAGGCATAAATAAAAGCAACCATTCGAATTCGGATATATGATTAAGATTGGTACTCTGGACGAAATGTTATATCAATTGTCCTTCTTTTTTCACATAACAACACGATCGCCAACAGGACAACAAATTGAGTATAATAACAATAACTAAAATTTCATTTTGAAGCAATTTAGCTTTCAAAAAAGCGTGGCTATGTCGCGTTTAAAAAGCCTACTCACATTGTTCATGTTTTTTCACGTCAAATCTGGGTTTGCCAAAAAAAAACTGATGTACTCCATTTATTAAAAATTAGTATCTATTAAAAAGAGTATCAATAAACACGAATAGTATTTTTTTAAGATATTACTTATGCAGGTTGACAGCCTCCAAAGCCAACGCCATGTAAAAGTGAAAGGTTTCTTCAATGTAAAGTTTCAGAACTAAGGGGTGATTTCTTAAGAGCTTTCGGATTTTATTAAAAAAAGAAAACAATTAAAATTTTTGAAATATATGAAATCTTTAAGACGTTCTATATCTTTAAAGATGATTTCATGTAAATGTTGATCGCGGCTGCGCCTGAAATTGTTCGTACGCTGCGTTCAATTTTGGTATACTCTCTACAACATATCGGCCGGTAGCTCACGAATAAATTCTTCAATATTGGCTTCCAGTGCGTCAACCGTTTCTAGATTGTCTCTTTAGACATGACCCTTAACATAGCCCCACGAAAAATAGTATAAATGCGGTAAATCGTACGATCTAGGCGGTCAATTGACAGGCCCCAAATGTGAAATAAACTGTTCACCGAACTCGCCTCTCAATTGGGTCATTGTTTCGTGTGCAGTATGGCATGTTGCACAGTCTTATTGAAACCAAATGTTAGCCAAGTCCAGCTCTTCAATTTTGGGTAAAACAAAATTTGTAATCATCGTGCGGTTGCTGCGAGTGACGCCAAATCGATAATTCACAGTGATCAACAACACTGGCCACTCTACATATGCGTGTTGATGGTTCAATGTCCAATAATGAAAATTTGATGCAACATTTAGTCGCAAGATTCTAAATAGCCGCCTTAGAAGGTCGCCAAACTGCCCATAAAACGGAAGAATTGCACGACCCACTTTCATTATAAAATTCATAATTGCATAGACCAAACTGAACAGTAACGAAAACAGCTGAGCAACCAAAAACAGTGTTGCCGAAAGGAAATTTGTTAAAAAATCTTCCTTTAAAATCTGTTGATACTGCGTCGGAAAAGGCCACGTGACATATTTCGTTACTGGTATTTCTCTCGTTGGGCTATTTCACATATCTGCTATGATCCTTATAATCAATTCTAATATCTTTCTGCGGAAATCAAAAATGAATACAAATTGAATTGTATTTTTCACTACTCACTGCTATTAAGCGATTTGCAAAAATGTTTTCCTATTTATTAAAATGTAATTTTATCTTACTAAACAAAACAGTAGATTCTATTTTACTTCAAAACAAATTATTTCAATAGCACTGGCGTAGTTTGGAATTTTTATTTTAAGAGCTGCAGTCTTATTCTGAAATACCCCTACAAAAATGAACTTTCTACTTCTACGTCTATGTTAAGGAGTAAAACAATTAATTTAAAACTTATTTATATATTATTATTATTATTATTATAATTACTAGCACTCAGTTGGCATTCAGTTTATGCACATTTTTGTTTTATGTTATTTTTAACGTGTCAGTAAATTATATTTATTGACACAGTAAACCCCTTTTTTCTTTAACAATGCGTGGTGTCGAAGGAAAAACAACAATTATATAATTTTTTTATGTTCTTTGTATTCACTTTACACCATTTATATGAATTATAAAGACTAGTTAGGATGTAATTTATGATGTTAAATATACTGCAGGATACAGAATAAATAAAATAGGATAATGGACATAACATAATTATATACCATACGCAACAATTACGTTTTATTAAGAGTTATAAATGGCAAAATAGGACTGTGGATAAATTTATTATTAAATATTTATTGCTAGAAAAATTAAAAAAAAAAATTAATCGTGATAAATTTTACGTTGCACAAACTGCACACAAAAAATTATTTTTTCAAAGACTCGTTTGTCTTAAATTATTTCCTTTTTTATTATTGTTTTATTTGCTTTTTATAGTTTCTTTAATGCTAGTTTTTTAAAACAAAACAAAAAACTTTTTTAAATTTATAATCGCATGTTTTTACAAAATTAGTATTCAGTACAATATTAACTGTTTTGTTAAGAAAACATACAAATTGACTAAGAAAGGTAAAACAATTGATTGATTATTAGATTTTAATAATTCTGTCATAGATCTTATTTTAATAAAAAAAATCAGGTTTGGATTGTTTACAAAATTAAGAGATCCATTCAATTAATTTTATAGATCAAAAACTAAGAACAAACCTACAGATTCCTTATTTTTCAATTTCATTTTGTTGGTTGCTGCCACTAAAAATAATTGCACTATTTAATATTTAATTTAGTATTTAAGTTTATTGTCTCTTTGATAGCTCCGATTTAATTTCATCTTCATTTGAATAATAGATTTTTTTCCTCTCTGCCGGATTTTTACGTCAAGATATTTTAAAGTAGTTAGCAATTTCTATATAAAAAGCAATTGAACAACATCTAAAACTTTTTATTTTATTTAATTCAAAATTATTGACAAAAATAGTATTGATAATGCATAATAGTTTTACTAAAAGCAGTGAAGATTTTTAGTTACTTCTGACTTTTCTACTTAAATATTTGTTTATATTTAATTGATTAGTTCAAAAAGTTTTGTTTGTTGATGGCTTTTAGTAACAAACAAAACTTTTTGAAATAAAATACTGCGGCTTAGCTCGAATAATAAATTTACTAAACGTGTAATTGATTAGTTTTTATTTAGTGAATTTATTTTTAAAACTTAAGAAACATTTAACATTTTCTGAAGGTTGTCAAGTGTCATGAGCAAGTAAGTATCAAGATGAATTATTATGGGCTGGACGCAGAATGTATTCATTAATATATTTAAATATCTTTGAAATAATGCTTGTATTTTTATTCTCCAGGAAATCTTAAAATAATTAATATGACCTACAAGCCCCGCGAATGTGATTCAAATATTCACTGACGGGTCTTAATCACTGAACGGTGTCGGTTTTGCCATATAATCCGAGCAGCTAAACTGATGCATTCTTTTAAGGTTGCCGGAACACTGCTGTGTCATTCACGCTGAAATAACGGCCATCTACACAGCCGCAAGACACATTCGGTATGGAGAATTATCTGGCAGGGATACTCAGATCATTACCGATAAGAAAGCGGCCATAAGATTCCTTGAAATGGTGTTCATCACATCAAAAATTGTCCAAGAATGCCGGATATCTCTATAGGAGATAGCGAGACATTTAATGGTCACCCTTAAGTGAGTACCCGAACACACATGGAAACTGTATTGCGGACTCATACAGGCTCTAGTTTAAATCGAAACGATTCAACATATAGGCGTTTCTATCCCAAAATAGATGAAAGAAGGACTTGGCGGGTAACAATGGGTTAATTTTGAACATGAATTAATTTCAACTTACAACGGCAAAACAGAAACAACGTTGCTTTTCGGGAGCCGCTACACTCCCATCATCAGTCCTACAGCTGTCCAGACATCATCTGAGAAACCAGTAGCTAGACTGGCCTGTTAGGAGGCATGCCTAAAGGTGAGGGCTCAATTACAATGACATATGTCAAACCTGCGGTGATGAAGAAGAGGAAGAGCCGACGAATCATATTCTCTGTCATTGTCAGGCATTCGAAAATCTAAGACTTAAATTATTCGGTCAAAGAACCCTTAGGGACAAAACTTGTCTCTCTAATATTGATTTAAACAAGATCCACTCATTTATTGAATTCACCGGGTGGCTGCATGAGAATATCAACTGCCAGATAACATAGGACCCGTGGGAGACGGGGCAAAACGGGAACTAATTAATGGACCCGCTTGAGCTGTGTTTGATCACGGCTGCCAATGGATCCTAACCTAACCTAACTTTTGTAGAACCTTGGCGGGTTCTCATACTCATTTCAAATTCTTCCTTTGAAAATTGAGGAGATGGATTAATTATGAAAAAAACTGGTAAAATAATTTTTTTAGTTTGTTGCAAGTTATAAGTGTTTTTTTTCAAGAATTTTTGCAATGTCATCAACGAAGGTGAAAGTCAAACACAGAAAATACAAAACTTAAACCATAAAGACCAACTTTAGACAGCAAATTACGTTTTCTTTAAGTTGTTATTAGCTTTGAAAAAAATATGCACGAGTATTTATAAAATTAAAGTCGGTCTATAGTTAAAAAATTACGAGTTTTAAAATGTTTTTGTTGTCCGAAATGGTCATCCTCCTATTGTTTGTGTAAATGCTGGGATGTCGATTTTAATTGTCTTTAATCTAATTTCCTTCTTCATTAGTTTTGCATTCAATACTTCACAGTCAGACTAGCAGCTTTGAAGATATAAACTTATTAGCATAATTATAGCACTCAAGCCAGCTGGAGCTGAATACCACGGCTTGAACTTTTAGCATTTCTCTTAACCAGTAATGAGTATGCAGAGAGCACTCTATTCCTATTTTATATGTTTTTATCCAGATAAACTAAATTTAATTATTTTATCTTACTGAGAAAATGCCCAAATGCTTTTGTGTTCACGCAAAATTTGAAATTTTCATCTCTTAAACAATTAAAGTTTACTTTCCATTTGAAGTCGCCGAATGCAAACAAAAAATATTGTAGTAATCAGTTGTTTTATTCAAGCTTTTTCAGTACATCTTCATATTATTAAACCGAGAGTTTGTAAATGAACATATTTTATTTTATTCTAATTAGCTGCTGACTTCTATTAACTAATGATTTTTATTAAGAACAAAAAACTTGTCCACGCTAACTGCATACTGCCTGCATTACTCTACACTAGTTATATAACAACATTCCAGTAAAGAAAATGTGCGCTGTAGTGGAGCGTATGCTTATGACACAGATTAACACATGCTCAGACACTGATGAAGACTGTATATGCTTTTAAATGTGAGTTTTCGTGAAAACATATTTTTAGCAGTGAAGAAGTGGCTAAAATATTCTACATAAAGCACAAAAATAATATCAAAAGCACGATTTCAATACTCACAACAGATATTTTATTTTCGTTATATTTTGTGTATTCAATGAGTTCAAAGTACATATTTGAAATTTTAAGTCGTTATCTGTAATCCAAAGTGGTAAGTACATGTTCCCAATGAATGAGCTACAAATGTCGGGGGACCTAAAATTAAAAGTTTATTAATTTTATATTGAAATGAAAGTTTTATGGCATAAGTTCAAATCTGAGTTTACCCATTTCTTCTTAATTTAAGAAATTATATTTGGATGAATTCATTATTTTATTACGAGAGTACTTTTTATTTGAAACAATTTATTCATCAGACTAGCAGAATGGATCAGTACTGATTTGGAGGTCGCTACACCATCTGATCGAATCTAATATACACCTTCTAATATTTCTTCCAAGCTCAGTAAAACGAACAAACTATTTTTCATTTAATGAATTTTAAATCAGAATGTGCAATTTTCTTAGAATTGGAAATTCGGATGAAAACTAAGATACGTGGATGTAAAGACTTTTTTCTATAAAAATTAAATAAATTTATTGATAGATAAAAAAATTAATAAAAGAACAATGTTAACATTTTTATTTTTCTCCTCTTTGCAATGGGATTCTGTTACTTAGTAGTTTGAGTGATTTTATGTATTTTTTGATACACTAGTTTATTCGTATCATTCATTATTGACATTATTGAACCAAACATATTTAAGTATCTGAATGTTAAACGTATATAAAAGCAGCCGGAAAAAATAAATAACGAAAGTAAGTGTAAATAAAAAGACATAATAAATCAAATCCCCTGGGCAACACATGAATTTATGTTGTATATGATTATTACAAACAGCTCCTTTTATCATTAGCTACCACGCATAAAGGGGAAAGGGTTTATGTGTTGTGCAATAAAGTAGATCGTTAATAGGCATTATAAAGTTTTAACACTTTAGCTGATAGGGAAATGATATGTAAAGGATAATCCATACAGCAAATTTATTGTTCATTAAACGCCTTCTTGTTTCGTTAATACAACTCTAAACCATCAGGCATTTATATACATAGAAGAAATATGTGTAAACATAATATAATATGTACATTATATTAAATGGAAAAAATTTAATCAATTTTATGTTTAATCAACACGCATATTTGTCATCGTCATCAATGCCAACAACTTGAAAATCATTTTTAACATCAACCTTAATATCGATGTTTTGGCCAGACACTCATGTGAATCAATGTTGCTGCAGCCAATGATGGAGAGTGTTGATAAAACGTGTGAAGCATGTGTCATGTTTAACCAACCTACTTGCCACAAGTACAAGCAAACAGCATTTAATTGATTGATATAAAAAACAAGCCAGTTCACATACATTTTGTTGCAGCAAATATTGTAAAATGTTGAAGGCGTGCCACTTAAAATAAACATCAACCAAAGTTGGAACAGGATGAGGCAATGGTAGTCCTTTCAAATCAACAGATAAACAAACAATTAAATGAACAACTGAACTTTCATAAGGGTTAAATGTTATTTTTTTTTGTGACTTTAAAAGCAAATAGACAAATAAATGCAGTGAAAAAAAGTATATTCCGAGTCAAAGTCAAACGCACACACAAAAACAAACATATTCCAGTTAAACGGAAATAAAGTATTTGATTACACAAACACACGCGTTTGTTTTCTATTAACAAGAATAATAAAATAGAAAAAAATTAAAAATACAGCAAACGAGAGTAAATTCAAGTCTGCAAGCAAATTCAATATTTTTAATACCATCCAACATTCGATCCAAATCAATGATTCACAGAATTATTTAATTTAAAATGAATTGAAAATATGTATAAGATCCTCTCTCGCACCATTTGTATAAAGAAAAGTGCATTAATTTTTAATACTTTTTTAATTGCATTAGACAAGGGTTGTTCGCTCGGAAGTGGGAAAAGTAAGTAACGTCTGACATGCGAACAAATTTAATGAGCCATTAAATAAATTAAAGGAAAACGTAACAAATATACTTATATTTTCTGATTACAAGTAATTTAGGAAAGATATATTAATGTTATGTGTGTTTATCAAGCTAGAAATATATTTGTATGGTTTGATAATAATTTTGAAGATAATATGATGGTTGAAAAAGAAATAATTTATGCAGGAAAGTGTGGTTCAGGCAAAGAAAACATATGGTGGTGGATGGCTGTAGTCAAATTTATTTTTTATTACAATAACGTTAACTGTTATGTCAATAAGTTTTTTATTTATTGTGGGTTAAATTAGTTTATAGACATGTATTACATTGGGGTTCAAATTAAAAAAAATATATTACACAATGGTAGCCTTGGCGCATGTGCTGAATTTTGCCAGGTCATTCATTCGATATTTGACTGTGCCAAGTTGAGCTTTCTTAAAGCTCCTGTACTGAATCTCTAAGTGACTGGAATCTGGTTATTGCTTTGGTCATTCCAAAATATTCTCCTATCAAAGAGTTTACTCTTCTTGAGATAAAAGGTGTGTCCAGGGCCGCTGTTGTAAATGAACTATCATGTTAAGGCAATATTTTATGCGTATTGAAGTATTGTTGATATTGTTGATGCCTCAAACTCCAGTTGAAGACCACACTGGAGTTGACAATCAACAACTCCACAAAGCTTTCACGTCCATAAAACTTCTTAAACAATTTTATTTAATTTTTTTTTGAGCAAACACAAACCGCAAAGCCATTTTGGCTTGTCTGCAGAAACATCCAGGGTCTGGGCAGGAATCAAACTTGCGACCCCCAGACTAATAGTCTAGTACAACAACTACTAGTCTACGGGGGCTCTCATTGATCATAAATTCGTCTTGCCATGCAGAGTAGTAAACAAATGCATCTTTTTAATGATTTAATGGCCAGTTTATGACTTCATATTTAAATACGCATTTAGTTAATTTTCATCTTAATATAATTTGCATTTATATACAGTTTCAGTTTTTCAGTGTTCAGCAGCAGCATCTCGAATTTCTCTAAATTTTTTTTGAAGAAACAGCTGTTGAACAAAAATTAAAGAAAAATTTCTAATGCAGATTCTTTTTCAGGATGAAAATATTGTAACATCAATGATAGGTTGCTGCAATGTTTTAAAAGTGTAAAACAATTAAGAAAAAAGATGTATTAGAATAATATTAATAAAAGAAGTCCAAATTGCACAACAAAAGATGTTGATTTTTCAATGTCCTAAAATTTTTTGTTTACTTTGTTGCGCGAAACAACAACAAGCTATCAAAACCATATGTTTGTGTATGTATGTGTGCACAACTTATTAAATAGAACTTAAATAAAGCAAACCATACACTACTCCAGCATACTGGCACCAACAAGTGATGTTGAATCGTGCTCGAGACACATAACATACAAACATACTGGTGCAATATTCATTTCTTTAAAAATTTTGTAAGGATGAGTTGTTGCAACTAGTGCGCATCGCATTTATTATTGATATTGTTTTGAAACTACAAATTAATGATAATGCGTACATTTTTATTAAAAATGTATTAGAAATGATTTGTTTTATTTCAGAAAGACTATAAAATACATATTTAGTTTCTTTTTTCGTAATTTATGAGTAGTTTATTCAATTAAATGTGTTTTATCCCGATGTTTACTCTTTGACAACTTTTCCCAACTGAGCTAAATTCACCATACACAATACCACAAACTGGCGCCATCAGCCAAATATCAAATTCTGTTTGATATCGCTACAGCAAAGCGTACAATCACACAAAATGCCCATAAACGACCAAATCACTGGCAGCAACACTTGATTTAAGTTTCATTTAAGTTTGTACTGCAAAGCTTAATTTCGTATTTAAATAGTACTTAAATATAAATAACATTTGAATCTGAAGTCATAAAGTGGCCCTAAGAGCACAATATTTTAATTATTTGTGAGTTTTCGTCATTAGTTTTGTTTCATTTTCTGCTATGAAATTTATTACTATAGAAGCCCTAGAGGCTTTGAACCGTTTAATTTTTCATTTACATATTAATAATTTGTCCTAATTTTGAGAAGTTTTTCAATTTTCTTTTCTAAAATCCACTTTTTTCTTTTAATTTTTTTCGCAATTTCATCCGTTGATTTTCAATCCATTCGAAAGGTTTTTATGAGTTTTTCATGTGATTGATTTCAATGTTTCCCAAAAACACTTTATTTTTGTTGTTTTATATCATCCAAACTTATGTTTGCAAACGAAAAACTGATTTTGTCTTCATAACTTTTTTTCCAATACAATCATTCTTGCTTCATATAAACGGCGCTAAAATGTAACTGAGATTGATAAAAAAAATAAAGATAGACGTAATATACCATGTCGATACAATAAAGCTCATATAAATAGAACATTTTGTTTTAGAAACATTAAAAATTTCCAAAATAAATATTTTTTAAATTAGTTTTTCCGGCAATGCATTGATTGTGTCTGTCTTGTGTTTAATCATCGCTGGATTATCGGCGTAAATAAGTGACTTGACATATCGCCAGTGAAAATAATCTAATGCAGTTAGATCGCACGACCTTGATGGTCAACTACAAAAATTACGTGGAATTTTGCTTCTACGCTTTTTCAGTAGCTTAAAAAACTTAAGATCACAACAATTTCTAAGCGTCTATAATGAATCTATTCATTAAAAAATGGAAAACCAAATTAACTGGAAAGCAACTGTCAACTATCAAAGCGGTGCTCATACGACAGTTCTATCGAGCTTAAAAAACATCCTCTATAAGTATTTACACAAACGCTCTAGCGGACATCAGATTCAATTCTCACAACATAATCAAGGGTACTTCTTTCATGCTACACTGGCTTCTGACCGATCAACTAATTGAAAATTACCACGCTTTTATAACTCAGAGCATATTGGTTGACGGTCCAGGTCTCAACTTAACTGGGATCATGTACTTGTCTGTACATCATGTCTGGTGTTAAAAGATCAAGGATTCCGTACATTGACTAATGCAGAGGCTAGTGTATTTCAAGACACTATCCCGCTGTGACAGAGAGAAATTTAACATATAATGAACTGGAAGTGCTACCGGAATGCAAAACTAGAAAAATAGATTAAATTATTCGGTCTCTAATTATTCTTCTGAGGCCCGAAACCTTGTTAAAAAAAAGGTTTTCTGTATTTAATATACTCGTATTATTATAAGAAAGAAAATAAAATTACGAAGTTTTTTAATTAATTTTGTAAAACTATAAAGTTCTAGTTTAACACTTTGTTCTTAATATGCACGAAATTTTCGTCTAGTCTAAGATATAAATAATATGACATTTACAACAGACCAAAGTATAGTACTTAAGAGATTTCGATCAAAATCTACTTGATTTTGAGTAGATTTCCTATATAAAACAAAGTCTATTACGTCACTAGATTTTAACAAAATCTACTCAAAATATCGTAGTACTTAATTAATCAAAAATCTTACGATTTGTGTGAAAGGCCCTTTAAGGCCCTTTAACGATGGTTTTTCCTAAAGGGTCTGCTCACCAGCTGTTTCTCATTTGATAAATAATTTTTGTATGTAGTTTGACATTTGAAAATAAAAAATCCAATCAATTTTTTTTTGACATGCATACGAAATCTTGAAAAATATCACGAATAACCCGGTGTTAACAGTATAGATTTTGATAGAGATTTCAAATAAAATTTTAGTCTGGTGTAAATGCCATATAACTTTGTTTTCTGTTTGTTTATAAAACATCATAAGGTCCTCCCACTGGGCAATAGTAATGATGCAACAAACCTTTTTTGTTCCTGTGCTTACACTGATTATAAATACACTATGAAAACAAACTTTAAATTTTACACCACTACTAGCGCTAATAGGTGCAAAAGCACCAAATACTGTTGAGCAAATAATTTTCGCGAGTTGCATTGCACGGTTGTCCAAACATGTAGCGAATGAACATATAAGACAAATGACAAAACTTCATTACAAAACCATCAAAATATATTTGTTGCATTTGTTCTCACTGACACAACTATTTCATTCCCCACTACAAAGTGTGGCACAAATAAAGCAAAATAAAGCAAAAAATCATATCTAGTATTCAAATGCACTGAGAATTCAAACATTTATTCGTTTATTCATATATTCATTTTCACTATTGATGTGACTGACGCTGCTTAACACATGTTGTTGGTAAACCATTTGAGAGATGAGATAAAATGAAGTTGGGTAAAAAATCACACAATAATAAAACAACCAGATGTGGCAACAGTAACAGCGCCAGAACACACATACACATAAACACTTTTACGCTGTTGTTGCAGCAATTATTGTTGTTTATTTGTTGTTTTCGATTTTGTTTTTTACACACATGTATTATTTATTTTGTTTGAAGGAATGCAGAAATAAAATTTTAACAAGGAAGAAGCGATGGAATGAAAGGAAGCACATGTCAAAATATATTTTAACAGCATCACTGACAATGAGCGATAAATACAGGGCACTCTTAAACACAACACACACTACAAACAAATAAAAAAACATGCAACAAATTTTTAAATAAATAGTTAGCAAAAAAAAGGGGGGAAAATGCACATGACACGAAAATGCACGCAGTAAATACTCAATGATACATGACACAAATGACAGAAATGAAAATTGCTGCTTTAACATCAAATGGAAGTTGTTACGAAAGGGTTCTGGGAAAAAGAACACAAACTCCAGCTTTTTGTTTTTTGCCACTTCGTGGAGATATGTAGTACATGCCAGTAGTACCACAGATCTTATTATGTATTTATAAAATAATACATTTAAATTTCTTAGAATATCTAATAATTACCTTCAGCCTGTCTGCTCTTTTAGATTGAAAATAAATGGATGCATCAGAAGCTAAAAGCCCTAACTACACTTTTCATAAATTTCTCAGTTTTGTTATACTACTTACTATCGTATTAGCTGTGAATTCTTTAACAAATTTTTTGTTTTTCCATTATTTAAATATTTTCCATTAAAAAATATAAACAATTGGTATAGGTTCTGAATCTTATATGATTTTTTTCAGAACCTTTTTCCAATTAACTCCACTTTAGTTATACGCATTGGTTTACTCTTTATAAATCGAATTAGATATGAGTGTTTTATTGTTATAAAAAAACCAAGGAATTTTTTAAAACGACTTGAAGACTGTGAACGAAGATACCGATTTTTCAACAAGTAATCATAATAGGCCAAGGGGATTTTTTCGTATATATGATACTTCGTCTGATTCGGAAGAAGCAATTCAATGGAACCCACTGAAGAAAGTGATTGAACAGTTGGAAGGAAAAAATGTAAACGAAATATAGCGAAACAGAATAGATTACGAGGTGTAAAATACACTAATGCAAGCGGACATTTATATACGTGGCTCGAATGAAAAGTTAAAAATATTACTATGTTTATTTTTTAATAAATTCTGTTTTAGTTTTCTTATGTTTATTTTAAATGATATATTAGAACTAATACAATGTTATGTTATATAAATTTACTTGTAAATAAAAAAATAAATTCAGTGGCTGAAGCAATAACATTAACATTAAAAATAATGTTAACAAAACTAAATACAAAATTTTTTTATTTTACAAATTTTAACTTTAAAAGATAATTTAATTTGTGAAGAGACCCCTTAACAATTAACAATAACTATGTTTATTTTTTAATAAATTCTGTTTTAGTTTTCTTATGTTTATTTTAAATGATATATTAGAACTAATACAATGTTATGTTATATAAATTTACTTGTAAATAAAAAAATAAATTCAGTGGCTGAAGCAATAACATTAACATTAAAAATAATGTTAACAAAACTAAATACAAAATTTTTTTATTTTACAAATTTTAACTTTAAAAGATAATTTAATTTGTGAAGAGACCCCTTAACAATTTCTTTAAATTAATATAATTTTCATGAATTTTAGAAAACAATTTTTTAAGAATTACTAATAAGATCTACTTTTGGTTTTGTGTAGTTAGGCCTTTTAGCTTCTGACACATCCAAATATTGCTGAGTATTTTAGAATATTATAGTCTTTCATTCATGTCTTTTTGAAAACAAATTTCCTTTAGTTTCTCATTCATAAAGATAAAAATTCTTTCATAGTCAAGGTTGGCAAAAATCCGGGGGTTTTTTTTAAGACTTTTTTAGTGGGTGCATAAATTTGCATTTTTAGTCAAAAATAATCACCCTTATTCCAGTTGTCAAAATATTGGGGCTTCTCTACCCGATGTCGAAAATAACTGACTTTTATTAAGAAGCCTATGTTACTTTCTAGACCTTAGAGAACAGAAATAGACTGTCAGTAGCACAAAATTATTCTCGAGAAAAAAACATACATCACTCATTTATTTCTTTAAATTACAACAAGCAATGCACAACGTCAAAAATTTGTTAATCGAACAAACGGATAAACCATTTCTGTAACGAGAGTGAGAACTTTTCCGTACACTTACTCATTTAGCACAGTTGATAACTTTTGGTGTCGTTTAAGTAGCTAAATATATAACTAATTCAATTACGGTATATTATACCACTCTGTTGTCAAATCCCAATGTTTTTCTTGTTAATAAAAAGTGAAAATTATCTTATAAATTATAAATAGGCAAAGACATAATTTTAGATCAATTTGTCGATTTTTTTCATTCTTTTACCGAATGGTAAACATTGTTAAGCTTTAGTGACCCGGCTATATCTTATATTTAAATCGTTTCAGTATTAAAGGAATAAAGGGATCCTAAACTTGACACTACTACAAATGCTTAAAATACAAACGTATATTCAAATACCTAAAAATGTATATAAGTAATAAGATTTGTTTTCTTTACATTAGTATAATGGAATAAGAAAGAGAGATCTGAATTGAAAGAGATTAGAATAAAAAATGGATGTACATGTTCATTACGTGTTAGCTTCAAGCAAAATCTAAAAAAAATATATGTGCGTGTTTGTATGCAATTTTATTTTGTTTGTTATTTTTTTCATGAGGAAGGAAATGAGTAATTAAGTAGTTCTTTCTCTTTGGAAATAAATGCAACTAAAATAAGTGTATGTTTAAACTGTCTTAATAAATTTGTATATTTTATTTAAAAAAACCCACTGGCAGAGTGGGGTTTTTTTTTTCTATAAAATTCAAATAGAACCCATTGGGTAGCGAACCCTGATAATATTCGTATCAGAAATTGTGCAAATATAAAAAATTCAGTTTGAGTAAGAAAACCGTCAAAAACAAATATGAAAAACACAAATCGAAACTTTCCTTGCTTCTCTGCCACATTCCCAGACAAACTAAAAGCTCAAGGCAGAACAAACATGTAAAAACTCAAAGTCTAAATGCCGTCTTTGTGTCGTGCTATACATTGACGACTTGAATAACGGTATTTCTAAGCTTTAACTGAAAAACAGCAGTAGTAATTTGAGGCTACGGGAAACTAGTTTTCTCGTTTTATGTAATAGTGGTATTCAGTGTTTGATGCGAATGGTCTTGCATAACTGCAAATGCAAATAATCGTAGCTTTTCTTTGCAATCCAACAACAAAATATTAAAATTTGAATTTGTCACTTTATTGCAATTTAGCAACACTGAAAATGGTACAGCTGTTTTTTATGCTGTTTGCGGTGCGTTGTCATCACTCACTTTTAAAGCTGTCATTTGTAAAGAAGAAAATTTATTTACTAAAAAAATTTAAAAGCAATGGAATCGACTGATGCAATAAAACAAACAAAATGAGAGAAAATCAAATAAAAAGTGGACCACGAATAAAATATCTTTAATTTTAGATTATTTGGATTTTTTTTTTAATTTTTATTTGTTGATAGTGATCATGATCCAATAATACAGGTAATAATTCAATAATCTAGCTGATTTTTTGTAGCGTTATTTTTTAATACTCGAAAATTGTGTAGCTATGACTGGTCTTCCACGGTCAAAGTTTAATTTGCAAATTAAATTTGGTTGCATGTGTGTTTCTGGTTTGCATGTTCATCCAACATACGAGCACAAAATTTTTCAAAGTAAACTTTGTGCGTGTAGAGGCGAAACAAAGTTTGAAAGAAAATTAAAAATACTTTGTAAAAGTAAACTTTGCAATGCTGTTAAAAATAGCGCTCACTATCAATGACAAAATAGTTTCACTTTAAACACAGAATGCCGCTAATGTTGCTATGCTTCGCAATCAAAAATTTATTAAAAATTTTAAACATTTCTAATATTCATTAAATATATATGTATGTTATAAATTCCCTTTAATATTAAATTTCGTTGGGATAAAAAAGCACAAAAAATTTATATAACTGTTTGAAAATAGAAATGGAAAATCATAAAAGCGCATGAGACACTATTGTAATACAGTAAAAGGAATTTTCTTAAACAATGTTATAATGGCGCTTGCATGACATCAGTTTCTATGTGTATGCAAGATGAAAAATGTAGTTAAAATTCTTCTACATATGAATGCACACACGGACACAATGCATGTAGCATACAAATATACGAAGTGTTTAAAACAAAAATAAAAAAATATGTTATGAAAACATTAAATCCAACAGCAGCCCCATCATAATTCCAGCTAAGTGTATTCTTCTGTATTTTTTATTATACGGATATTTTTCTGAGCCTCTGGTGATGAGTTCTGTTCTTGATATTTTGAGAGTTGGGGTGTTTCGTATAACAATTTTTTTTATATCAAATATGTAATAGAAATATTTATATTCAAGAATACTGAGAGCAAGAAGCTATTTATTTAAAACATGTAAAACAATATGTGTTGTAAAAGTTTGAAATTACTATTTTACTCTTTAGTTGATTCATGATTACATTTTTTTTTGCTTTTAATTATTTCATTTCTATACGATCTGTAAAATACAGGTCAAGCATTTAAAATCTTTTAAAGTGGCAAAAACAATCTTGTTAGTCCAGCTTTAAATCAAATGTTTTATGTGTTTTCTATACTTGTTATCCCCAAATGAAAACCAAGATAAGACCATTGAGAGGATTGTAGCTTAACTTGGACTCATTTGTAAGTATAGTCGTATTCAGTACAAGCAGATTTAATTTTTTGGACAAAAAAATGCAATACCAACCATTTTTAAATCATCAAAATTACATGTTTTGGGTTTTTCATTTTTCCTATTTTATTTCATGTGAATTCATATGAATTTATCATGGGTGGATTTATCTTAAAACGAAAAGTTTGACTGCTAGCAAAGAATAAAATGGTTGCGGTGACTGTAGTAGAATAGCATAATAATATAATGAAAGGATAATCCGTCAACTGTTTTCTTAATAAAAATTTAAAGTTTTACCATGTAATCACGATGTTATACGAACATAAGTATAGTATTGATCACAATAATTTATGTTAAAATATAATCAAAATATGGTTCGAAGTTAACGATATATAATTAAAACATAATATATTATATTTCTATATGATTATAATATGATTGAATGTTACTATTTAATAATCAATAATTAAATAAAAGGTAAAGTTATCTAATGATGCAATTTCGTTGCATTATAATTTTTTTCTTGTTTTTCGGTATCATCTCCTCACTGTTTTTACACAGACTTGTATTATTAAAAACTCTGACTGAATTTAGTTTGTGACAATTGTCAGTATAATTTTCAAGTTACTGTTGGTTCAGAATATAGTTTTGAAGTAATTGTTAGAGTGAGAGCCTGATAAATACTTAGTTGCTAATTCTTTAATAATTGTATACTAAACATATCGACGCCTTTGCGCGATATCATCGTATGTTAAATAAACCTAATTTTACAGGGAAGCGTTTTTATTACGATTTTTATAACCATTATATACGATAAAATGTGCATTTTATTATCTCCATAACTATTATATTTATTGCTACAATACAATTTTGTCAACAGCTGAATTAGTGGACTTAGAAGCAATTTGCATTAATAGTCGATTTCGAAAAATGTGTATTATACGAAAATTTCGCGCACAGGGGTCAATATAATGGTGCCATGAAAACAAGAACAGCAAAATATTCATACAGAAAAGTTTTCAATCTTGTACATTTGCTTAGAGTTTTAAATAGAAAAATCCTAATCGAAACACTTACACCAGTTCAGATTTGCGCTGTTTTTAAGCATGACCAGAGGAAATATTTATTATATTTATTATTTACGTTTTCTATTTTTACAACATGTGATATTATTGTCATCTAATTTTTACCTTCTTGTTATATTTTTCTTCAATAAAAAGTACACTTTTTAATCCATGCTTACGGTACATAATGTACAATTTTCTTTTCTGCAAAAATACATGGAAAAATCATTTAAATTTATTTAATTCTACTATTTCTGCTATTGTCTGGAATTAAGAAATAAGGAAACAATAAAGATGCTGCAACATCAGGAGAGATGTTGCAAAATGGGATGCAACATATAAAATATTTTTGTTAGATTTTGCCATCATTTTCATTTTATTTGTTTCTTGGGAGGGTAAACAAAAAAGCTAGAGAAAAAAGGAGGCTAGTTTTGTTGAAGTCAAGCTTTCGCAAAAGCCGATGACGGCACATTGTAGTCGTCTTGCACCGAACAACAGCCCCTGCACAGTGTGATATTTCGACAATCTAGACGGTCAAAATTAATACTTTACATTTATGCTCATAAAAGAAATTAATAAATAATTAAAAACACAAATTTTTTTAAAATTAATTTTATGTATAAAAAATATTTTATGAGATGATGATGTTACTTACCTTCCTAATATTAAACTATATATAAAAAAAATATGTCGCTATTTATTAATATTGGGACACTTAATACGCGGCTGCTGAGAAAAATCGCATGGATACGAATTAAAAAAAATAGCAAGTTAAACTGCAGTCTAAACTTATTGAAATTACGAAAAATAATTTTTTTTATGAAAATATTTGAAGTTCACTGTCTAAAATATTAATATACCTTTCGCAGCGCTTATTTAAAATGTAAAACCTGAAAATAATTATCCACCATAACCGATCGTTGATTTTGGAAACCTGTAGATCATCGCATACTTGAATACTTTTATAAAGCGCAACATGAATGATATTATTAATCACGACCGTGTATGAGTATCTGAACGGGGTCATGCAAATAGAGTCACGTTTAATACTAATAAAAGCCATTGTTGAATGCTTATGCACAGACGTATGACCAAACATGCTGCTCCACTCATAATTATGGAAGTTATACATATATTTTATGAAAGTTAGATGTTCTTGGTATTTTTTTTAAACTATGTAAGAGTTATTTCACACCAACAGATTGCTTTTACATCCCACCGAAAATTGAACACCACTGTAATGTATAAGACGGTGTTTCAAGATTTGTTTTGAAGTTACTTGACAGTGTTGCTCTGACGAAATCGGGGAAGGTAGTTTAGGGTAAAAAGTCTGCCCGCACACTAGTAAGTACACTTGGAGGCCATTAGACCCACTGCTATTCCCATAAGACTACATTTTAAATATGTACTATTATTTCGCCTTCTGAGCACCACTTAGGAACCCAATATGCCATCCAGTGATGCATTTCTGAGACAGCCCTGGTTTCGCAGGATTAAAAAGCAAAATGTGTGAGCCTGTCCCTCTTCAGGGCCAGACCGTCACAGAGAATATGTTGGACTATTTTTTCCACATCGTCAAAGCAGCTCCTACAGTGACCACCATATAGAATGCCTAGACTTTGCGACATAACAGCGATTGCACCGTGTCTCGTGATGACTCTAACCGCGAGTTGAGGAGATCTTTTTTCAAGTGTTAGGAACTGATAGGTGGGGGCTAAAGAGTCCTGGATACTCTGCAATTGGTTATTGTAGACTACCTGAGTGCTACATTGCCCAGAGACTACTCTTTATCGCAATCGGGAAACTCCACACGCTTTTCATCAAGGGCTCATTCAGTTGTAGGCAACAGCTAAGTTAACCGCACTACGAATCACAGAGAGAGCTCGCTTCATAATGGCGCAGGCCATATGTGGAATAAATTCCTGCAGAGGTGTTAGCCATCATTTTCAATGAGAGAATGTTCAAATGGAATGTTCACAAACTCCACTGAATCTAATCCCCTTCCCAATTTTAACAAAATGCAATGCACTATGTGAGGGTAATCCACTGAAAACTGCTGCCGGAAAAAACCACAAGAACAAATTAACTAAAAATAGCTGCAGTCCAAGCAAGAAGAGGAAATACAGCCCAATTATGCTCTCTCGATAAAATTATTGCTGTAAATCCTTTTTCCTTCTTTCTGTGTTTTGCTGAACTTCTATTGCCAAATCCTTGGCAGGTTGTTTTTAAAATTTAACTAAAAATCAATGGCAAATAAGTGCAAATTTATAAAGAAACACTGTCAATGACAACCTACAATCCCCAGTTAATTTAATAGCAACAAAATAATGGTAACATACAAACTTGTTAAAGTAAAATAAAAATCAACGAAAAATGCAATAAAAATTCTAAAGTCACAGTTGAAACGAAAAGAAATTGTAGTCGAGTAAACTAAATAAAAATAAAAAAAAATAACTATTGTGAAGAAAGTATACAAAAAAAAACTAAGTAAACGGAAATCGTCTAAGATCCTTTTGTGTTTGTGTTTTTTTTCTTTTTCTTCTTATGCTCAGCAACTATGCACGCAATACACATCCTTAATGCGTTGATGTGTTGTTTTCTAGAGCAACGATGAGTAGCAAACAACAGCATGAAAATTTTTCAATAAATTTATATATTAACTGCACATTTAAAAAGCAATATGTGCATGATTGTATATGTTTGTATTACAAAATAAATATAGTATTGTGTATTTGCTAGAAGTTGGCATGTAGTTTGCTTTTGTATATCCTACATGCGGGAAGGAAGGATTCTTTATAAACTATGCCTGTTGGTACGACGGCTGTTTGCCACCCAAAAACTGTTAGTATTTTGTTTATGATTTTGAGAGAAAGCTAATATGTAGTTACAGTTCGTTTATAAGTTCAGAACAGTAGAATCGAAATCTTATCCGGGAATCAAAAATCTAAAAATAATAGAAAACTATGTGTTCTTTTTGTCAAATGCAATGCTAAGCTTTAAAAAGTTTTACATGGAATATGTTTTTCTAATATGAAATTTAACCATATAAAATTTTTAAACTTTTAGAAAGAACAAAATAAAGAAATAAAATCATATTGAATTCTGTAGTTCTACAAAAGCAAAAGTCCTAGCAATAGTTAGTAAAACAGTTTTGCAAATTCCTTTAATTAAAAATTTTAGATGGAATATTTTTTAAAATAAATTAAAACTTTTTTCTTATTCTTTCAGGTAAGTTTATTGTGCTATAAAACAACATATTTGTTTAAACGCTACAGAGTAAGTTGAAATATTTTCTGGCAGATATTTTTTCACTAGTTAATACCACTGTTATCATATCAACACATTCAATAAAGTGAATTTTAAAAATGTTTATAACTTTACAATTTTCTTGCCTTTTGAGGGAGAAGATAAACTGCTGCAGCAGTATTAGCAAAGCCAACTATGAAAACAGTCAAGCGGCTGGTACACGGGAGGGGAGCTCTGCTTGAATAAAATAATATGCAACCAGCACATTTTCTCAAAGTGCAACGAATTGTGGCAAATGGAAATAAAATAGAAATCATTTTTTTATGACTTCTCAACATTTCATTTTTGTTTCTTTTCATTTTTTAACGACTTAGTATATAAACTGTAAATGTTATGCAGTGTTCCATTAAGTTAGCGCTCTATTACTGCCTCTGCCAAACACCATAAACCTGCACGTATACTGTTGCAGCATTGCAAAGAATTTCACACAGTCTCACTTATTTTAATGGTCGTGTGAAATGCATTTGTACTTATTGTGCTGCACTCGTATTTTTATTTGATTTTATTTATGGTGGTCTATATCCTCTGCGCTACTTTTCAAAAGATTTCCTTAAGAGATTCTGCACTTCTTTTATGGGTTTAACATTTTAGCGTCATGAGATTTTTAACTTTTTCCGTTGAAAAGGGAAAAAGTGCACATGACATTGAATTTTGCTGGCATGAACATCAGCAAAATATTGAATATATTTAAAAAAAATAAACTTTTAAAGAAAAAATAAAAACGAAATCAAAATAAAAAATAACAGAGATACAAAAATATATTTCGCTGTTTATGTGCAAAAACTTAAGCAGCATATAAATAAGAAATAAATAAACATTAATGGTTGTTTAGGTTCATCGTTTTCTTTTTAAAACGCAACAAACATTCATATATAATTCAACCTAAATCAAAAGAAAATCTGTTCGGGCTCAAAAAAAAAACAAACAGCATCATTAAATTTATTTTTTTGTACAAACACATACTAAATATGTACTCGTACATATACGAGTACATATATAAATATGTGTGTGTTGTGTGATTTGCTTCTTATGCAACTGACAGTCTGTTGAGTGGGCAGACGGTAGGACAACTGTATGTTTGTTAGATTATCAGTCATGACATTTTCACAGATAATCCTTTATTTTCTCTTTGACAGTTTTAAATTCTAAATATATCATATGTTTGCAATTCTTTTTTTTTTGTAGCTCTCTATCGAAGTCATAAATAAAGAATCTCTCATAGATTATTACAAATTGATTTATGTATGGGATGGAGGAGCAAAAAATCTTGCACTGATTTCAGTTTCTTACATTAAATTTAAGCAATGAACCTTGGAGTTTTTCAAAGATCAATAACAACCCAGCAAAATCTTTGACGTTAATGAGTTAAAAAACTAATAAGCAAACAATTCAGTACTTCTACTTTGGTATTAAAACTGATTACTTTAACATGGCCATGTCAGTGGAGGCGCTCTTACTTACGACTAGCGACATATAGTTGGCATTATATGGAAATCGTTTTAGTAACTATTTACTATTAAAGGTCTTCATTAGGAAAATTATTATCTGTTGAGCCCATTTGGTATTTCCTTATTATTAAAAATATTTGGTCACTAAAAATTAAATAGTATTAAATTTTCAATGGTTTTGATTCACCTGCAATAATTAATAAGTGTTCGTATAAACTTTTATATTTAATATGACGAAATGTGCGCAAGTACTCGTATAATATGCATCTGTGTACTTTAGAAATAAAGTTTTTCTTTATTTTAAGTTTAGACTCAAAGAGGCTTAACTTTTATTTTTTATTGAACCCATAAAATCATCTTGAAACTTTATAAAATTAATCCGATCAAACATAAGTATAGCGTTTGAAAGCCAATGGCTATCTATAAGGTCTTCTAATAAAAGGTTTAATTTTAATATATATAAGAAAGAGTATAGCGAAATCATCGGATGTTTATTTAATTGTAAAGAGGAGGATATTTCATTAATAATAGAAAACAATATCAATATAATGGCCTCTTGCAGTACCTTATATTTTTAATGAAATTTTCCATCGCCGATTTGTGCATTTGCTACTGAATGTCCCCGATAACTTCAAGAATTCGGCTTTTAGACCTTGAATCGATTGTGGACCATTGGCATAGAATATATCTTTTACGTGGCTCCAAATACAATAAAGGTTTAAATCATATGATCTTGGTGGACAATAGTGAACGCTTCTAAGAGAACTCTCACTATCATTAAACTTTTCGCGTAAAAGAGCGATGGTATCATTTATAGTGTGGCACGTAGCGCCAACTTGTTGAAAATAAACGTCATCCATTAATATCTTCATTCAAAATACGGTTTAGTGTCGTTTTCGGAATGCCCAATTATAAAGATCAATTAGAAATGGACAAAACTTGGTTTTTCCCAAACACTATGGGCTACAACAGTAATATTCTCAGTTGAACGACGTAGACTAGCGTAATTTTTCACATCACTATCCCAACTGCTCAAATGTTTGATATGTATCCTCCAGTTTTACAATTGCTCACAATAACACAAAAATACTTTAGTTTTGCGAACTAAAGCGTTTTTAGGTCGTCGCGACGCACCATCGCGGCCAGCAATTCTGAAACTGGTGGACAAATTTGAGCTCTTGGGATAAGTTAGTGATGTGAAGAATCAAAGTTATGCAAATATTGCTTAAATATTGAGAAAAATTTACTTTCTTGAATATGTCGTTGAACTCTAGGAGAAAAGTAAACAAAATGACCATGTGTAAGTGAAAAAGTGTGAGTGTATTGCAACTTTCAGGCTTTTACTTTCAGCTGTAAATACTAAGTTTGTCCAATAATTTTTCATTCAGGATAAGAACTTTTTAAGAAATAATATGAACTGAATATAACATTTATTTCTGTGGTTTTTGTGGTTGATTTTTATATAAGGTGAGTAAGAAAAAATACGTAGTTCTTGTATCTCGTAAATAGTTCGTCTATCTATAAAAACGAATATCTCTAAATCGGTTAAAAGATTGTGAAGTTTTGAGGTGAATTTTGTTGCGTTGCTCCGGCTGACAGTCTTTATGAAACTGACTCCCTTAGTTTTAAATTGGTCTATTTGTGTTTCGTGAAAAGTGGCATGCAAGGAAAGGAAAAAATCCTACATACACCTTTCAATTTGGTTCAGCGCTAAGCCGCCTTAAAGCCCGAATAAACGAGCTTGCCCTTTTAATATCAGAGGCCGACATTTTTGCTTAGATTTCAGGCAGCATTCTGCCCATGAAAACAGAAATTTTTTCTGAGACAGTGAAGTTTAGTAACAAGTTTTAAAAGGTTGTATGATTCCATGGTATTTGGATGAAAAATGAAGCTGATAAGAGCAACAACGAACTACCTTATGGACATGACAAATTCTCAGAATTTTAATATATTCCATTTAGTTTGGATTTGCTTTTAGTTTATTAGTTATTAGTTTATTATTATTATTTGGTATAAGAATATATTTTGTTTTTGCTTGTAGTGTAGTGTAATTTCACATAATTTTATTTTTGCAAACTTTGCAAAAAATCTTGTGCCTTCGTTTTTCGAGAAAAGAAAGTTAAGCCATTTTGTTACACATTTAAAAGTTTTATATACTAGATGCATATTTGTATGTTAATTTTGTTCTTGTATATGTCAGCAGTTTTATTTCCATTTGCAATAACATTATAAAGTTTTCCAAAAAAATAGTTCTTTTAAAAAGTTGTTCACTTAATTTCCTATCGACCACCATAGAAAAAAAAGCTTTTCATCGATTGTCTACCATACCGGAAGAAATCGCAGTAAAGCCAGACCTCTGACTTTCTCTGCTATTTTTCTGACTTTTAGTCTCATACAAAAAAAACCAATGAATGGTTGACTGGCTGCTTTCATGACGAATGGTCTGTCTAAATTTTTTTCTATGAAAGTATAAATTCGCTGTTGCTGTTTTATTTTAACAACAGAAAAAAATATGTATTTTTTTCTTATTTGTACTATTTTTTCTCACTTAAATTTACGCCGTTACGCTTTTTTGTAAGTTTTCGTTTATTCTTTTTGCCTCTGAGATGTGGTCTTCATATTTCTAAAAATTTGTGAGCTTTCTGTGTTTTGTTTAGAGGGAGAGATTCAAAACTGAAATTGGGTTAGTTGTGGATATGTATAAAAAAGCCAATACGATACCAGTAATAAATATTGCTTTAAATAAAAACAAACATAAACAGCAGATCTGAAAAATGCAAAAAGAAAGAAAACAAAAACTAACAAAATCTTTTATTTAACAAAAATGTGGTACTGATGCTTTTAAATAGAAAAACTTTTTTTGAAGAATTATGAGCTGACTTTTTTATTTTAAAATAAAAAAAAACTTTTGGGAACTGAGATCTTTGAGAAATGAGTTTTTTTTTCAAAACATGTAAATTTAATTTTTAAATATCCATTAAAAAAATAAGTTTTTTTTAATGATTTAGTAAAGCATTATATGTTTCCTTAAAAATATATTGAAATTTTTTGAGGAGGTGTAACATAGTTCTTATGCACATTGCACTGGTATTATTGCCAGGTTGTCAGGATTTTTTTGCCAATATTGATTTTTTTTAATTTAAAATATTAATTTTTAAAAATAATTCATAAGTATTGTGATTTTTGTTGGTATAATATACAATTTATATCCTTAATTTTTGAGAACTTCTACTACCATTTTCGCAAAATAGTAGTTTTTACAAAAATACCATTCTTTTCTATTAAAGTTGTTGTGGTATTAGAATTTGTTGCTATAATTCGAGGGATTCTGCAAAACCAGAAGTACCCCTCTGTGTATTGTACTTTTAAATTTTAATGTAAGAGGGATTTAAAATTCATGTAAATTAATTGAAATTGTGCACTATTTTGAATGTTTTACTAAATGCTGATGTATTTCCTGTGTTATCTTGTACTTTTTGCCAATAAGTATCTTCGTCTCTAGAGTGTCTTTTTATTCATAAATTTGAAATTTTCTGTTACATTCAATTTCCTATTTGCAGTCTTTCCTGTTCTCTACCTAAAGGTTTATTTAAATTTTACCTTTTACAGCATCCAGAATGTATTACAATTGACTTTTCAAGTTAAAAGAAGCGAAACTTAAATATATTTTTTTTTCAAAGAGATTTAATCAACTCGAAGAATACTGCTTTACATTATTCTACCATGATTAAGTACCAATGAGGCTGTAGGGTTCAAAAGTCGTAGTTATATTTATATAGGAAAAAATACATAAAAAGAATAAGTCAAAAGTTCAATAAATTTTCTTCGTCTTACGCAGAGACCAAGGGACCATGTTTCACATGTAAATTATATTTATTACCAGCACAACTCTGCCATTGCCTCAATGTGTGGCAAGCAACAATGCCAAAGCTGCAGTATACAGTTCATAAATGCTATGATAAATTATTTTGCTTTTACATTTTCTATTTTTCATACAATTTCTTTTGCTTGAAAATATAATTTTACTTACAAGTAAGTATGAGTTACCAAAAATGATTTTCCATATTTTTTTAAATATTTAACAAAGCCACTATCGTACCGCGTCTTGTTGTCTGGCCAAAGATGCTACTTTCTGGTGTATTTAAGAAAATATTAGTCCTTTAATGGTAAAAGAACTGCACCAGTAAACAATAGTTTACAACAATTTTAAAAATATTAATTAGTAAATAAAGGTAAAATAATTAAGTATTTATTGTAGTAAATTTAAAGAATTGTTTTATTTATAATTTTTGGTATTCACTGAAAGAACAGGTTAAGAATATATAAGCATGCATACATATGCATACATGCATATTTCTGTATTTTTTTTAACAAGGAAGCAATTACATTTACAAACATTTTTAGTTATTTTAACAGGAATCTACAAAAAAGCAAAGTTTACTAATTGCATAGGACAACAGGAAGTTCATTTTTCCTGCTAAGCATAATAATAGAAAGTTTTAAAAATTAATTAGAAAAGAAGAAAAGGACTGGTTTTGGCACAATGAAAAACTAGTTGTTAAATTATAAATTTAGCTTGATTTGAAAAGAGGAAAAACTAAATGGAAATCCTACATATATCATTACGAATTCGCAACGAATTTGGTTACTCAAAAACTATAAACTGCAAAATATGTATGTGCAAATATTTAACCCATTCCTTTATACATTTTTTTCAACAATCTTTTTAAATTTTTGAAAAGAGCAAAAACGAAAAAAAACGGAAATAAGCATTTTATGCTTCAGTGCATTACATTTCCTATTGCAATTCAACTGATATAAAACACACTTCTAATTACATTAAAACAAATTAATATATGAGCTTTAATTTTTTGAAATATATTGTTTTCGTTTAATTCCACACAATAATTTTATTTCCTTTTTATTAAAAAAATAAATTATAATTAACTTGTTTTTTCAATATGTCAATACAGACAATATGTTTATTATAGATTAATTAACAAACAAATAAAAAAAATAAAATCTACAATGTACAAAGCAAATATCGACTTAATATTCATTTTAATATGTACTTCAATATCCAATAAGTGTCCGGCTGGACGTATGAGTGATGTGTAATTAAATTGATTTAATCAATACGTATACGCAATGCGGTTTACTTCTAATTTATTGATGGTCCGATGGTGGTTTTCAAAGAGATATATGACACTTTCGGTAAAAATTTTACTTGCACCAAATAAATGAATATTGGTCGCTAGTTTCGTTTTTCTATTGTTCCGCTAAGAATGCTTTTATGCAATATATCTCTACAGGAAATGATGTAAGAATTGTACGTATCTGTCCTATGACTGCTGAAAGTGGGAATGGTACAAAAAGTTTCTGAGTCGTGGCTGGTGAAAAGCGACCTATAACAAAAGTGCTTACAAAATTCCCTCACTCAGCACCAATTCGGAAGATCTTTATTTTATTTTTTAAGTTTTTCGGTAGCAAAAAATTTAAAGTGTTTTTTAATGTTTTTATTTATGGTCATAGATTACATTAATTAAGTACGAGTATATTATAATCTAAAAAAATTAATAATGCATTAGTTGATTTGGACCAAAGAGCAAATTGTCAGAAACTTATCTTTATTTATTATACTCTAGGCAAGTTCTATTACCAGTTTTTATGAAAACATAACTATTACTGGTACTAAGGATACCAACACAGGACAAGTACGTAAAGGTTAGGTCTGGAATCTGTCACCAAGTATACTAATTATGCAAATTGACCCCTCTGATGAGAAGGCCATGCAAAGGTTACCGGTATCTCTCATATAAAGTTTCAGTACTCGAGCCGGTTGTTAATCCCTGGGAACCAATCACGTGACGTGGCCTGTGACACATTAATCTATGTAATAGTGTTGTGTTTACCTGACAAGTTGTTTAAAAAAAATGTGTTGTCTACATATGACCGACCCATCGATATGTTTTTCCAACTTAAAAAAAATACATACCGATACACTCGTATGTATATATCTCTCTATAACTATGTACTTGTCAATTAAATAAATCGTAAATTTTCACATTCGTATTTTATAAAAAAAAACTAATTTAAATTTTTCCGCAAGAACCGAAACCTAATGAACTTTTCCACCAGCATAAAGGAAATGTAATTTTAATGTAAAACTTAATTCTGAAACAATTAAAGGTAGTTATGATAAATTTAAACAAGTTATTTGTCATTTACATACAATTGATGTTTTAAACTAGAGCAACAATGACAACAACAACAACAACAACAACAATAATAACAACGCCTACAACAACAATATGATATAAAACAGCAGCACTACGGAGGGCATTTATAATATGAACAATATTCAGGCAATTATTTAAATTGTAATTAACTCAGCTGGCGAAGCAAACAGCAATTGCAAATGTTAAATACATGCAAACATAAAAATAAAATTAATAATAAAATCGACAATAACAATTACATCAGATAGCTCAACCAAACTGACAATTGCTATTGCAGCAAGACCTGAAAACCACAATAACAGCAGCAATATACAGAATTGTCTATATATTAAGAACTCTACTCATATTTAGCTTGAAGCATAAATAAGGCCCGTCAGGAGGCCTTATTTCAAAGTATCTCTTGTTATTGTTATTTTTGTAGTAATTTCTGTAAATTTTTTACATATTTAACAAATTGTAAAAGAAGTTTGGGTGACTTAGAAGTTGCCGCTTTATTACAACGCACTTTTCTAGACGACGCAATTTTAAGCGAAGGTGTACTCATGTACCCCAGTTAGAGATGAAGTCTTAGCGGGTGATGCCCAAACTCATGTTGAAGATTAAACTATAAAAGTTGTTAATCCTATTGCAAATATATAGTCCACACAAGTTTCAATTTCCTAAACATTACACAGTCCCACAGGCGTACTGTTATCTTAAAGCCACGTTATAAAATAACGTTGTTGTTTTTCTAGAATTAATAAAACTTGATTTAGAAAAAGTATTTGCATAATCAACGGTGTTTAAGAAATCGAAGACAGACCATTATTGAAAAATATTTAATTCAGCCCTATTTCTTTTTCTGTAAACACAAAAAATGTTGTGTTTTGATGTCGTCAAGTTCTTAAAACTTCTAATAATTTTGGTTAATTTCGTTAGATTAACATCCTGTTCATGGAACGCGACAAAACAAAAAATAAAACTGTGTAACACGTTTGCAGTTGTTCTTTGTATGACATTTAAATTAATATTTTGTAAAAAATTTTAAATGTTTTTTTTTTTAAATTTTTATTTAGTTTGTCCAATTATAATTTTCTACAGCGAATAATTTATTCTATTCGTTTAACTTTCATCTGTTTGACAATTAAAAATGCGATACACAGACCAAAAAAATGTGCCAGTTGCTATGTGTTTTGTTTAAAAACTTGACATTTGTGTTGCATGAACCCACACAGGAAAAACGTTGTTTTAGTTAATTGTGTTCGATGAACAGGCTATAAAGAAAAAAAATATACAATACTATGAATACTACAAAATATAAACTTTAATTTAATCGTTAATCGATAATATCCAATTTTAAATTAAACGAACTGTTAATTGTTGAACCGACTGAATGGCCTAATAACTATCAACTATAAAGTTTGTTTAGAAAAGTGTGTTATTTTTAATGGGAAGTTATTACCAAGTTTTTGCTGGATAGTTAAAGTTTTTAGTAACTTATGGCTTATGAAAAACTCCATTTTTTATTATCTTTTAGAAGCCATAGATTTTCCAGTTTTGGATACAATTTGACTTTTGGATATGTTAATTAAGGGCCTAGTATCTAAAAAGACTTCAGTATTTAACATTAAATATTTAGATCTACATCTACATTTGTTGTTCAGTATATTTTTAATTACACATCTACATGTAAGTATATGCAGGAGTTATGTTATTGGTTAATATTGCACACTTCTTTGGCGTTCATTTAGTTTTTACTTTTATCGCTCGTGCAAGAGTAAAGTACAATGAATTTAAAACATTCATACAATTGAGCAGCCCAAAATGCTAATATTTATAAGCGTGTAACAAATATGTGAAAATGTACGTGTAAGTGTAAGTGTACTTGCAAATGTGTGCAACTATGCCAACCACAAAACCATTCGGTAGCCTTTTATGAAATTTTATATTAACTGTACAATAGCAGCAAACATACGTATATGTGTATGTATGTATATTCAAAAACATTAACATACAGACATGCATATTTGGCTGTACACAGTGCTTGATAAGACTTTAATTTTACACTCTTCGCTTTCACTACAGAGTTAATAAGAATTTTAATAAAATTACGGATGAGTCCGGTGAATTCGTAATCGTGAGTAATCGGCTGAATGGTGATTTGGAAATACATCTTCTACTTCTTCTGTATGTTGTGGGCATGCGCAGCTGTCTCGGGTGCCTTTTGCAGCATATCTGTCCATATATCGACACTTTTTGCTCCTGATGTGATGAGGACTCATGGCGGCTTTTGAGTGGCTTCCTGCAGTTGTATTTTTTGTATGTCAATTGCTTTCTGATTTGGTGCAGATCTCGGTTTCTGTATGTCTCTCTCTCTCTCTTGCAAGATTGTCAGATCAGTTGCACTTGTCACAGCGTGCACTGAGCTTGACTTCTTTCTGGCCACTTGCATATTCATTCTTCCTCTAGCGACTTTCATTTTGTGTTTTAGTTTTAATCATCTTTGCTTTGGTCTCCTTTCGTTGTTTAATTATGTTCCAAGTTCTATCTGAAATTCAGTCTTTTTGTTTCTGGCCATTGCACCCGCTGTTTCCTTTTGCAGCATCAGTGAAGCAGTTCTAGATTTTGGACCAGTCAGGGTTAGATGAAATCGGTACATTGTCCAGGAAAGATCGTATGGTTTAAATATATTTTGTGTGGCATGCAGGATTGCTCAGTTTATTGACGTCAACTTTTCTTTGTATTGTCCCCTGTTTTTTTTTTGCAGAAGCCACTTTTAGTCTTATTATTCCCATTATCAGATGATGGTCACTCTGACAGTCTGATCTGGTTTGCCGTTGATCTGAATTTGCGTTGAGTGGTTGGGAGATACACATGTAATTTTGTGAAAGCTTTTACTCGTATGATGGAATATTAAGCTTCCGTTATCGATTGTGTTGGATATACACATTTCTGTGACGAGTTCTCCATGTTCGGTCATTCTTTTTATTGCAAGGAGACCCATTATATTCTCCTTACTTATATTTCCTTTTTATGCGTTATAAAAAAGACAAACCTTTAAATTAATAAAATGTTAATCTTTAATATTTTGTGAAACGAAAGTAATGCTGATTATGTGAAATTCCACTATTTTTAGTGTTTTATAATTGTATTTTTCTCCAAAAGCATATATTTTAAAGAGGTACATATCCTTAGGTCGTATATGCAGTATAAAATTTAAATAATTAAAAATGTAGTTGAGTATTTATTGAAAACAATACGTATCGTCGGTGACTGGTTGACAACTCTTAACATGCTTTTTTGTACTTTTCAGGAGATAAAAAAAAGTTATTACTTCGTTACCAAACAATGTTGGAAGTAAATAAAAAAAATTTTTAGGAGAAGTAGGGAAGGAAATTTTTTAAAAATATAAACGTACAGTCTTTTGGCATCAAAAACCCGATTCGATTTTTTTGCGAGTTAAGAGTTGTCAACCTGTGACCGACGATATAATATTTCTGTAGGCGAATCGTGTCTTTGCAGGAAATACAAGTGATTCAAGAAGTTCGATAGAATTAAAATAAATTGTTCCGCACATTTTTGTTAACATTTTAATACGACTTCTTCGGAAGTTGAAAATATGCACTTCGTGAAATTTTGAAAGAGCTAAAAATTATGCTAATAATTCACTTAGAAAACTGTAGCCTTTAATAGCATTTGAAATACTTATGAAATCTTTAATATATATTTATGTGTACTTTAAGCCCCAAATAAATTATACATATTTTTAAATAATTTAGTTGCAACATTTAACTGACAAAGTGATAAGTAAATAAATGTTTATAAATATTAAATATTATTCTATGTTCAGTGCGTTGATGTAATTTAGACAAATATATATATTTTTTTCTAATGACACAAGTTTCACAAAAACTTGCTTCACGCCATAGTGCTGTTAGATTGTAAAATCCCTCTTTTTTTAACAGAGTTTATATGTTGTTGGAAAAAATGAAGGAGAACTATAGAAATCCTACTACCACATTGTGGCTGTGGTTTAAGTACATTACTATTGCTCTTGTTGTTGATATTTGTAGGTTTTGTTGCACGTTGCATACAAAAAACACTACACTATGATGTGTTAATGTTGGTGCGCACTAGGCAGAGCTATTGCATTATTACGAATGTTTGCCTGTAACATAGTGTTTGCATTGTAGCACTATTTTATTTTTATTTATTTTATAATTTTTTTTTAAATTTTTTATATAACAATTTATTGCTAAAGAACGTGCCACTGCAGATGGAAAAAACAAACTGTATGCGGTGCTGTTGTAAATATAAATATAAATGCAAGTGAATGAGTGAGTGTTTCAACTTTCAATTCGTTCATTTAATTTTTTTTCCTTTAATAATGATAAATAAAGTTTCTTTCGGTTAATGCCGCAATTGCACACATCCACGTCAATACTATTCGCTCATTCGTATTGTAAATGTTGTGCAATTGTAACAGTAATGGCAGCTCTAGTTCTTGATTTATTTGCTCATTTAGCGAAACACACATGACATCCCTTGCAATTTACAAAAAATATATGACTTGCGAATTTTAGCATTACATTTTATTTTAATTTAAACATTTATTTGTTTTTTTTTTATTAAATGTTTTTTTTTGAGGATTTACTTATGTTGGCAACTCATAAATTGCACACATTCACTGCTATGCATGCCACACATGCATATCGTCTGCCATTCGGAGAGAGTTCATTGCGAAACTTGTGTCATTTGGTGTAAATACGAGTAGATGGGAAGATTTCATTCTGAACAATAATTACACTTGCCACCACTACGACTATGGATGCAATTTAAGCATAATGCCATACAATGAAGAGTTGCTTGAACTGGGCAGGCGTTGTAACAAAAAGTGAAACTTAAATATTTAAATTATGCATGAAAGCGTACCTTTGCATAATGTTTGCTTTATTCTTGACACTGAGAGAACAAATTAGGTAATCATAATGAAAAATGTGTATAGCAAATATGATTTGTCAACAATTTCATTGAAATTAAATTGAAAGGAGTCGCCTATTTTTCTTTCTTCCTGGTTCGTTTAAGCAATGCAATTTTGGTAAATTTTTCTGTGATTTAGTTTAAAAGTTTACAAATTTTTTAAATATACATATTTGTTACAAGTGTATAAGTTATCGCAAAACAAACCACAATATACAAATATAGCAGGCCTGCAAACTTTTATTGTAATTGTCGTTCATATATGAAACTTTTGCAATCCACACACACATGTGCTAACTCACACATCCTTACATGCCACATGTTCGAAATTTTGCTTTCACCAACACTTACAGTTTTTATGTAAATACACTGGGTATCAAGTGTTTGTAAGTATGTACGAGTAGATATGGGCATGCATCCATACATATACATAAATAACTGTAGCTATATATGTAGGTCAAAGTTAAAAGCTGTTGTTGTTGTTCTTATCATTCTTTAGTTGCAACAAAATCTGTGAAATTTAGTCGAAAATCATAAATATAATGTATCATATTTGAAAAATAGAGTGCATTTGTTAGTTTATCGGGTTTACGCTTGAACTTATATATTTGACCAAAATAAAATTTTGTTTGTTTGTTTTAAATTTACTTTTGATAGAAATTTTTGTTCATGGAATTCGTAGTTGAGTTTTGCTCTACATTGTTTTGGGAAAAATTACAATAAACCGTGAAAACATGTTGCTATTGCATGTTAATAAAGTGTTCGTTTTATTGCAAAGCAAGTGTATTATAATTATTGTTGAGTTTTCTATTTAAAGATAATTTTAGGGAAAACAAGCATTTTTCAGTTTCAAAGAATAAACTAAATTGAATTAATTTTTATAGTGCTGGCTGAATATTTGAAAACAATCATTAGCAGCTTATTAAGGTTAAAGTTTATCCGAAAATTGATTTTCGCAATTACAATTTGAAAATTTTTGAAAAATTAGATTTAACAGCAGCAAAAGAGCTGCGCTTATTAATTATGCAAATACAAATTTTAGCAAAGAAATAATTTGACCCAAAAAAAATTTTGATATTTTAACTTATTTCGCACAAAAGCCTATTTTATGGTCACTATATATGCAATTGTATATTTGTTATTTACGAACAGAAATTACAAAGTTATAAATTTTTATGTTGTAACATGAAGGTTAGTTGTTAAATATTTAATAAAAATAACGTGATATAAACCATGGCAGATGCAATAAGTAGTAAAATAATTTCAGCCAATATACTCTGCCATATTCAGGCTTCTTTTAAATTCTAAATATACAATGGATAATTGAAAATGCCATCTAGATCTTGCAGTGCTATTAGACTCATGACAAATGTCTTGCTCTTGAAATTAATTTCGGCTCGCTAAAATAGTAAACCTTACCCGACTTACTATTAATATCATAAAATCATTTTGGTTGCATAAATCATGTGGATCCCGTTTATTTATTAAACAATGATGGTTTAGTCCAAACATCGATAGAACTCATATCTGATTCCATCGCACATTATGACCTATTGATTTTTGTAGACGGAGGGACAATATTTACTTGCGCACTGCTCTGGACTCGCAGCTTATTAGAAATTTTCTCCTCTTGTAGGTTTTAATAGTAATAGATCAATATTCAACACTGTTAGTTTTTTGTTATCGTTATGAATGTGGTATGTACCAAGGTGTATTTAACTAGGTGGCAGTATTAGTAAAACAATTACAACAATCCAAGAACAACAGGCATTTTTGTTTGTGTAGTTTCATTGCGTATGTCAAAAACCTATAAAACCCATAAAACAAAGAAAACAGACACATAAACAAAGCAAAATAAGACAAAAGTATTTTGTATGTATTTTGACATTCACAACGAATAGTCAGCTGCTGTAATGCTGTCACCTGGTGAAAGACGCCTTCGTATGTACCATAAATAATAGTTGAAATATGAAAAAGTTAAAAAAATTTTAAAATTTGATATTCTTTGAAGTTTTCGTAAAAGCAAATATCCACTGATGTTTTATTAAAAGCGCATTTTCTTCTAAGAGGCAGAAAACTTTAAATTGAGATATTCAACTCTTATATATTGCCAGAGAAAGGAAGAATGAAAATGGAAGCTAATATTCCTGACAGTGGTTTACATACCATGGTGCACATACCACGGGTTTTATACTATTTTAGTGTGATAGACTTGTAGTATATGTACTATAATATTGGTTCTGATTACGTGTTTAAAAAGGCAAATCAAACAGGTGATATCGTTTCTAGAGCAATACAAAATTTGTTGTTGAAAATACCTGGTGTACTGTCGGTACAGACGAATCTTGAAGAAAATGTCAAGTGGAATATAAAACGGAATACAGTGTTTAATAGTTTTAAATAAAGCGTGATATGAGTATATCATCAACATGCACATATTTCACACAATTTACTCAGGCTAGTCAGCTGTTATAGTGCTACTACGTTGTTGATGTGTCTGTAGCTGCACAGTTGACTGAGCTGCTACAGTTCTTATTGAATACAGCAAAAAGCTGTGTTTAATGAGATACCACATTCATACTACGTATATTTTCATAGTATACAAAACATCTTTATATTACTTTGCTCGACGGTTTATTTGTAGTTTTGCTTGAAACACATGTAAAATATCCTACTATTGTAGTACGCAAATCCAATGTCAGCCAGGGCTATAATACTGATAAAAATGCGAAAGTATAAGCTCCTGCATGTCAACTTATTTATCTGGCAAATGCTATTGCTTTAATTGTTGTTTAATTTCTAGTGTATGCTGATCAACAGTCATATACCGTCATAGGAATACATGACGAGTTTGTCAAACAGCTTTCAAACCAAGCAACTGTATTTATTACTGATTGTATTGCTTTTCTATAAAGAAGTCTTCGTGTGATATCTTCATGAACTCGAATAGTTCTTGTATTATTTCGTCGTCGATCCTTTAAAACTATGTCCTGAACGTAGTTCATCATCTGTTAATTAACGTTCAGATTTAAATTCATATACTTAATTATTGTTGCTCTTAAACGCTAGTGTATCTGCAGATGTCTCTTTTTTCAGCTCATCTTAGATTTCCTTGATGACAGCATTTAATTAATTTTTTTTTTCTTAAAAAAATTTATATAAAATCAATAAAAAAAATAATACAAGTCTATTGATTGTTAAAAAAAGCTTTTGTTCTTTATTCCACTTTGAATTTGAAAAATTCAGTGCTGTTAGAAATATTTATTTAGATATCTTGTGAAATAAAGAACTTCGTGCTGGGTGTCGTACTTTTCTAAAAAATATTGTTATTGTAATATGGGATTTTATTTACTTTTCCTCTTATCCTTTTCATTATGTTTATTTTTTTAGAAACACCCTTCAAGTACTTTAAGCACATTAAAAAAATACCATTAATATGAATTTAAAAATTGTAAATTGATTTATATATTTTGCATACTTTTTTATTTTTATTACATTAATTTGTATTAATTTAAATGATTCATGTAGACAAATGTGTTGCAGCTTTTATCGTTGTGTTTGCAAACAAAATACATACTTTATTATAACACAAAATAAATAAATAAATAAAAAATGTGCCACACAATTTTTACAATTCTTTGTCATGTCATTTGGAATTTAAAAAAAAATTGTAAATATTTGCCTAAAGCTGCTTTTATAAGATTTTTGTTAAATGTCTTCTTGTTTTCAGCAAAATGTAAAAATGTTTGGATAGAAACCCGTTGCTGATTTTAATATTTTTTTTTTGAAATCCTTAAAGCACTTAAAATAAATCGTAGAAAATAATAAATATGTAAGTAATAGTCGTCAGAGTGGTTTGTGCTTTGCCTTTTTACTGTTTACGATTTTTCCAGTGGTTACATGTTTTCTTAATATTTTTTTTTATTAAAATTTTTTTTTGCTTTTAAGCAGTCTTGCATTTTGTAGCAAAATAAAAGTACATTTCGATTGTCCATATCTTGTGTGCTGGTGTTTTATTGTTATTCCTTAGTTATTTATATTTTTTTTAAACAAGAAATACAATAGTATTTGCAAACATTAGAAAACAGCAAGCACGTTCTCTTATAACAGCATCCAGGCAAATAGCTAAAAGAAAAGAAATATATACTGTATTTTGCTACTCTTTTACACTCAGGATTTTAAAATTTTTGTGTTGTTAGTTCTTGATGAAATAGTTGCCTTCAACAGTGAATATTCTTGATACGAATTTTTCTCTCCCCGTAAAACTAAAGTGGAATATTAAAAATGTATTTCGTTTTCCTTAGCACTGACATTTTTCTTTGAGTTTTATTTTTTGCTTGCCAACTCAGCTCATGGACAGTGTATAACAAAAAGTAGAAAAATTCAGCAAGTTAAAAGCAAAATCAACTAAATCAAGTGAATTATTGAGTTAAAAAAATATAAATCTGTACGCGTGATAAACATTAAAAGTAGAGATAAAGAAACCGTCATCGAATAAATTCAACAATTTCTTAAACGTTAAAGAAAATTAAAAATTGTAAGCAGAAATAAGATATAAGAAATTTCTTTATGCAACAAAATAATTTCTCACAATTTGAAAAACAACAAGTCTGATAACAATTTTAGTGCACATTTTTCAATTGTCAAGTTAATTTTAATGCATCTCACAAATCATATCGTGCTTAACACTCTTGACGTAACCCCAATAATTGACACTCCCAGCATTGACTTTAAAAGCTAGAAACACTGAGAGCGTGTGTGTCTTCCAGATGCCGGTTCGTCGTTTTATTCTTGTTCATGTCATTTAAGATTTCAATTAATTTATTTTTACATAAGTGTTTACAAGTACCGATGTCAAAAAGCACTTAAAAGAGATCAAAAAGCGTAAATTCCAAATTCAAGAAGCGAAGGGAGCATTACGGCACCGTGAGTCAGAAAAACATATCCACATTAAAATGGCTGAGTTGTCGTATGAGGGAAATTAGAGGGCACTGAACGGATTTGCTTTTGTAGAATATTGTACATTCTTTGGCTCTTATTAGGAATTGATAAAAAAAACGAAATTTCTGAACTTTGAAATAAAAAATTAAGCAATCATGTGGACACTAAAGCAATTGCTTGGATGAAGAAATAAAAGAGTCAATCTAACACCACTGCTGGAATTCAAGCTTTATGCAATTTACTACCTCGGATCTTGAACTGTTTCAAGGAAGTGCCACTGACTGGCCTAAATATTAGGTTTCAAGAAAAGTTCCATTTGGCTTTCAGAAGCCGAAATTCCTAAAATATTGTAGAAATATTTAGGGGTTGGGGAAGGCTTCTGTAATCGGAAAGCTTTTAAATATCGCAAGTTGGAATTCATAATAGGAAAAACATTAAATTGTCATTACTGTTTACAAGCAATACAAGCAGTGTGTAATGCTTCAATAAGTAAATCAATTAAAAGTTTTAATAATGCAGTGCACCATTACCGATTTTGCAGTTCATTTAGCTGTCACAATCTCTGGTTGCATGTGGTGTTTTATGACAAGATCAAGAATCTTTTAACAATTGTTCTTTTTTTTTCAGAAATAAAAGATAAGTAAAAAATACATGTGATATCAAAAAACGAATAATAAACAGCTGAAATTAAAGCGTTTTAAAATTAGTGATGAAACAGAATTAGGTCGAGAAGAATTTTTCTTAAAGTGTATAGTAAGAAAAAGTCGCCGCAAAAAGTGGCAGTGACATAGTAGTTATTTTATTTTTACAGCGTTATTTTATGGTCTTCATCTTGGAAACTTCTTTTCTCTACAATGTTACTGTGTTTTCTTGAAATTTCATAAATGTTTCATACGTAAAACAAGAACAAACAATAATAAGACACATTCCTGACAGGGGATGTTTACTTTGCAAAGTCTGGAGTTTATAGAAAAGAGGCAAAAAGAGAATGGCGTGGAAAAATTTGTCAACCTAAACTTTCTCTGTGTAACTAGCAAAGAGAATTCAACAAAATTTTTTAATTTCTAAGATATTAATTGAAGCTGCTGCCGTCGACTTAATTATGGGCCATTTGAAATTTTGCCTGATTTGCTGATTTTATTCTGCTTCATCATGGGAAAATAATTTCGTTAATATGGTTTATTACAGTCATGAGATCGTCATTAAAAACTTAAAAATTTTTTAATATACAAATTTGTTTGCTGTCTAAATACAAACCTAAGAGGTTTTAAATAACAATAAGGTTATCAAAAAAGAAAGTAAAAAATATAATTATAAGAACTCATGTATAGATAAAGTGCAAATAATTGATCATAGTCGTTCTCTTCAAAATAACAAGTAACAAACTATGGATGTGGGGGAAAGCATGTTATAATAGTCAATGAAACAGCAGACGATGTCACTAGAAACGGATCTTCAGTGGCATCTTGCAGCGAATACATTGAACAGTGGTATATAGCGAGCTATAATCATACAGCGACCATTGAAAATCTTTCAAAGTCTCCGCAAATAAGCTGATATTATGTAGACCAGCTTCAGCTAAGACATACATACATCGAGTACCGGAGGTTCATTCCAGCTAATCTCCATACGCATTTGAAACGACATGGTACGTTGCTGCCGGAATATATTTAGCAGCACAAAATTTTCTCTTGTTTACTATTGATGTCAAACAAGGCTTGTCAAGAATTATTCCAAGTCATCAAACTCAATAAGTTACTTTTGATAACTAGATTTTATATAATTGCATGCAACTCTTTAGTTGGCACCACCGATAAACGCTTCCCACCCACTGTGCTGCAAAATAATACGAAATTCCAAAAAAGCAACTGCATGAATGTATATCCAAATTGATGTTGTATTTTATTATTTTATTGTAAACAAATAATAATAAAAAAAAATTACAAACAAAAATGTAATAAAAAAATAATAATAAACTTTGATGATCACTCTTGGTTTTTAAACACATGGTGAACACATTTTCTTTGCCAGAATATGAAAACATTGTTGCTAGCGTAAAGTCAACAGCCCACTACTCATATTTAAGTTTTCATGCATGCGTTTATTAATATTATTTACAAACAACTTTTATGATTCAAGTGAATTTTCTTTAAAAAACGATAATCATTTTTACAATGTATTCGTATTTGTTATCTTTAAATATTTCCCTTAAAACAAGCTCTTACTGAACTTTTAAATACTAAAGAAAAAAGCTCAAGTTGTTAATGTTGACATAACAAATAATTAATATCAAACATCAAAGCAATAATTTATTTGGTTTGAGAAACGCCAACGACAAATGAACTCTTAAGAATTGAATTTCTTATTTATTGTGTTTGTCTTTATGAGTTACTCATTTGTTTGTTTTTTTGTTCTTATACATAAAAAATAATTAAAAAACATCAAATTAAACAACATCATTTGTCATGCCATTAAATATGACAAAGATCCCATGACTCATGTCATGACCCCCAAAATAAACATTTTGTTGTGTGTACGAATAAAAAACAATCCTTTTGCTCGTCAAAACTTCCATATTTAAATAAATATTGTAAAGTTAAGTGAACAGGAAAGAAATGCATCATTAAATTCATAATGCAGCTGTTAAGAAGAAGAAACAAAAAAGTACACGGAAATGTAATTATTGCACTGAAAGAAAAAGCCTTAGCAACTTATATGTGGAGTGCAAGAGCCAGCGATTGATCCGACTTCGAAAAACAGGTCATAGCTGTAGGGGACTAGGAAGTTCCAAATTGATGTATAAAAAATAAAGATACTTAAAAGACCGCTAAAGATTAAAGTTAAAGAGTTTAAAAAATACTTCACAACAATTACAATTCGAGCAGCAAAAGTAGAATGAGCAGATAGTCGCCAGAAAAAATCTATTCTATATTTCTTCCTCTTTATGACGAACCATTGTTGACAAATTTTTGAAAAAAAATCTCAAACTTTTTCATGCAGAGCGGCTATTTTTCAATTTAAAAGAAAAATATTTGTTCTCGTAACTCTTTTAATGAAACCAACACAAAAGTCGAATATCATTTGCATTTAATGCCTCGTCCTTCCTGTATTTTGACTAAAGCTATTCCAATTTTTATTGATCTGTTAGTAGCAAATTTAAGAAACTGTTCAATTTAAAAGTGCAAATTGAGTGGGTAAATTTTTGTTTCTTACACTACTTTGCGAAGTGCTGTAAATAAGAACTACATACACGTATTAATGGGTGTTAGCATACTCTTTCTAATGTTTTACATGTACATATTTTATTTAATGCATACCACTGTTTAGCTTTGTTAATCTTTGCTCTTGCCTTTCAGCCCTCAACTACATGCCGGGCAATAACATTTAAATTAAACTCAAGAAATATGCTTAATAATTTCATAATTTTATAGTTGCAAACAAGCAAAAAATAAAACAAATTAAAAAATCTTTGAAAATTCTGGGTATTCTGTAAACAAAAAAATATGAACTTTTGAATTGCACTCCACATATACAAGGACTAGAGGTTGGAACACAAACTCTACCGACAAAATTGCACTAAAGCGAGAAAGCAGCATATGTTGTTCATATTTGGTATACGCTAATATAAGGGGAATATTTTTATTAAAATGTTTAAAAAAAGGAATAAAAACAATGTTAAATGCAAAAAACTTTATCCATAAGTATAAAACATCAACAGCAGCAAAAACTTTTCCACCAAAAGCCAAAAAATAATCTAAAAGTTTACAATCTGTACTGCAAATGAAACTGAGGCGCCTCTTAATGAAGCGCATGTAATTAAGTGGCAAATATAACAATGTGTACGAGAGCATGAACATTTGAATTGTTATTTCCACAAAGATGCAATATTCGTTGCAATAAAAAACAACATTTATTTACTTTCATTTCATTGGAACACATGTCAAGAAAAATTATTTGCTGGACTTTTTGATGTGGTGCTGCACATGAAGAACTAACGTTGTTAATTAACATAAATTTAATTCATCTGCATTTAGGATGAAAGTCAATTAAATTAAAGCAGATATTGTATAAACTCTTAGATTAAAGAATTCAAAGTGAAGTATTTTTATGTGAACACAAATTTGAGAGGATCAAAATTACATATTTTGTCACAAAAGGAAAAGAAAAGTTCAACGCAATGCACAGTGGGGAATTTCGCAATTTAAATATCAATAAATATGCATATTCTGTGCTTGATTGTTTGAAAATTTAATATGAATTAATATTCTAAAACGCATATCAAAGAAAAAGGAAATAACTGTTTGATTTACAACTTATTGTTTCATGTTGTAAAAATGTTATTGGGAATTGCAACCAACATATGCAGCTTAAAGCTCATACATAATGTTCTGAATTGGACATATATATTTTGAATGATATATAATGAAGGTATTTTATTAAAGAAATATATATCTGGAATTAACCACCCCTTTGCTCTGAAAAGCATTTAAATTTTTAATACGAAACGAATAATTGTTAATTTGCGTTTTCGTAAATCCAACAACTTACTGCAAAGTAAGATACAGAAGAACAATTAATTAATTAATAATTATGCAGTATATCCGGAAACAAAAATTATAGGAAATGTAAAATAATATTAAAGCTAAAACGTTATAATCATAAATGTACGCAGCTGAAGAGTTTTTTATTTAATTATATAAGCATTTTAGCAAATAGTTTTACTAAAAATTCTAGTCTGAACTCCAATAAATTTTCTCTTATATAATGTTTAATTATAAAAACGCTGTTATTATTATTAACTCATCCAGTAATTTTTAAATTCAGTAATAACCTTCTTAAAGTTACTTTCACTAACAGATTTTAAATTTATTTTTTACTAACAAGTAATTAATTTTCTGTAACACTTAAAAATTATTCTAACAATATTTCAAAAAGTGCCATTAATAATGCACTGTAGCATGTAAATTTCGTTGAATTCTTCCAACATCGCCATTCAACATAACTTTCATTTTAATTTCTATAATTAAGTTTTAATGCAGAAAGAAAATCCTTCAAGAACTACACATGCGTGAAATGAAATCGCAAAAAAGCTCATAATAAAATTGTTAAAAGTTGGTTAATTAAAAACATTGAAAATAATTTTTATTAAAAAAAAAGTTTAAAGAAAACCCAGCATAGAAAAACAATAATATGGCCAAGGTTCTCTCAGTTCATTAGTACGTATTTTATTGTTAAATTTTCTTAACTCAGCTGAGAAAATTATACATCGACTTGTATATTAAATCGGTTGGGTCGATTAGACGATTAAAGAAAATTTTAAATTATATTCTAGTATTCACGTGTTTATTTTAATCAAGCGAAACTAATCAAAAGTTTAATAGAAGTGTTAAGGAATAAAAAAAAATCAAAGCATGGCTTATATGAAGTGATGGAAGATTTTATATGTTTGGAGAAAAACAAAAAAAGGTCTGAGAAACCAAACATTCCCTCTTATGAACTGCTTTCAATTTCTCGATAAGTTTAAGACTAGTTTTATTAAAACTTAATGAAAAAATAATTTAAAAGCTATACATTCACTTGAACTATAAAAATTCCTTTATTTTTGTATCAACCGATCAAAACAAAACTATAATTAATTAAAATTAAACGATCAACCAATTAAAACAGAGTAAACATCAATCAATTATTTAGGGAATCGCATATATATATATATATATATATATATATATATATATATATATATATATATATATATATATATATATATATATATATATATATGTACTTACAATCACCAGGAAAACCGGAAGTGTTAACTGTGTTAGTGATAAAGTGTGAGTGTATTGCGACTTTCATGCAATTACTTTCATGTGTAAATGCTATGTTAGACAAAGAAATTTCTGGAAAATTGAGAGATATTTGTGGCCTCGTCTGATCACTTCTTAAAGTAATCTTTGGAAAAAATATTTGCTTCTGCATTTTAGTATAAATTTTCGTGCAGAAAATTAAGAAAAAACACTCAAATTAGTGCTACAAGCGCTGAATTGACAACTCTGATCTGACCCCAGTATTCCCGTGCGTATACGTAATATAAGTTTAGTTGAATAAACAAAGTAAAGTATGCGTATATGCGTAAATTCTCGATTGTACCAGAAATTTATCACAATGGCGCATATTCAGAAATTACCACTAAGTGTTATCTTTTTTAAGTACCTATTTAAGTTATTCACAGTTGGTTACTTTCAGCTCGAAAAGTTTGCACTTAGTTAAGGGTGAAGCTGTAACTAAATGATAACTAACTAATACATTCAAACAGCTGATTGATTTCGATTGCGTCCAAAAAACATCCGTACAAAAAAATACACTAGAGATGTGTTATTGGTCAACAAAGTTATATTGAAACACTTAACTTTTGATTTAATTGATTTATATACACACTATGAAAAAAAAATATGTTGACATAAGAACAAATTGAGTTATTGCATTGGGAGCTTTATAGAAGTCAAGGAGCTTAAATTTTTATTTTATCCGTTTTATGAAATCTTAGTTTTTGACCATATTATGTGCATTTACTTTTCAGATTAATTTTTTTCAAACAACATTGCATTGTTTAAAACATCTTATATGCACATAGTCTTGTTTACATATTTCCATCTTCCAAGCACAATGTATCTATATTTCTTAAATTAACTTAAGCTGAATAATTGTCTGACGTAAAACCCTAAATAGATTATTTTTAAACAATTTATGTTTAAATAAGTTGTTTTTAATTTATTATGATTCATGCGCGCAGTAATCTTATGTGTTCTTAAAGCTACGCCTTACATAGTATTCATTTCAGGAGAAGCGTTTAAGTTAAATTAAGGTCCATTAAAGCGCCAATCATAGCATCGAAAAGGACCTTAAGTAGAAAAGATGGCAAATCTTTTTTATTTATCAATACGTTTCCAAAATGTGTAGATTTGTTCTCTTGTAAACATGTTACTAATATTTTAGGCTACTTACATATTTTAAATAAAAAAAAAATGGAATACAAATTACAATAAATTGGTGATATTTCTAAACTTGAATTTTTATCCTAAGGTTTTATTCCATATGAATAGAGATATATTTATATCAAAATTTAAATGTTTTCACAAAATCTGCTTCCTTGCCCACGTTTTTGAGGAGTCGGCAAAAAGTTGATGCAATTCAGTGCTCTTAGAAAAATCTATTATTTGCAAATTATGTAGTTTGAAAAACAAGAGGAAACTTTTGTTTGTGATTTCGATTCGAAAGCTCTCTATTTTGAGTAACGTAAAGCGAAGCATGCTGAAATTTTGAAAATTACAGTGCAGGCTCGGATAACGCAACCCTCAATAAGCGCAACACCCAAATTCTTGACATTGGTGACTCTGTTATCGCAACTTTTCAAAAACCAAAACCTGAATTAACGCAACTTTGTAAACAAATTTAAGATTCTCTCTTACGTTTTGTTTTTTACTTTAGTTTTTTATAAAAAAAATTTAAAACTAGAAACCTTTGTGCATGACATCTTATGCTTACGTACAAAAATCATTTTGATTTGCCGCCGCTATTCTAGGAATGACAAAGAATTTTTGCGAGGTGCTTCTGTTTTTGAAACCAACGAAGTTATTAAAAAGTTCTTTGTTTTAGAGTGGTTGTTCGGAAATATCACACTTTTTCCGTTAAAAACATGAATGTTCAACTTGATAACAACCGTTCAGCACAAATTTACATACATACATATGGAGGGCTCAGAGCTGAAGTGAACCAAGTCATAAAATATGAAAAATTTCAAAACTAGTGCGAAATTCTCCGCTAAGTTTAACTCTATTTCGTTTTGTAACGGACTAAGTAAAAAAGTATTTCGTGTCTAAGGTAACAGTAAAAAGCCCCAAGTCAATGTCTACCATTTTAATGGCAGTTCATTTACTGAAACTCAAAATATCTTCGAATTGTCTCTTTGTGACTTGGTTCACTTCAGCTCTGAGCCACCCATATATACATAAGAATGTGTGTTTTTTTTTTATTATTATTTTAAATACACTACATCCTTCCTAATCCGAACACTTGCTAATTCAGACTATCCAGTAATGCGGACTTTTACATTTTGCGGACAAATTAGAAACTTTTCCTCTATAGTCTGGACAAGTGTTATGTTTTTCTCAGTAACATTTTTTTGTTATTATCCCGCTAGACAAAATAAGTTGTTATGTGTTATCGAGAGAATTAGTGAATGTGTAAAATAATTTAGTTTAATTGAGTTTGTGTCGCGAAAGCTTTTTTATGGGCTAAAAAACGAAAGCTACAAAAAAGGATATTTTATTTAAAAAAAGAATTTAAGAATAGACCCGACAACTTAAATAAAGATGTGTGCATTCAAACAAAAATAAATTCTAATTTTTCAAAATGAATAGTTTTGATAAATTTTAGTATGTACTAATGAATGATTTTTCTTTTCGGTAATAAAAATAAATCATATATGCGTGCATATATGCATTGCAATAAAAACTTTTTTTTAACTGTAGTCCGGACGATCCAATAATCCGGACAGTAGCTGAAACGATATATGTCCTTATTGGGGACGTTGTAATGTATACATTTGTTTTCATTCTTTATTTTAATTAAATTAATGCATATATTTTGAAAGTTAATCTTTGTTCCTTTAATAAATATTTTACTTAGTTTAAAATAAGCATTTTAGGCATACACATTTTTTAATCGGTTTTCACAACAAACTCAGTTTTTGCAACAGCCCCAAATTTCTATTGGTTGCGTTAACCGAGTCTGCACTGTATTGCATAAGCGATATTTTTTGAAAAGTTTTTGCAAAGCTATTACTGATCATATTTGCGAAAGCAATAACACAATCGTGTGTTCTAAAAGCGTTCTATTTTCTAGAAACTTAGGTTCTCCTCTTCGATTCGTAATCGAATCAGGATTTTAGAATGTTACTACCATTATTTTTGCATTCGGCCCCAGAGTGCAGTTGTGATATTAAAAATTTGTTTTGAAGTTTTAAAACTCGTAGGTGGAGTAAAATCTGTCAATACGTTTTTAACGTTACTTTCAAGGTAGTGGTAATGCCCATACTAAAAATAAAGGTCACTGAGTTATGAAGAAGAGGAGAAGTTAAACGTAATTATAAAACTTTAATACGTTTTAAGGAAATAAAAACAAATAAAAAATTAGTTAAGCAAGCATTTATATTTTTTCGATAGCACTGGTCATTGTTGCATTGTTGCCGCATCGCAGCAGGATCCCTGTTAATCAGTACACATACAAATTCGTTAATGCTATTTTGTGTCTCATATTTTCTCGCTTAACTACAGAACTCGTGCATAAAGATTATAATAGTATTGAACACTCAGCAGTAGTTTTATTCTTTCGCTATATGGGTGGTGCAGAAGATGACAGAAAAGTAATGCTAGTAATTGGTGCTGCTTTTTGCTCGCAATGGCATTTGTTGTTGATTATAGCAGTTGCATAAAAAGAATATATAAAAAAATTAAGAGGTCTTCAATAAATAAAAATGTATTTAAATTTAATTGTCAGCTTCAATTAAAATTGATTTTCAATGATGTTGATGGTAGAGTGCTGTTGCTGACGCTTGTTTGTAAAAATGATGCTGCCGTTGTGCGTGTAAGTGAGTTTCATAAAAATGTGGCGCCTCTTACAAAATAAATTAACGTGTTTTCTTTTATTTTTATGTTCGCCTTGTTGTGTTTTGTTTTTGTTTTTACTTTTAAAGCTGTTGGGTGCTAAAAACATTTTTGTCATTTTCAACTTTTTAACATCATTCAATAAATACTCCTATAAATCAATTTGGCACCATATTTTTTCAACTGCATTGTGCTTAAGCATCAGCTGGTTTTTTTTATTAGGTCTCCGGGCCTATTTAAGGATTAGGCTGTTTCATTAGGAATTTCCTAATAAATTTGGTAGTTAAAATTGTATTACCATGGAAATATTTATTAAAATTTTCTTAGAATTTTTTGGTTATGCTTTGAAAATTTTTAAGTGCATAATTTTTTTTTAGTAGAAGCAGGTGGTCACAGCAACTAAAGTGGCACTAGTATTTGTAGTTAAAATATGTCAATAGTTCGAGAAAAACTACTATTTTAATAATAACAAAATTTGCATTAAAAACTGTGCAGCTGGATATAAAAAAGTGAAACTGATTGACTAAAACAAAACATGCTTGCACACTTAATTATTAATCAGACCAAAAATGTTGAGTAAAAATAAAAAGAAGGGCGAAAAAAGGCAAATGCGGCTAAATCAATGCGTAGTCGGTTAATTTATCGTCTAATAGGGATGATAAATTTGAAGTTTCCAAATCATTTAAGCATTTAAGCATTTAAGATTTATATTAATTGTTCTCTTATTCCTTAATTACACTTAAGAAAAGAAAAATATCAACGTTCTCACGACTTGTTGTGGTGAAAAAAAATATATTTATGCGTATCGGAATTTTGTAGGTTTTCACCTGAGTCTCGCTTTAGGGGAATGAAAGTTTTACCTTTTTGCACATTGTTATAGTGAAATATAGGAAATCTTGTAATGCTTGCAGTTAAGGTCAAAGATGTGTTCAGCAATTGAAGCAAAACAGTAGGAGGGCGATTCTTGTGAAATATTTCAACAGAAAAACATCTTATTGGAACACCCTGTATATGAAATATAGTTGAGCTCTGTTAAGATGGTGTTGCGAAATTCGATTGTAGCGTTGTTTTGTATATATTGTCTGGCTGCTTAAAACTAATTAACTTTTTCCTTGGAATATTAGCTCATGTTTATTCTTTCTGAATCAAATGTTACGAAAGGTTGCCTGACATTTTTTAGTTCTAAAAATATTATGATAAGTGGTTTTTAGACATTGAAAGTTCGAACATATCTAATAACTGCTTATACTATTTGCTTCTGAAACTATAAATACTAAAAATATAAAAAAATGGTTAAAGTATCTAATAAAATATTTATCATAAAGCAGTCCTGGTTATCAAGTTATTGATAACTATGTGATTATAAATTTTCAAAGTTATTTTACTAAAGCAACAGTTTGATATTAAACCCATCTTTATAGAGATAACAAATTATCGAACAAATTTTCAGCAATTATTTTATCTGATTTTAGATTACATTTCTGAGTTAGGAATTGAATTGCGTGTGGATTTTTGATTATGTTAAGAAGAGTTGGTTAGTGACTCACAGAGAAGTATCTTAGCCAAAAAGCTGGACAAAATTATTAAACGTGTGTTTTGAATTGAAAGATTACTTTTTTGACAGCTTTAAGTGCTGTTTGATATAAAAAATTTAGTGGCAGGTTTTTGGATGTTTTTCCAACGATATTTTTATACTTAAGTTCTTATGGGTAAATTAGTGAATAGTCTGGTACCTGGGTGATCCATGCATTTTTTATGTGCTGATGATTACTATTCTTAATCTAATTTTTGTGATTAATGCTTTCAAAAATAACTTTAGTTAGGTATGTACAAATATTTTTCTAACAAATAATGTTGTATAGAGGGCAGATACATAAATACTGTTTTATGAAGCTGTGGGACACCCTCTTATAAATATTAGCGATTATGAGCATTTTGCAATTTCATCTTTATAGGCAGGTAATCACATTATGAAGTGTTAAAATCATTTAAAATAATAATTCAACAGACACAAAAGATTATGATATCAAAAAATTATTTGAAGAAGTGGCTGATGAGCAAAATAAAAATTTTAAATCATTTGAAATCAATAATTCAACAGACACAAAAGATTATGATATCAAAAAATTATTCGAAGAAGTGCCTGATGAGCAAAAAAAAAATTAACTTGAAAAATTCATCAAAACGTTAAAAATAATGCCGCAAAGTTGCGCAAACTTTTTTTTGGATCTAAAATTAGAAATTCAAAAATATATTGTGGTATAAAACATAATTAATGCATTTGCTACCTTCACTTTTAAAGCCCTTTTTCTTTTTTTCTTTTTCCAAAAAATGAGTATAAATTTATTTTTTTTTAATTTTTAAACGAATTGTTTCAACATTAATGTTTAAAATAATTTCTTTTTTAAATACAAAAAATAGCTTCTGAACGAATCTTTCAGTGCAAAAATCAATGTAATACCTCTATTCGTTTAGATACAAAAAAAATATCATATAAATATCTTGAAACCGAAAAAACATTAAAATCGCATGTAATTTTCTTCACTTTCCTGGCTTCTGCAGTGTCTTGGAGCTACAAATCGCAACATAAAGTCTTGAGAATTTACGATATAATGTAAAATTTTTTTGTGTATTGATTTGCGTACTTAGTTTTTAAGATTTCCTTACATTCATTTTTGTCTTTTTGGCCAGACTTTTTGCCAAAAACACTCCTCTGTGTGACGTGGCGATGCAAAACTTTAATTGTGTTAGATATCTTCTATTATTTTCTTGCTTGTTTAAAAAAATATAATAAGAGAAGTATTATGTAAAATTGTTGATTAGTCGAACGAGATATTAAGAAATGACTCATTTATTTTCAAAATATGTTGTGTAAATGCTTAAATTGTTTTTTTTCTTCCTTGCTGTTACAATATTCTTTAGTGTTTTCAAAGAATTTAATACTAAATTAAAAAAAGTCATAAAACAGCGTTCCGAATATTTAAATGAGTTTACAATAAAAAAATACTCAAGTCAACTTATAATTTTAAATCAAAGATGAAACCATTAAAGAATTTTGTGGGGTATTTTTTACTTTTATCACGGGGTTTCCTCGTGTGTCATTGTGTTTTTACTTTTAATATTACTCAAGATATATATTATAAATACTAATGTTCAAATTCCATGAAACGCGTTTTTTCCTACTCATTAAAAAACTGAAAACTGATTTTTGTGCTTTTATGACGTTTCTTAAAATAAATATTTGACAAAAATGCCCCCAAAGAAATTGAAAATATTTATAAATGCCTCTTGAAAAATATATATATGCACATATTTATATATTCTTTTTACTTTTTCTGATGAGTTAAAAAAAGATTTCAAAAAGAATGAAAAAAGCAAAACAAACTTACTTGGCATGTTGTCAATTTAAAGGAATATATATATTTTACGCAATATTTTCGTTAATTTAAAATTTTATTTCTCAAGTTTAAATTTAGTTCATAGTATTTTAGAATTTCTTATGAGTATTTTTATTTGTTTCTAATTAAAAAAACAGTATAGAAAAGCGTATAATACTTGTGCAACTTATAATTGAAATTACCCTACACTAGACACCAAGATAAATATATTTACCATTTATTGTTTCTTTGATCATTAGAATTAAGAATATTAATATTTTTAATATTTTTAATATTTTTATTTTAAATAGTTTCATATATTACAAAACATTATTATAATTAATATTTAAATTACAAAAAAATATACAAATTTATATGTATTTTGTTGAGAAACGAATACAAGCACTTTAAGTTGCCACAAAGCAGCACCATTAAACCTCATGACATGGGGGACACTTGTTTTTCGCCTTTCAAGCTGCAATACCATGCAACTGTTTTACTTACATACTCATTCTTTTTAAAATTGCCTAGAATACAAATTTTCTCTCAATTTGTTGTTCGACTTGACGGTCAAATGCAACAGTTTATCACAATTCATGTAAATAAATTTTCGTCTATCGTTTTGGAAATATTCTGCTGCAATAAAACGGCAAATAAAAAAAGCATTCAAAATAACGATGTGTGCGATTATTACAATTTTTTGCAGTTGTTACTTTGAAAATGAAATCTTGGAAAGTAAATTGACTAGCAACTTGCGTGCAGCTTACGTCAAATCTGTGGATTCAATGAAGTTTGTCTAGCAGTATGTGCGTGGAAGTTAAAAGCAAAATCTTGAATGTGTAATTGCACGGAAAGCTACACCAATATCTTATATAGCTGGCTTATTTAGCATATGTGCTAAGTTCTTTGTTTATACAAGAAAATTTTAATTTTTTTTGGGTTAAGTTAATTTTTTTTTTTTAAATTTGTTAACATAGTTTTCATCTTTTGTATTTAAACAAGATGAAATATCTTATTTAAATACAAATAATCATAAATAGTCAAGATAAATCTATTGCAAGCTTGTTGTATGTTGTGAGACATTTGCTTTTTGTGATATTCCACTTTTAATATTCTTTAATATTTATTTTTCTTATTTTTCTTTGTTCAATATTATTCTTATGTATTTGATTTGCAACCTAATACAGTCTTATTTCAAAGTTGTGTTGTATACAGTTGGACTTAGCACAAGCTTATAATTTTTTATATACATACGTATTTTTCTTTATAGACTTAGCAAAATTACTCACTTTTGCATAACAACAAGAAAGGCAACATAAAGGTATTTTTGTTTTGGTATACGATGTATTTAGATTTATTTATGCGTACTACAATTTTTCACATAACTTAGCAAATGTAAGATTTATTTAAACCAAATTTAATTTATATTTCTTTATATGCCATGAATTATTGCACTGAATTATATTTTAAGTAAAGTACCTTTGTAATTTATGGGGTTTCTATACCTGCATTTAACAGCCATGATTTAGAATTAAATTAGCTTTTTTCGCCACAATCTGTAAGACCGAATTGAATTTAACGTGTTTGCTTTTTGCTTTGTTTCGGGTCTCTCGCTCAACAATCTTCATCGAGTCAACATCGACATCTACCGAATTTCATACGGCTCCTTCATCCTTTCATTGCTAATTGTACTTGGCAAACATTCTGTTTTTGTAATAAATATTCATATGGATATGTAAGTAATATATTGAAGTGAAAAAAGTGATTTTAATTTTAAACTCCGTGAAGATCCATGTAACTCCTCCTGCCCTTTAATGATCCATTAGAATCACCATTGTGCTTACTGTCCCGCCATTTTATAATTCATAAGAAAACCTCTGTGATCATTCCTAAGCGATCCTTCGCATTAAGCCCTAGTTCATGATAGACTCGTCTAGTTTGTCATTGGTAAGGTTTTAAATGTGAATATAATAACTCACATTCACACAACACTCAAATGATGATCTGCATTAGCAACAGTGAAATGCAAGTCAAGAAGTAGAGAGCTTGATGTTACTTGTGGAGCTCCGCAGGGCAGTGTTCTTGGGCCCTTGTTATTTAACATTGCCTTTTTTACAATTATAAATATGAGAAAGTACTTCAAACACAAGTAGAATATGATTCTACAATATTATCGGAGTTTCTACGAATAAACAAACTAATTTTGAATGCAAACAAAACAAAAATCATAAGATTTAAGCCATATGTTTCAACAAATGAAGAGCCTTTATGTGTTCATATTGATGGTCAATTAATAAATGAATCGAAAAGTGTGAAATACCTTGGCATAAATCTAAACCATCATCTTCTGTGGGAAAATCACATTAGCCGCCTCAAATCGAAATTATCATCAGGAATTGGAATTCTTTATAAATTTAAAAATAAACTAAATGTTGTTACGAAAATGTTAATTTATCAATCACTAATTCACTCGTACTTGACTTATCTTCCAGTAATTTACGGTAGTAAAGCGAATTCCTGCATGGGATCATTGCAATCAACACAGAATAAAGCGTTGAAATTAGTGTTTAACCTTCCATTACAATTTGAAACAACTGGTTTGTTTAGAAATTATGCAAAAACGATACTGCCGGTGAAAGGTCTTTATAAACAACAACTATTACTTTATGTTTATAAATATATTAGAGGTATTGCTTCACACACCATACGATTTAGTAGTAATATATCACACACATAAAAAGTCACAAGACAGGCGATGGACTTAAATTTAGTAAGTTGTAGACTTGAGTTAACAAAACAAAGAATTTCTTTTCCTGGAGCTAATGAATACAACCATCTTCCTAATCGTTTAAAAAATATCTCAGTTTTATCAACTTTTAAAAGTAGTTTAAAAGAATTTTTATTGCACAATGTTGAAGTACTTCTTGCATCTTGAATGCTTTAAAACTTATTTTTGTACAAAGAAAATTGTATAAAGTAAAATAAATTTAAATTTGTACAATATATGTAAATATATAAATATTTTATGTTGCTTGCTGGCCTCTATAAAGTCTAAAATGGCACTGAGGTAAAAATATAATTTTTGTTTGTTATTACTAAAATGAAATAAAGATCCAAATTAAAAAAAAAAAACTAGATATACCCCTCAATTATCAATTTCAATTGTTTTTAATAAAAGTGTTAATATTTTGCTATGTATGTAGGTAAAATATTAATTATGGGAAATAGCGCGATTAAAAATTTCAAATACAATATCTTTACAATATTAGCAATTTCCATAAAAAGCACCAAGTATGGACTTGGAACAATCCAACAATATATATTTTGATTTAGAAGTTTGATAGATGAAATTATGTTTCTCACACATGCAATAATAATTTGCTTTTATGTGCATATGTACTGGTATGAGTCATGTTTTGATTATAAAAGAACAATTTTTTTTAATAATATTCTCTTATTTTTTCGACTTTTTTTAATAATTATAAAAGATTTCTTTAAGATTTAGGTCAATTTATATAAAAAAATTTATATTATTTATTTTTTAATTTTTAAAATATCAATATTTCGCCAATATCGTTGATTGGCTTCTTCAGGAAATTAAATTTTAATTGGAGAAATCTTTTACAAATTTTTTTTAATAATAAAATTATGGTTTTGTTTGCGATTTCTAATGACAGTAATATTTTATTAAATAAAAACTCCTCTTCAAAAAACATATTTGATTTGCGGCTGATATGCTAGAAACATGCTAAAACTGTATCTTTTCTCCATGTGTAGGTGTGCATAAAATAAGCTCGCCCTATAAAATGATGCCGGTTTATAGATCTCAGATATTGAAGCATCACGTATGATTCTTATTCGATCTGAGTTGGTGTAGGGTAAATAGACCACTATAAACATTGCAACATGTTGTTGTCTATTTGACGTCACTCATATAAGTAGCGTGCGTGCTCGCGTGTATGAGTGTGACAGTGTGAATGTTATTCACCCCAAAAAATAAGTGCAAGCAACATATGGGGAAATCAGCCAAAAAGCTTGTAGTAATACATTATATTTACAAAAATAATTTTTCATTTGTACAAAAATAGAATTAATATTGTAAAAAAGAAAATTTCATCGTGAATATTTACGTTTCGTTGGTGATTTTATTTTTATATGAAACACATGAAAATTGTTTAAAGAAGGAAAACAACTTTTACTAATTAGAAAAATATGTTGCTGCACCATGAAGCCCTGCAGATTGATGTAACAATATAAAAAAAGTCAAAGGAAACTTAATTTGATTTGGCTTTTTAAAGATTAAAATAAAAATTAAATTGAAAATCATAAATAAGCTAATTATAGTTAAAAGCATTAATTTGTTATTTAATATGAAAAAAAGAAATGGTTCGACTAAATGTAGAATCATATTATTATCTGAGGGGGAAACAAGAAAATTAAGTGATTGGGAAATTTCGTGCATTATTGTAATGACGAAATATATTTCTATGTATTTATTTAGAAAATGAAAAATTCTTTTTTTGAAAACTTTTGAAGGACTAATAATTATTTTACGAAAATATGATGGTTGTTTTGTTTTCAGTAAAGCATGTACGGGATGTCAAATTAAGCGATTATTATGTTTTTACACAATAGCATGCAATCACTCGCTATCATATATTTCTTTGGCACTAATTTAACAAGTTCAATCCGTTTTAGCATCTTAAAATAAATTATAATCAATCATATTTTATTATTTATAATTTCCTTGTACAACTTTGTTTATACTTCCTAAAGTTTTTCCTGATAGTCATAATATGTGTAGTATTTCTAAATAAATTGCCGAATGTAATTAAGGGAAAATCAAAGAGATAATCGATTAAAACATCTTTCAGAACATATTAGTTGTACAAATATATTCACAACAATACCGTGACCTTCAGCATCTACCGATAAAAATGTTTGAGCTTTCGCATGCTTAAATAGCAACAAAATAAACTATTAAAAATCTTGCCAATAGTGCTTAAAATCTAATTATATATTTCAATTGGACGTTTACAAAATTAATCACATCTATGACAAATTATAGTTTTTCTAGTATTGCATTTAAATATAAATAATGAGAACACAAATTCATTCGCGTAATTTTATTGGCATAGAATGACACAAGTTTAGCACTTGTCAATGTCAATTTAGCAACAATCTGAAACTGAAAGTAATACACCCGTATAAAAAAATTTCACGTCCTTCGACTACTGAAATAGAACGTTAGTACTTATTAACTTTTTTTTACAGCGAAAATAGCGGGGAATTTTCATAAATTTCTTTTCAATTGATTTGCTGAATTTATCTGATAAGTGATTTATTCGGTTCTTCTTTTTCAGATATTAATTATTCTTGATATTATTTAAAGATTTCTTTCAAATAGTGGCTTTAAATGTTTTATTCTGAAGTACTTACTTTCCATTACACATGTATTCAAGCATTTCAAAATTGAGAGCAGCGTTGTCATATTGTAAGATTTATCTTTTTTTGCAAATTTTTTGGGATGCTAAAAGTTTTTAAAATTTTCTTCTCTAATAAAAGTTGTTTGGAAATTTGTATACAATATAGTTTTTAACTATTTGTTTAAAATAATTTTTATAATTTGTAAAACTTCAATATTTTTCGTCAAATTTTACTTAAGACAATGGGCGGCATTCATAAGACGTAGCTGTTGTGCTCAACAGTTGTGAAACTGTTGCCAATTGTTGAGCCCAGCAGTTACGTCTTAGAATCGGCTTGATGAATAATTGAAAAATGAACAGCTAATTAATATGAACAATTGGAAAGAAATAAAAGTGCTGCAAAAGAAATATTATATATATATACTATAGTATTATGTCTGTGCTATTGTCAGCAGCCCAGGAACTCTCGATTTTTATCTTAAAACCTGCACTAAAAATCAAATGTTCACAATATAAAAATGCACAACAAAACACTGCATTGAAATCATAAACTTGCGACGATTTATATTTCAACCCTAAGCCGCCACTGTATTCAAAAAACCTTTCAATCTTATATTGAACTAAATATCTAACCAAAATAAATAGACATCATAATAAACCTACGTATATTTAATGAAATCATTATTTTGATTTTATTTCTTTATTTTCGTTGCTTTATGGCATTTGTAACGTAAAATATTACAAATTAATTTGAAGCCGCCACATGACAAAGCAGTTTTGCATTAGAGTATAAAAGTGCATAACTCTCTTCGATCAGCTATAGAGAATAAGCACAACGTGTTGACTACAGGTAATGAAATAAATTTATGATGGAAAAAATGGCAGCAAATACTCAGCTGATCTGTGGAGCGGAACTACTCAACCCTGCATTTCTAAGACAATCACTCAACGGTTGCGCAACAGTTACTCGTACGTCTTCGAACACTACCAATATTTGCCCCAATGCTGGCAACGTTGCAATTGGTTAATATTTGCTTATTCCCTGCTACATACAACATTGTTTTATGCTTTTTCTTTTGAATAGCAAATTGGTTTTTCACATTCCATAAAATTTTCCATTATTTCAGCTGAATTTTCTTAGGCAACTCAAAATGAAAAAGGAAATTCCTTAAAAATTTATTTATTTTTAATTCAAAAATTTGCTTTTGCTATTTATCATGAATAAGAGTATTTAGAAATGATAAGAAAGAGTTTTATAAATATAATTTATAGAACATTAAATAACATATTGTATGTGTATATTAAAGGTATTCAATGAGGAAAACAACACAAGCTCGAAAGATGTGGTAGAAGTTCGAATCTATGTTTGTTATTTATGTAACGTTTTTGTTTTAAATAAAATAAAACTAAGAACCAAAACTAAAAAATATTTTTTGGCCGGAAAATGGCTTTTTCTCAGAAATTTTAAGATATACAAAAGGGGAAAAATATGACAACACAGATTGTGAGTAACGTTAATATCTAATTGCCCCACATGCAAAGAAACACATTGTTAATGGCACTTTAATCTCAAGGCAGATCTATCAGGTAGCAGCTGTTCTATAACAATACAAAATTTCTTGTAGAAAATATTTTACTGCTGTCTAAACAATTAGAAATTCTGAACCTTAAGGAAAATTTTTTTTTTTATAATGAATTTATTTAAAAAATTTTCTAAATAAAAAATTAAAAATAAATTTGAATAAATAAATGGGTAAATTCGGGTTTGAACTTGAGCCAAAATTAATCGTTTCAATATATAAATATTAATAAAAAAGTTCGACTAATTACTTATAAACATTAATTATAAATAACGATGGCACGCGTCAAAAAAAATCTACATATTTACGTGGTCATAGTTGGTTGAATACTAAAAAAGAAATTCAACTACAAATGACAGAAACCAGACAACATGATTAAGTACCGTTTATTCTCAGCAGCCAATGGCGCTGAATAAGCAAGAGAGACTGAAATATATAGAGTAGTTATTCATCATAGATGGGATTTCGTACTAACCGAAATTGATTTGACATGTGAAAATGAATAAGTTTGTACTTTTCGTATCCTAATTTGTTAAATAATACGGTTAAATAGTTGATATTCCTGATCACTAGTATCCACCGTCAAAAGTGGTAAAATTGAACAAAGAACGCTGATGAGATGGTGTAGCGACCTCGAAATCAGTACTGATCCGTTCTGCTAATATGATGAATAAATAAAAATTGTTCTACATATAGTACTCTCTTAATAAAAAATATAATGAATTTATCCAAAAAATTTTCTAAATAAAAAATTAAAAATAAATTAGAATAAATAAATGGCTAAATTCGGGTTTGAACTTGAGCCAAAATTAATCGTTTCAATATATAAATATTAATAAAAAAGTTCGACTAATTACTTATAAACATTAACCTTAAGGAAAATTTTAAACAGCATATAAAACTGAATACGAATATGGTGTTTGATAATTTAAAATAAGTCGTGGTATTATCAGCATTTCATCAACCTTATCAAAATTTCAAGCAATTGCATTACACTCAGGTTAGACAGCTGTTCAGGCGCTACCAGGTTTGATCTGCCTTACAAAATGTGCTTGTCACAACAGGCCACAGAGATCTTATGATTTATCACCTTTAAACTTTTTTATTTGGGGCTACGTGAAAGATAAGGTCCATGTCAGTGGCCTACATTCGACTCAAGACTTTAAAGATAGAATTCGCAAAGTTATCGAGGACATTGCTAAAGATATGAATATGTTCCTGCAAGCGTAGCAGTGGCGGCTATTTTGCTGGTTTTATTAGACCTCTTATTAGAAGACCATTTATAAAGATCCAAAATATATGCCTTTACTTTATGGGATCGCAAATGAATATTACAGAAACTACAAACGGAATGACAAACCCATATATTCAATCCACATATTTGTGGTGATATGTAAAGGACATTGACTCAAAAATCGATACACTTCTTTTGAAGATTTCAACACTATACAGTGCAAGAAATATAATTCTACATTTTTATTATGCATAGAAATAATTCATCATACGACATCTTAAGAAAACTGTTTAAAAATCATTTAAAGTCTTAGAAAACTGGATGAAAATGGCTCAATTATGATTTCGTAATAACATTTTCTCTTTTGCGGTTTTTTTTGTTAACTGTGTTTCACAAATTCTACTTCAGGACACGTACAAATACTAACAAGAAGAAAAGAGAAACAAAAAAAACAATAAAAATAAACAAAAACAACTACACTTTAGTTACTCGTTTTTCTACCATAAATTCCAATTGTAGCCAGTGTCAGAGGCATTGGCTGTAAAAGTAGCAGGGTTTGGCAAGCGAGTGAGGAAACCCTCTCACTGCCATTATAATGAACTTTGGGACAACGTTTATTCGTTGCTGTATTCCTGACAGAGAAATTCTTAATAAAAGTAGAAATGAAATTAAAATTGTATACATTTTTATTCGTTTAAAAGAAGTTGAGTTTGAGTGCGGGTTGCAATACCAGCAACAATGGAAGTTGTTAACTGAAAAAATACAATAAAAAATAAATAAATAAAAAATAAATAAAAAAGTAATATCTTAGAAGTTAAAGTGCTCGAAATAACAAGAAATGGGCTAAAAGACAAATTTTCTTTTGTGTGCAGAAAACGATTTGTAAATACAGTGCACTCATGTTAACATGAACACCGCATTATGGGAATATCGTTGAATGTGAACAAGATTTTTATTTAACATTGACTTTCACAAAATATGAATCTTGTAACGCGAAAAATTCATATTCAATATGGTTGAGTTAAAAATAACTTAAAACGTTAAGTTTGCATGAATCACATTTTAAAATTAAGTATACGTATGCGATGCTTTTGTATTTTTTGATAGAAAGGTGATTGATTATTTAAATACCGCATAGAAAGGTTGTGTATTTGTTCTACTACTAAAAAAATGTGTTCCAAAAAGCATCATTTTGAAACTAAAATAAAAATCTAAAACTATAAACTAATAAAAAGTTTAAATTAGTAGGAATAATCAATAAAGTTCCATAATGAGCTGGTAATGAACGTCTAGATCAAAATGACATAAATGTTCTTCAACGGCTTCCAGAGAAAGCTGTGTTGCAATGATATGAAAAGTATTAGGAAATTTGAAGAAATAGAAAAAAGTAAATTATTTTTAAAGTGACATGTACACAAAAATCTCACATTGGCTGTAACATCGTCTTAATTCAAAAAATTATATTTATATTTATTATAATAGTCAAACCGCAATTTATCTTGTGTACTTATATGTATCATGCAAACGTCTTGTGACAAAAGTCCTATTTTTTATTTATTTTTTGTTAGGACCAGTACTCAGCGATGACCCCTACATATGCAACGCATTGTGCTGGAACTAGGCAAATAAGTATTGGGAAGGGGAATAGATGGAGTAGTGTTTTCGAACTTTCGATTTAAATCTTCCCACGTTGAAAGTGACGGGAAGGACCTCTGCGGGAATGCTCTCTGTAATGCATCGTATGATTCACTGGCCAATCGACCACAAATGAATGGGCTCGTAGTGAAAAACGTGTGGCACGAAAAAAACATTCGGGTATCGGGAACAAGCTCCCTGATTTCATTAGAGTATATTCCATTATAGTAACGATAAAACAGCGAAACAAACGCCACTTTGCGACGATTTTCTAGTGAGTCTATAGAGTAGGCTTCCCTACAGTCACCTCCACAGCTCCTTCGCCCTCTCCTGTACGCGGTACAACAGTATTATTTGACTTTTATAGTAATTTTTTTGAAGTTCGAAAACTTTAGTACCGTTTTCTGTAAAACAAGTTCTTTTGAGTTGTCTTTTGTGTTGCAGCAAAAAAGCATAAATATATATTTTTTTTATTTTGAATGAATACATGTAAATATTTTTATAAAATATGGTATAAAAAAAGATGTTAAATCTCGTTAATGCGGGACTGGAAAAGGTAAGCAGTTCACAAACATAACACCGCTGGTTTTATTAAGTTCAAGTTATCGTTAGTATACTGTATTGAAAAGAAATAATCTAAATCAAATCAAAATAGAGTTTGATGTTTGTTATTTTCAGCGACTACAAAAAAAGAAAACACCTGTAACAACTAATCATGCGAAAAAGAGGAGCAGAATGTTCATAGTAGTAAATGTTTAAACGAAATAGCTGGGGATATTAATGAGGTCGGTTCAAAAAAAAAAAAATAATGTTTTCTTATAGAACGTGAGCAAACCCCAAAATAATTTTTTTTGCCATTGTCACTTATAAATAGTTCCATACACCATCGGGCTGAATATAGCTTATTTTTTATAATGTTTAATAGATACATCTTGTTTTAAAGACACGTTTCTAAGACAAACAACTGTCCACTTGAATGTATATATTACAAACAAATGCCCAGGATTGTTACAAATTTAATTTGTAATGATTAAAATAGTCAAAACACGCTTTTAAATTTTTAAAAGTAAAATAAAAAATTTTTTTGGTCATTTTTTAACCAATTTTTTTTTTGGCAATTCCGTGTTCATTTTATAATTTTTATACCATTATCTTAAATAACCAGAAAATTAAATAAGAAAAATGTATTGAATATACTGCTGTTCAAAGTTTACAAGATTGTGATTTATATATAACATCTCTGAAGGCCAGAGATAATTCATCAAAGAAATTACCCCAATTACAAAACATTAAACAAACTATTTTAACAATGAGATTTTGCGTTAAAATTCTTAAAAACCTACAGAAGGAAGTACTGTTTGAGTGGTAAATAAAATATCTGTGAAGTTAGTTCACTGTCTGGATCTTTTTGTATAAAAGATATCTCAGCATGATTTTTGGATTTACACCAGAAAACTTTGTGGCGCTCTTTTGTTACCGTTTCTTTTTTGACAAGAATGCTAATTAAACATGATTCTTCTTTAAAAAATGGTTATCCTTCCGGTTGGTATTAAAAAAAATTCAGGAAATACAACTGTGTCCTCTCAGTTGCCATGAGTGACTCTTTGTATACCAGAATGGTGTGGAAAACATGGTTTATCGCTTAATCCAGGCCAAACTATAAAACTTTCTCTCTTAGATGAAAACTCGATCTTAGAATAGTTTTGTTAAATGGACACATTGTACCTTATTCTTGATAGAACACTCTAATGGAAGCACCAATTTGAGTTCGCAACACTGGAAGCCACACCTGTAGAATCCTGAAGATGGGTTTAGGTCTGGCGATTTTAGCCCCAGCGCAAAGATTTCTGTGCTCTTGAGCAAATGGCCGACACTATTTTAGGTGGAAATTCAGGCAGTTACAACATGTGCCCGAGTTAACCTCAATAATGGTCTTGAGAGCATGCATGTATCTATCTTCTCCGGTGGTCAAGCAGCTTTCAAATATCGCCTTTTATAGAAATTAAGATCCAAGATTGCTTGTGTTTTAACTAACACAGTACAATATTTTTCAGCTTAATGCATTGGGACTCAATTCTGAGAAAGTAGCCACAAAAATAGAAATTTCTGCATCACTCGTTTTTTGAAGTTGGCTGCATTAATAATTTAGTTTACATTTTAAAACCAGAAGAGCATTCAATATATACGAGATATAAACGTGTTAAAATATAGAAAAACTGATAAAAATCCACCTTGAACGAGAAAAATTCGTATGGCCATTAAATGTTTAATGCAGCCAACTTGACAAAACGAATGATTCAGAAGTTCTTGTTTTTGGCGCTACTTTGACGTGCATTTTTCAGAATTGATTCCCAAAATAATGTGTTGTTCCATGTAATTATAGAAAGGATCATTAGTTAGCAAGATTGTTTTTTACTTCGTTTCGTTTATGCAAATACATGTGTATGTACATATATTTTGTTGAAAAAGAGTGGGTCTTTCACTCTGAACTTCTGTGTTCAGGTTATATTAAGCGGTCTGTTTCAGGCTCTGCACTGACATACAAAAGAGCAAAGGTGCCGCAATGCCGTTGTATTAACCATATGTTTTCTTACTTATTTATTCATGCATGTGGCATGTTTGATTACTCCAGTGATAAAATTCATAAATAATATTGCTTTCATGCAAACAGATTTTGAGTATTTTTCCTAAATATTTTTATTATTCACCATTCAAATAAAAGTAAACTTTTTGCTTTTTGTGTAAAGAGACCTCAAAAAGGCATTGACATTCAAAAGAAAAATTGTATTTACGATTGGATATTTTATTTACGCTATTTCTGCAAATTTTTTGTTTGCAACATACAAATAAGAAGACAGTTTCAAAACATCTTAACTGAAAACCTTAAAGAAGAAAAAACAGCTATGACATTCTTGTATTTATTAGCAAGTATGATTTCTTTGAAAAAAAAAATTTATATTTTATTCATGACTTATAAATCAAATATAAGTAGTTTTTAAGAAAAAGAAATATCAAAAAGTCAAAGCACAGTTAGTGTTTTCTATTGTAAAGGCCCTTAAGCTTCCAAGGAAACCAAAAAAAAGTGCTGTCATGTTCACTTATTTAATACACTTGACATCTGAAAGTGTCGTTTTTTGCTCTTAATGCTGTTGTAACTGTTGCACAGACTAACATAATCATTCTTTTTTTTTCTCAGTCACCCACTACGTTAAGCCCAAGGGTGCTAAAAAATTGTATTTGTCATATTTTATATAAAATGTTTTACCACATGTATGCTTGAAATAATATAATAAAAGTGCTACCCTGCTTTTTTCAAGAAAATATATATAAGAAAAATACATACATACATATAAAAATATGATTAAAGGGGTACCTTTATTTATTTCGGGGTTTTTCTAGTGTAGAGAAGTTATTTAAATAATTCAATATCAACAGCAAACAGAAGAAACCCAATGTAAGCAATTATATAAAACAGTAAAATTATGTTTTTTAAATTATTATACTTTGTCATAATTATTACACTACTCGACAGATTTTATTTTTTGCGAAATCTCTCCTTGTAATAAACATTTTCTGTTAAAGTTATGTATGCAAAATTTAATTTTATATAAATATATATAATAAATTCAAATTACAATTTTTAAGAAACAATGGATGAGTAGAGGAAAAATAATTTAATTTTCAAATTATTACAAAACTCTTAAATATGCTCACAGATATTGCGAAAACAGCAAAGAAAGGAAAAAGATACATTGCTAAAATATCGTAGAGAAATTTTAATACATATAACAGAAAAATGTACAAAAGTATACGTGCATACTAAAGCCCTGCATAAGACAACAAGTTGCTTAAAAGTGTCATACAGAAAAAGGCATGAAATTTTTCTGAATGACACTTTTAAGCAACAATTCTTGTGCAGGGCTTTCGTGCATACATACAATCCTTTATACGAGTACATATGTACATATTTAAAACGAATCCCTTCCAAAAATGGTTTTGTGTGTTTAAATATTTATATGCCTGCAACAATGTGCTTTTATATATTGTGCATTTTACAATTGCTTTTATTTAGTATTCGTTTTACTGGACCGTAAAAGATATGTAGAATTTAATAAAGAAAAAAAAGAAAAAGATAAACTGAAAGAGTAAAAGAGAAGAAATTGAATTCAACATTAATCCGGATGGCAGCAAATTTCCGGAATTTTTAAACTGTTATGCTAAAAGAAATGTGTGAGTTTAGCTCCGACGAACTAAGGAGTACTTTCAGTAATTTAAATTTTAATTGGTATAACAATTTGTAACATATAAATTAGGAAAACGTATGACAAGGAAAACTAATATATTGCTAATATGTTTTCAAACACTTAGTTTAAGTTTATCTTAGTCCTTAAGAAATATTTTTTGCAAGAAGATTTTTTCCGTTGTTGTTCATCCAATTGTGTTATCTTCCTTATTATTAAATAAGTTGACAATAATTTGCCTTTGTTTACAATTTAATTTAAATATATAACTCAACTAATTACCTTGCAAGAAATTGCCTTCAGTATACATTCATAAAATGTGTGTAACTTGGTAAACCGAAAGAAAACAAAAAATAGAACTTTACAATAAAACCTTAAAACCAAGATAAATTTCAATCAAAACGCGTAATGAAAATATTATTATATTTTAAATTTTACAATGTCTTTTAGGAAAACTACCTTTCCACAAAAGAAAATTGTTTAATACGAAATGCGTGAATGTATGTAAATAAAGTAATGTTTTTCTTGCAACCACAACGAAACGTATTGAGTGTGTATGATAAGTACTGCATATCCACAGACTAAAGAGCTGCATGAATGGTTTCAAACTTATTACAACAGTGCATATATGTATATTATAGCACGACATATCGATGAAAATGTTTAAAATAGGGGAAAGTAAATTGTATCAAGCAAATCAATGTGCCCGATTTTTGTGTAGTCATGCAAAAATAGGACAAAAACACTGTTGGATAATATTATTTTTGTTTAATTACACATTATTTTAATATGAACTATTTTTGGCAATTTCCAGACAAGATTTCTATTTATTTATAAGAAACATTTCTAGCTATAAGAAACATTCTAATTTTTATTTTATTTACACCATAATTAAAATATGTACATACGTTTACATTTTACGTGACACATTCAGGGGGAAAATCGGTAGCAGGATTTATAATGAAACAGGTTTTGAATGCATTACGAAGGAGGGGGGAATCTAAAATTGCCAAAAAAGGTGATAAGTAAACTGTGAAGATCCTTTAATTAGTTCACTCTAGTATTGAATTTTCACTAGTTGTGCAGATTTTTTATTATCAAAAAAAGTTTGGCATGTTATAACGTACATGAATTTAGTCTTTATAAAAGTGAAGCAGAAAGTACATTAAACCCCATCGGTTCAGTTTACATCCATGGACATCTCCACATTACATTAACAATAAACAATTTTAGTTAAATGGCACTAATTACTGTATTCAGACTTAGAAAATTAACAGTTGAAATAAGTTCGCAATAGGAAACTTCTATTACAGAAAATGTTTTTTGTGATTTAGAAATAGAACTATATAGCAATTGTATTCCTTTGTCGATCTTTCTCACTACAAAATCAATTTCTGCAACAAAGGTTTCAACGTGCGGTCAGCGACATAGATTACTGTGAATTAATATTGTATATTACACTACATTATTTGTTTAATAAGAATCACACACATAAATTTATCAAAAAATGCGGGTGTGCTTGCAATATTGGAAATATAAGGAAAGAAGGAACAATTTAACGTTTTAATGCGATTCATGCAGCTCTCTAGTACACACACATAAACACAAAGTGTAATTTCGTAATTTAAAAACTGCTCACTCGAATGAAAAACGCACACAGTGCGTTCTATGGGAAAGCCAATAAGAAGAAGTGTGTACCTTTTAAAAAAGGAGATCACAGGAAATTAAATTTTTACAACCCAGTCGAAAGGCAATTTTCAATAAATGCAACTTGTTTTAGTTATTTCACAAAGATATTTAATTCTGCAAGTTCGATCCATGTTTGTTAAGAGCTACAAGCAAAAGTTATGAAAAGATTTTAGAACTCGTCTTTGATGGTCAGGAATTGTTCTTTTTTATTATTATTTTTTTATAGTATTTTCGAAGATACAATTTTAATAACATTATTTTTGCAATTGCTTCCACTGTACTATATTAAATGTTTGCAATGCGAAAAGATTCCTGCTGATTTAGTGCAAGGAATTTTTCAGATATAAAATGTCTTTTTTTGCTACGTTCTCCCAAACACTATCGATCGACACGTTACTATGGTTGCTTCGATTTCCAGAAATGTAGGAAAATTTAAAGTAATGTCAAGCATTTTGTTTAATGACACAGTTTCAAGTGCTGAAATTTCACCAAAATATGGAATTGTGCGCCGTAAGTTATCAAGTTAATAGTTCGATTTATTTGAAATTAGCTTATTTCGATTAACATTGAAATCGATTAATTTGGAGCAATTTACCGAACAGCCAACTTTTAATATTTTTTTCTAACTACTTTAACATACTTCTTTATGTCTATAATTTATGTAATTTAATTATGTGGAACGATTTACTCAGTTGAAAAGTGTAATTCATTAAAAAGTAGAGCTAATTCGCTGTTAAACTGCGTACAAATTTTGCACAACCATTTCCAGTGTCTTTTATCCTTGTAGTATTTACGAAAGATGGGGTTACAAAATTTATATACTTAACATAGTTTTTGTTAAAAATCTTAGATGATTTTTATTAAATACACAAGAAGAAATTATTTAATGAAATATTAATAAAAAGGTCGAAAAATTAGAATAATAATCTTAAAGAATATTAAGAGACAAAATTTTGAAAAAGATATCTTTATATTTCTTTTGTATATTTCATAGAATACATTTCTTTCTTCCACTTAATTCGAATATTTTATATTATACATTATAATTTATTATATTATGTATATCATATTATGCTTCAGATATGTTTAGGAAAAAACTGGGTCAACAAGTTCACTATATAATTGTGTAATAAATTAATTCAGTAATATATTTTATGAAATTAGCACACTGTTTATTGTAAATTTTGATCTTGTTGAAATAATAAGCGTATAATGTTTTCTATAAATTTTTCTTTTACTTTGCATAACCCAAGGACATTTCCTGTTACATATTTCTATACCCCGTGCTGGTAAATTTTTTTCTATCAATGACGTTGTTACACGCTCCCATAATAAGCTGTCAACTTCTCACTGTTTCAACAGAGTTTCGTGTTATTTGATGCTATGTTGCCTATAAGACCAAAAATAAGCTTGTTAATTCATTTTATTGTACAAAAATCTCAAACATAATAAAGCGTTATTTAAAAAAATATCAAACATGCTTTCAGAGAATAGTATATTCCTTGATTATAATAACACCGGTAAATAATATTTTTTATTGCTGTTGATGATGATAAACTTTACACCAAGTCCGGGTGGATTGTGCTGAATCCATGTTTTTGTAACTGACGGCAGTTACACAGAATTACAAAAGTATTAAATGTTTTTATTTTTTAATTATTATGAAAAATATAAGTAAATGACCAATAAAACTGGCGCTTGTACAAAAAAAAATATTCCTGCATATACACTAGTGATATAACGAACAACGATTATTGAGTGTTCGTGAATACGAATGCGAATACAAATATCTTAGCCAATATTCGCGAATACGAATACGAATATGCATTATGAAATTTAGTGTCCCTGAGCTAGTGGTTCAATATTAATGTCTGCCAAATAAAATATTTCAAATTTAATCGAAAATATGGCCCCTTCAATAATAATAAATTGAATAAATTACCACGTCACTATCGGAATTTCTATCCCGACAAAATTGATTCATTGACTTTCTTTTAATTCTTAATCCAAACAAAAGTTTAATTGTTTTTTGAGATTGAATTTTAAATTATTTACGTTTCACCTGGGTTGTGGACTCTGCAGAACATTTTTAATTTTGCGGTGCTTACATATTTTCAGATTTTGTTTCTATCGCGTTGTGTTTCCATTTTTATTCAGCAATTCAAAGTTTTATATAGAATATATCCACAAATTAATATAAGGAATTAAATTCAGAATAAATCACATTTTGTGTCAGGTGTTTTCCTGTTGATCAATGAATGACAACCATTTTGCAAAAATTTTAAATTCTTTAAGTAATTTTAAACGGTTTTAAAGGGCCATAATACTATTGAGCAGATACTGAAGCATCTTTTGTGTCGACGGCTTTTAAATTTTTAATTTGATTTGATTTTTCTCATATTTCTTAGCTTAAAATTATTTGCTAAAAATAACTTTTTGCCTCGGTCCCAAAGTATTCTAAATGATTTTAAATTCATACATGAATTAATTAAAAAAAAAATACAAACAGCAGTTGGCAAATTTTTAAATTTTAGATAATTAAATATTGTTTATCACGGCAGCCTTTATTTTGGTTCAAGTTATAAAGTAAAACGGTTTAAAAACACTCAAGAGTGTATCATACAGCCGATTTGGAATTCAGTGGAAAAAAATCAAAAATCTTTTAATTCGAAACGTACCAGATTAGATGTAACCGCTGGTTTCTTAAGAAATAAAGATGCATCTTTGAGAGACGCGATAGCTTTACTCATGATAACAATTGAAAATTGTTTTTCTAAATCCTGCTCATACTTTATATCGAATAACTATTTAGGAATATTTATCAGAAATGACGCCGACTGTCTTACATTGTGGAAAGTAAATAAAATACGTGCTTCCTTTGGCTTTTTCTAAACAACTCACGCAATCAATACGCTGCCAACCACTTGATGTGTTTGTTACCTTTTTTGAGAAAAAGAAATAGTGTAGAGAGAGAGAGTACAGATGATAAAAGAGAGAAAGTTTACTTAATTCTTTTAGGACTGTTCTATGGCGCGTTTTTGTTCGTTGTTTTTAGCAGAGTTGTGACGTATCTGGAATAAAATAGACGCTTTAATTTATTAAAAAAGCTGTGAAGCAATTAATGAATGCTATGCCTTCGTCACTTAATAAAACATACACTGGCTAACTAATACTTTTTAGAAAAATGCAGGATGTTATGACTTCCTTGAAACTGGAATCAAGCCTACTTTATTAACTAGACACCATTTGCTTTGTAGTCAACGCCGTGACTACTTCAGCAAACAATAGCGAAGCAATATTTATTCACACTACCAGCGAGCGAGCGAGCGAATAAGCTTGATGGCCTAGAGATTTTTGTGTCTGAAATTTAACCTTCCTCTACTGAGACCTGATTGCTAATTTAGTTTGATATAAAGAAACCATTAATGAAAAAATAAATGGTTTTCATTAAAAATTGTAACAAATTAATTAATTAATTAATTTGATTGATTTTACCTGCTGTTTATTTACACTTTATTTATTTTTTGCATCGATAATATTCGGTAAATATACGCCTGAATCTGGTGAATACGAGTACCAAAAATAGGCGAATATTTGCGAATATGAATACAAACAAGATTATTCATCACAAAATTAAAACATACGCTCACATTTCCACTCTTTTTGTTTCATTGGTGCTTGCGGGGAAAAGTGTGGAAAAACTATAGTCGCAGCAAAGCATTCACAGGCACAGATACACACACTTACGTTTTTACGCATTACAAATGCTTTTATAAACATATTTTAAGGTAAAACTTTAAGCCAATCCTATAAATGAACAGGAACATTTTTTTTTATTTGCTTTTTCATTTTTTTTGTGTGCTAACAAATGAATATTTTTACAAATACATGTCCTTTTAGTAAGTTTTTCCTTCTATTTTGTTTTTTTTTCGTATTTTTTTAGTCTTTTTGTTTTAAATTAAAATAACTACTGTAAGCTGATTTTAATGTAAACGGCCAATTGTTTATGAATCAGGTCTGCTACAACAATTTACAATTAAGAACCGAAACAAAAACATACAAAAAGTTCGTTTTTTATATACTTTTGTTGGTCATGTTTTTTGTTTTATATAAAAATACTACATGGAAATGTTGTTTGTGAATATGTACATATATTCAGTACATTTGCATTTGATTGTTGTCTGTATATTTAAGAATTATTTTATATAATTTTTTGTGCCTTTGGACTGACCCATATATACATTAATTCCAAATTCTTTCTTTCGGTCATTTAGTATCTGTGTGGAGTGTGCGTTTACCTTACACGTAGTGATATTGGTTTTAATACAGTATGTGCAAAACTAATAGGCACAATCAAATAGTGATTTCGTGAATACAGAAAAGAAGTGTTATTTTTGAAAAATACCTTATGAACCATAATATATATTGGACGTACATGTGTTGAACTAAAAATTAGTTTTTCCATTTTAACAGAAAATGTAACTCAGGTGAAAATTAAAGGGTGTATAGATAAGAAGTTTTATTTTTGTATGGTGCCGTAAGTGCTTGGCATGTATTGCCGCTTAAACTTCAATTATTATAAATAAAATTCTGTTAAAAATAAATCAGGTAGACAATCCTCCGTTCTCAAGCCCGGCTCTCACTTTCTTTATTTATTTTTATTATTATTTAAACAAAAAATAAGGTAATTTATTTTTCCTTTACAACGAATTGTGTTAAAAATTGGACAAAATCTTATAACCCTTTTACATCGGGATTTATCGACTGTGCCGGTGGGTTTCGGACTCAATATTTTCGTTTCTACTTAACCAGTGTCAAATAGACCGGAATTCAATGATTGGGCTTAATGTTTGTTTCTAGCATTGTTCCGCTAGTCGTTTTGTCAAAATGAGCCGCAGGAGTAAGTTGTGTTTTCAACTACAAAAGTACTAATCGTGTTAATAAATATTGATTATTTATTTAATAACTTAATAATAATTAATTATTATAAAAGTAGCATATAGAGCTCTAGCTACAAAGGCCATCAGCTCTTGTTATTACAGTAGAATGGAAAGAATATTTAAATTCAAATTTTGTCAAATATATGTAACATTTTTAGCAACATAATAACATTATTTAAGTTTTCTTTGTTACATCTATTATTAAATTTTTGAAAGAGTAGTTTTGCTTATTACATATATATTTAATATAATGGCATTCGTTTATTAAATGCTGAATAGACATGGATGAGCTTCTGCAGAAACTGCATTAGGGTTGTGGTCTTTTTTTTCATCAAGTGTTGGTGTGTCATTTGGCAGTAACCTAGTCTTATACGTATGTATTTTTTTAGGTACGATCTTGGTATATTACTCGTAGGTGGATATATAGGTGGTTCCCCGTTCGGATTAAACTGTTTATAAATATGATTGTAAGTATTCTATTCGTGGTTTTGTTTTTTAGAGATGTATATTGAAGTGGGCATATTTTAGTTAAAAAAATATATATTATTTTTAATTTTTAAAACCAACTGATGTCATTTGACGCAATAAAAAAGCGTTTTAGCTAAAAAAAATTTTACCGAGTTTCATCCGTATCCCGAAAATCCTTGAAGGATATAAAAATTATAAAAATTAAACATTACTTATATTTTCATACGATAGAGATACCATATATTCCAAAAATTATGAAAAAATTCCCAGTAGTTTAGCGTCTGGTCTGAAAGGGATAAGAAGAGTGTGGCAAAAAAGTGTTTTTGAACAATTACTTGCATTTTTCTACATTCAAAATCAAACACAAAACCTGTTCAATAATTTACAAACGAATAGAAACAAGAACTGAACTCAGCGACATTTGAACTTTTTGCGAGCAGGCTGCCAAAGCTCTTTATATTTTTTTTTCACCAGATTAATTGTTAATGTTTATAAGAAATATTTATTAATTGACACAGTATTTAGATTTTAGCTAAAAACTACAATTTAAAATTAATGTTATATGGAAGGTAGGCATAGTCCTGTAACTGTTTTCTTGGAACTGCACTTTATCTAATTTTATTATTCGGCACCTTTCTAGCAAAATTTGTCCATCTATGATAAATCTTAACATTTTGCTGCTTCTAGATATTGAGACAAGAGCACTGTGCGTCCTGCCAACGCAACATGGGGAATATATTTTTGATATATAAAGTAGTCTACGTTTTGCAAACCATTGTCTTTGTAGTGAAATCAGCCATATTTGTTTCAGTGCTTGCTTGTTTAATGCACTTAAATGTAAGTTTCGCAAGAATTGCTATATCAACACATGTGCATAATATCGCATACATATACACACAAAATATACATTTATAAATATGCATATACATATGTGTAGTAATACTACCCAGCTAGCATAGAATGTTTGTTAGACGATTTTGTTTAATATACGATTCCTAAAAGAATCTTCTGTTGATGATCTGATGAGTTAGAAAAACAAAAGCATATATTTTTTTCTTGATCATTATTTTGTTACACATTTTCTGACACGCTCGTCTTTTATTTTTTCCGTACAAAGAATCTTCTACGATTAAAAAATGTGCTCGTAGACGATCAAAAACGTTCTTCATGAGATTCCCAGTAGGCTCTTTCACGATTGAAAATGCTAGCTGGGTAGTGTTCAACTATTTATGTATATTGCATATTTAAAATGCTTTTATTTTACTTATTTATATTTGCTTTTTTATGTACATTAGGGTGGACCAGCTTTGATTTCAAATCGTATACAAAAAAAATAATCAAAGCTCTAAAATTAAACTACGCCACTCGCATCAAACAATTTTGCTCCAAACCGTTTCGCATAAGGTTTTATTGCAGATCTCTGGTCACTAAATCTAATTTTTCATATACATATTTTAATTATTTTTCCACAAAGCGAGCAAGCCTAAGGTACACATGCATATACACATACATGTGTATTATCTTGTTTTTAGTTTTAAATTTTCATATTTATTTTAATTCTCATATATTGCCGGTCGTTTGTTATTTAATTGTCGGTTATTGTATTTTATATAATTTTCTCTCTCAATTTTTTATACATCTTTAGTAGATTTATTAAATAATTTTTTTGTTGTTTTTTTTTTATAATTGCTATTTGTATTATTGATAACTATTTATTGTGTTGCGGCCGGTACACTCATAAAGAAAATTCATTAATTGTCTTGGCGCTTAAGTTCTGTTGCACTTTATGGACAACACAATAGCATTTTATAGTCTGCACTTATAAAAATGGCAAACTTTGATCTGTATGCTAATAAATACAGTATGAGCTTTAACAAATATGATTATTAAGACCCAGATACCAGCCTTAGATATTAATCAAAAATATTCTTTTAGAAAAACAATTTATTTGTTTTAATACTTAATCATTAAATAAACAGTCAGTATTAAGCTTATGTTTTTATTATAAAAATGCTATTAATCTTCTTAGAGAATTTAATTAATACTAATAACTAAAAAACCAGGCCAGTGCTTAATATTTCTTTATTATTTATAGACTTTTATGTACTAGATTCTTTGGATTTTTATAGTAATCGGGAGCAGGAAATGACTTGGCCATTAACTATGTATTGAAACTGAAATTCTGGTTGCATATAACGAACCAATACACCATAACAGGTCCATAACAAAACGAAATATTTGAACCATAATATTGTTTTTGCAAAACGAATAATCTTATGGTGTTTTCTTTTCGACACAAAAAATTTCACCTGTAGAAAATATCTTGCCAACCCTGTAAAATGAATTTTTTTTTAACTTGGACCAGCACTCATGGGATGACCCCTACATATGTTATGGGAAGGAGGATAAAGGGAGTAGTGTTTGTTTGCGATTTGAAACTGAAAGTAACACGATAGACCTCTGCAGGAAGTTTATTTCACATACGAACTATTCGGATAAAGAACGAATTTTATCTGTAATGCGGTATTCGATCCACTGGCATATCAACCACAAATGCATATGCTCTTAACGAAGAAAGTGTTATTTGTAAAAATGAGCGAGTTCCCAGATTGCATTACAGCACATTCCATTGTAGTAATGATAAAGCAGTGAAACACATTCCACATTGCGTCGATGCTCCAGTGAATCAATAGAGTTGGCTGCTATTACCGATAAGCTTCTTCGCCGTCTTCTGTACGCGGTCGAATATCATCAAAATAAACTTTAAAGCACCGGCCCATACATGAGAGTTGTATTCCATTTTCGGTCGGATATAGGTGGTGTAAATAGTAAATATGTCTCTTACACTGTCTTAGAAAGCCGAGGGCCTTGAATGCTTCTTTTGAGACTTGAAAAATATGATCAGTCCATCGAACATCACATTTAATTTTCATGCCAAAAACATCGGAAGTCTCTGATTCCTCAATACTTACACCACCCATTATTACAGATAGAGCAGCATAATTGTTTGGTGTGCTGTTGGCTGAAATAGTTAGCGCGTTGACTACACAGCAAATAATGCCCAGCTTCAGACAAGTTATAACCTCCAGCATTTTTCAGATATGCATTAGTATGCCATTGTGTTTGTTGTTGTCGGAGTGTTTAAGTGATGAAGGCGGCATAGCACACTGGTCACTGAACAGTACTGGCAGCAATTGATACTGGTGTATGCTAGCGGACATCACAGCGCCCTCCTTCGTCGGTATTGTAGCATAATCGCCGGCGAAGTAAAATAATTAATAAAATGGCTACAACAGCTTAAAACACATTTAATGCGCCTACTTGACATCAGAGGCGCTGTAACACTGATCTAAAAACTAACACTGCGCGCAATATCAGAGTTGTAAAAATTAAGCTTTCTCTCTTTCACCATCTGTCCTCTCTCACTATCCCTTTCGCAAAGAAGGTAACACACCTACGGGTTGTCAATGATTGTTTTACCTTGAAGCCTCTTTTAGATCCATTTTATAACAATGAATACAGTAAGATTCTATATCACTCACAATCTAGCATCAACAATTTAATATTTTCTAATAGTTGATCTGCAAAACAGAAGAGAAATTAGCTTTCAGAATGTAACTTTAACTTCCTAATTCGAGGCAATTTTTTCCAAACTTCGTCTATAAACAAAAGTTAACTGTTTTTCAGGTCACTATTAACAGTGTCGATTTATGCGGGTCGTAAGGTGCCACAATGCCTTCCACCTTTTGCGAGGTTGACTTTTTTTACAGTGCAAAACATTTTTAAGAAACGAACACCAAATTACACTTTCTACATAGAATTGTTAAATTTTTTTGTGGAAAAGAAAACACCATTAGTTTAAGCCAGTACACAGTTCTTTTTGTCGAATGTGCTGTACATAGAGTCCCGGCGGGCACCCTGTATAAGACAAGATTGCTGATTGCTTTAATTTAAATATCCAACAATGCCATTAGCAATTGTGAAAATTAACTTTGAGGTTGAGTATAATCCAATAAGATATTTTGCATTCTATCAATTAAAGATATTTTTATTATTAACTTTTCCTTCTAAAGATATTTTGAAGGCGCATTTAAATTAATAAATTTCCATGAGTGTGTATTAACAACATGAGTGTGATTTTTCTAATGGACGATTGTATTGAAAACTCTTATTTTGTTACTTATTCTTTCTCAAATTTTGAATATATAAAAAATTTGTTAAAATTTATTATCAACAACACAGAAACAGCAAATACGTATAAATAAATTTATACACAAAAATTTACTCATATAAACTCACAAACACACGTATATCAGTAAAGGATAATTGTATGTGTATGTGTGCTTGAATATAAAATGCTTGAATGGGCATAAATATATAAATTTTTTTTTTTCGCATACAATGGACAATCTTCAAATATTTTATATATTTATTTAAAATGTACACACATTCGCACACTGCAACAACAGCAAACATGTTTTTTTTATATTTAAAACAATGAAAGTGACAACAACTTGCATGAGAGCATAAAACTTAAATCCAGAAAAAAAATATTTCAAATTTTTACGGTCATTTTGGCCTGTTGTATGATGGTGTTGGTATACGAGGAGGGACCTTAAACCAATCCTGGCTGAAAACTCTTACGAAAGTGAATATGTAAAAGTGCATATCCCGATTCCACTTTCAAGTGAAAAATGGCATTTTACAGGAGATTGTTTGGGTGTTTACCTTGCTCGGTCCGTGAATGCTGTGACCATCCTCGTTTTTTTTTAGCTTTATATGCGAAGGTATGTTGCATGTGTTTCCCAGCAGCCTTGCTGTTCATATCGTTTTTTCTGTCGTTGTGCTGTTTTCAGTTTGACATTTATATAAATGAACGGATGCGGAAGTTAATTTTTTACAATTTATTGTAATATTTATATTTATTATTTATACATGGTACTGGATATAAAAACATTTTAATTCACAGCGTTTTATATGTATATATATATATTTTTTAGAGGATTTTATACTAAATTTATCTTTAATTGTGGTTGTGTTATTTTTATGTCTGTTGTTGATGTTGTACTTTCGTTTTAATAATTGTTAACATCATCAGTTAGATTATCGGTCGAGGTTAGTGTTATTTTTTTGTATTTTGTTATGTGTATATTTTTTATCATACTCAAAAACATTTTGAATTTCTGTGTTTGTTTTAATCCCAGTTGTCAACTAACGCGGTTTTTTTATTTGTGTTACATGTAAGCAATTGTAATATTGTAACTTTTATTTAATTGTTGTGTCAAATAAAATGTTATGGTCAGGTTTCAAAGAAATTCAGAAAAAATATACAAATTATATAAAAATAATTTTCAATAGTTTAAGGGTAACTGCAATCAGAACCTATTGATACTCGCGATAACTAAGTTTAAAATTATTTTACATTCAGCATACTTCCTTATGAAGTTTATAATTTATAGAAGCAAAAACTAATTATCTTGTAAAATCAAATATTTTCAAAAATATAATTCTAACATAATTTTATTCAGTGAACAGTTTTTTGTCAACTTCCAGTCAATTATTCAATTCTCTATTAAGAATGAAAATTTTAATGATTTATGTTATTGCACCGCGTGAAAAACTTACTTCGACATGAGTAATTTTGTATATCCACTAGTTTACATATCAAATGTAGCAAAAAACGGCGTATTCAGTTTTTTTATGGTACTATTTTTGTACTTTTTATACGCTGTTATATTTTTAAAGGTTGCAGAATGTAAAATATTTAATTTTTCAATATGAGTATTTATTATTTCATAGATAAAAGGTTTATGCTCTTTAGAAGCAAGCTTCGCTTAAAAAATGTAACAAATGATTTTTTTTAATATTTTACTTCCTTATTCTTGAAAATATTTTATAAAATAATGAATCCCCATCGTTTTGTCAATATTTTTCTTAAAGTAACTATTCCAAACATCTTTCTATTCCATCCCATTTTCTTTTTCAAAAGTCCACAAAGGCACCCAGCCGCAGTTTTCTTCATCCACAGCAATGAGTCTGGTAAATGAAAAACCTATTATTAGTACCTGCTACATTTTTTGGTTTAAAGCTAACCATGCTTATTGTATGAGATCTGAATAACTAATTGTTTGCTTTTAGAGCAGGTCCCGATTTTAAAATTAAAAACCTTGTCGTCCATGACAACTATCATGTTGTTTTTTGTATATATTAAATGTATCCCTCTCTTCACATAAATTTCCATACATTTGCCATTTGTTTATTCAAAATTAAAGTTAATATCTCAGTAATTCTATTTGTATTCCCAAAAGTGACATCATTTCGCCAAGCGCTATTAAACACTTACATTAAGAGTTTTTTTTTTTGTAATCTTGAAAACAAATTATATTTTCAAGGAAATTTGAAAGGAGCACATTTCTTCCTTTGAAATTGAATCAGTGCATGAAAATGTACACTCCATTGTCTATGATTTAATAAATTTTAATTCAGCTTTTAAGCTGAAAATAGGACACATGTACAAATCTGAATTTCTTTGCGCTCACGTAGTATAATAAATGTCTAAAAATATTGTTAAACTTGGCAGTTATAATACGGCTATTAAGGTATGAAACCAATCCAACTGGTGTATAATTATAAATTGTGGAAGAAAACTTTTGCATTGAAATATTATTTAGAAAGAGCAACAAAAAAAATAGTTTCTTGGTCTGGCTGCACTTAGTTAGATTGTTTAGATCTCCAATAGCTCGACAAAACTCGATGGATTTGATTTCTGAAGTACAAGCATAGAAGACCTTAAACCTTTTAGAATAACCTAAAAAACTTTCTCAAAAGTCATGAAAATATGATCCGAGTTGAACCAAATCAACATTGTCAGTGAAAAGTTATTCTTTTTAATTTTTTTTTATAGAAATTAACGTAAAGAATAAATAAGTTGTCAAAATATTTTTTCTAATTTCAACAAGCAAAATCCTTAAGCTGGTTTGTTAAAAATCACTCCTTCTGTTTAAACACTAACAAAAATAAAATAATCATAACTGTGTTTTAGAACATTAAGAAATATTAAAAAAGTGCTGGTAATAAAAAGATCTGTGCTTCTTGTTTGTTTGTCTTATTGTGAGAGTATTATGCAAAATTAGTTAATTTATGAGGTTATCTTGAGGTTTTTGCACTCGTTTTACTTGCAACGTTTTGTAAATGTGTCTATAAATTTTAACTTTGTTATATAACTTTTTGTTTATTTAACTCGCATAGACACACTCACCCAGTCGTAAATATACTCAAGTGAACACACACAAACTCTAAAGTTAGAAAATTCAAGTAGACTTTTATTTGCGCATACATAAATTAAAAGAATTTTTGCATACTTTTGGGTGCGTATGGTTGTATAATCACACAATTTAATAAACACATTGTCTATATTTATTTATTTATAAATTTAAGCTCCTCATCCTGGTTCGCTAATCTTTTTTTTTCGTTAAGCTTTTTAATTGTAAACAGGGTTTTCGTGGAAAATTACGAACAATGTGAAATTTTGAATGCAATTACTTTTATTCCGTAACAATTTATTTATGCAATAAACAAACTTCTATGTGTTTTAAGCATTGCTGCATATCGTCATATGATTTCAAAAAAGCTTTTAGTTACAAAAAATTCAAAAACGACTTCTTGATTGATTACGATCCATCATATCAAAAAAAATGTGCCTGAAAAATTTTATATATTAAGAACTAAGCTTAAACTGAAAAAATGTTGAAAAATTTTATATTTTCATATTAGAGATTTTTGCTTGTCCTCTAAAATTTTTTAATGTAACTTTGGGCTTTTATGAATTCATATGACGATGTACAAAATATGTCTGCATGAAATTCAGTAAGTATGCTGGCTAGCAAAATTATTTTTAATAAATAAATATGTAAATCTAAATTATGGATCACAAAATTTCCATAAAATCGTTGCCAAGGAAATAAACAGATTAGCAGGATATATGACTATTTACGTGGGACTCTTAGCAGTCACGTAAAATAATGCTCATGGTGTTATCGATTTTAGTAATGTAGATAATATATAAAAAATATTGTGTAGGGTCTGGGGCTAACGATCTAGGGGGACAAAGAAATTTAGCTAAAGAGAACGCTTTTCTGACCTACTTACTCAGTTTTAGCTAATGAAATCAAGTAAATGAAATATATTCGTTTTCTAAATGCGTGTTTTAGATACATATATCTTTTTTAATTTATTTAATCAATCTATCAATAAATCAATTTATTCTTTTTTTGCAAAAGAAAAATACATATTTTATTAAATTATATATTCAAGCTTTAGTTCTAGAAAATAAATATAAATCATTTATTTTATTCGATATTTCGCTTTTTTAATTGAAAGCTTCTTCAAGGATATATTTAATTAAAAATTAATAGTAACATTTATTGCTTTTACAAAACAATAAAAACTTATTCTAAATTTGGTTAACAATAATAAAAAATTTTCAAAAAATTTTTATAATTCAATTACACAAAAATACAAAATTACTTAAATCTATTCCAAAGATATAAAAAATATTCAATTTCCTGTTCCATTTCTATGAATTAAATGTCTGTAATTTTGAGCTACATTTTCTGTATCCATTTTAATGTTAATTCTTTGTTCTGTTGGTGTATTTATAATCTGTAGCATTTCTAGCATGAAACGACGTTTGTAGTTTGTTTCTGTGTTCAAAACTGTTGTGTTTCAAAATCTCCTGTATGATGAAACATTGCACAATTTGATGTTAATGCAGTTTTCTGAGTTGATCTGTATTTGTATTTCTGATCAGATTTATGTTCGGCTAATCTAGTTTTTAGTTTATTTTTAGGGGTACGTATACTTACACCCTCCGTTATTATTTCTCTTACATGGTATTTTGTAAACTACTGTACAATATTTCCGTCTTATCCATTATTTTAATGAATAAACTTCCTAATGTATTATATCGTCGGTCAGAGGTTGACAACTCTTAACTCGCAAAAAAATCGAATAGGGTTGTAATGCCAAAAGACTGTGTTTGTCCTTTTACATGTTAGTACGTTTCATTTATATTAAAAAATATCCTTCCCTACTTCTTGTACTAATTTTGTTTTTTTATTTACTTCCCACACGTCTTAGTAACGGAGTAATAACGTTTTTTTGTCTCTGAAAAGTAAAAAAACATGTTCAGGCATGTTATGAGCCATCGTATATTTATTAAAATTATATTTCTCTAATAATAGATGAAATAGTGTATGTATAATTATATGCAAAGTTTCTTAATGGATCTGTTAGCTATTTAGGAGCCAGATATCTTTAATGAGTTTAATGCCCTTTACCAAATTTGACAAGAATAATTTTTTTACTAGTTTCTGCTTGGATAAAAAATAAAAAATAAAAAAATCTTCTAATATAACTTATATGGATTCAAGTTCGAATAAATTTAACTGAAGGCCTTATCATACTTTAGAAATATATAGTGAAGGTGAATTTTTTGTCCGAACAATTTTGTTTTCATATGCAGTTTGAAGAAGAGAGAAATCAAACTAGATATGAAAAGAATTTGCCCGGACAAAAATTTTATGGTTGAATCCAGCTTAATACTAGTAGGGAAATACATATACACAAATTTTGATAATAAAAAATTTTTAAAATCGTAAACAACAATAGTTTTAACCAGTCCTCGCCATATGAAATACCCCAGACATAACATTTAAAAACCTTTATTATACTATTTTTTATAGTTTTACTTGTGTTTGTCCTGCTTGTCTTAGCGTCTGTATATATTAAGGTAGTTTTAAATTTTACTAATAGAAATAATAAGATGTGCAGAACAACTACCAGTAAAGTTAACCAAACACAATATTTGATGAAAATATTACCGCATTTTTTTTTAAATGTACACAAATCAAGTTGTTGCTGAGCATGCTGTATCATCTGGACTTTCTGTAAGAAATTGTTTCATGGTTATTTCAAAAGAGGTTTGCTTGTTAGCAATAAATTTTACTAACTGCCGATCAATGGAGTTATTAGTAATTTTATTTAAAATATTTAATAAAAATTTACTAAACCTATTTGTTCAAAAAATCGTATGCATATCGCGCCTTTATTGTAACGTAGTCATATCTCAAAAGATTTTGTTCTTCTGAAAACATGTTTAAAGTTTTTAAATTAGTCACACGTAAATAAAAAATAAAAAAATTATTCTCTTTTCAAGAGGTGAGTAATCAAGATAGTTATATGAATTTTTACACAAGATGAAGAACGATACGGAAAATAATTCTGCATGCTTTACTCAAAACTCAGTCTTTTTGACATATGACTACATTGCAATAAAGGCGCAATATGTTGTTGTATTCCAAAAAAATAAAAAAGAAATAAATAAATCAAACCAAAACCAATACAACAATTGCGTAATTATTTTTTTCACCAAAATAAATTCAAAATAAAATTATTAATAAGGTCCTGTGAAGAAAGTTGACTTGACTTTTATTTTACTTTTATTTTCAATAACTTTCTGAATCCAATACATTTTTTTAAATCTGAAGTTGATTTGAAATAAATTTTTGTCTGAAAAATTTACTTATTCTGTTCGTAAGACTTTTAAATTAATTAAAGGCATGTCAACGCAAATACTATAGAACGATACGACCAGTGTTTTTACAATGAAAAGCTCCCATGCCCATCGATACTCAAAGTCAATTATTCCTCTTAAATGCGTTTGAAAGTTGCATTATTCACATACAATATCATGTATACATGCTTTCATTATATCCAAGTCTCGTTTGTATCACATACGCAGCTTGCTTTAATAAATTTCATTTTCCAACTGTCATTATTGGATTATCTAAATTCCATTACGTTTGTTCATATTTCTTAATATTTAATTTAAAACTTTTTACAATTATCCTACTTTTCAATTCTTGCTGTGTTTCCTACTGTTTAATAGGCTGCCTAAATAAAGACAACTTTTGATACTCTCTTTGTTGACTTTTCCTTTCAACGTTTTAGAGAATCTTTTTATTTTACTTTAATTTTTGCCATCATATTGTTGCAATTGTACAACTAAATAGACGAGTGCATTGTTTGTGTACGTGCTTACAAAAACCACACACATTTACTCACTCAAACAGACACAACTGAAGAATAAAAGCTGACCCTAATGTATATTTTCGCACTTTTTAGCTTTCATTACGTACAACGCACATATATAAACACAAACATCCTTTTCATCATCCTACAAATAACAAAAAGGAGCAGATAAAGGGGGAAGGCAAGTTTTAAGTAAGAGTAAGAATGAGTTTTTTTGTAACATACAATAAATAACATAAAATAGAAAACTAAATAACATAAAATAATGAACAAACTCATTTACATTAGTTTGTGTAGACAAACGTTAAGACTACAAGGCTTTTTTTTAGATCATCACAGACACATAAGAGTGCCAACGAGTACACATGCTGTTGTATGCAGGAACATGTGAGCACTTAAATACAAATGAATTGATGTTTTGTAAAGTGGTGTATCTAGCAAAACTAGTACATGGATTATTTCTATATTTTATGTTTCTACTTTTTCCACCGAAGCAAACTTTTTTTTTGGTTTAACATCTCATATCATAAAAAATCATAAAATCATAATTGTTTCATACCACTTGTGCATTATTAAATAAAAATGTATGATATTAATTAAGTTGAAATACATGTTTGCGTATAAAATAGTGCTCGTTCAAAATATTAATCAAATTGCTTCTCTTTTTAACCATATTTAACACGATCACCCCAATCGGTTGACTATTCAATGGGAATTATTAGAATCCTTATATTATTCCGCCATCTAATACTTCATTTTATCTCGACTATAAAATGTATCTTGTAATTTTACTTTCCATCAATTCCATCATCAGTATCTGACATTTCAATTGTAAATAAGCAAATTTTGCAGAAGCAAAAACAAAAGTTAAAAGGAAAACTTATATTTAAAAAAATTAATATAACACAAAAAAGTCTAAAATTTTTATATTGGCTAAACTGAGTTCCTTCTAACAAAAGCACATTATTTATTGATGATCAGAAACTACATATTTATTTTCTATCTTTTAGTTAGATAAAATTTATAAATTAAACTGCCGAAATGGCTACAACCGTAAAAACATTGTTATATGTATGTAAAAGGATATGTAAAGAGATGCTACCAAAAATCCTGGAGGAGGCCCTAAGCTTTCACAAAATTCCAATTTTTTGTATATATAACGAGCTACAGGTTGCCGAAATTGATAACTTCACGTACCAAAATCAATTCAGATCAATAAAACTCAGATCATAATTGATTACTCTTAGTTTTTTTCTTTGTGAATCAAATGGAGAGTTTACATTGTCTGTTATCGTTTAAAAGATACTTTTTTTGCAAATATCTTCCGTAATAGCTTTCCTAAAATTTTTGTAAAATTATTTCCTAATTTCTAATAAACTGTAAATTAATACACCACAGGTTTATTTTTACCAATCTCACATTCACTTAAGCGTGCTAAATAATAAAAATTAAGATTTGGAAAAGTATTTTAAAAAATGTTTCATATGTGACCAAACTGAAATTTGTTTTTTCATGGAATATTAAAAAAAATTACCAATAACTTTTACAAATTTGAACTCTATCATTGAATAATCATAGCTAAATTTTTTAAGTCGATTAAAAGATGAGAAAAACAAAAAAGAGCATATTAGAGTCAGTTTTGTGATTCACCAAAGTTCAAATTATATGATTTGAAAAGTAAGTTGTGATTTATAGCTGGTTTTGTGTTGACTTTATGCAATTTTAGCATTTACAATACAACTTTTAACTCGGTACTCGAATACTATAATTTATGCGATCTACAAAACACTAACTTATGCAATTAATTTTTGAAAATCAATTTGAAATTTTGAAATCAAAAAGTTCGCAATTTTTTGATTCACAGAATAGATTCGATTATGTATTATATATCATGTATGTATTGAAAATATTTTGCCTTTAAACCGCTTATATGTCATTTACAAACGAGAGCAGAGGAGTCAATTGCTTGCATAAAGAGATTATTGATAAATAATGTACTACCAAGTGGAGCTATTCGAACGTTAAACTTTCATTATTGCACAATAACACGTTCTTATATTTTTTGTTTATAAGTGTCACATACATTAAATACCTGTTATAATGACAGCAAACTAATAAAAACAAAACAAAAGTAACAAAATAGCCGCTATGAATTATCGAAATCTACCTGTACCTGATGGAAAACTCTATAGAGTTTAGTGCTATGAAAACGTTTTTAAATGCATCGTTTTTTTTTCATTACAAATAGCGAGGTTTTGTTTAAGACTTTTATTTGTAATATCTATACATGCACGTAACTTACATACATATACATATAACGTATGTACGTTCATATTAAATTTATATTAAGTAAAGTATCTCTACCAAACATATTTTTGAATTTGTTCTCTTATATTTTACTTTGTAGGTAACTTGGTATTGGTGTGCAAATTGTTTTTTAAGTGTTTTGCTAACTGTTTTTCATTAAATTATCTTCATAGACTACATGTGAATGCATATACGTGCGCACGAGCCTTTATCCACAAGTATGTGTGTTTTAAATGTCCTTAATTTTATGGATTCACAAGAACGTGTGTCAGATTGCTTAGCGTTATATCTAAGTGCTTAAAATTCTTTCTATTTAGCTGCATTAAGTTATAGTGCATTAACGGTTTCTTTTTTTTTTCTTATTTTGCATAAAATAATAAACCTTTCCGTTTCTGTTTTACATATTTGTCTGTTTCCATTTATTTTTTGTAAATGGCTCAAAGAGAGAAAATACAATTTTACATAGAAAAAGTGTGCAGTTAGACAAAAAGCGTAATAAAGTAGGAAAATGGGAGTTCATATGTACATTCTACAAATATTTAAAACTTGTACGCAATGTACTTTGTTGCTATAAATTAAACTATATTTTGGCTACATACAGATCGAGCCACTGACATAAGTATGTGGATGTGTCAACGGACGCGACACTCTAATATTTAATATTCTGGTTTTTCTATCTAATGAAACATAGTAACCCACAATTATCATTCAGTAAAATTCGCAAAATGAAATGTCACTCAAATTTCAGTTATTAAAATGAAAATTAATTAATTAATTAATTAATTCATAAATGCTTGATTTTCAATATCGCAATTCTATTGTTAATATTTGTTTGCATTGAAAAGACATTTAACGTGTAGGAAATACATGCAATTAATTAGAAACTAAATTGAATTCGATTTTATGGTTTAAGTCTTTTTCTCACTGCTTTTATTGAAAAATTAAATTGGAATTATGCCACCAAAACTCCCACCCACTAAAACGAACTATAAAATAAAAGCAAAATGTCCATATTTTCAATTTAATACAAATTAAAAAAAAATCCCAGATGACATATTTAAAAAATGAAAGCTGCAGGCAACTACACACGCTTGCACTAAAAATGGCATTAATCAGAACTCTCCCCCCTAATATACTGGGTCGTCTATATACAAGTATCTTTTTAAAATTTATATAAAATGAACTAAATTAAATATCTTTCAAATATTCCCATTATTTATGGAACACGATTTCGTTTAACTGACTCCTATAAGTCGAATTTTTCAAGACTTTGTTGATGGTTTTTTGCTGCTATCTTACCAATGACTAGGATGATATTATCCTTAATTGTGTGGAGCGTTTCTGGATTATTCGCATAGCATCGTTCTTTAACGGCACCTCCTAAGAAGAAGTCGAAATGGTTCAAAATATCGCACTAGGCGGCCAATGACGTCGCTAAGTCGGTCGACTTTTAACACGATTTGTTGATGATTTTTTGACCAAATTCGATTCCGATAATAAGTTTGCAATATTTTCCAATGTCGTTCAAACTTAAACGACTCATTTTCCTTATGTCACCATCTAAAAGTCAATCTTTTGGACAAAATAAAGATCTATTGGTGAACACAATAACAAAGCTTTAAAGAAAATACTTGCAATTGGTCCACCCGATACATACACATTAAAAAACAAGCACACGTATTCGCTTAGTGTTGTTTCCTAGTGCGCACCATGTTGACAGCTGCAATGACGAATACCTGCTGGCTTGAATGAATGGATAAATATTTCACTGAATAGAGGGAAGTTTTCTACTTTAAATTAAATGCATTTTCATAAGACTTTTTGGAGTTTTTGTGTTGCAAAAAAAGTACGAGGATCGAATATTATAATTTGAGCAATTATGTTAAAAATTTTAAGTGAAAAACAAGCTGAAGCTAAAAATTTCAAAAAAAGCCAGAGAAGAAGAAAATGGAACCAAAATTAATACAAATATATGAAAATCGTCTCAAAAAAAAATAATAAAATTGCCTTCCAAGTTTTGGATACACTTTTTCTCTTGGGGTCATTTTTAATTTTTCCATACTAGTTTTTCTTTAAAATGTCCTTTAAAATGTCCTTTTTTAATAAAAATAAATAAATTATATACAAAAATCATCTGCCTGGCTCACGATGTCGATCGACAATTTCAGCGAGCGACAACCAGTCACTCATTACCGTTCTCATAAGCGCCTCACTAATTATCGACTTGTCGATCGTCTGGTCTTAAGGCCTTATTAGTTTTTACTTTTCGTTGCCGTTCTGTGCCGTTCTTTTCTGTAGAAAATATTTCTTACTTACTTGTTCTGTGACTGAACTTCTGACGAGGACGATGTAATTATAGGAATGAATTTTGTAAATGTTTTTAAAATGTTTTTTATTTGAGAAAAATATATATATCTTTAAATAATTGAATTAAAATAAAATTTTCTGACCTTTAACAAAATTTTTAATATTTCACACCACAAAAAACTATTTTCTACAGAATAGTTCGCAACAGAACAGAACGAAAAAGTAAGAACAAACCACACGTACAGTTTTTTAATTGAACAGAAACAAAACAGCTGATCCATAACAGAACAGAACGTACACACTAATTCTGCCTTTACGTTTCTAACGTAATCCATTTATTCATTATCAAATGACTATGCTGCCACACCAACTATTCCACAAATTAAACACCAGTTTGGAAATAAAAATCGTCAAAACAAATAAATGAAGGCATAAAAATACAGGTCTGTTTAAAAAATATATATAAATGAGATTTCGATTTAACGAGGCTAAAATATAAAAAAAATAAAAACGATTTATAAGGGTTTGAATTTAATGATTTTTCTTATTTATTTTAATTTAATGTATTTATTTCATATTTCATTTGTTAATATTTCCCGGGAGAACCTTCGCAATTGCCTCCAGAGACAATAGTATTTTCTCTTGTATTTCAGTGTTTCTTTTAGAAGCTGCAGCTTGAATTTCCGCCGCATCCTCTTTTTTTTCGGTCGCATCAGAAAGAATTTTTGTTCCTGCAGCCAGCGTTACTGCAGCATTTGCTACAGCAGCTGACTGCTCGCCAACCTTTCATTGCCTGCGAATGAGGCCGGTTTTCTCTTCAGCCACAGTTTTTGTCTTTCTTGCGGAAGAGCAGCTGGATAGATCACTATCATCGCCTTTATGTCGTCGTTTCTGATTTTGCTGTAAAGGAGGCGAAAGGACAGTTGATTGCTAAATGGGCTGTTGCATTTGTTCAACACTTTGTTCATGTCTGGAAGATATGATAATGGCTACAGATTTGCTACTCCTGGTTGATGTATCTACTAGCGATGTGAAGAAACTTTAAACCCGAAAAACTCGCAACTAGGTGCCGCAGCTTTGGATAAAGCCAAAGTCCGATCCACAATTTTTTCCAACTTCTAAAAAGTATGTTCACCCGATAGAGACCACTACCAGTTTCGCACAAGCTTTTCTTGTTTTCGGCTATCTTTTTTTTTGTTCGCGATTTTAAATTGGTCCAAGTCTGAAATTACTCAAACATTAATAATGCTGCCCAAATAGATTTAAGCCTTGACTAATAATACAGACAATCTGCTAAAATTTCACAAGCAGCAAAATTTTATTTAATAAAAGTTGGGAAAATTTTTCTTACAGGTGAATTAAATATTGCTGGTAATAATTTTGGCAATATTCTCACACTATGAAAAAATATTTCTCATCTTTTTCCACTCAACAATGCAACGCACAGGTGGCCCACGCGAATTTAGCTTCTTGGTGAGCTTTGCCCACTACTCTTCTACAGAGAGTTTACTGCTTTTAAATACAGCGGAGCCTCTTGCAAACACCGGATTTGGCTCCGTATGTTCCGCTAAAAGCTGCAGCTGCTCCAAGCTTGATTTTTTTATCCTAAACAATTATTTTTGTGGTTAAAAAAATGACTATTGTATAGCAACATAATTTATATATATAATTACCTTTTTTTTCTATTATAAAATTCAAATTTAAAAATAATCGAATATTTTTTATTATTTTTCTTTATCTGTCGACAACCAAAACAGAAGTGACTGGTTTTGGAATTTCTGGTCGCATAATATTTCTTAGTGGAGCGCAAATTTGTATGAAAAAGTTTACGTTATCGGTCGCTTGCATTGTCGATCGAATTGTCGTGCTAGAAACTTTTTGTGGGGCGCTAATCTGCTGTTTGTCGACGAAATTGCAAGCGACCGATAGCTGTCCACTTCGTGGGCCAGGCAGCATATCTAAATATCAGTAGATTTAATTTAATTTCTTAGAATATTAAATATTGTTTAAAAAAAATTAATAAAATAACTTGAAAAAAAAAATTGAAAAAGTTTAACAAGTTTTCAGTTAAGTTTTTCTTAAAAATCTTGTTTTTATAATTTGCTTATAAATTTTGTTTCTATTTTAAATATAAGCAATTTGGAATATTTTTTGTTTTGTGGCCTTTTCCAGCATCAGGAAAATTTTACTTCACGATTTTCATATAAAATAACAACAAAACTATGTATCCAGTTACATTAATTTTTTATTTCTCAGCTTTTTGACGCTAATAGATGCATATTATGAATACATTAGTGAAATGTGAAAAATGGGCACATTTGTTAAACTTTTAGGGCTATTTCTTTTTTCCCCATTTTTCGTTGCTGCCAATTTTAACTCGATAACTCAAGCTAATAATATTGGATGCAATATTCAAAAGAGATAATTTAATAATTATATTCCAGTACTAAATTACACATAGTTTGTTCATTAAATGTTTGAAGAATCTAAATTTTTATAAAAAGAATATTAAAATTAGTATAATTTATTTTAACACAATTGCTTTACTTTTAATGTTTTCTATTTGTTTTGGGCTGCTCCTCGTTACTTGTGATGGTTTTACTACTCTCTATTTCATAGTGTTTGATGTTACTAAGTGGATTGTATATTAAATTGTTGCTTTTTCCTGTGAAAAATTATGTTGTATTCAACTTCTCTAAATAGAAAAAGAACATAATTTTTTTTGAAGTGTGTGTTTTTGTTTAAAAAAAACAACTTCAAAAGACCATAATCAACAAACGAAACGAAATGAACGCAGTATTCAATTAAGCAACTCTAACTAAAAATGCAACATTTGAAATAAACTTTTTTGTACATTTGTATGTATAAGGTGCTGAAAATGTTATATAAAAAAGGAAATGAAATTAAAACTTGAAAAAAAACACGAGCACACTCAAATGAAATTACAAATTTTAATCAACTACCAACCCGAAAGTCTTTTATTTAATTTTAAATATATAATAAAATATTCCTAGGAATTGCGAGCCAGTAGGCCATAGTATAGTCTGCAGTCTATCAGTCTGGGCTTCGAGGGTTTCGATTCCTTGTTCTTCTCTGTTGTGCTCGGTAATAAAAGTTTCTATATAATTAATCGTTAAGTTGGTGACATTAACAAAAAATAGACAAATAACTTTGTGGCTAGTATTTATCTATTAAGCCCACTGTTAAAAACCTCCATTTTATCAATAGTATTTAGTTACTAGTGCTTGCTAAGAATTAATTCATTTAACTTTTTTCAACAATTTGGTAAATTTCTATTTTAAGTTGTTAAAAAATGTTTTTTTTTCTAAAACCTCAAAACCAAACCAGGTGTAATTAAAGAGATTTAGAAAAATAAAATTTACGAAAACCAAAATAAATGCAAACAAATTAAACTTTTACCATTGTAATAATGAGTTACTAAGCACTCATGAATGACACAGTACAAATGTTTTAGCTATTTGCATAATACAGATTCAAAGTTTTAAATAAATAACTTGAGATGCTACAGTGGTATGTGAAAATATAGAACAAACAGTAAGTTGAACAATTTCAAAATGTGCGTGAAAACTTTGTTAAGTCTTCAGTTAGTTTTTACAAAAATGTATGTCCATAATTTTAAAAGTATTGAAACGTAAACAATGAAATATTTTGATTGACTTCTTCGATATGATATACTGAGTACTTTCAAAATTAAATGTAATTTTATCAACTAGATTAGAGCCAGTTAGTTCTGCTTTCCATGACGCTACACAACTAGTCGTCATCCATTGCAGGTTTTCTACTCCGATATCCTGCAAAAAAAAATTCAGCTCTCTGGAAACAGTAAAAGATTTCGTTTCCGTGGATGAGCAACAAAGAAAGCAGAGAGGGGGAGAGATCTCTTAATTTATTTTTAAGCTCAGAATAGTTCATACCTTTCTCATTAAATGGAAGAGATAGATTGTTCGACTAGAGTAACATCGAAGCTTAACGATGATAAAATTGAATGCCGCAAAAAGACGAAGACATAGCTTATGATTTTAGCTTATTATTGATCCTTTGAACGAAACGTTATTTTATGTAAAAAAAATATAGATCCCAAGTGGAACATCGCGATCAAAAATCTTGCATTCTGAAATCTTATTTGGATGGTGAAGGTAGAACAAGGACTCTTGCAAACAAATCGGCTTCGTGGGAAGCAGTGGTTTTTGCTGTAAACATCATAGCTTTAACCAACAATTATTTCGAAAAGCTGTCAGGGATATATTTCGGCCTGTTTTGCTTTTCACATTACCTTGCGGCCGTTTTGCTTTCAATACTTTGATCATTTAATTTTCTGTATTAACCACTCTCCCGGTATTCAAAGTTTATATTACATGCCTGAATTTTTTAAGCAATTTATATCTCATATTTTGTCCTTTGTTTTTTAAGAAAACTCACTATTATTCGAAGAGTTATTTAAAGTTTGTCTCTTTGTTGGTATTTGTTCCCATTACCTTCTTTATTTCAATCATGATTGTGGGCTGCACTACTACTTATGTTTCTCATGATGGGGTGGTTTTTTTTAACCAAACTTTTACATTTTTAAATTAAACTTTATCAAACGGCAACTATTTAGAAAACTTTGAAACAAGAAGTTAAAGTTAAGATTTAATTTACTTACATTTAATAGTTGCAGCTAGAAAACCGAGGCAAAAGAGTTTAGAAAATATACAAACGGACGGAAGAAAAACTATTAGTAAATTAAATAAATATTTCTGTTGATTATTTTCTAATAACATATATTCTCGTAGTTGTATAAGGACATCATTTATTGTATTTTTCGGTTTGTTGCAACTGCACTGTGACTTTAATGACGAAAACAAAATTTTCATTGTAATGATTTTTGAAATATTGAGTTTATTAGAAATTATTGTATCATTTCTTACGAAATAAAATGTTGGTCTTAAGAAAAGTTTAAATAGCAATCTTTTGGATTACAAATTAAAGCAATGTTATATTGTTTTTAGAAAATAAAACGACATTACTAAAGAATGTAAATTTTTAATGTTTAATATAAATATTATGATTGAAAAAAAACACAATTTTTCAAAGAGTTATGAAGAATCTGATTCAGAAATAAGAACCAAACTTTTCCCTATAATTATAATTATGAAAATAACAACAGAAAAAGACTATAAGTTTTAAATAGAATTTTTCGAAAAGTTACTTAAGCTCGTGTTACTCGATTACAACTGGCGTTATTAGAAAATAAGAAAATTTTAAAACTTCCTTTGTTTAATATTATTTATTAAATATAGTTACAACAATCTTCGTTAGAGAAAACTAATTTCTTTAATTCAATATCCACTATTCGTGATCAAATATTAAAATAAATATAAAACTAAATAATATTTCCAAACAGTTTTTCTGCGCACTAGAGTCGATTTATCAATTTAAGTGGCTTTACGAAAAAAATATATAAGTACAAATACAAATTTTAAATCACATTCAACCGAGCCACCTAAACAATGCCGGATACATGGAAACACACATGAACACTGATGATGGGAGTGTAGCGGCTCCCGAAAAACAACGTTATTTCTGTTCTGCCATGTAAGTTGAAATTAATTGGTGTTAAAATTTCCCCTTGTTGCTTTGAAATATTGTCTCATATGTATAATTCTTTCTGACTAAAATTGAACATTAGCCAAAATAATAATCACTTTGGATTAAAAACTACTAACAACCAATTTGTTCGAATAATAATCACTTTAAATAAAATAATTTTCTTTTGAATAAAATTATAATCATATGACTTAAATGCCCAACAAAGTTTAAAAGAAATTGCACATTTTTGTAGTAAAACTTGTAACACAAAAAATGCAAATGACAAAAAAACCCAGATAAATCCTTAAAACAAATAAAAACAAATTGCATACTTTTAGGTGCAAGCAAGAAAAACATGCCAGCTAACCAACCAAACAGCAAACACACTAACACTCTAACAACTTATATTGCAGAAAAAGAAAAGAAACAACATAAAAAACTTATACACCCACACTAACAACAACAATATAAACCACTGCCATACGTTTGGCTTTAATCAAGTGAATAAGAAGGCCAGGGAGTAAAATGAAGCAGTAGCATTTGAATGAGTAGAAGACAGGCAAGCGATGAAAGTAAACGACAATTGCAACACATTTGTAAGGATTAGGTGTGAATAACTTTTATGACTTGGATTTTATACACTTTTTATTATATTTCGTTTTTTTTTCTTGCTCTCTAACTCTTAAACTTAAACACTCTGTGCTGTAGTAGACAAATTATTTGTCTATTAATCATTTGGCAGAAAGGATTTTCAGTTTTACCCAACAACTATTTTTCCCCTAGCCTTTTCCACGTTGTTCATATATATTGTTCAGTTTAAAAACTGTAGTTTTATTTGTGGTACTAACTAAAGTCTCTTAATTTACTAAATAATGGCCAAATACACGTTTGGCATTGCAAAACAAAAAAAAAACTGAACACAGTTTAGAGTAAAAGGAGTTCAGTTAGAGTTTTATTAAATGTAAAGCTGTAAAAGTGATTCGAATGCAATAGTATATAGCAATTGCACAAGCTTCCCTTTTCCGTATTCCCAGTTAAAATTGTTGTTATAAATAGTGAGCTGTGACAACAATTCTTAAGAATTCATAACGTTTTGATTTTACGTAAACTACAGACTAGTAGAGAAAATATTAAAATATTGCTTTAGTTTTGAGTTTACTAATTTACTAATTTTAGCAATTTCCTAAAACATTTTCAACATTTAAGAAGGTTTTTCACAAAAATTTTCTGCAATAACTTTTTCTTTGCATAAATTTTGGAAATTTACAAAAATTAAAAAAGAACCGGATGAAATGAAACTGAAACTAGCAGATAAACTGCGTTCTTCATTTAGTGATTTGATTTAATTCTTAAAAGTCTTCAAAGGTGTTGAGGGTGGCATTAAAAAAAACAAACTAAAAGCTAATCGAGGGAGAAAGGAACTGACAGAAATTTAGTGACGCGACCGAATCTTGGTATGAATTGATTCGAGTTCACTTCAACATGATGATAAGTTTGGAAGGGTTTATTTGACACTTTTTATCCAGATTTTAATGCGTCAATGAAGCATCTAAAAGAAATTTAATCGTTGTTGAATAATAAAAATTTGTCTTTTATTTTTAAGCAGAGTAATTGGTGCGAATCAAATCGGCGACATTCTGAATAACAGGTTACTGCACTAACAACTCGGCTAAAGCTTCATTCATATTTGCAAATTCTAAGTAACAGTTAAAATAAAATTGAAACTTATATACTGATAAGGACTGGTTGTAGCTTCAAATAGAGTGTGACAATTTAATACGACATTGTTATTGGAGAAAATCAATTAATACAATTAGATGCTCTGTGATAGATATTTGGTCAAGCCCTATCAAACTTGTACATTATTGTCGCTTTCAATATTCATACTCACTCTCAGTTTGGTTTTAATTTTCTATAAACAGGCAGTGAAATCACTTTGCGAAATCTGTTGTACCGAACAAGTAAATATAAAATATCACAATCGGTTAACTTCATTAAGATTTGAAGTATTGGAATCTTCAGTCGAATAGTTATAGTAACATATGGTCAATTCAAGGCTGTATATAGTTAAACTTTTAAAGTGCAAAAACCAATTCCAACTGATCTTTTCTCTATGTGCAGCATTCTTCAATTATTTATTTATTATTTATTCTATCAATTATTTGTGTATTTGTGTAGGATCAACATAATACGCTATCAATAATTTATTAATTTAAATAAATATTATTTAAAATTGTTTAACAAACATTTTTGAGATCCATATTCATTGATGACTCGAACGATAAATAATACAGACCGGAATTTCTTCCCTTTTGAATTGTTACTCAAATGAAGACAAAAATTCGAATTAGTTTATAGAAGGAACAATTTTCGTTGGACATATAAATTTAAATATTATTAAGAAGCTGAAAGAATGATATATGCAAGTCCTCAAAAGTTTTTGTAAACATTTCAAAGCATATTTTAAAGTTATTTAAAAGTAAACTTTTAAATATTTAGTTTTCTTATAATTTTATATAGAAATATAAACCAATTTATAAAACCATTAATTGTTATTCAGGCTAGAATATATAATCAAAATACCATTTTTTAATTTACTCAACCAAAAATATTAAGTCCTTTAAACAAGAATCTGGATAACGAAATAAAAATATCCAAGCGCAGCATTGCGGTAAAAGTTTTTCATCTAGTTCAGGCTTAACGAATTGTTATATATCTATATATTTATTTATTTTTAAAAGCTTTCCTTTAAATATTGTATTGTTTCCATAACATCATATTCACCCTTATTGTGTTTGGATTTTTCGTAGCAAAAGGTGGGTGTATGTAAAAATGGCAGCGACATTAGTTAAAAGGCCATTAAAAACTTATTCGCCAATCAGGAAATCATTTTTGTAAAACGCACTTATTTCGCCTTAAAAATCCCGAACACAATAGAGATGCATATTTAAAAAATTAAATGGGTCATTTATCAGCAAGATTCGTCTGAATGCTGCATTATTGCTGCAATAAAGCAATCAGCCAAAGTTAACTGAAAAAAACACACACTGATGCGTTTGAAATCCTAAAATTTATACAATTTCAATCATTTAAAATAGTACGAGTATAACGAAAACTCAATACAAGTAAAACAGATCAAGGATGTGAGTTGTTACTAAATGTGTACATTTTTAAATTAGGGTTTTGTTCCTCCATTCGTTGAGTGTGCTTTTTTGCTTTTCACTTCGAAGACGAATTTAAACACAAACTCAATTAGCAAATTAAATACAGATTTAACCAACGCTCTCTCTACAAATGCAATGTTTTTTTTATAATTCTCATTTCCCATATTATTATTTAATTTTTAATGGCAATACACAGTAAATTGTGTTTGCTGAGGTTTAAAAATGAAAATCATTTAAGTTTAAAAATTGGCAGAGAGGTGCTTAAGGCGATTATTTTAAAATTAAGTAAAAAAGGTTGAGCTAATAATATTTATTTAAGAGGCATAGAAAGAAGTGTGACTATTCAATAATAATAATTTTGATGTAGTTGTACGGTATAAATTAGTGCATAATAAGTAACAACTTTCAACATTTCTAATATTAATTGTGTCTTTATATACGACTTTTTTTGTGTTTTATAAAATAGCTGCAATTTCGTTGGATTACAATTTAAGAGAGATTTTGCCAGTGTTAAATTGGATTTCCTAATTTGTAAAAAAAATAATTAATACACTTAAAAAAAATTGTAAACTAGTTTCCATTAATTGCGTAACTGTGTCAATTACTAAAGATATTAAAATGGATTTTTAGCAAAGTTTTGAAAGTAATTGTAAATTTTATTTAAAGTAATTTTAATTTGAGGGTGCTCTTGCCTGAAGTAGTTACTGCGATGTCTACAAAAGCAATGATGACTGAGAAATTGGTTTCGATACCACTTTTTTCTAAAATAATTAATTAAATTTTCTCACTTTCTGTATCCCCACCCGATCCTGGTGCTGGGGCTGCCAGCATATCTCCTGGCCGACGTTCGACAGATTCTCCTTAGCGTTAACAGGGGTCACCAAGTCCATTCTGGACAGTGGGTGAGGTTGTCAATTGGAAAGGATTGGCTCTGTGTACAAATATACATACGTTTTATTTGTGTTTGCTTCTCTTTCACATTAGAGCCCCAAATGTTAAATATACAATCATTTTCCCAATTTAAAAAATATATTTAACTTTAATTGGCTTTCGAAGAGTGTCGAATTGTAAAAAGGTGTAAAAATACATTCATTTGGAATATAATTTGTTTGTTGTGTTTTTTGAATAAAAGTTACTATGGTTATAGTTTTGTAATATTTTAAGTTCTCGTTTGAGTTTTGAAAGATGTTTAAAACTCTTAAAAAAATGGTCTAGTCTGTTTTGGTGATTTGGCATTAGATCAACCCTCAACCAGCAAAACCTTTTAAGGTTAAATATAAAATTTTTATTGGTTTGTCGGTTCAACTTTAACAACGAGATTAATTGAATCTGCAATTGTTGTAATTAAAATTGGATTTTAATTTTTTTCTGTGTAGGCAATATAATAAAAACATTGTTTTGTTTATTTATTGTATTTATTTAGCATTAATTTATATTTACTCATTTAATTTAATCAATAAATTGCAAATAAAAGACATTTTATTTCATCTATATCCGACATTTCATTATTATTTTTGAACATCTTTAAGAATAGTATTAGAATTAAAATTTATTAATAAGAAGAAAAAATATATCAATAAAAAATGTTGAAGTTGAAATTATTTTTTATTTTATTGAAAATTTTTTATGTTATCAACAGGGCAAGCTTAAATACGCACAAAAATTATTAAAATATGCATGCAAATATTCCTAAAAAAAACTTTAAAATTAGTACAAAAATTTTTAATCAGTCTTATTTAAACAAATGTTTATGGCAAAGTATCATCATATGTTTTTATAAATTTACAAAAGGATCTTCGATTGTCGCACAAAAAAAATATACGTTCAACATCCGTCGATGTTACTTTATATGTTGTTTTTAATCTTCGTCAACATTTGATGGCCAACATTTCGTTTAAATACTTTGTAGAGTCTCTTATGCCTAATATTTTATAGTTAAGGCCGAGGCACATAGAATCTGTCATACGTTATACGTTGTTTTTTTCAATTGACATACTTTATTGGCGGCCATTAAATCAGCTTCATTTGATTAAAGTACATATTTTCAATGGAAGTCGAGGATATTTAGTTATTTTTAATATTAATTTTTATTTTATTTAATTTCAAAACCACACAACACAAAAGCTTGATAAAAATAAAGCAAAAAAAAAGTCTTATATTTGTTAAAGTACTCAAGGTACGTTAAAAGTTAAAAGTTGCCAAACTTTAGTACTTAGCGTTGGCGGAGACGTACGGAATGCGACAAAGCTAATAAGAAAACCTCTATTTCAACTAAGTTGTCAGTTGAAAAAAGCGACGGGATGGATCATACTTGGGCACATAGAATGCATTACATTGATACGAGAAGGCGTCTGGAAATTAATTAAGACTATGAGTTTATTTGGAAAAATACTACATACTGCGTATGTATGTAGTTCTACTTTAAAAAAATTGGCTTTGTAATTTGCAACAAGTGAGTTAACATTGCAAAATGTAAGCGAACAAAATTTGAAATTCTATGCAACCCATGAGCCAGACATGTGACATGCAACATTTTTGGGTAAAAAATTTTCAATGATCGCATTGCGGAGACCATATATGGAGTTGCGTCAGTTATCATAACCATTTTTTGTTAAACAAATTTATGCAATTTTACGCAACTTATATCAAAAATGCTTTTCTTTGGAAAATTTTTAAAAATATGCAAATGCACATTTTTCCTGCCCTGGGTATTAAAAATGCAATGTCATTTTTCGAATTTTTGAAAATGCGTTTGAGAACAAAAATAATAAGTAAAACAGTAACTTTTCCAAAACTGAAACAACTATTCCCAGTACAAAAAGATCTGCATTAGCAGCCGTGAAATTCACCAAGGAATAAGCTATAACAACTCAAAAAGTTAACTTCAAGTTGTTATTGTTAAAACAATTAATATTTTACTAAATATGTTATATACTAATTTTTTTTAAATATTGCGAACAGTCATTTGCGTATTTATATTATTTGTCTCACAAAAAAAAAAAAAATCACGAGTGTACTGCATAAATATTGGAACTCTATTTCAGTTTGTACAAATGTATTTGGTTGCTACTTAATTGTTGTCAATTTTAGCCTTGTTGATTACATTTCTCTTAACATTGGTGCCATAATTCAAATGAAAGTGCGTCATCCACGCAAAGATGAATTTTTCTATGAGTAAAGGTTTTTGCTAGGATTAATACATAAGTCATATATAACTTTTGCTGACCATTCTACTGAAGGTATCATTTACAAAAAGTACATTCACAAATAGTAGTGTAATATAAAGAAACATCTTATAAAAAACAATTATACAAATTTGTAGTCCATCCTGTAGACACTCAGATCGCAATTTGGTTTTCAAATCCATATATTTAATTTAAATTTCTTCGGAAGTTTCATCTTAAAATTTGACAAAAGAAGTCGTTATTTTTGTAACAAGATTGAAACGGAAGTCAAATTAAACATCCGATTCCTATAAAAAAAAAAGAAAAACTCTATGAACAAGAAGAGAAAGAAACAAATTGAAAAAAATAGATTAACAACTTGAAGGAACAAAATATTTAAGAACACAACACATTGCAGTAAAACCACGACGAATACACAACGCGCTAATGAAATTCACATTAACTTACTAAAGCCTTAACAATTTTTTTTTTTGAAAATATATTATTATATTATTATTAAGATGTGAACTTAAATATAAAAATAATACAAAAAGTTTAATGAACAACTCAACATGTTAAGAATCCATAAATATTTTCTCTACCAGTTCTTTGCAACTGAAAGTGGGTGTCTGTATGAGTTTTTATAACAACCGGCAACGGAAGTCATGAAAAGAGCGCAACAGTCAGTTTATGTTTTCTTGGGGAAAAACTTACAAAAGTTTTTTATATCGGAAAAGAGAAAATAAATTAAAAGAAAATATAACAATAAAGGAAATTGTGTTGCTTTCAAATCAAACAAATAAACATGAAGACATATTTGTAATCATACGAATACAATCATCCACCTACTTCCTTTAACTGCTCTTTGCAACATCGTTCTTCCTAAAACCATGCTTTCGAAAACATATAAATAATAAAATATGAAACAAGTAACCACTAAAGCCATAATGTCCTTTCTTGTTATGAGTATTATTTTTATTTTGAAATTGCCGAGCGAAGAAATACCAAGAAATTAAAAAGGAAACCATAGAAAAGTACATCATAAATATAACAAGCAGCGGCGACGGCTTCTAAGGGATTTTTTCTTTGTTTTAAATTGAAAAGACTTTTAACGTGTCTCTTCCTAGCGAGATTGCACTAAAGTGCGCAAACTGCATTTTTAAGTGGCGGAAGGATGTAACATGATTTCATTTTATGCCTGTCTATTATCAGAATTTTATTTAAGCTGGGCCCACCGCTCTTGTGAACTTCGATTGTCTTATGTGTTTATGTCGGTGTGTGTGTGTAGTGTGAATCAACAATAAAATCAAACTAATATCCTTGATGTTATAACAATTTTTCATTCATTTTCACACTTTATATTCTGTGCAGTTGAGTTCAAACAGTTAACAAGTACTTGCTAGCATTTATTAATATTTTTGTTGTGACATTTATTTTATATGTATTTTTCATATCTATATTTTTATAGTTCCTGCACGTCTAGTTTGGGCAGCAGTTGGCAAAAGTGTAGATTTACCTTGCGATTTGACGCCACCCTCTCCGCAGGACTCTGTAAAGCTGTTGCTATGGTTCAAAGATGCAACAGGAATTCCACTCTACAGGTAAATAAATACATATTTTTTATTTAACACATTTTACGCAAGGTATTTTAAGTTAAATCATGTAAGAGCGTGCATTTAAACGTTTTTTGCTAAAAAATATAATAAGAAATGCTGGTACAACACATTAAAATTCCTAACGTCCGATTTCTGTAGTGCAGAACGCAATAAAATTAATATACGCAATAATTTGTTCTCAAAAACTCTTATACCTTCATACTTATATTTTTATGTACAAACTTTAGGTTTTCACACTAATCGAATTTAATTTATTTTAAAGCCAAATATTTTAAGATTATGTAAAGTTCAAAGATTTCTGTAAGGCGAAGCTTAAATAAAAAAAAACTTTTCGTAGAAAATATATTATTCGTACATTGTAGCTAAATGTGTCACAAGTTCTTATCGTATTCTAACATACACAAAGTGTTCTCCTTGCGAATAACGAGAGTTTTGATTCTTAGGAAAAACGATTTTGGACATGAAGTGCTCATCATGAATGAATCATTTCATTGAAAATTGTTTTAAAGCGTATTTTCTTAAAAAATATTATTGTTTTCGCAAAATATAAATTATTTTAAATAAACATTATTGTCAATATGTATATTTCTAGTGAAAAGGCAACTCTTATCGAACAATTTTCGTGAATAATTGTTGTATGAAAAAACTTTCTTACGAAACATATTTAAATTTTTTTTTCGTTAAATTTATAGTGTTACATAAATCTATTTAGAAACGAACACTTTAGAAAAGTTTTGGACATGGCAAAGCCTTTTAAATAACATCTATTTTATTGAGAAAATTGCGAAACAGTATTAAAAATTGTTTTTTGATGATTATGTTTTATGATTATGTTTTATGATGCGTGGTCTATTGAAGCTTAAATCACTGAAAATTCAATTTTTATTTTAAATCATTTAGAAGTGAAGGAAACGAAAATTCCTCTTAATTGCCACTTGAAATTTAATTTTACTATTATTTTCCTCTTTATTGCCTTTTCACTTTTTCCTTTTAATAATTTTAATTCATATTTTCACTTCAGGGTCTTTTGGTCATAACTGATTGTTGTTACTGTTTTCATAACCATAAAAGATATCAATATAAAAAGGAAATTGATTTTTGACTTGGTCAACGAGAATGTGCTCCAGTAGTTAAGATAGTCTCATAACATTTTTACAAATTTAAAAATTAAAAAAAAATTGTTGCTACAACCCAGCAAAAAAATTTTGTAAGCAATATGACAGACAATATGCCGCACTTGTCTGGGCAATTGGGGAATTATGTTGAAAATGTGTTATATTTTTATATCATGCATGACGCAATTGTATAAAAATAAAATAAAAATAAAATAAAAATAACCATCCAAAGGGGCTCAGAATACATACATTCATTGGTTCATTACTGAATACCTTCCAATGTATGTATGATTTAATGTACTAATAACATATTTTTTTAAAGTTTTGTTTTTTAAATTAACATAACATTTCGTATTTATAACTCCTTTTTTAGTATAAAATGTTACACATTTATTTCTAAATATGGGAAGTGTCTGAAACAATTGAAGAAGATCAGTTTCGAATTTCCCATAAATGTGAGCTGATCTGCATTCAAACAGAGATTCTTGTTTTTCCAGTGAAAATTTAGTTTACGTAGCTTCTCTGTAGTATCCTTCCTTGCATTCTTGGCATCTGAAGGTTGAGAAGTGTGTTCTTGTGTCAGTGCAGTTTCATCTGCGAAAGTTTCTAAGTCAGGAATAAAATCAGGATCGACAATGCTGTCGTCATCAAAATCTAACACATCTTCACTATCTGTCAGATCACATCGAATATCAAAATTATTTTCGTCATTAAGTGGCCGCTTACGAGACATCATGAAATATAAAAAAGCAACAAACAAAATGAAGCATAAGACCAACGAATAATCAGGACAACCACAAAACAAAACCCCTTTTTCTCTAATGTAGCTTACAGGCAACAGTCTTTGTTTGCACATAACTACAGTTTCACATAAAGCTCCAATACTTACCTCACCAATTCATAACGGTAACACAGAACTCTAGCAGAACACTTTTTTATAATATTTTGAAATCGCAGGAAATCAGCGCTGTGCGTAAGTTCCGGCATTAAGAAAACAAAAGTAAATTTTCAGCAAGTTATGACACCTAACTGAGTTTTTTTGGACAAGTTCGTTAGCTCAATGTAAACCACGGTTTACAAACGAAATCGAAACATTAAAAATATATATTTATACTTATTTCGAAGCAGCCCAAATGTTTGTTGCCTATAGTCTACAGTATGCTTCCGATATAAAAAGAATTTGTTTTATACATGAGAGTATTTTTAAATTTTTAATTTATATAAAATACGAGTATTTTAGTTTATTTTGCGATATTGTTTTTAATAGGATTTATTTTTGAATAATTTAATTTTACTTAACAAAATATTATTTTTAAAAAGGATTTTTTAACATTGTGGTTAAATAAAATATTTGTTTAAAAATCCTTTGCTTTGATATTGTTTTTTATAAAACTTATTTCTAAATAAAAAAACATGTTATGTCAATGGATACAAAAATTTTTTATAATTTAATGTTGTTTACTATTTAAATATATTTAAAATTTTTAGCGAAATTCAATCAACCAATTAATGAGTTTTCTTATATATCAAATTTTCTTAAATAATATAATAAAATAGTTTCCCTTAGTGTTTTGGTTAAAATAAATTATATACATATATTTTTTTTTATTAATTCGTTATTACTATTTTTTCCCTTTTTTACATTTAAGCGACAAAATGCCTTTAAGGCTGGAAAATAAACATCAATGAAATTTAAAATTGTTTTCGATTTTAGAAGTATTTTTGAGTGAATACCTTATAACATTGCTTCGCCGAAGTATTAGAGTTTAAATATTAAATAGCCGTGTAGGAATTAAGTTGTTTCCGCTGCAATCACTTTATATTTTAAATGGATCCTTAAAAGTAAAGCATCGTGCTAATGAGTTTATGCTTGAGGAAAAGAGAATCTCAAGCAAAACGAAAGCAATTGTTGTTCTTTTATAGCTTCTTAGTAATTTTACCAAATAGCAAGCTGGGATTTATAATCAATTAAAAAATTTTGGGTTACTCTATTGCAATTTTAAAAGGTTTTATACATTCCATTGCTTCCGCAAGCTCATACTGCTTTCATACTTAGATTTTTTACTGGGAAACCTGCTAATAAATACAAAATATGCGTTTCAAACTACGCAGCAGATAATCAGACCAACAAGTGCAACTAACAACGTCCAATACCACCACCATCAACGCCAGCACATTCAACGTACAGTGGAGTCAAATATAAATAATACTGATAACATAATTCTTTTGGGCCACTGACATATCGGATTGCAAAATGATGTTACTAAAAATGATAGACAGTGGCCTAAGCTTTCATCCAATATATATATAGAATGCGCTACAGTTGCTTTTGGAACAATAAATTACATCGATTTGTATGCGACCGAAAAGATATTTTCAATTGCGATTAATCTTCAAATCAATACAGGAACTGTTCTTCGTCCATTGTTCTATTGTTCTATCGTTTTGACATTCTGTAGAAGATCAGCACAACTAATTTGTATATGTTTTTGTTAATCGGTCCCACTGTGCTACACCAAAGTATTAAACGTAGCAAAATGCACTTTATATGAGCGTGCTTTAGTTAAACTCTTTTATGCAGTCATATACAGAAACAATTTTTTGTTTAGTAGGTTTGCTAACAACTTTGCGGATATATTGCAGTTGCAAGCAGCAAGTTTCTAATACATGTGTTTGCGTGTGTGTGTGTGTGTGTTGCTTGTTTGTCATGCTTGTAGTGTTAGTTATAACTATGTTTACGTGGTTTTTTAACGTCTGCTGAGGAATCCTTATTCATCGGTTCTGTTGAGCTAAATGCACGCAGCAGGGTAGCGAAGGAGTGTTAAAATTGAAAAGCAAAACACATAAATAAAGTTAAAGTTTTACTAACTGCATTTCTATTGTGTCGCATGGCTTTTCCTTGGTTAGTGTTGGTTTTTGTGAACATTTACCTCATGTTGTTCCTTGTAGTTGGAGTCCTTGTTAAAATTTTTCTATGTTTTTCTCAGCTAAACAAGAGTATAAGTGTATGTTTTATGTCGTCGTTGGCAACATCAAATTTTCGTTTATGTTGACAATTTGTTTAGTGGACTCTTTTTTGTATTCTACTTTATGGTTCATTCAAATTTTTTTCTTTCTCATTAATGGTAGGTTGTTGTTAGTTTTCTGTACTTTCGTTAGTTCCTCCATTTAGCAATCTTGTTTTCCTCTGTTTTTGTTTTTCTATTCTTAAATTTATTACTTTTCGTGGCTTACAGCAATCATTTCGGCCATAATAATTAAAGAGGGCTTTAGAGTAATAGAAAGGATTATGCCGCAAGTCATTGAAAACAAAAAGAAAATCCTCATATTCGCTATAATGCTGGTTTTTAGAAAAATTCAACTGACAAAAGACCTCAACAACAAAAGAAAACGGGTTTTCTGGACAAATTGTTAAAAAGTTGTTGGTTTTTAGCAACCATGATAAAATTTCTGTGACATGTTAAACAAACGACCTTGAGTAGTGTAAACTAATCTAGTTGTAACGAGAAATTGTTTAATATAAATTAATGTGAATTTGGGGCTTAAATGCGTAAATGAAATGAAAGTTTGATTTCAACGAATAAAATATTAAAAATAAATTTCAAGTATAAAAATGTTTAAAATTTCGGCATAAAATTAAATTTAAATTGCAAAGCGAAGCAAAATATGCAACGTAATTCGCTCCAAAAACTTTTGATTTAATATATACATTTGACATCGCAAATCTTGGTGTAAGTATTAAAGAAGAATTTTCCTGCATAAGTTACTTGAAAAAATATTTTTTTTGTCACGTTTGCAATGTAATAACATTCCATCACTTCATCATTCACAGAGGAGCGATTGTTTTATTTTATGTATTTTTTCTTGTTTTTCAACATAATTTTCTGTTTCGATTTAGAACTTCTTTCATGCAGTGATTCACAACAGTTCGACGGACGCCTTGATCAGATGAACGATTATGTGCGTCATACAAATTACGAAAGTCGTCTGTATATAAGTTTAAGTTTGGAGTGTCAATCTATTAATGATGAATTGTCTGCATTTAAAAAATAGAAACTTAAGTAAAATAAAAGCATTATGTAAAAGACGAAACCAAAACAAATCTCGTTTTATTTTGAATAATTTTTTTCTGTTATTTAAAAAACTTTTAAATGCTTATATTTTCTAATATTTACATATTTAAAAAAATGCATTGTTATTTATAACGAAAGAGTCGTTGTTGAAATTGTTAAAATATTTAGCTGCGAGAAAAATGTTACTAAACGAAGTACTGTTGGATCCAAAATATTAAAATTTTTAAAAATAACGAATATGTAAATTGTAGTATCAAATATTCAAATGCTTAAATAGAAATTAAATCATTGAGGCGGACTTTTTAGTCAGGTGTTCTAACATTTATTGATGAGGCCATTTTTCGACCATGTGCTTTCTTTGCCTACAATCTAAAAAATAAAACAAAATAAAATAAAAAATGCTTTTTAATAATAAGGTTTTTTTTTTATTTGCCAGTCATCTTTCATTTCGTTCTTTACATGATTTAGAAAGAGCTGCTCGGGCTCTACCGTACAGAGATTCGCGATTGTTTGAAAAAGTCGCTTTGTGCCCTCTTGAATGTTTTATACCAATATATACATCTTTCTTTTCAGGTAAAAGATGAACAATAATGGATGTTTGCGAAATCAATATGTTACTTGAAAAATGTAACAGATCTTTACTTTTTATAAAAAAAATGGGTTTCCAAGTTTTGTTAAGACAAAAATTTTGCCTCGTAAGTGATGATTCAACAATTTCTAATAAAATCACTACTTCAAAAAATCATTATGTTGCAAATATTCAATAAAAAGTGCAACAAGGGTTGCACTTTTTTTTAGAAAAGAAAACCCCATAAGTTTACGAAACTTGAATTCTGTTTTACGTTTTGTAAAGTAAATCTTTTTTTTAACAAAAAACTTTACAAATGGTTTCGTTTTTATTATTTTTTTAGAACTCTATCGTTGAAATCGTTTCAATTAAATTAAATTTATTAGATTACCATTTTATTTGAAGAAAGTATCAGAGATAAATTTTTCATTTAAATCTTTTCTCTCCGTAAATTTTACTCAAATCTTTTATTATTTGAAGTAAAGAAAATGAGAACCTCATTACAACCTAAAATTTTAATTATGTTTCATAATAAAATTAACATAACAGCCGGTCAACTGTATTAAACGGAAGGAAGCTGTCGTTTTCCCAATAACAATTATAATTGTTATAAATTTCAGTATTTGTTATATTTATGTAAGTATTTACTTTGTATTTCCTTCAATAGCGGAATGCAAATGAAATCACAAACTTTTTTAGAAATGTCATTTGGTTCCGTTATGTGAACTCACACTTTATTTCCGCAATTTTGACGTATAGCAGCTTTTTTATTAAAAACAAATTGTTCTGGAGAATGAAAATAAAAAATTATTTTTACAACCACTTAAGAAAAATTCTAAGAAGCTTAGTTATGATATTTATTTCTTTAATTGGTTACAAAGTGGAAGCTACTATTTATTTGATAAATTTTTTTAAACATCTCGAACCCAAATTTTCTGTTACATATAATAATTAGGTATGACTTAGTTGCCAGCATACTTCTTGGCCTGGCATTGAGAGAATACACATTTCGCTATTAAATTTTTAATAAAAATATTTTGCTTGAAAACCCCTTATTAATTCCATACTCGGTTGTGTTGGGTTTTATTGTCCATGGAGCGAGGAGAAAAACACGTTTTCTCTCTTAAAAATATTTTCCCAGAACTTAAATTTCTGAAATGCCTTTCAGCAACTTCTCTTTATATGTCTTTTTCAAGTCCCCGGCACATTTCTTGAAATCGAAGAGATTTTTTTTGTAAGTGGTTTGCTTGGTTGGTTTACGTGGGTGCGCTCTGCACATAGGCATTCAAGTAGAATCTAGATGATTCTCGTTTGAAAAAACCATTCCACTCGTCGGTGTCAACGTATCTAGAACCGTATCTGAGTACTCGGATACGGTGATTGGTTATTATATCCGTCGTATTGTGTTATCTGATAAGGTCCTCAGCCCTATCTCTGATAATTCTGAAACGTCTTTTAGTACATGGCTGCCTCAAAACTTGTGTCTCGAGAGATGCAAAGCTGGACATTCGCAAAGAAAGTGGAAGATTGTCTCTTCTTTGCTCTGTTCTCAACAACTGCACCAGAACTCATTATAGTATAGGTCTGTCCCACTAGCACGTCTGCCGACCGTCCAGTGCACCGTCCCGACTGCAACGAGCAGCGAGATGTGTTTGCGATTTCTATATGTTAATTGTGTCGAGCGCTAATAATTGTAGCAAGGCCTCATTTTCTTTGCAACCTTGCTCGTTTCTATATTCCGCTATCTTCATTCAGCCTTATAGAGATAATGCTTTCATGTGCAGTTTCTAATAGTGCCAGGCGGCGTGGCTTCCGTTTCGGCGTTGGAGGCATTCGGAGCAGAGGCAGGCCTAGCCAGCTCGTCCGTCTGTTCGTTGCCTGAAAAATTTGTCTGTGCTGAATCCCGGATATGGGTGAGGTCAGCCTGACCACCCAGTCGAGATAGCATGCTCTTACACTGCCCAACTAGAATAGAGGAAGTGGTATGTGGATCTTAGGAATAGCAGCACTGCTTGGCTGTTGACAAAGATGCCGACTTTGCCCTGTACCTTCTTGCCGACCAGCATTCTGACCGCTTCCCTTACAGCCAGAATTTCGGCCTGAAAAACAGTAGCTTCGTTAGGGAGATGGAAGGAGCGTTCTATACCCAGATCGTCTGAAAAGACTCCAGAGCCGACACCGAATATCATTCTTGAGCCATCAGTAACGATTATACTCTGACGTCGTATTTTCTTCTTTTTTGTAAGTACTCTTGATTAATTTTGTATGCTTTTGAGTGCCTGCTCTGTAAATTCCTAGTTTTAACTGATATTTGTGCTTTTTACAATGTTTGCCGATTTGTGTATTCTCGCATTCCACTCATTTTTATGGTTAAGGTTTTTTACGTGATTTTTAATCGTACATACACAACGCACAATAATTTTTCCCTTAAGTTATTTTTTTTTTCGTTTTCAGTAATTTTTGCCATAATTTTTTTGCAATTATTTAATTATCAATTTTAAAACATACTCGTATAATTTTTTAATATGATCACATACTATATTATGTTTTTTTGTAATCGTAGTTTCTGAGATTTTCAATATTGTTGGATCCATAAAAAAGCCTTTTGAAAAATCAATTTGTATTTTGACAAAAATGAACATAAACGTTTATTTCTAAATGCCGCAGAGCTCACAGTTATTTTTATTTTGTTTTACAATTTTTATTCTTATCATTATTTTTATTATAATTTGCCATGTTTATTTCATTATGGTATTTTTCACTTTTAACTTCAGTAAAAGTGTTGTTTGTAGTCTGTGTCAGTCAATGTTTGCAAGAGAATGCAAGAAATGGGAGTGTCATCATTATAATCCACTTTGTTGTTAATATGGCGGCTTACCGTCAAAATATCTACTTATACATTTTAAAGCTTCATGTTGGGAGTTTTCATCCTTTTTAGAAACTGTTGCTGTGTCGCGTTGGCTACCGTTTTATTTAATGTTGCGCTTCTACCTCTAAATTATGTTGTTTGTTGTACAACAAACAGCATTACTCACAATTCTACGCTATAAACTGTTGCAAATTGCCACTTGACGTGTAAATTCTCAATTGTACCGTAGAATAAAATCTTAGGTTTTACTGTTTTCATTTTAATTTCTTTTCTCTCTATCCTCTTTAGTTTGCGATAGTTTTTCTGCTGTGTAATTTTTTCATATGATTTTTTTGTTGTTGAACTTTTTCCCTGTATCTTCTATGATGACCCATTTAAAACTAGAAAAGAAAGAGATTGTTGTTATCTGAATCATAAAACGTCAATTATATGGTATAAATTACGTCAAAGCCACAGACCTGGATATTTATAGCAGGTATAAAAAGACATTGCAATTTAAAAATGCTCAAGGATTATGATGAGAGTGCTGTTGGTTTGTTACAAGTCATTTTCTATCCGTTATATTTGTTTTGATGATAGTTTTATGAAACACAAGTGATTTTAAAGGCGTTTGAATAGTTTAAAGAATAAAAATTACAAAAAAACCTTATTGTAATTTCAGCTTTCTGAAAATTATTTTCTATATTACAAAGTTTTAGATTTAATAAAAAAGTATGTACATGTATTTATAAATATATATACAACATTATTTGTATAAAAATTAACTATATCTATTAGGGCATATCTATTATATACATAGAAAAAGATAAATTTTAAGATTTATTTTTCTCCTTTACTTGCCAACCGATTTTCTTCATTCTTTTATTAAATGGTAAACATTGCTGAGCTTTAGTGACCCGACTTTATGTTATTTAAGTCGGTTCAGTTTCAAAAGAATAAAAGCATACTTAAGTTGACACCACTACAAATGCTAAAAATAAACATGTACATACACTTATATAAGTATTGGTTCAAAGAAAAACATAAGCAAAATAATGAGAATGTTTAGGAGTACCTACAAATGTATGTGAGTCAGGGATGACATCAAAAATTTTAAAATTGTACCAAATACCTTAAAAAAATTTACTGTTTGGAACTTAATTGTACTAAAACACATTTTTTCAATTTATATTATTTTTATTTAGATTTATTAAAACGATAGCGAAAAAGGCAAATTAAATTTTATTTGTACCATAATATAAGAAAAAACAGTTCAGTATTGGAAATATTTGTTGTTGAAAGTTCTTATTATTATTGTTAAATTTTTGTGCACACTGCAATCGGTCCTTTCATATAATATTATTGAATAATAATTATCTTTACAAAAGTTTTTAAAGTCGGCAACATTTTCTGGCCCGGTAGCTTCTGTTACAATTTTCTGTTACAATTTTTTTGGAATGACAAATTAGGCCACGTAACAAACATAGTCAACTTAATTTCCAACGTTTTTGCTCACTGTTCTGTGGAGCAATCTGTGTTTTTCATAAAAACGCCAATTTTTGGTGTTATTTTCTAAACTTTTTTATTGTGGCTCTCACATGATGCATGGTACTTTATGTATCCTATTATGCTACCCAATATATTGACATTACATGCTTGGCATCTTTTATAATTGCCGTCTTTCAATAGACAAGGGAACATGCTTGTGCACTTGCTTATCTAAACGGTCTAGAAGCGCTAATGTATAAAACTTAGTTATTTCACAATAAAATTACTGCAATGATGAGTTGCTATATCAAATTACTGGAAAGATTTCTTAATTGTACTAAATAAGCCATTGGTGTACCTTTGTACTTTTCGAGATTGAATGGTACCAAAAAAAGTACAATTGTAGCAATTTTGCATTCTTTATATGAGTAATAAGTTTTTTTCTCCTGAGTGAAGCTTAAAAAGAAAAAGAGATTAGAATTAAGAGAGATGGGAATTAAATATGAATGTACATATATGTTCATTACGTATTGAAGTGTTAGCTTCAAGCAAAAGCCTAACAAAATAAATTTCCGTGTTTGTATGCAGTTTTATTTTGTTTTTGTTTTTTTTTCCATATGAAACGAATGGAACAATTAGGTAGTTTTTTCACTTTAAATGAATGCAACTGATATAGGAGTGTATACGTTTAACCAGGCGGTCGAATTTCGCTCACTAGGTGAACTCTAGTGAGCATAAATCTACAAGTGCCAGAACTGCTTACGTCCAGTCTGTGTTTAAAATAAAAGTAGATTTGTGAAAAAAAAAAACGGCGTTTAAAGTTTTTGAAATAAAAAGGTTAATTTTTATTGGACGCGGGTGGGGCTTTGAATAAAAATTATTTTTCTTTAAGCAAAAATTTTATGGAGAAAACATCTTTTGCTGCCTAAATTCACAAGATTAGTGTAAAACAAAATACTCTTGCTCGTTTTTAGATAACTTTTCGTGCAATCCCTTAAATGTTTTATAAAATGCTGTGGCTTTGTGATAGTTTAAAGTCCAAAAAATTTTTTATTTTAATAATAATTATTATAATTAGTGTTATTAATATTTTTGAATACAGGCTACACCATGAAGTAAAAATACGAATTTTGGTCATAAATATTTAATAATTTATTCAAGTTTTTGCTCCAAAGTGCCAACTTGAGCTAAGTATTGCATTTAGTTTACTTTGCATGTTCGCGCTATAAATCTCATTAAAAATGTGAATATGTTAAATATTTAATTACCAGCTATTAGGACCTAAAGTTATTATTAATCCATGTGATTTAAAGTGAAAACAAACTAGAAATAATATGTTTAAGGGAAATGCAATTGAAGTGAAAAAATAACATAAACAAATTACGGATTTTTTTTTTTTTTAAATAATGTGTAAATATTTTTTATCTTAATCGAAATAAAGTGGAAAAGGTACAAAAATTTGTGTCGTTCACATTTCTAAAATTAACAAGTATCACGATCTTACATAAAGACAAAACATGGTTGAGGATAGCATAACGTAAGAGCAACATAATATGATTGAATTCAATGGTAAAAGTCGAATCACGTTATTATCAACCAATGCCGTTGCTTGTATTTTATTTTGTCGGAAGTCAAAAACTATATCTTGATGTATAGAAATAATATTACAAATAAATGCAAGTATATTGTGATAATGAACAAATATGTTATGTTATTTTCAATTACAATCGATATAGGGACCAAATAATTAATTTTTCAATGAGCCAATGTACGAAGTTTTAGTCTTGCATAAATCTGAGCTCGACTATAGGTACATCAGAAGTAGGTATACTTTTTATATATTATCCAAATGAGAATTAGCATTCATTGCTATAGAAAGCCCTTGTAATACATGGCATTCATGTGGGGTGTACATATATATGAGTTTAAACATTTCTTTATATAGTTTTTATTCATAGTTTGATAAAAGCAAAGTTATTTTTGTATATGTATTAAAAAAATGTGGTTATACTGCACTAGTTTTATATTTGTTGTGGATGGTAATTACTAAATGATCAAATTCATACACGATCTTGCTTACCACAAATTTAGTTATGTTTAAAATTTTAAAAAAGTGACACAACCACCATATTCTTGCTCCATATCTTTTCTTTGCGTGTTATGACTGAAATTCATGATAGAAGATTTATTTAATCAGATTTTATTATAACTTAATAATATTTTGCCACATACTCATAATAATACTATATAATTTACATAATGCCATGTTTAATCATAATATGGTCGACCATTTTCTTATGCTGTTCCAGTGAAATCAAAGTATGATAAATCTCCATAAATGTATATTCCTAGTCATTGCACTTTTATATCTTTTGTCTGCAAGCGCCTGAAATTTTTTTTAATTGCTAAATATAGAATATATCATGATATATTTCACTTATTTCTATGCACAGCTTCAGCACTTGCAACCTCTTCACATATCTTTGTAAATCGCTTGTATGCATCTTATGATATCATATCTCTGGGGCATTTACAGTGTTTCATCACATTGCGGCAGCATTCGTTTATTATTACTTTGATTTGAATCAGAGAGAGGCGAAATCTGATTTCAAAAATATTGCCTTTGTGCTCAAACAACATTTAATGATTCCAATCATGCGGTTGTGGTTGGATCTGTCATTTGAATCATGTGTCGCATCATAAGAATCAATTCGGGTGTTTGCTCGTTTGGCTCAGCCATGATTATTTTGATGCAGAATAAAATAAAAAAGGCTAAAATGAGCGCGTATAAACGCGTATGCATATTAGATTATTGTTATGTATTTAGCAATATTATGTAGGTATGTATTCATTTTCATTTTTCATATAAGCGATAGAAAAAGGAGTTTAGATTTTGTACTAATTATAAAAACAAAATGTTGAAAATTTTGCAAAAAAAAACTAATCCATTTTTGAGATGAATTTTCATATGATACTGATTTTATTCAACATTCTGTTTTGTTGAACGATTAAATGTGAGCAAACATTTTACTGTATAATGAATGACATGAGAAAACATGTTTGATCAATCGACTGACTTTTACTTAAATAAAGCGTTCACCACTACGATGCAGATTTTACTCAACGTTGATTTGTGTGGCATGATTAAAAGTGAATAACATATGAAATGTATGATTAAATCAGGAAAAAACTGATTATTGCCTTTCTCTGATTTGAGTTGAAAAATGGTGTCTTCCCTGTCGTAGTGCAACTTTATGTTGCTCAAGTTGTATAACCGGGCCCAGTTTTGATTATCTAGTGTTTAAGCATACTAATAGAAAATTTGTATTAATTCTACAACTAAACTCATACTCATGCAAGCAATTTGTACTTGCAAATTAACGTTTTTTTTTGAAAAATTAAAAATGAAATAGAAAACTTTAATAGTAGTATTTACTATAAACGTATTTGATTTTTTTTGTTTTTTTTTTAATAATTAATAACAGCTTTTTGAAATGCTCTAATTTTGTTTTATGTTCACTGCAACAATTGCTGCTATTTAAATGAAATAAGATCATATTTTTTAATAGTGCCCTTTTTAGTAAGTACCATGATATGGCTAACAGCAGAGGTAAAAAATCCAGCACACCCTAGTAAGGATAATATCAACAAATATATATTTGTTTATTGTTAAAGTTGAACAATCTTCTGATTATTGAAGTACGTTATTTTTATTTCTACATTTGCAAACAAAAATACTTTTTATTAAGTCTTCAATATTGTTAAAGAAAAAAAGAATATTAAATTCATACAGGCTGGCATAGAGCGCATTTTCTGAACTGCAATTCATAACAGCAGCAGTAATGCTAAGCACCTTAAGCAGATGTACTTACAAACTTTGCTTTTTTTTTGACCGAGCAGTTCATTAAAACATTTTACGATAATTTAAGCTAATTGCATTTTATAATTTTATTTACTCTTACTAAATTTTTAAAATATGTTTTTTATGTGTTATCTCGTCTTTAGTATTCCTAATGAAAACATTTCTATTGTTCTTGTTATATTTTTATGACATATAAAATATAGGTTATTAATGATTTCAGTTTTTATTTTTGACTATAATTAAGCGCACATCTGTATTTTACGTTTGGCTTAAAATGCATGCATGTTGCTAAAATGGGTACCGCTGAAGTGGTAGGTCATTTTTTAAAGCAACTTTAACTTTTTTTTGCTCTACGAGGAAATTTTACTCGGCTATAGTATAGAAAGGATAATAACAAACTATCAGAAAAGCACGACATAAACATTAATTTGCACCAGAAAGAAAAACAAGTACGAGTAGTAAACAAAGAAACAAATTAAAATTAAAAACGTCCATCAAATAGCAGCAACAATAAGTACAGCTGCAAAAAATAAAAGCCAACTGCACACACATACACAATGAAAACTAATTGCAGTAATTTATTGCATACACGCATAGGAAAATTTGTATACAAGAGCAGTTGAATACACACTTCTATGTACACATAGAAAAATAAATAAGTGTTTATTTACGAATATGTATGCATGAGAAAATTTAATATGTGTTTTTAAAATTTGTGTTATAAAAGCTGAACATACAAAAGCAACAATCAGTGTTCCCTCTCAGCATAGATTTATTTTTTAAATTAATTTTTAACATTTCTTTTCTTTATTTCAATGAATATTTGCTTAATATTTTCTTGTTTGCTTTTTCTTTCAGTTTGGATTCGCGTGGAGGAAATGTCAAATTAGCGCCACACTCTGCCATAGCTAGCGATTTGGGACAACGATTGTTCTTTTCGATTGGCGACAATCCTAAGGACTCACGTCTACAAATAAGAGATGTCAAGCCAACGGATGGTGGCGTTTATCGTTGTAGAATAGACTTTTTTAACTTTCCCACTCGTAATTATAGGATAAATTTAACTTTAGTTGGTAAGTTTTTATGAAATCAAATTGGCATCTTAACATATGACTCAAAGGTTTTTAAAACAATGTTATGCATACCTTTTTTTGTATGGTTTTTATTTCAAACAAAAATTCTTAGTGTCAAACAGAAAAACATTTTAATAAAAAGAATAACTTTAGATGGAATAGATATTATTTTTGCAGGTTTTCAGTTCAGGAATTATCTTTATGTGAAAATAACTAAATTGAACATATACCAATGTACACATGATTTGAAAAAATATGTTTATCTAATTTCCCTGACCTTTTTGGTAATCAAAATACAGGGCAAAGCGAATTCATATTATTCGATAACGATAACGCAGCTGACTCATTATGTTTTATCATCTTCTATTGTAAAAATGTGCTCTTTGGTATATTTTTCTGATTTCAAATTAAGCTATAAACACATTCACGACAGCGGGCTATATGGCTACACGCCAGCAACTTAATTATTTGAAAACGACAGCTACATAGTAGGGAACTGATTTCTTTATATTTCAGTTTTTTTGCTTTTTTAAAGTTACTTTTTCAAGACGTACAATTTAATGATGCAATAAAATGACAAAAAAATCACTCATATCTCAAAAATAGCTAAAAACCGACAAAGTTGAAACATTTAGAAAAATGCGCAAAACTCTCTAGATGAAGGTAAAAACTTAAAGAATGTGAATAACATTCCTTTCATTTTTAGGTCTTTTTAGTAAATTTTACGGCTTTTACAAAATTTTTCAACAATTCGCGGAATTTCGCGTTTTTTGCAATGTGGGTGACTTTTTCAATTTGTTTTTGCTTTATCGACTTTTGGAAATGGTATTAAACATTTTAATTTTCCCTAGTGATTGGAAGTTATTGCAAATTTTCGTAATTTTTGTAGTTTTTTCCGAGTTTTTCACATTTCTTGCATTTTTAGTTCGTTTTAGAAGATTTGACGGCTTTTTTTTAAATTTTGGAAAATTCCGCGCATTTTCACCGTTTTATTGCTTCATTGAATTTTTAAGATTTTATAGAAAGATGAGCACAGAATATTGATGTAATATGCATCAATTTCATTGCCCTTATTTTTATGCAAAAATTATTCTTACACAAAAAGTTAATACTTTCATAATCTTTATGATCATAAAATATATAAAAAGCGCAACAAAATTCGCACATTATTTTAGCATTGAATAATATTTTAAATAATGATAATGTTTGAATAAAATGTGGGTGATACGAGAGTTAATGAATTGTGTTTTTGTACCAAAAGCCTGCGCATTTTACCCAGCAACTATTTAAATTGGATTTAGCTGTTTTGTCTAATCATAAGAAACTTAAACAAATTTGTATTCGCACTAAAATTTCAAGCGTACTCGAATCCGAGGCCCCCAAAAAAAATAAGTTTACCTAATTATCATAATAATTAAAAAATTTATTCTTTGACAAAGAATGAAGAATTGACGTCAACCCGTCTGAAGTCGATCATTAAATTATAAGTTTTTTTTAAATTTAATTTGCAAATTTAAAAATTTTATAATGACACCGAGGGTCGTATATAATGCCTAACACTCTGGTAAAATGTAAATCTAATTAATTTTCAATATGCCTCCCAAATAAATCATACATTACGGAACTTCGTTCAATTTGACTTACAACAAAATGCTGTTAAATATCTCCTTCAAATTAATCCATGTCTTGTTGTGAAGTCTCTTTTGATTATGTTTTGTTAAAACTTTAATCATAAAACTAGAAAAATTACATAAATACATTTTTATCACGTTTCGTTAAGTTTCCAACACAAACACTGCGAAGTTAAACTAACCTTACAACAAAATTAGCACAAACGAAAACAGAAAAGTTAGTTTTTACCTACACTTTTTCTGTGTGGACAAAATCAAACTTTTCCTTATTGTATTTAAAAGTTTTTGTTGCAACTTTAGAAAGATAAAGCGTGGCGTGCTTAAAAGTACGTGAAAGTAGTAAAATTGTGATTACGCACATACAAAATACAAGCAAACAAGACAAACCATTTGTGTGCACACATAATGCTGACAAACATCCCATTCAAACACGCACAAAAACTTAAGTATAACACAACCTAAATCAACAAAAAATTTGTCTTTGCTCAAACACACAATTATACGAGTGTTGACACAGGCGAGCAAGAGTGAAAATCTCATTATTGATAATGATTTTAGTGTTTATAACGCGGACCTTATTTCTAGAAAATAAGTGATTTCCAATAAATGTTGTATGTATTTATTACCTGACATGCATGTAGTAGTTGTGGTCGGATTGTAACTCCCGCTGATAAGACCACCGAATGGCTAGTCAAAAGTGGCAGCTATTCATGTTAATCTTGATCAGATGTGTAGCGCTTGCCGTTCACGGAAACGATGTTTGGCTTAATACTTCAAAGTGGGTTCATAAAAATACACAAATAGGCCTCATTGAATCCTACTTAAAAGAGAGTGTCAGAAATTGCTTACTACTCTAATCGGATATTTAATTATAACTCTTTAACTTTATTTTGGTATCTCTAAAACGAGAAAACAACTGCAATTACTGACTTCCACTTATTTAACAGGATTTTAAGTCGGACAAATAAGTAATGCAAACGCTTCGGAAGCTAAAAACACATTATTAAAGAATTAGGATTAATCAAAAGAGCCATAAATGGCATTGATAACTTACTTAGTTAAAGGGCAGCGGGAAAGCGATGATGTAGATTCGGCTTAGGATCAATAAAAGATACCAGCCACGAAATAGAGATCTGAAGTAGATTTCTTAACTCTATTTCAAAATGCTTTATAGTATAATTAACTCGCTTTCAGCGTAGTGAATTAAAAATAAATCATTTAAGTGCGAGTAAGCTCGCTTACGATGGGTACCCGTATCCTTTTGGGTAGGGACGGACACCATTTAGATTTCAACTTAATTTTAGTTTTAGTTACATGTCTAACAAATGTACATATTTATGTCGGACAAGTTCACAAGTCTAATATATTACACATATTACTCATTTTTATCGTTATTTATCGCTTTTTTCGATTTAGCGATTTTTATTAAATTTTTGCAGCCTTAGCGAATTTTCTTTCTATCTACGATTTCTTCGTTGCTTTTATCCGTTTTTCTATTTCTTCGGTCATTTAGATTTTTTATATTTTTGGCATCTTTTTCTAATTTCGATGTTGAGAAAGAACATCGACAATTTTTCAGTTGCGACAATTTTTTCCATTTGGAAATCCTTTAACTATTTTTTCCAATTTGGAAATTCTTTCGCAATTTTTTCGATTTTTAAAATTTTTCTTCGCGTGTAAATTTTATTAATTTTGTCGATTTTTTATGGTTTGTCTATTTTTTTATAATTGCATTTTTTTCTATGTTTCCATTTTGTAGATTTTTTTATTATAACGATATTCTCTTAAAAATAACTCTTTTTGTCTACGTACCCTTTAATTTTAAATTTAAGTATTTCTTCTTATACAGATCATATATTATAAACAGTTCAAGTTTCACTAAATAAAAGAATGTGACAGACGTATAGGCAGACATCTTAGCAAAACCAATAAAGATCCGTTTGTACACTTTTTGTCGCGAATCCTTAAAAGCCGCCATCAATGAGCACAAAAAAAAATAAAAATGTAAGATATTCTTATATAGAAGAATCGCTAAAGTAGGAAGTTTTTTTTACAATATACACAAATTGCTTAAAACTTTTTGACTTATCTGCAGAACCACGAAGGACCTTAGCGGGCATCGAAACTGTGACTTTCACAATAATTGTCTAGCTTACCATCCACTTGTCCCTGTTAATTTATAGTAACAAGTCAAGATTTTGGTTTTTTCTTAATTTAGAAAATTTAGGCAAATAAGTATTTCGAACGTCTGATGAAGAATTCTTTTTTCAAAAGCACTTTAAAGAGTTGTTAAAAAAGCTCATAATAAAATTTATTGTTAAGCACTTTAGTAATATACTGCCTTTTTCGTTACGTTGCATAATTATTGAGCGTAACTTTTTATGTATTCCCATACTTGTAAAAATTTTTATTTTGTTAAGTAAATTCTAAAAACAATATAAAGAAAAAAGATATATCCCCTCAAGGTCAAATTTTATACAAACTTTATCTCATCAATGTACACATATTAATCATATTTTACGTTTATTTTAGTTGTGCTTTGTTTGCTTTCGTCTTTATCTTAAGGATACACTTTTACGTCCTATTTTTTGTTCTTCTTCTTTGCTCGTACTTATGATTATAAAATCTTATTTAATATTAAAACTACTATGAAAACATTTTGTATATTTTTTAATAGTTCCTCCCGAAGAGCCTCGTATATTTGATGCTCAAGGAAAAGAAATTAATACGACACAGACTGCCGGCCCATTTCGAGAAGGCTATGAGCTGTTTTTATGCTGTCAAGTAAAAGGCGGTAAGTAGTTTCTGTTTATATTATTTATTTGATTTTCTAATTATTGTTTTTGCTTCTTTATGTTTTTATTGCTTTTTTATATTGTGATTAAAGTCTCTTTTGTTGCTAAATTAAATAAATAAAAATTTATTAGTGTTAGATTAATGAACAATAAGATTTTTTATTGATTTTTCTTTGCTAAATTTATGGTATATTTAGTACCTCTTATTATGCAGGTTTTTTTTTGTTAATTTAGTTTTCATTTGTTACGTGCTTTTTTTCAGCACTATTTATTTGAATTAGTAAAACATTTAGATTTTTATTAAAAATAAATTCAAATTGGTGAGAAAGCAGATCATAAGGGAGCTTATACGCCAATATTTTTGGAGGAACCAGGAATACTTATCCCTGTTGTGAATAAAATATCAGAACTTTTCATTCTCCTTCAAAGGGAATTGGTATCGTGACGTTCGCATCAACTTTTCTTAGCGCTATCAGTTGTCAGTGAATGCAAAAAGAAAAGAAGCTTGTAAACAAATTTTAATTTATATATAATAAATTACATATTCTTCGTTTTAAGTTAATAGCTTTTAAGTACGTGTGTACTAAGACGGTGCTTACACTGTATAAAAACGATTCTGCGAGGAATTATTATTAACAATGATGAAGACTAATTACAGATTTTGTCCTAAAAACAAATATTTATAAACCTTATTAATTATTTGGAAGGAAAGGGTTACAGTAACATGATATGTGTCCTCAGTTCGAATGTAAAAATTAAGTTAGCAAATCCAAGTAAAAAGGGAAAAAATATCCCTGAAAAATATAATTTATGATAAGAAGAATTAATTTTCCTTCGGAAAATCTTCGCAGGATCTATTCACCATTCGAATATCATGGGAAAGGGAAATACTTCGAGGGAAGTATCAAGGAAGTTGAATGTTTTATAAATTTTGTGAATAATTCTTATAAAAATGTTTGCTTAGAAACGTGTTTATGAGGAAATTCCCTTCAATATTGATACAACTTACAACTCCTACAGCAGTTTATTAGCCGAGCAGTTAGAATTTGATTTTTAAATAGTTTTTTCAAACGTAATAGTTATAGAACTACTGTTGATTTGCAGGCTCATCCACATCAGACAAAAACTTTCTGAAAATTATTTAATTTAATTTAATATATATTTTATATTACATGCATAATTAAATTTAAAAAAATTGCTCTATAAAATAGAAAAAGTTTTAATTTATATGCGTTGTTTTGTAAAATTTAATTATTAAGTTTGCTGAAAAAATTTAAAAGAGAAAGTGGTGTAATATATTTAGAAATTATTTTAATTCACATGCTTTTTTTTCTGCAAAATTTACCTGTTTCAATAGTGTGGTTTTCATTAGTACTCGTAAAGCAAATAAATAATACTTTAAACTATAATACTCAATTCTAAAGCATGTGTCATCAATATTTTTATCAAAATACGTAAGCAAACATACATATTTATATATAAAAGGACATATTATGTTAAACATTCTTATTAATACCAATCTAGTTGCCCACTTCTTTAATAATCCTTAATTACGAGTGCACTAGAATATTAATTCCTGGACGACATATTAGGGTCTACCGGGACAACTCGTCAACTTAATTTTCGAATAATTTCCTATTTTGTGGTCAACGGAAAATTAAACTAAATTCTTAATTTTAGATTGAATTTTGTCAAACGCAAAATTTTTAATTTAAATTATTTTTTTATAGAGAGTTTAACTCAAGCTTAAGCCTTACAATTCATTATATCTTTATCTATAAATTTCAGTGGAACTTAGGAACGTTAAGTTTGAAAAGGCCATTCATTATCAAAACGATGTATATAAAAGGAATTCTTTAAATTCATTTGAACAAATATAATATAATATCTTTAAAGTCCTCCTGATGTATCCTTTAGTGTAAAGGTACAGGAATAAGTTGCCAAAGACGTTAATTTAAAAAAAATCTTAAACCATAATTATTTACGATAAACCAGGCTTTAGTTCTTTAAGTTAGGTTTTATTAATTTAAAAATTATTTTATTGAGAAAAGAGGACGCAACATCTTCTAATAATTACATAAGTGTAGCATTATAAAAGATGTTGAAAAAATAAATAAAACAAAAAGCATTTAATGAATTACCTGCCTCAAAAAAGCTGTTGTCTTACAGAATGTTTAAGAATTTTAAAGTATTACTAACTGTTGTGTTTACACATAGTCTTGTCATTAAGAATATCAACAACAATTTCATATGTTTGAGAATCTTCAGTATATACAACTGATCTAATAATTAGTATATCTTGTGAATTGACTCTCTTTTTCACAAAACTCCGACTTCTATAAATAAAGATGACAGAAAAAAATGCACAAAGTTGGTGATAATACTTTTCTATAGACAATAAAACATTATTGTCATGGTCAATGGCTGAACAAAATTGTGTCAACTAAGAAAATGAATTATGCAACATAATAACACAATAATATAGATGACAATGGTGTGGTCTTTTGTAATCCTTGTACTACACATACAAACTCGATCTTTCTAATACATGTGTAACATTTATTATGTAAAGCATTTTATCTTTTATATAGCGCACACTTATAAATTAATGTATTCTGTTATGGAAAAATATTAATCTATTGATTAAGATAAATGGTGTTTTGTAAGCTTCGCAAATACTCGTACGCACCAAATTTTCTTCATGTCATTCGTTTAACTTAAATTGTAATAATTTCCTTTGTTATCTTAAGTATTCAATGTATTCATTAAAGTGGGTAGAAGGCAAACAGAGAGTATGCTTTCATGTACTGAGATTACAAAATGTGTATGTTGTTGAAGATTGCTTCAAGAATTTATAATTGAAAATTTTTTATGGCTTTGTAATGCATTTCTCTTTCACAAATTTGAGTTTGGATTGATTAAATTTTAGTTCCTTTGATTTTCAAATGCAATAACAGTTAAAGTACTTAGCATAATTACATTTTTATACTCATTATTATTTCACCAAATTATATTACGCGACGAAATAGATTTTATATTTCAGCTTTATTATAATTTTATACAATGATTTTATTTATTCTAATATTAAACATATGTTAAACATATTTTTACAATAAATATAATGATTTTTTTTTGTTATTTATAGGACGACCACCTCCAAAAGTTACCTGGTGGATGGATGATACCGAACTAATTGGCACTAGTCATACATCGGTGGAGGAAGGTACTACCGTGATTGTTAATCAACTTTTAATAGGAACAACAACGCGTGATTTCAATGGAGCTAAGATACAGTGTCGTGCCCAAGGCACAAAACTGGTAGAGCCTGTTACGAAGGAAGTACCGGTGCAAGTACAATGTGAGTATGGATAAAAAAGAAAGTTGAATTAAAAAAAATACCTTTTGAATCTAATTGGGCCAAATATAATTAACTACTTAAAAATTATTGCAACGTGTTGCATTAAGAATTAACATCACGTAAAATCGTCTTGGGGCATGTGCTGCTTTTAATTTAAAATTTTTTTCTCAGTGTTTTTTCATAAAAAACTCTGGTGTTGCAAATAAAAGATTTCTTTAATGTACATAATACTTTAAGTGCCAGGTCCGGGAAACGGAAGCATATTTGGTACAATGCTTCACAGCCATTTCTTGTACCTACTACATTTTTTCAGTTTACATTTTTTTTAAGTCCGCTGCAGTTTCAAAATTAGATTCTTTTACGAAGAATGTGCGAAGTATCACTTGTTTAAACCTAAAAAAACTTTACAACGGACCGTCCGTGTGAACGTTCAATACTTTATATAAAAGCTTATGTTCTTCGATCTCGAGAACTTGTATGAAAATATTTAGTTTCTGTTTTGAAATATTGTAAAAATTCGAAAACATGTAAAATAAAGAAGATTGTTTAAGTTTATTAACTATAGCCTATGCTCATTTTAGCAGGGCTAATGTAGATCATCAAGAAACTTTTATCAAATAATTTTTCTAACAGCTTTAGTTACTAAATTAATTTTTCAATTAAATAAATAAAAACCTTATACATACCATACCATAGTTTAGACAAAAGTCAATGCGTAGGTTGTTAGTTTTAAGCGGTAAGATGTTTTCAATCAATTTCCAATTCGTTTTTCAATTTTTTATTACGGATGTAGCTACTTTCGTACGTCTTCAAGTTGTCAAGTTAAAAAAATGTATGTTACGTATGAGTTATTTTTCAAAAACTACATTAAATATTGCTCATGCACCGCTGGATCCAAAAATGTATCTTCGACATCGCCAAACCGATTACAATAAGTGTGTATTGTCAAGATCGAGTCTCTCAACACCAATTTTGTTATTATATTATCTAAGATTCCTCATCCAAAAACCTCAAATTATCTTCTACATCTCTTCCTCCAATATTTGTTTGATGTGCTCTGTGGTATGACAACGCCTACACGGTCCAACTAAATTATAAATAAAATCGATATACAAAAATATGCCATAATATGCAATTCGTTGAACTGAGTATCTTGTTCAAGAAATGAAATTCAAAACGGTTTACAGGAAAGTGTTCGAGCGCAGAAGTTTTCAGTTCTAAAATTGTAAAAGGATCGGAAGTATTTAATATGTAATAAATTGCAAACCAGCGAAAAGTTCTAAGAGTGTCCCTGAGTATTTTCTTTATAAAAGTTTATAAAATTTCAATTCTTTTTTTTTTCTAGTAAAACCTCTTCGAGTGAAAATAGTAACACCAAATGACCTGCTAACAGCCGGTCATCCTGTGCCTTTACGCTGTGAGTCCTGGGGTTCGTATCCAGCAGCCAAAATAACATGGCTATTAGACGGTGAGCCTATTAGAAATGCTGAAATCACTGTGCACAGTGATCGTGAGGTAATTTATATAAAGTTTTCTAAACACAAACCTTTTGAAAGAAAAGAAGCATTAAAAAGTATTGAAAAAAATTTAATTAAAATTTGAATTTTGCCATAACTATAAACAAAGTTTTTCAACGCCAAACGTTGGTATCTTTTAAAGAATAATGGACCTTGATACATATATTTTTTCATTACGTTTAACTCACACAGCAGAATTTGTTTTATGATTCTGTCAAGCAATATTTACAATTGTTTTCTTAACTCAGCAACAATTTTGGCAAAAAACTATCACTTTTCGTTACAGTTTTTTCTTATTTTGTCTACGTGTTTATGGCAAAAAGTCAAATTATTTATGTAACAGATATACATAAATCTTCTTTTCTTGCCACATCTTTCATGATATATATGTACGCTTACGTATGCATGTATCTTTTTTATAACCAATTTCTTTGCTTTCTTATTTACAGGACTCAAATATAACAACTAGTATTTTAACATTAAAGGTAACTTCGGATAATGATAACGCTGAGCTCACATGTCGTGCATCTAATCCATGGTTTTCTGGTGGCGCCATTGAAGATAAACGTATCATACGTGTAGCATGTAAGTTTAACAATGAAATTATAGTTTCTCTTTTCTTTTTTTCAACTTTGTATTGCAAATATTTTTCTATTTTTGTTACGTGGCCAATATGCCTCATATTGTGGCATGTTGTCTGTTCAATCATACCATTATATACTTTGATATTGTAACATGTGTGTCTTTCGTTGATTCTGCATTTATAAATATTTCCTTATAAATTAGTTTTATATCAGCAAAACTCAATTGTTCAATTGGCTTGGAAAATACGAGTTTAAGAAGTTTTAGGAAAAATTTTAAGTGCAATTTGGAAAAAAGAAAATACAAAATTTTCAAATAGTGAATGACTATCAAGTCAATTGTTTGTGCAGTATGATACGAATATTTTTAAGGCTTTGTACAAATTATATTTGAAGTAAACTCTTGGTTACTGTTTTAATTCAGACGTTAAAGATATAACAATTTTTTGCTCATAAAGCGTTCCACTGTTTCTGATATACAGACGAAATGCCAAGAGCTAGAAGCTTGTTCCATAAATAAGAGGTAGAACAACTAATTTGTGTTCAGTTTCAATACTGTCGAATTCGTAAATGGTAGAATATATTGAAATCTGTGCTAAATACCAGAGTCAAGATTTATAGATACTTATACATATATTTATATATTTGCGTAAATGCTTAAAAATCTCCAAACATCTCTATCAAATCATTTGCTTTTAAATTCACAATAAAAATTAAATAAAATCGAAAAGCATTTTTTTTAAATTTTTGCTAAACAGCAAAAAGATTTAAAATAATATACTTTAAAATAGTTTATAGTAATAAATCACAATTAAAATTTGTTTGCACTGTACATTAAGGTAATTAAAATTAAATTAATTTAAATACAGTTGAATTCATTTCAATTAAATTAATCGAAATTTAATTCATATAAATTAAATTAATTTAAAGTGCGTTTAATCAAATTATACTTTAATTATACTTATAATTTTAATTAAATTAAATCCCACAAAATTAATTTTAATTTAATTATACTGAAGTAAATTAAATTAATATAAATTGTATTAACTGGCTGTCCCACGATATCGCAAGAATTATTTCCAACAATTACATTTAAAACATAAAAAATTTCCTAAACAACATGTTTTATTATAAGATGATTTATTAAATAAATCAAATTTTGTATTGCTGAATCTTCAATTGTTGTAATTAGTTTTTTATGAAGCAATACAAAACTAATTACAAAATGTTTTATTTTAAAAATGTTTGATAACTTTAAATTATTTGTATTACGAAAGCGATATTCTAACATTTATTCATCAGTGCAGATTTCAAAGTCGCTACACCATCTCATCGCCGACATTTGTTCAATTTTACCACTTATGATGGTGGATACTTTTTTGTTGCATTGAACTACAAAAGTCAAAAATCAAGTTAACATAAATGGAAAATAGTTTGCCCTCAGCTAATGGTGCAGGAAAAAGCAATGCATTTCGTACTAACTGAAATCGATTTAGCTTGCAAAAATAAATATAAGTAATTTTCATATTCGAATTTTTTAATTAATACAGTGAAATCAGTTGATATTCCTAGTCACTAGTATCTAGCGTGATAAGTGCGAAAAGCGAACAAAGACCGCTAATGATATGGTTTAGTGACCCTAAAATACTGATACAGTTTGTTAATCTGATGAGTAAAAGGGTTCCAATATTATTTTTTTAAGCAAAACAATTAAAATTTATAAAAAAATTTTCTGGTAAAGTCAGATTAAAACTTGACCCGAACAAAACCTTTTAACTTAAACCTAATAAAGTTCAACTTCCTACATATAAATATTAATAAAAAAATGTTTCCTTAATTTTTTAATTTATGTTTGTACATGTATACAGACATATTTTTGTACATACTGCCACAGATATTTTAAAAAGAAAAGTGGAAAATATTAGTAACTACTTCTTGTTTAAGTTGGTTTAAATCAAATTTCACAAGTTTTGTCTTGGTTATCTCTCTACACATTTATTTGATTAATGCTGTTGATTTGTAAATAATTTTTGCTGTTGCCTGTTTGTGGAAATTTTAAGTCAAAACAAACCACAATTTGAAACAATATGAAATGATTTAAACTGCTTTTAAATATATCTATGCAGATGACTTATAATCACGTCTACAAAAACAAAATAAGCTGAGTAATTTTCTATTTTTAGACAGGAAAAAATTCTATTATGAAAAGTCATGCTCAACCATAGATTTTGTTATCAAATTATGAACAGATCTCGGTTCTTATATTTTCCTTATTTATTTAAGAATACCAACCACAATCTACAATTTGATTTTGTATAGTATTTTTGCTGGCATAGTAATAATTTGCTTAAGTAATCTCTGCCGTAGTAGTAACGATAATTATACTACAATTCTTATTGATTTATTTTCGTCCAATTGGTATCGGTATTTGTTTTAATACGAATTGTGTTAAGGCCAATAAGTCCATAAATGAATTTGAAATTTATGTCCTTACAGTATTTAAAATGTTTGCGCAGTTTCTTGGTGAATTGTCTTATTTTGATTTGTCTTGTCGTTTTGAGACTCAAAAAAGAAATGAAAAAATTGACAAAACGCCCAAACGAAACAGGTTATTTATATATATGATATACTCGTATTCTATAAATAGAAATAGATATAAGAAAGACATGCTATACTTAGAGTGAAGATACTTCAGTAATTACAGGGTAATTTATGAAAAATACAATAATTTTGTATTTGCTTTTATTCAAGTCATTGTCATTATTATTCATTCCCTCGTTTTTTCGATGTATTTTGTATTCAAAAGAAAATTGTGCGTGTTTCAGCGATTTCACAAATGTCTTCATTTACATTGAGAATTCAATCTTGTCTATGACAAACAAGATGATTACGTTATCGGCGAACAAATGATAATACTATCGTCGATGCTGAGTTTGTATAATGCTAGCAGAGGACATAAATATATTTTAAACGCATTCGTAATCATAACGTACTCGTCATTCTCATTCTCATTGACATTTATTTTATTCTACTCTATTAAATATTTAAGTATTGATTCAATTTATTTTTTCTAAGTATTTGCTCTTCAGACATTTCTTCAAGTACCAGACATCAATTGCTTCGTATTTTTATTTCTAAATTTCCAGCCTTTTAGTTTATGTGTATACGTGCGTATATTTAAACATGACTTTTAATATATCATTTCAAAATTTCGTTCTTAACTTTAGTATTTTTCCTGATAATTGAGTCATTTTGTTAAAATGTAACTGACATAAATTTAATTTTCCAATTATACCCTACAATAAATAAGGTCATACAAAGACCTGAAACGATGTAGACAAGACTAAAAGAAATTGCTAAGAAACCAAAAGAAATTTAAGAGAAAAAAATTTAGTAGGGATAATTTAAATATGATTTCACTTTGAATATTACCTATAAGATTAAGGCTTTTGTCAATAGCATTGTCAAAGCTAATAATTTAATAAAGCACACTACATGCCTAATGTAGCTATGTGTAAGTGTGCCACTCGAATAGTCAGGCTTTATATGGGTACAAAAGAGAAGAGAGTGTTTAATAGACTTAAAAAAATTATTATATTAAACAAACCACAAACAAGAATACCGACAAATGGTTGGTGTGACCTTCCAAAACAGTTTGCTGAAATGTGCCACTTTCTAAACAGAGATAATTTAAATTAAAGATTTGAATTAACAGCAAGGAAGTTTGATTTAAAAATTCAATATTTTGAAAATTCTTTTAATAAAACTTAATATTTATACGTAATTTGTTTAACTGTTTTGGTTTACATTGAAATGAATTTTTGTCTTAAATTCAAATCTGAGTTTACCCAATAACTTGTAAATTTTTAGAAATTGTTTTGGATAAATTCGCTATTTTATTACGAGAGTAATTTGTTTTCACAAAACATAAGGAAAACCAAACAGAAAGAGATAATTTAATTATAATATCTGTGCTTCTGAATATTTAACAATGTTCACAAATATGCCTATTTGCTCATCAAACTTTTGTAAAAAATTATTTGACTATTAATGTGTTTTAAAGACATTTACAGACTTCACTGTAGCTGAAGTTACAATATTGTTTAATATATTTTTCACTTTGTAATTGGTTATTTTCGACCAAAGCTGAAACGTGGTTTGCTTATGATTTTAAAATCCATCTGTAAACACTTTTTAGCCTGATATTATTATATATATAAAAAACCTTTTCTGAAGTTGCAGCAGGATATATACATACCCATTCTAAGCATGTTTCTGTTACCATGTTTTCATAAAATTTCATACATTTTTTATACGATAAATAAACACAAAAGAAATTCAAATAATAATAAATGAAAATTTAAGCCGGTTGCCGTCTATATAATTTGCTAGTAGAAATTCGTAACCCATTATTAAATATACTGGCTAAATTATTAGCATTGAATCAATAAATCAATAATTATAGACCTTCAGGGATTTCGCCTAAAGTTGCAAACTTTGCTCTGATTTATCGGTTAAACTTAATTTTGGTAAGAAATTCGGAAACTTTAAAAGTCATTTCAAAAATTAAATTAAGCGAAGATCGAGTGATTCCAAATGCAATTGTTCATTCAATTGCTATTTCTAATTCGTACATGTTAAATATAAAAATATCACAATTAAGTTGTTCCTTTTTACTAAAAATATTTTTTTGGACCACACGATGTTCTGATATATTCTGAATGTTCTATAAAGAAACTTCAAGATATTTGCAAAAAACGAAAGCATGTCATAAGCAACGTAATACATGTAAAAAGATTAGCTTACAACGCAAAAAATATACTATAAATTATAAAATTTAAACTAATCATAAACGTTTTAATAAGCTTATTACAGTTGAGACTCGATTATCCGAATTGCATTAGGCCGAGCTTAGCACGGATAATCAAAAACCACAGTTAATAAATTTATTATAAAAAAAATATTTGGGTACTCAAACGGTGTCCTATTAAGTTATATTTTCATAATGTTTTAATATATTACAAAAGTTTAAAAAAATTGCTTCTAACAAAAAAAACATTAAATAATAATTGACTGTTGCCAATATCGAAGATAATCCGTATAATTACATTTGAAACAAAAACAAAATTTTTAAAGTTTTTTTTTTTTTTTGTTTGCCAAATTGCAACAGAACCTGCACAAGCAAAACCAAAATTATGTTGATACAACACTTTAAAGTGCTAATTAAAAGTCTAAAAGCGAAAGTAAAAACTTAATCTTATCTAAATCTTGAATAATTTTAGATGTTGCGTTAAGTAAGTCCAGGTGAGAGGTTTTCAGGTTTAAATTCAGTCTACAAAAAACAACTGCAGTTGGTGTTGTGTTTGAAAAACAAGAAAGCGATCTACTGTTGACTGTATATGAATAATTTGTTCTATTTATATTTATTGATGTGAAATAGAGACATTTTTAAGAAAAATTTTATAAACATTATTTTTCCAGCGTTGAAATCAAACAACAGAAAACTGGCGCTAAATTTCAAAATAAAATTTAAATATACGGCTTAAGGTATGAATACTTTGTAAAAATAAAGTACTATTTCCTGTGGTTATACTTGACCGTTTGTTGTAGTACTAAATTACATTTTCTCTCACAAAATCAGTACAGCAGTAGTAAGAAATAACATAATTTTGATAATTCATAACAAGCAGCAGTAGTCAGCAGTTTTCTTCTACAATTTCTCGTTTTCACATAAATGTAATTTGTATGTACATATTTCTGCCCTTAAAGCCTTGAAGTGAATAAGTTGCAATAAGAAAAAGCTTTGTCAGTAAGCAAACAAAATGAAATTGTATTTTGCGTAGAGAGTAACAAAAGCAAGGACTAAGAAAAAAAATTAAACAAAATGAAAATGGAACGGATGAATGCGTACACAACCGTAACTAATGGTTTAGAATGGATGAATACTCATTGTGTAACTACCAATACATCTGCACACATGCATACATTCTCAAGCAATTTTAGGATACAAAATAATTTAGCAGTAATGAGATTTAAAGAATACTAATGCAAACTCAACGCATACATTTACAGTCTCAGTTTTATTATCATAATACACCAACAGTTAGAAGATATTATTTTATGCTGTTTTTACAATCTAAAAAATGCTCTAATTTATGTTTTGAATTTATTGTTGCTTTTTTTAATTTGGTTTATTTGTTATTAATTTTTTTTGTATTTGAGCCAGCACCATCTTTGATTCATTTCAATTTATTATTTAGCTTTTTATGGTTCAATTTGCTAACGTTCATTAAGTTCGCCTTTCAATTACTGAATTTATTTATTTACTTACATTAATTGCTTTGTTGATATTTTTATTGCTAAGCATTAGTGTATTAAAATGTAAAAAAATATAAATTTAATTCTTTTCACAGATCCTCCTACTGTGTCAGTGCACTTAGCAAATGAAGATCCCAGTCGCATTGTTACCAGAGCAGAGGGTCAAAATGTGACTTTCAAATGTCGCGCAGATGCCAGGCCACCGGTAACCTCTTACTCCTGGTTTAAAAATGTAAGTAGCTTATATTTTTTATTACTCCTTTTAAAATGACTGATATCCTGTTTACAATAAACTTTAAGAGTATTAAGCTGCATTAAGTGTTTTATACTCATAATAAAATTGGCTTGTATTATATTTTATGCTAAATAAAAGCTTAAGATTAGGAAATTTGCTGGAGTCATGAATTTATTACAAACCAAATATTAGAACTTGATTTATTTTAATAGAAAATATTTTCAAGCTTGCAAGGATACATTTATTGTGTTTTGATTTAATCACAGTTTATAAACTTCTGATCTCTAAAATCTTTTACAAAATCTAAAGTTTTATTGGAAAATATTCCATAATATAAAGTTTTTTATTCAGGTTAAAGTAAACGAAATAAAATTTGCGAACCTATTAAAAAAATACTTAAGTAAAACCAAAAAATAGGATGAAAGAAAGAGATATATGAAAAAGTCATTGGGTAGCAAAGATTAATATAACGTCAACTATTGGTGGTAAATTTTAATTTTTTATATGAATTAAAACCACTTGTGTACGTTGTAATCATAACAATTCTCCTGTTATATTTTCTTGAAAAATTTATATAAAGAAAGTTTTGAATTTATTTACAAGCTCGTTACGAACCGCTGCGTAATATCAATTACTTTGAGTTGAAAAAAATTTCATTTTATTTCGGCAGCCAATGGCTCTGAATAAGCGAGAGAGTATGAAATATTTGGAATAATTAATCATCCGAAATGGAATTTCGTACTAACCGAAATTGATTTAACTTGTAAGAAATGAATAAGTTTCACTTTTCGTATTCTAATTCGTTAAATAATACGGTTAAATAGTTGATATTCCTGATCACTAGTATCCACCGTCAAAAGTGGTAAAATCGAACAAAAAAACGCTGATGAGATGGTGCAGCGACCTCGAAATCAGTACTGATCCGTTCTTCTAGTCTGATGAATAAATTGTTTCAAATAAAATGTACTCTCTTCATAAAACAATGAATTTATCCAAAAATAATTTCTTTAATTAATAAGAAACGGGTAAACTCAGATTTGAAGTCAATCCATAAATTTTCATTTCAATATTTACCTTAAACAGTTCAACAAGTACGTATAATATTAATTTCATTTATACCAAAAAAAATATTAGAGTTTATTTTCTAAGAACGTGGGTTCGAGCCCAGCTTCAGACAAGTCATAACATCCAGCATTTTTCAGATGTGCATTAGAGTATGCCATTGTGTTTGTTGTTGTCGGAGTGTTTAAGTGATGAAGGCATAGCACACTGGTCACTGAACAGTACTGGCAGCAATTGATACTGGTGTATGCTAGCGGACATCACAGCGCCCTCCTTCGTCGGTATTGTAGCAAAATCGCCTGCGAAGTAAAATAATTAATAATATGGCTGCAACAGCTTAAAACACATTTAATGTGCCTACTTGTCATCCGAGGAGCTGCAACACTGATCTAAAAAACTAACACAGCGCGCAATATCAGAGTTGCAAAAATTAAGCTTTCTCTCTTTCACCATCTGTCCTCTCTCACTATCCCTTTCCCAAGGAAGGTAACACAACTACGGGTTGGTAAGGCATACTAATTGCCTGAGTGTTACTTCTCTTTTTTAAAAAAAAAAAAGCTTTGCGGAGAATATCCCACTAGTTTTGAAATTTTTCATATTTTATGATTTGGTTCACTTCAGTTCTGCGATTTTATATAGTGTCTTCTTACATTTGGAGATATTGAAATTGAAATCGCTATAATTTTATATTCATTCAGCATTTTAGGAATCTAGATTTAGCTTTAGCTACGATACTCGCAGCCATTTCCTTACTTTTGTTCACATTACTTGGCTATCGTATCTCTAATTCAGCGGTTATCAATTTACGGCCTACAGTGCTATGGCTGATGAAGGTACAACAAAATATTGTGAATATTAAGAGATACATTATAAATAAAATAATTTGTTTCATGTACTCGTATGTCTAGCAGTTTATGTAGCTAGATGAATTGGATAGAGGATGGCTACTGAAGTCTTGCGTCTTGTCTTTCTTTTGCCTGTCTAGTTTAACAATTACTGTAATTTTTTAAGTAGCACATTAGTTAACAAAAGAGCTAATTTGAGTCTAAGTAAAATAATACATTAAAAAATAACTGAAAGAGTTCGACTTTGAAGTTGCTAGTTTGTAAGAAAATTTAAGATATCTAATTATTTACTTATTCTTAAAAACCATAATTCACAAAACACATCCCAATCCAATACCCGGTGTCTGGTTTTCAAAGAAAAAAAGAAACAAAAGTAGAGGAATACAAATTTCTAGTATTTGTCTCATAAATTCGCAAGATGTTGCCATCACATTAACGCTGTTTGAAAAGTTATTCTTTATTTTTATACTTATGGAAAGCTGTGCTCCTTCTGTACAAATTACCTTTTTTATTTTGTGGTCACAAGATGTTTTTAAAAGAAAATTTGGTGTTTTTTTTGTTGTTGTTTGATTTTTCTACCACCACTTAATATTCCAAGGCATTCAAATTAATGCTCTAAAACTCCTACTTCTTTTGGCCAAAAGTGTTTATTACTCTGAACACATTTTATTATATATATTTGATTTTTTTGCAGTTTAATGTTTCTTTTTTATTTTTTGTTTGTTTTATGTCCAAATAAATGCCTTCTTCGTCAATTAATATGTAAAAGTCATGATTTCCTCGCCAGCTGTGCTCTATCATCATCACCGTTATCCTTGAGTTGATTTTCTCATTTTTAATGTCCTGCCTGTGCTCCATTTTTGTAATTTTATTGCTTTCGATGATGCTGTTTTTATATCACTCTGGTGATGGCTGTTGCTTAATGCACAGTGTTGTTGTGGCATATTATGGTCAATGGCATTAACATTTGATAGTAACAATTGTACGTGTTGTTGCAAAAGAAGCAAAATAAAAAAATGAAAGAGAACAATATTTGAAAAGTAACGAGCTGTTTGGCGGTTAGCATAATTTTAAGTGACGAACATTTTTCATAAATTTTTTTGTAGTTAGCCTTGTTTTAAGTAACGACAGAGTTTTTTTAAATTTTTATACATAATAAAATTAAAAGACAATTTTTGAAGTTATTTAATGGGATTGACCAAATTTAATGTAGACTGTAAGTTTCAAACAACTTGTCCAATTCGATCGTTTGGCACTTTTGTGACAGATTTACAATTTACATGTCAATAAGTTTAGTGCAGGCCTTGACCTTAGCGGAACGTCATTTGATTAAAGTGTGAAATATAAAATGATCCAAAACTATATCATTGTGATCAAATTATGATTATATTATTGATATTATGATTAAATTCGTTTATGACAAAAAAATATTAAAAGCTAATAGAAAAAAAATATATATTATTCGAAATTCATCCTGATACCAGCAAAATTGCTTTTATTATTCTACATTTCAAAATGAAATACGAATGTGATAAAATGGTGAAAGTTAACGTAATTTTTCATACAAATATACATTTTAAATACGTTCATTGTAGATGTTTTAAAATAGAATTTTTTTTATTTTGAGAACTTATTTTCTTAGGGCCTCATTAGTTTTTACTCTTCGTTGCTGTTCTGTGCCCTTCTTTGTGTAAAAAATATTTTTTAATGACTTGTTTTGTGTCTGTACTTTCAGATGTGGACGATTTAGTTATAGGAATGAATATATAACAAAAATATATAAATCTTTAAAAATCTTGAATTAATATAAAATTTTTTGATTTCTAACATAAAATGGGTAATATTTCACACCACACCAAACTAATACATACACACTCTTGACTGTCACTTAATGTTGTATTCTATTTTCTACAGAACGAAAAAGTAACAACAAACCGCACATACAGAACATATTGAACAGAAATAAAACAGCTGATCCATAACAGAACAGAACGCACAAACTACATCTGCCTTTACACTTTTATTTTGAGACTCTTGAGAAACCATTTGGCTAATTATGCTGATGCCGATCCCATTAGAAGAATGTCTTACACACTTAACCAGTTATATAGATTTATAGACTTTTCATTAAATGTCGATGTAGTAAAAAATGCAATTATAAATTTTCTTAATTCATAAAAAAGTTTTGTATGTTATTTTATTGTATTTTATTTAATGTTGTGTAATTTAAATGAATATTAGTAATTGTCTGTAAGGAATTCAATTCCATCGACAAATAATAATAAATAAATAAATAAAAAAATATTTTCACAAAATTTTATTTTTTTAATCTTATTTGCTCGGCATAAAAAACTTACGTAGACGGTCGGTGAAATGACTATATTTGCAGTAATATTATTTTTGTACTACTTTTTCCTTATAAAAAATAAAAAAATGTTTATATAATTTTAATTTGATTTAATTTGTATGAAAATTTGAACAAAATTACCAAAAAGCTTAAGTTTCTTTTGTTGAGCAGCATTCCCTGAATATGGAAGTGGTGGAATGTGCATCTTACGCCAGACTCTTATGTCATCCCCAGATCCTGCGCGTGTTTTTGCGCTTTCGCATTGCACATGCTTGACATCGCACAGGATGTGTCGGCAGCTTATCTCCAGATATTTCAGTTAACTGAAAATTTGGAGAAGATAAAAAAGTTGCCCTTTTCAAGGTAGGCGTTTTGGAATGTAGCCTATTATCCTTGAAATTTCAGCGCTTTTCAATTATTTCTATATAGATTATATACGCAGCTAAGGCGGATATATCTAATAAGTTAAAAAACATTTCCAACGGCCAGCGCAATGTTTAACATTTTGTAGAACATGCAGATAGGATTTTGTCTAATGCATCAACGCACAGTGGCTGAAAATCGTTTTTCATTGGCCAAAACTCTGTAACTTTTGAACCGATCAAAATATTGAAGTAATTTTTTTTTATTGGATAGATATTTAGTTCAGCTTGACTCAGTTTAAATTTTATTAAAATTGATTGAGGACTTTTTAAGGAATTCTAGGTCAAAGTTGAACTTTTGAATTTTTTTTACTTTTAGAGTGAAATATGGGTTTATTATTTTTTTATTTATTAAAAAATTGAATATTTGGAAATTAATAATAATTATAAATATTTTTTGTAATAATGGAATTTTTTTAATGTTACACTTAAAAAAAATTTTACACTGAAAAAAATAGTAAAATCAACTGGAGATTTTGCTATTACAGAAAAATTGAAAATTTTTTGCTGACAAATTTGCAAATTTGTTTACACTCAAAGAATAGTTACACTTAAAAAAACACGTTAATAATATTATCTAAAAATATTACTATTACTACAGAAATATTTATTATTTTTTGCTGTCAAATTTGATAATTTTAAAAACATTTTAAAAATAAAAACTGCAATAAATTTTAATAGCATTTGCAACAATGGTAGGTTCTGTTTATTATTATTTTTTACTAATATTATGTTTTTCGTACTTAAATAACAATGAAAGGCAATTATAATTATTATTCATTTGACTCAAATATTGATTGCAAATATTCCATATTTTGTTCTGTGCTATTTCTGTTCTTTAGTAGTTTTTTGGCTTCTTCATCTAAATCCCGATGTTCCACTTTCCATTGATTTCGAATACTGGAGATGAACGGATCTGACGTTGCCAATAATATATTAAATAGATCTTCATTTGTTGAATTTCTTGAAATTTTTCTAGTATTGTGCTCTCTATAAAATCTGTAATCCTTGTTCCTTTTTTCCTGAGCCTCCTCTGATAGATCTCCAAGTGGCACCAAGTGATATTTAATGACATCTTCTCCATGATAAAGGTTTTTGTGAACTGTTGCAGACATATTTCTCCATGGGTAGTTGGTTGTATATATTTTTGCAGTTTCCTTTGCATAATCTCCAAATTTTCTAGAGTCAATTTCTTCATTGCACGCAAGTACTTCTAGGATTATTTTAAATCTGAAAATAAGGTTAAAATCCACTCCTGTTATTTCAGATGCTGTTTCTGGATCTGAAAAGAATCTTCTTGCGGTATTGCCATCATTTGTATTGCCTGACCCTTGTTTTGGCTGATCTATAATCAATCCTAATTTGCGATATTCATCTTGAACATGTTTCTTTTTTGCACTTCTTAACTCTTTGTTGGTTTCGTTGTTTCTTATTGATCCTGAAGATCCGAAATCCAAATCATAACTGATTTTTAGTATGTGTTCCATAAGTCGTATTCTTGCATGTAGTGGTGATAATCCAAATTCATATGCATCGGTATTATCTTATGATTTTGTCGGTATTTGTCGTGTTAGCCAAAGCCTGACCTACTTTTCCATCTATCACTGTCAGCACTAATTGGTAGCTTACTTCAATTTGCTGCCCATCTAACTGTAATTGTAATGGCTGTAGTGTTGCAATTTGGGTCTTGATATCACTAACTTCTTTGTTAATGGCATCATGAGTTTCTTTTTTGAATTCAAATTTGATTGGCCTGCAGTATTTCGTAGAAGATGGTGTCTCATTTTTCCAAATATCCCTTGTTTGGATTATACTAGTCGAAGGCTCTGAATCTTCTAAAATCTTTTTCAATCGCAATGGTTCAAATGATACCATGAACATATCTGAGTCCGAAATATTTTCACATACAGCTTGTTTGTATTGTTTTTGTCCCGAAGAACCATCACATCCCCATTTACAAAAAAGAATTAACTTTGTGTTTCCATATTTCTTTAACTCATTTCCTGTTATTGATTGTAGCAAGCGTTCTGCTGTGTGATCAAGTAGAGATTGTAGTTGTACCTCTGCCGAAATTGGTGTGATTGTAATAGTGTCCTTTGATGGCAAACAGTCCATTTTAGCAGCGGTTATGTGATGATATGCTGGATACATATTTGAGCCTTTTTCAATCGCACGCAGTCTGAGCTTAATATATTGCTGTTTTGTTAATTTCAAATCCAGAAATAATGCTAATGCCTCCTCATTTGTGTACTGTATTGCATCACTCGGAGTTGGTATACTGTTAAGAATCCGTTTTGTTCTCACTGGACTAGCTTTAACAACTTTTTCAATGATATCCACTTTTGTTAATTGGTTCTGTGATCGTAATTGATGTAGGAAAGATTCTTTTATATTTGTACAACCAATTGCATCGTTAATATCTTTAAGTTTCCGCCTCTTAGATCTATCGCTGCAGTTGCCCATTAATGATTTGCGTGGTCTTCCACCCTTATCTTGCTTTGCTGTTTCTGCAGCGACAGTAAGTTGGCCTTCTAACCAGGTTGCACTTTTTATATAAAACTTTTGTTTACTGTAGCTAACTTCTTTGTAGCGTTTTTTTAGTGCTTTTACGATATTAAATAATTGCTCTTGCATTTCGGTGCTACACGAATTTAAGTTTAATTTTAACGTAGCTAAGAACATCTTCCTGGTTTTTGTTTCTAAAATACTCTTCGGCCAGTTCTTTATAACTGAAGCTCTCCATATTTTTCTGAATATTTTTATTTGCGTCTGTTATGTTTTATCCGTACACTTAGAGGATTAACTTATTACTGAGTAATCCCTTATCGAATCCGTAGTTTTATACATTTTTAGATACATGTTATTCACACATTGATCTTTAATTTCATAGCAGGTAGTGCTTAAATTGCACAAAACTGCACATGTTGTCCAGACCTTAATATCAGGTAAAACTGATTAGTATCTCGCAAATATTTGTTGTTGTTGTTGGGTTGTTTTTTTATTTTTAGTGGTTTAATGTCCCGATTATTGTTATAAAATTGCTTATGACTTTGGTTGACCTAACATTTGATAACAGCTAAATTTAGAAAGAGATCATATGTTTACTTTAGAATTTTGTGATAATTTTATGACTTATTTTTGGCTGATCAAAGCAAAGCCATTAAACCCTTTCGCAGGTATTATATTTAATTTTTTTAGTTTTACGTAGTCTAAAGTAAAAAACATAAACTTTTAGGCAAAAAAGTGAAAATTATATACACCATTGTATACGAGTACTTTGGAGTAATTTCATTAAAATGAAAAAAGTGTTCTACAGGCGGCTCGTCGCGGGTGCAAAAGTATATATAGCGTTAAAGAGGACACTTTCACCTTTCTCCGGGTGGTATACATTTCTTGTTCCCTTTTGTTCCCTAGAAGTTCTATTCCACTAAAGTTTAAATTTGAGAAAAATATAGTAGTTTCATAAATATTCCGTAACGCCCTTAATATTAAACGCTAGATCTCTGACCACTTACAAAAACTAAAGACTATAATCCTACCAATATTATAAAAAAGACCGCAGGCCATTATCGATGATAGCTTGCGAGTAGTAACCATTTATTTTTGATAAAAAACAACAGAAAAACACCTTTTTCTCAAATTAGAAAAAACCGTTGAGTTTGACAGCATACCACGCTCACAATTATCAATAGTTTAACCTAATTTTTTGGCTACCTTAATCTGGATATATTAGCTGCAAAAGGGCGTAAAAATTTTAAAAATCGGTGACAAAAAAAAATTTGAGTTTTGGCCAATGAAAAACGATTTTCAGCCACAGTGCAACGCTTCTTTTGCTGGCGTTATAGTCAAGTATATATTGCGCAATAGCTTTAGTCAAAGTTGTACTAGATAATACTGCAACTACTTTTCCCTTTTTTGTCACATAGAATGTCAGTGCAAACTTTGAGTCCAAACTGATGAATATTCTGCAGTTTTACGGTCTTTCATTTCATCTGGTAAAAAGGTTTTATTCTGGCTAACTGCTCCAAGAATTGCAAGATCTTCAAATCCAAATTTAATGACGTGAAAAAATTGTCGCAAACTATTATTCTCCCAGTTAGAAACAAGTTTTTTTAGGGCTCTTTCCTACATAGATTTCGCTATTGAGAGGATAAAATGATTTTGCATCGCAAGTAAACTAAACTTTAATACCATATTTCGAAGGCTTTGGAGGTATGTATTAGGTAAATTTGGCTTATAATATCTGCCAAGGTTTTGGTTCTTCTGATTCCAAATGGTTGAGATTTCTGCTGCTTTATCTTCCAGTAGTCGAGCTACTCTAGTACGAATATATTGAAGTATTTGCTTACATCGAGAATTTGACATTGTGGCTCGGTAGTAGCCTGAAGCTTCAAAGGTCAGAGCATAAAAAAAGCAAAAAAAAAAAAAATAAACCCATATGCAATCAGTAAAAAATAAAAATTCTTTGCAAACAAATCACATAGTGACTACAAATGTAGACTGCCGGCCATGATATGGTCATTTTAAATAATATTGCTTTGGGACTTCGGAAATAATTAGTTTAACATCATCATTCGTTAATTTTTTTAAAATTACTACAAATGTTGACTTCCGAGTTGAGTCACGAAAACTAAAAATAAAAGGCAAAATTAATACTTCAATAAAGTTAAGGAGAAATTTGTCGGTATTTTGACTGTGAGCTCAAAGTGGTTTTCGGTCTACTCTAAAGTTATTTTCTGTTTCAAGTTACTCAAGTTGAAATGTGTTAAATTTTTGCTGGGTATATCAAGGTTGCATACGACCATTCTTACTTGAAACCAGATCATATACCCACTCGTATTTTGACTTGCATTATTAAACTATATTAAACTATGAAAAATTGTCTATTTTATTACTCTTGATATATTTTATGATAAAAGTGTTTTCTTTGTCCAGGCCATAAGATGACCCATTTCTCTCTTCTGATTTATTAACATAAATTTTACAAAATTTTATGCTGCAGTAAAACACGTTTTATTTTGTTCTTTCCTCAGCAGAAAAGCAAGCTATTTGTGAACTCTTCCACTGAATGCATACGTATTTGTTTTTAAAAGACTTACTTATCTTTCAATAATTTAACGTATAAGATTAAAACCGGATATGGGAGTACAGACTTCCGTTTTACTGTAAGTTTAACCGTGTAAGTTCGTGTATTGGAGTTTTCTTTTTATTGCTTTATTTATTGTTTTTTATGTATTGTACGCAGTTCAACACATGACCAAAAAAACATAAAACAATATAAAAAGAAGTATGACGTCTATTTGCGGCATAAGCGAATATGTTGCACATTTCACCTAATTATAAAATTAGTTGCTTTTTCCCCAACTTTTGCTGATTGTTGTCTGTTTTTCATTTTATTTATATAATATTTTTTAACAAATTTCGAAGTATTTTATCAATCCAATCAAATTGTTTTTTTTTTGTATTTTTAATTTAAGAAATTTCTAAATATTAATAGAACTTTAAGTTTTAATAGTCTTAAAATTTTTGGAGAAAGTTAAGCATGTTCGACTGCAGTTAGTATGATAGATTTTCCTTCAACTAATTTCAATCTTGACGGATAAAAAATTTACCAAAAGATCATTACTAAGAGGATTGGTATAGAGTTTTATTTTGATATATAAAAAAGAGGAGCATTTTTAAGAAAATTGTAAAGTGGAGGGTGTGCCTTAATAATCAAATTCAACATGAGCTATATCCATTTCATGCAAATGTCCTTCATTAATTCGTACATTTCACAATATTTCAAGTGAATATTAATAATTTTTATGCGACTTTGAAGCGTATTTTGCTCAATTTTTGTTAAGGGCGTAGTTTTTACTTTTAGTAATTGGCGGACTATTGAAAATAAAACGTCTTATCGGAACACGCTGTATATCTAAACGAATGATGACTATGTAATTGAAATAAAAGATATTTTATTCTTTTGGGAATGGCTATTATCTGTTTTCCTCCCCTGGATCTAATTGTACTCTACCGGCTCTGAAGTGAATATATATTGTGGAAATACCAAATGGCATGACAAGCTTATGTATACTGGTTTGTGTTAGTTGTGGTGAAGGGTATAATAATAAAAACAAGACCCACAACACAGTAATGCAGGATATTATAACATGTGTGGATGTATGCATGTGCAACAGAATCCTTTTATATTGTAATATGAAACAGCACATGCAGTCACGACTGTATTCTATGTAAGATTAAATGCATGCTGTTTTAGGCAGTGGGTGGCTTACTTTTTATTGTTTTTACTTTTTCGCTTTATTTTTATTTTTTATTTTTTTGTTTCTTCGTTTGCTTCGCTTCCTTTCAGTTCATTTTTTGTACTGCTTTTAACTTCCGCCTGAAATGTTCTATATTTATTGCCAGAGACTTTTACACTCTCGCATGCCTCAACGATGAGTATGATGCATTTGAATCCTTAGCCGTAGTATTTACAAGTATTAAGTTTGAGTTTGTTGCACTAGAGTTGCACAAAAAGGAAAAGTGAACTATAAAACTGAAAGAGGATAAACCTTCAATAAACCATTTCAAACTACAATCCAAATTGTATGCACTAAATTTACATTTTACCATACATGTGCATGTAAGTAAAAGCTCCGTTGGCTGAAGAAATTTCTATCATGCCATACACTTTGTTTCTTTTAATCCTTTTGTATTTGGATTAAAACACGATACACATACACTGGCAGTAGATTTCATAGAGCAATGTATCATCTACCACATCACATTAGTAAAGCAAGAGGACAGTTGTTACAAAGAATTTATTTGTTGAAATAAAATTGTTTTCTTATTACATAAAAAAAAATACATGCTGTGAATCTGTATATACTTATTTAAGATGCAACAGCGTGAATTATAATTTTAAACGTTTATCATTGTTTTTTGCTTGAAAAGTTTAAAAGTTTTTGGTTTATCTAAAATTTATGTTATTTTATTTGAAGTTCAATTGAATAGAAAACATAATATTTTAAATTTATTCGGGCATGTATATTATTTGCCTTAGAACTTATTACAATTCTTTTTTATTAAAATTAAGTTTCAATGAAGCGAAAGGCCATTAGAAAAACACTTGCAATATTCTTAGTAAATGCTATAGATATATTTAGTTGTCCATTCTCTTTTTACTACAAAATGATGAAAAAATGTTACAAACTTCGTACCATTATTTGCTAACAGATTATCTGCTATTAAAGTTACACTTGCTACCGCTCAGAAAAACTGCTTGGCTTAGAAAGAAAGTATACCCGTAGTTGTGCTTCGTAACAATAATTTCGATTAAATCTACATTTATACGAACTCATTCTTTTAAAACCCTTTTACGCTTCTTATGAATATACATTCATTTCAGGTACGGAGTTTATAATGAATGAGAGAGCTGCCACATTGATAACAACTACAGCATGCAAGCATTATTGTGAACTTTACCTATTTGATTTAATTATAATAAAGAAAACCCTCTTCAAAAACTAATGCACTCTTTTACAAACACACGCACACACATACACATACAGCCTTGGTGAAGAATATATGTTTCAGCAGTGTAAACCTTTTTGTAGAACTCGCTTTTGTATGTTGTATTGTATATATCCATATACAAAATTTGTATGACCCCTGTGTGCGATATTATCGTATGTTACAAAAACGAAATTTTACATGAGAATATTTCTATTACTATTATTTACTATGAAACTGTTACATACGATAAAATGTTCATTGTGCTATCTCCATAACTATTATATTTATCGCTATAATATTTTGTTAACAGATGCATTAATGATTTTAGAAACGATTTGCATAAAAAAATCGATTAGGAAAAAGTGTAACATACGATAATTTCGCACATAGGGATCGATGTATTGATTGCCTTTAACAGAAAAATTTTATAACATTTATTGTAGTGTAAATTATATATGAAGTTATTTATATAAGAACGATCATAACAAAAAAAGTATATTCCGCATTAAAAAGTCTAGCAAAATTATATTTCTAACTAACGACTATATAAAGTAGATCATTATACGGTGAGTTGGTCTTATGTACATATTATAAAATACCCTTCAAGAAACTTCAACAGAAGAAAAAAAAACACCTCTTAATTTTAATATTGTGAATTTTACACTTAAGATCGGATTTAAAGTATTCACGTTGTTTACTACATGAACACAATATTTTTGCAAGCTTTTAAGCAATTTTAGACTTTCATGCTTCTATTTCAGCAATTTAATTATACACTGCACTCAAACTAATGACACATTTTATTAGATGCCATCAGCATCAAATGGGAGTACATACTACGAGTACTTAAATCCACACTTAGTTACTTGCTTATGTTAATAAATGCCTTAGTTTATTATATAATACATTATACATGTAGTATGTAAATGTTTCTATTAAATAGTAAAATTTTTTCACTCAAAAAAGTGGAATAAAATAAAATCTCAGAGTTTTTCTTTGTTACTCTCTTTCGCACACATACAAGTAAATGCACACATACCGACTTAAATATTAAAACACTTCTATCGTTGTAATTTTATGTCTAACACGAAATCCTGTCACAGAGTTTCAGAGTTGGAGCTTTGAATTCATTTTTGATTAAATGGAATTTAAAATTGTTATTTAATTACTGGCAAATTAATAAAAATAAATAAATTATATTTTTGGAAGAAGCCAGTTAAAAACAACCCATGTCACTTTAATGTCATTTCCTCTTAATAACGCACAGTGGCATAAAATACTAAAGTAGTAAAAAAAATTCTATACAAAAATAGGCATTCAAATGTTAAAACTGAGCAACCAAATAAAGCTTTTATCAAAGTTTAAAAAATTCTCAAGACAAAATTTTAACGACTTATTCTAGTAGAGGTGAAGAAAATAAAAGCCGGAAAAAAGTGAAGATAGCACTGATCGCAATAACATGAATATCAATGCTGATTTAGATGACAGCATGGTAAAAAAATTATAGTGCATCTTCAATGTGTACTGTCTCTACTTACTTCAACTACACAAATAAGTTTTTAACCTATAAGCAAAATTAACGTTATCCTAAATTTAATACACTTTCATTCCCTTCATTCTATGCCCTGGACAAGTGAGAAGCAAAGCAACCAAGTTGGTGAAGAAGTTTTGGACCTTTTTTACAAAACCCACTGAAATTTAAATCGCATGTTAGTGCTCAAGTTATGGGGTTTGTTCTCAAGACACTAAAGTGGAATGCATTTTATTTATTTTCACATTTAAATTGGAATTTTTAAAAACAATATTATTCTACATATTATTTACACTATTGTACATATTATGTTCTTATACATATAATTATAATGTAACTGAATTGAAAAAAATCGCTTTTTATTTCAAGAGAAATGTCAATCAACAGTGATGAATGAATTCATATAGTTTGACAAGTCAGCGGTAACCAACATGTCCGTCAAGTTTGACAAGCCAGCGGTGACCGAGGTTGATTAGTCAAATGTGAAAATATTTGCATCAACGCTGATCAGTAAAAAAACATAAGAGTGAGCAGTTCAGACGCTTGTATGTTCTATGTACGGATAGAAATTTAAGATCACACGTACACAAAAGTTTCCATCAATTTCTTTATATTGGCCTTAAGAAAATTATAGAAACTCTGTTCTACGCGATGATGGGTATTTCTATCAGCAATGCCAGTCATATTACCGGTAAAAGAACCGTCATTGTTTTTGTAGGGTAGTTGAAGGGGGGTCGCCTTAAAGAGCGATATCGCTGGAAGAGATTGAAATGTCTTACAAAAATATTTGTAACACTATAAACCTTTAAACAGACAACAGTTCAAAATTTTAATTGAACGCCAGAAATAAGTTATTTAAGAAGTTGTTTATTTATTACATTCTTTTTAGCTTAAAGCAATTTAATATCGCTATCAATACATCCATCATATTTCGGCTATAAGGGAGTTAATACTTTTGCCATTATTGATGCGCAAAGAAATTCCTGTGAGAATTTAACAAAATAATTTCCGAGTCATTTTTTCTTTGGAAAATTGAGTCTAAAGTTGCAATATTATATATTACTATCCAATATTAAATTATTAGATGATCAGATTTTGCAGTACTTCCGGAGCTCAAGTTTAGGATCTTAGAAGGTAACTTCAGGACGACGATTTCTATGTATATTCAAGCCGTAGTAGAATAATTAAATGCTTTTTCATGCTGCCACCTCAATTACTGCGAGCATTTAGTAAAACCTTAACTTCTTCTAAAACAACGGCCAGACGTTAGATTCAAAACACCGACAGACGAATATATTTGGTCCCCTCTGTCGAAACCCGTTATCAAGAACCATGTAAATTCTTTTTTTGTACATTAGAAGCATGGTATTTTTATAATTTTAATCGTAGACTACTACTACTCATGGCTAAAAGTCAATTAAAAACACTTTATATTTTTAAATATTACTCGTGCTACTTGTACAAATTCCGTGAAAAGTTTCAACTTCCGAAAATACATACATTTGAAAAACTACAAGACCAGTTTTACGATTATTGGCACTTTTTTTTATACTGACGCTACTGTGCAATGGTTCGCAATATCTGTCATCAATTAATTGGAATGCTTTTGTGCGGTGGTGCTGTTTCCTTTTACCGCTATTCTTGCTGTCTAAAAGTCATTCGACTGTTATGTCAATCAATTTATTTTGTTTTAATTCTCTTGACACAAAACAAACATTAATCATTTGCCAATAATGACCGGACAAATACTGATGGTGTTGCTATTGTTACAAATTTTTCTTATTTTCTTCTCTTTCTCCAAATTGTTGTGCTTTTGTAATCATAAAAAATTGATTTTGATAATGTTTTGCTATTCGATCATTCTTTTGTTTAAGAACCAAAAGAATGGCAGAATAGTATAGTAGCCGGCAGCTAACTGAGAAGGAAACAAACAGCTTTTTAACATCGATAACTTTAAAAAATTTTCAAATATTTATTATTTTAAATAGAATGAGGAATAATTTATAAGTCCTGGCGAAATCATATACCAAGCACTAAGAGCTGAAAACAAAGTAGATTTCTGAAAAATGTAGGGACAACTGATACATTTTTTATGTTCTTTTTTTGCAATCGCGTAAAATATATTTTCACGCTGCTACTAATCTAGAGTATATAATAAACCGACTTTTAGAGAAACTGTGTTTCGACTCAGTCGAATAAGGTCTTGTATGCGTTTTGTGTAAAAAATTATTATCCACGTTCTTAAAAAAGATACACAGAAAAAATGGTAATAATTTTCAACACCACTACATGCTGTCTGCGTTACTTTGTAGTAGCTACTCCATTATTTACTATTCAAGATTTTAGTAATTTATTTTCTGAATGACGCGAAAATAGAGGTAGCGGTTATCATTCACTTTATGAAATGTTCAACACTTTATAAAAGAGCAGTTTCAAATTCTTTGTATATTCGTGAAATCAAGTGCAAGTGAGTATAGCACTTGACGTTAGAAAATCAGTTTACGTAAACAAAATAATAACTTCGAAAGAACGAGTTCAATACTCATAACAGATATTTAATTTTTATTGTATCTTGTGAATTCAATGAGTTGTAAATATTTTCTTGAATGATTAAAAACCAAAGGTCGTAATAAAAAATATGCACTTCATATGCTCTTTAGAACTTTAACATATATTTGATGGACATGGGATTACAATATCATCAGAATTGAGATAAGAGAGAATAACTTAGGCTGACTATGTTTAAACGTAGGAATTGACAAAAACTAGAAAGTTACTTTTGGTGAAAGACCCGCCATGCCGGCTCAAATCATTATTATCATTAATTTTTTTAGAGTAAGAACTCGTATTTCGGTTCCGGTTTTGGGATAATTGAAAGTCAAATCAAACTTGATATATTTTCATAAATATATTTTTTTAAATAAAATTATAATTATTCCTAATATTTGCTTTGAAAAAAATCTAGTTACGCTGTAAGTAGTTGCAAAATTAGAACTGAATTTGTGTTTTGTTGTTGACAATAACTAGCTGGGTGGTCGAAAATACACACCTTTAGATACTTTGAAAGTAGTGAAAAAGTAATTTCATAGAAAGAAAGAAAGAAGTTTTTCACTAGGTAATTATAATTAAATAAATACTAAAAAGAAAAACAAAAAAGTGCTAATATATTCCCATTAACATATCATCTGTTCTTTTCCTATCTGTCTTTATTCTAACGTTGTTAACAAAATATACTTATATTTTTTTAATTTTTTGCTTCTGATCATTGTAAACATTTTACATAGAATTTCCTTGATATGGCATAAAATCAATCAAGAATATTTTCGGTTTTCATATATTATTTTTTGCCATTCAAGATTACTTCTGTTGGCTTTTCTTTTTGTCATAAAAACGAACCAACATTTGCGTTGAGCTCACATGTTGAAAAAATACATACACACGCAATATTCATTGATCTATAAATCATTCACATCATGCTTTTAAATTTACAATCGGCTTTAAACAAACCTGAAACCGACCATCCATTTCACTTGCGTGGAGGCACTCACTTTGCTGCTCCAACGTCTATCATTTCAAAATGAAAATTTCTTTGTTCAGCTGTAAAACGGTCACATTTTGTTGTTATTTGTGTCAGTATTTCAACTATCATTTGTTAAAGTTTCACAGTTTTCTATACTGATATTGTTTTTGCTGTTGCTGTTGCTGTTACTTTTTTTGTCGTTATTAGTGCTCTATGTTGCGTAAAATTTTTCGTATCCTTTCCATTTTTACTTGTTTGATTACGCGCGCGTGTGTGTTTGTTTGTATGTGTGGTTGAGTGAAAGTATTGCAAACACTTTTGCCTTTCTATGGCTTAAACATGTTTGGGTTACCAAAAAAGAAAAAATTATTGTTAAGAGTGGAACCGGAAAAAACGAAAAACTAACAATTTATCTAACAATGGAAGTACAAGGAGGAATAATACACAAATATGTATATTATAAAAAAGAGTATAAAGATTTGTTTTTATCGTTGAACATTATACTTATAAAAAAATACAGTTCTGACCCTTGTTTTCTTTATATTTTTCCATTGCATATTTGTGTTTTAGTTTTATTAATGGTTAATATACTTTTTAAGTCTTAAGTCTTAAGTTGTATGTATCGGTTGTGACTTTTTTGATTGTAGTCATTTAATATTGTTGAATTATCTGTACTCTAAAACCATTCATTCCTATAAGTTTTCAGTTCTATTCAATGTTTGTATTTTTTAATTTTTTTGTTTTGATTTTATATCCACATATAATATGTAAAAGAAAAACTATTAATTGATCTATGTAAGTTATTTTTTAAAATAAGATTCTAATATTAAGTATTATTTTGCAATTATTTTTCAAATTATGCGTTTTATATCTTTTATGTTGTTTCATTGCTGAAATTTAAGTGCAAATTTTATTTTATTGTTGTTAGTACATCAAAATGGTTTCTTTTTTTATTTTAAACCTACCAGTAGCCATGTTCCGTAACTTTGGTGAGACTTTCTTGCGCCGAAAAGATGTGAAACAAAATATTCCATCGTTTCTCGAAAAGTGAGAAAAAACTTTGGCTGTAAGTCATGTCGAAAACTATCAGAAGAGCTTACGCCGTTACGTCAGAAGTGTTATTATATACAACTCCAAGCTGAAGTGAAATATTATACGTTGAGAACGCGAATCAAAAATATCGTTGACGGCGACCAAAATCTATTAACATTAAAACAATTTCAACTATGGCGAGATAAAATGCAACCGCTGCCGCACAGAGGCGTATTTCACACAAAAAGCTGACCAAAAAGGCAAAAATGAATTTAAAGAAATCTTAAAAACTAAGTACGCAGATCGATACACAATAAAATTTTACATCATATTGTAAATTGTTAAGACTCTGTTGAGACACGGCTTTGAACTTTTTTTTCAGTTTCATGACGATTATATGATATTATTTTTTTAGCTAAGCGAATAAAGGTATTACAATGACATTTATTTTCGCTAAAAGTTTTGATCAAAAGCTTTTTTAGATATTTAAAAATGAAATTACCCTGAATACTAATGTTGAAACAATTCGTTTAAAAATTAAAAAAACATTAAATGTATACAATTTTTTGGAAAAAAAAGGCTTTTAAAAGTGAAGGTAGCCAATGTAGAAATTATGTTTTATACCATAATAAAATTTACAATGTCTTATTTTAGACCCAAAAAAAAAAATTTGCGCAATTAATTATAAGGATTTTTTTTAATTTTAAAATTTAATTTTTTATTGCTCATACTTTTTTGACATCATAATATTTTGTGTCTGTTAAATTATTCATGTTAAATATTATTCACGTCTAACACTTCATAATGTGATTACCTGCCTATAAATATGAATTCGCAAAATCCTTATTATCGGTAGTAGTTATAAGGGAGTGTCCCTCAGCCCAATAAAAAAATTTTAATTTACCTGCGCTCTATATAACAATATTTGTTGTAAAAACAGCGAAAAATTGCAACAAGATTTTTTATATCAAATTACACATAGAATTGTCAAAAAACTCAATCCTTCAATTCAAAAAAGACGTTTAATAATTTTGGCCAGCTGTACAAAATAATGTATGGTGAGACTTTAATGTATGTCGTTTACAAAATATCAGCAAATATATAAAATTATATAATTTAGCAATGAACAAATCATTTAGGAACATTTTCATTTTGGATACGTTTTGTATATCTACAATTTTATCTCACCGCGTTTTTACTTGCGAGTATACTTGACAATTGAAAGCGGCAGCTTTTCTCGCAAAAATTTTACAGACACACTTTTTCTGTAAATTGGCGAGTAATTCACTTACGTGACAGATATTACTCGTAAAAAAATACAGACACCATTTAATGAGAAAACAGCTGTTTGTATAATTTTATGGGATTTTTGTTTCATTTCACACATTTCAGTCGAAAAGTTTCTCGACGCGGGAGTTACAAAACATGAATGTATTGTTATAACTGAGGATGTTGGAAAATCCCACCGAAACATCTGAAATAAACAATGGAATGAAACTGTCTTTTATTTGCATGTAAAAGCAAAGTTAATTGCATCTTTTTTTTGTTAAAAAGGGTCATTTCAGGAATTGTAGAAGAACAACTCTTTTCAGAAAAACTTGTTTCTTTCATGTATATGGGAAGGATGTATAAAATTCGTCATTTAATGTGTTCTATACAAAACATAATTTATGCAGTACATATTTTCTATTAACATTATTTTCTATTCATGCATATGCGTTTCATTATTTATATTAATTATGTGTTTAAGTATTCATCTTAAGATAATTTAAATAATCTTTTAAGGCAAAATAAAATAGGAAAACCTAATGTTGTTACTATTAAAATAGAAAAATCTTTTTAATTTCTTGTTGTATGCAAATTAGAAATATATTCGATTTATATGATAATTTTTCAGGCAGTGTTTTCGAAAATTCATAATTGATTAGTAAATAAACAAAAAAGGCTAAAAACTCTACGATGGTAGTTTAATAGAAAACAGTTGAATTAAATACTAATTTTTACTACAAAATTTATTTTTATATAATTGCAGACAAATAAATAGAGGCGTATTTTAGAAATTTTATTTGCATTTCAAAAATTTTTAAAATATTTTTAAAGAGTTTCATGTTTTAATTTGTAACAAATTTAATTGTATGGTACTTTTATAGGTATATTTAAATTTCTTTAGTTAGTGTTCTAGGTGCACTCTATAAGCAGTTATATATTTTAATGTATTTTTAAATAATATTTGGGACAATAAATGCATATAAAGTGCACGAAGAACACTAATTAAAGTAAATTAATTTTAATTTGAAAAATCGAACGCAAGTTATTTGTAAATTTTTGTAGAAAAAATTAATTTATTTGTACATTTTTTGGGAAGTTGAATACTAAACAGGGCAAAAAAATCAAGTTTATATGAATCCACATAAACATTTTCTACAATTTCATCTTTCTATATTTTTAATGATTTCTGCACAATTTTTCTAAAAGAAGCCTCTTTGGAAATAGATTGAGCAACTTTTTTCTTGCTAAACGTTTTTTCATTTCATAATTAACTTCAATTTTTATTTCGCACACTTTTTTTTGTATTTCGCGTCATTTTTCCGGAAAATAGAAAAAATATAAATAAAAATAATTTATGTTGTAGGATTAACTGGTGCTTTTTTTATGATTTTGTAAGTTTTACTTAATTAAATAAAATCCTATTCATTGCTAAAAAAGGGAACAAAGTTTTAGTTTAAAATATAAGATTCCAAAATTAACATTACTTCACAATTTTCATAAATTTGGCAACGCTGTTTATTCATTTAAAATTTTCTTATTTCTACTTGATTTCCTGCAACTTAGTGAGGGTTCAGTGATTTTGGGTTTATTTTTCTCTTATTTTCCGTTTTCTATTAATTTAATATTTTTATCTGTTGTGCTTGTGTCTATTTGTTTCTCAGTTTTCTTAGCAAAAATAATGATGAATAATTATGAACATTAACTGACAAAGTGGAATTTTCGGCTAAAAAAAGCCTTAAAGAAACTTGAATTATTTGTAGACGATATACCAGACAGAGATTATTAAAAAATAATATGTATATTCAATGAAAATTTAAAAGTGTTGATGTCTATTTTGTTTAGTGTGCCGCTAAATGCTAACAATTTGCTTTTATGTTTTTAAGGCCCATATTCTCAGTCTTTAGTTAACTACTGACAGTGGTTTAACTAACGAATTTTCATATAAATGTCATTGGTTAAACGGCCATCATTAATTAACTAAAGGTTGCAAATTTGGGCATAAGTATTTTAATAATCGGTTAATTCGATTAATTCCAGTTTTTCACTCTCGCTATAAGTAATTTTTGGCTTAACCAGCCGTTGGTGCCCTATACTCCAGTGGGAGTTAGATTAATATACGAGTATTTATAAGCCGTTTATTAGTTCACACTTTATTAGTTCACACAATTGAAGTCTTCGGTCAGTGAAGGCTATACCGATAATTTCTGATGTAAGTAATTCAACATACCCTCCTGAAAGATTTTCATACTCTGCACAGTGACATTTAAGTTTATTACCCTAGGTTAGGTTAGGTTAGGTTAAGATGGCCGGTCAGAAAGACCTCGCATGGTCAGAGTTGGTCCTTAGCGTTACCATGATATACGATGACAAGTAAATGAAATAGTTAGTTCGATGTGATGATACCAAGAGTACTCCATACTCTCTTGGCGTCTGCTTGGAGTCTCATTAGTCCGATTCCCAAGATTTCCCCCAGACTTTGGCAGCAATGATCACCTATGCCGGACAGCAGCATAGTATGTGCTCCGCCGTCTCTTTTTCCCCTGGTACCACACAGAATCTGCAGTTGCACCCGTTATGAAACCTATCAGAATCCTACAGTCTTTTCACGATAGCGATAGAAGCAGTTTAGTCGATTTTGGATCATAGGATGTCCACATAACTTTGAATACTTTGCAGGTTTAGATGTTTTCCCAAACTGCCTCAGATTTTCTCTGTATAGTTGAGTCTACATCTCTCTTAATATTTTGGATTGCAATTGGAATGTCTATCACCCTGTTATACGGTAATTGAACTCCCCGTTTTGCTAATTCGTCCGGCTCCTCGTTACCTTCTATGCCCTGGTGTCCACGAACCCAGTAGATATATGCTCTTCTGTTGTTACATAATCTATCAAATGATTCCTTGCACTTTTGAACAATCGAAGAGTAATTATATTCAGCGGATATTGCCTTGATTGCCGCCTGACTATCTATAAAGAAGTTAATATGAGAGTTCCGAGTTCTGGGATTACAAGCCAGATCAGCAGCCATTTTGGCTGCAAATATTTCTGCCTGGAAGATGCTACGCAGCTCCCGACAGTATACTGCAGTTCCAAACTCTTCTTCCATTTTGGAACAGTCAACATAAAAATTTAAAGTCAGAGTGAAGTCCTGCTAACCAGCCGTCCTCCTCTAAAGTAATGTACGGCTACTTATTAAATGTTGATTTTGGAATGATGCAGTCACTGCTACAATCCATACCACATATAATACTGTCGTGCGCACATGGTCTATCTATAAACAGTCCCGTCGCTTTTAAGCGGATCGTAGATTTCCTTGCAGTGCCTACTAGCATATTACGGTATGATATCTTGTCTAAGGCTGTCCACCACACTAGTATCCCGTAGAGTAAAATTATTTATTTTCCTAATAACAGATACTTTTTAGCGCTGGTAGTGGTCTTTCTTCAACCCAACCTTTATTTATTTGGTGATTTTGAAGATAATGATGTTTCATTGACATAATGATATGTCAATATTTTTTTATTTAGCAAAAGTTAGTAGCAACTAATGTATTGTTAAAAATAAGTTGACAGACGGATTTTCCTAAACATCTTCCAGTGGTCTAATGCAACTTGATATTTTTGAGTCATTTACTTAGAGTATTTTCAAGATGACGTGCAAGAAAATTTACACGCATTGACATTTAAGAAAGAAAACAATGTCCATGGACACGCGCATTCTGTCCTGGCATGTGAGGAAAAACCTGAAAGTATATTTCTTTTAAATTAGATTCTGATGGTTTGACTTAATCAAATCCCAAAAATGAACAATAATTTTTACTATTTTTAATATATTTTTAAATAATATTTTTTAATTAAAAGTAGATTTGGATGAAGTTAATTTAGGAATTTAACGGAATAATATAATTTTTGACGGATCGCCACATCAATCAGCGTCAGCGTTCATGTTTTTATTATTACCACTTTTGAGGTCGATACTAGATTATGAGAATATCAACTATTTAACCAAATACTGTTACAATAAAGAATATGAGAATTAACATGTCAGTCTTAAGGATTTTATACTCTGATCACTTCAGAGAGTGGCTTTACTGAGTGAACATTTAGAGCCTAGTTTTGAAAGTTATTGCATGCTACCACCGTCTTAATTCTGAATGGTCCTTACATGAATTTATAAGGCCAAATAAACATATTCTTGTAAATTCATTGAAATCGGTATGTGAAAAGCAATATGTTATGCATCCTGTATCCATGTGACACATAAAATCTACCTTGGCTCCAGAGACAAGAATTAATTTATTTATATGTGTTTGAACTTTTAGGGTCAAGAATTGACTTAATTCATATTAAAAATGAAATCAATGCAACCATACTCGAATATGTATATATATATGTATGTATTGCTGTTTTTTGTCTATAATTTTCATTATGACAATGATTTGAAACTTTTTTACTCAAAACTTGCTTCAATCTTTATCTGTCATGCTCAAAGTAATTTAATTAAAAAAATGCAAATTGTTATTTTTTTATTTGGTCATAACTGCAGGAGTGTTGCTATAAGTGAATATAATTGCACTTATATTTATTATTGAGATTAAAACGTATTCATGTTGATGACGACGATAAACTCAACAAAATTACAATTTCGCTTTTTTCTCATATTTTCTCTTGGCTTTTTTAAAAGTTCATATTTGGTTGGAAAATATAATATTTCGTTAATGAAGTAGTGTGTGAGTGCAAATTTGTCCACATATTTCCAAGTATATACTTTTGTGAGTTTTCCAAGTGTGTGAGTTTCTTTTTTTTTTAATTAATGCCAAAAAGGCACAAATGAAAGAAAGATACAACATTGACACAGTTTTCTTTTATTTATAACGAATTTAATAATAACTAAAGTTTTGCTTGTATTTTTTTTTATATTATGGAATAACAAAAATAGCAGAATTTAATGGTAAATTCCAAAAAAAAGTTATATTATTCAACACATAATATCAAGAATATTAAAATTGGCTTTATTTAAAAATTCTTTGTGTTATTAATTATTTTCAATTTTTTCGCTAATTTAAATAAATATTTTATATAAATGCCTCTGTAATGGTTTTAAACATTAAGTGCTATTAAAAAGTTATTATGGAATTATTTTTTTATATTAATATTCTACATAATAGATAAAAATAAAACTTTTTCCATATTTTTAGTATTTATATAAAATATATAAGAAACACAAAATACATATTAGCATGTTATTTTTTTATATGGTATTTAACAACGTATTTATGAATACTTTATGTAGAGAAAAAATATAATACATATCGTCATATGATTTCAATAAAGCCCTAAGTTAAAAAATTTAAAATACGAATTCTTGGTAGATTTCGATCCACCGTATCAAAATGCATGTCCCTGAAAAATTTTATTTATTAAAATTGTACTAATTCGTCAATAAGAAATATTTAACAAAACAAATGTAAAAAAATATAATTAAAAAAAAAATCACAGTATGCACTCTTATTAAACTAGCTATCACAGAAGAAAAATCAAACTAAAATATTGCTATTGTATATATTGCATTCGTGTTAACAAATATTATTTGTGTTTTATGTTGTGTAAAACTAAATGTGTGTTTTTTTCTATAAATGTGAATAATTGACGAAAAGATTATATCTAATAAAATGTCCCTGATGATGTTGGGAATCTCCAACGAAACGTCGGAAAAAACTATGGAATAATCTTTTTATTTACATACATAAATACATGACCTTGGTAAGCCCGTTTTAGAAATTTCTAAAAATCATAACAATAAAATTAGGAAAAGGTCGATAATAACAAAAATTAATAATGAAATTAATTTAAGTTGTAAAATTGAATAGAAGTAATTTTCATATTCTAATCCGCTAAATAATACGGCTAAAATGTTTACATTTCTAGGCAGTAGTATCCACCGTTTAAACCACACATCTGTACTGATATTTAAATATAAAAAAATAAATAAATTATTTAAAATATAGACGCATATCCACATGAAGATCCTTTTGCACAGTCAGTTGCAGCTAAACAAAACGGTATATGTAGATACGAATGACCGATGAAAGAAATTGTGTAGGCTAGTTGACACCATTGGCATGTCACATGGTCCAGTGATCTAAATTTTTCCCCCAAAGTCGGTTATAAAAAAGCAGAATGTGTATCACATTTGCTACTAACTTTTGTTTTATTTTTTTTTACTGCACTATGCTCAGGGAAAGACCACGCCACATGCAATGCATTATGCCGGAACTATAAAAAATTGGTCATGGGAAGGAGCATAGTGGAAGTAGAGTTTGTGAACATTCCATTTGAACTTTTCTACATTGAGAGTGGCAGGCAAGACCTCTGCAGGGAGTCCACATACGAACTGTTCGGCTAAAGAACGAATTTCCTTTTCAATGCGTAGTGCAATTTGCTGGCATATCAACCCCAAAATGGATTCGCTCTTAAGGAAGAACGTGTTGTTCGCAAAACTTAGTGGGTTTAGGGAACAAGTTCCTTGATTTCACAGTTTTAAAAACCCAAAGCACTTGAATGCTTCTTTTGAGACTTGAAAAATGTGATTACTTCATTGAACAACACATTGAATTTTCATGCCAAGAACATCAAGAGTTTCTGATTCCCCTATACCCAGACCATTCATTATTACAGATCATGCTGATTGGTCGGTTATCTGTGTATTAGCATTAAATTAGAGCCTATTTACAAGGCCCCCTTCAGAGATTGTTACCCGATCATGGTTATTGGAATCCTTCATATTTTGCAACATGGCCGCATCCTCCAGCAGGGCTAATGATTGAAAGCGATTGGCACATGCTGCTGTCATCTGCAAAAGAGAAAGTCTGACACAGAAGGTCATTTAGGAAATAAAAAAAAATTTTCAAGAAGAACGGAGTTTGCGGTGCTCCTAAATTAACATTGAACTCATTTGGTGAGACTCGGTTTCCTTAACGATCTTGCTGAATTTCTTATTCTTATTTTATGTTTGGGTTTATTAGCTAAATTTGGCTTCACTTAAATTTTGCTGGTGCCTGCCAGTGAATCATTTAATTTCTTCATATAAAAATGATGTGTGGAAATTAACGCATTTTTATTATTGAACCAGTTTTAAACTGTGTCAAACAAATGACAGGAATTCCTGCCATGACAGAAATTCCCTGCAATTTATTTTTGGATAATTAATTTAGCTGTGTCGGAAAAATTTCGGGAATTCCTTAAGGACGGGAATTGAACTTTAGCGGGAATTCCCGTCACTAGTTGATTTAAAGAGAAGTGAATGACGGGAATTCCCGCAATTCAGCCGAATGTGTTAAGTAAGGATTGAGTTCGTTAATTTAAGTTACATATAATTTCGCACTAATGTGCAATAGTAATCTCATATTTTCTATATATTATTTAACTTAACACAAAATTGATAAAACCGTGAAGATAACATTCGAGGTGGCTAAATTAATTTCGTGTTCGTTGATGAAACTGCACATCCTCGTGTCACTAGACGTTTTTTTTTTTGATGCGTGAAGTTCTCGTGTACACAGAAAGAAAAACGCCGTACTAAACTCAAGTAATTTCTACTTACTTTGAGTACGAGTCGTACTCAAAATTTTGAATACAAATAATAATAAAATATACCTTAACAAAGTCGAACACGCAATTTCTTTAGATATCCAATCATGGATTTTTTTTAAAATGAGTACAAAATTCTTCAATCACGTGAATAATCTTGAATTAACTATAAAATTCTTAAATAAAATTGAGCATTTAAGTCCGTCCGTATTTAAATCAATCTTTCTGTACTTGATTTTAGTAAATCTGGGATTACCGTACTTTTAACACCGCTTGGGATCGATTTAAGTACAGATGGACTGATTTTTTTTGAGTGTACAAGGACAAGTCACAGGCTACACTTCCAGCTCTAGAAGGTAACATTACAGTTGCCGTTAGTGATATACCGGCCGAATTGTTGGAAAAAGTATGCCAAGATTGAAGCGCACACAGATGAAAGATCTACGACGTATCCACATTCATTTATCACGCCAAATAAATATTTCATTCACTTTTTTTTAATTTTCAAATCTCAAATGGTTAAAAAATCACCCTTTATTAACTATATATGTTTTAAGTTTCAAATCGTAAAATAATTCAGAGCCATATACATATTTATTACCATATATATTTTAAAATCGACCATTTTGTGAATTATTTTAATAAAACATAAAATGAAAATTTGTTGTTTGGCAATCAATCAAAAACAAAAAAACATATAAAGATTAAAAAAAAGGCAATTTAAAACAGTAAAACAAAACACAAAGATCAATTGATGCCTATTAGATACATACGTATGTACATACAAAACGTAGTACGCATGAACTCACTTGCAAACCATGATTGCTGACATATACAACCATTAATTTGACTAACACACATTTGTTATGATTATGTGTTAAATTAGTCAAAATCTATGAATGTTTATAAAATTGTTTTGTTATATATTGTTATACTAACATGATTATGTAGGTATGTACCGCATATGCGGGATTCATATCCTTCGATTTCAATAGTCTGTTTATAATTTTGTAAAAATGTCAAAACTTTCATGTATGGTTGTGTCAATTTAGCAAATTGACAGAGAAAAAAATAGGAAAGAAAACAAAACAAGATAGTGATAATCAAAAATCAATACTGGGAACAAACATCATTTATATTCTGGAATGAAATTGCCTGTCAATATTTTGTATGAGCTGTTGCGTGATTACAGAAACAAGTCATAGCTGGCATTTAAGCAAACGCAAATATTGATAACTTCAAGATCTTTATTTATTCTTTATATTTATTATAAATTGTAATGGAACTCTCAAGTAAGGATTTTTTTTATTTATCACAACTCATGGCCACCCAGAGGTTGAATTTTTTTGCAATTTTATCCAAAGGAAAAAGTCATATGTTTGAACCATAATGACTGTTATCCACATAAACAAGCAGAAAATAGCGCTTTCTATATTTTTGATTATTTTTTTCAAACTTTTATCAAAACACAAATTTGATCATACGAGTAAAAATTTGAAAAAAAGTGTACATCAATTTACATCCATTGTTGTCAAAACTTAGCCATGGTGTGTGGTTCAGTCAACAGCTCTTTCACTGATTAGATCTTTGTCAACATATTGCACAGCCTTTTAGGAAAATTTCATTCACGATTCCAAAATGATTGTTACATGGAAATAGTGAATTAGGTTTGTTGTAAGCTGACATATCTACAATAAACCTATAATAAGTTCATATCTACAAAATACAATTTTTAACTTCAAATATATGTTTTACTTTCATTCTTTAAATTAAAGCTTGAGGTATTTGGCATTAATATTTCAATAGCGGTATTCATTGTTGGATGCGAATGTACTTGCATAAGTGCAAATGCAAAATATTAGAATTTGCATTTGCCACGTTATCGTTCACTGGATCTATACTGCAATATTACTACCAATTCTCATGTATGGGATCATTGTGTGGTGGCCAGGCCTGGATAAAAAGTCGTATCTACACATTCTATACAAGGTTCAACGACTTGTATCCTTGTATATAACCAGTGCTCTTCGGACTATGTGTACGGGCGCATTCTGGATGCTACTGTACCTACTACCATTGGATCTAATAGGGAAGTAGATTGCAATAACATCAGCAATCCTTCTTCGATGTACCTCTCTGTAGAACGGAAATCGTACCGGTCACTGCAGAATACTTGACGATGCAGCTTGGGGGTGGAAGATTGACCAAACCTTCCCTTTGTTGTTAGATGAATGGATACCACCTAGAGAATTGGGGAGAAATGGCACTCCAGGCAGAAGGAAAATCGTTGATTTTTATACGGACGGCACCAAAACACAAGAAGGTGTGGGCTATGGAGGCTTTTTGCAGGGACTTTAGGTCTTCGTATCGCAAAGCGACTGTTGAATCACTGCAGTGTCTTCCAGGCAGAGATCCTCGCTATAAAAGAAGCTGCGGATTGGTAGAAATTGAATGTTCATTCAACGACTTCAATTAACATATACAGTGATAGTCGAGCAGCTATTATGGCCCTTCAATCTCCGCTTCTAAGAACAACAACAACCCTTGACTGCCGCTCATCTTTAAACGAGATGGCAGAGCAGTTTGATATTAAGATCATCTGGACCGCGGGGCATAGAGGCATTCAGGGGAATTATAAGGCTGAAGAGCTTGCTAGAATTGGGACAATCTTACAGGTTTCACCAGAGGGTTTACCCCTCTGAAAATTAAGACTTAGCCGCATGACAGAATATGAAACAAATAGAAGATAGGAAACAAGAAATTATTGCATCATCATCAGGCAGTTATGGGGCATAAATAGAGAAAATAGAGATTTCCTGCTTTTGAGAAATAGAAAACAAATCTAAATTTTAGTATTCGTGATAACCGGACATTATCTCATAGGCAGGCATACATAAAGGTTAAAGGTCGAACACAATGAATTTTGCCGCAGCTGCCAAGATATCGATAAAGAGGTGAGTGTAGAACATTTTCTGTGTCACTGTCCTGGACTGGCAAGAAAGAGAATGTCCACAATGGGCGCTTTTGAGTTCAGAGAACTTGCTGACGTTGCCAGTGTTGAACTGCAACGTATTAGAAGATTTATATTGACCTCTGGTGGGTTCGACGGTGGTATCACAATGGACCAAAACGGTCTAAGTGAGTCAGGGATTCTGGCTGCCACCCTTACCTAACCCTGTTTAGCAACACTGAAAATGGTGTAGCTTTTCTTTTGCTATGTACGGTGCGTTGTCACCACTGACTTTTAAAGCTGTCATTTGTAAAGAAGAATATTTATTTACTAAAAAATTGAAAGCAATGTAATCGACTGATCTTTTATTTTTATTTTTTAAGAGAAGTAACACTCAGGCAATTAGCATGCCTACAACCCGTAGGTGTGTTACCTTCTTTGAGAAAGGGATAGTGAGAGAGGACAGATGGTGAAAGAGAGAAAGCTTACATACACCAGTATCAATTGCTGCCGGTACTGTTCAGTGACCAGTGCTATACCTTCATCACTTAAACACTCCGACTATAACAAATACAATGGCATACTAATGCACATCTGAAAAATGCTTGAGGTTTTGACTTGTCTGAAGCTGGGCTCGAACCCACGTTCTTACACATTATTTGCTTTGTAATCAACGCGCTAACTACTTCAGCCAACAGCACCCTCAATGATGCAATTACACAAACAAAAAGAGAAAAATAAAATAAAAAGTGGACCAAAAATTAAATATCTTTAATTTTAAATGATCCAATAATACAGGTCTGTTCAATAATCCAGCTGCTTTTTTTTGTAGCGTTGTGTTTTTAATGTTCGAAAATTGTGAAGCTATGACTGCTTTGCCACGGTCAAAGTTTACTTTGTAAAGTCTTGTCGCAAAGTAGCTTTCTTCTTTGTTCGTCGTTTAAACATAATTGTATTTGGTTGCATGTATGTGTTTGGTTTACATGTTCATCCAAGTAATGAACACAACATTTTTCAAAGTAAACTTTGCGTGTGTAGAAGAGAAACAAAGCTGAAAAAAATATTTGAAAAACTTTGTCGAAGTACACTTTGCAATGTTGTTTAAAAATAGTGCTTTTTATCAATGACAAAATAGTTGCACTTGCAAGGACTTGCAATGCAAAACGCACTAAGCACTGAATACCGCTAATATGTTTTTTTCTTCAAAGCAAAGTGTCACAAAGCCACATAATTAAAAAAAATTTTAGCCAAATGAGTAAATAAATTTCTAAACAAAACAAGTAAAAATTAAATGTTGTGTTAGTGATGCACTTTGAGTGAAAAAATACTACAAAATTGCTTGTTATTAGAATACCTTTCTCATACAGTTTCGTTTTCGCACGACTTTTCGAGATCTTTAAACGAAATACTATTGTATGTGTCTTTTGAAAAAGTTAGAACAAAAAAATAATCGTGACACAAATCTTTGGATATTATCAACTAGAAACTCGTTTTAATAAATGTTACAAAAAAATAGTTTATGTACATTTCAAAATGTTTATCCTCCTGTCTCTAAATTTTTTTTGGCAACTTAAATGTGTACACATGCATGTCAGTATATCAACCAAAATATGTGTTAAATTTTTGTATTTGTTACACTTGTATAAACATTTGGTTTTTATTAGATACGAGTATTTTTTTTCTTTTTGTTTATTTTGTTTGCTGTTAGAGCTGCTGTTATTATATTTGATTTATTGACTCCGCATGTTGCGTGCGTGTTCTTTTGCTTGTGTAATGTTAACATTTTAACAACAATTTCTAAGAGCGTTAGCTTGAAAGGATGTTATGCCATTAGGCGAAATATATATGTAGATAAACATTCAACAACAATAGAGTAATATGTATTTCTTTTTTTTACATTTTGTTTTATTTTCTGTTAAATTTTTGTTATAAATAGTGTTTGTTTAGTAAAGTGTATCAAATATTAAATATGTATTAGAAAATTTTTTAAATTATGTGAGTTCGATTTTGTTACCCATTGAAATTATTTTAAACCTGCACGTGCTAGTCATTTGCAGTAACGTCTGTCGATCGTGTACTGTTGCCGTAACTGGTTGCATTACTGCAGTAAATGTTATTGTTATTGAGTTTCTGTGAGGTCATGTTAGTTAAACTGACTAACAATTAGCATTTCTGTACATTTTGACTCTATCTTTAAATTACTTTATAAAAAATTTTATTTAAAATTACGAATAAGAAAACAAAACGTAATAACAGTACATTCATTTGAGTACACGTTTCTTTTTCCCTCGTCTCTCTCGCCTATAAAGAAGCAATCATGTCAATAAGACATGACGTGTGTAAACACAGACTTAACATGGTGTTATCTATATTCTTGAAAGACAAATGGCGACAAAACATAACCTTGACGTACTCTCACAGTGATGGCGAATGGTTCAGACTTTTGGCCCTTGATGTACAGAAGATCTATATTGTCTATACAAAATAGTTTATATTAATATACAAAAAAGATTTACAAAATTTAAAGTCAGTTTGAAAAAATTAAGGCAAAAGCAATAAAAAAAATATAAATAACATGAATATTAAAATCATGATCGTAAAATCTAAGTATAGAAACTATAACCTTCACTGATTAAATAACAAACAATTTGTTCCGTGTCGGCCTGTATTATTTGTTATCTTATAATAAAATTACAACATGTCGGAGTCTATGATAAAAATATATCTGTTGTGTAGATATTAGTCTATTGTGTATGTCTGCCTATCTGTATATCTCTCCCTGCAATAATCACTCAATAATCACAAATTCATGTGGGAATATTTTAGTACCTTGATAAGAATATATCAGTATAACTTTAACTGCGAGAAAATATCAATTATTTAAGGAAAACTATAGCTGGAATAGATCGCTTCTATCTGTAGTTTCTGATACTCAAAAGTTGGAAGCATATTGCAATTCAGTTTTTTATTTAAAAAGTAGGCATCAAATGTTTTTACTTATTTCATGATTATTTAATCTAAAAAATATAAGGCAAAAGTAACTTCATTCTACCCGTTTGTCCTTTTTTCTCTTTTTAGAAGAAAACACTCTTAAAAGCAAAAGCAACATCATCAATTTTATGATTTGTTTTGTCTCTAGTTTTACTTTCTTTGTATGGTCCACTTGTCATTGCTTCTAAATGACTTTTATAGATTTCACATACCTACATACATTCATAATACATGCATAAATAAATACATGTGTATGAATATGTCCATATTATTCACTGTTCTTTTAACTCTTTTTTTATACCTTTTCTCTTATTATATTCGATTTATATAGTCATCAGCAAACAGATGAAAAAATTTTAGTAAAATAAAAACGAGATTCTAAATAATCTAAAATAAAATTTTTTCATATTGATCTAAAACTCATTGATTTTGATGCGCTTTTGAGCAAAAAAGGAAAAAATAGTACGATACATTTAAAAAAATCCATCATTCAGGGTTACTTACAAAAAACCATTAATTCACTGGTGGTGTAAAGCCATAAATACATCCAAAGTTTTTGTTTTATAGAAACACAATCGCCACTATTACGACCAGAAATTCAAATATAAAAATCTATTAAGCTCGTTCGAAAAGTAAGAAAAAATATTTCTATGCCAAAAAATAAAATTTTACCGGAAATCTTTTAGTATGGAAATTATTTTTATAATCAGTGATGACAGTTAAGCCTTTTTGAGGCTGGATTTTTGCCTTCAAACTTACATTTTAGGTTCCTGGAATTTTTTAGAATTTTTTTATTTTATATTTAGCTTTAAAAAAGCTTAATTTTTTGTTAAAATTTTTTATTTTTTTCTGCTGAAACCGTACAAGCATTTTGAAAGATATTAAAAAAATTCATCCAATGTACAAACGTAAATACACTGAAGACAAAATGACATCGATTGAAATCCAATGGCAACAAATTTTACGTTATATGTGGGCAAATGTGGAGCTAACAGTTTATTTTTGGGTTGAGGTGCGATTAAATAAAGAATGCGTTGCAAGAAAATCCATTTCTTGATTTTGTTAATCTAGTATTTAGGTATATCTCGTATTACCCTTCAGTAACACTAAGAAGACTTGAAAATAAATAAAACTAAAGAAAAAAATCGTATTGTAATTAAAATGTTTAATTATTTATTTTACAGAAGTATTGCCATGGTACCACGATTTCGTATAATTTAATAAAATTATTAGACCCTTCTGATATTTATGCAAATGATAGTTCCAATTCTAATGGTGATGTTTTTGATTAATAACTTTTAGCGTGTTTTGTGCAACTTTTACTAATAATAAACAAGGTTCAATTATAAATAAACAATCAACCTGTTTTTCCTCTTTTTGGCGATTTAGCTTTGTCTGTCCTTTTTAAAAAGCCGATTTAGCATATATTTTTCCAGGTCTTGATAACCCCGGCTATATGGTTTTATTTTTCGTCTCAATCTCTGCATATAATGACTATTTATAAACTATAAGCTTTTCTTGAAAACAAACAAAGTTTAACTTAGAGAAATTTAAGTTTTAAAATTTTATACACATTTATTTAAAAAAAATCTACGTATGTACTTTCATTTATTGTGCATAATTTTTTATGTTTTCCACAATGTTCCTTTCAAACAAAATATACACTTTTATAATAACGAATCTACTTGTTTTATTATTCACTGTGTACACTTTCACACAAATTCAATGAAAATGTTGGAGATTTAGGCACAAAATAATAGAAATTGAAGAGAAAAGTAAAATCAATGCAGTTTGTGTAGGTGGGTGTACCGCTATGTAGGTGCATACATATGTGTAGAGCAGTACTTATTTGTAAAGCTGCATTTTTTTCAAAATTCAATTGAAATTTTATCACTTTTGTTTACTTTTGTTTTCAAAATAAGCTTAAAGTAGATTTTATATGTAAATTTATGTGTAAAAATTAATTTTGTTATGGTATTAGTAAGGATCGAAATACGTTCTTTATTCACTTTATTTATATCTAAAGAAAAAAGGCGCGTTTATTTGTTTAAAGTATTATTTTTAGTATTTGTTCTATGCAACAAAATGAATTATTTGTTATACTTAAATAGTATTTTTATGTAAATTGGAAATATTGTTGTGTTTTTTTTCAGATTGTTTTTATTAAAAAATATTTTTAAAATCATTTTAAATATTTAGGTTAATAAATATTTAATAAATATATCGAGTGAAAAAGACCATAAAAAAGTTATTTCAATGCAGAATTTCAGCATCAGATGAAGTGCATATTCTATAATTTTTTTTAATGCTTTTTGTAGACAAGAAGTTACAAGTTCAACTTCTTTTTACCAAAATGCAAGCTGCTTAGAAAAAAATTGTTGGCATTCTATAATTCTATAAATCATAATTCGTACTACATAAGGTTTGATACTCTTAAGTCGTTTCTTTTTATGTAAATTTAGGCGGAAAATTTATAATGCACTTGTTCTCAAAATATAATTTTTTTATTATAAAATAATATTTATAATAGAATAATATGGAAGTTTGACTGTATTTTATAATGAAGTATTAATTTCTTTATTAAAGACATATTGAAGTTTATTATAAATTAATTAAACTAAATGGGCCTTATTACGGTTATCGTATTTTCGCCTCCGACTTCGACAGCGTGTACTTGATTATAGAAGCAAACAAAATTATTCTTTAATCTAGGACACGCTGTCAAAGTCGAAGGTGCAAACACGACAACTGTAATAAGGCCCAATGTTTTTTTTTAATTATTACTTAAAAATCTTTTCATAAACTATGGAGTAGTTTTCGGTTTTTAAAAAAAATATATTGAGAAATAAGCTTGAAAGCTCGTTGGTACTAAAAATCTATATTTTTTAAGAAAATGTTATAAGTAGTTTTTAAATTAAAAAAATATTTTTATTGGACTAAACCAGTGTTTACCGTCTGCAATGTTTTTCAAAAAGGAATCATCTAGATTCTTCTTGAATGCCTACGTGAACAGCGCAGCCACTTATTTCATTAGAGCAATTGCAGTATGCATTTAGATAAATAAATATTTACTTATGTAAGAAAACCAAGCAGAAATATTACTATAATATATCCCTTTCAGACCTAACGCTAAGCTACTGAGATTTTTTCATAATTTTTGGCCTCTACATCATATGAAAATATAATCGATGTTTATGTTTCGTAATCTTTATATCCTTCATGATTTTTGCATGTAAGATACCTTCGAGAGTTTTATATTTAGTTTTCTATAAATTGACTGTTGAAAATATTCGTTCAACATTTGCTGAAGAAATGGCATGACATATTAAGCTTTGAACAAATTTTACAGGAGCGGAAAAGCTAGAATGTTGTCAGCACGAGTTATTTTTGAAACTTTTGACCAATATTCTTCACAGCTAAGATTATGAGAGTTGTGAAATAGTCATTGAATTTTATAAAACGGAGTACTCTTAAACTCTTCATCTATATTTTAAATATCCTTTTCACAAATTAAATTTGAAAAAATATTGTATTAAGCCGGTCAAGGAATTAACTTTTTTATTTACAATTTTCGAAGGGTCAAGACATGAGAGCTCCTTTAAAAACATATCGTTAAAATCAAATCGTTTTAATGTTTGTTTACATAACTCAATGTAAAATGTAGAAATATGTTGTTTAACAAAAAGCCCCAGATAGACTTCTTCGTTTTTATTTACATACATGTGTTTGTTACAGAATAACAAGTGTAAAGTAATTAAAAGCAACCAATAATAAACTGACACAAAACTTAACTTAAGTTTGTAATACAATTACAGTGAAAGTTGTACTCATTTGAATTAAAAAATCATAATTTCTATAAATTAAAAATTATAATTTGAGAAAAAAATATCATCAAATCATATTTTTGTTAAAAAATCATCAAAAATATGATAAAATCAACATTCTGGTAACGCTGGCTTAATCATTTCCGTGCCATCAAATCCTTTATTCTTTGTCTTTCCTTTTAAATTTTTTTGTATTAATTTAAAAACATTATGGTTCCCTTTTATGCATTTCTTATTTTGAACAGTTTTTTTAAACATTCAAACTTGGCCTGCTTATAGTGCGTTGTTCCCTTGTTGGATTCTTTAAATAAGATTAAATAGTACTTGATGTCTTCAAATCCCTAATAGATATCAAAACAGTTGGTTTGAGAAGAAAAAATTTTTATTTTTTATTTAATTTCGTATTGTCCACTTAGTTAAAGCTTAACTAGCTTTAATTTACAACAACAAAACTATTCCTATCATAATTAAATAGTTTTTCAATTCATAAATAAAAAGTTTCTGAAATCATTTGTCATAAACTTTTTGAAATAATTCCTTCTGTTTATTCTTATTTACGTAAAACTTTAGGAAATTAACTTTAATTTAACTTTTCTTTTTATCGAGACATGTTTTTATTCTACGCTTACATCCCATTAAATTTATTTTTAATATTCTTATATCAACAGTGACGTATTTTGCTGATGTTTTTTTCGTGTTCTACACAGAAAGAAAAATGAGTACGAGTCGTACTTAAAGTATTGACTTCAAATAACAAAAAAAAAAATTATTTAATTAAGCCGAAAACGAGTAACTTTGATAAACAGTCCTGGAGTTTCTTAAAATGAGTACAAAATTCTTTAATCACGTAAAAAATCTTGAATCGACTTAAAAATTCTTAAATTAAATTGAGCAATTGAATCCATCCGTACTTAAACAAATCTTTTGTGCTTGATTTTAGCAAATCAACACCGCTTGGGATTGATTTAGGTATTTTGATTGATTTTTCTTTGAGTGAATTAAAGTTCTATATTTTTTTTTAAATAATAGAAATATTTATATTATTTATAACACTTAAAGAAAGATTGACCAGAAAACTCAAAAAAGTTTGAAGGAGATGTAAGACCTTCATAATATAATTTTTTTAAATTTACTGCTTTAACGGCACATTAGTGATCTGATCTAAAGATAACAACCTCACACCCTGTAATATTTTTCATTTCAGCTTGAACTTATTATTAAGTTGTAACGGAATTTGCTTTATTAAATTTATGTATTTTATTTATTTATGTACCAGCAAAAGCCGATTAAATCTTTTAATGAACTGAACTTTAAGTAGTTCTATTTCTCGCAAAACATCAGTAAATGTAACACTAAATTGCCGTGGTCGCTGACAAGCCATATTTTCAGTTAGAACACTAAATTCAGGTTTTTTGCTTGGCATATAATGAAAATATTATCTGACATTGGTAGATTTTACGATACTTTTTGATGATTAATTATTTTGAAAAAATATATAAGATCCAGAAGCACTAACAGCTGTTAGAAGGAAACATATCGATTACTGATATGGAGTCCTTTTATAAATGCAGATACATTAAAGAAAATTAAAAAAAAGTTAAAAGAAACTTCAAAAAATATATCTTCTAATTACTGATTACTGAGTTTCAGTTGATTTAATATAAATTGAAGTCCTCATATGTCCATGACATCTAACAAGCACATTTATAATCAAATAGAAATAAGTCACATGATAATTTTCTAACAAAAGTTATTACTTTTGTGTTACATACATATATGTATGAATATAGATTATTCATGTTATTTACAAGTTCCTCAATTCACTCGTGTTCATGGATATAATTAAGAGACAAATTAAGTCTGTGTAGTCACCATTAGTAAATTCATAATTAAATAAAACGAAGCCAAAGCACAAATAAGCCAACATGTTATTGTTAATTGTTTTATGACATATTTGATGTAATCAGTTTTATGTTTGTTAAAATAGCACATCTACACATTTAGTACAGTGGTGAGCGAAATAATATCATTTTTATATTCACCTTCAAATATAATGTGCTATTTTGCTGTGTAAATTTATTTTGGAAATTGAAGTAATTATCATACGAATTCCATTGATGCTCACGCCAGATCAGTTAGACATCCTTGTATTCGAATGAATGAATTTCAGATTGTGCTGCATTAAAAGAGAAATGAATTTCAAAATAATTAATTTCAAAATTTACAAAAAGTCGATATGTAAATCTGAAAGCTCACAAGAAATCGATATAATTGCCTGCTTACGAAATCTCTACGCAAAGTTTCATGTATTGCAATAAAATAATTTGGATTTCAAAGTCAGTTTGAATCAAATTTATATTGAAAACAAAAAAGATTAGAGATATTTTATTGTTGTATCAATATAAACTCTCAAACTATTTTTTTATATTTAAAAACAATCAGTTGAAGTCTATAACCCATATTCATAACATGTAATTTGTATTTAAAATGTATTTTAAGAAAAATTTTTCATACAAATTTTAGTTGAAATACATTTCAAACTCAAATTATTTTTTTATGAACACGGCAATACAATATCATTATTTATTTATATATTTTAACTGAGCCATAACTTTGAATTTATGCATTCATAAACGCGCAGAAGATAAGTTAATAAATGAAATGACATTTCTCAAAAGTCGACCATCCTGCGCCGTCAAGCATCATCAATTTACACAACAAGAGCATATATTATCATATGTAGTAGCTCGAAGTTCACACCAGCCACTACCACTGCCGAGCATCAGTCATTAAACTACCGACACTCCCAGCAATTTTGGTTTTAGCTACAGCCACCACAATTTCACCCGAAGGAGTTCTTCCAAATAGCCATCCATAGAGTTCTTCCTTTACGCTGAGGCTGAGATTAGCGACATTCGTTCCAAGACTCCGCAAGATCGGAGGCAATTATCATCTTTTAGGTCCATTCGGGTTAGAATGATGTCCGCTAACGGTTGGGTTCTCTTTTAAGCTTCCATGAAAGCATATTATCTACCTGGCTACAGGATCTCGTGGTACAAGTGCGATAACTGCGCGAAGACCATTCCCTAAGGTCTATCTCAATAAGGTCAGTCTCTACTACAGCTTCGATGTTTTGGGTGCTGGTAAGCAGGTACCCTGGCTAACAATGACTTAGTTAGCGCTTTAACTAAAAACAAATAAATACCTATTGCTAACGCGACGCTCAACGCTCTAATTTAGGTATGGCTGTAAGTCACTCTTCACTAAAGAGTGCGGGCAGCAATTAATACTGTTTTATGCTAATGTTCATCAGAGTGCCCTCCTTCGTCGGTATTGTAGCGAAGTAAAATAATTAATGTAATTGGCTAAACAGCTTAAATAAATATAATGTAAGGAAAGCCTTGCCTGTTTGCCACCCAATGGGTGTTACCGGGCTGCACTACGAATAGGTAAGACGCAATCACATGCCACAATCGAATGCAATGCGCAACCGTAGTCTTTCAAACTTGCTGACCGCTTTTTATTGGACAGTGCGAGGATTATATCCTTATAAGATTTTTGGCAAAGAACAAAAAATAAAGAAATTGTCTTGAGCGGCTGTTCATAAAAAACCTAGAATTTTGCAAATATGTTCTGTATTAAGTATCTTTAAACTTAATTTTGTAAGAGTTTTTAATGAGCGTTAATTTTATTTTTCTCTGTTCAAAATGTCATTTTAGGAAAAACATCAGTCTCAAATTTTGTTATTGAAACTTAAGGATGTCATTTGAAATCAAATGTTAAAACTATGTATATCACACTTTTGTGTTCGTTTTTGTTGGGTGGTAGTTTGCACTTCTTAACGAAAATAAGAAAACTCTGAATTTTTACTTCCGCGTATGTGGGAAATCTTGGCATAAATATCTGGTGATATATGTTATGACAATAACATTAATTTTTTTTTTGCTTTTTTTGAATAATAAGTCCTATTAATGCCAAATAAAACTCTGCCAACATGCTGCACATATTCGTAACCACAACAGAATTCATGTGTATATGTGCGTGTATATGTGAAACAAATAATCCACCATTTTGAAATTTCTTCCTTTACATCACACAAATGTAGTTATGTATGTATGTGTGTTTTTATATTTGCAGACGTAATTGTTTAAATGTTTAAATACTTATTTTGTCATGTTGCTCCTTTTCCTTAAGGTTGTTTTAAATAAATAAACAACAAGCAAATGAGATATACAAACGCACAATAAAGGAAAGAAAGATGTAGAGGCCTTAATAAAAATAATGGTCTTAAGTCTGCAAATCTGTTACGAAAATAAAAAAAATAAATGATAAACAAGAAATTAAAATGTTCTTTATTTTTATTCGCTTGCTTGTGTATATTGTGTGTATATGTGTTTAAGTATTATATTTGGTTTTGTATGTGTTTGTTTACGAATGAATAAATTTCAAGAGCAAATCACACACAGTCAACGACACGTAAATAAATGAAGTTCTTATTCTTCTTTAATTTTTTTTTCTCTCTGGGAATAATTATGTAAAAACAAGTCAACGTGCTGTTTTAACGTGACAAAGTAAAATACTTTGTGAATTTGACTTAGCCATACATACATACGAGTACATACACACATAACGGATGAGAAATGGAAAAAAAATACAGATTACATTTAACAGTTTGGCAAAGTCAAATTTAATGTTTTTTAAAGATGTGTTGTACAGAAATTTTTAATAGCCAACTCGAAAGAAACACAAGTGTTATTTAAAATTCTCTGTGTTGATGTTTAATAAAAGAGAGTTTTCTAGTTGCAACTACATGACATCATGTGAAGTTTAGGTATTTTTTCTATTAAAAAAATTATTTTTTTATAATATAAAAATAAAAAATACTTTAATAGTATTGAAGCAATTTATGGTATTTTCTATGCGACCTTTATATTATTTATTAACTTATATTGATTCGAGCTTAAGACCAAATTTTATTAAAAAAAAATAAAAAAATTATTTTCAATATTTCCTTTTTACTTTGAGTAACTTTTTCAGGAAAATATTTAATAATCGTAGAACAATATATGTTTAAACATGCATAAAGATTTTAATTTAACTTGAATTGTATCAATTGAATTGTTTTTTTTTACACTAATGACGTTTTCTTTCCTAGAAAAAAGTGCAACACTTTATTGAAAATTTTCAATATAATAACTTTATGAATTAGTGAGTTTATTAGAAATTATTGTAACATCATTTACAAGGCAAAATTTTTGTCTCAAGACAACTTTGAATTGCATTACAAAAAAATATACTGAAATGGGAAAATTACATACCGCAAAACTGTAAACGCTAGAAACGGAAACATTTTTTCACTGCCCTTTCTGCAGATTTAGGCCCATATTCTCAGTTTTTAGTTATCTAAACACAGTGGTTTAACTAACGACTTTTCATATAAATGTCATTGGTTAAATGGGCATCATTAATTAACTAAAGTTTTTCAATTTGGGCCTTAGTGTTTTTAAACGATTTTAAAACCTCTTTCCTGATTCTAATGAAGTTTTGTTGTTTTCGCGATAACAATACTTATGTTAAAATTATGGAATCTAATTTCGTATTATGTATTTATCGGCAGGCTATGTGTAAAGCTTGTTTCCGATATTTGATTTTGGTTTAAATATTTTTTCTAAAACCTTTCGACATATCCGCGATAAGCGTGATTTTTTTGTCTCCCGAGTCTTAGCACGGTGTTACCGATTGATTGGTTTTAAAGCCATTTTAAAGGTTTTTTTTAAACTACGGAAGCTACATTTCATCTCGGATTTTTCTGTGCAATTCTTCTGCTTTCTGCGATAATTTAAGAGCTTGACTTCGATTCACGCAACGTGTTGCAAATTTTCATCACTTTGACAATTATTTTCATTTTATTTATGTTCTCAAAAGTTTATTAACTGAAAAAAGAAATTGGTAAAGTCAGGTTTGAGCTTGAACCACACAACATCTTTTAACTTTAACCTAAAGAGTGCTCTTAAATACGTATAAATATTAATTCAAGAAAAATTTAATATTTTTTTTAAAAAATTGGGAAATTGCAAACAATAACGAAACCCATTTATTTTTATAAGACATCGTTTTTTTCTAAACCTGCTTAAACTATTTGTCTTTGAACTAAAATGGGAACAAAGCTATTACGCAAAAGTTTTATTCGTTTTGCAGATTACCATGAATTTGCCAATGCGGAATTGAAAGCGTATTCACCTTCTTTTTATAATCAAAAATATTCGAAATTCTTAATTAGCTTTTCTTTTTTCAACATTATTATTGTTATTATTTTTTTTATGTTTTTTTATTTATTATTATTTTTGTAATACTCTGTTTGTGACCCTCTTTATTCCTATTTTATTTCTAAAGCGTATTTAACATCGATTAAAAACAGACCTTGCTCATAGCTAAACTTTAAAATTGTTTAACTTCTTATTAAATACATATAAGAAAAAACCTCCCTTTTTTAATTTTTGATTTTTCGCTTTGAAAAATATGCTTCGATGGGTATTATGCATTTTTCAACATATAAAAGCTCATTGTTTAAAATGTACTTTTTCCTATGTTCCGAAAAAATGCTGACTTGTTGTTACCGAACATAAATTTTTAAATTTTTTACTGTTGTATAAATTTTATATATTTTAATTCGTATTATATCTAAGAAAACATTAATTATGATGATTGCTTTCTGGAACACAAAACATGACTTTGGCTCTTTTCTATTAGTATACAATCTCAATCTTCTGTTATACTTCCCTACTACTGAAGCAAAGAGACATAGTAACCCAGCAAACACTGGGTCAACCCCCACCAAAACAAAACTGTTGCTTCGTCCGAAGTAGACTTGTAAGCGAGAGTTGTTGCTTGTTGTAGTATCTCTTGGTTTCAAACACGCTTTCAGAAGTAGTAATTTGGGCTTCCAGTCAACTTGACAAAACGAATGACGCAGAAGTTCTTATTTTAGAGGATTCTTTCACTTGCAAGTCCCAGAATTTAGACCCAAATCAATGAGCTAAAAAATATTATACTATGATATCGTAAATTTCTCTTCATTTTGAAAAGGCCATTTTGGTTAAATTATTTTGATGCCGTTTTCAGATGTGTGGCACTCGAGATAATCTTTGAATTCAAGCTATCCTCAATATGAGTTTGCTGGGAAACCACGATATCAATACCATTAAAGCTTTATACGATTACGCCCACATACATACACACTCGAATTACCAATGACAATTTTACAAAATAATACACAATGTCAATTCATTGTTGTCAACAGTGCAGGAATCAACTTTGACTCAATAATGTCGTTGTTAAATATAAGATTACGTTGATGTTTTTCTCTTTATTTTATTAACTCGAAAAAATTAAATAACGTTAATTAAAGCAGTATCATTACGCATACATATACAACCTTTAACACACACAAATACCGCTACATGTTCTTCCCTTGGCAGTACACATGGGATTAATATAAGAATGCTGTTGCACACGCACACGTGAGAGAGTGAAGGAAGTCTTAACTTGTATTTTATTTTTATTTTCATTTTCTTTGTCTTGATGAAATTTCTAATTGTTTGTATGTTTGTCATTGTATCATTCACAGGGTATGCGTATGTCTGGCGAGAATTCAGAAATAATGCATCTGACTCAATTAGAACGCGAAAGTTCTGGTGCTTATGCTTGCGGTGCAACGAACACTGAAGGGGAAACAAGAAGTTCGAGTATAACATTAAAAGTACAATGTAAGTAATATAAAAGATTATTTGAATACATTTATATTATACATACTTATGTTTACGATAAAAAAAATTAGTTTAGCAAACTTAAAAAATAATAATTAAATGCATATATAATAGAATTTAATATTAAACTCATTTTAAACCAAAAAAAATTACAGAACAAGAAAACACTTGTAAGCTGGTGGGTACTATGACATTGTAAAGTTGGCACAATGATTGTTTGCAATGTTATTTTTTGCCAAAGCCGGTCTTTTACCTAAAAATGCTACACTTGCAATACTTTCATCTTTTACTAGTGTTTTAACCATATTAACTACGTTTTTTCCGGCTTTAGTTCTTTTTCCCCTAAAGTGACATATGCTGATGTTTAACTTAAATTTATATTTCTACTGAATTTCATTTAGTAACGCAACAATTTCGATGTTTATATACAAAGAAAGCAGTTGGACACCGAAAATAGAGTCTTGTGGAACCCCTCTGTCAACTTCAAGAAAGTTTGACATCAGACCATTGAAGGAAATGGTTTGCTTCCTATTTAGAAGATATGATAGAATGAGTTTGCCAGCTGTAGAAGAAAAGTTAAAAAACCTTTGGAGCTTTTCCAGTAGGATAGAATGTTCAACAGTGTCAAAACCTTTACTGTGATCTAGCAGTACAAGGAAAGACACCATGTCATTGTCCAGTTTAGCCTTAAGTTCTTCAACCACATAGGTTAGAACAGTGGTACAGCTCCTTCCCGGTCTAAATCCAGATTGATAATCAATGAGAAATTTATGTTTACTCAAATATTCAGAGATTTGTGTTTTCATGATATTTTCTAAAACTTTACACAGAAACGGAAGTACGGCTATCGGGCTGAAATTATTATTATTTTTGGAAACTGGAATAAAAATTTAATTTTCTGCTTGTAATAAATAGACCTAGGGGCGAATTACGGCATTCGATATCGAACGAAATTTTCATGCAAAGTGAAAAAAATTTGTATGGGATTTAACTCGATATCGAATGCAGTAATTTGCCACTTGTTTTATTTAATTTTTAAACTGTTGTTTTTACTCAGAAAACTTATATGAAATTCAAAGTTTTTTTTTTCTAATAATGACAGAATTACACATGCAGTATCAATGCCTCTGAATCTGATTGAATGATGAAATTCTGTCGATCAAGTACAACCAGGTGCTCTCACATTAGTATCAAAACAACATTGTGCCTTTATTCTATTGCTATTTTCTTTATTCTATTTATTATTAAGATCTTAGTTTTGTCTGTGAAGATGTGTCAAAGAAAAATTGCACTATTTATAAAATTAAAATTAACTAAACGAATAACAATATTTTTTTATTTAACATACTTAAGTCTCGGGGTAGAACAGGAAAAGGAACTACGAAGCTTGTTGGGAAATTTATAAAAATAAACGCTATTTAAGTATTTTGTTGTTGTTTTTATTTGAAGAACTTTATTAATAAAACTTGACAATCCTGTAACAAATCAGTCGTGCATACACATATACTCCTATACATTCACATTATAATAGAATTCAGCGCCTTACTTTATGCTACAATATTTTAATACAATAATGTGCGTTTTACACACTGACACTACTAGTGTTTTTGCCATTTTCTATGGTTCTGTATATTTCTCACAGTAATTGTTTATTTTGTGCTTTTTTCACATTTATTTTCTTTTTTCGCAAAACAAATAAAGTGAATGAAGAGATGTAAATATATGAGTATGTCATATAATATTTTTTATTCATTGTAAATATAAAATATTCCAAGGAGATGTAATTTCTTTCCTTTTAAACTCAACACACATATCTAAACTAAGTTTGTTGAGATATTCATATACAATGTGATCCCTTATGTATTGAATATTCAAGGAAAGGTTCGCTTACATTCATGCATAAACTTTAACAGATATACTCTCATCATACCCTGGGATATAATGGTTCCTTATGTTTAGCAATTTTAGTTTTTTCATTTGTTGGTATTATTTATTTATTTAAATTTTTATTCTTTATTTTTTGTTGATGCTTATCTTAGTGTGTTACTCCATTTTAACTTCATTCTAATTTGAAACTCTATGCGAATCATAAAAAAGAAAAAGTGAAAACAAGAACTTTAAAGAAATATAGAAGGAAATCTTATTTTCAAATCGTTGCTTAACACATATTTGCATATATGTATATTTATACTAACGTGTATCTATAAATAGGTCTTATCTATGTTAGCTGACAAAAAAAACTTGACAGTAAATTGTATTCCCAAATCTTTTAAATATTATTTTGTATTTCTTTATTTACTTCGGTTTGTATTGGTTTGAGTTTTATTTATTTTTTTAAGCGTTACAAACAATATATATATGGTTTTGTTATATTGACATTATTGAAATTAATAAAATGCAATTTAAGTTTTGTTTTTTAAATAAAGTTTGATATGACAAAGCATAGAATATTCAAATAGTACTTTCATCATATGTGGCCAAAACATTTTTATTAGTGGGTCTTTTATTTATAATTTAAAGACATAGTTAGAAATGTCTACGACATTTATATATGAATTACTCCAAAAATGTATACAAAGAATTTATTTCAAAGGCACTAAACTACTTTTCCATTTGGTATACAAAATATAAATATTAAGATTTCTACAGTTTTAAAACAAATTAAAAAATTTTAACGAAAATAGAATAAAAAGACTTAATTCTTAAAAAAAATGTGTCCTTCAATCTGTACTATAAAAGGAAATAGAACAGAAAAGCCCAAACTAAACCAAGTCCAGCTAGTAGAGAGTGCCGCCGATTGCAGTAATGAGGATACAGAAATTTGTATACATCTAGTTCAAAAACAAAAGGAGAAGTGAGATGCTGCATATCATATCAAAGTTACTCGTATTTATTACCTCATGTGCGAAAAAACTTTAAGATCACGAAATTTTTATAAACAGAATATGATGTCGATAAAATTTTAGAAATTTAAACAAACTTTATAATCTAGTTTATAATTGTTTAAAATATATTGCAGAGAAAATTTTTGGCTTTAGTTCAAATCTGAGTTTACCCATTTCTTCTTAATCTTTAAGAAATAATTCATTATTTTATTAAAAGAGTACTTTTATTTGAAAGAATTTGAAATAAATAAATTGTACTTTAAAAAAAGGTTTTGGCCAAAAAAGTGGTCGTGTGAGCAATAGTCAGGTGTAAAGAAAAATCGTTGCTACAAAGAAGAATCTAAAGAAAATCTGCTGAATATTCTGAAAAGTCCGAGACATTAATCATGCAACAATCACTGTTTTATTTTAGTTGCTTATTTATAAAGTTCTAAGCTTATTTTATTTTTAATTTCCAATACAAAAATTAATTTTAAAGTTTAATGCAATATTTCTTTTGGAAAGAAACAAGTATTTTTAAAATTTTTAATTAAATTTTTCCTGCAATCTATTTTGAAATCGTTTGCAATACTAGTTAACAAATTCCTCGCATATCGAAAAATAGAGAGAATATATTAACAACATAATGTGGTAAAATCAACCTGAAACCCACTTTTTTATAACCGCGAAACTTCGACAGAGTGGTGGTGTCAATTACAATTGCACTTCAACGCCAATTTAAACTGAACACATGAAAAGTGTTTATGTAACAAATAAACTTAATTTATTGTATGCATTTCAATTAAATAATAAAATAACTTTGGTTCATTAATCTCTAACATACAACGAATTTAATTAACGAGAAAACATTTGCAAAAATTAAATAATGAATTTCAATTGTTAGAGTCTATAAATGAATATTTTGACAATTGAATAATGACTTTAGGCTGGTTAAATGTAGGTGAAGGCGACTTATTATTACATATATTTTCGACTTGAAAAATATTTGTTTTAAACTTTAAACGTTCAATATGTATTGTGATATTTAGATCGCGATCAATTTTCCGGATTTCAAAATATTAAGTGATCCATCAGCGTTAATACTGCATGCTAGACGTTCAATAAATATCGCGGTACTGCATCGCATTCAACATATATTGAACTTGTAGCAGTGCTCTCAGTATTAATAATTGCTGTAAATAGTACAGTATCGGATCAGTGGGGATGACAGATTACTGTTTATAACTTTACTGTATAGTCCAGAAAAAACTTTGATTAAAAAGAAATAAATTAAAATGTCAACAATCATTGCATCTTTAATTTGTTTTAGTTTAGAGTTTTAAATCATTAGTTCAAAATAACGATGCTATTGGAAGCAGGTACTAACCACCTTGGCCTACAAACTAGAGATGGGATCGTGAATAAATTTTCCCTACTCTCATGCACGTTCACAATCAAAAAAAATATATATTTATTCAAGCTAATAATTTTGGTTGATAATAAAAAAAATCACGCTCAAGAAATAATTACGAAAAAATAGAATTAAAAATATTATACAAAAATTACAATAATTTTATACTTATGGTAATGCACGCTCACATGATTGAAACAAAAAAACTAATTATTATAATAGATGATTCACGCTAATCACGTGAGCAGTGCCCATCTCTATTACAAATAACGATTTTAATGTCAAAATAAACGATGAATGGCTGCTGTGAGTATTAAACTTCTGTTTTTGTAATTATTGTTGCGTTTTATATTGATTTTATTCACTGCGTTATATTTACGATAATATATTGAGGAAAGAGCACGCGACATCGCTCAAAGTTAAACTACTGATCGATCACCTGTACGATAAACGAACGCCTTACTTCTGCAATACATAAGAAATAAATAACATGTTTATTTGTGAATAGATAATTGTATAACTACTGTAAAGCAATACAAAAGTATTAAGGTTATGTTGTATGTTGGTCTTAATGGGAAGTCATCATAAAGTTTTGTTGCTTAAAAAGTTAAGGATTAAAAACTTCTAGATAATCTAATTTTTGCGATTTCTTTAGCATATATTTTTTTTCGCTAAGTTCTTAAACATTCTGATGTAGTGGAATGGTAGGGAAATTGTTTATAAGAAATATCTTAATATTAGATAAATATCCTTGAAAGTACTGAATGGATAGATAGACCTTTAGCATATACGCGGGAACCTATTGGATTGGAGAATACTAAAGACATTTTATAGAATGGAATTAAATTTGTGATATTTTTTTTACAACCATATATGTGGTAAAAAAAATTAATAAAATTGATATTATTATTATATAACGAAGTATATTTTTCATTTTTGTTGCATGCGGAACAAATAAAAAGGAAGAAGAATGCCCAGCCACAAAGAAAATAAATCATGTGTCTGCCGAACAAAACCAACTTAAACATCTAAATGTTATTTATTACAATATTCGTATAAATTTTATAAGTGAACATGCCAAGTGTCAAGTATTCAAAAGCCGGATTGCCACAAAGCCTTAAGCTGTCCTTATCCGCTTTCGATACACAAAGATTGACCCCTTTAATTTTATATGTTTGTCGAGAATCGCTAGAAATGTAGGAACATATTTAAAAAATCATTTAGCCCAAAAAATATAGCAGCCGCATTCGTGTAAAATCGAAGGGACTCTTTCCATTGTTATAAATTTGTGTCTAATTTGTCTTAACTTTATTTTTTGTATATTTAATATAAGTATATGAAATCTAGTTTGTTTTGCACTTAGAGTACGTGGATAGGAAAAATTTGTGTTCATAAAGGGAAGAAAATTCTTGGTTGGTGTAACCAGCACAATAGAATATTTTTTTTATATACGTTTTGTTTTTTCTTAGCAGGAGCTTACAAAAAAGTCGAAATCGCAAATACAAACTAATTGCTCTATAATATTTTTGTCTTGGCATACGGCATCAAAAAAAAAATTTATATATGTATGTACATACTTACATGCATACATTTGTATGAAATGCGAATGAATAGTACAAATTAAATAAAATAATAAGTGCTTCCTAGAGCACTTTGAGTGAAACTACTTCATTTCATAAGTCCCTCACAAAAATCGGCACAATAAAAAGAAATTGCTAACAATTACTGTTTTAGAAGGCATCCCACAAATACTTATCTCTCAAAGACGTTCTGCGTACGACTGTCATTTAATAATCACCCCTATTCTGCGTTTCGATTCGAATCGAAATTTTCTTTATTTTGCAAATTTGGTATCCTGCGTTCCGTTCCCCGTATCATTTCGATTTCTAAATCGAATTTATGTCTTCTGCATTACGATCGTGCTTACGTTTTTGCAAGTGGTTTGTTTACTAACGGAAAGTTTTACGATTTTTGTTTCTCTAGTTGAAAAAAGTGTATAATTAAATAAAATGTAATTATAAATGCTATAAAATTATTTTGTAATAAATTTTTAAATTTTTTGTCAAATTTTAAAACTTTATTTAATTTATTGCGTGTCGAAAAACACAACACCTGAGCAATATGAAAAGCTGGAAAATTTGATGGCAACCATGCTATTACGTGTGGATATCAGAAGCATCCACAGGAAGAAGTGCAGGCATTCTGGGATGAAGTTCCAAATGATGTATATAAAATGAAAATATGATCTCCGGCGCTGCAGCATTCGTCACACTGAAATAGTTTGGCCACAAACACCATATACTCATATTCTAACTTTTTCTTACTTTCCGTATTTAACTGATGTGTTTATTTAACTAAAGTTACCAGAATTTTTATCTTTAATTATATTTATCACTATTATTTCCCTGAATTTAAATTTTTACAATTTAACAATTATAATGTTTACAAAATTGTTTTTTTTTCTGTTTCTATTTCAAACGTTTCATGGCAAAGCAGCTGGTTTAAACATATTCATCTCTTCTGCCTTTTCTTTCGATTAAGTTTTTTTTGGAATACCATTTATCGATTCGAACGTAACTGAATGCGGGAATGTAATTGAAATGCAGAATAGGGGTGAATAACTTCAATACAATATTACGCGTACTCGCATACTCTGTGGTGTTAGAAAAAAATCAATTTAACATTCCATTTTAAGCAAATTGACGATAGACTTCAATTTGTACATCTAATTGAGTGTAAATATGTATATGAATATATTTTGTATTTCTTTTTCAACAATAAATCCAACATCACAAATAGTTTGCGTTTTTTTATCAAAAACCTTACCAAACTTTATTTAGTAAGAAAATACAGCTTGCTCTGCTATAAATATCATTTTCTAAAAACAAAATAAACAAAGAAATATTTTCGCTTTAGAGCAATTCGGAAGGACATTATGTTTTTGTTTTTAATTTCATATTTTATATTATTATACACACGAGTGATTTGTACGCATCATACAAATGGTTTCTTACAATTTCTCCGCACACGACGAACAAATCACAATAACCTTAAACGTAAAAAAGAAAACATGAATCGTGGAACGCATTATGCAATTGCACTTTTGATAATTTAGTTGTGTACAAAAAAAAAATAAATAAAGAAATAAATTCTTTATATTTTGATAAAAGTTTTTTCCATGCTTTTTGTTTTCCGTTTCTGTCTTTATATTTTTCACTTTTACTTTGGCAAATAGGATTTCCTTCTTTCTAAATTTCATTAAATTCAATAAAAAAGTATTTGCCAGAGATCTTCGCGACATATTCAGTTTTATTACGAACAATACTTTGACATTTCGTTGTAAACAAAAACAAAAATTGAAAAGGAGTACAAAAATATTTATTTGTATGTCAAACATCTCCACAATAGATAAAATTTGACGTTTCGTTGTACACTAAATGAAAAAATTTTAAAATGCTGGCCCACTAACACATCGAATAAAACACAAAAAAAATTTCAATTACTTATGATTTGTGTGCGCACAGCCCCATTGACAAGTAACAAGACATTGAGCACGAACAAATCCCACGCAAAAATCACTCCTGTCAGGGCAGCTTAAGTGAGTTGTTATGTAGTATATTTAAGCAAACACATATTTCTACGCCCCACATTCCATGGTGTGCGTGTGTGTGAAAATATATGTTTGAAAATTCATTTATTTTTAAATTCATTGACACTATTCATTCATAAAAAATTTTATTATAACGTTTTCCATTCCGCCATTCATAATAAATTTTTTTAAAGAGTAAGTTAAAAAAAACACAAAAATATATAGAAAACATAATGTTTGGCACTTCTGCATGATATCCCTGACATCCATGAGTTTTCATGAATATTAAATAAGCGACACCAAAAGCAGGACAGCTTTCTGAAATAAATCGGGACAAAAAAGAAGAAATACAATAACTACAACCAACATTCTTGCACAAATAAATATTTTAAGTGTGACAAAAATTCGTTATTTTATAAAAAAAAAACTGTGATGCTTTCCTACTCGAGATTTAAACAAACAGAAAATATCGTGATTTGAAGATAAAGTTTGTTGGAAAAAATAAATACACATTTCACTATTATTCAAAAATTGAATAAATACGCAAAATTTACATAATTTTCTTTTTATTTTCGCAAAAAATTTACAAGTAATGTAGTACTAATATCCATCTACTGAAAAAATCTTCCGTTGTGCTTTTTATAAAAATAAATAAAATAAAATAAATTATTATGGTAATTTTCGCAATAAAAATATAATATTCTTGTAATTAAATTACTTCACATATAAGTTTTTTATAAATTGCGACTGCCTTCAAGTTAGAGTTGACTTCATATGGCTGGTAATATTTTGGCATCGTCTTTTTCTGATGCAACAGACAAAACAAAAATATTACTTTTAGAAATCACATAACAAGCTAATGTTTGGAAATATCTTCATTATATGCGCTTCCTACTGATCTTATTATGCTCTCACTTTAACGTTTTTACTTCGAAGTAGATATTATTTCAACTGTGACTTACAGAATACAACTATTGTCAGTACGTCTTCTTCAGGTCTTCGTGATAGAATGAAGGCTCTAATCGTCAAGTCTATGAACGTAAAACGCGTCGCGTAAATTGACCCTTTTCAGAATTTGACATACATACTGTATTTTATAAAAATATATATTCATCAAATTCCTTTAGGAACATTGGCTGCGTACATAGAATCTCCATGTCTGTCTGTCGGCTGCGAATTGTCTCTGAAAGAATTGCCGGGTTTCTTAAGGAATTTTTCGCCTCCATGTTATCTCTGGCCTTCCCGGTTTCCTTGAATCTTGCGCGTTCCATTTGACTCCTTCATGGCAAATTTCGTTGTGAGGATTTCTTAGTGTATGTCCGAGCCAGTTGTATTTTCTTCTTTTTATTTGGTTGTTGATATTTGCTTCACCGGCTATTTAAAGAAGCTGTTCGTTGGTGACTACTCTAGGCCAGCACATTTTTCTAAATATTTTTCTCACACATCTGCTAGTAAAAGTTTGAACCTTCTGCTTAATGACCTCGTTCACCAGCCAAGTTTTGGAGGTGTAGAGCAGAATGCTTTTTATGAAGGTGTTGTATATATGTATTTTTATTTTGGAGAGAGCGCGTTTGACTTCCATATATATTAAATGCAGTTTGGTCTTGTGTATACGCGAACCTACGTCGCTAATGGTGACGTCTGGGCTTATAATAATACCCAAGTAGCAAAAGTTATCAACGTTTTCTATTGCATTTTGTTTAATAGAAATTTTGGTGGATAGTTCGACTTAATATCCATACATTTTGTTTTGTAGGCCATACTTCGATGCCGTTGAAGACAAATCGTCTATTTTCTTCTGCATATCTTCTTTGCTCGTTGCCATCAGAACCAAGTCATTGGCATAATCTAGATTCTCAAGTTGTTTGTTGGTTCTCCACTGTATTCCTCTACTTCCACCCCTAAAGAGTGCTTTGTAATTTTTCACAAAAAATTACAATCCGCTTCCAATTGTAAAGGCCCCATTAGCTTTTTTTCGTTGCCGTTCTGTGTCAGTCAGTAAAAAATATTTTTTATTACTTGTTCAGTGTCTGAACTTTCAGATGTGGACGATAGTCATTAAATTTTATAAAACGGAGTTTTTAAATTCATCTATACGTTTTGAATATACTTTTCACTTATTAAATTTGGAAAATTGTGTATTAAGCCGGTCAAGGAATTAACTTTTCTTTTTATAATTTTCAAAGGGTCAAGACATGAGATCTCTTTTAAAAACATCGCAAAACTAATTAAAAGCAACCAGCAATAAGCTGACAGAAAACTTAACTTCACTTTGTAGTGCAATCACAATAAAAGTTGTACATATTTGAATTAAAAAATAATAATTTCTATAAATTAAAAATCATAATTTGAGAAAAAAAATCATTAAATCATATTTTGGTTAAAAAATTATCAAAAATATGATAAAATCATCATTTTGGCTACGCCGCTCTATATGTTATGTATTATCTCTTATTCGTTTTCTTATAAGTTTTTGCGAGGTTTATTTTATTATTTTTGTGTACACGTGCAAGAAAGTTGGTCATGTTTCACAGTGCCGGAAACAGTTTCTTCCCGACTCAATATTCAGCTATCAGACTCTTCGATTTAAGCAAATAATCTTCCATTCCTGCAGCTTTGCTATTTATGTATATTTTTGATTAAAGCATAATAGTTATACAAATATTTAATGTGTCTGTTTAAAAAGTCCAACAACACCCACATAAACAGACTATTAAGAGTTCTAAGGAAAAAATACTAAAAATCTTTATCTGATAAGTATGGGATATATTTTGTTTCATAAATAGTCTTATAAAGGAATCGGCATACATATACTCTTATTATTTTTGTTAAACACAATTTGCTTAAGACTTTTTTGAATGTCTGCAAAAACAGCCACAGTCTTGGCAGGAATCAGACCAGAAAATTACCACAGAAAGAATACATATACGTTACGTATACGCAATAATTGTTTTTGTTAATTATCCTTAATTCCAAACAACTAAACAGTTTGGAGTATCAAACTAATTTTATAATAAAAAATCATCCCTATTCCATGAGTTCCTCGACAAGTATTTTTATTTATGTTTCATTTTACAAACAAATACAACGACAAAATTCATTCATTCATATTAAAACTACAAACTAGCAACGCAGATACTCAAAAATCCTGTTGTGTGTGTACCATGAAAAATGTAATAAAAATAAAATAAGCAAAACAAGAAAATCTGAAATGGATGTACGCTATCAACAACAAAAACTATATATTTAAATAAAACAAAAGAAAATTATTGAAAAAATGTATATGTATGTATGTAGTCCTCCTGCTTTACTTGTAAAGTTTTCTTTTGTTGATTTTTTTTTGACTCTCTTAATTTTTTTCTTTGTAAAATTACACGGATTTCTTGCCAATATATAAAAGTGAATAAGTATTGATTGCTATTCATTGGTTTTATTGGTATTGTCCCATTACAGCAAAAAAGACATAAAATAATAGAAATTTGAATTCATTGATTGCTTTTTTTATTTTATATGCATGTTGGTCTAAAAAGTCCTTAGAATATGTTGAGTGAGAATATGTTCAAATATTACAGATTCATTGATTCATTTTAGAGTTTTTTATTGTTTGTTTTATTTAGTTGTTTTTGTAAGAATGTTAAAAGTCCTATCACTTAGATCATTCGATATTCTATCAAAAACGAATAATATAAACATAATGTTTAACTTTGGATAGGAAAAGAAATAAGTCTTTATATTCTGTTACATTTTGGGATAAAAATCTTTGAATATTAGTTTTTAAGCAAGTTCGTTTTGAATTTTTAAAAACTTTCTTTATGTTGAGGACTTTAGGTACAAATTCATTAATATGTGTACGCAACAAGGAGAAATTATATTTGTTTCTTTTAATTTTTCAAGCTGTCATGTGGTAGCTTGGAAATTGGCTTAAGATTTTAGGTAAAAGTCATTAATTTTTTATGCGACAGATAATAAAAAAGTTTTTGTTTCTGAATAGGAATTGTTTAGGTCTGAATTTTAATATGATTCATCTAGTTTAACAAAAATATATGTATCTTCTATAGTTTTTTGAGTATTTTATTTAAAAATAGTTTTCAGTTCCGAAATTTTAGAGCGATTGACTTAAAACGCGTTGCAAGTCAGTTGCATTGAAGCAGGTGTGCAGCAAACTTGTGTTTGCGTTTCATTAGTTTCTTGAGTACTAGACATATTGGAGACGTCAGTTCTCAAAGAAAATCGAAATGATTGTTGCAAAATTTAGGTTGAGGAGTGTGTGAAAAAGGATTGAAACTGGTTTCCAACCAATATTTTCAAAAGGGTTTTGTTGCAGTTGTTTTTTACCGTCTGTTCTGGGTCTAGGTATTTTTCATTAGAACTACAATACACTATGTTTGAATTGCACTTTTTAGTATCGAAAAATGTAGAAATCAAAATCATGACAATCTTCGGTTCCACTAATTTTACCGCATTATTTTTCCTTATGAATTTTCATTGACCTGTAACCTATAAATAATTTGGTCAGCAAAATTATTTTTGACTCTAATTTTACTCTAAATTTTCCTCTCATTCTTCCTATCAAATACTTTGGCGCATATCGTTAGTGCTTTTCCTCTCAAATTATTTTCGTATAAATAATAGTTTTCTTATTATGTTTGCAATAATAATTAATAGTTTTCCTATTACAAATCCGTTATTAAATTTTTAATTTTTGTAAAATTGTAAGGATTAAAATAATTCTCTGTTGTATTCGTTTATTATTGAATTTGAATCTTTATATTAAGTTTGCAATGAAAAAAGAGTTTAAGTGCCATATTTGGCTACTTAGGTATATTTTGCAGTTTGCAAATAATTTTGATTTATTTATATCTTTAGCTTTTAAGAAAATCAATTGTTTTTAATCCCATTTTGCAGCAGTTTTTAACAGACGTGTCTTTTTTATTTACATATTGATAGTCAAGTGTTGAGAACATGATTTTTTTTTAATTTTTAAGATGCACTTTCCATAAAATCAATATTGGCGACCAAATAGAAAACTCCACATTTAATTAGTAGAGTCTGCTAAGTTGTCTTCAAAATTTGCATGTAAAACATCACGAATTATATTATAACCCTCTAACTTTTCAGTTTATGTTTTTTCGTCCCAAAAGGAGCGAAAAAAGGACTGAAATATCCTACAAAATTATTTATCTAGAAGTTGGCTTACGGGCAAATTTCGTTATTATTCAGAAATTTTTTTGAAATATATTTTTTTTTGAAAAATAAGAATAAATTTTTTGTTTAATATTAATTTAATATAATAGTAATTTAATATTTAAATTATGTGAATAAATTGGATATAATATTGTTGTATAAATTCACCTGTATTAAAAACATTAAAAGATGACATTGTTGTGTCTACTGATTTATATTCATGGAATAGTCTAGATCATCCTTTTTCAATGCTTAAAACCTAAGAATATAAAACAAAGTTTAAACACATTTTTTTAATAATTAAATCCTCAGAAATTTTGAAGTTTTGTTTTCACAAAAACTGAAATACGCAATAACAATCTGTAAACACAGCTTAGTTCTAGTTTGTTCACAGCCTCAGAAGTGTATCACTTTATTCAAGTGCTTTAACTACTTGGCATTGGTAACAGAAAAAAAATTTGGTTTCAGTTGATTTGCTTTGGATAGCTTTTTTATGGTAATAAATATATTGGGAAAATTTCAAGTGTTTACTTGACTATGTGTGATGAGATTGAAGCCTGTGACAAATAGGGTTCCATTTTCTCACTTTGTGCACGGTAACCTAAGAAACAAAAATAAAACCCATGCCAGCCAACCATTATGACTACTAGATGTGTTTTGAAACTTGATTCCATGACCTCTGGCTAAACAAAGTTTGAACAAACTTTTACTAAATATTAAATCATACTAATTATTAAATTTTTTGTCCTTAAATTTTGTATTTCTTTACTTACCGAACAAATTTGAATTACATAAAAAATAATAAAAAACAAAACTGAAACATAAAATAATCGCTAGAATAGAAAAGGAGAAAAATGAATTGTAACACTAATTATTTAGCACTCTCCACTTAATTTCCAATCGCTAGTTAACATCGGGTTTCTATAATAAAACAAAACCGTCTTAAGCTAGTATACATAAAAACTCATTTGTTTGTTAGATCTGAAGCCCAAAGGTTGATTAACTTAAATAACTCTAAATAAATTCTCAACATTTATTTAAATAGTCTACTTAAACTCTAACCTCTAGCACTTAAATTTAAATAATTAGAAGGATCATTAAAAAACAACCCTAATACAGTTGGCATTATTATACTATAGTTAATGCGTCTTGTTATTAAGGTCTTGTGCAACAACTCTCGTGTTGCAAGTATATGGTAAAAGCTCTCATACACTTTACTCATTAAGATTGAAATTAACCTCCTGTTTTCTTTCCCCCTTTCCAACGTTATTATAAATCGCCCACATACGAGTGGCGATAATAACGTAATCTCAACTATTTAATAATAGAAGAGATTTTTTTATTAATTGGACAGTCGAAACCACCAACTAATTCAAAATAATACAACCTCATTCACGGTCTGTGCAAGCACCCAAATGTGCAATCAAATGTTTTGCTTTATTTGCTTTATCCTATAACAATTAGTTTTTCGTATTGATTTTTTTCTTATCGTTAACGACTTCACCTTATTGAGGTGCCTTGGGGCCAGGGCGTATGATTGTTGTTTATTTTGAAATAAATCGAAAATTAAGCATACGCTCTGAAAGGCACCAAAACCATTGCATACTTTGAAGATCATGCATAATGTATGACTAAAACTTTGTAACATGCGAATGATTTACCTCAGGATCTAACTAAAAGAACTAATCAGCACGTTATAATCAAAACTTTTGCTTATTTTTAATATATTCTTATTTTTTCAAAATTTTAACCCCACACTTGTGGTGAACAAGTTTTATCCTGCTGAATGTTTTTTTTAACAAAATGCATATTCCTTAAAAAAATTTCTTATTCTTAAAGTATTTTGATATATGTTTTCTACTTACTTCGATTTTTTGCATTTTCCTCATAGCATATGTTGTCGTAAAAGTTGCGAACATTTTTTATATCGGTTTAATATTTTGTAAGATTTTTATTTAATATTTTGTTTTCAAACTTTGAAGTTATAATGGCACTTTAATATATTTTCTTCAAAACAACTAATACGTAAAATAAAGTTTTTTATATAACTGAAAACAAAACACTTAATAAATTTTTTGTTGGCAATCACCTTAAAAATAATATATTTGTAAATGAACAAAAAAAAAACGGAAAAATATTCTTCGAAAAGATTTCGAAGCAACAAGTGTATGTTTTGAAAACTATATTAAGTTTTTTTTATTGCAAATAAGAATTTTATAAATAATATAAAAGCTTTCTGGAATTTTCATATTGAACTAAAGTATATTTTCATGTTGCACAAAAATAATCAGAATTCTACACATGAATAACATTAATATAAAACAAAAATAAAAACTTAAGCAATTTCTTTTTTTGTTAAAAAAATACCTTTAAGCTATTGTAAAAGAAAATTTATATGAAAACATTTTCAGAAAAACTAACGAATATAAATAAGAATCATACATTTATGTTTATTTATTCTGCTTAAAATTATTGTTCCAGAAAATATATTTTTTTTTGTATAAAGGAAAATAATTATTACTCTTGGCTAGATTGTAGAAAAATTCCGTTTTGATCTTATCGTTCCTACAACAGTTTTATATTAATGTGAAATTTAAGAAAACATGTAATTTGAGCTGATAAAACTTGTAAATTTATAATATAGCGTTAAAGTCCAGTATCAGTTTTCGCATCTTCCATATCTACAATCACAAAGAGTTTAATAGCTGCATTATAAAATGTAATCTATTAATCAATATTCTAACACTCATAATTGAGTAAACTTTTTTTAATATCAATAGTTTATAAATCCTGTATTAGTATTCTTACACAAATTAATTTCTAAAGTATTGAAAAGTAATTTCTTGTTTTTAATCACCCCTATTTTGCATTTCGATTACGTTTCCGCATTCAGTTACGTTCGAATCGATAAATGGTATTCCGAAAAAAAAAAACTTAATCGAAAGAAAAAGCGGAAGAGATGAATATGTTTAAACCAGCTGCTTTGCCATGAAACGTTTGAAATAGAAACAGAAAAAATAAGCAATTTTGTAAAAATTATAATTGTAAAATTGTAAAAATTTAAATTCAGGGAAATAATAGTGATAAATATAATTAAAGATAAAAATTCTGGTAACTTTAATTAAATAAACACATCAGTTAAATACGGAAAGTAAGAAAAAGTTAGAATATGAGTATATGGTGTTTGTGGCCAAACTATTTCAGTGTGACGAATACTGCAGCGCCGGAGATCATATTTTCATTTTCTATACATCATTTGGAACTACATCCCAGAATGCCTGCACTTCTTCCTTTGGATGCTTTTGATATCCACACGTAATATCATACCTGGTTGCCATAAAATTTTCCAGCTTTTCATATTGCTCAGGTATTGTGTTTTTCGACACGCAATAAATTAAATACGGCTTTTAAATTTGCCAAAAAATTAAAGAATTTATTTAAAAATAATTTGATAGCATTTTATAAATACATTTTATTTAATTACACACTTTTTTCAACTACAAAAGTAAATATCTAAAAATTTTCCGATAGTAAACAAACCACTTGCAAAAACGTAGCTACGATCGTAATGCAGAATACATACAATTCATATGATACGGAAAACGGAACGCATAATACCATGTTTGCAAAACGGAGCAAATTTCGATTCGAATCGAAATGCTGAATATTTATAATACGAAAACTCCGTGTATGAAATAAAATACCAAAACATTGTTGATTAGATGTCAATCGAGCTACATTTCCACATACTTAATTTATTTTCCAGAAAATCTGAATGAGTTTAAGATTTGATCAATTTGGGCGCTATTGAATCACAATTTCTGGGCCTTAAAATGTTAAGGAGAACGTACTATTTTACACAAATTACCGACCATCTACATTACTTTACAGTAGCTATATAACTACTTGCTAGTAATCAAGCAAATACATTTTCTAAGTGAGACATTAGTGGAGCATCTGCTCACCATGCAGCCGTCTGACTATTAAGTTCCTGGCACAGGCGCGTGTATTATCGTTTAATTTTCTGTTTTATCGCGTAATAAAGTTATTGGAAATAATACCAGTACAAAAAACACAATAACTTCTTCAAAAGCGCGAGTTCAATACTGACAGTAGAAAAATGATTTTTTTATTGTGATTTGTTTATTCAATGACTTCGCAGTATTGACATCTTGAAGTCGTTATTTTTAGGCAAAGGTAGTAAGTGCTTGCCTTCAACGTCATTGCTTTGTTGATGTTATGAAGTAAAACGTTTAAAAAGCTGTGGTGGAAAGTACGATTTTCATATGTTTCCTTACATTTGAAATCATTACTTTGCTGTGTAATTTTTAACAGAATGTGCCATAATTTTGCTACTCTCAAACGTATTGCTCTTAGTTGCAAATTATCACAAAATCTTTGCATTAATTTGTCATAATATGACATCGGTGCCGCCATTTAGTATTTTGGTTTCCAAACTGAGTTGATAGTGAGTGATCCTTAAAATTGATATTAAAACTTTCTTATTCAGTTAATATACATTCAAGGGGTATTTCTGTAAGCTGTTCAAGCTTAAGTTAAAAACCCTTGTTTGGCTGGTGTTAAAATAATTAATTTATAAATTTTTTTTTTAAATTTTTAAATTTTCAGTTTTTATGCGAAGGGGTTAGCAGCCAGTCCTTTTTCTCTATATACATTTTCTGTAAATTAAATTTGCATTAAATAAATATTAATTATAATAATAATAAATGAAAATTGTAATTTTTTCGTTATCTTTTATAATTTATATATAATTTGTCTGTTGGGTTTTTTTAATAAGTTTCAAAGCGTGCTATGTTTATTTATACTTTTGTAATTTTTGAAATTCTCATTGGTTTTTTAAAAGTTTTTGTATAAGATAAGTGGTTTGAAATTATGAAAAAATATGGTTTAAGGTCTACTGATGATTTAGCACCAATGAACAAAATCTTTGAAAATTTTTATAATTATGAAATTACTATTGGAACATTCTAATCATTGGGATAGCATTAATAAATATTAACATATTTCTTTAAGATTTATCAAAAAAACTTTAATATATTATTGAAATAATTGTTTAAAAATCTCTTCGTTAAGGCACTATATTGAAAATATATATTGTCACCTTAATTTGAAAAAGGTATATTTAAAACTTAGAAGCACTAAACAAAAGGAGAACAAATCCTAATATAAAAACTATATTGAGTCTCATGTAGATCATTCGATTTATAAAATATGCAGTTTAGTACTTGCATTGCATTTCTTACAGTTGTAAAACCATATGCTCGATTTTTAATAGTTCTTTCATTAAGTCTTTTTTGTGCTACTTAAAATTTGTTATGGCAAGTCCCAGAAACAGTGCATTAACCAAAATTTTTTCAAAATTTATCCAACTTAGTTTTTATATTTTTTTTGAGAAATATTTGAATAGATATATAATTTTATATATAAAATAAATGTATTTCGATGATTAATAGCGCCCAAAATTATTACCAAATCCTACCCTACCTCAGATCTTCTAGTTTCATACCAGAAATTAAAAATTTTTAGTTATTCATATCATCACTTTAGTGTTAATGAAGATGGCCCCATCGAAAGTCATATTTTTATATACTTAATTCTATTCAATTTTAGTAGAAAAAATGTTGTCTTTACTCTTTTGGAAGCATTGAAATTAGCTATGAAATTTCAGAGTAGAAGATAGATTGGAATAAGTGTAGCGTGCGTCACAAAGGATTCACGTCTTTTGTTAAAAAACGATTGGCTGCAAATAAGTTATTTTAAAATTCTCTTAAAAAAATTCGCTAAAAATTACGAAAACACACTTTAGTTGTCAAAGTTACTTAAGTTTTTTTTTGCGTGCGTCACAAAACTTTGTGGTCAATTATTTCGGAATAAATACCTGATAAAAAAATATTTTTTATCCCATTCGAACCCTAAAACCCATGCATAAGTTGAAATTACCCCTTTTGAAAGACCAACAAATTTTGTATATATTAATGTGAAAACGCTTATGACTGTAGCTTTCGTCACGCAGCACAGTGGCCAATTTGGCTTCGCTAGCGTCATTTAATTCACATTTTCAAATTTGAAAAACCGTTAATTTTTTTTTAACAATCGATAACAAATACATTCACTAGATTTGTATCGATTTTTAAAAGCTCAGCTTACAGCTGATGAACAGCTGTGAGCTGTCAAAGTCAGCATATCTTTCTGCAAGTGTTGTGCAAAATATTTCCGCCTTTTTGATCATCGTTTTGCTATTCGTGTTAAACTTGCAAATTTTATTATTTTCATTAAAAGTTTTGTTATATACTAACGCCAAGGTATGTATTATATAAAAAAAACTGTGGTTGTGATCTGTGTATACTTATGTTATTTATAAAACGTAATCGTGTTTAAGTGTATTAGCAACTCGCCCATTGTAACGTACACCTGTCTTTCGTGGAGTAGAACTTACAAAATTCACCTGCATTCAGTGTAATTGTAAATTTTCCTATATGTGTAAACCATTGTGTATCCAAAATGTCCAAAATTTACTGCGAGTACCTGCGAGCCTTCAATTTATTGTACTTTTTAGGCAAAATGTCAGTGACAAAACGATACTGAAGAATCTGATTAATATTTGTTTTATAATATGGTTTCCCTTTGAGTTGACAATTTTTTTTTTTATTTTATATATTTATATATGGTGGAAAATGTTTATTGAATTAAAAACAAAATAAAAAATTAAAAAAAAATTAAAAATAAAAAATTTAAAATTAAAAAAAAAAATAAAAATAAAAAAAAAAAATTTAATTTTTTTTCCAAAAATTGTTTCATTTTTTTCTGAATTGAGAAAAAAAATTTTTTGAAGATATCTTCTTTACTTTGGAAGCTATGAATAAAATGCCGCTAGCGAAGCCAAATTGGCCACTGTGCGCAGGATTCGCCCATATACTAAATGCGACTATTCTGATATATATGTATATTGATATGTATAGATTTTTCAAAGTGTACCAATATTTTTTCGCAAAAAATTACTTTTTGGAGAGATTTTCCAGGTTCTTTCTTAAATTGTATTTTAAGTCACGCCTACACTTCATTGCAAAGATCTATATTCTTTGTAATTAATTTTTTTTAAATTATTAGCAAATGATTTTTTTAAGTACATTTAATACGAAGTGGGCCTTTTAAAGCAACTTAAAATTTTCATATTTTTCATTATTATTTTTAACGAAACTATATGTTTCCGGTAATAAAAGTCAAATTTGTATAAGATACGTATGTATGCATAACTTTATATATTCACGTAAATATTTGTATGCCTGTGCATAAGAGCAAACATTGATATATTCATTTTACACTTGAAGTAGACCAAACTAATTGCTACGCTCAAGGCTATTTCAATTGTTTTCGCTCTACTCTTAACAAAAAGCAGCTAAAAAAAACTAAATTGAAATAATGTGTAGTTAAAAAAAAGTCATATAATGCACATAAAGCCCAAAGTGCAACAGAAAAGAAACCAGAAAAAATACAAAAGAAAAAGATTTTGTTTTACTCTTATATAAAAGAACATGAATCCTGATAATATTTAATGTACTCTCATTTTTATTTTGTTTCCTTACACTCACTCACACTCAAAAATACATACACAAATATATATCCTTTTGAATTTATTTATTCTTTTATATTATTTTTTTTTGCAGATTCACCACGTTGCAAGCCAGGCACTGAGCAAACATCCATTGGCGCTATAAATATGCACTCAATACCGGTTAAATGTGAAATTGATGCCGATCCACCGGATTCAGTAAAGTTCAGTTGGACATATAATAATACCAGAAATGTGTCACCAGTAAGTACATACAACACACTCAATGAAAACTTATAAAAGTAGCTAAAGAAAACAAGTTTCTATTTTAAATACAAACTGTATACATATGTACATACAAACATGCATACATAGTTTGTTTTGGCATTAAAATAAAAATAAGAGAGATTATGTATGAATGTGCACTTGTTTATTAATGAAAAAAATCATATTTTGTGCTTCATCTGCAAAAGCTATACAAGAGAATTTCATTTCTACATAAATAATTGATTTTATATTGATAATTGACCTCTTCAGTTTGTTAAGCTGGACTACAGTTCATATTACAAAACCATTTTATATAATTTTTCTTTAAAAAGGAAAATGTGTTTGACCCTTGACACGATATGGACATAAGCTAAGGAAGTTTTTTCTTTCAATCCTTATTCCTATTCATTTTATACGAGCAAGCATATAATACGTAATTTTCTCCATTTCCTTGACAGCCTGTTTAAATTGTTAAATAAAAAACCTTTTTCAATGAACGATACAGTTTCCTTGCCTCAAACTCTTACATAAATAATTTTTTTATATTAAAAAATATATATATTGTTATTATCTAACAATGCCTTCAACTTACCAAGCGATGACTTTGAAACTGTAAACAATTGCAAATCAATACGAAACAAATCAAATACAGAGCTTTAAAAATATGTCAGTGCCCCCAGGAGAAAAGTTCATAATGCCACAAAATAGCAAAAAATTTATAGCAGAAAGGTCATGGGATGTGGCATGGAAATATTAAGTCTTTAATATTATTATAATGTGACTGTTTGAAATATTAAAGAGTGTAGAGATTATTTTCTCATTTATAAAAATTGCTTTAAAAACATTAAATTAATGTAAAATGATTTTTTATATGTCCCCGGTGTAACTTTTTTAACTTCTTCGGTTTTTTGTATTATAGTTGTAGAAAATGTTTTTTATATTAAATGTGGTTTACACTGGGCACACTGAAAGAATTTAGTGTAAAGATTATATATTAAAGAGAACTACCAAAAATTTATTTTAATTATTTGTATAATCTTTATCTGGAAGCAAAGAACGTTTTAGAAAGTTGAAACACCTGCCTCTTTATCTATTACAATGTTCGTTTTGATAGCTTTACGCACTCCACAATTGTGTAATAGATTTGATGACGTCTAGACCGCCAATAATTTGTAGGATCGAGCAGGCAACCCCGACTCATTTACCTTAGAGGTTTTTTTTTAGAAAGTTTGCATTGTTTTACTTGAAAAATTTTTTGCACTCTCTTATTAAATTTTATTATGATGCGTTTTATAGGAAAAATGATTTTTGTGACACATGACGGAACGAGATGATCACAAGGAGCTGCACGCAATTAAGGAGAACATTGTAATTAAAAAATCGTAAACAGAATGGAGCATAAATATATATTTGGTATTTTCAATTACAATAAAAGAAATTACAACTTGTTTTTTGCATAATCCAACATCAAAAAACTTCCATTTTCTCGGTGTATTTTTAATTTCTAAGCCACTGGAGACAAAATTTCAAATACGTGACTTTGCTAACAATATCTAATCGAATTTTATAAATTATTTATAATGTATCGACAATGGTCGTCATCTTTCAAAGATGCTCAAGTAGTATTTTATTTCATTTTCCCATATACACATTTATCCATGGTAACATAATGACTTTTACATGCACACTTATGAGTTTAAGGACATACAAGTATACGCTAGTTTAAGTCGTTCGCTATCGCATGCTTGAATGAAACTTTCCTTTGTCACTTGTTAAATGGTGGATAGCTTCAATAATCTGCCAATGGATACAGATAGTTTTCATAAAATGTTAGTTTGCGATAAATGTTTGATACGATTACACGACTAAACGAATAAATACATGCACTGAAGGCATTAACCAACGAAAGACAGTATTAACCCGTTGAAAGACACATGACGTGCTGTGTGTTTTCTAGTTCATCAAAAAAATATTTTTTCTCTGGTAACAATAATCACCCCTTTCGTGAATAACAAGTGGAATTTTTGTTCCCATGAATTTTTTTATTCCCCTCGAAGGGGAAGTTGCTATCGTGAATCTCCCGTAAACTTTTTTCACCCCATCAGTTCTCAGTGAATGTAAGGTAAGAAGATTAGTAAAGCTCACAAATTAAACAAATTCAAGTTTAATAACAAAGAAATAAACATTTTTGGTTATAAATTAAATGTATGCATACTCTGCTCAAAAAGCTTATGTGGCGAATTAATAACGAATAGTATTTACTCATCTTGTCATAAAATGAAATATTTATAAACTTAAATATGTAATTAGAAGGATAATGATAAATTATGTTTTTATTCATTTCACCAAAGGAAAAGTGGGAAAATCCCACTGAAAAATATTATTCATGATGAGGAGAATTAATTTTCTCATGCGAACATTTTTCACGGGTAATATTCACGATTGGCACATGAAAACAAAGGGAAATATTTCGAGGAAAAAATATTTACCATAAGGATGAATATATATTTGTTCAAAGCAATAAAAATGCGATAGAGTCGTGCCTCTTCATCTTATTGCGTCAACCACTTGTACCATCGTTAAACTTCGTTATTGCTTATGTAAAGTCGTTAATCAACTAAAAATCTAATCATGTGTTGTACTTTGAAACCAGTGTTGCCACAAACGAAATGTTAAATTACACAAGCATCATGCCAAAATTACACATAAAATTAGAAATTATACATGATTTCTTTTTTATTTTGCAAAATAACGTGCTTAGATTTATTTAGGTTAAATATTTGACGTTTTTGGTGTAATTTTTAAATATTTTTGATGATGCAATTATTTTCAATAATTGGGTTTCAAGGTTATTTAATAAAAGCTTATTTTTTACATATTATTCCGACGTTTTCCAACTTCTTTAGGAAATTTTATTTTTTAATTTTTGTAAACATTTTATTAGATGATCCAAATTCGTACTACATCCGGAGCACAAATTCAGGATCTTAGACCCGGTTCACACATAAGGTTTGGCTCGTCAAGTCTTGATTTCTTAGGAGAAACAGTCTAACTTCTTTTTTTTTTTTTTGATTTTGTGACAAACGTGAAGATAACTTCAGGACGACGAGATAATCTTCTTTCGACCAATTCTACAATATTCTTCATAAAAATATCACAGTTTTGTTTTGTGTAAAAAGGACGATCACAAACAAAATCTTAATAAACTTAAAGCTAAAAAATCCAAGACAGGTTTATAAATAAATTAAAATATCACAGTCAATGCTTATTTGTTATCACAGTCGTCATCACAATAAAAAAAGTAGTGCTGAAAAACGATAAAATTTTATATTATACATGAGTTATACAAGCAGCCAATTACACATGGGCTACACAAGAAAATAAAAATTACACATGAAATGTGTAATTACATATAAGCTAGCAACACTGTTTGATACTCTGATAATGAATTGAGATCGCTCTGCATTCTTTTTGAGCATATCTGCAGCGCTTCAAAACAGCTCATTTGTAAAGTTTTCAATTTTTCACATTTTCCATAAATCTAATCTTTTTTTTTGCTCTTTAATAATTTACTACCGTCAAAAGTCCATATAAAAAAATTCAATCCTAATAAATACAAAATAATTCTGCTGAAGTTGTACTCTGTTCATTTTGTTCGATACATTTTTTATACATCGTGGCATTGTCACCAATGGCTAATTATCAAATTAATAAATTTTCTTCAACATTTTCCGCAAATTTAAACAGAGTACTATGGTTAAGATTAAAAACGCAATAACTAATTCGATCGTCTGAGGAATATTCAATTCAATCAATGCCTGGGCATTTTGTGGAATTATTTCTTACCTGAAGTTTTGCAGACTCCAAAAAAATCTTTCTACCAGCATAGGCCTGATGCTATGGGTAGAGAGTGGTAGGAAGGAACAGGGACACCTAACCAATTAAAGATGCATATGTGATAAGTTATAAAGGAGTTTTCTGAACGGTATGCAATATTCATGTTGATCACATTGTCGGTCATTCAGAAATCATAGCCAAAGTGGAAACTAGTAAGACAGAAACTAAAAAATAGTTCACAGATAATTATAGATCTTATTCACAAATCATAACTGGTGCAGCAACTGCTATCAGCTGATATAAAAAATGCATCCTTGCATATTGGCATATAGAGATAACAAAATGTCAATAATATTTTGAATGATATTTACTGTAAATAATTAAAAAGCTTATGAAGCTATTACAAAATTTTTTATTTTTTAAAATATATATACAAATTCTAAAAAAGTAATTTTTAATCATAATTTGTATAACTTCTCGTAAATCAATTAAAATAAGGAGCTGTAAAAGTTAAGTGTTTCAATAGAACTTTGTTGACCAAAAACGCATCTCCAGTGTACTTTTTTTGTACGGATATTTCTGCAATAGAAATCAACCAGCTGTTTGAATGTATTAGTTACTTATCAAGTGCAAACGTCTCGTGCTGAAAGTAACCGACTGTGAGTAACTTAAATAGGTACTTAAAAAAGTAAACTTTTAGTGGCGATTTCTGAATAGGAGCAGTTCAGTCTTTTTTTAAAGTTATTTCTTCTAATCTGCCAGTGAAGCTTTTCTTTGAGTTCAGCAAAAAATCTTCCATCTTATTCAATTAATTAAATTACTTTTACTGAAAACTAAAAGGGACTATGCTAAGCATTTTGTTCTTGACGATTATAGTCAGTGGTGATGTCCATAAAGATCAGTATGTTACCGATCAAAAGTTTTCGTAGCAATTACACTAATGCTGATCCACATTCAGGAATCTGTTCAGATTTTATTTATTTCAATCATATTATTGTCTATATTTTAAGTAAAAATTTTACTGATCATAATATTATCGTTTATCTTAATAAATAATTTGTTTCTTTTCCCCGTTACCATTTTATTTAAGTCTGTTTGAAATTAATATGCTAACGTTTAATGTAAATTTAAATAAATAAAATAATAAAAAAAATATAAGATTATTTTAATTCTGTTTTAGTTTAGTGCACAAAACCCATTTGAGGGATTACTAGGCCTTAAATATGTTTAAGTTCAGATTATGTGCTTTAAATGTTGAAGCTCTTTATTTGCATTTGCAAAGTTTTTCTTGTATTATTTTTAAGATATTTATGTATCCTTTCAATTGTACATGTAAAAGGGTTGTATGACAAACAGGCAGCAAAACTAATCATTCATTAATGTTTCTAAGGAACCCAAACAATTTTTCCTTAATCGGATGATAATAAATTAATTTATATTTGTGTGTAGAAGTAATATGCCACACATACATATCAAAATTATGTGAAAAATAAAAATACTGATGTATTTTAGAGTGCGAAACTTAAGTGAAACCCATCTTTTATGTTCAATTTGTGTAAAATTTATCAATTATATTATTGTTATTTAAGGTACTTAACTCGAGAATACAATCAAATGGCTTAGTCAGCACCGTTACGTATCTGCCACAAACCGATTCGGAGTTAATAACACTGGCCTGTTGGGCCAGCAATGCTGTGGGCCGACAAAGTACACCCTGTTTAGTGCACATACTGCCAGCAAGTAAGCAACATTTTTTTTAAATTGAAATGGTTTTAATATATTAACTATTTTTCTTTATATGCCAGATCCTCCAGAGGCTCCTAAATCTTGCGAAATACGCAACGATACTGTTCTAGAAGTGGTTTGTGTGGCTGGCAATGATGGTGGTCTATCGCAATACTTTATTTTAGAAGTGGTAGGAGGTGATCCTTTGTACTCCAGCGATTCAACCAGGACCTTTAGTGATGCCAGTCTGGGAGATAATGAAATTTCAACAATGAATGATCAGGTAAGAATGCAGAAATAATATTATTGTTCTAAATTTTTTCCTGCTTATTTGCAAAACGAAGAGGCTTCAAATATAAGATCTTATGAATTTCGAAAATTCCATTATGACCACTTATAAATTGAAGAAAAAATAGCCATTTATTCTTTTTCTTTTGGGCTTTTCTTAAAACATTTGTTAAAAAAATTTTATTTTTCATATTTTAAGTCTACAAAAAAAATCTATTTTTGAAGCTAGCAATCCTTAACACCTTAAGCTATAAACTTTTTTATCACACAATTTGTTAAAGTTTACCATAAAAAACTGTCCAGATTTTTTTAATATTTTTTTTTGTCAAAATACACTGCATTTCTTTTTTTTCTCTGTTTCTAAATAACTTCAGTTTTTCAAATGTTTTCACGTATAAAGTTTTAAACAACGGATACTATCTAGTGTTTGGTAAAAATAATTGTATAAATTTGTTTCTTTATATGTAAATATTGGGAGTTTTAAAAGTTTTTCCGTTTGAATAATTGTAAAAAAAGGCAAGAGGTAAAATTGTACAGTAGAGTTGCTAAATGCAGTTGTGGCAAACCATGCAACATTTTTACAAATAAAAATAAAAAGAACCCAATAGAAAATACACTAGAGTCCGTAAATATTTTTAGTTTTTTTTTTTTTTTTAATTTTTGTGTGATTTGTTTTAATGGAATTCTAAGAACAAACATGATGACATGACTATTGAAATAAAAGTACTGAAAATGGTAAAATTAATATAAGATGTAAAAGTTGATGACCTTTACTCTTCTGTATTATTTGTAATTCAGGTTTGGTAGCAAATACTTGTTTGTATAAACAAGGAGACTTGCAAGTATTACTTTGTTAACAAATATTTGACACAAATCCGCTTAATTTTTTTTGCCAATATTGCAGAAAATTATGTGCTCTTTTTCATAGAAGTCTGGTTAAAATATTTTAAAGTTTTGCACAAGTACTCAAGTTTGCTAATATTAAATATGTTTAGGTAATCCAAATAGCAATTTTCATTAAAAATCTCGATAAAATGTTATGAGCTTAAATAGAGTCCTACTATTAACGTAGTTGTCCGGCAACAAGTTCAGTTGTGTTTACATGGAAACAAAATATGGGTCAATTATGTTATGGTTGTTGCAAACACCGTTAGCTTGTAGTAAACATCTTTAACATCTTCAATATGTATGCACTACAACCAATATTATTTTATCACATGCAAATAATTATGTTCGTTAATGATCAAGCACCTTAATGACCGATAAGCTACGATAAAAAAGAGATCAAGAGATCTACGTATCTAATTTTCATTTATTTTAATGAAATAAATGTTAAGCGGCGGGCCACATTCTTACATGCCTTGGTGTATGTATAAACGGCACATGTATATCGGAAAAAATCACACTTCTTACGGTTTTTGAAAGAAAATTTAGTAAGAGGAAGTGTTAACGAAAAATCAGGTAGAAAATAAATCTATTTTTAATTTGTTTTGAAGGCATAGCACCGATTTAAGAAAGAGATGTAGCAAAATTAGTAACAATGGTCTATTTTTCCAATAGCCGAGCCTCATGCTTCTGTTCGAAAAAAAAAACAAATTCGAAACTTAAATAGTTTTATAGCAACACATCGCTGTAGATCAAGTACCACTCCTCTAAGTCTTCATATTTGTTGAGAATTAGATAAGTTTCAAAATTGTATTTTAGAACATTGCAGTATTCATAGTTTTAAAAATCACGATATAGTTTCTCGGAAATTTAAAATATGGAATGATTTTTTAAGAGCTTTCGGATTTAATAAAAAACACATAAAATAGAGAGAACGATCAATAGAACGATCTACATAATTCAATGTTTGAAGAAAGTTCCATGTAAATATTGCCCGCTGTTACGCTTCACATGATCCATGCGATGGGTCTAATTTTGACATACTCTCTCCAACATATCGGCCGGTATCAAACGAGCAAATTTTTCAATATTGGTTTCCAGTGCGTCAGCCGTTGCGGGCTTGCCCTTATAGACATGAGCATTAACATAGCCCCACAAAAAATAGTCTAAAGGCACTAAATTTTACTATCTAGACGGCCAATTGACTGTCCCCGAACGTCAAATAAACTGTTCACCGATCTCGCCTCTCAATTGGGCCATTTTTTCTCGTCCTGTGTGGGATGTGGCACCGTATTGTTGAAACTACATATCAGCCAAGTCTAGCTCTGCCATTTCGAGCCATTCACAGTAATGCAATTCACGGTCATCAACAACACTGACGGATACAGCTGCTAGATTTTCCTCTGTCGGCACTCTTCGTATGATTGTTGGTGATTTAATGTTTAATAATGTAAATGCTATGTGATGTAATGCTAAATTTAGTCCTAAGATTCCTAATAGGCGCCTCAAAAGGTCGCCCACACTCCTCATAAAATGAATGAAGTGCATAATGCACTTTCTTATTCAATAATATGCAAGCATTGTTCGTTTGTAAGTCGATTAACGGTTTAATTATAGACCAAACTGAACATGTTTTACAGTAACATGTTACACAAAAGCAGCTGAGCTACCAAAAACAGTGTTGCCAAAAAGAACCATCACTCTTTACCATTTAAGGACTTTTTTGTTTTTTGCAGTTTTATACAGTTTTCTATTTACAAATCATAATGTAATAATAAACCGTCTCGGGTACGTTGTCGAACGATATCATTCTTTCATGCAATTACATTTAAATCAAAAACAAATTCCTAAAATTTTGTTTTTGTTTTAAATGTAATTTTCCTCGTTCGACATCGTGGGCCAGGCAGAAAGTTTTTAAAAACAAATTTCCAAAATACAATTAAAATATCATGTATATTTTCCGTTATTCCTGCCTTGGTTTGTTTTTATATTTTTGAGTTATTGCTGCCAAATGATATTATTTTAAAGAGATATAAAATGCTGAAATATAAAAGTATTCTAAAATATATGGATCAAATTCTTTTAATCCAACTAAGAAAAGTGGTGTTTAGACAAACACGAATATCAAACGAGTTAGTGAGTGGCTTTTAAAGTTAATCATTAAAAACCTATCTGCTTTACAAAATATTTATTGAAGCCATAAAACAACGAAAAAAAAATCTTTTACCTTATTGTGTAAAACTAAAATCAGAGGCTTAAGTCACAGATATCATCAAAAGTATATTCTAAGGGTTTTAAAGTTATTGAAATTTTAGCTCTACCCGTAACCTCTTTTCATATCTAAAGCTTAAGAGCTACTAACACAAAAACACAAGAAGCTTTAATCAAATTGAAACAAGGAAAGCCCACAGTCTAAAACATTGTACAATAAAAAAAAAACAAGTTAAGATAAATAAAAAGCAAAAAAGTAACAAAAAGGCAAAATTAAAAACTTTTTATACAATTTTCAAGCATGAATAATTATTTTAACAAAACAAAATTAACAACTGGGAATAAAAAAAGAAAACAATTTAATTAAGCAGCATTTAAAAGTTATTTGAATAGAAGACTAAATTTTATCTAAGTTTATATTTGTACACGTTCATCTTGATATTTCATTTTTATCTTCTTTCCTCTATTTAGTTTTAGCTTCTTTTGCAGTGAAGAAATTCATCTGTCCCACAAAATAATACTCATCATCCACATTGCTGTATACATTTTAAAATCTTAGATTTAAATTTATTTTATATTTTTTATACTAAGTTGTGAGATATGTTATAGGATCTTGTATATATATTTGCATATGTATATGTGCTTTGAAGTGTGTATATATTTTGAAATTTCTTTCTTCTTTGATTAATAACTTTTTGGTAAAAAACTTATATCTTTTTCTTTCGGCTTGAGTGAATTTGATCAATCTAATAAAGTCTTCTTTCTTATATAATACCTTGAAGTTTATTAAACTTAAGGGACAATTGGAGCGCAGTTGTATCTTGAATTCTGCCGAATATAGGGTGTTCCAAATAAGAGGTTTCATTATTTATTATTTATTTAATGAAATTTTCCATTACCAATATGCACATTTGCGACATCTTCACAAATTCCATCTTTGAGAGTTTACATCGATTGTGAGCCATTGGTAAAGAGAGAAAGAAGTACAAAGGTATTAAATCACAAGACTGCTTCGATTTTATAACTGAACCTTAAAAGCCTTAACAAATAAATAACAATGCAAAATGCGATCAATTTTCGTTTCTAGAATGTTCAATTTTAAAGATCGATGAGAAATGAACAAAACTGTGGTTAAATTACGGCGTTTGATATCGAAAGAAATTTCCATAAAAATTAAACAAATTTTGTATGGGATTTCCTTTGATATCGGATGCCGCAGTTTGCACCCTGGCTGGTCCTTCTCACTATTGCTAGAACAGCAATATTCTTAATTATTCTTGAGCGGTTTGCGCTAAAATTTTTTCACCCCCTTCAAAAACGCTGGCCGAGAAGGTGCTTCACGATAACCCAAATTTGTTTTAGTTCGGCAAACTGTGACCGCAATTTTTTCACAATTATTAAGCGCATACGGTTCCATTTTTATTAATAGCGTATTTTTTACCTGTTATCTGTCCAATATTTTCTGTTAAAATGGCGGGCTATTAAAAATAAAACGTCTTGTTGGAACACCCTGTATTACCCAGGTTGCTGAATGTATATTTTGTGTTCTTAATATTAATTTTAAATAATGCTTACATTAATCGAGGAGTAGGACGTAATACCGTTTTAATGAATTAACAACTATTAGGGTACGAAAACTCTTGCAAAAAGTTTTACGACAGCAGAGGTCTGTGTAGACTTTTATTACTCTTTCTAAGCAAGTTTAAATTATTAAATTAAAAGATTTGTATTAAAACAAAAGTTCTTTTTATATATATTTTTGGCAGGCCACCTCAGCTCCAATATTTCGTATGCAGGAACCAAATCCACAATTTCGTTTGAATAATTTGGAACCGGGACGAGAATATCAATTTGTTGTCTACGCAGTCAATGCGAAGGGACGTAGCGATCCACCGGTGGTTATAGAACGTGTGCGTGTGGCTGCCCAATTAGGGCCATATGGTAAGTTACGTAAGTAGAAATGTTAAAAAGGGTGATAAGAAATACCACATAAATAATATTTTAAGTTAAAATTTTGTTGAGTAAAGGATGCAGAATGATTTTTAATATCCCTTTTGCTTCTTTTTATCCCAAGAAACTGTATATGAAAGGAAATCTTTATTTTTTTTATTTTACATAATTTTTGTTTGATCTACTATGAAAATGGTAATCATATTTCACTGGTTTTTGTTTAGAAAAAAACCTTTAAATTTCTGAAAATATAAAAACAGGAAAAATTTTGCAGGTGGCGTGTTCCTTATAAAATATTTTTCTAAAATTATGTCCATCCCGTAAATTGATAAATTTGTTTATCCATGCTTAACAAAAAAAAAAACAAAAGGCTGGTCATGTGGTTTTTTAATCTAAGAAAACTTAATAACATTAGCCAACCAATCTTAAAAAGTAGGAGGAAAAATTAAATTGAAAAAAAATGTTTCATACAAAAACACATCTGCACACAGTTTCATGCAACAAGTCAGTAAGTTCTGAAAAATCCAAAAAAAGTAGACAATAAATGGTTATGCAAAAATCAAATATTCAGTGAGACAGCAAAATGGTGTGAATTATCATCGCTACTTAAAAATTATTTATCCCGTGCACGTGTAAATTAAAAAATTTAGAAAAGTTTTCAAAAATCGCTGCTAGGAAACATATCGATTATGACTTTAATACTTTCAAATTTGCAATTAAAACTTTATTTACAATATAAATTAAGATTCAGCAAGAATATATCTGAAAATATACTATTAAACTCAAGCTTAAGTATGAAAATCTTATTTCAATCGATGCAATAATATGTTTAGTTCGCGTTATTACTAAGAGTAAAATTTTAGCTGCAATTATAATAAATATTTAGCAAAGAATTGTTGCTGCTCAAGAACCATTGATTTATTTAATTTTAATTAGTTACATAAATCCCCATGTTTATAGTAAATGGTTAAGACTATTTAAATTTAATTTAAATTAAATTTGTATTTAAAAAATTTAATATTTAGAAAAGATTTAGCAAATGACATTCTGTCATTCTCTAGAGTAAACTCTACAGCAAGACTTCAAATGCTGTTCATATGTTACAGTCGTAACCAATTATTTTTAATTTTTGTACTTAAATAAATGGCTAGAGCCTATGAAAAAAAACTGTAGCAAATTTTGCTCATAATGTGTACCATTGGAAATGTACGAAACATCAGTAAATTTACTATTTACGAGATATAAAATATTTCACAAAAATATTAACGACAAGAAACAAGGCACAATGTATTGCAAGTCGTTTAAGTTCTAAAGAACAGTTTATCTGACGTTCGGGGACGGTCAATTGGCCGTCTAGATAGTAAAGTTTAGATTAATTAGTTACAAGACCAAAATTTTGTAAAAAGGTTCTAAAACCAGAAAACCCATCGAAATGGCTTAAAAATCATTATAAAAGCACGAAGCTGTAATTGTAAAAATAATTAATAATAACAAAATATCGCAAACATGTTATCAAATCCTAATGTTAATTTAAACTTGCTGAAACTAGGAAATAGACTGAAAAGTTAAAAAAAAATTTTATTGCAAAAAATATCACTCAAAATACGAAAATGTTTGGAAAAGTTACTTTTATTTTAAAAATTTGTAGAACTCGACAACAATTTTCGCAACAAGCTGTTTACCTATTTTTATTTGATTTTGCGCAGTCAAATTCTTTTTTACATTTATAATACTATTGAAACAAATTTTATTTACTTCGTAATAAATTAAAAGAATTTTTTTTTTCAAATTTTTTTGAATCAGATTAAACGACCAAAATGTCTTATTTAGAACGATTCGGTCACTTGAAAGCAATGCTCACTTTTTGCATATTCTTAGTACTTTTTGGTGGTTTCAATGGCGTCCCGGAAAGCGGATATTGTAAAAAGCTGAACTTTTTTTAAAAATAATTGAAGTACCAACATTAAAAATGAAATAATTTTAAGAATTATATTCTCTTTTTATATATATACATTTATATATTTTTTAATCTGAGTTCCATAAATATTTTGGAGTGAACGTTTAAATTCTAGTTTACAAATTAGACTTAGAGCCTTTTAGACTTCTGCTAGCAAGCAGGCAGATTCAGTGATGCAATTCATCACCAAAAACATCTAAATAGTGATCAAAAGGTGGTCAACATACGGCTAATGAACACTGATGGCAAAGACTGTTAGTATTAAACGGATATATAAAAATTATTTCAAATTAATGTTATTAATAATAATACCTACCATTCAAAAGGTGTGGCTCCCGCAAAACAATGTTGTTTCTATTCTGGCGTGTAAGTTCGAATTATGTAATGTTAAATTTGCCTTTTCACCCTTGGAATATTGTCTCATATCTAAAAGTGTTTCGAAATTTAGCTTGATAATAATCCCTTTTGATTTAAAATTTGTTTGAATTATTTTTTTATCAATCAAAAATACATGATTCCTTAAAATTCATGGAGGGTGTCATATTTTGTATTTTCGTATGGAACAACGTCTATTGTCCCATCGAGAAATTTTAATGATTACATTATTCATCCCATGTTTTGCAGGGGTTTTCAAACTAAATATATTAAGATAAACAAAAAAAAAATAAATCATGTTTCTTCTTATTCACGCTGTTTCACAGCACGATTTTTTTAAGTTTTTGCAATAAAACAATAGTATAAGAGTGTATGCTCCTTTACTTTCTTAGCTATTTAAAAAATCACCCATTAAAGTTGTAATGTAAAACATTGTAAAGTTTATGGTAGTATGATGCCAGTTTCAAAAAAGCCAACCTATTTAAATGTAGATTTTTGTTTTACCGCCATAAATCATTCATTAAATTTCCTTTAATAAAACCACGCACTTTTGGTTATTTAAAGCATCCATCTATTTTATATTATAAACTTTATTAAATTATTCGACATATTCTCCCAGTTGATTTTCAAAAAAATTTTATTTATTAAATTATTTTAAAAACCACAATAGAATATTTCAGTCTCTTCTGTAACCTCTTCAAATGTTGCTTCCAAAAAACTTTATATTTATAGCCAAAGAATTTACAAATATTTTCACAAGAGTTAAATTTCTAGACATACTCTTTAATATTACACTTTACCAAAACATTTACAAAGCTAAAAATATCTGAAAAACAAAAAATTAAATAAAAATACTCCATTCTCAGTGATAAAAGACACATAATAGAAACATGAAAGAAATTCAAAGAAATGTAAAAACGACGGCCTAAGCAGCAAGTAGAATAGAACAAAAAAAAGCGTGCAGAAAAAGAAAATAAACAAAAACAAAGAATTTGAGACTTTAAAACATTTATATTCTTTTAAATTGCTCTTTCGAAACAAACACTTCAATGTACAAAAACTCAAGCACATATACTACGAGTAGCTAAGTTTTATTAAGGAAACGGAAATATATTAAACTCCATTACTGTTATCAAAAACCGAAAAGAAAAGAATCACAACTGCTAAAATGAATTCTGATTTTCTGTGCAAAAACGTAAAAAGCCATAATAAACGTGATGAAAGAGAATATACAAATTCAAGCGAAATTGTGAAATTAAGGCCTCTCCAAAGTTCTTCAGAACATTTGATTTATATTGCATATGTATGAATGTGTTGCCAGCCGATTGCATAATTTCTACTCTAATTGGATTACAATTAACAAAATGATAATTTGTACAGTTTTATAAAAAGTAAAAGCTTAAAAGCGTTCTTGTCTGAAAGTGCTTCAATGAAACAAAAAAATAAAGATTAATAAAAAAATTACTCTAAGAGTTCCGACTTCTTCTTTTTGTTAACATTTTGTTAACAGCTGTCTTTAGCATTTTATAATTTAGGGAAGTTCTCTAATTTGAGCTTATTAAGAATAATTTTTAACTCAATAAATTGATCAATCGTCAAATATATTGAAGCAAATGAAACCGGATACTAAATTTTTGTAATTTTTTACCACAAGCAATACATTTTCAAATTACTTTCTCTTAAGCAGAGACTAGAAAAGGGTATGTCATTTACTCAATACATAGAAATATTTATTTTCTTGCCTATAAATTTGTATACGAATACTCAAACACATCTAGAAAAATATCTATAAAAATGTGTATATAAGAAAATATGTTCGGTATTTATTGTATAGTAAACATATTTAGTTAAGTAAAATAAAGCAAATAGTTAAATATAAGAGCAAAAACGTTGTGCTATTTTGGTCATAAGGCGGTGTTTATTGCATACACTTTGTGCTATTAGAATAAATACTCGCACATGGAACATATTCGCATGCCAGAGTAAACTTAATCATAAAAACCTTTTCGTCCTAAATATGTACCTAAATATATGTAGAGACACGTATATCAAGAGTGGCAGTAACTTGTCCAATAGTAAGTACTCTTAACAGCCTGCCCTACAACTGTTTAAGCTAAAAACAGAAAACAAAATATTGAATTTTTCGTCATGCAATTTTGTGTACTAAAATATTAATACTGGTGCAAGACAGGTAAAACGTTGTAAGTAGATTCTGGGGAAACAAGGTTGAGCATTGTTGATGTTTTTAAAGTTTATTTTTTGTTGGGTTATTATACTGCTTTGCTGTAGTCATAATGTTATTTTAGTATTTGCTATTACTGTTGGTAGTGTTGTTGTTTTGTTAGCAATCTCATCCATTGTTTGAGACCCGAGGTCAAAACATGGTGAAAATTTATGTTGCAGGAACATGTTTTTCTACCTCCATAAAATTTAACTGTCGTATGAGTAACAAGCAAATGAAATCACACATACGCACATACATACAAGCACAGCAAAACGAGTACGTGTATGTAAATTCAAAGTGTTCTTTCTAAATCTTAATGTATTTCGGTCGGTTTTAGAAATTAATCTATACACAGAAAGAAAAACGCCGTACTAAATTTAAGTATTTTCTACTTACTTTGAAAACGAGATCCTGGAGTTTCTTAAAAAGAGTAAAAAATTCTTTAATCGCGTGAAAAATCTTAAATTAAATAGAGAACATACTTGAGTTCGTACTTAAATCAATCTTTCTGTACTTGATTGAAGTAAACCTGGGATTAACGTACCTTCACCACCGCCTGGGATTGATTTAAGTACGGATGGATTGGTTTTTCTTTTGAGTGTGGTAGAAAGAACATTACAGACTTTTTTGTTTACTAACCAATAACCAATAGTAATAAATTATAAACAGTGCTGGCTTCAAAATTAAAAAAAATACAACAATTAAAACATCTTCTTTTATTTCGAAAAACTTAGAATAAGGAAAATAAACTGTTCGGTTTTGATGATCATCAATAAGCAATCTTGATATATTATAGTAAAAAAATAAACACAACCAAAAATGTAAAACTCATTCTCCCGCCTGTAAAGATTTTGGTGAATTCCCACAAAGTGCTTGAACTAAACAACGCCTTGCACAATAAATACAAGTTTTGATATGTTATGTTTATTTTTGAGTGCCTGAAGGACGAACGAAAAAATCTATCCATATTAAACTTTCCATGCCATTTCTAAATAGTTTCATGCGATCCACACAAAAACACGTTTTCTTAAATATTAAAATTATAGATATAAATATTTCTATATTCGCATTTAATTTTGTTTGATCTCCTTGAATATGGCCACGAAACCGAATATTTCTTTCAATTAAACAATGGCGACCTGCACTGAGTGGCATGTGCGGAGAGTATCAGAAATTTTGTTACGAGAAAGTTTGTAATCATGGCCGTGTAGAAATCACCAATAACTCTAACATTCTACCCGGTATTATTTTTGAGTAATGGGTCTACTGGCACACTAAACAGTGCATCATTGCAGCAGCTTTTCATGTTTTATTCAACCAAAATGAGTTCCATCGCTTAGCAAAATCTTCTTGTGAACTCCGGCAGCAGCATTAATTTCTTTTGGAGCCCATTCACCAAGTTTGCTGGCATTGTCCAGTCACCAGTATATTTATAGCAAACCAAACTAAACACAAGACAGTTAGCTACTGTCAAAGTTATATTATCCACACAAAGTTTTATACCTCTAAAAATCTTAAATTATTTGATTTAAATTTTGTATGAAAAACATATTGTATGGCAGATGCAGCTGTCGTTTACAATTAAGAAAGAACACAATCGCTTGACTGAATTTTTTAGTCACTACAAAATTGTGCACAGCTCTGAAGTTTCCAAGGAAAAAACGCAAGAGTTAAGTTTCGCTTTGTTGCCAATTTACTTTTTCCTCCTGATTCAAATAAATGGTGTGGCGAAGTAAAACACAATTCAAAAGAATGGATTATTTTTCTGTAACCGAGTCTTTTTTTTAGGACATTTCAAAGTCTTACCATGGCGAGTTTTAACCAACATTGAAAAGTTGTTGTGTAACAAAATCTACTCATATCAAGAAATTAGTAGGTAAATATATTCAGGATTGTCACAGAATCCAATATAGTCGGAATTGGTTTTGAAAACGATAAAATAAATACTTTAGTGTGATGAATTTCAATGCTATCTTTTTTATGTTCAAAAAATATAGTAGGGGTTTTCACACCGAGCTTGTTAGTTTGTTAGTCGTTAATCGTTACTTTTTTACACACATTTTGTTATTGTATATTTAACGCGCTACCGGATTAACATTTAACAAATTAACGATACGACACCCCTGATAAAATAGCTGTTAGTTGGTAACACACAATCAGCTGTTGTAGTTTCTAAATAAATATAAAAAAAGTAATTTGTGATACATTTCTAAAAAAAATATTTGTATTTTGTCAATTTTCGTGAACATTGAGAGTAAGTGTGTTAATTAAGTATGTTTTACTACGAAAGTTACCAGACTAACAAAGTTTTAAAAAGGGGGTCGTTCACAGTTGGTAACTTTAACAAATTAACAAGTTCGGTGTGAATACCGCTAGTAAGTGAACATAAAAAAGATAACATTGAAATTCATCACACCAATGAATTTATTTAATCGTTTTCAAAACCAATTCCGACTAGATTGGATTCTGTGATAACCCTGATTCTTCAAGATATGCTTCGATATGTTATTACAACGAATTTTCAAAAGATGATTAGCTAAAATTCTTAACAAACAAATCATTTTAAAGGAATATTGTTTGAAAAATATTTACCAAAGAAATTTCTTTCTCTCCGTCTCTTTTTTGAAGATTTGTTGACCTTAACTTGACTTTAAATAAATCGAACCCCGCGAATTTCTAGTTTTGCCGAACCAAATATGTGGGAACCACAAGCTGTGAAGATCACATGCATTTTTGTTGACTTAAAAATACAAATCATATATAAGAATTATACTTCAAGCATATAATAAAACTCATATATAATTATTATTCTGGAAGTGAAAATTAAATGATGAGGAATAAAATATAAATCGCAATTGTTTTCCATAATTACCGATTTGAAGAAATCTCACTATTCAAGTTGTTAAAAACCATTTTTTATTAATCAAAAATTTTGTTTCCAAATTTTTATTTTTTAATAATCCATGTTTTTTACATGCATTGCTTTTATTTTTTTTTATAATAAACACAAATTTATAACGAATTTTTATCGGATTTTTTTTTGCCAATTCGTATAAATTATTTTTCATAAAAATGAAATAAACACAATCATTAAGCATACATCAAACAGAAATCAACTATATATCTACTATATATATACTATATATATTATATCTACTCTCTTTATTCAATATTTATTTTTATTTTTCTTTTCATTTCAATTCAATTTGTACTCGTATAAATAATTCTGACGCCAAAGTTGTGTTTCAGAGGATAATGTGTATTGGAGTGTGGTTTCATATTGCACAAATATTCGTATATATTTTTAATTTAACTATAAATTTAGTTATAATATACGCGTACAAAATGTTATCGATGTATGTATGTGTTTTTAACAATGGGCTGTGCGTGTATAACAGACATAATTATATTAAATACAAAAAAAATTTTAAATTATAAATTGATTGGTTTTAATTTAACATTATATTAAATTAAAAAAAAATTAAATTTCACTATTCCTGATATGCCCAATGAATGAATACACGCAATAAAAGCAGTAAATTGATTTAATTTTCGATAAATTTTTAAAAGGCAACTCGATAAATGTTTAACATAATGAACAATCTAGGTAAGCCTTTTTATTTTTATCCATCTCCGGACAGTACAGTCACGTTTATGCTGTATTATTTGAATGTTTACTTTAGTTTTACATGTTTTTTAGTTAAACTAAAATTGCGTTTCTGTCATAAACATTGGAAAAGATCTATTCAGGTGTCCGTTAAAAACATAATTTTAAATTTAATTTAGTGTATAAATTCATAAAATTTATTTATTTATTTTATAAATTCATAAAATTTATTTATTTATTTTATAAATTCATAAAATTTATTTATTTATTTTATTTATTTATTTAGATATTTATTATAATTAAAATTACAATAAATCTTAAAGGTAAAGCACTAGCGACTAAGGCTATGTGTTGCTGTAGTATTTTTGTTAAATCAAAATATTTTACTAGACTTTTACTTTCTTTTATTTATTTTAAATTCGTTTCATTCCTCATTTTTTTAAGAGATGTAACACTCTGGTAATTATTATCTACCAACAAGTTGGTGTGTTAATTTCTTTACGAAACAGATGGTGTGGAGGAGACAGATGGTTAAATGAGAAAGCTTCATTGCTTTTCAAAATGATTAACGCAGTATCACAAAAATGTGCAACAGAAAAATGCATAAGGACTAGCTTGAACTAGGATCGAATTCACATTCTCAGTCATAATTTGATAAGTGTTCAATAAATCACGCAAGAATTGGGTCCGATACCACTCGCGATTCCTATTTTATAGTCTTCTATCGAGACATGAGATTTTAAACAGAGTAGTGTAGTTTGAAAGCACTAAGGTCTCCTCTGGCAAATATTTATTGAACTGTTTAGACATTTAGTTGATGTCATCTACTAATCTGATGGTTAAATATAAATAAGATAAAATATAAAGTATTTTTATATAAATTATATGAACTCTTTACAAAAAAAAACAACTAATAATCCCTTCCACAATACTAATAACTCTCGTATCCTTTTTCGGGTGATAGTTTGTATAAATACAAATTTTAAATCACATTCAATCGAGCAACCTAAACAGTGGCGGATACATGGAAACACACATGAACACTGATGATGGGAGAGTAGCGGCTCCCGAAAGACAACGTTGTTTCTATTCTGCCGTGTAAGTTGAAAATAATTGATGTTAAAACTTTCCCTTGTTTCTTTGGAATATTGTCTCACGTTAAATTCTTTCTGACTAAAAATGTTACAAACTTTAGCCAAAATAATAAACACTTTGGATTAAAAAACAACTAACAACCAACTTGTTCCAAAAATAATCACTTTAAATAAAAACTGTATCTTTTTGAATTGGAGTATTGTACTAAAGCCAAAATACTAACTAATATTATATTTCTTTACCATATAATAACTTAATATCCGATTTGTACTTCAATTTGATATGTAAAGAAAAGACAATATTTAGCAATATTTTTCCCATATGTTTTCAAAACGTGTCAAAGTTGCAATGGTCGCGTGTGAAACTGTTGAGCTCAATAGTTACGGCTTAGAAGCGGGTTGATGAATAAATGGATCATGAACATCTGATTAATGTAAATAATTGAAAAGAAACAAAAATGCTGCAAAAGAAATAATTTAAATTTGCTAAATTAATTAGTGTGGCTTATACTAAATAGTATGGACAACATAGAATTTGCAATGGAGTTTTTCTTGGCAGGAATTTTCAAGGCTAAGCCACTACTGTGTTCAAAAAATTCTTAAACCTTATATTGAGCTAAATATATATTTCGAATAAATAAACACCTTAATCAACCTACATATATTTAATGAAATTAGCATTTTAAAATTTATTTCTTTATTTTCGTTACCTTATCGCATTTGTACCGTAAAATTTAACAAATATATTTGTTGCGCCACCTAACAAAACGGCGTTGCATTATAATATAAAAGTGAATAACTCTCTTGATCAGCTGTGAAGGCTAAACAAGAAAGAATTTATGGTGGAAAAAAATGGCAGCAAATACTCAATTGTTGTGTGGAGCGGAACCACTCAACTCTGCGTTTCTCGCTCATCGGTTGCGCAACAGTTACGTCTTATGAACGCCACCAATGCCAAGTACTTATCCTGCAATCATGTGGTATTTAGATCAACACAAATTGAAATTGCTTTGCGCAAGTTTGAAAGTAGACAGATTTTTTCACTGGGTGTTACTGATTATTTCCTATGAAATTTCAATGTTACATTTCAATGTTACATACAACTGCAGACATATATACACACTCACACGCAGACACCATATTGAAAATATTAAATGTCCAATTAAAATTATTTCAGTATTGCGTTGTGTTATCAATATTTGATTTGTTGATGAATCAACAGTCAGTTGTGCTTAAATGTTTACGTATATTGGAATTAAATTCTTAATATTACGTGAAATATTTCAGTTAGCCATGTTTGAGATCTTAAAAATATAAATTAATTTTCAATGTAAAAATGTTAAAAATGAAAGCAAGACAAAATACACATACATACATATTTTTAAAGCTTTTGGCATTAAAATGCGGTTGCAATTGACGCTGACTGTCATTAATGACAGTTTATATTACATTATTAACAGATATTTATTGTGAAGTATACTTGTATTTAAGAAAACATAAAGCCATACAAATTCGAAGGATAAGGCGTCTTAAGGTTGGAAAAAATTTAAACTTAAAGTCAAAATCTGCATAAATGCGTTGGCTAATTGAAAAAAAGATAAATTAATTGGCAAACAAAATCTTAATGGAAACCACACTGTGTTCTGAAGTTTAAGCAAAATATACATATTCATCATAACGCGTTTGCGGTTTATTTATATTTATTCCCACATATTGTAGCATTCATCATTCCATTCAATGAAACTCATTATCATTAATCATTTGAAAACCACTTGAAAATTGTTTCTGGTGGTTTAAAAGTAATGAACCGTTAGTTTAATCATATATATTTCCCAAAATCATCGAGAGAGTGTAATGATTCGTGCCTAAATAATATAGTGCGCTGGGATGATAAAAATTATATAATTATACGATTTTTGGTTTAGTTCAGGCCTGAAAATAACGATGGTACTTTCGATATACATTTTGTACTATCTTTAATTTTTCCCTCATAAGTACTGGTACGGAGTTCATACGGAAATTAAAGTTTGGAAATTTGCATTTATTTTACATACATATCTAAAAATAATCATGAAGACCTGTATAGAAAATTGTTGTTGTTAAATATGTAAATCTATTTGTTTTCATAAAATATAACAAGGAAAATAAATTCAAATTAACTACAAGACACAAGAAAACAGAATGTCAGAATTTTAGTGAATTAAGAATAATTTTTCCTTTAGCTTAAAGCGAATTAATTTCACAGATGGTGTTGAGAGCACAGTGGACTGTTTCGTAGTGGGTGCTATAGCTTTGAGGAAAAAATTTTAATTGTGGTTTCTGAGGGGTTTAAATGAATTTTTTGTTACAGAGAGTCGTATATTGCCTTAAAGAAACAACTACTTTTGTTTGGGTCTATGAATTGTGGCGGTGAAAGCTGCTAAAATACATATGAAATAAATTGTATTTTACGTAAAAAATTATCTTCTTATTCATATAATATCTAAGAATGTAATAGTCAATATATGTGAAGAATTCTCTGCAAAATTTTTTTGTGGACTTCGTAGTACCCAACGGAAACTTCTTTAAGATTTAATATATTTTGCAAACACATTTTAGTTATAAAATATTTTCATCGCATTTTTGAGCTGAATGCGAATATATAACAGATGGTCTTGCGAGCTCAGATTTTAACAGTTGAAATCAATATATAACAATCAGCCAAATACGAGTCGGATTCGCGTATTTAGGGGTTCATACTTTTTAGGATAGAGACAACATGTAATTTTTAATTTAATAATATTTGTTCATATAATAAAGCGACAATACACATCATATAAGAATCTGCAATGTTTGCATGTTTGCTGGCTTTGAGATATTTCTTTCAAACGCTTTTATATAGATCCCACGATATCCAATAAATTTTAATCAAATACACATTTTGCACTTAAGGCTATCAACATCCATTAAACAAATTAAGTAAGAAGCGAATTTATTAAACAACAGATATAAAATATTTTTGAACTCTTTTATCTTTGGCTATCGGACAGCAAAACAGTAGGATTTCGTTTTAACACTTTTTGTACGGAACCCCAAAAAGCCACTGACTGATAATGTTTGTAAGATATTCGGAATTAAGTCTTTTTTTAATAATTTTTCTCCTATTCTATTTTGATTTCTCTATCCTGATGAGCGCCTTTTCATTTTAAAGAAACTTAATTCATAATGCTTTGTGTTAATCTTGACTTAGAAAAGCGGCAAAACTCTTTTATTGAAGAGATATGAGCATCATTTTGCAATTGTTTATTTCATGGATTAATTTCTTACTTAGCAGGAATACATTTACCAGCTATTTTTTGGTATATTTTAAATTTCACTCTTCTAATTTGATTTATTTTCTTATATTTTCTTTGTTTATATTTTCTAAAATATATTTTGAATTTTGTAGCAAACATAAAATTTATAAAAATTACTTGCAAAACTCTTTAGGCATCATTATTATTTCCCAAAACTTTCCCAAAACTAACATCCAACAATTATACTATAAGAGTTTACGGAATGTTTCTTTCTTTTAATGTTATTTTAAGAAAAATGAAGCAAAAATAAATCTACCAGAAATTTTTGTTGATCCCTGTTATTTAATGCAAACAAATAATAAAAAAAAATTGTGCAATTGGGAGCGAAAAAGAAAAATTTCGGAAGCTCGTTGGTGCGATTTTAATTTTCTCCTTCATAGCCTCTGGTAGTATGTATAATGATTCAGATTAGTTACATGTTACTTATGTAAGGTAGGACCAATGATGCCAGCAGAAATTTAAAAAAATTCTTACATGTCTCGGAAAAAATCCCCTCTTTCCCTACACGCTAGAAAAAAATCCTTCACTTTTCCCTACTCTAAAAATTCATTGATTTTTAGGAAAAATATCATTTAATTTAGGTTTTTAAAATTTTATACATTTATATCGCCAGAAAAAAAATTAGATAAATAATAATAATAAATATGTAATAAAAAACTTTTGTTTGTTGAGGGTTTTTAGCTAGTCTATATATGTACATGCATTTCATTTAAAAATTTAAGAATTAGGTTTAAGGTCTACTGATGATTTGGCTTTAGCACCAATGAAATGCATGTATATAGACTTGCTAAAAACCCTCAACAAAAAAAAAGATTTTTAAATCTTTGAAAAAAGATCGAGGCAATCTTTTTAAAGGAAGTCTTTGGATTAGCGTAAGAGCTGTTACACTATTTTTTATAATTATTCGCATTTATTGTTTATATTTCTTAGGTTTTTAAAATAAAGTTGTGGAGATCTTAGAAGGCAGTCAAAATCTTAATTCTGAATTCTTAATGAAATTTTATCCATAATGTGATCCGGAATGGAAATAATGAAAGTTATTATTTTTTTCTAAGAGCGCATTCGAATATTTAAAATAGCTGAATATATATTTTTAAAAAGTCTTATTTTATATATTAAACCAAAAAGTTAAATCCGAAATTTTTAAATTTGTTTTTATTTTCCATACAAATTCTATTCCCAAGAAAATCAGACATTTCTTTGTCTTTCGTTGTCTATATTATATATTATTTACCAAAAGATGTTTTCTGTGTGTATGAAATATCTTGCGTAACACTGTAACAAAATTTTAAATTTAGATTTTTATATGTGTTATCTCTTTTGTGGAGTGTTTTATGCAATTACACTGCAATATAAAAGGAAGAAAACAAAAGTTTTAAAAATTCCCTACATCTTCCTTAAAAAGAGAAATAGTCCATCTTCCCCCTTCCCTTGAAATTCTTCAATGAATTCCCTACAGAAAGGGAAATTTCCCTACTCTTGGCATCACTGGGGAGGACTAACATTTGTATGGTCCCACGTATAAGTGATATTTTAATAAAAAAAAAAACATTAAAAATTACTCATACGCAGCAGGAACAATGGGAATCTATATTTTCTAAACTACTGATCTGGCTACAAATTGTCGTGAACGAAGCTACAAGCAAAGAGTAAAGAGAAGCCAGACATAATCAAAAAATTATTATACAACCACTGATTTATTTATTTATTTATTAATAGTCATAATCTGCTTAAAATTAACTCTGAAAAAAAAACAATAATAGAAACTGATACCCATGATATACAAATAAAACAAAGTTCATTTCAGGACTCCTCTAAAACAGTCTTAGTTAAAATAATTTTTTCTTTTCATTCTAAAGGTAAAATGTTGTATTTATCTAAGGAAAAAAATTTAATAAAAAAGATAAATAAACGAGGTGTTTTAGGCTTCAATTGTATTATACTCATGAATAGACATTTACAAATATGTCAATAACACAAAGGAATTACTGTTTTATTAGAAAATAAAACTTGTAAATTACCAGGAGAAACCGGAAAACAAAAGAATTTCATATAAATTATGGTACGGAAATGTGATTATTTTATAGGTTAATACTTTTATAAAAAGTGGTATATTAGAGTGGGGCAATCAATGCTTTAGATACACTCCAAACTCGCTCAACCAAGATATGAGTCGTGGCGAAAATTGAGGTTGGGAAAATATTTGTATATTTTTCTTTTAATTGAGCTACAATCAAATTAATTGATCAACAAATCAATCAATGAAATCAATCAAATTCTTTCAATAGCGACAAGCTGAAACCTAACTTAAAATGGAATAAATAAATGTTTGCAATACTAACGAAATAAATAAATTAAGAAAAAATTTTGGGAGCAAAGCTTCGATAACTCAAGAGCTTTTTTTTAAGAAAAGTTGCGATATTTGAATTTAAAGAATGGCGGTATTCAGTGATTAATGCAAATGGTCTTCCAAAACACAAAATGCGAAACATCGTTGCTTTTTCGTATATTTCGTTGTTGGATTTCATAAAAAAGCATTGATATTTTGCGTTTGCACTTTTGCAAACCTATTTGTATTAAACACTAAATACCGATAGTAAAAACAGCTTATGAGTTGCAATAATATAGTAGATGCGATAATTGAGTTTTTATTAAAATGTTTTAAAAAATGATAGTAGCGAGTTCTACATTTTTGTTTCTTTAATTTAGCTTTCCAAAAATAAATCCACAATCTTCATGAAACCAATAATTTTTTAAACAATTTTATTGCTGGACATTCCAATTTTGTTGTTGGAAATTTACCTTCTCATCGTTATCCTTCAAATTGTATATAAAGACTTTTTATCGTGTGTACGTTTTTTTTTGTTTTGATTAACTTATCCGTTTGACGTTTGAAAATAAAATTTTAATTTTCTCTATATTTTACATCAAAAATATTTCAGTAAACATGTAGAAAATTATTATTCAAAATATTCTTCCAATTTAATTTCAAAACTTTCTGCTTGTTGAGGGTTAAAGTATTCTATAGGCGAGCAAAAACAAAATCTTTCTTTAATTAAAAAAAATTTAAAACCCGAAAAGACTATGAGGCGCAGACCAAGTGAGGAGTAAATTAGGAATTCTTTGCTAAAAAGTACTTCTTGTATGTAATATTAACAACTTCTATATGTATCGAAACCCGGCTTTCTTTCTATATAAATTAAAATAATATAATTTATCAATAATTTTTTAATTAATCGCTTGACTTTTTCCGGTACACTATAAGAAAGTGGAGGGTATCAAAATAAATTTCATTTGCTTCTATCCATAATTAAGTGTTATGCAAAAAATTGTATATAAAAAAATATATTGTTCTTGGGAAGGGTCGCCTGAAAGGGATCACGGGGGATTTCTTGTGAATCATAAAATGGCGGGACAGAAAGCACAAGGTTGATTCTAATGGCTCCATTAACGGCAGGAAGAGTTACCTGTATCTTCACGGAGTTGAAAATAAAAATCACCTTTTTCAATTCAATATATTACTTACATACGTAAATAAATATTTTTACAAAAAATATTAAATTTGCCAAGTAAAATTAGCGATGAAAGTGTGATGGAGCCATAGGATGTTCGGTAGATGTCGATGTTGACTCGATGAACGTTGTTGAGCGAGAGACCCGAAACAAAGCAAAAAGCAAACACGTTAAGTGCAATTTGGTCTGAAAAATTGCTGCGAAAAAAGCTAATTTAGTTCTAAAACATGGTTGTTAAATGAAGAGATAGAAGATCCATTAATTTCAAAAGTATTTTTCTTAAAATATATAATTCACTGCAATATTTCATGGCATATATAATAATTAGAATTTGCTTCAGATAAATTTTACACACGCGAAATGACCTATTATTGCATTTATATCATATCGGACAAACGAAGCTCCACATATATTTGAACTCTTGTTTTAAAACATGTATATTAATTGATAATAAATACAATTTAACGCAGTCAGGAGCCACATCCTGGAGGAAAAACTTTTGCCATCTCTTTGATGTTCACCTTTTGTTTTGACATAAATTCATTTTTTTTCATACATAAAATATATTTTTTAAACAAATTTAAGCTTTATTAAATAACACAAAATTTCGTTAATTTTGAGACATGGTGTGATATACTTACCAAATTTTGAGCCTGTATATGACAGAAAAAAACCATCACGCTGTGGGCGGCGAAACAATCAATTGTTTTAATTTTATTTATTTGACAGAGTTATGTAACACAGATTTATTTATATACATATATGGTACATAAAGAGATTAGGATTAGATCCATTTATACTTAAATATAGAATACAATGATTTGGTTTTATGAGGCGTTAAATTGAGTTCCATGTAAATAGAAGGAAAATTCTAACAAAAAACTTCATGAAAATTTTAAAGCGTATAGATAAAAAAAACTTAAACTAAAGATAAAATTATAAAGAAGCAAGTTCATTGATATGTGAATATTCAGAGTGCAGACATCTGGAGTTAAAATTGGAAATGTGTTTACTTGTTCAGTTTTGAACAAGACAATCAACTGTTAAATTTGATTTTTTGGAATTTCAACCCTGATCAAATGAAAAATCTTATGGTTTAGAAAAATTTCTAAAAATGGCAAAATCTTATGGTATGTAAAATTTATTACGGTATTATTTATAATTTAATAACATTTTGCTTTCACAATATCACACTTGCTCGTATTATTACAGTTTTTGACAAGTCTTAATACAAAGCATTAAGTGTGAAAGTCGCTTTACAAGCAATCTTTTTAGATTATTAAATTCGCTACTTGTACTTATTACACAATGAAAATGCTCAGCCTTTGGAACAATTTCACATATTTCTTGCTGGGATGTTGAAGCTGTGAACTCAGGAAGACTTGATTTGTGGCATGATAGTTAGAATGCTTTGAAATTAAACTTAAAGTATTTATAACTAAATATAATTCTGTTTCTTTACAATGACTTTCACTAAGTTATTTTCTGTTTAAATTTATGTTACCCAGTCGATTTTTTCAAATGTCTTAATTAATCAAAATCGCGATTTAAAACAAATGTGTTATTTTGGGCAAATAGTAAATATTGTGTTTTTTTGTCTTTACTAACAAACAATTTTCTATGAAAATTTTAAATTTTATAAAGAAAATATTTATATGTGCAAATCGCAGTTTTAAAAAAATTATTAGGTTTCTTTGACAAATGACTGATGTTTAAGAGATTGCGTTGTTTAAATGCCACTTTATCAGCTACCAATTTCTATCAATTTCTTCTTATAGCGTGCACAAGTTTTTATAGACTGTTTTATTGTGTTCTTGGTATTCGGATTTTATATTTGTAGTCGATTTTCCTAGAGATCCGTTTTCAGACACAAGTCTCAACTTTCTAGTTGACAGTGTCGGAAAGGAATAAATGTTGTCTAAAAAAATACTTCGGGTCACTTAAAACATGAATCTTGTTCTATGTTACAATCATATTGTTGATCTGTTCGATCATTGTGCTAGTGCGGCTTAAATGAATTTGTGGTTAAAATAACACTTTAACACTTAAAGTGTCATCGAGAAGAAAAAATGCTTGTGACATACCACCGCACATATTCCATTCAGCAGACATGTAAATATTGTTAAAAATATCTGCTTTTTTAAAGGTTTTTAAATTCGATTAAAATATATATTTTTAAGCAGTTGCTTTTGTATTTTAAAAATAACTTATTACAAATTAGCATATTAGCTGGAATAAAAAAATTATAACTTTGTTTAAAAGTAAATTTAAAAATAAAAAAAAGAAAAGGCAAACAAAGGAAGGAGTAAACATGCAACTTCAAATATTTTTTTTGTAAAAATTGTATTGTTCCTGCATGTTTATATAAATTTAACATGGCAACACAATTCTTTTTTTATTATTTTTTTTTTGCAGATGAATCTATTTTGTCAGAAGATCCTACGCCTGCTGAAACTACCCATCATGTGAGCAGTAATGTTGGTGTGGCTGCCAGTGGTACAGGTGCCAGTGTTGGTGGAGGTCCTGAAAAGCAATCAACGTTACTGCTTTTAGCTGCTGTTGTGGCAATTGGGGCTGTTATAATAACATCAATTATTGTGGCCGGTATAGTGGTTGTATGCAAACATCGACCCCGGCCACCTGAACCGCAGGATGTGCGAAAGAGTATGAGGTAAGAGCGCTAGTTTCAGATATTTTTCTATTTAATTTATTTCATACCCAAACAAAGAAGCTATTTTAATATTTGCATAGACATACATATAAAAAAGTTTGTTTCTAAAATTTTTATAAAAGAAATACAAAAGTTGAAAAGTAAATTTGCTATGATTTAACGCAAACCCTTTTTGCTTATTGTGCTATAAATCAAAAGTAATAAAAAATTTGCTAATTTTTTGTACAGGAAACAAATTACAAGGCCTACTTATACACATTCTACATATGTACATATGTAAATATAAAATTTTTAAGTATATATGGCATCCGAGCGAACATTTCCGCAGAATTCGGTTACACCTTGTCAAAATCGTATCCGAAATCGATCAAAAAAGCATACCGAAAATCATCTAAGTGGCAAGATATCTGCCCTTTTTGTCTGAAGAAATTCTGAAAACGTTTACGAAAAAATCGGTTGAAAAAATATCGGTTGAAAGTGTTGACAAAAAAAAAAAGAAAAAGAAATTCGTCCTTTTGCAATAATGTCAGATAAAAAACTGACATAAAATAAAATATTTTGAAAGAAATATCTAAATAGTTTTACAATAGTTCGTATTCATGTCGTATAATGTTTACTGCCAGACTCCTCTGAATCTTCTTCTGCTAAGCATTTTGCTGGTGCTTATGCCAGCTAATTAAGTAACATTTACCCACATTTTATAAGTTAAAACTCTTGAACTTTCAAGAAATATATGAGAATTATTACATCGTGCCGACATATCAGACTAAGGTCGAAGATAATTTATGAAAAATAGCAAAACTCGTGCAAGCATTTCCGATAAATGATATAAGAAGACTTTAAAAATAGTCTTAAAACGAAATTCCCACAAGCAGCAGACATATGAAATGGTTGGTAACAAAATTATCAGAAAACGATCGAAAATAAAATTTCCTTGCAGTAATGTGTAATAGTCTAATCGGATAATATTTAAAAAAAAAAATAAGGAAAAACGTGTATCAGAAATTTTCTATTTATTCTGTAAATGTATCACATATTAAAAGCTTCGTGGGATCTCAATAATATCCGACATGTCCAATTTATGGGTTGATTTTCAGTAAAAAATTTAAAACAGGTTCATTTTGTATTTTTAGCTTTTGATATTTAAAATGTAAAGTTTCAATTAATGTACTAATATTCAAAAGCCAGAAAGAGTTAAATTAGACCAGCTGGGGAAAATCATAAGATAAGCCAAAATCACGTGATCACTATCCGGTGCAAGTAATATATCTATTTGTCGTGAAAAATTGTGTGATGACTGATAAAATGAAAAATAAAATGCCGTGTAGTGGACAGCAAATAGCATATCAAGATAAATAATTACAAGCTTCATTAACAAAAATATTTTTTATCTCCTAAAAAAAAAGATTTTCAGGCATTCATAAAAGCCACAGATGTACACAAATCGTTGATTGAGATGAATAGCAGAGACACAAACTTAGATGATTATTGAGCTTTAAGCTGTGTACTTTTGGTTATTTATATTTTTAAACTGTCACTCTAATAGCGTTTTTGAAATGTTGTTCACATTTGTCTTTCTAAGCTGCTCTTTTAATGAGTGCCACTTAAGTTGGAGCAATTTCCAGTTGATTTCAGAGTTAATCATTTTTGTTTCGTATATAGGGTCTTTCAATAAGACATTTAATTTTTATGTGTATAAATTCGAGAATTTTATGCCATTTGTAATAAAGTAAAATATAACCCAAATGGTCTCTACGGCTACGATTGCAGATTCCTTTTATTTTAATTAAATTCTCCAACCTAACTTTACACATTTGAGACTGTAAGTCCTCGATATATTTGAGGTCTTCAATCGGTTGAGGGCCATTGCCATAGACCTTATCTTTTAAATAGCCTCAAAGAAAAAAGTTTAAACCTCAAGATCAGTTCGAAAAATCATGCGGTCAGTGAGTTTCTGTGTTAACTGAAGTTTAAAAGACTTAATATCTTAAGTCTTTATGCAAAGAATGGTCTATTGTTCTTTATGGAATGCTTAATTTCAAAGATCGACTAGAAGAGGACAAACCTGGGGTTTCCTCAACATTATGACCTATAACCGCAAAATTCTCAGCTGTTCTTCTGGAGCGAGTTCGAGTTTGATTTTTCCCGCAACTAACTTGTCCCAACAGCTCAAATTTGTACACCAGTTTCACAACTGCTGGCTGAGGAAGTGCTTCACGTTGACTCAAACTATTAGTTTAGTTTGCCAAACACTGACCACGAAATATTCTCCATTTTTTATGATTTTTAATAATTTCAGCGAGTTGTTGGTGCGTATATCGTTCCATTTTTTTAATGGCAAAGTTTTTACTTGTCATCTGTGAAGTAGTTATATAATTCAAATCATGACAAATGTTTAAATGGTGAGCTATTGAAAATAAAACGTCTTATTGGAGCACTAAGAGTGTATACGGCTGATGCTAATAATGCTATTTTCTCACAACTAAAAATATAAATACTAATTTTCAAATATTTTCTGGTGAAAGATGAATAAAGGGCCCAATAATATACTTGGCTTTTATGTCTTTTTACGAAAATAAGAAAACCATGAAAATATAAATATTTGCAATTCAAATTTTGTGTTATAATTTTGCCGTAAAGATATAAAAGAAGACTAGAATACATACCACAGGCGAAAAGAAAATAATTTTATGCAGAAATTATTATTAATCATTATTTACAGAAAATGTCTATAACACACAACGAATGAATGTTTTTGTGTTTAATGGCTCCGAGTGTCTGTCTGTCTGTCTGTCTGTCTCTAAGTCTAGTTGTTGTTTGTTGTTTTCCAAGATAAGGCCAACGCAAATGCATTACAAGTGAATTAATGAGTCATTATAAACATACATATATTTTAAGAACATAAATATAATGATTAAATTAAATTTTATTATTTCTAAGAAGGTGCAAAGCTGCTTTAAATCTTTTAAAAATTTCCTAATTAATTGTTTTAAGTTGTCGGTACTTTAAACTGAAATAAAGAATAATTAAAGTGTTATTAAGCAAATCTGTTTTTATGTGCACGAAAATTTACATAGAAAAACTGGATGTGAAAATTTTCGTCTATAATATTTTTTTTATATTTTATATTTTTTTTACGTAAAGTTTATTTTAATCAATTGCATTTTAAAGAACATTTGTTTTTGTAAAACAGTTAAAGACACTTATTCTAAAAGCAGAGAAGACATAGTTTTTATTATTTTTTCTTTTAATTGATTAGAAGGCATGATATAAATACTACCGGTTTTTACAAATTAAAACTAAATCATATTTATTTTTATTTGGTTAGTTTAAGCCTGTAGGAGCTGGCAATTAAAATTTTAAAATCTCATTTTCTATTGCATCCAAATCAGAGCGAATGGATATAAATTAGAAGCATCGAATTTAAACATTCCGAACTATAAGTTTGCGCTAGCCGAAAGAAATGGCCACAAAAAAAACTGATTGTCAAAAATTAGAATTTCGAACTTACGTTATTATTCTTTTAATTCGTGTTTCAGATGCACTTTATATGCACTAATTGTCTCAAATGTTACTTAAAAAGAAGACATCGAAATTGATTATGAAGGGGTAAACGTAGTTAGTTCCTATGCGCATATTATTATTGAAAAATAAACATTCGTATCACAAATACTATTCTTGTTTTTATTATACTGCGTGCTGGCATTATGTTTTAAATTATTTGAAACTTTTTAATTTAACATTTAGTTTTTTTTGTTCAAGATTTGTAGAAATTTATACTGGAACAGTACAGAAATTTGTGATGAAACAGCACACAAGTTTTGCAAAACATTGTTTTTGGATTTTCTTCTACAGTCTCACGTTCAAGTTGAATATTTACGACGGTGTGAAATAAACGTAGTCTTCCGGCACCAAAGAAACTCTTTACCGAATCGTGTTAAAGAAAAGTGACAAATAGCTGACTTATTTCTGACATAAATGATCCTCTTCTCATAGTAAAATTTTTACGATATGCACACTACTGCAGAAAAATAAAATTCAAGAACTTTGCTTCGTTGTTCTATTACGTACTCTTCCACTTTAAATTTCTCAAGTCTTTTTTGGAGAAATCATGAAAAAAGCTATTTTTGAATTCTATTAAAGAATCTCTAAAATTTACCTTTTTTTTTTGTTTATTTATAAGAAATATATACAATATTCCCCTGTATTTATTTAAATTGACATATTTAAAATTTGTATATTTTTTATTATAACAATGCCACAACGCATTTATACTGATGCCCATTTAATTAATTTAAGCCTAATTTGTCATTTAAATAACACAAACTCTGAGAAATATTCAACTACTTTTTATTTCTAATAACGAAAGTCCTTTACCTTAATTACAACATTATTATCCCTTTTTTTTAAAGAAAAATAAAATATTTCAATTGTCCCAAATAAACAGAAATACTGAAATAAAAATTAATATTTGTCATTTCTCTTAATGAAGAAAAAAAAGAAAGGGAAAAGAAATTTTTGACATAATTTCCTTAATATTAATTCATTTCCTTTTGCAACCATGGAACTTTAGACACAAACTGTGTTAAGCTTCCTATTTAATTGGTGCATGGCTGGATGGTGGTAAAAATGATGATGATTATGATGTCCACGATGGTGCCACCAACATTCACTACAAAATGAAATTTACTGTAAGAAAATCGACTGTTTGTAGTTGGGAGTGTAATCCTGTTATTGCGTTCTTGCTGAAATAAATTTAAGGAGTCAAATGAGTCTAGTTTAGCAAAACAATAAATACACGGCATTAGTTTTACTACTTTGTATGTCAAAGTGTATGTGACAATGTAAATGTCTTGTGTGTTCAACATCAATGAAGAAAAATAACAAAATTTCTAGTGCCTCGGCCATGATCATTATGACTGTTATTTATTGTCCGAGTTGTAGTAGAAGAATCTGTACTGTAAAAACAACATCCTACAGCCAAGCATTCAACCAGCCAACAACAATTCTAAAATCAAGAAAAACTCTAGAGAGAGTTTCATTATGGTCTTGAAATATATCGTTAAACAGTAAGACCTCTATACCACAAACTAAAAATCATTCAATTATTTAAATATCTTTTTTTTATATTTTAGCCAGAGAAGACAGTTCACACAAATGAAGTTCATAAACAATAGGTTTGTGAGAACTCTTAAGCTAAGTTTAGACAATATGTTGAATCAGCATATGTATGCTAACATTCATATGCTTGCAAATATTAACAAATGCCTCTATCAGCAAATTCAATATTTTTGGCGTCTACATGATAAGTTTTAATGTCAGCATATACATATATAAGTAAATGAAATGTCAACACAAGAGTTAGCATATGATTTTTGTGTTTATACGATATGTTGAATTTGATGTGGTGCTACATATGATGAGCCGTTGTTTGTGAAACTAGTGAGTTTGACAACACCTTTCAATTATTATTAATTTTTGCAATAAAATTTATTAATGTAAATAAAAAATAAAAATAAACATTAATGATATCATCGGAGGAAATATCACTACCAAGTGCAAAATTTACCAAGTACAAAATCGAGATAAATTAAGAAATAAACACATTCACGACAGCAGGCTACATGAGTTCATGTCTATATGGCTACAAATGTCGCTAAGCTTTTAAAAATTTGCAACTTTTTGCGGGACTCCGCGTTAAAATTAAACATTTAAATCTTTCCAATGATTGGAAGTTATTACGAACTGTCGACATTTTTGTAATTTTTTGCGAGTTTTTCTCATTCCTTGCATTTCTATCTCGTTTTAAAAGATTTTACAACTTTTTCTAAATTTTGCAACTTTTTGCGGAATTTCGCGTTTTTTGCAATGTGGGTTACTTTTGCTATTTTTTATTGCTTCATAGACTTTGAAATGATATTAAACATTTCAGTTTTCCTAATGATTGAACTTATGCATGAGGCGCATATGCATACGAATTTGGGATTTGCTGAAAATCTTGCATACGCCTTTCAACAAATAACATATAAGTCAGCATACGCAGGAAATTTGTTAAGCACTAATAATTAGCTGTTTACACGATATGCTGAAATTACCAACAAATGTCTGTTCGCATTGTTAACAAAGTGTTAGCATATGCTGTTAAACATACGTATGCTGAAAAAAATTTAGGATTACACGATATGCAAGCACTTGCAACACATTTTTCAGTATAAGTCTGCTGATTCAACATATCGTCAAAACTTAGCTTAACAATGAAATATTTAAATATATAGGAAGCTCAAAGATCGCCATAAGCCATAAATGTGAAGTAGAGTTTGTAGATGCACAAATCAAAAATCACTGCACGAAATAGTTCTAAATTCGGATTAGTTTTATTGAAAAATATATTAAACTCTGCCAGATTAATATGAAAAGAAAAACAATTTTTCATAGGCATCCATTAAAAACGATTGCTTGCCCGTAGTCGGCTTGTAAGCCTGACCCTTTTAGACCGGGATGCATGAATTGTGCGGGTGGGTTTTGGACTCAATGTTTTCGCTTCTATTTAACACATGTTAAGTAGACCGGCATACATCGATGGCGCTAATTGTTCTTAATATTTGTTTCTCACATTGTTTCGCTGTTCGTTATAGCGTTACTTGTATTTTTGCGAAATTCTTGCATCACATTTCAGTTTTGTCCAAATGAGCCGCAGAAATAAGTTGTGTTTTCAACTACAAAAGTACTAATCGTGTTAAGAAATTGTAAATTGGGCATACTTTAATTGAAAAATTATAGCGTCAGATCTGAAAGGGCTAAGCTTCTGGTTGCTGTCTGGTATCTTACTTCGTAACGCATTTCCAAAATACATGATTTTTATTTGCGGTGTCACAACTGCGAGCTTTCTTTTTCAACATGAAAATACGATCAAATTATATCTCTTCATTTTATTGCGTCATCCAATTATGAAACCCCGCAAAAAATCAAATCTTAAAATTACTCTAATATATCAGTTTTATGCAATCTCATCGCGAAAGATGGCGAATATTTTTTTCAAGTGAAATATTTTGCATGAACAATAATTTGTGAAAAGATAAACAAATTAGTACATAAACACAGAGAATTGGCGATCGAAATTTGAGGGAAAGAAAACATATTTTACGTGAGCTGTTATTCGCGATAATGATGATCACATTATTTGGAGTTCGCTCCCTTCTATTTAGGTATTCTCGGAAGATTCTTAAAGCAGCGCGTCGGAAATGTATGAATTTTATTTACTTCTTCCGGAAGCCTAATATTTTCTGCTGCGTAAGAAAAAGTTAAGGATACGTTTTTTTCTATATGCATTAAATTTATACGCAAAATATTATCATGCCGTTAACTATACAATAAAATGTACTATGTACTGCTACCACATTTATCAGCTGTATTCATTCCTGGACTTTGTTTTTCCTTTGGAGCTACAAAAAACCCGCATTAAAACTTCAAGCTGCGGCAACCCAGAGATGGATATTTATAGACCACTTCGGTCTTCGAATTTTTTATGACAAACGAGTGGTATCTGAGACTCCAGTATCAGGTCAACCTTCGATTATAAACAAGCACTTTTATTTTCGTGTAGTAATAAATTAGTTACTGAGAGAACACTGAAGATGGCACATAGCCGAAACCGGTCTGTTTATCAACCAAATTTGACGTGGGATGACGGAAATTCATTCCAAATTGCATCAAACCCCGTCGGAAGAAAAACACAACACTTAGTAATAAATCATTGCATGTAGACAAACCGCGTTTAAATGTGTGTGGTACAAAGTATGCTTAAAGGACATAAAATTTAGTTGTCGCAACCATATCTACTACTACAGCTATTTCTTTTCAATAAGTGATCAAAACATCAATTAAGTAAATATCTGTATTACGTAGGTATTGCTCTATATTAACACTACACGAAAATATGTCACTATGAACAATTATTTGTTTAAATGTGTAAAATTATCTGATTGTAACACCCTATAAAAGTTGTTTTCTAACGAAAACTCAAACCGGACTTGGCAACTACATTTTATGATGATTGAAAATTATGAGACTTTAGAGACAGACAACGATCCAGCGTCTATGTAATTGTGTTTTCTTAACTATCCAACATTTAAATAAGTATTGTCACCGTTTGGCTTAATAAAGTTTTTAGAATTTACCCTCTTACCCTTGATGGCAAAATGTTAATGTCACTTCTAGTGCTTCACGTTAAGTAAAGTAAAATGAGTTTGTTTTATTTATTAAGGTTAGTTAAATTAAATACAAAAATATACAATAAATAGTTGTACTTGTGCTTCTTGTGCTTAGATAAATTTAGTCAAATAAAGTTTATTTTGCTCAGACAAGACTCTCATTTAAACACTTAATGTAAACTTGAAGTTGATGATTGTGAGTGCAATAAGATTTGCATTTTTGTGACTAAAATTAAAACAAAGAAAGCAATGAAATTTTTCAAAAATTACGTGAATTTGAAATATTGTCTCCTGCATAGTACTGAGACGGCGCTTCATTCAGTTGTCTCACTCATTGAGAAGACCCTAAACTATAAAGATTTCGCTGTGGGAGTATTCCTGGACATCGGAGGTGCTTTCAATAATGTGTCCACATAGGCAATTTTGGCTGCCTTGGATGGTACGTGGGCGCACTCACATGCTAAGAACTGGATTGGCAACCTACTATATCTGCGGGGTGGGGCAATTTCATCATAACGAAAAGGCCAAACAGAGGAGCTCCCCAAGGAGGAGTGCTCTCGCCACTGCTTTGGACGCTTGTCGTCAATGAGCTTCTCAATAGGATTCAGGACGCTGCAGGAAGGGTAACTGCATACGCTGATAACGTAGCAGTGGTCGTTACTGGTAAAGATCTAGGCACAATTAGTTCTGTAATGAAAACTACACTTGGTTTAATCAACCACTGGGAAACTAGAGTAGGACTGGGAGTTAATCCTGAGAAGACAGACCTAATGCTCTTCACGAATAGATATAAAATCGATCCTTGGAGAAAACCTAAACTTGACTGAACGGAAGATGCAGTAGTTCTTATTTTTAGGGCTTTTTCACTTGCAGTTCTCAGTATTAAGTTCCAAAATCATGTGTTGTTCTGTCTCACATAATTTTTGAAGCGAAAAATTTAATTGTACCCTAATTATTTCTTTTTACCCTAATGAATATTTTATGTATTTTTAATAATCAATAATATTAAATCAGATGTTCATTAAAATATTAAGTTGCGAAAATTCACTTTACAAATGAAAACTAAATTGAAGTTCAATAATTCTTAAAATTAGAAATATTCTAAAGGCCGAGTAAAGATTCATTTTGACAACATTCTTTTTATTTTTACACTTAAGCTTGAATGCCGCTTACGAGATCATCGAATCGTAACCGCTAAAGTAACGCAACCCAAAAGAACCAATTCTTTAGACTTTTTTTTAATATTTTTCTAATTTTTTCTAAATGTTTTAATGAAAATTTAATTATAGCCTGCGTATGAGTTTATGTAAGTCATAGAGCTAATCTACGTTAATTCTTCGTAATACACAAGTTGTATTGCAATTAAAAATTAACGTGAAGGTAATATTTAACTAAAATTTTAAATTAAAATAATTAATTAACACAAAGTCAATTTATGTATTAAATTTCAGTTAAATTTAACTTATATATTTAACAGAAATATAGAAAAAATGCTGATGCAATTTTTTCACCTGAATGCAGCACAATTATTTGCAGAAATCAATATCTGATAAAGTTATAGAGAATTTTGCATTATTAAATTTTTAGCTCAAAGTAAACTTTAAATTAAATTGAACATAGATTATTTTTGTTCTTTTGAAGCTAAAAGGATATTGATTTTTTTGATTTGTTTATCTTAAATATACAGACTTATATTGGCAAGTATTTATTTTTGTAGCTAAAATATACATTATACATTATCGAGGTTATTCAACAGATGTCAGCATCTGTTTCATTTAGTACATCTTCTGCAGATTTGCAATGGTTAATTAGAAGTTTTTTATTATAAAATTTTGCAGGAATCTTTTTGTTATCATAAGGAATTTTTATGTTTTTAAATCGAGTTGAGGAAATTTTCCATTCTTTAGATTATTCACATTACAAATTTTCATTGTCACTGAGGTGAAAATGCAATTAATACGTCTTACAAGGCATGGATTTTGTAACGCGTGATCGATCACGTTTAATCATAAATAATGATTCGCGTCAATCCCACGATCGTGCAAAAACGAGAAACATCCGCATGCTTGAGCCCCCATAGTTAACAATTTTTCATAATTGTTTGGTAATCGGAATAATCCGGTGTCTCATATGAAAGTGCTTAAATAAAAATTAAGGAAAACTGAATAAATATTGGGAAGTTTGTTTTAAATAGTTGGATATGTTTTGTTTGTAAAAAATTAAGAAATAAATTGGCTAATTAGTTTTTTTTTACTTGACTTTGAGTTTTTGTGATTGTGAGTAATTTGTCATTATATTTTCGTGCAAGAATTTTCATAGTATTAATTCAAGATTAAATATTTTAAATCTACTTTCAAATACCATTTTGATGGTCTTAATTCAAAATTAAATAATTTAGTTCCCAGAAAACCCAACTTCAGACACCATTGCCATGGTATTAATTCCAAAGTCGAATTTTAATTTTGGAAAATAAAATTTAATTTCCCAATTTCCTAATCGTTACTTACCACTTACAACCACACAATTGCCGAATCATATATAAATAAATAATATGGAAATATTTTTTAAGTCAAACTCCACTAGTATGGAAAATATGTAATTAAAAGCAGTTCAAAGTGGTGAGTATGTGAGTGGTGAGTCAAGTCGAATTTTGATTACAGATTCATTTTAGCGTACGCGAACACCACGGTAATGTGTACATTCATTAGATGATGTGCAGGAGGTTGCTGGTAGTCAACCAACACCATGACAAGCAACTTTTATTCCACAATTCTACTTCCTTTTTCAAGCCCTTTCATATTTGTTATAGTGGACTTGCATAATTTTAAGCAAAGCCCGCCTGCCGCGCACATATTTACAAAGTGTAGTGCAGGCTTCTTATTTATCCGAACTTAAACTTAATATAATATTTCCATTTTTTCCAAGAATGTTTGGGTATAAGATCCCGGATAAAAAGGATGTACAACACTGAAATGTACAGAGTAATCAGCTAATAACCCACAGTAATAAATTTTTTATGTTTTTTATAACAAAAGCTAATTGTGCAATTCATGTTCTATTGTATGAATTGTAAGTTGTGCAAATGTTTCTACATAAATATTTCTTTAGAGACACAATTATTTGTAAATTACTAACCACGTTAATACGCGTTGCAACACCTTAAATAGTTTGTCAATTGGGCGAATATTTTATTTTCAATTATAATTTCAGAAAAGCACGTAACAAGTTAAAACGTATTGTGAAATTCCTTTTTGTTCAAGTATTGTATCCATCCAGCTGATAAAAAATATCGAAAATTTTTCTTTTGAGCACAAGCCTTTCAATTTATGTTGAATAACAAAATTTACTAAACCAGTAAGCAAAGAAGTTAAGTAAGTTTTTAACTTATAATACAAAAGAAAAAACCCTAAAGAAAAATCCAAAAACATTTTGGGGTGTGAAAAACTGACAATTTCTATAATTTCCAAATAAACGAATTCTGTATAAAGCTTTCTCCATCAATTGTGGCTAATAATAATAATAATAATTTAAATATATGCAAATTGAAACTCAATAATGATTTAAGTCAAAAAGTTTTGACCTCATTTTTAAAAAGGCGGACCGTTTACAAAATTATAATGTGAATCAAATTATAAGTTTTCAGATGACAGATGACACACTTTTTTAAACTTTGAATCATAAACTCATCAAAGTATTTTGCTATTTGGGCTTGATTTTGTTTTATCGGCTTAGAAGTTTTAACAAATCTTTGAATGTGTGAAAGGTAAAATATTTCTATACAAATTTTTTTAATATTTGCTATAACTTTTCTCGTAGCATATTGGGAGATTCAGTCAATATTTTTGCCCAACATAATTTAAGTATTTAATAAAGACAAAACCTTGGAAATGATAGGATAATTTTTGTGAATAAATTTTTACAGCTAATTTTTTTTCAGAGGGTGAAAATGATTTGAATGCCATATGAAAAGGAAAAGTATCCATAAATTAGGCTCAAGAGAGAGAGACATAATCAACACCCAACACTCATTGCCCATCATACATTTTTTAAACCAACACAAAGTGTTTGCTCACAGAACTACGGCGGATATGAGTTTAGTTAACAGTTACGCCAGACGGAAGTTTCTTGCACCGGCATAAAAAATCTCACCGTGTGATTCATCGCGAGCTGTGGTCTCAAACACCATTAGTTCACTAATGATAAAGCCGAGATCAAACAGTTAGCTTCTGAGATTTATTGGACGAGTGCGTGGAGCACTTATTGTGCAAATGGCTTGACCTGCGATCTTGTACGGCAATATTACTTGGACACTACTTTATGACTCCAAATGTAGTACATCATCTCTCACTGTGCAGGATACTTGGCTTCATTCGTAACCTAAAGTTAAAGCAGGGAATTTAGGGGCTGTACAAAACAGATTTTTTGGTCGCAGTACGTGAGAAGCCCTTTGAGCATAGATAAATAGATTGAATAGAATAGGACACTAGCAATTAATAAACCCAAACAAGAGTACTATTTATTAGTTTTTTTTTTAATGAGTAACATCAGGCTACCATTGTCCTGTGATCTTAAAAGCTCTTTCATAACGTATACAAAATTTTCTAATCCTTCCAAATTAAAATTAACTCGGGTGTGTGCCTTTTTTTTGAAATTTTGTAGTGTATCTTTAAGTTTTTAATTTTTACATTATGTTACTCATAGTCGAACTTTTTTAAAAATTAAAAATATGTTATTTATTGAAATTTTTTACACAAATTCTTAAAAATATGACTAATGATTTTAAATATAATATTATGAATTCATTACAATTTATGGATAATATAGAAAATATTAGGATATATAATAATGAAATATTAGTATCATTTGATATTGGTTCTTTATTTTTAAGTGTTCCAATAGAACTAGCGATTAGTATTATAGAAGAAAATTGGAATAGAATCATAGAACATACTGGTATGAACAGGAAATTGTTTTTACGCATTTTAGAGTTTTGTATAGTTGATAGTAGAAATTTTCAGTACGATAATAAGATATATTTACAGCTTACTGACATCGTCATGGTAGAATTATTAAATAGATGTATAGATAGTTTATCTGTTAAACCAAAAATTATACCTATATATATGTTTATGATATATTTTGATATAGAAAATATGTTAACATCTTTTAACTTATTCCATTCTGACAGATAATTCATTATTGGAAGAATAAATGATAATAGATTTTTCATTTGGAGACAATGATAATTAGGAATGGTAATAGTTTATTCATTGATTGATATCAGAATCCAACAGTATCAGGGAGGTTTATTAACTATTATTCGAAACATCCAAAGAGAATAATTATTAATATGGCGAAGAATCTTATAGACAGAGTACTGACTATTAGTGATGTAAGATTCCACACAAGGAATAGAGAGATTATCAAGGATATTTTGGTTAATAATGATATTCCTATTGGACTAGTGTATGATTTGATAGGGCATTATAGGAGACAGAATATAAATAATTTGGAGAATGACAGTATTAAACCAAAAACTTACAAATCTCTGACATATATTCCTTTCAGAAAGATTACCAAAGTCAGATATTTTTGATACTAATAAATATAGGATGGCACATGTAATACATTAATACATTAGGTTAATTATTAAGTTAAACAAATGATAGAATATTTGAATTATATAAGCCTAATATTATTTATAAAATATCATATAAGGTCAATGATAATAAAATAGCTGATAAGATTTATGTAGGTACAACACAAAAAAATATTAAAACTGTATTAAAACTTAAATGTATAAACTATAGTACATCACCACAAAAAAATAGCATTTTTATTATTCAAATCACTATCCAGACTTTAATAATATATCCATTATGGACTCAGAAAATAAGTATAGATGTCGTTATATGTTAGAGATGTTACCGATAATTAATGTACCGTCAGATTTAAGAATTAATTTTAGAGCTGGTACTGATAGTGTAGCACAGAATTATAATCATTTAGTATACAAAGCTAAAAGATTAATTATAGAATAAAATAAAATAATACAATATGACTGTCTGGCCCACGATATCGAGCATATTTTTTCTTTCGTAAAATTAAAATGTAAAACAAAAACAAACGCTAAAATTTTGTTTCTGTTTTAAATGTAATTGGGCGAAAGAAAGAATTCGTGCGACATCGTGGGCCTGGCAGTTAACATTTTAAAATTTTAAGAATTAGTAGTTTCCTCATTTTTTTTTTTATTTAAATTATTTATCGATTTTAATACTCCTAATGAAGTTACCACTTAAAGGGTAACGAAATATTGAGTAAAAAAAATTTGGATATTTAGAAGAATAATACAATTAATGAATAATATAAAGGTCGAAAAATTTTATGTTAAACAATAAGATAGGTAAATTCAATTAGATCAGTACCCATGTTTACCAACTTGGAACTCGAAAATTGCGACAGTCGACAAAAATTATTCTGTTTTAACTACCTCCTTCTCAACCTGGTTCATATTAGCAACTTAGCGGCAAATTGCTGTATCATACTGTTTGACAAACTGCAAAGTCAAATTGTATACAAATTATGCAAAAAAATCGTATAAGTACTCGTATATGAAATAACTACGATTAAATAATTAGTGGTATTGTTCTTGTACAAGAAAAAACGAAACGAAAAGCACAGAAAAAATAAGTAAATTAAAACACTTACACGTATCACGTACTAAGATGTTAAATATATTTTTATAGAAGGTAAAATAAATAAATTAAAAAAAAAAGAAAAAGGGAAAAGATCAAGAAGGATAATTGTATTTTTATTTATTTAGCAATACCTTTGGGCGGTAGACGAAAGTAAAATACGATAATTGATTTAATAAATTAATGCCCACTCATTTCATTGTATTCAGCGTACGTGAGTTAAATTTATTTAATTGTTCTACACATTAATATCCTCTAACTTGTGATATTATATACTATCGTGTGTATGCGTATGTGTAGAGGTGTGAGTAAATATGTGTGCAGGTTTTCAATAGCATTATACAATATCATACAATAGCTTAACTTGTGTATTGTATTGTATTGTATTATAGTTATTTTGTCAGTTTCTTTATCATTTAATATTAAGCATTATTATGGTTTATTGTATTCAGTATTATACAATGTAGTTGATTTACGTTTATAGTTCTCCTTTAACTGTCTGCAAAATAAAATGTAGTGAAGCTTTCGAAAAACGTTTAGCATTTTTTTGTTGTTGTCCAGAATATCAAGTGCTTAAATCAAAGGTTTTTTTATTTTTATGGGTTATCGTTGTCGTTCCTATGGAAAATGAAAGTCAAACGAATGCTTTTGTTCAGTTTTGTAGAGATCATAAATTTGTCCATTAACTTAAGAAGTGCCTTTAGATTTTTCTCAATTTTGTATTTTAATTCAATCATTTATGTAACATACAATTACTGTTAATTTGTTATTAATTTATTATCTTATTTGTTAATATATTTCTAAATATTTCTTTAAATGCTTTAATATTGAAAAGTGTGCTACTGACAAGATTTCAATAGTTATCGCACAAGTACCATCATATATTTCAATTACATGGCAAAATTAAATATCCTTTTATCAAATAAATGGTGGTTTACAACATATCATATATTCTCTCTTCTTTTCATTTCTATTTTTTTTGGGATAGAAACCTAACGATGTTGGAAACACCGTTAAAATAAAAAGAAAATATTCGACTTGTACTTACACAGTACAACACATGGTTTTGGGGCTCAATTCTGAGAATTGAACGTGAAATTATCCTGAAAAATAAGAACTTCTGCGTCATTCGTTTTTTCAAGTCGGCTGCATCAGTAATTTAATGGCCATACGAATTTTTTTGTTCAAGGTGGATTTTTAATACTTTTTCTGTATTTTAACACGGTTATATCGCGGTAGACCATACGTATTATAGTTTTTTTCCATATTGAAATATTTAATGTTCGTATGGTTTTAAAATGTAATTATTGATTATTAATGCAGCAAACTTGACAAAACGAGCTGAAAACTGTTGTACTGTGTTACGAAATCGGTTCCGTATTACGGCTGCAAAAGGGATATGAATAATATTGATAGATAGATTTGTTGCATTTGTTTACACCATAATTGCCTTAATTCAAAAAATTACATATCAGAATGTTTCCTAATAAGCTTCACTAGCAAACCTTCCCTGCCAGTTGCCATACATATGCAAATTATCTTGTTCTTGAAATATTATGTTATATTTAAAATATATTTAGCTAAATACTCACGCATATGGTTCCTTTAATACAGTTATAAATCAAACTGTCATGAACATACTACAAATACCCTCACATGTAAACAGAGGCAAAAGTCTGGGAAACAAATCATTACAATTGATGCATACATTACGGTGATAGTACCCAGGCAGAAAAAGACAATCTGCACAACGATTTTACAATGATTTGAGAGTACAACTAACATCAGTGCAACATTGAGTTCACGACTATTCCCTGGCTCTCAATGTTACCAGAATAATGGAAATTTCGATTTACGGAATTAAATTTGAAAATGTACAATATAACCAGAATGTTGTCACAACACTATAGATACAAATTTAAAACATTTAATAAAAATTAAAAATTATATACAGGGTGTCCGCCGGCTTGTTTATAATTTTTGATTAAATGAAAGAGAATGAATCTTATATTGATAAATGTTTTGTTCAATGTAGGCAATTATGTATGGAATACAATACAACTGAATCTTAAATAGAAACGAGTGCAAATCCTTGTGCAAAATTGTTGCCAAAGTTGTTGTTTGAAGACCAAGCTCGAAATCATTCACTACACGTTAAATAGTGCGTTTTGTTGGCACGTTGTTTCTCCCAAATATTTCACGTAACTTTCTCATCGTCACAGTAATCGAGGATTAATTTTGATAAAATTTTTTAACGATTAAAACATGCTGGCTTATCGAATATTTTTCAATAATAAATTTGCCACATGTCTACTTCACGACTGCCAAATATGAACTGTCAAGACTAATGTTTACCAAAATTACGGCAAAATATATATCCATTGTTGTTTGATAGAATGTTTTTATATCTTAATTTTAAAGGCAGAATTATTTTGTACGTTCTGTTCTGTTATGAGTAAGCTGTTTTGTTTCTGTTCAATTAAAAATCTGTATGTGGGGTTTGTTGTTCCTTTTTCGTTCTGTTTTGTTGCGAACAAATCTGTAGAAAATCGGATGCAACGTCAGGTGACAGCTAAAAGTTTGTACGTATTAGATTGCTTACTTCGTCCGCATCAGAAGTTCAGTGCCAGAATCATACAAAATATAAATTTTAATTATTAGTTTTTTCTTATTTTTCCTTTAATTCAAACAAAAGAATGTTTATGAAAACTTTTAGTTCGCAATTTCAATATGTTTTCTTTTGATTATTTTTTGCTTTTAAAACTGATGATTCCTTTCACGGACCAAGTGATTAAATAAAATAGTTTCTACAAAAAGGAACGGCACAGAACGGCAACGAAAAATAAAAACTAATGATGCCTTTAGTCAATAATTTTTCGTAGATGCTGTATGACTAGTACGACTAATGATTCGGAACCGGCAAAACAAGTCTGTAGAAGCAAACGCCCTTAGCGTTTAGCCACAAACCATACAAAATAAAGACAATATAAATTAAATATAAACATAATTTTACGCTGGTGGCAAACAAAAGATGGTACATTTCACATGCAAACCAAAGTCATATTTTTTTATATTTACAGTATTGAAACGTTACGTGATTACTACGAACGTGGCCTTACAAAACTAAAGTCATATTTTTTATTTACAGTGCTCTACTTGCACTTAATTATTTTGAAAGTGGCATTGAAAAAGTAATATCGTTTATTTGTATAACACCGCTGCGATATTATATACTTTTTAGAAAAGTCTCAATAACTACCGGGGTAATTTAAAAATTGTTCTGAAAAAATTATTCATAAAATTAAAATAAACATAATCTATGTTTTTTTAATGTTTATACATTCAATTTTATTTTATGTTGTGGTAAAAATTTACGCACACATGGAAACACTTGTACTCAATCACACTTGCCACCAAAACGCACCAAAGAATGGAGGATATGGAAACGACATAATTCTCTGGTAGATTTTTATTTTTCATAACTTTATTATGGAGCACAGCAAACCAGCAGCATAACGATGTTCACAGACATCTTTAAATGCGGGTAAATTATTATGGAATACATGCAAATGCTTATATGTACATATACTTGCAGATATTGATATGTTATATTTATACATACACATATGAATGAATCTACATGTGCATATGTGTATTAGACACATAACCAAAATGAATACCTGTTGCAAAAAGATTACTTGATTGATTTAAAACAAAAACCTTCCCCACATCTCAAAATAGCGTATTTTTATACATTTCTAATTATACATTATTTTATACATTGTATTAAGATTATTATTGTAAATTAGCGATAATAGATTAATCAGTTATTCGAACTTTTGATTATTTAATTTATCAAAAAATATTTTTATTTAAATTTATAAATAATCAATTGATTCCGACTGCTACTATTCAAAATTTATGTAAATTGATTTATCAGCATTTTTTATAATAGCATTTTAAGTAATTGAATAATTTGTGCTTTTAGTTTTTAATGTTTTTTTTAATTTTTGATTTTTGTTTCTCTTTTTACTTTTTCTGTATTTCTCTCATTTTATTATATTTTCTTTAATAAAGTTATTTCAGAATAAAAACATTCAAAACTTAATAATCAAAATTTTGAGTATAAGATTAATTACGATTTGAATAAGACAATTAATGAAGCCGTATTTCGAATAATCAAAAAAGTTGATCGATTGACTAATTGCGCTTCGCTATTATTATATTTTTAACAAACTTCTCTTGAAATAAAAATTCAAGCAGGTTGCTGAGGAAATTTTTTAATGATTATTTTTCAAAGCTCTTCATGTATAATTCGGTATGTATGAACAAATAATTTATGATATTTAACAAGCAAATTGTTAAAATGTTATATGCCTAATGTACTTATGTACGTAAAAATATAGTTAAACGCACATCAATTGGTAAAAATAAATCAATTTAAGCGCAAGTTTTAAATGAATTTAAGACCCACTAAATAATATGTGCTGGTGTATGAGCTCTTTTATTGGTAATATTTTTACTCTTTTAATTTTGATAAAGTTTTCTAATAAATTTCCATTTTTATTATTGAGTGAAAAAAGTAAAATTTAAAATAAGATTAAATAAAAATTAATATCACATTGAAAGATTATTCACATGTTTTTTTCTAATGATATTTCATTATTATAAATGAAAATTTGATTCAACGTGGAACCGTAGGAATCAATATATACATATACATACAAGTAAATAATCCACTTGTAGAAATGAATAGAATTATTATTAATTGAACATTAATTAATACACTTTAATAAAATACTGAAAAAAGTTGAATAAGATTAAAGATTTCTGCAGCTAAAAGCGAAAAGCAGAAGAAAAATAATTTAGAATGAATGCACAGTGGTGTTGATGTCTAAATAAATAGTCACAAATATGTAACTTATATGGCGGCATAAAAAAACTCCCAACGAAATAACATCGAAACAAGAAAAAAATTTATAAAAGACAGAAAAAAGTGCAGAGAAAAACGGAAATAATCACTCTTATTCCAATTGTCAACATCGACGTCACATCAATACAACTCCAAAAAATTGGTTTTTGTATACCCGTTGTCCAAAACATCTGACTGCTGTTGACAGGCTCATGTTATTTTCTAGTCCTTAGAGAACAGAAATAGACTGTCAGTAGCACAAAATTGTTCTCGAGGGCGCATAGACAAGCCCCAATTTTTTCGGTATTGTATTGATGTGACGTCGATGATGACAACTGGAATAAAGGTGCTTATTTTGAGGGTTGTTTAATTTTTAGGGTCTTATTTATTTATGTTTTTGCTATTGCGTATGAAGAACTCCCCAAAAGTTTTGCCCATAATAATTTAGTAATTTTATTACACGAGATATGTTCCGATATATAATTTTAAAAGGTTTATGTTTGTTAAATAGACTAGTTTAACACACAACAAATAAAACCTTTTTGAACTTATAAAAATTCTTAAAAAATATTAGTGGACATATTTACATTTTTAAAAATTTGTAATTCTGTAAGTCTTTTTCTCTGAGTTTTCGTGTAGCAGTTTTGCGTAGTAGAGATTTCTGCCCAGCCGGGCGTTGCGCAGTACTTTTTATGAAGAGACTTACAAGACTGTTAGGTAGAAAGCCTTATGCAGAGCAATCGCTTAACGACTTATCCGGCCTGGTTGGGGAAAAAATCCCAACTCAGTAAAGCCGACATTCGCTTACTAAGAGGAGAAAATCCTTCAGCTCGGACGAAATCCAGTCACTTCTGCATTATTTACTTTCTTTCCTACCTATTGATTTCCAAATTTTATGCAGACTTATTTTATTTAAAAAATGAGGGCAAATTTCATATTAATTTGGGATGTGATTGCATTTTTAAAATTAAGACTTTATTTCCCACGAAATAATACCCAAATTTCAAACTAAAAATTATTTTTTTAAACCTGGAATAGCATTAGAGAAATTTGACTTTGAGAATATAATATGTAGACGTATGCTGTTTTAATACACAAGGCGTCATAGTAAGCTTCAATTCATCAGCCCGTTTTTAGCCTACGCTTAATTTAATGACGCAGCAAAGATTTTAAATATTTTTTGAGCACTTCACTTTTTGACAAATATTTAAAAACAATTGAATGTAAACATCTAATACTGAATTCAAATTTTATTCATTGATAATTTTATTATCCATTATACTAGAATTATTCACAGAAGCTATAATTTAGAAAATAATATATGATTTTTTCGTAGTTGGTTTTAGCCTCAATCCACAATGAAGATCGACTAATAAACCTATAAAAGTAAAGAAAATACATTCAAAGTTGTTGAATCAGACATCTTGTGATTTGCAATTGTTTTTATTTTAAAAATTTTTTCTATTTGGGAGTTTTTCATAACTTTGTCAAAATCGGTAAAATTTAATTTCTTTCTTTAGTTACCAAGATTTGTGATAAAAGGGATACTAAGAGTGATTAAAATTTAGGTATTGTCCGGTTTCGGTTTTAAGCATTGGTAAGGAGCTTACACATAAGATTTTTCATTACACTATTAATTTTGTTCTTAATGCGAATAACATATAACAGTAGGTAAACATAGATTGAAGAAAAAATATTTATAGTCTAGTTATATAGATTACCTACATTTGCATTGCCCCTCTTTGATAAATGTACCTTAAATGGTCTTTCATATGCAATTTGCTTGATGTAGGTAAACAAAAATTACAGAGATAACGAAAGGCATACAATAAATGGTTGAAGGATAATAAAAAAATTGTCGCAAAAACAATGAAGTTTTCTTGTATCCTTTATTTGCAACGTAACTCATTTTATGTGAAATTAAGATTGAGCGCAACTGATAAGCAAATCCAATTAGCAATGAGACAAAGAAAGTAAAACAGTAAACGACAGTAGTCAAAATAACAATACAATCAGCTAATATCCCAGCTAATACATCTGCTTCGCCCGAAGCAGAATTGTAAGCGAGAATTGTTGATTCACAGCAAAACATATTTGGTTTCAACGAGCAGTGAAAAATTTGCGCATGCACTCTTTTGAAGCGCTTCAGAAGATGTACAAATTTATTTCAGTGTCTTTTTAAATATAAAATTGCTCAAATTCTAAATATGTGTCCTTTTCTAGAAAAAAGGACAACATTTTTTGCCCTTTTCATTGCAAATTTGTAATATAAGAAAACTTTAAATTGCAATTTCTGTTTAATAAAAATTTAAATAAAAAATTTAAATTTTTCCAAGAGAAAACGGACTAAGTTATTGAATGGAAGAAAGAGATTCAAATAAATGAACAAAATTAGATTTCTTTTCGCATAACGATTTTAACAACGGACTTTAACTATAATTAAATTGGATGACGAAATAAGACGAATAAAAGCGATTTTATTGCATTTTTAAGACTTTGAACGGAATGTAGTTTAATGTTAAAAGCGAGAGCTCTCCAGTTGGTCATGGCGAAAAATAATTATTCCTTCAGGGAACGTATATTCAAAGAAGAGGTGCAACAACAACCAACAACTCTCGCTTACAAGGCTCCTTTGGAAGTGATAGTGTTTTTTTTTGTACCTCCTGCTTCTAACTACGCTCCCAGAAGACTTGATTTTTGTTTACGAATCCTTACTTGGACTTCTTTTCTTACGCATTAAACTGCACTTCGTTCATAGCAGCAAAAATGCGATTAAATCGCGTCTCTTCGTTTTATTCTGTCATCCAATTCTACCGTCGTTAAACTCGAACTTTTCTTATATTAACACCTTAATAAAAAACTAAAAAATAAAATCATGTGCATAATTTTGAGAATCCCTACTCGATTCAATAAGTAAGACATTAAATCACTTTGTGTTTAAAAATAAATTGGAAGAAATCTGCCATTTTTGCGTATTTGTGAAATTGTTTTAAAATAAGCACTTTTGGAAACCATGCAGTATTTTCAATGCTTCTAGAAACTCAATATTTGTATGCTGGGATATGTATCACAGCCATTATAATAATGGACTTTCTCTGTAATGTAACAGATAAATCCATTCAATTGTATGCGCGTATTTATTTATTATCCTTGCACTCATACTGCAATGTGCAATAGAGTTTTATATTAAATTATCTAACAATACGGGTACAATTTTTTTTATAAAAACTAAAATTTTTCATTTTTAAAAATTTGTTCAACATATCGTCGTGGTGAATGCAATAGGCTGGATGTCAAAAAAAATTGAATTTGGTTTTATTGTACCGTTGTAACCAAGATTGGGGCTCCTACAACTTGCATTTATCTCGTGCCGTTCAGGCAATCAGAAGAGAGCTTTTGCGCGCTTCTTTTGGTTACTGCAAAAGGACGTATGTCAATCGCACGCTTGATTTGACAGTGGCGTGGAGTGTTCTTTCGAGATAAAACCTATAAATTGTGTCATTCTGCATTGGATACTAACATTGGATACAGTGTGAATCTTGGCGATTTATTATTATATTCTAGCCAGCGAAACTAAAACAAACAATTTTTCTCAGAAATATTCAGTTTTTGTCTTTCCTGCAAAAGTATGATTTAGTGACATACAGCATATTGCATTCACCACGACGATATATTGAAAAGAATACTTTTGAAGAGCAAAGATATTTGCTTACAAAATCAATAGTATGCAAATGTTGATAGCTGCAGAGAAGTGAAATGCATTAATGAAAAAATTTTGCATTATTTTGAAGGACACTCATGATATAAACAAGGTAAGCAACAAGGTACAACAACAATATTTATATTTTCTGACTGTCAAACACATTCCATACTCAAAAAATTTTTTTAACGTTTTTTCCATATTGAGTTTGATATTCGCGAAATATTTCATAAGTGAACAGCTGCTAAAAAATCTACTAAAATCTAGTCACGTACATAAAAGTTTATTTAAAAATAATAGACGTGTTTATTTTCTACAATTTAAGAATATTCTAATGTTATTATTTTTACTAATTTTTTTTATATAAATTCAGTTAACGAAAAAAGGAAAATCTAACAATTTTCGATCGCCAGTCAATATTTGGCAGATTATTTTGAAACTGCGATAAAAGTGCACTGAAGAATTGTTTATTATTTGTGAGCAATAAATTGAAATTTACTGGTACCTCACAGTGCTCACAAATGCTTGCTCATACTAAACAATTTCCAAATATCTTATCATTTGGATTTTACATAAAGTGACAAGAAAATAAATATTTCTTAAAAAAATAAAACTGATTAAAAAAATTATTAGTCTGTGGTTTTTCGGGTGCATACTTTTCTGCATATTGTAAAGTTTTTTAGGAATATTTGCATGCATATTTGAATAACTTTTGTGCTTATTTAAACTTGCCCTGCATATAAGATGAGGACCGTTTTTCCAATTAGGAATTCACTAAATTTGTCCTGGTAGGACAGCGAAAAAGGTGGTGCAACATCGGAGTGCTCTAGGCTCATAAATTTTATTTATCATCAGAATTCTAAAACATCGAAGAACATCTTATATATATAAAATACGGACAAAATAATATTTACAGCCCAAATGTGAGAGAATCAAAGTTTTTCAAGTACTAGACGGAGGTTGTTACATTTTAAATATCGATGCAATGGAAGTGCTGACAGCAAGCAAGTTTTTTAGTTGCATAGTAAACAATTCGACTACAATTATCAGTAATCATGGACTTTATTAGAGAAAAGACTGCTGATATATTTTGACTGCATGATTGAAAGACAACTCTATATAGTATAATAACTAAGAGTCTTTAATCAGCTCTGGGCTGAAGAACAGCTCTCTCGTAATCGTAATTATTTCTTAAGTCCGGTCAGGTTTGCGTGTGTTGTTTGGCCTTCGACCGTTTTTTGTCACGCTCGCACTGGTTGACTGATTTGCCACGGATAACCGTATAGTCTTGCGGTTCTTTTCGGTGACAACCACGTTTCTACTTCCTATGTGAAGGCACCGGCGCCATTTTTGTGCAACCATATTCTGTTAATATACTTTGTAGAACATGTACCAATAAATAAATAAACATAATAATAACTAAACCGTTTCCATTTTTGAACAAGAATATAACAAATGTCGATTTTTACAATGACTTTTAAAGTTTAATTTGATGGGTGTGGCTTAAGATGAAAATTTGGATTTTATTCTTAAATAATTACTATCAGTTAGGGGTATAAAATACATACTTTTGAAATGTTTATAAGAAGCTGTAAAGTATTATTTGGTCATTAAGTGCTCCAATATAAATATTGATGCCGCCCACATTGAACTTTAAAGTAATCATATGTTTTAATATTATTAAATTTAATTCAAATATCTATTTAAGCTTCTAATTAACAAAGAACGCAAGATTTAGTTTAAGTTCCTGTTCTAACAAAAGAAAAACTAAATTCTTTCTTTCTCATCTTTCAGACCCGCCCGCAATGATGTTCCTTCAATGTATATTGAAGAGGACGAACTGAACGATGAAGAAGCTGCTATGGGTGGTGCCCGAGCCGCTGAAATACGGACACGTGTGGCACCACATAGTATGGGGCCACGCTGCAGTACGAGTACATCTAGTTCTCAGCATCACTATATATCGGAAGGCTTTATACAATACGCTCAGCCCAGTCTAAACGGTACTATACCTAAATCTATACTAAAGAAATTATAGTAGCAAGTAGCTTTCGTAAAGTAGTCAATTTATATTTTACTTAATAAATAATTCCCTATTAGAAAAATATAGTTTGTAGTTAAATTGCTGCATATACGTTTTAGCTTAATTAACTGGTCTTTCTGTTTTTACTTGTTTTAATTTGTAAAAAGCATTTTTATTTATTTTATTAATTGGTATTTTATAGATGTTTGTTTTTTTTTGTAATAATTGTATTTATTTTTCTCTTGTAGCAATTTTCTTATTAAACTTATACACTACAATACAGTATTAAGTTGCAATTGTTTTAGTTGTACTTTTACTGCCAGGTCCACGTTGCCACACGTATTCGTTCTTTTGTACATTTAAAACAAAAAGAGATTTTGAAATTTCGTTTTTATTTTAAATGTTATTGTGCGAAAGAACCAATACGAGTGACATCGTGGGCCTGGCGGTTAATTTCTTAAGTCAAATAATTTTCAAATCTAGTTTACAGTTTTCATTTTGTTAGAAATTTGGTTTAATCTTTAAGCTTAACAAAAACATATTTTTATAGTAGAAAAAAATAAAATTTCATACCTTTCCCATAACTTTAAAATACAAATAATATTTTCCTTAATTCCTGGTATTGTCTTTTTTCAAAATTAATTATAATAGAAATACACAATAAAAAACCATCTTTTGATATTGAGAGACAAATCTTTATAATATAATTTTAATTATGCATTTGTATGTGTGTTGTACTTTTTTGGGGCTTTGTGAATTTGTTTTGTTTCCCTAATTTATTTTGTTTCCTATATTCAGATTTAAAATTTCATTTAATCATATTATATGAGGTGGCAATGACACCTTTAATTTTTATTAAATAAGTTTTATTAAATCCGTCACTTTTAATTAGTTCATTAAATACAAGAATTTGTAACATTTCACTTGTCTTCTGTGAAATTTATTTGTTGATTTACATATTTTCAACGAATTTTTCATTGCAAAGCGTAGCGAAGCGTATGATTAATATTTTATTAAGCATACAATTATGATTAATAAATATTAAGCATACGCTAATATGTAAATAATAAGCTGTAATCTGACGTGAAGATAGTTTTATAAAAATCATTATTAGTAAAATTGTATGAATGTTCTTAATAACAGTTCCAAATTACTTTATGTATGCGCATGTGTGTACTCATTTTGACTATAAAAAGTTTCTACGAAAGTTATTTTAAAACTCTGTGTTTAGGTTTCAAATAAAACCCGGTATGCTTACTGATCATACAAATAAATTATATTTTTACGAACAAAAGTAAGAAATTCACTTTAATACTTGCATAATTAGCCTGCGGGAAACGTTGTGACGATTGCTGTCATCACAATTGTCCCCCGGCTTGTGAAAATGGGAGTGATACAAACATTTAGGAATAGGGAAAAATGACTGAGAACTTGAGTACGAGCCCAGTTTTATGATGGTCATCAACATCATACATTTTGCTGGTACATTAGTGTGCTATTCTGTAAATAGTTTAGAAGTACCGGCACCGATTAATATGTTGATATGCAGCAGAATCATCGGCAAACTATAACAATTAATTATAAGGGCAATAAAAGTCAATGTGCCTAATTTAAATCAGCTACGCTGCAACAGTTCTTTCATAATTAACAAAACGCGCAATAGAAGAGTTATAATAAAATAATAAAGCTTAACCACTCCTCTATATACTTTTGCTATATACTTTAAAGATGATAACACAGCAACTGGTTGGTAGGACTAACGTTAAGGCTTTTCTAACCGTCACTAAATATGTTCAATAGGGATAGATCTGAGACAAATCCTTGGTATATGGTTAGTGGTATTTGTCTTCCTCCAATGGCAACGTCATGCTAAATCGGCATGTGCATTCTGGTTGAACCTAGAACCAGAACTTATTACCCAGGACCTTCCGCAACTATATTCATATAGATTTTAATACTATGTTAACTGAGATTTATAATTTAGAGATTTGAGTGATCACTCATGTAGCCGAGTTTTGAGGGCAGTACCTTTTCAAGAAAAAGATAAATTATTTAAAATGTGTTTGTAGTAACCTTGATCGCCTCGTATATGCACCAGACAAAAAATACTATAATATTTTTAAACTAGTGGAACACATAAATAAAACAAACTTTTTTTTAGTATATACCCACCACGGCGACAAAGATAGCTGTGTATTCATCCCCATCTGTAAGGTGAAATCATTTTTATGCTGCCGATGAGCAATTTCAAGGCACATCAATAAGATAAAACCGCCAGCGAATCGTTACAATAAAGCATTTTTTTTGGTAATTGTGGTATCAAAAAAGACTGGGAAGAAAACAAAGCAAAAACCAAATTAATTGTAATTGTAAAAGGATAAAAACACTTGGATAAGACAGCTTACCATCTTGTAAGGTTGGCTATAGCACCTGCCTTATTAATCGGCCGTGAAATATTCAAATAAAATTGATAATTTTTTTATTGTTTAAAATATCAATTTGAAATTCAAAATAAAATAAATAAATAAATACAAAAGAAAAACTTACTTGCCTGTCGAACGAATTATTTCTTTCATACAATCACACTAAAAACATGAACAAAATTTTGGGAATATTTTCATTAAATAAATGAGACAAGTTTTTCAAATCTGAAAAAATTAAAAAGGTGATAATAGCTGACTGTGTGGTGAAAACGACAAATAATAGCACTATCGTTCTATAGAACGCATTGCATATAAAAAGGTTAAAAAATTAAAAACAGCACAAAAAAGCTTTTCAAGCACTACCAACATATATTAAATACTCTTCTTTTAAATACTATTGTCTACGAGACAAAAACTTCCTACGAAAGCTTGGATTTCAATAACATTGTGTGAGATCAACATTAAGCTTCTGCCAAAATTTCAAAACTCATACATCTACATTGAGTGCATATCATCACTTTGAATTTTTTTCGGTTTGATCGATGGTTGTCTGTAGTGAACATTAATTTTTTTTATTCATTTTTTAAAACTTTTCAAGAGACAAAAAAAAGACAAATTATATTTGTATCAAAGACCGGTAACCATTCCTTAGTGAAAAATTAAAAAATGCAAATTAGTTAAAAGAATAAACACTGTAAATAAACCCGGACTTTTTCCTAACCCGCTTGCTCCTCTACCTTGTTCACTTAGAAAATCAAAACTCTAAAATGAACGAACATGTGAAAAGCTCGATGTCCAAATGATGTCTAAAAATAAGACTTATTCTTATTTAGCTAAAAACAAAACAGATTTGTATATTTTGGCAATTTAACATAATTTTTTAGCTATGAGTATTTTAAAAATAGTTTTTGTAATAACAGCGCAGTAGGTAGAACAATTGCCTTTCAACCAAAAAAATATAAATTCGTACCCCACCTTGATAGTAGCAAACAACGAAAAAACAGGCAAAAATTTCTTATCAGCTTCATCAACATATTTTTTTTAACACCCAGCTGTCTACTGTTGCTGCTGATAGATATTGTTTGTACTTGAAGCTTATGGTATCATTTATGCCCATAAGATTGTATAACTCCTTTGAAATATTCGCATGGTACCAACCTTGACGTAATTCACAATCAACATCTTGATCAGACTCGGTGTCCTTTTTGTTTCTAGAACCACACTTGACTGTAGGTGGCATATTTGAACGTAAAAGTAGAAACGTTTTCTAGTTGATCAAGGGATTTGCGAATTAAAATTTACGCCTTGCTGTAATATAGTCCCAATAAGTGAAAAAATATGTCGCAAATTTCAACAAAAAGGTTAAACAAAAAAAGAAAGAAGTTTGGATGAAAATGTTTTTTGTTTTCACACTCAATTAAGTTGCGCCTTCTTAGCAACTTCAATGAAGAAATTTCTTCACACAAAATCAATTGTTTAATGTAAATTAAATATTAGTTTAAATTAATTTTAATAAAAGAAAGAAATATTTTGTTAACACTGCTGCTAAATTACGTTCACTCGCTCATAGTGCTGCAAGAATTTCGTACATCTTGATGTAGTTTTTATAATTTGCATTTTCCGTATATTTATCGTAAGAATTACGTTTTGCAATATTGCGAAACATTTCGTTAAATATACATTAGGTATCGTTTATACGGTTTTTGTTTGCTTTTTTTTTGTATACTATCTAAGTCGTCATGTTTTTAGCGAAACGTAATTTCTTCATCTTTAATGTATATATTTTGTAGGTAGACAAAGCATGAATAACTTTATTAAGTCCTATTTTCTTTTATATTCTTTAAGTCAAGTCAAGCATTTAAAACCGAAGCACATCGAATCCGTCGTACTCTATGCGTTAAGTCTAAATACAGCTTCTTCAAAATCCGTAGGCCTCCGTCAACACAAAGTACTAAGGTTGTGCAACTTTTAACGTACGTTCAGTACTTTGACAACTATAATTTTGTTTGCTTCGTTTTTATTTAGTTTTGTGTGTTGTATGGTGGCAAAACTAAGTTAAATATAATTAAATAAAAAAACACAATTAACAGAAACTCCAAATATCCTCGAATTCCTTTGAAAATGTGTACAAAGTACTCATTGCGTCAACCTCATCCGCTTATAATTTAATGTCAGTTGAAAAAAGCAACGTATAACGTACGACGGATTCTCTGTACCTCGGCTTCAAGGGTTAAATCTTTTCCACTACACCGTGTTAATGTAACGCTAAAAGTCTCTCTCTCTCTCTCTCTCTCTTTCATGAAGTGTAAAATTGTGTAAATAGATGTTTCTCTAGTTAAAAGCGTTTTGTTGGATTCATCCATTTGTTTCCGATAAAAAAAGCTTCTGTTATTAAAAAAATTAGCTAAACAAAGCGACATTAATTGCAAAGTACGCTCATACTCGTATATAGAAATTAAAAACGAAAAGAAAATAAAAGAAAGGCTGTAATAATTCTTTTGAAATAATATAATGTAGCAACTTAGTTCAAGTTTGTCCGGCCAGAAATTATAATTAAACCGATTCAAGTTGAGAGTCCTAACAAAAGCATATCTCTCTCGCACAACAAGCAAAACTTCTAACAACATATGGAAAAGATTTGTCCGGACAAATCCATGTGTTGTCATCTTCCAATACACACAAAAAAAAATTGTATTTCAGTTAATTTTTTTCATTAGTTTATTACATTTTTTCCTGTTTCGATTTATGCCAGCTGTAAACTACTTTGTCTACTAACCCAATAATATTAATAAGCAGATCTGAAATAATAGTAAATAGAAAATACTTTATAAACCTTCCTTCCTATAAACGTTTTACCATTGTGCACGCTAATCCTTAAAGAGAATTGACTATCCAGCAGTAGCTTATTAACAATAATATATTCTGAACTATTTTCAATGTCTTAAATATTTTAATGTCAAAACAAGAGGCATGAGAATGTGACGAATGTTTTATTCTCCAGTAGTAATATTTTTCACCCTCCGCCCATTTTCCTCTGTGGCTAACTATTAACAAAGCTTGCTACTTTCTTTGTAAAAACTCTTCTAAATAAAAATTAATAAACAAATTTATAACTTTTTTTGTTTTGCTAATATTAATAATAAATTCCCATCCCCCGCAGGCGATGTTCTATTGCCATTGCTTGAGTGTCGTGCTTCTTCCGCTGTGAACTACTACGCTTTATATCCCTTAACTACCGCCACTAATGCAATTATTAACAGTAATACAACTGCAAATGCAGCCTCTACAAATCAATGTAATAATACGTCCAATATGGTAACTGCTATATCTAATACAGCCCTCTTGAATGCAGCCTGGTCTAAAAAATATGTTCCCATTAAAACGTCAACAACAACTGGAGGTCTGAACCTCTGGATCAATAGCAGTGATGTTTAATTAGTTTAAGTTAAGCTTAATATCTATTAACATTTTAGTTTTTTTTTCTTATATTTTCCACCTGATATTTTTTAAATTTGGAAAAAGAATTTTCAGTCTCTGCTGAGTAAGAACTTTATTTTTCTCCTATTTAAATCCAATACACACATTTTTTAAAGTTTCTAAACATTTGAAACTTTTGAAACTTTTAAATGGTTTTCATATCTTGTATGTTTCTTTTTTTTTTTTTTTTGTTTTCGTTGTGAGTATGCGTTTGTTAAAGCTCTGTGTGAGTGTTCATGTGTATTTTACTTGACATAAAATGACCATAACTTTAAGTCGTCTGTCTACCAACATTATACTTTTGAGGATATATATTTTTATTTCCTTAAAGACTGATTGTATGTATATACATTAGGGTGACCTTTAAAATTTTTGGGGATTTCTAACAGCAAATTACCTGCTAAAAACAATATAGTAAATTGATGCAATATATGACCTCTACAGTGTTCAAGAATAACACTTTAATTGCTTTAATTTAATACATATTAGTTTACTTGGTTATAACAACTGTAAAATTTGTTAAGAAAAAAAGTGTAAAAAATTAAAAAAAAAAACTTATTTTTACTGCGCAATATATTTGTGATTGCGAGTTAGCAAAAACTTGGTAGTGATTTCAGTTTATAACATCATACTTTTCCACGCCAACTACATACCGTCTGCATTACTTTACAGTAGTTATACGACTACTCACCTGAAAGGTGCAGTAGGAAAGCGTACGCTCATCATGAACATGTTTAGCTGCTCAACACCAGGCAAAGGCATAACTTTGTTTTTAATTGTGTATGTGCTCGTGTTAAAAATTTTTTAAATCATAATAAGATAGATGTACATTAGACCAGATAGTAAAAAAATCAACACAAACCAAACCATAACTACAAGAGCACGAGCTCTGTACTGACAGCGTTGTGCTTTGTAAATCCAATGACTTCAAGGAATTGACATTTTAATTCGTTATTTGTATTACGAGGGTGGCAAGGACTTGCCTCCAACAACATCACCATATTAAGGTAGTTAATATGTGCTTGTCACCGTTTTAAATCATTAGTTTTGCAATAAAATTTCTGTTCGATTTTTATGAAGTTTTGAGTCATAAATATTACCGTCTCCCTAGTTTTATCTTATTGATCTGAACTTTAATGTCCATTAATGTGAGGTGTAACAATATAGAAAAACATTAACAGAAAATCCCAACTAAATTTTATTTTTGTTTAAAATAGAGATTATCGCATAATTCAATAAATCAAGGTTTTTCTTTTTCCCGGACTGTTTTATTCTTCCTCTTAGGAGAGCATGAATTTAATTCATTTCCGACATGTGCCCATAAGTGCACATATCCTTTGGGTGAGTAAATTTTTTTATTATGCGACTATTTAAATAAAAATCAAAGATTTTGCAATCCATTATACGGATGCTTTTGTGGCCGGTCTCACCCAAAAAAATCATATGAAGAACGCTAAGTTTTCCAAAATATATGTTTTCTAAAAGTGTTGAATTACAAATAACGACTAACAAAATTACATAGAAATTATATACATCATTCAGTTTTTTAACAAACGACTGTTTGACACAACTTTTTAAGCTTTTACAAAGTTTTAAAAATAGTTTTTGCGCTGTCTTCAAACATTTCTACTTGAAAGGCAGAACAGATAAAAAAAATTAAAGCTGAATTAGAATCGCCGTTTGGTGATTGATTTTATTAGGTAAGTTAATTTAACAGTAGTAGTACGTCCACATATGATTAACCTTATTTAGAACTTCCAGTTGAATAAATTACTTCGGAAATCCATGTCGAAATCGAGAAAAACGCATTCAAATCCAAAGCGTTGAGTCTTACCAGTTTAGTCCACCTCCAGAAAAAACCGATGACAGTAAAATTGATAGACGAAATGAAAACTAAGGTTTTTTGGATTTCCATGCAAAAATCTACATTCATCAAGTCAACAACTTTAATTGAAGAATATTATTCATCATTTCAAATTTACAAAAAAAAAAGTTTGTTTCAAAATAATACTCAGCTGCAAACGTATGCATTTCTATGAACTCAAAAATACAATTGAATGTTCAAGTTACTGTCGCATCCATCTTATTCTTTTTATTTACTTGCCGGCACCTTTTTTCTACTCATAATTTAAGGAATTTACACGGTACATGAGGAGTTGAGTTATTTACAAGAAGACTACTTAGAGAATCTTCAGATATCTTAAGCTGTAGTCACGCCATACAATTATTTTGCAATACTAATTCAAGATTTTTACACATACTGTCCTGCAAAATTCAAGCTGTGTCGTAGGCAAATTAAAAACAAATTTTTTAGCAAGAATCCATCTAATTAAAATTTGAATGGAAAAAATTTCAATCAGCTGTTTTCTGGGCTGTAATTTCAAACACTCTATGGAATGAAAATTTGTAAGCAAATTCTCGTCAAATTTTTAAAAGTGTGAGTGGATTGGTAAAAAAAAGTAAGAGAGAATTAAACTTTTGAAAGAAAATTTGATCGTTTGAGGCCCAAGTTACGGAAACTTTTAAACAAATAAAAAATAGATGGATGATGTACACCTTGACTAAGCTAAAAAATACAACAACATAAAATCTGTTTTGAAAAAACTTATTTTTAACAGTAAAAAGATCACATTTTTAGTCTATCAAATTATTTTAATAAAACCCACTGTATTCAGTTTTCGAACTTCAATCAACTTTACACACGTCCAATGCATTTCATACTATAAGCAGTCATGTTATACATCACACGTTTTATTTAGATAATTTGCTTTACATACTCGTATAACAAAAGTTTTCTCAACCCGACAGATTTATTCAGTAATATTAATTTGGATCTGACAGAAGCAACAACATCGACAGCATCCAGAAAATTTGTTTCAGGTTTTCCTTACCCCACTCTCTGTATAAGTTTAGTAACCAAAACATGTTAAATCCAAAAAAAAAAAAAATAAACTCTTATCCCAATTTATTTTCTTTCTATTAAGGATATAATCATGATGTTGTTGCTGCTTTCATTAAAAGTCTTTCTATATTCTAATAGAAGTGAAAAACCACAAGTTTCTTTTGTATTGTTTGTTATTTCTTTTTTTTTATATATATATTCATATTTACCTAAATTTATAAGAACGATTATTTTAAAACTTCTAAAATATGTGTTGTTAGCATACACATTATTGAAATATTTGATATGTCTGTATGTGTATATGTGTGACCAGATTATATGTGTGTGTGCGCCTTTGATATGATTTGTAGTAGATGTTGTTATTTTTGGCACACAAAGCACTCTTGTGGCTTTAATTGGCCATAATTGCAAAAAGCTTTTAACTTTTATGAATTCTCTTTCTTCTTGTTTTCCATTCTCTCTTACGCTTTGCAGTCTCTTCACACAAAATGTTCAATCCAGTGTTGCCACCAACAAAATGTTTAATTACTCATGCATCGTGCTAAAATGACACATAAAATTAGGAATTATACATGCTTTGTTTTGCAAACTAACGAGCTTTGATTTGTTTAGATTAAATATTTAATAAAAGATTTTTATACATATCATTCCGACGTTTCGTTGATATTTTCCAACTACTTCAGGGATTTTTTAATTTTTGATATATATAATCTTCTTTAGACCAATTCTACATCATTCTCCTTAAATATGTCAGAGCTAAAACTTAGGAATAAATGTAAAGCAAAAAAATGCAAACCAGGTTGATAAATAAATTAAAATATCACAGCCAATCCTAATTTGTCGTCATCACAATAAAAAAAAGTAGCGCTCAAAAACGATAAAATTTTAATTACATATGGGCTACACATGAAAATAAAAATTACACATGATATGTGTAATTACACATAAGGTGGCAACACTGGTTCAATCCTATATGCAAACACTCACACCTGTTTATGTACAAACATAGAAAATGTTTTTGTCTTTCATAAAGAGTGTAATTCGTTACACGTCTGTACACAGCTTTTGTACATGGATACGTAAAGTATGATTATTTTTTATTATTGTTCAGTTGAAGGTTCAGATTTGAGTATGTCTTTTTATAAACTTGTAAATATTTGATGACAAAATAATAAACATTTTAACAAGCACATTTCATTACTGTTAACATGTAAGAATACATGTTTCTTTCAAAAAATTTTTGTACGTTTCTCTAAAGTAGAATTGATAATTTGTTAGACACTATTTTGAAAGAAAATATTGAAAGATTTTATGGATTTTCTAGTTATTAAAAAAAAAACAATGAAAAAATATTGCAAATTGTAAAAGAAATTTTAATTCCAATTTAATGCATGTTTACCGGTACATGACTTTTTGTTAGTTTTGCGAATATAAAAAATACGATAGTATGATATTAAGTGAGATAATTATTGTCTCAGTGTATATAATTTCTTGGTTTTGTAAAATTAAAACAAAATTTTGTATGAAAATTTATCTTGAGCACAGAAAATTTGGTTTCATCTTACATATGAATTGTCATAGCAAAATTCGTCTTCATTTAATAATGACAAATGCTTGTTAAAATAAAAGTTAAAGAACACGATTGGCAATCTAAGTTTTTCTTGAAAATTCGGTTTTTCAAACACACAAAATTTATCGAAGACTCTATCTAATTCGATATGCAAAATGCTTTTAAAAAATCAGGCAAGGGTAAACAAAAACACATAAAAAGAAGTAAACACAAACTCAGAAGCCTTTTTCTAATCTGTGAAGTAACACTCATGATCTAGGTAGGTCTCGAACCTTCGAACTCGGACTTATAGTCTACCACACCACCCATTGAGTGTCAACCGGTGGTACTCCAACATTGCATATCTAAGCCAGCGCATAAAATTAGAATTGGGTGACCTGTCTTATAGTTCAGGAAAGGTTAAAACATTCAAGAATTTTTAAATATTAATTTTTTTGTTTTTAATTAGTTAACAGGTTTTAATAAATTGTGTCGGTACTAAATTTTAAAGTATAGAAGTAGCACTCTAGAAATTAGGTGTGTGTGTGCTACGGTCTTATAGAAATTGTTATTTTTGTCAATAAATTTCCACCATGTAATTGTGAATAAAATGAAAAATTGTGCTTCCATAAAGTATAAATCATTTTCTTTGTACAGGGTGGCCCAAAATGAACGAAGGAGTTTGAATTGCTTATAACTTTTTTATTTAAGACATAATTATAAAAAAAAAAATTTAATACAGAATATTTTAAGTTTAGTTATGAAAAATAATATCTCGCAAGTGGTGGCCATTTGCTGCTTCGCATATTCGTGCTCTTTCCAACGCAAAACTTCAGGTGTTATATTGTTTATTTCGTCGCATATATTTCTTTTTAATTGTTGGATGGTTCTGGGCTTATTAATGTAGACTTTTCCTTTCAAATAACCCCAAAGAAAAGAGTCTGGAGCGGTTAAATCCAGTGAACGCGGAGGCCAATTAAAATCATTTGTACGCGAAATAATTCGTTCACCAAAGATGTCCCGTAAAAGAGCCACTGTGTCCCTTTCAGTGTGCGCTATGGCTCCATCTTGTTGGAACCATACTTGCGGATGGTTTTCCACGGCTGGCCTTAAAAAATTTACATTGTCCGATATCTGACACCATTAACGGAAACGGCGAACCCGTGTTCATTTTCAAAAAAAATAAGGACCAATTATTCTTTCCGATGAAACACTGCACCAAACCGTACACTTAGGTGGGTGTAATTCTCGCTGTTGAACTACTTTAGGATTTTCCGTAGGTCATATCCTGCAGTTTGGCTTATTAACGAACCCATTTAATTGGAAATGGGCTTCGTCGCTCATAATTAAATTATGAATAAAATTATGATTTTCTTCTGCTTTTTGCCGGAAAAAAACTGCATAATCAAGCCGTTGCTGGTAATTTGTCGGTTTCCTCTTGTATGCAAAATTCTCTGCAGCGACGCTCGTGAGAGGCCACGTTGTGTCGAACGTCTCCTGGTTGATGTTTCTCCATCTTCCCGAATACTCCTCTGTACCACCGTTCGTCGTCTGCCAGCACCAGGAAGGTTCCTTACTGCCCCTTGTTGGCGAAAATTTACAACCAGACGGTTTATTGTTGACACTGAGGGTCCAACCCGCACATTAAAATAACGACGATATGCCCGCTGAGTCAAAACAATGGATCGTTGATTTGAAAAATAAAGCTCAACGATTTGGGCACGTTGTTCAATTGAGTACTGCTCCATTTTAAATTCCCCAAGTCTTCTTTACAAAATACTGAAAAGAAAAGAAAAAAAATTATAATAAAAAAGTTATAAGCAATTCAAACCCTTTCGTTAATTTTGGGCCAACCTGTACAAAAAATTCTACTCATTTTTTACAAAATATGCAAGGGATTTTTCCATTTCTTATGAATGAATTATCCCTAAACTACAATTAAAAAATTAGCTTTAAAAATCGTATGAACAATTTGAATGCAGATTTTCTTATTTATTTCTATCGGGAAACCTGATTTCTATCCAAAGGCCGGGGGCAAATTACGGCATTCGATATCGAGCGAAATTTCTATACAAATTCAAAAAAATTTTGTATGGGACTTCGTTCGATATCGAATGCCGTAACTTGCCCCCAAAATTAACTAAAAATGGAACTTAAAATTGTTTAAAGCATTTCAGTAAATATTGACTAAGAAAACCCGTGCCGTAGATAACCAATTTTTCTACTTAAAACTTTATGAAAATATAAATAAATTCTTTAGATTAATTTATGCGGAAAATGAAGAATTAATTATAATTCCTTAAAATTCGCAAAGTTTTTAATTCGCTTAAGAACCGACTTGAAATATACAATGAAGTTATTTGGTATTTTTTTAATATCTAATTTTTTTATGAAAAAGAGATTTGAAAAATTCTTTTAAGTGACCAGCTCAATACTGCGATGTCCGCCAGATTTACAGTGCCATGACTTTTATCATGTACTATAGTTTAACTATAACTTTATGGAAATCTTTTTTTTATATGGTAGAGCCCTGCACAAGCAAACTTAAGCACTTGCTTAAGACATTGGTTTTCTATTTTGTTAAAAACCTTCTTCGAGCTAACAGATAACGATATAAAACTTAATTTATCCAATATTACGCTTTCTCTATGAAAGTTTCTTCAGGGATATTTAATAAATATTAACAATTTCTAAGTTCAAAGGAAAATAAATAAAAAACTTACTGCAAGGCCCATGATGTCATACGTATACGTTCCATCAAATTCTAAAATTTTGTTGATGTTTTAAATGTAATTGTACGAAAGAACGAAAACGTGTGACATCGTGGGCCTGGCAGTTAGTTTTATGAAAACAAAAATTGTCAAAACTGAAAATTAATTGTACAAAAATACAAAATTAATTGAATCTGTAATAATATCATAAAAATTATTCAATTTATTTGTACAAACTAAATGTCTATAATTTTCAGCTATATTATCTGTATTCATTTTTAAGTTCCTTCTTTGTCCTATTGGTGTGTTAATAATTTGTATTATTTCTAACATGAAGTAACGTTTGTAGTTAGTTTTTGTGTTTAAAACCGTTGTATTTAGAAAATCTGCTGCAGGTTTCTGATACCAATCTACTAATAAGCTTTTAACCTTTCCTATTATTAAAGTATCCAAATATGGTAATTTATAATAACATTCCCTTTCAATTGCAAACTAAATGTCTTGATGAAGAAAATAGAAAATATAAAAACAAATATCTGTGATTCTTGCTTGAATTCAAATAAAATATTCAAAGCTTTTACGTAATAAAAAAAATTTCTTAAATTATATATTTTAAAAAGTTTCAAGCAAATTGTCAAATAGTCAACAATTGTTGAAAGTTAACTTTCATAAAAACAACAACACGTACACGAACATTTATCCACATTTTAAAACTTGCTAAAATGAGAAAAAACAAAAAAAAAACAACATTGTCAATTGTCTGTCAAGTGAGTGAAATGTCCCCCTGCGGATGTTATACTCGTATGTTTGAACAAAAAGTATACTAAAATCAAGCATTCCAACACACTTAAGCAATCACACACACCCACAAACAGGCACACAAAAATGTATTTATATACATAAATACTACAAAAAAAAAAATTTTGCTTTTGCAGTTGGTTGTTATTGTAATTTTCTTTACACTATTGTTGAACGTCTCGTCGTCATTGTTGAAAATAACAACTATAACAGTAACAACAATTTTTTTAAAATTAAAAAAAAAACCTGAGCAGTAACAATAGCACAAACTGCAACTGTCAGTTGAGCAGGAAGGGAAAAAAATCCTTTTATTATGACATAAATATAAATTGTTGACAATTGTAAAGCAAAAGTCATGCTTTGAAAGACAGACACATCCATACATAAAACAGCGTATGAGTACATGAGTAATTTACAAACATCTTAAACGTATATGTAAATATGACCCAAGACTATGTAAAGTACTCGTAATAAAATGTTTTATCTTAGTCAGTGGCACTTGAGAGAAAAACACAACTTCAACAAAAGGCTTAGAAAGCTTTAATTTGTTAAGTGTTGTAACATTTAAAAGATCTTAAAATAAATTTCAAGAACTTTTTTCTCTACTTAATAATTTAAATAATTTAGCAAAAAGAAAAAAAAACTAATATTAATTAACAATAGATTAGTGTTTAAGCTGTTAACTCATATTCTTTGAACAATTTGTATTTCATAAGCCTGTGTGTTTTAATTTCCCTAACGTTCAACTGTTTTATACTAAAAGAATTTTTTCTATTTAACGAGCAGCACTGTGCCACTTCTCAGCCACTCAGCCGTTTCTATACGAAAAATAAAATGAGATAGAATGAATACAAACAAGAAAAGAAAGGCGGAAAACTAAATTTAATAGCTCTAAGTCGCCATATAAAAAAGTTTAAATGCTTTTTTTATTTTTAAATGCATAAAAGTGCCATAACAATAAAAATTCCAAAATAATGTGAGCATGATAAAAGAGAGGCGATTTTTAATTTAACGACTTTACCACTTTATTTGTGTTTCTGGTATGAGAACACATGAAAAGAAAATACAAGAAAGAAATCCTTAGCATTTAAACAGCAGAAATGGGGGTCACAATCATAAATTTCGTCCTTATAAAGTAAAACGCTTGATCAAGTTATAAATATGAACATTGAAATAAAATATGAGAATATTATCAACATTTTTGCTTTGCTTTCTTCATGTTTTTATGTTACATTTGTTATAATTTTAAACAAATTGTGAACAAATAAAAAAAATACATGTAAACATAAGAATAAATTTTGCAATTTAAATCTAATATTTAAGTCGTTTAAATCTTAATAAGAAGTTATGGTTTGCATTTTATAATATAGAAATGTCTCGTTTATTATCTTTGGACAACCTTAAAATAAAATAAAACTTTAATTTTATTTTATTTTATTTAGAATTTTGTGGAATTAATAAAATAAGGAATGTATTCCGGATGTCCAAGTTTTAAATACTTTGTTGAATTTTTCTCGTTGAAGTTTCAATACACATAAGATTTCCGAAATTGTCCAAGAGCTTGAAATCAATTTTTTCATGCGTTCAATCACGAAATGACTGTCAAGTTCAACAATTCTTGAAAAATCACTCCTTAAAGCAGTTATTCATATAAAATGATTACTAATTTTATTCTTTGCTTTATTATTTGGGCATTAAATATTTTGTTTGATTTTTTTCCAAAAATGTTGTGGAAATTTAATATCAAATGTGAGTATCAGATGAGAGACTGAATTACGAATAAGTTCGTAGTAGAAACATACTTGTATAGTTATTGCAGCACTTACAATTATAATTGTTATTTTAATAATGATAGAAAAGAATTAAACCCTCTGCTTATGAAAAACTGATTGACGGCTCTCCATCAATATGGATGGCAACAACGATAAGTAACGACTTAGTTTTTAAAACTGTATCAAGTTATTTTTCAACCTGAAATTCTGGATGATCATCAATAACTTTTTCATAGAAAGTTTTAAGTCAGGTTTAAGACCAGTAATTTTCTATCATTATTAGAAAAATTCGGCATTTATGAACGTACGTTAGCATTCCAATTATCCTGGTCTATCGAAGTAATTTTCAAGAGATACAAAAGCGAACTCTCATTCAAAATATAAAATGTTTTTCAGTGTTTTCTAGTAACAAGCATGTCATACGAACGATCAAACAAGACTAAAAGTTTTTATTTGCTGTTACTCTTATTACTCGTTATTGTTGTTGAGCTCGTTTTGCGCATGTATTGCGGAAAAATTGTATTTCATATATAGTTCCAGGTCTTCTTGAGATAGAGAGAGGTATGATTTTGTTCGGATAGCTTTCAAAATAACGTTGCTCTCTTATAATTTTTGCTACACAATTTGTCACATATTTTTCTTTTTTATTTACTTAATTCATTTGGTGTTTTTTTAATTTGTGAATCATGCTGTAGAAAGATCTCAGGCAACGAGATGTTGTCTGGACAAAAACTCTGGCCGAAAGATATGGGTGAATCCAGTATTAGATCCACTTCACATGTGCGTTTATTCGCCGAACTGTCTTCATAGTCATAAGAAATTTAGAATGGAATCACCAAAATTTTGGTAATTTAAATTACATTACAGTCTAAAAGATTTAAATTTCTAAATGAATTTTAATAAACAAATACCCAGATAAACGTCCTATTTGTAAACAAAGCTGTCTCGAAAAGTGTTTCGAATGTGTGTGTTAACTAATATTTATACGTGTATTAAGATTGTTTCAACTCAATTTTTAATTGTTTTTAATTTTCAACTTCTTTAAAGATCGACGACTACTGAAGTACATTCTATTGCCCAGCAGAGCCTTTTATTATGACTAAAGGAAAATATATTTAAATTTAGGGTGATATTGCCTGCATTTTATGTCGGTGTCCTTTGAGGAGACTATAAAAACTAAGTATTTGACCTCGAGAGAGTTCAAATACCCGCTAACGTATCTGTTGGTTTTGTACAGACGAACTTGTTCAATGTTAGTAAATTTTTTATTTCACTATAAGTTTCACTTAAGACTTTCGCCAAATTATTTAGGAATTGAAAAAAAGGTATTCCCTTTAACGTTTAAACCATTTTTTAGAAAAAGGCTTAAATAAGTTCAAACTCGTTTAGAAATCTTTCCATTATTGTTTTCCATATTTTTATATGTTTTTTTCTTCATAACAATTTTCAAACACAAAATCTAAGTATTTCCGTTTTCTCCTATCGAGCACTAATTTAAGTTTCAGACAAGTCCACTCACTCAGTTTAATTATTTTGAAAATATATATCGAAAATGTTTTGTTATTAATCACTTAATGGATTCAAATTCGTTTTTGAGAAAAATACTTTAAGAGTTTTTTTGACTCAGTATATTATTGTTATGTTTTTATTTTATGGCACTAAAAGTGTTTAATGTAGTTGTGTTATTGTTTAATGCTGCTTGGCTTTCTTTCTAATATGATAGCTGCTGATGCCTGGTAAAAGTACGAGTATGTATGTATGTGTGTATGTAAGCTTTAAATGCTGTTTTTGTATGTGACAACATAAGTATTGTAAGAATATTAACCTTTAAATCACCCTTGTGTGGAAAACCACACAAACTGAACCATGTTTATACGATAAACCAAAAAATTTTTGGGGTATACTAAAGAAATTTCCTGACTTTGTTAACAATATCAATTAAGCACAGAAAACACATTTTTTTATTAAAAAATATTTTTTAGTAACGAAATATTTCAAAACTTACGTAAGTTTCCCTCGTGTGTGGTTTTCCACACATATGTAGTTTCAATGTAATTTGCACTAGAGACAACATTTTCTGTCGTCAAGTGTGAATATTTTTATATTGTTGCGAACTTCATAAAGTGAATGCTTATATAAAAACTAGACACAAGCTTTATGCTTTGTTGTTGATCGGCAACAACAACGCAGCAACGGTATTTTTTGTTTGCTCTAAGTATAAGTAGCAATGCAACAAGTGCTTTTTGAAAAAAATAACGAAGAAGTCAGTGTCTTGTTTGCTTTGAGTGCGAAAGTTTCTTGAATAGAGCGCAGAAATTCATTAGAATAGTGTAAAATTATTATTTTGTGATTCATAATTATAAAATGACTAGACCAAAATATCTCACCAACGAAGAACTAGAAGCAATTTTGAATGTTTCTGACGATAACGAATTTTCTGATAGCGAAGATAATTACTCGCCGGAATCAAACTTTGAAACAGAAATATCTGAAGATGATTCGGATTTTTGTAATCAAAATCAGGACACTGATGCAATAGAAATTCTACCGGCTGATATAGGGGTGGATCAATTATTTCTCTCGAAAGACGGCACAGCTTGGAGTCCCCAGCCAGTTCATGATCGCTCCGGAAGATTACGGAATGAAAATGTAATAAATTTGCACCCAGGTACAACAAGATATGCAAGAGCACGTGTCGACGGCATCAAAGATGCTTTTATGTTGTTTTTTCCATCGCCTATTGAAAAGATTATCCTAAAGTGGTCAAACATTTATGCAAAGGCAGAATGCGGAAATAGTTATATAGAAATTGATTCAGACTTGCTATATGCATATATTGGTGTTCTAATTTTGGCCGGAGTTTACAGGTATATTGTTTTTGAATGCATTTATGTTATGGTTTAGCTATACTTACAATATATTAGATCAAAGAATGAAACGATGTTGGATTTGTTCGATGGTGAATATGGACGTCCCATATTTAGAGCGATAATGTCAAAAAAAACATTTCAATACATGAATCGTGTTATTCGTTTTGATGACGTTATGAGTAGACGTCAAACCAGCTCTACTGACAAATTTTCTCCAATTCGTGAAATATTCGACAAATGGGCCGAGTTATTGACTCATTATTTCAATCCATCTGAGTGTGTTACAGTTGATGAACAATTGCTTGGATTTCGTGGACGCTGCAAGTTTAGGCAATATATGCCTTCTAAGCCTGAAAGATACGGAATAAAATTTTGGCTCTTGGTTTGCTCTGAAACGTGCTACGTTTGGAAAATTCAGCCGTATTTGGGTAAACCTGTTGGTAGTTTGCCTGAAAAAAATCAAGGGGAACGTGTAGTTTTGGAGTTAGTTCGCGGACTTAAGGGCCACAATATAACAATGGATAACTTTTTCTCATCCTACCAACTTGGACAAAAGTTGTTGTCCCAAGGGTTAACAATGGTAGGTACTATGCGTAAAAATAAAAGAAGCATACCTCCCAAATTATTAGAATACAAAAAGGTTCCCCTGTACCAATCAACTTTTGCATTCACCGAAAGTACAACTCTTGTGTCATATGTCGGGAGAAAGGATAACTGCGTAGTACTGCAAAGCACAATGCATCATTCGAATGACGTAGAATCTGATGCGAAAAAATTGCCAAAAATCATTCAATTCTATAACAAAACTAAAGGTTCGTTTTATATTAGTTTTATTGATCTTCAGCTTTATAACTTTATTCTATAGGTGGCGTGGATACAGTGGACAAAATGTTATCGTGCTATAGTTCGAAAAGAAAAACAAATCGATGGCCAGTTGCTGTTTTCTCAAACATGATTGATATTTCGGCTTTAAATGCGTACATTATATTTAAAGATATAAATCCAAATTGGAAAACAAACAAGCCAATTTTACGTCGAGTTTTTTTGCGCGAGCTTGGAATATCTCTCGCAAAGCCTTACATGGCAATACGAAAGGGCGTACCAAGAACTCAATCAGCAGTATCTATGCTTTCTTCTATCAACAATAGCAATTTAGAGGATGAACCAAGCGGCTCAATAACCCAGTCCCAAGATTTACTGATCCATGAACCATCTGGAGCTCAGCAGAGCTCGTCTCAATCTTTTGAAATTCCTTCAAAAAAACAAAAAACTATTCCTCCTATAATCGAAGGAAAATCTCGATGTCATATATGTTATAGCGAAAAGTCAAAATATAAAAACTATATTCACCAAACGATGTGCTGTTTTTGCAAAAAGGGCGTTTGTAAGCGTGCCCATAACCGCAATGTTTGTGAAAAATGTATTGAACATAAATTAATATAAAATAAAATATATATTCCATTAATACTCATAAATCATGACTTTGATTGAAAAATAACGATGTCCCTTCAGCAAAATACATAGATATTGCATATGTGTGAAAAACCACACACGAGGGTAACTAACGTAAGTTTTTTTGAGGGTGATTTGAGGGTTAAAGTATGTGTATGTGCTAATTAAATTTTTTACTTAATATCAAACAAAACAATAATCCTTTTTAATCTTTTCCTGTTGTTCTTTTCTCTCTTCTCTTATTTTCGTTTTTACACAAAACATTTTTCTGCACATTTTTGTTTGAATAATATTTTTAAAAACTTACCACACTTTCCTGTTTCTGCAATCGTTTTTTTTTATAAAAATATATACGTATAAACGATTTATATAACAAACGTAGTATATATTGCAGACCCTGATCTTATTTTACCACGTGGTGAATTGGAATTTACAACACTGGATCCTACGCTCAAACAATACAAAACAAACACTATTGGGACTTAAAAATGTTTTATAAAATTCATATAACAAAAGCAAAAACACGACAAAGATAACAAGTTTGTATCTTTTAATATAAATTTTTTTTCTATAATTTTCATTTCTATAGTTATAATTAAAATGTATTTTTATTTATGAAAAACAAACAAAAGAAATATTTGATATTGTATAAATTAAACAAACAAACAAACAAACATACAAAATATATTAATAAATTTAACTAAAAATTAATTAAGAATATCGAACTAATAGTAAATTTAATTAGAAATAAAATTTTTGTATTTTGTAATTAGATATGGATGTGTTTGTGTGTTCAGTTTATAAATGAAATATAGAAAAATAATAAGGCCATTCACAAACAAATTTTGTTTTAACAATTTAAAAAATATTTAAGCTTTAATAATCTACTTTTCACTTACAATTGCAAACACATGTAAGCTTACAATTTCTTGTGAATAGCCTTACTATTCTTTTGGCTTTGATAATATTGTGTAAATTATAATTTTTAATTAGCAAAAACATTTGATGATATTTGTTTAGTGCAAGCATTTTTCACGTAATTAGTAAAATTAAATTAATTTGTTTTCAATTTAATTTGTGCTTATTAGCAGTGTAATAGTTTTGCAAATAAAATAATGAAGGAAGGCAGTTTTTACCCTTTTACTAGCATTGGGATCATGCACTGCAGGAGAAATTCTATTGCCATTACAGATAATCAATATATATTACGAGTATCTCAACTTCAAAAATTTTCAAAAACGAACAACTAAAAATATATAAATATTGGGACAAGTTGTTAAAAAAATATATTTAGTCCCAAAATAAATAAAGTCTAATAATAAATATTTCAAAATAACTATCTTTTTGTGGTTTTCACGAATTATTATCCATACATGTAATGCTGGCTGATTAAAGTGTGTCTAATGAAATCAGTCATGATAGAAAAACTAAAAACGCCAATTCAAATTCAATAAAAAATTATAAACTTTTCAAGAAAAATTTTTATATTAGAAAATTTCTTTATTTCTATGACCTATAAATTTTTAAGGGGCTTTGAAATTTGCGGCACATTTACTGAAACTGTATTTTTCGTTTTTTGGTTGCCATTTGAGAAAGCAATATTTCCGAAAACGTCCTCCCTACTAACAGCCACAATCCCATATGAAAATTTAAAATCCAATTTTGTGGTTATGAAAACGCTTAAAAATTTTAATGGTCACTGAGTTTTGCTTAAATGCTTAAATTTATAAATAATTCTTTAGAAATATTTAATAAAGGCAACAAGTTTATATCAAAAAAATTTAGCAAGAAATTTATAATTATTTAAATTGCTAACCTAAATGCCAATACCAAATGCTTTATAAAAATGTTCTATATAAATCTGCAATTTATAAACACAAATTGACAATACTTGGAAGCAAAATTCTGTATAAAAATATTAAAAAAAATATCATCAAATGTTTTTCTTTAAATACAAAATGTGAAACAAACAAACCCACAAGAACTACAGAGAGACAGACAAGTAATTGTAAATAAAATAAATGAGAATGAAAAACTAATAATTAAAACGAATAAGTAATTCATTGAATTTGTTTTTAAATTATCGTACATTTATCAATGTTTGCTAAACTGTATATGAAAATAAATAAAAGAAATGAAAAAAAGAGTATCACAATGTGCGCGTCAAAACGATAAAGTCGTAGAAATTTGGATTTTCTAATGCAACGCCTTCTTGTGGTAAATAGAACAGTTAGAGAATTAGGAAAGGTTCTTGAAAGCAATGCACTTTGAATGAGCAGGGCAACCAAAAATATGATCAAAGAAAATGTTTTTCTGAGCATAAAAAGTAATTAAAAAAAACCTTTTTAAATATACTCTTAATAAAAGTTTACTTTCCTCAACAATTTGATTTTTTATAAAAAAATAAATATTAATTTAATTTAACTATTTTCCAATTCCTTTTATTTAACTGAATTTTTTAGTTCATAAGTTATTTAATTTTTTAGCTTTTATTTTCTATTTTAAGGATCCATAACCTGTTCTAGCACCTTGTTTCAAATTTCGCAAATTTTTAAAATGTCAAATCTATCTGAGACATTTGACTCTCATTCATATTCTAGCAATCTTTAGTAAGTTTTAACTGGTTCCGCAATTTTGATTTTCCTTCGAAATTTCGAATGTTTTACAGTCTATGCGTTTTTAAGATCAACCGATTGAAAAAACATGGACCGGAAAACCAAGATGAAAAGTACAGAAAAAAATAATAAAAATAACAGAAAAAAAAGTATTTATGCTCTTAAAAATGTGTTTATAGAAAATATGCTCTTCAAGCAGAATATTCTTTAAAAATCAAAAGATGCAGCGTTATGCCAAAAATTTTAAAAGGCTCCGAAATGGGTAAAAAATTACTTAACATGTTTGTATAACGTACAGAAAAAAATATTTAATATCATATTTTTGGTAGCTCGGGCGATGAACTTAGGCTCACTACAGCATCATCAGTACTTCATTTATAAAAAAGTCTGAGCTTTAAAAAACGCTTGCCAGAGACAATGTTCACAACGGGGAGGGAAAAGTATTTAAAACATTGGAACCAATTTATCGGCCAAAAGTTTATTGAATAAAATGCTTTATTTTATTGAGTATATTTACTTTATAAAGTTATTCAAAGTTAGTGGAAATAAAGCGCTTGGTCACTTTGTGTTTTTGCATTAACATTAAAAGTGATTTTATCATTTTCACGCGCACTTTCAAATCTATAACTTTATTTATAACACAATTTTTTATTTTTTATTTTTTGTAAATATCGGATATTTAAAACAATGAAAATAGAAATGTATATTAGACTTAAACGATATAACAATAACAAAATATAGCTTAAAATATATTAGAATTTTTGTGTGAAAACTAATTTTGTAAATAAATATTTCTGTTTATTTTTTACAAAATTAAAAGAAATAAATATAACTCTTAATTTCTTCAAAAATAAAAATAGAATAATGGAATACAAAAATTATGAAGACAAACCATCAGAAGTCGAACACTCTGAAAGTCAGTAAAACAAAACAGAAAACAAAAAAAGTAATAGTTCTAAATTTAAAAAAACGAAATAAAAAATTAAATTATACTTAAGTATTAAGTGTTTCTTGTTAAAAAAAAATATGAAAAATCAAAAACAGAATTATTATATAAAAAATTTAACAACAAATTAAAACCATAGAGCATTTATGCAAGTCTGTAATCTAAAGCTTCAAGGAAATGTTTTCGCAAAAATAAGTTTCAACAAGATGTTGCACATCACGTTTGAAGCGAGATCTTGCCTGTTTGTATAAATGATGTGTGTTAGAAATCACAAATAATAATAATAAAAGTAATAACATAATGAAAATATTCTTTTTATTTTGCAAACCAACCAAAAAATCAAAAAGATAATTAAAATTTAAGTATTATTAAACAAATCTTTAAGAACTAAACTGATTATTTTAAGTATGAATAAAAAATCAAAAACAAAAAAAGGAAACAAATACTAATAAATATTGTTAATATTAAATGGCATAAAAGAATTTAAATTTTAAAAACTTCTCACACATTTCTACATTTGCAATAATGCAAGTTACTGAAAAAATTCTCTTGCCTGGGCCGCGATCACAAAAAAATTACATTCAAAGCCAAAACACAAATTCGGAATTGTTTTATTTGTTTTAAGTGTAGTTTCGCGAAAGAAATAATTCTTTCGACATTGTGAAGCAGGCAGGAGAATCTTTATGTATTTCCTTCAGCAAGAATTTTATTAATATATAATGAAATTTTTATAAATATTTTCTTTTTTTAATAATCGAAGACTATTAAAGTAGTTTTAGTGAAAATCTATTTAAAAATAACAACAACAAAAAAACTATGAAACTGTATCCAAAAATCATGAGATGTGAAAAAAAAAATCAAACAAAAAATATACAAGGATTATGAATAAAAACAATTTAAAATATGAAAGAATACTTAAAACAAAATATTTTTAATTAAAATGATATATGCAGAACAAGAGGTAAGATTTGGTAAAGATTAAGACTTAAATTTAAATCTATTAGCAGGATGTCAAAATAAAATCAAGACATTTTTCCAAGATGCATCTTATTGCACTGGCTTACTCAGAATCTCTTCTGAAGATGTTTTCGTTGGTTTTGTAACCGATCAAGATACTGCAATTTATTAAATAATGCAATAAAATGTTCCGCAATCTTGTCTATTTTACTAAATATTATACATTGCTCACATGAGCACCTGAATTTGTGCTTCGCCATACAAAATTTTGAAAGCGAAGCAAGTTTATTTTAAGATCCTTCATTTCGAAACTACTTGCGATGCATAAAGAAATCGCGTTTAATTCGGTTTGCATTTCTCGCTTATTCTTCAAAGCATGCTAACTCTCAAAAAAAAATAAAACCTGTTACCAAAAAAGACCAAAAAAAATCAAAAAGAAGACACTCATAATATTAATTTCAGTTATAGACTTGTGCTAAAATAAAACCGTAATGAAACAATCCACTGAAATGTTATTTTAAGTTGTGTGACTAATTTATGTTAAATACTTTTCGAAAGTTGTACAACCATTTAAATATATTTTATTTGATAAATGAATTAATAATTACAAACAAAAAACTCTGAAGACGTCAACAAATAATTGACGAAAGTATGGGAGAAAGTTGTAAAATAGTTTTGGATTTTACATAAATATAATAGGCAGAATTAGTTTATTGGAAATCCTTCAAACTATTCTAAATAATTTGGATAAATAAAAAACAAGTCTTTGGATTATATCGGACAGCTTAACGAAATAAATTTATAAAAATTACAAAATGAAAATTCAATTTAAAGTAAATTAAAATGTATAAATAAATATAAATATAAAATGTAAAAAGGAAACTGTACAAAATTCAATAATGTATAAGTGTACATCAAAAAGAACTGCCACAATGAAGCTCGAATACCCGTGCGAACACATTGATTCGCAATCGTAATTGAGAGAGCGAAGATAGTGCCCTCGAGTGAACTTATTATTAGAGCGTCCTATTATACGACTTTGGACATAGATTAAGCGATTAATCGGTTTTTTTATTAATCTTGTAGGGTATTTATATTATTCAAATAACTCTAATAAATCAAAATATATAATAAGTTAATAGTTTTCATATATACACACATATGTAATTATCAAAGTTAAATAAAGAAAACCCGAATTTTAAAATATTTATAATTTAGAAATTGTTGCCTTTTGAACAGGTTTTACTTTTCTAAAACTTGACTCTTCCCCGTAAAGTAGATAGATGTTGTTGATTTTATATATACATATCATCGATTAATTAGGATTTCTATTACTTTGTATGGTTTGGTTTAGTTCATACGCACAAAATATTGCTTTAATTTGGAATAGTGTTATAAAAGTTTTGAGTGTTGAAGTACCGAGTACTCAACACAGTATATATTTCCCGGTACTCAATACCCAAAACTAAATATACATATACAAATACGAAAATTTAGCTTGAAAATGTTTTACATTAATGCAACTCGGTTTTGAGGAAATTTAAGAGCAAATGATTTAATCGTTTGCAACAATTAATAAGCCTGGCCGATTAGTTAGATATTTTAAATTCGATTATTAAATTTGATAATACATAAATTATTGTGGCGTATGTATAATAATAAAACTAAATTTTAATATTAAATATATTTACTTTGAAATAAAAAAAGTATTGAGTTGTATCGAGAACTCAATTGAAAAAGTATTCACCCTTATTCCAGTTGGCCACATCGACGTCACGTCAACACAATACCAAAAAATTGGAGCTTGTCTACCCGTTTTCGAAAACAACTGCGCCTTAGAGAATAGAAATAGGCTGTCATTAGCACAAAATTGTTTTCGAGAGCGAGTAGACAAGCTCCAGGTTTTGGATATTTCACATTTAAAATTTTTAACATTCGTCTAATTTTCTAAGGCCAAAACCCCCCATACAATTTTTTGTGGAACTGATTGATCTTCACTACAATTGAAGTTATTTTTGGTGCCGTATTTATTATCAACTAAATTTTGAATGTGCTGACGCAATGGTTACCACTAAGTGGTATTTGCAATACTCATTTGCATTCAAGCTGTTGTTAGGAGGGAGGAAAGTTTTTTAATATACTCTCTGCTACATAAAGGTTTTTGATTAGCAGAAATTGTGTTGTGAGAATAAATCGCATGCAAGTTTATAAAGGTCATGATCAGCATTCCATGAAATATTGCAATTGGCAATCTATATGTCTTCCATGAACATGGCAGCAGGGAGCACATTTGATTGAATTTATCGACTACACCTTTTGTTTGGTTATAATATCAAATGTACCACTGTATTCAGTAATTTACAATTTCTACTTGGTCCTCTCTATTTGTCACCGAAGTGCTACCACAATTTTGAGCCTTTTAAAGTAGTTCACCAGTTCTCTGAAGCTACTTTGAGTAGCAGCTTGAATGGACTCAAACCTCATCAGATTCTAATGTTTTGAAGGCGCTGTAAGTTTTTTTAGACATCGTCATTTTGCATAACAATTTTCTACTTCTCTTAAAGTTTCAGACGAAACTGAGTTATTTAAAACACTTTGCAACACAGTAGTAATTTCTTCATCATTCAAAACACGCTTACATGCCATCATTACAAAAAATTTCAAAATATAAATTCGTTAAATTAAATTAAGATTTAAAAAAATCAGAAAACAATTACACTTAAGATAACAATACGTGTCCGAGGCGTATGGTTTGTAGTTTCTGAAAATAAGATGTACTTATTGCGCGAAAACAACAACTAACAACCACAATAAAATGGCTGCAGCTTTATGTCTGATTTTCTTTTACCTTTCTTTTCTTTCATGGTGGTGAGAGCAAAAATTTATGTACAAAAGAAAAGGATGTGAAGATAAACATGCAAAAATCTTGAATTTCATTACAAGAAATTTCAATGTGTAGACAATAATGAAAATTCAAAAGAGAATTAGCGAAAATTTTAGAAAGAAAACTTTCATAGTCTGAACCGGGACTTGAGTATACTCTCATAAGAAACAACTAAGATACAGTACGTCTATCTAAGGTTAAATATCTCAGAATATGTTCCACAAATCATAAAATACTCTTTGAATAGTTGCATTTACATGGAAAATGCTTTATTCGAATAAGCTCACGAATCATGAATCAAGAAAACAAGATTGCGCACTGAGCCGTACAAAATAAATTTCTACTGCTCATCTACGTCATTATAGAATACAAATGAGTGTTTGTTGTAAAAAGTGTAAGAGATTTTTGGCACAAAACTGGAAATAACGATATATTTTCTAAACGGGTGCATCGATTTCAAAAAAATTTTAAACGGACAGAAAAGAGATGCAGTCGAGTAAAACTTTTGAGTTTGTGCTTGAAGCTATTTGAAGAAGACCTTCCTCGGGCTACCAAAGTTTTACATTTCGGCCTGCTTTCCATACAAAAATGTACTTTTGTTTACAACACATATTCTATGTCTACGTCACAAAACAACACAATCACACACAACAAAATAACGGACCTGAGCAAGGCGCAATCTTGTTTTTTTGATTCATGCTCACGAATCTAGTTTAGAATATCTCAATAGCATTGCAAGGACATTTAAAATAGTTTATTTATGAAACCAGTGATATAATTTTGTTCTTAGTATCCGTAATTTAAACAAAAACTATTAACAAAAATATTGAAATGAAAATTTTTGGCTTAAGATCAAATCTGAGTTTACCCATATCTTTTTAATTTTAAGAAATTATATTTAGATAAATTCATTATATTTTTATTAAGAGAGTACTATTTTATTTGAAGCAATTTATTCATCAGACTAGCAGAACGGATCAGTACTGATTTCGAGGTCGCTACACCATCTCATCAGCGTTCTTTGTTCGATTTTACCACTTTTGACGGTGGATACTAGTAACTAGGAATATCAACTATTTAACCGTATTATTTAACGAATTAGAATACGAAAAGTGCAACTTATTCATTTCTTACAAGTTAAATCAATTTCGGTTAGTACGAAATTCCATCTCTGATTTTTAATTATTACAAATATTTCATACTCTCTTGCTTTTTCCAAAGCCGTTGGCTTTGAGATCAAAATTTTCATTTCAATATAAACCTTAAACAGTTCAACAATTACGAATAAATATTAATTATTAAAAAGCGAAGGCACCCGTCAAAAAAACCATCATGTTTACATTGTCACAGGTGGTTGAATACTAAGAAAGTCAACTACAAGACAAAAATAAAGTAAACAAAAATGGAAAACTGCTAGTTATCAATATACTTGCATATTATTCTTTAAATTGATAATTGAAATTAAGCAGGTAGTTGCAAACATTTTCTATTTTAATTATAATTAAACTTTATAATTTAAAACTATTAACACATACAAATCCACATGATAAACTCACACACAGGCCTTACAATGGAGTAGGTGAAATTTTATATGCGACATATGGTATCCAAATACTAAATACACAAACAAATAACGCTGTGTAAACAAACGTGTATGAGAAAGTTTGTTCTGACTACTTGTCACTAAATCCAACAAGTAAATGACATTTACACTTGAGTATGAACACATTTCACAAGCATGCACAAACGTGCAAAACACCTACAAACCCAAAACCAACACAGTCATGCATGGCGCAGTGCCTGTTTGTGAGTATGCTTAACTTATAATTGTGACACACATGTTGGATGTGAGTTTTCATGTCATATGTACGTGTGCAAATAATATTGGTTGGGTTGCAGATGATGGTGGTTATTGTTCATGAAATGTGCATTGCGCCTTCCACCACTTAACACTAGACAGGTACTTAACCGTCATATATCTACGTACATATTAATATGTTTGTGTATATGTGACAAAATCTTTAACTCTGTGTTCGTGAGTTTATTGATAACAAGGCCAAACATGTTAACAATTACGTACGGACATACATCTCGGCACAATCACAGCCAAGCAATAATTAATACATTAATAATCTGTCAACTCCTTCATAAACACACATTTACACTCCCGCCATGGATGCATTTATGTATATTCATAAACATCTTTACACATACACTCACTCACTTAAAGTACAAACAGAAACAGACCGACACTTACGTTAGCAAAGCCACTTATTGATTGTAGATAAAAATGGAAGTGTGAGAAGTATTTTAATATTGTGCGAGCTTTATCGCATACAAGCTGGAAATAATATGTCATTAGTTTCAACACTTTAACTTCCCAAAATGTATAAGTTTTGTATATATTAATGTGCATTAATGTGTACGTGTATGTATTTTAGTGAGTGTAAAAAAAACAATATTTTTTGTGTTTTTGTTAACATTATAATTAAACTGTCAAAATAATAAAAACAATAAGTGGTTATTTATGCTTTCAGTCACGATCTGATACAATTGCGTGTTTAAATTACAGTCAACAATTAAAAATGTTATTGTTAAAAATGTTATGTTAAGCGTAAACTCTTAAACTTCTTTTACTTGTAAGTACCCAGCGGGAAAAGGTAATGAATAGTAAACGAGAGAGTTGTACAGCATGTATAATTTTTATTCCAGAATTCATTATTTTTAACACAGAACATGTCATAGGAAAGTAATGAATTCGCAACGAACAAGCAAAAACAATGCATTCCTTCTGCGTAAGAAGTGGTAATATACGTGGTCAGGTATGTGTAATTTTTGTGTGTGATCAAATAACCTTCTCGTTTCCAAAGGTTTGCATTGTTTTGCTTTGGAAAATAATACACTATATTTTCCATTACAGATGTATGTAATCAATGACCAGTTTTCCCGCTGGGAAACAACTTAAAATTCTCTTACTTATCTCTCTCTTTTTACCAAATACATATAGAAAAAACTATCTGATTTCTACACAAAGCAAATTGGATAAAAAACATCCACACTGTGTATGTGTAATAAGTGTGCAAGTATTGTTAGCAACTTGAAACACTTATAGCTCCCAAAATACTAAACCGATTTAAATGAAATTGAAATTGTTCACATCTACATAAAATCTGCATTAAAAACATATAAATCTTTCCAACATCGGTTCAGTATTACGGCTGTAAAAAGGGATCTCAAAAAACGTGTTTGCCTATTAATAATATAGATTAGTACTCGCATTTTTAAGTACCTACGACTCGAATTAAAATTAAGTAAACAAAACTTTTATGTTTTTTATGTAATTTTCTTGCTTACATTTAGAGTAATTAGACAATCATCAAACGCATGTAGTCAGTACTTATGTAAATTACATCACTGTATACACTTAGCACAATTACCACCACATTAATATGTGTTTTAATTTGATGGGGATAGTATATATGTATATGTATTGTCCCATCCCTTTTGATACTCCTTAAAGAACACTTTGATGTTTGAAGCAAAGAAAAAGTAGAAAGAGCCCTTGAATTCTTAATAATTTTATTTCGTTTGTACTTAAGATGTGCCTTTATTAATTACAAGGAAAAACGAAAAGAAAAAAATATACAACACTGCACATCATAATTATAGCATCACGCTTTATATGGTTGATATCTTATGTATGTATGTATATTTAAATAAAGTTCAACCTACAATAATACAAAGTCTACAAATGTTTGATTGATTTCATTAGTGCGCACGGAAAGAAAAATGATGGCTTAAAAATAGTCAAAAAACAATTTCTGTTTATCCATGGCACAATTTATTTTGATTTCGTTTTTCAGAATTATTATTAGTAGATTTTTAACTGCATTCAAATGCTAAAAATTTTGGGTTAATTTCATTATTAAACAATGTAATTAATGCTGTTTAGACACTTTTTGTTTCACATTTAGGCATTTTAAATAGTAAATTTCCGCAACATGCTACGATATGTAAAATTAATTTCTTTAATAATGTCTCTTTATAACTAACCGAACTGCTTTAACTATGATAGACAGTGTATTTTATATATTTTTGTAGAGAAGTAAGTTAAACTTAAGAGAAAATACAAGAACAACAACAACAAAATATATGAAATGAAAAACGACAAACGAAAATGCCGAAACTCATTGCACATGGAGATGTGTTTGTTGTAAAAGTCACTTTGACACTCACATGAAGATAATTGATATGTACCCTATAACTGGTATAAGACAACTCACTCCATCTAGTGGAGATAAGCTCCAAGGTACTATTAATTGAATAATAATTCTGTTTTGAAATTTCTCTCCTACATATAAAAATTGTACACCCAAAACTAAGTGGCCAACACAATCGACCATATTCTACTTACACTAAATTAAATATTAAATATTTACATACATACTCAAACGATGAAATATAAAATAAATATTCTTCCCAAGTAAATTTCTTAAAATTAATGAGATCTGTTCTGTTTCCAAAGTAGACAAAAAACTCCTACTAATTTCTTTGGAAAAACAAATTTGGCAAACACACATTCATGTTTTGTTTATTCTTCATCACATGCATGCCTAATAAGTGTACATATGAGGAGCTCAGCGCCAAAACGGTCTAAAGCTCATTAAAAAAAAATTAAACTGACTATGCTGATCTAACCGGAACCTTTTGAAATAAATACTAAAAAAATTTGCTATTGCATTGTATTACACTAGGTTATACTACCTGCTGAAAACTGGTTTTCCTCTATGCAAAGTTTAAAAAAATGTGGATGCCATTATGGCCTAAGCTACTTAGTATCTGGTATTTTTAGTATCTGGCCACTCGTGTACTCATCACGGCAAAAAAAAGGAACCATTTCATTTCATTGGTAAGGATGACGGCAGATGATATTAAAAGCATATCCTTAATCGAGAAACTAGCGAAAAACATAAAAATCTCCGCAGACAAGACTTCAAAAGTTGAATGGCTGCATTTTATAATAATTTAAAAACAAATTCGAGAGCCTAAGATGAAGATATTCAGGAAGAAGACGAATAATAATTATTATTACTTTGTATTATTTAAATCGCTAAAAATTACTTTTATTATTTATTTGAAGAAATTTTGTATGTTTTAATAAATGGAGCAAAAAATGGTTCCTATCAATACATTTTTTTTAATGGATTCCAAAATGGCCTAAGCCACTTTAATTTTTGTATTAACTGTTTAAAACAGTTTTTATCCAAGTTAATTAAGACCTAATGATTAACCTAAAACAAATATTACAAGTAATATTCATTTACGATTAATAAAAAAAATAAAAATATTTTAAAAAGGTATTTTCTTTTAAACTCGTTTTTCTCAGAACCATTTTTTTGGGTTTAGGCCGTTTTGGCGCTGAGCGCCTCATATAATAGTAGCAACTTTGTATGCTTATAGCTCCTAAAATATTGTACCTACCTTGCGCTCATGTGCAAGAAAATACCTTTAAAATGGTACATTAATGCATTTCAAAAAATGGGCTCGACTATTAATTATATAGATGCAGTCGAATATTAAGAAAAGGTACAAACGACTAAGGACCTATTATAGTAATTTATAGCATAAACCATATATTAAAAATATAATACCTGTTAGGCTGGCTTTAAAAATTAATTTAGCTCGTAAAAGAGAAGCCAAACTTTTCGTTTAAAAAGGAGAAATAAAACTGATAAATAATAATTAAAATAATTTTTTTGGTATTTTTTGTAAGGTAGATTTTCAAACCACATGTATGTTTGTGTCTATTAGAGTGGCCGTTATTTATTTTAATTCTTATATTATTTTCCCCAAATTAGTTCAGTTTTTTGTAAGATAATATAGAAACAAAATTTCATAGCGATAAGTTGTGTTTTAGGGGGTGCGTTCGTTCGCCTTTCAAGGTTGTCCTTCAAGCTCATTTAATATTTTTTTTAAATTTTTTTTCTAAACTATATGTAGCATATGTATGAAATAATTTAATAGACATAATCTCTTACCGTACGTGCTTAGAAAACAGATTTTTATATACATATAATTTAGGGATATATAATTTTTATTATTTTGTTGGTTATTTTCTTCATTATATTCTAAAATATTAATTATAGCAAAAAAATTTCTTTAAGGTTAATATTGTCGACTAGAAGAGCTAAAATATTGCCATATGTCATATTCTTGTAAAATGCATATGACTGCATCTGAATTATAGTGCTTCAAGGCCAACTTTGATGGGCGGACGAATCCCCTAAAACACAATTTATCGCTATGAATTTTTTTTTATTTTTTTACATAAAACTAAACCGATTTTTGCGGGGAGAGAATATAAGAAATCAGAAAAAAATTCTCCATACAACTATCGGCCTCGCCATAATATGTAATGATTTATACTAGTATTTCCTCCGGCCAAAGCAATCGTGCATATTCTAAATGTTAAATATTGATGGCGTTATTTAAAAAGGATTAATAATGTTAATGTGTGTATTAACACCGTATTTCACATATAAAAATCCAACATTAAACCTTCTTTGACTTTATTAATCGTTTGTGAAGAAAGCAATAAGCATTTCCATAAGCAAATACGATAAAAACAAAAACAAAAAACATTGTAAATGCACAACTTAAAACTTATAAGATCGCTTTTGTTTACCAAGTATGTATTAAAAATTGTCCGTCTCATTTCTTTGCAAAAGCAAATTGGACAAACACACATGCATGCAGTGGTTATTTTAAACATAAAGCTGAAACATGCATATGTAATAAGAGTTGCATGTATTAGTAGCAACTTTAAAAGCTTCGAGCTGCCAAACTACTGAACCGATTTTGGCAAAATATAGATTGTGTACACTTTTGAATAAATAGCTTCAAAGTGATGTAAGATGAGCGTAAAAGTGATATAAAAAAACGTGTTTGCGTATTAATTATATACATAATGCATACATATTTTAGCTTTTTTGAGTACAGTTTATACCAGCAACTTTTTTTATTTTTTAAGCAAATACATATTCAAATCGCTAACAATACAAAGAGCATAAAGAGGACTATTAAAAAAGTGGTAAGAAATAATTTTACACTTTTATGAAGTACTTTTCTTTTTTAAGGTATTTTTTAAATGTACTTTTTATAAGGGAAAATTTTTTTAAAGGGACCTTTTAAAAATAATAATTATTTCATAGGTTCTTTTTATTAAAGTTACTTTTTTAGATGCCTTTTTTTAAGTTAATTTAAAAAATTTTATTATCGTACTTTTTTGATGCTTTAAAGATGCTTTTCGGAAAGCAACCCTCTAATATGTTTTTTAAAGGATATTTTTTGTTTTATTTTTGAAGTTTTCTTTTAACATATAATTTTTAAAATGCATTTTCTACACGTACTGTTTTAATGTTTTTACGAGGTTCTCTTTGGAAAAGTGGTTTTGCTAAAAATTACTGATTCTAACAGATGATTTTTTGAAAGTAACCTTTTTAATGGTACTTTTCTTAAAATTTTCTGCTTTTAAGCGATCATTTTCTGAAAGTAATTTTTTAAAAGACACTTTTTTTAAAAGTTAGTGTTTCTGATCATTTTTTTAAATACACATTTTTATAATGGCACTTTATTACAAAGTAACTTTTTTAAAACCTTATATGGAAAAATTACTTATTGAAAAAGGTATATTTTAAATGTACGTGCTTAAAATATTCTTTTTAAAGGCACTTGTTCACAAATGTACTTTTTTAAAATACTTCCTAAACTTTTTTTTTTTTTTGTAAAGAGGAACATTTTCCTATATCAACATTTTTCATCACTATGTCCCTCCATGGACCCCTAAGAAAAATATATATATCCACTTAAAAGCTTTTAAAAAAATCGATTGAAACATTTAGTAAATTTTGTGTTTGAGACATCCACCTAATTTAATTTCAATAAGTTCCCATCTGTTGTGGGTTGTGCTAGTCTACATGTCCTATGACTATCTCAACTCACAACAAATTAAAACTTTTTTGTCTTCGCCATTTTTTAAAGGCTTAACAATTTAAAAATAATTTTTTTAAATAAAATTGAAATTGTAGAAGTAAAAAATAGCTGAAATGGTTATTTAATGTTCAATAATAAATTGTTAAAATTAAATTTTAAATATGTTCAAAACAACATTGTCGGAAGACTTTGTGACAAGAAAAGCTGAAAAGGAGCTTTTAGTTGTAATTATTTAACTTCTTTATTCTCTTTCAAATTTTTTCAAAAGTTTTGAAATTATGTATGGTTTTTTTATAATAAAGTGGTTCAGTACGAACTTTAAGTCGCTTGACTTTTTTTTAATTTTTTATGTCACTAAAAGAAATGAAGTGTAAAACAAGACAAATGATAAGAAAAATGACTTATTTTTATGTTAGCCATTTATCATAATATTAAATTTCTTTTTGCTTAGATAGACCAACCATTCGGTTAACACATAATATTGAAAAACTTCTTAGTATTTATTGAAACAAGTTTAATAAAATGGCATGAGCTTTATTGTATAGTTCTTTTTATCACTAACAATAAAATTACAGGACATTTAAAAGAAATATTTATGTATACATTTTTTATATCCAGAATTAAAAAACTATTTTGATGAAATAACAATTTAAAATAATAAAGCTTTTAAAATCATTTTATTTAAAATATGGAACAGACATAAATACATAAACCACCAAAACATGTACATATAACACATCTAACTTAACTTTAGTATGGAGCTTAACGTAATGTCAATAAATGCAAACAAGCAGTAAATTTAACTTTTGCGGAATCTCCTTAAAACTATTAATTTAGTCGAATTTTGTTTTTAAAATATCTAAAACCAATATTGAATAAATGAACTTGGCTAATTTACTAGAAATATTAAACCATTTAATTATTTGCCCTCGGAAGCTGTTGCACAATTATTTTCCGAACCTTGAACACCTGTTTTATTGTCACAACAGCTGCCTGCCTGTTGTTTGTCCTTTTCCGTTTCCTTAACGGTGAAGGTAACAAAATATCGTTTATTACTGTCCAGTTTCTCTGATGGCAACGATATTAATTGTTTACTCTTTCCATGTGATAATTCGAGTGCAACCTTGCCGCTGCAACCAGTGCCAGTTGTAAGAATTTTGGGTAAATAAAAACTACCCACACCAGTTTTTTTATATGCACCAAAGCCAAATTTTGGCATTGTATGATGATTCATCATGGGAACTGAAATGAACGAATACAAAAGAAAAAAGAAAAAAAAAACAGAATACAAGAAAAAAGAAATTAATGAATTGAAGCTAAAAAAGTTTGTCATTAATAAAAACGAACTAAATAAATAAAAAATACAACGAATTATTAATATTTAAGAACTTTAGCATTACAAAGTCATTTATCAAATCAATGTTGTGGATGGGATTGTTTTTCTATAGTTTTTGTTTGTATTTAGTTGTTCTTTAGTTTTCTTTTATTGTGATGTGTGTTTCAGATTGACGCAAGTCCATATAAAAACAAACAAAAAACATACACTTGTGTTCAAAATTTTTCAGTTATTTTTTTTTAAAGAAGGTAAATTACTTGCGGTGCTCCATAACATTTAAACAACTTAAGGAAATTCTGCTTTTGCTGTTATTTTCAAAACAGTTTTTGACGAAATTGTCTACGAATTCCGATAGAACGGATGTAATATTTTCGCCAAAATTGTCAACAAATTTATATATATTTTTTATATCATCTTTTTCTTCATTGTGGTAATGAGTAGAAATTTTTTGTTGGGTTACAAAACAATGAGTGGCATCTACAGGTTTTTCATTTTCAATTGTTCGCCATTTTAGGAGTAGTCATGACTCAACAATGCAACTACATGACAGATGACAAATAAAAAGTATGCCATTAATAAAAACTCACAGAAATTATTACAATTTACTACAACAATGGTAAAAGTGGTGATTAAAATTGGCACCACTGCGATGCCCCGAGTCATATTTTGCCAATTTCATTAGCGATACTACTTTAAAAGCAAGTGTATTTTAACACCTTTTTCAGAGTTCCCTCGCATCGACCAAACTAGAAATACAATTCATCTACAAAGGCAATAAAAAATACACCATGATTCTCGCATAGATACTATTAATTTTAAGAAATTAATAAATTATAAGCACACTTTTCTCAAAATCCAAAATACCCGCTGTGATGTTTGTTCTTGTTATTTAACAGCTCTACTTTTATTTTAGTTATTGCAGCGCATGCTGCCATTTGATAAGCAACATTCTTTTAAAACTCATCGCAAAAAATAGCCACATTGTCCTTTGAATGAAAAAGAATTATTTGCGCTGTATGTGTTCCAATATACAAAAACACACACACACACACATATGTACTTAATATATTGTCTATGTTGGAAGTAATTGTAGAAGGTATTTTACAGATTTGCGAGCTACTGCCAGTTGTTCATAAGCATTTCTCTCACAACTGTGTTGCCGAATAAAAAATGATATTGTAAAATGACTGAAAACTACAAAATAAATTACATTCCTGACGATTCGAATGTGGTTTTATTTTGTGTATTAAGTAAACAAAGTAGTGCAATACCAAAAACCGAGATCTATATAAATAATGTGAAATGCCACCCACAAAAATAACAATACTTATTCGTTAAAAAAATATATTGCCTTAAAAAAGTTTTTAAAATTTTTTGGTAAAAGAAATTTCTCCACGCTGGGTTTTTGTCTCAACTTCTGAGTTTTGTAGCGACAAAAAAAAGAAAAAAACTAAACGGAACACAATAAAAAGACACAGTAGGAGAAGATAGTAAATATACTGATAAATAGTAGTTACTTTTTAATAACATATTCTGATTAAAAATACAAGAGTACGCCTAGTGGTCGAAATTCGACCTTCAGTTTAAATGTATATCTATTTTAGTTGCATTCATTTTAAAAGAAAAATCTACCTTCCCCAAGGAAAAAACAACAAATAAAATAAAATTGCATACAAATACGCACATATATTTTGTTATATTTTTGCTTAAAGCTAACACATCCATACGTAATAAACATGTACATCCATATTTATTATTCATCTCTTTCAATTCTGAAAGGTAATCTTACTTGAACCAATACTTGCATAAGTGAAAGTACGTGTGTATTTTTAGCATTTGTAGTGGTGTCAACCTTAGTCGCCATTTATTCCTTCAATTTATTTAATAATTTAGTAATTTAAAAATAAGTTATTAATTGCATTTATTAAATACAATCTTCGAACTACAAATTAAAGCAATACAGTTTGAAAAATTATGCATATGGATAAGAATTATTATTACAATAATTGTTTGTGTTACACAGCGTATGCTTTATAATTTTGCCAAAGAATTGTAAAAATATTACTCATAATTTAGTAGTTATAAGCAAACTGCATGTTGCATATTAATAGCGTTTTCTATTCTAAACAAAATTCTAAATTATTTTTCTTATAAAATAAATTGCAATTGAACTTTCCTTTTAAGCAAGCGTTTTTCTTCAAGAGGGGAAAAAATTATTATATTGCAAAAGTTCATAAAAATGGCAGAAAATGCTAAATTTTTAAAAAGTCAAACGATCTGTCAATAGTAATCTTCATGGCTAGTTTAGCCGTATTCCAGCAGATTTTTTGCATCGTTGTGTTTTTTAATGGATAAAAATTGTGAAGCTGTCAAAAGTTTTAGTTAACATCAGTCATGGAAAATTAAATTTTCCTTCGGAACAAAAAAATATTTTAAATAGTACTATCTAGACCCCCACAGTACCATATTTAAATCTTTGTAATTTTTTCTTTTTTAAATAAAAACATATAATGAATTGTATTTGTTCTTGCCATTTTTACGATTTTATAAGCATGTGGTTTATTTATTGTTATCTTGTTGTAATTATGCACAGATCTGCAATTATTGGATCATGGTTCTTACGTGAAAGTTTTTTATGTTTGCAAATATATTTCAAATGTTTTTTTATAATATTAAAAATACATGTACTATTCTGCCATGGTTAAAAATTTCAATTGACTTTTTTATAAATGAAATAAACTAGAAGGCAAATGCATATTGGTAGTCACCTTGGCAAATATCATTCTTGGATATCAAAATAAACTGTTCAAAGCCAATTCAAAATCCGAAAAATATACCAACAAAAAGCACATTCACTTTCGGGTTCACTTAGTATGAATTCGCATTGTAATTAACATTCAGGATTACTAATTTTGTTAAATTATTTTAAGATTATGTTTCTGCAAAAAAGATTAAGATTGCACTTATTTATCCCTTTCCTGGAAAGTGACGTGTATAGACGTCGAAAGAAAGAATTCTGGTAAGCCATGACGTACACAGAAGTCATAAAAATATTTACTCCTAAAACTTTTAATATTATAGCTTTTCAACAAAAGATTAGGATCTGTCTATAATGCGTGGATTTGGCATACAATGAATGCAAATAAACAATGTTGTTGTCATGAAAACATATAAAATCTTCACCTCTCGCTAAAAGAATTATTTTAAACAAACTTCCAATAGACTCTTGACGTATATTTACGTCAAATTTATCTGCAAATTCCTGCAGTTGTAAAATACATGTGTCGCAAAAAATAACGAAAAAAATTTCTTGTGTCCTTTGTATTATCTTTTAGATAAGTCTATTATTTTATACAATTCTCTTATAGATACCATATAATGTATTGCAGAGTGGGTAAATTTTTTTCACGACCAATCAGTTGCCAAAATCGTAATCTACGAGTACAAGTAATCCTAAGAAGGGTTGCTTAAGAAACCATGGGTCTAAAACCGAAATCGATCTTCCGGTTTTTCACGAGAATTTTTTTTGTAATATTTTTTTATATGCTTAAATAAAGATAAAAATAAAAACGTATAAGTAATTATATTCGAAATGAATAAAAAAACGGAATGCTTTTTATGTTAATTTCTTTTACGAGTCCACTCATAAAAATTAAAATAAACAATTTTTTGTTTTCAAAACATCAAACATTTATTGTTTTCATCTTCCGGCAAATCATATATTAGCAAACAAAATTATTTTATATGTAAACGCAAAACAAAAACTTAATTGTTAAGTGCGAAAATTTATTTATTTTTAAGGTGTGGTTTGCTGTACATCCTAGGCATCACACACCTGCATTTGTTTTATATTAGCGTCCTCAGCATTGAGTATTAAATGACCCAAAAGCTCGGTTTTAGGTTTTCGCACAACTACTATAAAGGTTCTTTAACCATCCTCGGGTGAAGTTTATTATTAATATTCTCCATTTGCAATGATTCATCTTTTTTGCCGTCAGAAGAGAATGCATGTACGCTAGAATCCCTGCATTGTTTTTCACTCACAGAATCCCTGATTTTTTTCTTTTCCCGCGCTACTTTTCATTTATCTATAATAATTAGTTCCCCATTGTCCTCTTTGAAACCTTCATCTTTAAAATGTGTCGTAGCCAAACAGGCAGCAACTCTGTCTGAGATACCAAATCTGCCGCACAACATAGCGTAATTAGGGATATCAAACGTTTTCGTATACGGACCGTGCTTAAGATCAATTGCCCTTTCTAGATTTGGCGTTTTGATGTTTCAGGCTGGAAAAATTATAGCAGTCGTATAAGATTCCAAATCAACAATATCCGTCAGGACTTCTGGAATTGTCAGCATTCTTACGTTATGCTGATCAGTGAAAAATTCGTGTAAATGATCAGGCGTCAAACCACATGAACAACGATTACTTTGTAAATTGCACTTGCATATTGATTTGGCTCATGATTGTTTAAAACAAATTCCCAAATAGAATAGATATGTTAGGGGATTTCGCATTCAACGTATTTAACGCACAATTTTCATAATTTTGGTAATAAATATTTATCGTTATAATAATGTACAAATATCAATACTCAGATTAAGATCCACAATTTGTTAATTTAAGCATCATCCCATAAAAAAAATTTCGATTGACTACAGTTCCTTTTTCAGGAACTACTATGGTTTTTTAAATCATATAAGTATAATTATAATTATAATTATCAAAAGCCAAAACCAGTGCAATCCAAAAAATAATTTTTTTAGAACACTGTACAACACAATCATAAAGATGCTTTTAAGTTTTTTCGCTTAAAAATAAAGCAAAAATTGTTGAAGATAAAAAAAAAAAATACAGCACAATATATAAAACACAACGTCAAAGAAACATTGTTTTAGTTTTTTTTTTGGAATTTCTGTGCACAGTTGTTTGATGTGGCCCCTCAAGCGACGCATTGTAATGTTGCATCATTCAAGCTAACAACAATACCAAGACGAGCCAACAAAAAGGCAACAGCTTTAAGTAAAAGCTGAAGTTGCAACTGAAATAGTCACACCAAATGCATAAGCACTTAAACTTAAATAACAGAAAAAAGGACAATAAGTACAAACAGTAAAATATTTTAAAATTTTCAGAAAATTGTATTAAAATATAAAAACATGAAAATAGAATAAGAAGAAAAGCACCAACAAACAAGAACACACAATAAACGCAAACAGCAACGTCACATGGTTTTGACATCAAGGGATCATTTGCATCAACGTCAAGCATGTGTCAATGTTACGAAAATGCAACTGCATACATACTAATAAATTTATATGAATATCCAGCAAACACACCTAGCAAATACAAATACAAATCGGATATATTTAACTTTTTTATTTATCAGCTCATTTCAAACCTTAAATGAGTTTTACTATTAAAACTTCTCTTCGAATTTATGAAGAATTGAGAATTACTCGTAATGTGTGACAAATGGTGCTTCTTTTCAATTTGACGTCAAATGCTTTTGTTTATTTTGCCGACTACTCAAAAATACTCATGTACCAAAAAGGTGATTTTTTTCATACAAACCTTGCGAAAAGAGCTTTAAATGGTTGCAATAATTCCACCCGTAGACGACATGTTGTTTGCGTCTGACTTGTTACCTTTGTGACTCATATGTAATTTTGCATGTCTGTCAATGTTGTTATTTTACAGAAGATTTATCATATTAGCTCACAAACGTTCCTGTACAATTACGCCTGACATTGCACATGTTTATTTGCAACAGCTGATCTAAACGCAAATTATATTCGAATGTTTTGTTAAAAGTGTTTTTTTAGAAATGTATTTAAAAAGTAATAAAACATCAGTTTATATTTTTGGTAATTCTTTTTATCATAATAAAAACAACTGATGTCCGAAAGTTAGTCAGATCAAAATAGAACACGTTTTAATGGAAATTTCGCCAGATGAGTGGGTACATGAGTTTTACAGAAGCAATCTTGAAAGGTACTGTCGTGTGGTACGTATTTTACAGTGTGAAGTTTGACAAGTGAGTTGTAAGAAACATGTCGTCTACAGGTGGCATAAGCAATAAAAAGTCTTTGGGCTATTTTTACCCGTGATTACGTTTAAGGGATAAAGTGAAAATATGTTAAAATTTGTCTCTTTTTCAAAGAATTCAATTAAAAAATTAAGCCAAGTAAAATGAAGATTACTTATTTTCTTATCGAAAAACAGTTACGAATTATGTTAGAAATATTAACGCAAAACCGTTGCACTACAAACATTCGTTTATTTGTTCGTTGGGTATGCACACATTTGCTGTCATCTAAAGAATAATGACAATATTCTATCAGATGGAACAAGATGTGCAGCAAAACAAAACAAAAGAACCAAAAGAACAATAAACATTAACCAAAAATTTCAAATAAATGTCACAAATTAAATTTTGTTTTCATTTCTCTTTTTTGGCGAAAATGTAATTTATCTTAAACAGAAAGAGTAAAGAAGAGATGAACGTTTTGATTCAACTTAATATTTTAAGCCAACAAAAGTAATGAACCCAAAACATGAAATTGAGAACTAAAATCACAAAAATATAAAAAAACAAGAGTTGACAGTTTGAGTGTTTCATTAAATGTTTGCAGTTTATGGCAATATTAAATTTATCGTTGCATAAGTGAAATTATTATAGGAAAAATTCAAACTCGTATGGTTTATTTATATAAACAAATTAAATTTGAAAATGAGGTTTACGATGTTTGTGTATTTCGGTTTGAAAAAATTAATTTAATTTTATATAGTAGCACTAACCTCGCGTCTCACAAACACTTCCTTTCGATTCGAAATTCCTAATAATCCCCCTGTAGTTAAGTAATGCTAATATTTAGGTGGAGTTACTTTCAACGAATTAGATTATAAGAAAAGACCAACAGCTATCAAACAATCGAATAATTGAAAGATAGTTTATGATTTGCTGCACATTCGAATGATCGAGTGAGTGTGAACGGAAAGTGACAAATGTCATAATAAAACTTGTATTTCAAGATAGTTGTCAGTTGAAAAAAGCGACGCATAACGTACGACGTATTCTTTGTGGGTCGGCTTTAATGCTAACAAATTTTTGTTCGAAAATGTTAATTTGAAAAAGTTTATTTAAGATTGAGAGGGTAAAACAACACTACTCGACAATATTTAGAATTTTGCAGAACCTCTAAAGTAATTTGAGTATACAGAGTAGTGTAAGCTCTCTCATCCACATAGAACGAGGTCTTAGAAAGGAGCTGGATGATGCCTTTTTGCCAATATCGGTTTGTTAGACCGCTCGAAAATCTTTGACATCTGCATTATGTTTCTTTTTGATATCTAAATATTTCAAAAATTTCTGGTTCACAAATCGACGAAATGTTTAAAAAATATAACAATTTCCGTTGTTCTTTTACATTTTCCATTTCTAGCGCAAATAAAAAATATATCAAAATTTTGCTTTTTGTATTTTTTATCATTTCGACAGAATCTACTACTTCGCTTTATTTATTTGACTGTCCTGATCTTTTATATAACTTCTTGTGAACATTCAGGTTACGACTAAACTTTATTAATGATATTAGTGTTGAATTAATAAGCCTGGTACTCTGTTCAAATTTGCGAAAAATGTTAAACAACATTAACTATTTCGTTTAAAAAGTTTGACAACTAGCGAGTGGCGACAATACCACGATTTAGAACAAATCTTATCGGTTTTATTGCCTTGAAATGAGCAACATTGTTTTTCTTATGAAAATAAAAAAAAAATTTATATAAAAAAAAAATGAAAACAAATGGACAACAAAATAATATTAGGAGCTTGAACTACAACTTATCAATTAATGCAAATCGCAGCTTCTGCGTAAGACCTCGTTGTAAGACACACGTTCTGCAAAAAAACCGCTACAATCATTTTATATTATATATAAATTATTTTTCATTTTTAATTATTTCTGAGCATTCAACTTAAAATTAAAACCACAACGCCAAGGAAAATCTGATCAACTGTTGTTTGCAATTCCGTACGAAATAGATGGAGCTTACATTATTTCGCTGTTGGAAAATGTAATGCCAGAAACATTTCGTATGTTTTCACAAGGTAAACAGAGTACAACTTCAGCCATATTATTTTGCAATTTTTCCGCAGGAATTTTTTCTATACGGACTTTTGACAGCAGTTCGCAGGAAATTATGAACAGAGTATAATGCTTTAGTTGTCATGACACAAACTGCAACCACCTCACAGATGACAAGCTAAAGTACGTCATTCATAAAATTGGAGTATTAAAAGCTTACACCAAGTATTGAAATTATTAAAATTTACTATAAAAATGGTAAAAATTCGCAAACCTAAAGAAGCAATTAAGAAAGTGGTGAAAAAATTTGAGCTGATGTGAAGGATCGAAATCATGCACTTAGCTCAAGAGCAATTGAGATTATTGCTGTTGTAGACCATATTGTTGCGGGAAACCCAGGTTTGTAATTTTTTGGTCGATTTTTGAAATTAAAAAATTTTTCGAACTTTAGCCAAAATAATAATTACTTTGGATTAAAAACCACTAACAACCAATTTGTTCGAAGAGTAATTACATTAAATAAGATATTACACCGTGTTTTGCATAAAACTAGATGTAGACAAAGTTAGTCTGAAACAAGACGGCACTGCATGCTTTTTGCATAAGACTAGATGTTGGCGAAGGTAATCTGAAAAAAGAGGCCGCTGAATGACACACATCTAACGATATTATCTGTTTTTTGCGTGACAAGCTTACTCACCGCATGATTATTCGATCACAATTGAATTAAGACTTTCTTTAAGGCTACGCAGAAGACTACAGATGTCAGTGATGGAACTACTAAAGTTATCGAGGATTTACAGTCGCAAATGTGTGAATAAGTGATGTCAATCGGAGGCTTGACGGCCATTTTGGGTGATATAGTTTTCCATTATTAAAAGCCTAACAGCCTCTTTACAATTAAATAAACATCCGTTGATTTCGCTTAACCATCCTTAATACTAATATTTTTACATATCGAAATGAAATCCCTTAATGGATGACCTTATATTTTTATATTTATTAACAACACAATATTTGTGTTCTTATAAAATAACTATAAATGTTTATTTGTTTTATATCAATTTTAAGTTTTGTTTCCTGAATACTAATTTATACTTTCACAATTAAAAATTTTGTTTTTTCAATATCAGTTTAGTTTTCCTTGTATTAATTTATATTTTCTTAATAAAAATTTACAAATATTTCTAGACCTTAATTTGTATTTTACTAATATCAATTTTAGGTTTTTATTATGCAAAATACATTTACAATATCAATTAGGTATTTTTATTATTAAATTACATTTTCTTAATATCATTTGAGAGTTCTAATTATTTTGTAATTTCTTTTTCTCAATATCAATTATGATTTTTATTATAAAATTCTTTTTTCTTTACATCAATTTGTATTTTTTATTATCAATATTGAGGAAATAGTTTGTATATTCTCGATTTGAAATTAAAATTAAAATGTGTGTTTGTAATATTATTCGAAGTTATTCAATAAATTAATATGCAAATATACATACATATATAAAATTTACTATACAACAAAATAAATATGGAATGTTGACATTCACAGGCTACATTGACAGAAACCAAATAAAAAAAAATAAAGCTAGAATTGTTATTTTCATAGGATGAGAGTTAGCAGCATTATCGTTCATTTCTTAAAGATAAAAACATCTTTAAATATGATTAATGCCCATAAAAACAAATTTTTTCCACTACACAGAAAAAAAATATCGTCAATTCGAATGAATGAATGAATTATTACCTCTACACTGCAAGGTAGAAGATGTTAGGAATAAGTAAGTAAGTAATTAATTAAGTAATTCAAATGAAGTTTTAATGAAATAGGAAATAATAAACTTAAATACTATAACAATAAATAGTGCGTTTATTCTTATTAACATAAAATCCAGTAAACCTACGATTATGTTCTTATGGAATGAATTAAAAACTTAAATAAAAAACAAGAAAGCTTTAGCTCTTTTCTAATCTTTTCGATCTAAAAAACTAAAATGCTTGAATTTCTAAATTTAGAAATGCATCCTCACATGATTATTTATTGAAACAGAACATGAGAGCACTGTTACACATTCAATATATATTGTGCTTTTTAGATCGCGATCCATTTTCCCGATTTCAAAATATTAAGTGATCCATCAGTAATTGCGTGATTACTGCATGCTAGAGAATATCGCGATACTTGATCGCATTCAGTATATATCGTTACAAAATTTAAATGCAGATTCAAATTTAACGAACATAAAAATACAACGATGGATGATTGAGCGCAGTTTAATCAACCGTGTCTGCAAATTTGGGAGCACTCAAATTCAAAATAACGGAAATAGAATATTCAAGAAAGGTCTAGAAACAACAACAGAAATCTACAAGATTGTTCGAGAAATCAGTTCAAAACAAGTATTGTTCGCAACTGTAAACATGAATTTGAATTGGTTAATTAATTCTCCAATCACATTATAGCGTAATCACGACAACAGGCTACCGACTACCAATTGTAAAAAATAGAATACACATTTGTAAATGAAAGTTTTTATTTCCACGACGACACGTCTGCACGGCTGCAGGTTGTTGTCCATGCTGCTTTTGTCGTGTAGTCAAATTAAACTAATTTCTAGTTTTGTTGACTACGAAACGAAAAAAGAGTTGACAATATAACAAAATATGTAAAGCAAATTAGTGCTTTGAAATATGTTTTTAATGTCAAATAAATAAATTGCAGTTCCTTCTCGGTATTAACTTTTTGTGTATAAATAATTTTTGCATAAAAATAAGGACAATGAAATTCCTGCATATTAGATCAATATTCTTTTTATAAAATCTTAAAAATTCAATGAAGCAATCATTGACCATTGAGTCAATCATATCGCTATAATCGCGAAATTTCCCAAAACTTAGAAAAGGCCGTAAAATCTTCTAAAACGAGCTACAAATGCAAAGAATGTGAAAAACTCGCAAAAAACTGCAAAAATGTCGAAAATTCGGAATAACTTCCAAACATTGGGAAAATTTAAATGAAAATAGAAAAAGTTTCCCACATCGCAAAAAACATGAAATTCCGCAAAAAAGTTGCAAAGTTTTGTAAAAAAAATCTAAAATCGTAAAATCTTCTAAAAATACATAAAAATGTAAGGAAATTAATTTTTTACCTCCATTTCGGAAGTTTTACGCCTTTAAAAAAAACTTTCAACTTCTCGCGGTTTTTAGATATTTTTGTGATGTGAGTGATTCTTTGTCAATTTATTGCTTCATTATATTGTACTTTAAAGCAAACGTAACTTTAAAAATGTAAATTAATCGGCTGCTTACTAATTAGCTGTCGTTTTCAAAATAATTAAGTAGCAGGCTACACGTCGACATTTGTAACTAGCGATATTTGTAGTCATGTAGCCGTGTAGCCTGCTGACGTGAATGTGTTTATAGCTTAATTTATAAATATGCCACTCAACTTAAAAATGCTATTAAATGCTTAAACAACATGACTGGCAAACACCAATGAAAATCTATGTCAAACAATCAAGCTCACCCTAGAACCATCTAGAAACTTTGTTACCATTGAAGGCAAGGCTGGTCAACTACAGATGTAAGTCGTTTAAGACACACATCATAGTGAACTTCGTGTATAAATCAGTAAAGCTATTGCAGTGTAAACATCTTCAAAAGCAAATTACTTCGTGTATTTTATTAAAAACTGTTATTAAGTAAATAAAGCTGTCTTAAGTAAAAATCTAGTAGCTCATAATTTTTAAAGCGAAGAGACCTTCCAACCGAACATCGCCAGCAAAACTCCAGCAGGTTTCCGGGAAATTTCCGGTATTTCAAACGGTCGTCCATGCGTTTGCTGAGTGTAGATGTAGTAAGGTCTTTGTCAGGGATATTGACGTTTTTTCGAGAAAGAATTTTGTTAACTATTTGTAGCCCTTCTCTACTTGAACTATTTAATGAAAAGTAAATGTGATGTTATCGTAAGCCAAATATATCGACAACTATTAAATTCGCTATCGTAGAACTCATATTTAGGCTTTCAGTCTGCGAAAAAAAACACCCATTATAACAATTTATTATATTTCAGCTCTACGTGTAGTTGTACAAATGCCATCTTCTTGGAGAAATTTTTTTACTTTTTATTGCGTATTTATGCACAGTGATATAAAAACTTGTTAACAAATACAGAACACTCAGACTTCAACTGTTTGGTCAAGTGATATTAAGCAATTTTTTGTTTATAGCAGAGGAAATACGCCTTACAATTGTATTATTCTACTTCCGAATATATTTTTATGGTAAAACAGATTGCCAATAGAATTATCTAAAAGTCCAGACTCTTTACAACGAACCCCAATTTATGTCATGCCAATCGTTCCACTAATTTGAGAAATCTTTATTTATTACCACTTTTTTTTAAATTCACTCCACTATGTGCTGCAGCATCAGCTTTATATATTAACTTTGTATTATATTTATTATTTATGGTTGTCTGCTTTTGGATTTACCACATCTCCAACATTTTATTATGTTCAAAGATTAGTAAGCTATTAAATTCTTGTTTAAGTTTGTTGTTATTTACTTATTTATTACATGCATTATGATGGATTACTGATGAATTTTGCGTCTACGAGCACTTATTTGTTAAGTTATGTTCTGCTCCATCGTTCAAAGGGGGAGTGCGGGAGGTAGTAAAATAAATGGTGTAGTAAAGAAATTGTTCGTATTGGATATGGAATGCAATATTTGACATTATTTAATACTAATAAACCTAATTTAGATTAAAAAATGTGTAATAGTTTACAGGGAAAATGAACTTTTTAATTAAAATAAAAACAAATAGCACCACGTTGTTTTGCTTTTACGTGAAATGTCTGTATTCCTTTTTTTTGTTTCAATTATATTGATTTTTGTTTTAAAATCTAATTTTTCTTATAAAATTTAATTTGTCTAATAGAATTTAATTCTTCTTTAACTTTTACCGTCGTTTATGAATACTTCTGCAAAATACCGGGTGTCCGCCGGGAAGGTATACTACTTTGTTTTGCCCCCATTTTGGTAAACATTAGTCTTGAGAGTTTTTATTTAGCAGCCGTGAGGTAGACACGTGGCGAATTTTTTATTCGAAAATATACAATAAACCAAAGTGTTTTAATCGTTAAAACATTTTGTCAAAATCAATCACCGATTACTGTGACGAAGAGAAAGTTACATGCAATTTTATGGAGAAACAACGTGCTCGACGTATTCGACGCCGTGCTCAGGAGCTTGGTCTTCAAAGAACAACTTTGGCCACAATTTTGCAAAAGGATTTGCATTTGTTTCCATTTAAGATTCAGTTGACACAAGAGCTTCTTCCACAAGACCATTTCCGCCGCCGTACATACAATAGAATGTTACTGTTTGCCCATGACAACCCCGGTTTTCATGAAAAAATCATAATGAGTGAGGGAGCACATTTTTATTTGAATTGATATATGAATAAACAGAACAATCGGTTCTGGGCAATGGAAAACCCTCAAATTATTCATCAGTCTCCTTTGCATCCATTAAAAGTGACAGTCTGCAAAAGTTATGCAAACAAACCAGAAACGCTTGAGCAACTCAAACAAAATATTCGTGATGCAATTAATGAAATACTGCGTGAAATGTGTGAGAATGTAATGAAAAATGTGCTCAAAAGTGCTCGCACTTGTGAGGCTAACAGAGGCGGATATTTATCTGGTATTGTATTCCATACATAATTGCCGACATTAAATAAAACATTTATCAATATAAAAAACCATTCTCTTTCATGTAATAAAAAATTATAAACAAGCGAACAGCCTGTATTACTGAAAGCCAGTGTACCCATTTAAGAAATGAAGAAAAGCGCCAAGTGTGTGGTAAAAACGTTTTAAAAAAAGAAAAAAGTATATCCCAAAAAAATTTTACTTTTAACAAAAATTTTGAAAATGTGTTGTTTTCCTTTTCAACTAACACATTAAAAATGGAGTAAGTTTTGCATTCAAGAAAGGGTAAAAAAATCATATTAAAAATATAAAATAAAAAATTTTTTATTTTTAACTCATTTACGAGAAAACAAAAACCTAAAATAAAATAACAAGTCATCAAAAAATAAAGATTAACATAATAAATTCAATGTTTTATAGGAGAGCAATTTCATTTTCAAATATATGTATCAATTTCTTAATCGTCAAGAAATACTTAGATCTTTTTCTTGAAATTAATCCGAGAAATGTTGTGACAAACGTATCTTTTTTAAAGCTGAAATACCTAAAGAGGACACAAAGCCCAAGTACCTTCATCTAGAAATAGGCTAAAGGGACCATCTTGAATATCGTTGAGAAAATTTTCTATAAAGAAAGGTGCTGTTATATTTAGTTATGATATTTGAGCATTTTGTCCGATTCGCTTTGCTTTGCTTTCAGAAAACTCTGGAAACCAACTTCAGATAAATGATCAGCTCTAGCGAGAGATGTGTGAACTGCAACATGTAAACATAATATTCCTTGGGCTTTTTGATTTCTGGTTGTAAAATTTCACTATTAAATGGGTTCAATGCTTTTTCATGCCTTTTCGTTTTGCTATGTCGTAATAAATCGCTATTTCTAGCACTCAATTTATAATGGTAACATATACAAAGTACCTTCGAAGAATCCTTTGTAGGTCTTAAACACTTTGTAGACATTGGAAAAGCTCCCCATTTTTTTCAAAATTACGATCCATCTAAATTAGAAATACATTAAAATTACATAAAATTAAACATAAAAGTTTTGTATAATTACATTTTGACATCTACTATCCGCTAAAGATAGATTTGTTTTAAAAAAATTACACATATTCTCTGCGTTCTTCTTCTATTTTATTTTAATATTATACAATGTATAAAAATGTAAGGATGACCAGTTTTTTGGGTGTTTATTGCCCGTGTTTTTTTTTTTAAATTTGATTGCAAATTAAAGAACTACTTAGAAACAGAACACTTTAAGAATATTAAAAAAAACCGCATTGTTGCAAAATAAGCGCTAAAATTTCAAAAAATCTATGCCACATGGTTCTAACAAAAAGCATCAAAAGCGCCACAAAAATATGTAGAAAGCGTCAAAAAATACCTTAGTTTTAGAAAGGGTATTCGGAAAAATTAAAAGGGTAACAAGTCCAAAAAAGCGTCATAAAATACCCGAAAAGAGTCAAAATGTCAACACTGCTGAAAGCTATTAGTTTTCCAAAAACTCATAAGAAAATCCAGCTGACACGTATCGCTGCATTAAGGCAAAAATTTCTTTTTGCAAAAAGCAAGTTTAAATATTTTCGATCTACTCATACCTCAATGGAAAACTAAAAAACACTCGGCCCTTGAAGAAAAGAGCAAACAAGATATTTGTATGAATTTTTCACACAAGATGAAAGACGATACAATGAATAATTCGGAATTTTTAACACAAAAACCTCGTTTTTAGAGTTATGACTACGTTGCAATAAAGGAGCAATATGTGACTGCAAATCATCACAAATATAACTTAAATATTTGTATTTAATAAAAATTGTTAATGAATCTACTTACTGTAAGCGGCACATGGAATTCCTGTGTAAGCATGAGCCGCATGTAGGCAACGATGTGTTCTTGTGGTACACTGTAACGCCTTTTCGTATGTATTATAATCAGGACTTAAACGCCTTTCAGCCTAGAGGAAAAATAAAAATATATAAATGTAAGCATATCCTCTCACATGTACCTGTTGTTATACACAAGTTGAATTGAATTGTGAACAAAACACAATGACAATTGAAGTGAAGTGAAGCGCAAATTGTTTTTATGCTTTTATCACTTAAATGTCACACTTACACGCTGCTCATATATTTACCTCTTCGTAGACTTCATTGATATTCTGAAAATTATATGTGCCCGGCTTTTGCAGAGCCTTGAGCGTTTCATAAAGAAATAATTCGAAATTTTTAAAAGTATATTCAGTGAAATTATAGCGACGCAAACGTGTGCCTGTCTCACCGCCCAGGGTGGCACACGATTTATGATAATCATCTACGGCGCGTTTAACCAACACAGCTTCATTTAGTTTATTTGAGCGTATTTGCAACGACTTCAGTTCCAGCAAATGTTGAAAGATTTTTCGTTCCATATAATACCTGCAAGGTATGAAAAGAAAAAACGACAGCATATAAGAATAATAAAAAAAACCAAAAGACAAAAATTAATTTATTTGCAAATAAGATTAAAAAAAAGAATTTGTTTAAGAAAATTATATAAAGTCACACACATGTATGTATGCACGCAATTTTCTGTGGCAATATATGTAGATATTTGTGTTGCGTAGGAATAAAATGTAAAAAAAAAATATGGAGACTGATTCCAAAAGAAGGTTAAAATTATTGTCAGAACATTGTGTTAACTTTTGCTTTATTTCGCCTGCAGTTACGGAATAAAGTATTAATTCCAGAAATGCTTAACAATTTTGCTGCTTATACACTTATGTATATGCATGTTAAAAAACTTAAATTTTTAAGAAATCGAATTCGAATTATTCGGTTAATCGGTTTTTTTAAAAAGCATCCAGCCAAAATTTGCAACGACATGCTTTGCAATAGAAACTTCATATGTATTGTCTGCACCGTGTTTACAGTTGTAATTCAATTACTAGCAATCTAATAAGCACATAATTTATTGCTTGAGTACTTGAGGAAGTAGAGCTTCCGCTTACATACATTAGATAAAAAGTTCTACTCCCCTTGTATAAAAAGGAATTTTTTTTTAAATGATTTTTGCCAGTGAGAAAAACTCTTGACATCAAACACAATACTAACTTTAAAAAAAGAGTTAATACTGCAAGTAGGCATTAAATTTTTATTGTCTTTTATGTATTCAAAGACTTAAAAATATTAACAACGTTATTTCAAAGCTAAAGTGGTAAGTAATTGACTGCAATGACAACTTCTTGTTAAAATAATGAGTTAAAATACCAAAGTATAAGTAGTGAAAAGTATACACTTGATTTTTTTATTTAAATATTAATTCATTACTTTGCCATCAAAGATTTTACTGGGGATAGCTATATGTATTCAGTTGGTAATTAACATAGTTTTGGTAGACTTGAGGTAACTTAAGGGCCACTCGTTCAATTTTTGCCTTTCAATTTGCAATACACTCACACCCAGTCAAACTTTTTCATTTGAAAACTATATTGCTATCAATTTCACCTATCCATTTATCTGGCAATGTTATGTTCAATTTGAAATAAATTTTTGTGCTTCCTTTCTTATATTTTTTTTAAATAATTTTTTGGTTTATTTTTTCCTACCAAAACATCATCACATACGAACCTATTTTTCTGGTCGGCTGCTTGGTTTGTTTTTAACAAATATTCTGCGGCAATTTAAAACTTCTAATTAAGATAAAATAATAAAATATATTTGTGAATAAAAGTAATAAGTGTAATGAGGTTGTCCGATGAACATTTGAAGGTGTTTTCTTGATGATGACATCTTCCAAAATAAAATTGCCTGCAGCCTACGTCACAGTTATCAATTTAAATGAATTTTGATAAGCAGTATGTTTGAAAAACTTGACAGAAATACTTTTACGTGTGGCTGCAGAGTTAGGAGATAACCAGACTTGATCAGAGAATGAAAATTATGTTTTATCATTATCAAGGGCAGGAAATCCAAGTTTTCCTACTGTCACTTGGAGTTTTCAACTTGTACAGATTTGATTCAAACATCTTTAAAGAGGAGGAAATACGTAATTTACAAAAACTACATATACACATCACTTAATTCATCAACGATTTTTTGTTGTAAATTATGTTTCCTCTACTTATTTTATCACTTCCGTTTTTGATTGTGTCCAACTAAACCGGAGGTAATCTGATTAAAAAGTGGAAAGCTATAAAAACAATTTTTGTTATATAAAACATAACAATTATTTTCTGTAAAAAACCGCTAAACCGGCCGTTATTTATTTGTTTCCATACTGAAATGGTTTTAACCTATCTACTTATCAATTGTTATTTCAGCAATCGTCAAATTCCATATTGAGAAATACAAACTAACGAAAATTTCTGTTTCACTTCAATAGTTCCAAACTAATAGTTTCAAAACGTCAGTTCCGACCCAGATATATTACTTCGACAGCCGATCTCTACTCGATTGTCAAGTTTTGTTCAAAATTAAAAAAAAAATATTAAGTTGCATCGCGGCTTAAAAAAAAATAGGAAAAAGGAAAAATTATTAAAATATATTGATTGGTGTTCCAAATGACAATTGCAGAAAAATTGCAAAGACAATATACAAGCACATCAAACATAAATTTGTCGCAAATAAAAATCAAACTTAAGGGTGTTCCTTTTTTGTTCTTGTAAAAACCGAAAGCACTTGATTAAATTTACTTTGTTTCTAACTTTCCTATTTAAAAGTCATACGCATACATTTCTTTGCTTATAGTCCTCCCTTTGGCTTTGTAAATGAAATATCAATATATAATCGTCATCATAAACAGTTCTTTGGTAGTACGTTTAAATGACATTTAATTAATTTCTTAGCAGTTTTTGGAGAAAAAAGCCCTACAGCGAATTCGCTGCATACATTACAGAAAACTTAAGGCGATTTGGCGGTCAACGTGCATAAATGCAAATACGTTGAGGAAGCAGGAGTATTTAAGGATGCAAAAATAGCCCTAACAATTTATAGGTCTCCAGATTAATTCAAAAACTTAAATTCGTCTGCTTCGGACATTACATTTCTTCTCACTCTTTATTTTTTCTCCTTTGTTTGCCTACCAATTTTTTTCATTATGTTACCAAATCGTAAATATTGTTGATCTTTAGTGATCCGACTGTATATTATTTAAATCGGCTGAGTATTCAAGGAATAAAAGGTTCCTAAACTTGACACTACTACAAATGCTAAAAATACAAACGTACAACTCAAATGAGTGAAGTTGGAAAAGATTAATGAGATCAAAATTTTAAAGAGATGAAAATTAAATATGAAAGTACATCTTCATCACGTATGGATGTATTAGGTTCGAGCAGGGACTTAACAAAATAAATGTGCGTGTTTGTATGCAACTTTGTTTTGTTTATTATTTTTTTCCATGGGGAAGGGATTGAGTAATTAGGTAGTTGATTCTCCTTAAATGAATCCAACTAAAATAGGTGTACGTTTAAGCTAGCGATCGAATTTCGACCACTAGGCGAGCTCTAGTGAGAAAGTATTAGATATGAGTCAATATTTCAAAGGAATATGGGGAATTTGAAATTTATTGATATTTATTTATCCTTTGTTCTTTTGGAATATTGAATTATATCCAATTCTTTCAAACTAAAAAAAAACGCTGTGATCTTTAGCCAAATAATAATCACTTTGGATTACAACCACTAACAACCAATTTATTTCGAAAAATTATTACATATGAAAAAAAAATATTTTAGTTAAACGTTTTTTTAAATTTGATTTAATTTTTTATTTAATTTTTAATAGACCCGGCTTACTGCATGAGACATTTTGGTGGGATCATTAGAACGGGCAGCAAATGTACTTCTGTAGTGTATTTGCAATGATATTGCTTTAACAATAAGACTAGAGGCGGGGAGTAGGATCACTCTCAAAATCAAGAGCTTGTGGATTCATTGTTTCATTCAACATATACAATTTCAAGGTAAATTCGAGGACGATACACAATTTATCATTTCTTATTTTTCTGTAAGCTGCTATACAAATCCATATTTATTTTTTATGTAAAGTGTACGATTAGCTCTCTTTACGAACATGATTCGACTGAATAAAATAAAAACAAAAAAAACGTAGACAATTTAATAGATTTTAAGTTGCTAATAGAAAAGAGCACATACATAGTATATGGTCAGATTTTACATATATATGAATATCTAAAATATTGGACATGCCATTTATAAAGGGATCTCCGAAACATCTTATACTTTATAATTCCGCCTGTGCTATATATCTACATTTCTTTCGGGCTTAAGCATAGCCTTTTTTTAAATTTATTTTATGGGAATTCGTTTTGTGTGACCCACTTAATACAATCTTTATTTCTGCTTCCTTTTTTTTTAAGTCTGAAAAAGGTTACATCATTTTAACATACCTGACATCTAACGAAGATTATCTTTTCAGTGGCATCAAAAATTGGTGAACTTTTTATCACAGTGCTTGCTATAGTTTTGCCCCATATTTAGCGATGAATGAACTAAATATATAAGAGATACCTAAACTTCGTCTATAATAAGTATGCTAAAGGAAAACTTATGTTTTGTGAAGTTTCCTCTGCATAAATGGGACAACAAATAATATTCAAAAGAATAAAGGATAAATAAGTCTATAGTTACCCTTTTCTTGTGACATTTCGTTCTGCATACACATACACATACACACACACACATGTATATAAACACATACATTCGTTGGTAATGAAATTTTTTCAATAAAACTTTATTTCATATATTTCTGCACCGTAGAACAGGGATATGTATTGGCAAAAGGAAAATTTATCGACAAAGTTGACATCAATACTAAAAGAAAATAAATAAGAGCAAACAAACAAGTCGTGGAAAATACAAAACACACATGTTTATCACTTACAATCGATTGCATACGGATGTGTTTTACAAAAAAAAACCTTTTTTTTTTCAAAAACTTGGCAGCAAGTAATCGCTTATTATAAGTTATGACACGCTGGGAAATTATATTTTATATATTTTTTATTTCTTTCAATACAGTTTTTTGCGCACTCTTTTATATTTGTGTAAGTATGTATGTATTTATCTGTGTGTGTCTGATTAATAATATGTACAATGACAGCAAGTTACACACAGCTATGCAAACATTTTACTATGCCATTGTTGAATTGGTGTTGACATTCGGAGACAAAAGCAAACGAATTATTGAATCATTGTATGTAAATTTATGTAAAAAATGGAGATGGAACAGATGGAATAATACATATTTTTTAATACATATTTTTTTATATTCTTTTGTAAACTTCACAAAAGGTTTTTTAATAATATGAATGCATGTATCTTTTTAGGACTAAAAATAGTATGACAAAAAATAATTAAGGTTTAAAAAATTAAATTGTAAATTATGGTGAAAGTTATTATTAAATAAAAATTTATGACATATATAGGAAGGGGGATTAGAAACTATGAAAATTATGAACAGGCACTTGTGAGTTTTCATTGTAATGCGCCACAGAGTTTGAATTTTAAAAGAAAGGAGTTAAAGTTTCTAGTAAGAAATTAATTTAAGTTGCTAAAATATAAAAACATTTTGAAAAATCGCTAATAACAATTAACAATTAATATATTTGGTCAAAGTGGTTTCTGAATACAAAGTTTATAAAAACAATGATCTCTTGTTTTTAAAACATGACGATTTTACTTCCTATTTTTGTTTGTTATATTCTATATTTTTTATTATTTTCAATTCCTTTAACCTTTTATTTAATCGTTGTCTCGTTTTTTTAACATTCAATATTTGACTATGCGAAGCCACAAAGTTTTTCTCAAGCAATAAACGACAACTTAAAAAACAAATTTACGATCTAACTTCCGCTCACTTTGATTGCTGCCATGTTGATTTGAAGTTTTTCTTGAAAACTTTTCTTTTGCATGTGAGTTAAATTTCTACAAAAAGTAATGTTTTATATGTCATTTGCCAGATGTAATATTTTAGACATACATAAGCTTTTACATCATACTTATTGCTTGAAATATAAAACTAATAATATAGAAAATGAGTTTTCTATTAAATTTAATTCTTTTATGATATTGAAAATTCCCTCCATTGCCAGAGATTTTTTTGTTAGCCTGTCAAACAGTACAATGACCGTGGTCAAACAATAGGCAACATAAATTAATTTAAAAATTTAACGAATACCAGCTTGATAGTTTATCGTGGAAGCATTCTACTTAAATGGCACAACACTCTTCACAGTAATGACGCACAAGAAAATATAGAAAACTATTTTCAGGTAGTTATTTGGTCACATGAAGTTAAAAACCATACAAATAAAAAAATCATAATCCGGTTTTTATTTTCGTGCATTAACCTCCCTCCCCAACAATCTTCAGCGAAAGAAAATCAGCAAACATTTTATCGAAAAGTACTTAATTACGAGCATATCACTTGCACTATAAACTATTTTTTAAAACTTTTTCTTTTTCCATAAAATAAAAATGATAAATAAAAAAGGACAGTGTATTAGCACGGTTTTGCTCTTAAGCTTACAGTATACATACATACATACATACATATATTTTTTTCTCCAGCTGGAATTTATCTAAAGCATTTTTTTCGATTGTTCTTTTGTGTTGCTGAAACCAGAGTTTCATTTCGCTTAATCTTGTCCTTTTTTCATGTTTTGCAATAGCTTATGTTTTATTTTTCGTTAAACTAACAAACTAGACATTTTTTAAATTTTAACGCAGAAAAACTACACAAAATAAATATATATATACATGTATTTGAAAAATCTCTTTTACAAATATTTATGCAACTGTCCTTGGCACATTTTGTTACTGATTTCCGCATCCGTTTTAAGTTTCTACTATTTATTTATTTTTTCTCTTGCCATGCTTAGGTTTTTTCATGTTGTTGCTGCTGCTGCTGTCATAGTTGATGTTAGTGCTGCTGTGTTTTGTCATTTTTGCTATGTTTCTTATTTTGTTTTTTGTTACTTCAATACGGATGATGCTTGACAGTCTCCCTGCTGTTGGTCGTTGAAAGTGTGTTGCTGTTGGGGCTCTTCCTGCCTGCGACACAAATGTGACAAGCGAAAAGTGTGTTGTGATCAAGTGGAAAAATGCTTAAACGCATATAATACTCGTGCATACACAATAAGCACACTGTTGCACATCCTTCATACTCACATTTAAATTTTATATAACTACACTTGACCGTAAAAATCAAAAAACTTCTTTAAATTTCCGTACTTCTTGAAAAAGTTTAACTTTTAATCGAGCTACTATTTTTACTTGCCTTTCAATGAAGGTCCCCTGGAAGGGCTGTACACGGCCTTCAAAATGATCGGATACACATTCAAAACTCCCTTCTATTGGGAGGGAATTTTAATTTAATTTATTTTTATTTTATTTTTTCCTTTTATTAACAACTACCAAAGAATGAAAAATCCATTGCAAAACCAAAAAGAAATTAAGAAAAAGTAATAAAACCAAAGGAAAAACAGAGCTTATTTAGTTGTGTTTCAATCTTCAAAGTGTCCAGTTGAACAGTCCCTTTTATAGAACTTGATTTAAAAACATCTTGTAAGACTTTCATTCCTATTACACATTATTAGTGTGATCAAGAGTTGAGCGTGCATGAACGTGAGCCAAAAATATAAGGTCGTGAATGAGTAAAATTTTGTATATCCTTTCTCCGCCTTTTAGAATCGAAGCAAAAGAAGCCGAGTGTAGAAGGCCGCATTGAAAACAATGAAAAAAATATGAGCACACAATTGGACGTGGGGTCCTTGTGTCTTCTGATTAAGGCCTCTTATAAGGCCTTTTTATTTCTTCTTTATACCGCTGAGGGCTCATATTCAAATATTGCTATCTGCAAACATACAATTTTTCGTTCGTTCTCTCATTATTAAAGTTTTGAACCAACCATATTCTGCAATCTTAGCACCTCATGCTATAAAGGTTTGTATTACTAGATTGATGTGTGCCCTCTTAAAAAATTTTGAATGTAAGCCCGCGATTTATAAAAAAATTTCAATTTCCTGAAGATGCTTTTTAGTACAACTAGAGGCCAACAGTCGATGTCAAAGAATTAAGAAGAACTGTTTAACTTAAGTTGATGGCAAGTTTTTGTGTCTATTAGTGAGAAAGCAGCTAGTTGTGGTTTTTATTAAAAACACAATAAAATCAATATGAATTTATGAATTTTTTATTTTAACAACGAGTTTGTTTAATTAAAAATTTACTTTCTTCGGTTTACGATTTAGTCGGTTAATTTCAATTTGACATCTTTAAAATAATTGTATACTAATTATAAGGTATCTCGGCATCATTTTTTTTTTTTTTTTTTTAACTTGGACCAGCACTCAGGGGATGACCGCTACATATGCAATGCATTGTGCCGGAACTAGGAAAATTGGTTATAGGAAGGAGGATAAAGGGAGTAGTGTTTGTGGACGTTCGATTTGAACTTTCCCACACTGAAAGTAACAGGAAAGACCTCTGCAGGAAGTTTATTCCACATGCGAACTGTTCGGCTAAAGAACGAATTTTCTCTGTAATGCGTAGTGCGATCCACTGGCATATCAACCACAAATGGATGCGCTCTTAACGAAGAACGTGTTGTTCGTACAAATGAGCGGGTTTCGGGAATAAGTTCCCTGATTTCATTAGAGCACATTCCATTGTAGTAGCGATAAAACAGTGAAATACATCCCACATTGCGTCGATGCTCCAGTGAGTCAATAGAGTTGGCTACCCTACTGTCACCGATTAGCTTCTTCGCCCTCTCCTGTACCCGGTCGAGTAACTTCAAAATAGACTTTGAAGCACCGGCCCATACATGAGAGTTGTATTCCATTTTCGGTCGGATATAGGTGGTGTAAATATTAAGGAGATCAGATGAAGTGAAGTATCTCTTACACCGTCTTAGAAAGCCGAGGCACTTGAATGCTTCTTTTGAAACCTGAAAAATATGATCAGTCCATCGAACATCACATTTAATTTTCATGCCAAGAACATCAAGAGTTTCTGATTCCTCAATATCTACACCAACCATTATTACAGATGAAGCAGCATGTTTTCATCAAGCAAGTGTACAATTTATTTAGCACACAATGATAAAACAACATATGAGAATATGCTCCAAACAACTACTTAACCTATCAAAAATCATTTTAATGTTTCTATTTTATGGTCGGCCTTATTTCGTAAATTTAAACGTTTCTAACCGTTGAAATTGGTAGGCAAAATAACACACAATTTTGTTGTCATTTTTCAACACAAATTTCAAACGTTTAGAAACGTTTTTATTTTACAAAATGTGGCCCTGAAAGTGGAAATAAAACAAAAATGCTTCAGCACGATTAAATAAAAATTTAAAACTTTTGATATATAATTGAAAGTTATTAAATGCAAATGCTGGAAACGGCCGTAATATTGTCTGGAATTAAAGCAAAACGAATCTAATTAAAATTAATGGATAGAACGAAATAATTATTTTTCGCCGATTTTATCACTCATTTTTTTCTTAGTAAGATTTCGTGATCATATTGTTTCCAATCAAGTGAGCGTTCATGGGAATGACACCTTATATACAATGGTCCTAGCTGAACTCAGGAAAAATTAAAAGCAAAGAACTCAAAAAATCTGAGTCAGGGTAGCCATTTTCTGTATTATAGTACAAAAATTGTACTATTTAAAAATATTTGTATTATTTTTGTACCATGCAATTTTTGTGCCAGTTTTGTACTATTTTACTAATTGCAGAAAAATAAAAAAATTAAAACAGCAAATTTACCATAGTATATTTAGAATTCCTTTCCTATTTTCTTGGTATCTTAAATAGTTTTAATTTAATTTTCCAATCAGAATCTCCAATGTTATACAAAGTGAAAAATGAAGTTATAAAAGTGCTTAAATTTTTTTGTCTAATCATATAAAAAAAGATATTATAAAACAAAAAGATTTATTTTTGATTAATCACACAAATGAATTTTTTTTGGATAACAAAGTTAAATGTAGATTGTTGTCGCTGCACAAGAGAATATTTCATTTTTTTCGGAATCAGAGCAACAAAAAATGTATACCGAATTTCAGAAATTTACATTGAAGTTATTACCCAAATTAAAAAAAAAACTTCAATTTTGATGATGATCTTTATAGTTTTATAGATATAGTAGATCCAAAATTTGCACAATAATTTAAAATAAAATCGTTATATATTTTATAAACAGATTTTCTTAACCAAAAATTAGATAATAAGTGGGCGCGAACATGCACTTGTGGACCTAAAAGAGCTACGTCTTTCTTAGATGTCAAAATTCTTCTAATAATACTTTTTTCCAAAGGGTTTTTAGTAAGCTAAACAATATTAAAACACATTCTAAAAATGAATTGTCAACTGCCACAAGTTCATCTATTATTTTTACGAAAGATGGTATTAAGAAAATGGTGGTGCAAATTTTGAACCTACTGGAAAAAATAATTCTTACTTTTTAGAGCAAAAATCTATTGATATTTTGACAATACAAAAAATGTGACCACTAAAATATATATTTTTGTATATATAAAATAAACATAAGTACAGTACAACCTCCATAATCCGCACAGATATAGTTTCAGCTACTGTCCGGATTAGTGGAGCATCCGGACTACAGTTAAAATTAAATTTTGAACGCAATACATATACATATGTCATATATATAATTTATTTTTTATTACCGAAAAGAAAAATAAATACACATGAGAATTCACTTTTATTTACTGCCAGGCCCACTAAGTCTTACGTATTTGTTCTTGTTTTGAATGTAATTTTACGAAAGAAAGAATTCGATCAACATAGTGGGCCTAGCAGTTAATTAATTTAGAAAAAAATATAAAGAACCATAATAAAAGTGACACAAAAATATTCATTTTGAAAAATAATAATTAATTTTTCTTTGAATACACATATCTTTATTTAATTTGTCAGCTCTATTTTGAAATTAATTTTAAAAATAAAATATCCTTATCTGTCGCTTTGGTTTGTTCACTCCATAAAATAGCTTTTGAAAATAGTTCGCCACGCAAACTCAATTAAACTAAAGTTTTTTACATTTTAAATACCTATTTTGCCTAGCAGTAAAAATTTTACTGAGAAAAAAGAACACTTGCCTGAAGGAAAACTTTCTAAGCTGTCCGAAAAATTTGAATGTCCAAATAAGCGAGTGTCCGGATTAGGGAAGTTGTACTGTACTTAGATAGTATATATATATATATGGGAATATATGACTTCATATATGTTTACATTTTAAAGTACATATACAATTCTCTACTTATGATTTTTAAATAAAAACATCATGTTTTAATGAAAATAAAAATTAGCTTTTGTCGAAATTTGTTTTGTACTATTTCATTTGGTTTCTTACTATTTTTGCCAAACTTACGTACAATTTTAACTTTCTCTGGTGGAAACGCTGACTTGAGTGCTTCTTATAAATTATGTAGAGGTTTTGTAAAAAGCTATAAACTATTTCTGTTAACGTTATTTAATACCCATAGTTTGTTAGCAATTTGCTTTGAATTTTTTGATTATAAAGATCTGAAAACACTGGTCATATACTATAATTAATCTGATATGAAAAACGTTAAACATAAATTAAAGAAAACAACTTTTTTAAATTCAAACCTTCGAAAATAATTATATTTATTCATAATTTCTAATTTGCCTAATTCCACACCTCCGCCTTAATTTTCTTTTTTTTAACAAATTAATGTTTTTGGCAAAACAAATTTTGTCTACTCCCATTCATACTCTTCTTGCATTAGTCTTATAAACAAGAATTCTAAAAGGAAATAAGAAAATGCGCTAAACGCATGAAACAAATTGAAGAAAAAAATTTTAATATTATAAAATTTGAAATATGTTACAGCGTGTTTGAAAAGTTTTTCCTCTAGTTTCAGTCAAATACAGACAGAGAGCGAGTGGTGCTCTGTCTTTTTAATGGTTGTCTAGTTCACAGCCAGTAACATCAAAAAATATTTGTATGACAATAAAAAATTATAAAAAGTACAAAATTACAGAAGCAGATAAAGATGCAGTTGTAAACAGGAATGAAAAACACCAAATCAAAACTGTAGCAAACACTTTAAAGTTTAAGGAACGCTTTCAGCAAAAGAAGCAGAATAAAACATCAGTCAGCCACAGCGGATTGCTTTTTAATTTTTTGTTTTACGTTTTCATTCGTGCACTCATTTCTATTAAGAAAACTCAAATTCGAGTGCATACGTGTGTGTTCTGTGTGTGCCTGTGTGTGCCTGTGTGTGAAGGACATTGTGTTGTAAAATGCATTTGTTTATTTTTGTTGTTTTCTTCCTGAAGTATGCAAGGATCTGATTTTTCTCCGTTTCTTTTAGATTTTTTGTAATTTTAAAGTTTTATTTTGCGAATTTCAAAGATGCTTGATAAAGTGCAATTAAAGTTTTACAAAATACAAAATAATAATACTTAAACCATGTGAATAACCAGAAAAACAACAAATCTACACTGCTGCACATCTAATTAGGTTCAGACATTTAGAGTCTCAGTGTGTAAAATAAAACTTGTTTAACCGTTTTGAATTTGTATGGGAAAAACTAAAATTGTTTAGTATTTTTCATAGAAATTTGAAGCGTAAAGAAATGTTTCATTCTAAAAAATGAGGCCATTGTGATTATGCAATTATCTTAATGGTACCATGAGACCATTTTTATTTGTTGAAATATTTTATTTTATTTTATTTTTGTATGCAAAAAGGACACTGTGTCCTTATATCTGTAAGTCATTTGTGAGTCTTATTACGGTTGTCGAGTTTTCACCCATTGCTGTGGAAAGTTCTACTAGATTCAGGAAACACTCTTTTTTCATCTAGTACAGAAGACGAATATTCGACAACCGTAATGAAACAGCAATTAAATAAATAATACAAAACTTTTCTTTTATTTAAAAGCGTTCAAAAATTACTTTATTATATTTTTCAAGCAAAGCGATTTTTTTCTGATATAAACATTTTTTTAATTTCTAAATGTGGCTGTTCTTAAAAGGATTTTTTACACTCACACAGTAATATTTAATATTATTTATAGAAAATTTAAGTTACAAAGCTCTATCACATAATCAATTGACCGCCAGTGTAAACTTTAGAGTAAACATTTTAGAGCAAACATTAAAAAACTATATTGTTTTTATTAGTTATTGTTGCTTAAATAAAAAAAAATATTTTCTTATTAAAGAAAAATTTTAACTTTTTAAACTAAAATAATTCTATTGGCTTTATTATTTTGCCTTTTGGTTTTTGTATATACAAAATGCATAAAGCCAATTTTTGTTTTCTAATTTTAAACAGTTAAAAGTTCAAAGATTCAAAGGTTAAGAAACATTTCAATTGAGTTAGAAATATTACTAAGACCTCAAACACTTTATATTTGAATAACATTTGCTCGATTAATCGAAAAATTAAAGTTAAAAATTGTTGAATCGAATTACGATATTTAATTTCCATTTCTGGCAAAGATATTTTCGAATAATTGACGTCGATTAATCAAAGTAAAGTATTTAAAAAAATTTTTAAGGAAATTTTAGCATATAAAAAAGTTCATTTTCGTTGAAATGTTAAAAGATTTCATACCTAATACTCTCTAAATTATGCAATAACACCAAGACGTCGAAGAAAAGTGCGCACTGAAGAGAATATCGACGCTGTAAACGAAAGTGTGGAAGAAGATTCAAATTTATCGACCCGTCATCGGTCGGTTGAAAGTGAATTTTAATCCGTCCACTAGTGGCAAATTTTGTGCAAAGATCTTGGCCTACACCAGTTTAAAACCCAGCTGGTTCAGCAATTAAAGCCACGAGAGTTCCTTCCATATGCGTCATTCTTTCGATTGGGCCCTAATTCAGTTGGAAACTGATCCGATGTTTTATCGCAATATTCTTTTTTGCGATAAGTTTCAGTTGTGTCTGTAAGAGGATTTTTAATAAACGAAATTGACGAATATGGAGTAAAAGCAATCAACAATAGAGAACACAGACTACATTTTATAGAGAAAATTGGACAGTTTGGTGTGACTTATACGCTGGTGGCATACTTGGACTTTATTTCTTTCAAAATTAAGCCGGAGATTGCTTCACGGCCAATAGAGATCAAGCCGCACCGCGATCAATAATTTTTTGTTTGAAAATTTTACTTATTGAAATCAGAGATTATCAGTAAATTGATTTCGAGAAATGGACCTGAAAATAGGCCTCCAAGGTCGTGCTATTCGGCAACAGTTGATTATTATCTGTGGGGTCATGTGAAATTACTCGTATGCTACGCCACAAGCAATTGGTGCCTTGGAGGCCAGCATTTTACGTGTTATTCGTTACATACGGCCAGCAATACTCGAAAGGATAACCTAAAATTGGACGTCCAGAATCCGCTTCGTCAAGAATATCCACAGTGACCACATGCAAGAAATCATTTTCAAATAAATATTTCGAATAAAAAATAGTTTTTGTTTTCAAATTTTATTTTTTGTGCTAGTTTTTACAATTTAATGTTCAATCGAGCTTGAAATAACGAAAATCGTCAAAACGAACAACGATAACTTTTGCTTTTAAGTCACGCAAAAGGCTAAAGGATCTAGCGATGAATAAAACTATAAATATACTTCAAGATTAACACATATTCGCCGAAAATTGGATGAAAAATTTATTAAAGGCGTAATAGATGGCAAACATTCGTAAACATCTTCTAAGATTTGTAAAAAAAAGTGTAATGAGTGTTAAAAACCAATAAAATTTCAGTATTCGATTAATATTTGAGCTCTGAAAATGTTGTTAAGCCGAGAAGAGGCTTCAAAAGTGTTCAATAATCCTTACAAATGTATTTTAAGCTGAATTTATACCCAACTGAGCTCTTGTCCGAGTAAAAAATATTAGAAGGCTTTGTATTTGATTTGAAAGTGACAAAAATCATTAAGAAATCACTTTATAGCTTTTGTTTCAGCAAATTTTTCAGAAATTGCTAAAAATCAAAAGTTGGGAAAGTATTTTTTGCTGCAATCGCACAAAAACTTCATAATTTGTTAAATATCCTAAAATGGAAAAAGAAGAAAAATACGATGAGTTTTCAAGCAGCGGTTGTTAAACGTATCAAATGAATATGAAATAAATGATAAATCTGGTAATCTTTACAGTTAAAAAGTAATAATTTCTAACAGCTGAGTCCGTTTTTCAAGTGTAATAAACAGAGTTGCGGCCTTCGAAAACAGCGCGCCCTTCTAAGAATTAATAAGAATTAATAAGCTTTCGCTGTATTTACTTTCATAATAAATTAAATCTGGCTAAATAAATTGATTTGATGAACTCAGTTCAGATTGAACAACTTTTAATTAAAAATTATTACGTAGATAACTAAACTATCAAAAGATATTTGAAAGGATATTTTTTACTTTACTTTACCTTAAGACTACATACGACTCGTCACAGTTATTTTTTTTTCATTGAATTCAATTGAAAGAAAAGAGTAAAAAATTTTAATATTAAAATTTTTATGCGTAAATATTTAATAACCACATCCAGTCGTTGAACTTTAAAGAAACTTTAATCAAAAGCATTATAGCATTTTAGATTTCATTATTATTTTTGTTTACTTTTGCTCCTAAATACCAACCGACATTAAGTATTTTTTCCTTTAAACGAAACTATAGTAGATTGAGTCTTAGCTGCGGCAACAGAAAAATAAGTTTGTAATAAATTCTGAATTGTTGCAGCTTAAACAAAAAGCGAAAAAAATATTTCAATATGAAAGGAAGCTTTTAAAAAACTTCAAACTATTTACAATGTTGGCGCAGCCAGCAGTTGAGGCGGGTGATGCAACCGCAACGGAAGCAAAGTAGATGTTAATTTATCATTTGCTGATGTTAAAAAATATTTATATTTATTTATGTATTTGCCCAGGATTTTTATGCGTCAGTGTAAGTACAATGTTGGAAAAATTCCCAACTTGGCAAAAAAGTTTTTTTTGTGTGTGTGCAATAAATGTTGTATTAAGTTGTTTCATGTTGTTGTTTCCTTTTAGTTGGATTTATATTTTATATATATGTATATATTTTCATAAATTTGAATGCTAGTAAAATGCAGCTATTCCGGCAATACCAAAACAGCACAATTTATGCTTATGATTATTATTTTATTGTGGTGTTGGTGGCCGAAATGCCATTAGTATTGGTTGCTAATGATGGTAAACATTACACAACTTCAGTGTATGGGTTAATGAGGATGCATCCAACAAAACTGAATATTTCAGCGTAATACCAATTAAAGTTGAATTCGGTTACAACAGTTTAACATGTATAAGTAATATATAATTGGTAACTCATAATTTATTTATGACTTTAAGTTTTTCGCTTAAATTTGCACCTATTTTTATGGCAGGCCTTAACAGGCTTAAGAAATATTTTTAATATGGTTAAAATTCTTATATAATTAAAATTTTTAAAAAACAAACTTTTACATATCTGAAATTCAGTATAAAAAGAGTTACGATACTTTCTAAATAAGAGATGGAGACCGGGACATTTTAAATTAATCACCCTTATCCCAGTAGGCGACATCGACGTCACATCAACGTCACATCAACACAATACCAAAAAATTGGAGCTTGTCTACTCTAATGAAAGTGTACTTCTGTTCTATAAGGTGTAGAAAATAACAAGAGCTTATCTATAGTAGTCAGTTGTTTTTGACGGGTAGACAATCCCCAATTTTTTTGTTATTGTGTTGACGTAACGTCGATTCCGCCAACTGGAATAAGGGTGAATACAAAAAATGTAAATATTTTCGTTAACTCTCTCACTTGATTCTTAAATTTTTCGCGCAGATTTAAAATGCTTCCTACTGCATTTTTTGTGTTATACCGGTATGTTCTACATTCCACTTTGAAGTGAAATTCAATTGAAATCACTTCAGCTTATATTTTTTATGTTCTGCGTTCTTCTGTGTACTTTTGAATTTCAATATTCATTACAAATATGCTATACTTTTCCAGAACATAAAAAATGAAAAGTTTACTTTTCATATCTCAATTTCAATACTTTTGTAGAACATGCCTGATAGTCTACGATCCGGCTACAGAATTAGTGTACTCATCGAGTATTTGCTAAAAACAATTTTTTATGCATATTTATGATTAGGAGAATATATATTTACCAGGCTGCATATCAAAATGTGGCCGATAATATTTTTTTAATTGATTTTTTAGAAAAATTTCACTGACTTGTTTTTTTAATGAAATGTTGTCCACTTCACGGCAATATCCATAGAGACTCTGAAAAAACAAGATTGCCGTTGCGCAATTGGCCGCACCTCTGCGCAGCCTGGTACGATTTCGGAGCATTTTTTTCCATTTATTATGGGATAGGGTTGCCTAATTAAATCTGGCCGCAAATAAAGGATGCCGGCTGTTAAAGATGGTAAATATTTCAGGTAGCATGAGAGAGCTAGTGCATAAGATCACTAGTCAGCCGAGGATTACCATAAAAATAACATTATTTAAAAATTTTGCATTGTGATATATACATTTTTATGATAGTTTTTTACACATTTCATTGTCTTCTAAAAAAACCAACACGCATTAACCTTCAAAAAACCATGAGATATAGGAAAAACCTAAACTCACAAAAAATCTCACAGATGATAATTTGAAAATCTGCCTGCACATAAAAACTAATTGCTTGCAAAAAAAAGGTAAATACTATTAGTAATGATTGTTTGCTTTCAGAAATGATATTTTTAAGTTTAAAAAATGTTTCTATATTCTTTGTATTTTAACCGATTCTAAAAGCGTTTACATTTTCAGTACCTTAAAAGTATGCACATCTTGATTAGTTGAATATTTCGTGTCGATTTATTATTGTTAATAAAAAGTGAAGCTTTCACAAACAATTTTTAGCTGGGAAAAAAGAATCGGGAACTGAGTTAAAAAACTTATTTTCTTTATAGAAGAGACATTTCGTAACACCACGGCGGGTACAAAAATTTGGAGCACTCAGCTGGTAGTTCTAGAGAAATAACGTTATGAAACCTTTGGCAAAAAAAGGATTTTTCAATTGTGTTTGCGTTCGTAAAAGCAAGTATTTTTAAAATATACTAATGCAAAAAATACTACTTATACAGAAATCCTTCAAAAACACGCGCTCAATATACGAATCAGACTTAAAATAATTCTAGTTTATTGTACATTTACTGACTTCCAAGTATGTATTAAAGTTTGTAAATCATTATGTTTATTAGCGTTTCATCCCATTAATTTGCCATGAAAGTTTTTGCTTGCTAATAAACAAATTATCTTTATAAATCAATATTTAACTTAAAAGAGAGGAGAAAAGCAAAATGGTTTGTGGTTTTTTGCACATTCTGTTAATTGACTTGCTTATGACTAGAAAATAAATAATTTTACGAAGGTAAATCAATATGAAAAATTATTTTGTATACCTACAATTTCATATAAAAAGCCTTTCGGTTACATTTCATTTAAAATAATTGTATATCTGAGTTATTTTTTAATATTAATTTATTAATCTACCAAAATAGTAGAAACTATTGATATTTCAGTAGAAAAATCGAAACTTATTTATAAGCTACATATTTCAGGGCAACGGACAAGACCATGTATGAGCTCAAAGGCAATAGACTTCGGTCTGAAAGGTAAAACCGATTTTTCAATCATTCGTTCGTCTTTATTATTATTTAATTTACTTCCATACAGTATTTGTTTTAACTTATGAAACAAAAACGAAAGCTTTCATTTGAATCTATTATTTTCTTAACAATTGTTGTATTGGACTTTGAAAATTCAAAAACTCTATTTATACGAGGGCTACTATTTATGTTTCGGAAATAGCAAATAAGAACAATCATTTTTAAATGAAAATGGCTTTATTGTTATTTTAAATATTTCCCTTGATGATTAATACACTTTTGCACTCGCTCAAGACATTTGTCATAGCAGTTTTTCGATTCCCTTTGAGACAACTCCAAAATATGGTTTTTGAACGCTTCAAATGCTTCTTCGGCGCTCGCAGATCGTAGACCACGCAGTTTACCTTTGATATAGGAACAAGAAGAAGTGATTGGCTGACAAGCCAAGACTGTACGAATTCGTCAATTCGATGTTTTGACTGCTCAAAAATTCACTTGTTTGACGAGATGTGTGAGAGGTCACATTGTCATGATGAAGAATGATTCGTCTTCGGTTGTTAGTTTGACGAATTTCTTCGAACACTTACGACAGATTTCGGCAGATTTCGTTCTGACTCGCCTTTGTTTGCTTGGAATAGTTTGCTGAGAGATTTCGCTTTTAAATGAAAATAGTACTTTTTGCGGGAGTATTGGGAAGGTGGCCTTCGCCAGTACTCGAGGCGCTTGTGGTTGAAACAAAAATCGCTGTAACTGTCGATGGTTTAATGACTGATGCTGTGCAGATGGCGGAAGATGGTTGAAAGTTCGGGAAGGTCAGTTCATGGGCAGTCTCTTAGACAGCTAGTTATTACTTCGGTACAATGCCGAAGTCTTTTATAAAGCTGTTACGTAGTATGAGACTAGCTGAGTTGAACATTATAGCAAAGTACTTCCGTATGGAAGAGTGATCTATGTATAAAACTTGTGACCTTGTAAGTCACACAGGTGCATTTCGCGGTGCACATGTGGACGGTTCTGAATGCAGAACTTCATCCAGTGTTAAAAACACCGTGGACACGAGTTGTCTTCCAAATCTACTATATCCAAATCCACTATATGCGTGTGTTTTTCCATTTATCTTCTTTGTTGTAGTCGAAAACAAGAAACGTAAAAGGGGGTGTAGACGCAACAAAGTAACCGTTACATGTTTTATGCCGTTCTATACAACACAATCGAACAGTGATTACGAAGACTTAAAATCAGAGTACCAAACATTCGCGTTTGAATAGAGGAAAAATAGTTTGCTGTATTCGCTCTTGTACACAAAATAAAGTTTTTTTATATTATTCAAAAATGAATATGAATATAAAATTTTATTTTTCAGTAGCATTCGAAAATGCACAGCAAGGAATTTGTAATCTGAATTGTCTTGTAAGCGAGTGTATTTTTGTTAAGTTGCGCATATTCATATGAATATTCACTGAGTATACGGTGAATACTCATGGTGTGTCAATAGTGGCGTCTTGTGTGTGTTTTTAAGTACGTAAGTATGTTTATGCGAGCATAACACAAAAAATTTTTAACACAATTTAGCATGATTATTCATATTTGAGTATTCATGCATGAATTCTTCTGAACCCTGCTTAAAATCTTATGCAAACAGCATTGTTATGTTGTCACTGTGCATGTTTTTTATCCTTTCTCCCTTCAATATTATTCAAAAACAGTTAGAAGCATATAAGTGTGATCAGAAAATTCCTTTGCAAGAAATTCAAGTTGTTTTCTTTAATATGCAAAATTTTCATTTGGCCGAATCAGGAATATATACAAAAAAAAGCAATACTTGATTACTACTCACATAACTTAGACCAATAAATTAACTTGCTATGATTATATACATATTTATTATTAATACTATACCACATGTCTAACTTTGTGTTTTTTTCTTTTGCTTATTCAGTTTTCAATTCAATATTGGTCATGAATACCTGATAAGATTTTCGCGCACATTTCCAAGCAAATAATTCAATACACTTCACTTGACCAAAAAAAAAAGAACAAAACAACAACAAACTGAAATGGTTAAAGACAGTATTAACAGCGAGTTGTACAATAAATATTAAATTAAATAAAAAAAAGTCATTTCTATTCACTAAACGAAAGATGAAGAAACACGCAAAGTACTCAAACATATAAACGAAAGAAAGAAAGTTATTTACCAAATAAAAAAAAATAAAAAACTTAAAATATATAAGAGTGGGAAAAGATTTGTTTAAACTTGTAAAAAGTTCATTTCTTCTTAATCTTATCTCACCTTGCAGCGACTAAATAAGTAAAACAGTGAGCAGCACTAGCTGCACTGTGGCCTACGAATGAATTCAATTCTGTTCAATTAGGAAATGACTTGTTATTTTTAATTCTTTTTTAGTGATGCGTTATATAAATACAAACAATATATAGAATACTGTACGCGTGTTTTCAAGCAAAGACATCTTACGGGAACAACTTGACGACAGAGTACTGAAAATGCTTTTAATTCAACATTTTACTAATCAAATATTCTTACATACATTTATTTATACTAAAACTTTGTGGGCTTAGCTTCCAAATATATGTTTTATGTGGCCTTTTTCTGTCTTTCCTCATTTTGGATTTAGATTTAAAAAGAAAAAAGAAAATTTTCAGTTTGCACAAAATTTTTGTCGGGTTTTTTTTCCGGACTCATAAATCAGATAATGTGAAAAAATAGTGATTATTATTTTGGCTAAAGTTTGTAACATTTCTTAGTCAAAAAGAATTGGACTTGAGACAATATTCCAAAGCAACAATGAAAAATTTTAACACCAATTAATTTCAACTTACACGGCAGATCATAAACAACGTTGTGATTGTGTTGTATTGTGACGTAGACATAGAATATATGTTGTAAACAAAAGTACTTTTTTGTATGGAAAGCAGGCCGAAATGTAAAACTTTGGTAGACCGAGGAAGGTCTTCTTCAAATAGCTTCAATCCCAAACTCAAAAGTTTTACTCGACTGCAACTCTTTTCTGTCCATTTAAAATTTTTTTGAAATCGATGCACCCGTTTAGAAGTTATTTAGTTATTTCCAGTTTTGTGCCAAAAATCTCTTACACTTTTTACAACAAACACTCACTTGTATTCTATGATGACGTAGATGCACAGTAGAAGCTTATATTGTACGGCTGAGTGCGCAATCTTGTTTTTTGATTCATCGCTTGGAAGCGCTTCCGAGTACGCACAAAAAGAATTCAAAGATCTCTCAGTTTATTTTTATGCACCCAATAATTTAATGTCGCATTTACTAAATGGAATAGAGAGAATCAAAATAATTTTTTGTTCGCTAATGATGTCATAGAAGCAACATCGAAGATTTACGATGATGCAATTGAATGACATAATAAAGCCAAGGAAATGATTTTAGCGAATTTTTTATGCTTTAACCGAAGCTTTATTTTATGTCAAAAAAAGAGCTCCTAAGTGGGATACCGCGAACCAAAATAATGTCTTCTAGAAGTGTATTTGGGAGCAAGACGTACTACAACAACCGGGAACTGTCGCTTAAAAGTCTACTTCGAAACACGTAGCAGCATTTTTCCTGCGATACTTCTAATATAGAACTCAAAAACACAAGTTCCCCACAAACAAAAAAAAACTGACATATTTTTAAAAATATATTCGATGAAAATACACATTATTGTATGCCGAAAGTGAAAGCTTTTTGAAAACTATTCCAGGAAGCAGGAGAAAGTCCCTCAAGCAAAGCGAAATATGATACAGCAATAGAAATGTAATAAAAAATTGCCAAAAAAATCTAATAAAATAGAGACATGCTCTTTACACATTTGATTTTTAAATTCTTTGAGGTTGGACATTTTTTTTAAATATTGTTGAATGTCTGCGGGTGATCTGGCATAAACATTAGAAAAACGCAGTCATACAAATTATGAAATGTATGCCATTGTGCATATAAACAAAAGCAAAACACAGCAACAAAGTAATATAAATACTCTCGTACCAATATCAGTGAAAATCCAAATAAGCACAAGAAAGTTTTTAAATAGAATCAGTATAAGAATAAAGGGACAACAAAAGTACAATGAAAGTTTAAAAATTTACTTTGTTAACCAAGATTAGAAGAACAACAATAAGACAACTACGCAACAAGGAATCAACCACTTTTCAAATATAAATGTTTATTATGAAAATGTAAATGATGCTGTCTGCCCATGATGACGAACTCGGAAAACTTTTAATAAGAAATAAAATAAAATAAAACTAAGAAACAAAAATTTCAATGATGTTAGTGTTGTAGAGTCAAACAAACAGTTTTTTTCTTGCAACAAAACGTGTCTTAACGAAAATAATACCCAAATACTTTTATACAACAGGAGGTATTTTGTTTCCACGCAATACAAGACATGTCAACCGTTGACGTAAAGTAAGTACTTCTTCCAGCAGAGAAAGAGAGAGAGAGAGAGAGAGGGAGGGAGAGAGAGAACAACACCAATTAAAAATTGCTACTTCCGACATCTTGCGGTTGCCAGTATTTGGAAAGTTGCAACAATAACTAAACGTTACAGATGCTTTGTTCTCAAAGGTGCCTCAAGCGCCCGAAGCAGAAAATTCTACTACTTGAAATTGCAATATTGTAATACGGTCGAGCGCCTTGTGTAGGTTTCAATAAAAGACAAGACACCAAGAATGCTGATGCGATAAATTGTGGCACAGAAAATACATACGTATTCTATTCTGCCAACATGTTTATAGTCAGTCATATTCCCTAAACTCTTTTATGACACCACTATTTTAACTACGGATTGTTTAAAGTCTATATATATTCCGTAATATAGACAATCTTAATAAAACAATCAATATTTTATTGAACATGTCGAATAACTAATTTTAAAAACTAAAAGAAATATTCATTTATGTATATTCACTTATGAATTTTATCATATTCATACAATGAATCTATCATGACATTGGTCAAACAATTTTTATTCACGTTGAAAACGTTGTGAACTAACTCGTAACATAAAGTGTATTCGTAAATAATATTTACAAATTTAGTATTGAACTCAAAATAAACAGCATGTAATACAATTATTTAATATTTATATATATATTTACTTCGTATAAATAACAAAAACCAAAAAAAATGTGAATTTGGTGATATCATGGGCAAATACAATAACATAGTTGAGGCAAACATAATCTGAGACCAAAATAATATAAGTGGATTATATGATTTAAATGATAATTAAACATTCATTACAGTACAAAACGAATGTACTACACGACATTTATTTGGTGTATATGTGTGTGAATGTTTAATGTTTATTTGCATGGTTTTTAGTTACAATCTTATTACTAACAAACAAAATTATCGTTATATATAAATAATAATAAGGTTCTACACCAACAATAATGCAGCTGTAATAACTTGTATTTATTATATGATCAAATGCAACCAAGAACTTTTCTATGATGATATATTTATGTTTAAAAAATAAAAAAGCAACATATGTACATGTTTTGCTACAGTGCCAAGACTATTATATTTTTATCCTAACCATATCTGACCATATGTTTTCACTGCGTGCATTTCTTACAAAAAGAAACATAGCCTATTTCTGATTTAAGAAAGAACACCTTCATTCGCATTCTATGAGAAAGAACATTGATATCGATCTCTCTACATTATTTTTAAGTAAACAGTGAGTGACTCGATAGACAAATCGAATGAAAACGTAAATGTTTTCAAATAAAATCCGCTTTTTGTGTGCTACGAATGTGTCGTTAACAGTGAGAATGAAATGTCAAGATCAGGTTTTGCTTTCGCAACCCATTTTGATTACAGAAAAAATGGAAACATTTTTAACTACCCAAAGATCACTTGCTACGGTCATATTTCCATTAAAAATCACCAGCCGCCAAGATCTGTAGTAGAATACCAGCTGAGATCTGTTCTAATCGAATTAAGCTTCAAAACATTATAGTCAAATAAAAAATAGGTATGCCACATAACCCGAACTTACTTTAAGCCTGGGCAAATTTAAAGTCACGGACTAAAAAAAAGGGGCAAAACCCAAAGAGCTCTAGGGAGACGGGTGGTGGGTTATACCGGTATAACCGAATTGGAACTTATAATTGGAAAAACGCTATTTCTATCCCGGGAGTATAGTATTTGGTGTAAATCAATTGATGATTTTTTTGTTGCACTGGTGGAATCACCAGCTTGGTGCATTAAAGCTATTGCAGTAGTTACACCAAATAGAAACCGTGAAACTTCCCAGCGCCAAAATAAACTAACTAACAAAGAATGCTTGTCATTCAAAAATGCCCAGCAAATATCCAAAAAACAACAACTGCCACTGCGACAAAACATAAGCAAAATTGCTTGAGTGACAGTTACAGTGGCAAGAACAGCCAATATCCCATTCGACAGAAAAGGTAAAATGCGCCGACAACTACGAGTAGCGAAGAAAAATGCGGCGGCAACTACTGAAAAAGCTGATGCTGCTGAGGTGCAAGCTGGACCAGCAAAGAGCATGGCTAACGTCGCTGAAACAACAGCAGGAGGTACAGTAGTTTTCCGATTTAACGAACATAATTGTTTTCATTGTTCGTTATATCCAGCACTAAATTAAAAATTAATAGCGCCATCTATTTTATTTATAACTATAAAGATGTATAGCGTTTTTTTCAATATTTTATTAAAATAACTATTTTTTTAAAAATATGTATAAGGAATGGATAAATTCATAAAAACACTGTTGTACAAAAATTATTTATTTAAAAAATTGTTTAAGCACATTCTGTTTTTTTTTTTTTGGCAGGGATATCTTTTTTTAATGGCATCTTCTTGAAACTCTATCAAAAGTACTAAAGCCCTTCACAATTTTCATTCAAAATAAAATTTTTGTTCGTAATATAAGGTATAGGGTCCGCCAGATAACATTTTTTTGAAAACAGGGCGCAAAACATCGAGGATAGCTTCGGCTGTGTGGCACGTAGCGCCGTCCTGTTGTAACCAAATGTTGCCAATAACCTCCTCTTCAATTTTTGTGAACAAAAATTCGTTCAACATGGCCCGATAACGATCGCCATTGACTGTAACTGCCACTCCTTGCTCATTTTCGATGAAAAATGGCCCAATTATGCCTCTGGACCAAAATCCGCACCAAACAGTGACTCGTTTTGGGTGCGTCGGCTTTTCAATGCGTGCGGGTTTTCTGTGCCCCAAATGCGACAATTTTGCTTGTTTACATACCCGCGAAGATCAAAATGAGCTTCATCTGAAAAGATGATTTTTTTTTTGGCAAAATCGGCATCTTCTGTAAGTCGATCGCAGGCAATATTTCCCAGCGTTGTTCAAGCGTATACGCAACCATATTCGTTCAGCGGAAGGATAAAACTAATTATCTGTCAAATCAGACATGAATCTAAGTGTTACCATTCACGAAATAAGCACTAGTTGAAAAAAAAACGGTAGATGGCGGACCCTATACTTACTCAATAGAAAAAAAATTTGAGTGTTCGTTAAATGCGGTGTTCATTAAATCGATTGTTCGTTAAATCGGAAAACTTATGTATTAGTTTTTTAATTATAGCCACAATAGGCATGGAAATTTTTTTTAGAAAATTGGATTACTAAAAATAAACAAATGCAAATGAAAGCTAGTGCCAATGAGAAATCCCAGTTGGTGTGAATTCGAGCGAGTGGCTTTCATTCGCTTAAGTTTACTTTCTTAAATCAGAAATAGACTATTACGTTTTTTAAATTGGCTAATGAAAAATAGAATTACACTGTGTATAAAATATTTAAGATTTTGTTTTATATTTGGGGTATTCGAATTGTGGCCATAAAATTATATGTTTTGAAATAATAAAACGAAAAAAATATGACGAGGAAGAACAAGCACTATGTAATTTCACTCACACTCTCTCAAATTTCTACTGTTTGGATATGACAAAACAAAAAAAAAAGGCTTCAAAAATTCGTATTATTTTATGACGTTTTTGTTTAAAGCACACCAACATTTTTTTTAACTTAATAGAACACGGTGTCCAACGGTTGAATTCCCTTATTATATATTTAAATTTTTTTAACCTTGATTTTTCTCCTAATTAATACCTGACGTTATAAACAATATCGTTTTCCAATAACATCCAGGTATCGGTAACTGATTTTTTTACAGGTCTTACAGAGCACGCAATGAAATGATTTCTGGAGATTTAAGAGGACCGAGGGAGCTCTTTATGTCCATGCATATGCAATCAACATAGAGGTATTCCGAATCGAGTGATTTAAGCAGAAAAATGTGACATTAAAAGAGTATACATTATTTTTCAATATTTTTTTCATTCTATTTTTCCATGTTGTTAATAAGCTCTTTAAAATTTAAAGCTCAAAGTCGCCGTAGAATTTATTTCAAAACAGAAAATTTATTATATTAGAAACATTTCGCACTCCTTACTCTTCTGGCAATCAAAGATGTTTAATTAAGTAAACGCCATGAAGGCTAAAAACCATTTTATTTTTAAACTTTCCATATCGTTTTCATCAAATTTATGAACCAAAACAACCAAAGAAAATCTCATAAATGTAATTTTCATTGCTGTTAATCACATTAAAATGTCTTTAATATTAACATCCCTACATAAACAGATATGAATGAAATCTTACTAAAACCAGTTTACTGTCATCAAAAGCACTAAGTCCACGATAAACGATACAAGTCTCATACAACATGCCGGGCAGGCGTAATAATGTACGAGTATATGTACCAGAGTTGAGTAATCTAAGTTCATCAACATCATCATGTTTTTGATACTTTATGCTGCTTATTTTTCCTTTTCGTGGTCTCATTCAGTCTTTCTTCGTGTCAATCTACATACAAAAGTTACCGTCATAAATGCACCGCTATTAAATTTCAACTAAATTAATTAACTTTGTTGTAGATCGTTTTCTTCCTTCGTTATTAGACATGTGTAGGTATATGTGTTTGAGTACGTCCTGCTGTTAGTTTGTGTATGTGTTGATATGACAATATACATTCCGCCAACGGATTTCTTTCGTTATCTACATTTTTTTTTCTTACTGTTTGCTTTAAGATTTGGCTACTGGCCATTTAAGTTCCATCAAGAGTAAATAAGTCTCATGGACATTAGGAAGAAAAGTTAAAATATATATAAAAATAAATTCAACCGACATTAACTTAAGTGTTGAGAGGTAGGACATCTACTCAAATCATGAATTTTTATGAAAAATTTATGTCTATAATGCAAAAAATATGCAAAATATAACAGATGATAAAGGATATGGTCAACGTAATATCAATGAGATGGTAGTTTTTAAAGTTAAAATATTTAAAAAATCTTAGTAAAAATTTAAAATTTTTTGCAATAATTTGTAGTTTTCAAATTTGTTATCACTAATGAGAGTTTGATAAAAATTAATTAATTAATTAAAGTATGAATCATTTAGTAGAGATCGTTATTTTATGCAAAAGATAAAGGTAAAAAAATATACTCTTTCAATAGAAGACGAACGCTTGGTATGTAATTTTTGCTTCACGGCAAATCCATTGCAAGTATTGAGAAAATACATAGGCTTAAGCTCTCAAGCTTAAAGATGTTTGCAAAATTTATAGTACTTTTCAATAAATTAAGAAAACACGTTTCGGTTTTTTTTGCATTCAAAGCCATATTTTCCGTTTCGGTTCAAAACGAACAACAGTCGTAAGTCTAAACATTTTTTCTCAATCTTTACAATGGTTAACACAAAGTTCAACACAAAATTTAGCACAAAATGTAACGCAGCATAAAAAGAATTTCTTTAAAACCCCTTTTGAGTTAAATTATTTTGATGTCACAAGAGGGCAGGCACTAAAACTCAGAAAATGTCTGAACAAAAAATTGGGTGTTAATTGCTTTACGAAAACAATAGTTAAAAGTTATTTCTTTTAAGGAAGATAACTAAGTCTTCCTCTTCGACAGGTTAGAGAATATGCAACAAAACTCTTATAAAGTCTATACAAGAAAAATATATATGTATATATATTATTGAACGATTACAATAAAACAAGCTTTGAAGAAGAAGAATGGCAGCATGATTTTTAACTTAAACGTCAAAACTCCTCGATTGTAACATTTTAATGTGTCAAGCAAGAGAGAAAATGAAACTGTCACGTATTCTTTATACCATGGAAGAAACTTAAATTAAAAAAAATTTGGTATTTATTGAATTTATTATTCAAGGCAGTTCCCGATATCTTCTTTCAAAGAATTTCAAAAAGTTTTGTTTGTAGATGGGTTTTTAAATTTAAAAAATACAAATACAAATTTGAAACGTTTAAAAAAGTTTTATTTTGCAAAATTATTTTGTGGTTTATTTATTAAAAACCTGTTATCTATTATATATGTAAATAGGCGAAGACAAATTAAATCGGATCAGTATTAAAGGAATAAAAGACTCCTAAGGTTGACACTACTACACATGCAAAAAATACCCACGTGCATTCACGTAAATCTAAGTAAAAACATAATAATGTTAAGCAAGGCACTGAGAGTGTATATGAGTAATAAAATTTTTTCTCTTCAAATGAGTGAAGTTGAAAAGGAAAAAGGGATCAGAATTTAAAGAGATGAGTATTATATACGGATGTAGACAGGTTTGCCAGTTTAGAACTTTTAGTGCTAGATCTAGCATTATATTTTCTGAGTTAGCACTAAAGGTACGTTCAGACGTGACAAATATTTGCCGAAAAAAACGTAACCAACAGACAAGCTAATTTTGGATTTTCTTTGACTCCAATATTTTTTTTAATATGGGTTCACATTTATTAAAAATAATATAAAAATAGCATTTTGCGGCATGATAGACTTCATTTTGTGATATTAAAACCAAGTTAAATCACACTAACCCTAAGCAAAAGAAGTGGTTACGTTTTATTTGGCAAATGTTAGCCAAGTGTGACCGTACCTTAAGAGTTAAAAAATGCTAAATGCTACTTTAGCTTATTTTTATAATTATTAAGCATTTTAGCACTTTTTTAGATCGTAGAATTACTTTAAAAAATCACATACATAATATCAAATTAAGTATAAATTCTCTCACTGTATGCTGCCTTTTCAACAACTTTGTCGTAGGATTTTTACATCTTTGCAATGTACGAAAAATAAAACAAAGAATTGATATTTCCGGTTGGTTATACGAATAATAGAGGATGTGAAATGAGACAACTGAGGCTGCGGCACTTTAGACCAGGGAACCAAAATAACTGCTGTTATTTTTTAATGAGGAATATTATTCCCTTTTCCAAAGCTATGATATTCCACTTATTTGGCCAATAGATCACAGTGGAAAATTTACTGCTGAAGTTTCAGATTTGGCTGGATCGCCAAAAAGGCTAATTATAGATAGCCAAGCAAAATTGAAGGAAGAGCACAATATTGCAAAGTTTGCAGATAAAGTAACAACTAAACATAAAAAAAACCCAACTTAAAAAGTGGATAGTGGGTTATTAGCTACCCTTTAAGATGAAGCATTATAGGAATGAAAGTTCCGATGAACGTTGCAATAATTGACATTCAGTAGCCATTTTTTAAGTTGTCGTTTTTTATGTTTTAAACGCTTTATAAGCGTTTTTCGAAAAAGATTAGATGTATTCAACTACAGCACATCTTGATCGGGAAGTAATATAACTCAGATTGCCTCAGATTGCTGGATTACAGGACATTTCTCCTATAGTTGAAATTTTATGAGGTATTTATGTTTATTTTATCATGTAATTTGGATCGAATTCTTCCTTATAGTTTCGATTATAAAAATTTACTTGATGGTATAAACAATGCAACTGTTCGATTAATTCTCTATTTAGGGTCTTGATCGGATGATCGGTAAATGCAAGTGTTGCTAATTAAGCGATAGTAACGGATTGGAAGTTTTAATTCCAACCATCTGGTACTGAATTTAGTTTTGTGGATTTTACACTTAAATAAAAAACTTTCAATTATAATTCTTTTTATAATTTAGTGTCCAAATGAGTTTGAGCAACAAATGTATTTGATATTTTCAGGCAAAAATTTCATATTATTAATATTCGGTGTATGCTTGGATAAAAATCGACGTGCCAAAATTTATAAAAATAATTTTTTTTTTGTCTGACTAATAGCTATTTTAATTAAGGTAATATGTATATGAAACAGTCTGGTGGAATTTTTGTTTTTTTTTTGCAATGTAATTGTACGAAAGAAAGAATTCGGTCGACTTAGTGGGCCTGGCAGTTATTTGAATTTATTTTATTTCTACATAAACAAAGCAAAACGTTTTCTGTGGTCCTTATCAAATTGACCACCACCTTTTGGTGTAACTCAATGAAATCTTATTATGTCTGCTTATTATATCAGCTAAATAACTATATGGACAGACTATGAAACTGGCTTTGCCTTTTGGGCAGACATTAAAGTTTTACCTAATAGAATTAAAAATGAAAACGTGGGAATCAACAGGCCACCTGTAAGAATGCACAACGTCAATCTGCAGAGCGTATAGTGAGAAAAGGTAATAAATTTTAAGACTATTTAACTTTTGGATTTCCTTACAGATGAACTTTTTAAATAAGTCTTAAATGTTTAATTACATGGTGCGTTCTTAAGAAGATTATCACCGATAATAACGCATTTCAAAAATTGAAGATAAAAAATTAGGAAATACATTTGTAAAGAAAGTACTCAAAAATTCTGCACAATATTTTAAAACAAAAACAATACGATGTATTAAAAATATTTGTTGAGTGGAAAAAATTATAAAAAACTATTTAATATTTATATACTATAAAATATTTTCCAAAAACTTTAAATCTACTTTCTTGAAAACAAAAAACATAAATTTATCATCTTACTGACCTTCTTATATTACGTTGTATTGATCTGGTAACCGCCGACATATCACAAGCACCCTTGTCACCCAACTTGCGATTTTCTAAGCGACTACTGCATGAGCGTCCGTCTAAGGTTGTGTACAAGGGACGTCGTGGTATATGGGCAGTGTAGACATTACGAGGTGTTGGTATTTTACTTTTCATAGTGCGAGGACTAGGCTCAAATCCAGAATCTTGATCTCTTGTATTCTGCTGTATGTCGCCATCATTGCCTTCGCTACGTTTCCAATGGCTACCGCCGCGTGTCTTTGTGCCACTTTTTATACGTTTCTTTAAACGTCGTTTTCGACCAGTACTGTAGTCGTAAGGACTGGTGGCAGCATCTTCAACTCTAAAACGTCGTCCTTGTTCGATGTCTATGTCAGGCTCATCTATACCTCTCATAGGTGAATTATCTGATTTAGTGGAGTCCATTTCCAAGAATTGTTTTGCTAGAGGTTCTGTTAAGATTTTGAAAACAGTTGAATCGCTTAACTCATTATCTTCACGTGGTGAAGCAGACTCTTCTACTTCTAAGACAGAATCATCACTTTTAAGTACTTGAAAGCTTGATTTGCGCTCTGGCTCTTCAGAATCGGCTTCCATTTCATCTTCGGCCGAATCAGAGGGTAGTAGAGTAAATGATCGTCTTGATTCTTGATCTCGCTCAGGTTTCGCTGTACCATCTTCCGAAGGCTTTTCTGAAGTCTGTGCATTACTATGAATGGGTTCTTCTGGTTCTGTTTGAAGTTCAGTTTGTTCTTTACTTGGTTGTTTTTGCGTTTTATGTTCTTCTTTATTGTCTTCTGAGGTAGCTGTTGGTCCTGGAGACGGAATAGTAGTTGCTTTGGAAGAAGTTTCATTTGTTTTATTTTCAGCGGTTTCTTTAGCTTTACAAGTCTCTACGAAATTCTTCGTTCTACTTTCAGTTTCAGTTTTGGCAGTTTTTGGAAGTTTTTCTGCGTTTGTGGAATCTTTTAGATTAATTTCTTCTCCCTGCTCACTCAACTTATCTGTTTCCTCAAAATGTTGCTTTACATCAATCACTGTTTCCAAGCTGTCCTTCATAACGTTAGGAAATTCCACTTCTTGCTTAGAATCTTTGGTTTCTTGTTTTTCATTTTGTCTTTCCGACGATATATCAGTCTTAGACTGTAGATCGTTCGTTTCACCATGAGTAACAGCAGCTTCCAACGTTGGAGCCTCTTCCTTTGTAATATTTTCCTTCAAATCACTATCCTTATGTTGTGCAGCTGTATCTTCTAATATCTCTTCATTTTCTTCTTTTGAATCCATATCATCTTCAGCACGATGCACTTGTACATCAGCCTGTATACTTGCCATAATCGATTGCGTTTGGTCTTCATCATCAGTTAATTCAGCGGTAGGAGAGGAGTTTGACACCTCTAGGATGGTACTTCCTTTTCCAGTCTGTGATGTTTCTGAAGGACTTTTTATAAACGTCCCTTCTTTAACGGATTGGGACGTAGAAGGTATAGTCTGTTTAGCCAGTGAAACTTCATCAGTGTTTCCACTTGAGTTTGGTCTTGATTTTTTTGCATCAATTGTGTCAGGTACATCTAAAATATTCCTCTGTTTATCTTCCTTTTGATTTGAACTAGATTTTGGAGAGTTTTTGTTTAGTTCTACATCTCCTGTTTTTTCCTTACTATCCGGATCATGTAGATTTTGAGGTTTCTTTGAAGGTGTCGATTTTCGTCGTTGTATTACCTTTTGCTTTCTGCGCTTGTGGTAGCAACAATTCTCGCAAGAATCTTCTTCGGCTTCTTCCCCCTCCCATTCACTGGAACTTGAGTATCTCTCCCTGGATTTGCGTCGTCGTATTTCAATGTTGCTTTTTGAGCGACAAATGTTGTTGCAGTCGTCATTGAACTCCAAGGGTTCGCCACAGCTACTAGTGCGTCTTCTTAAATGATGACGTTTATTCCGTTGATGTCGACGACAGATGTGGGCATAACGTTGTTCTCTTCTATACGTCTGCTCAGTGCAGCTGCAATTAGTTTCTTCGCCGGCTTCGGAGTCGGAATGCTTAAGATACATCACATACTTTTTAGAATTACTTAAGTCATGAATTTCTTCTTTTTCTGCATATTTTAAGGGCTTAATCACTTCTACGGAGCTATTATTGAAAGGATTAGAACGTCTTGCTGTCAAACGCAACTTACCAGCAGGTAAACCCCCGTGAGACTGTATGAATTTTGCTGTCGAACGATGACCCTTTTGCAAGGCACAATCCAAAGGGGTAATGACAACTCCTTTTGAATTGCGATGTACTGCATTAACATCAGCACCGTAATCCAAGAGCATTTTACACATATCAGTATAGTCATGATGAGCTGCTATATGCAGCATTGAACGGCCATCATTGCTAGTGGTATTGATTTGTTTGGGTCTCTGTTCTAGCAGCCATTCCACCAATTCACGACGTCCCGAAGTTGCAGCTTCATGTAGGGGAAGATCTCCTTTCGCATTACGAAGCCATAAATTAGCAGTGCGTTCCTTCAATAATTTAACCGTTTCAAATTGTCCCTTAGCGCAGCCACAATGAGCGGGGGTGCGACCTTTCCGATCCTGGCGATTGGGATCAGCCTCAAAATCCAATAAACGTGAAGTGGCATCAGCATGGCCCAAGGTAACAGCATAATGCAGAGCTGTACAACCATTCGAATCGATTAAGTCAGTGGGGGCGCCACATAAGCTTATTAAAGTATCTATGCATTCGGTGTGGCCACGAGAGGCCGCACAGTGTAAGGCTGTTAAACCGTCTCTGTTTTAAATAAAAATAGGGATTTTAAATTATTTCAAGTTTTATTTTATTTTCTAATACACCCACTTATCTGCACTTTCCACTCTAGCGCCCGCTTTAACCAAAGCTGTAACAGCCTTGGCTGAGCCAGCTGAAGCTGCCCATAGCAAAGGCTGGCGACCATCCTTATCCTGCACATCTACACTACACTGGGGATGAGCCAGTAAAATACCTAAAATCTCTAAAGCCAGTTTCGAGGAATTGGTTTGACTAAGTTTGCCCTCATAAGTGGCACCACACATTTGGGCAGCATAGTGCAGAGGTGAACCACCATTAATATCGGGCGTGGTAACATTTGCTCCCGCTGCCAATACCGATCTTAAAGCATCCACCTCACCGCAAACTTGAAAGTAATTGCATATTTAGAAATAAATTAAAGATTTTGAAAACAAATGAAACTCACCTGTAGCCCAGTGCACCACCGAATGACCTTCTTTATCCACCGCATTCACATCGGCTTTGTTCGCTAGCAGCAAATTGACCATTGCCAAGTTGCCCTGAATAACAGCCAAGTGTAGCGGTGTAAAGCCATCTTCGTCAGCAGACTCCAGTAGTTCTGGAGCTGCGACGGCAATGCTGGCAGCAGCCACGAGGTCTCCCTGGCGTACCGCACAATAATGTAAGGCGTTCTTGTAATGACTGTCACGTAATCGTATGCTTTCTGGCTGCAAGCAAAAATAATAAAAAAAATTGATACAACAATGGTAATTAATGTTTTCATTGTACATACATACACACACACACATACACTTATATATGTATGTGGATCTAAAAATTAACATTTGTGTTTGAGTATGTGAGGTAATTTTTATGTTTTCACAGTATTTTTCCTTTTAATTATATTAGTAATAATCAGCAATTATAATACACATTTTCAAATAATTTTACTAAATATAAAGGTATTATTTAATAAAAACACTAATAATAAAAATTAATGAATAAAATAACACTCGCCGACAGTCCAAATACATCTACTATATCCTTTCTATGGAAATGCAGTCACTAAAAAGTGTGCAAAAAATACAAAAAAGGAAGTTAATAAAGCAAAAATAGACCTTGAAGTAATTACAAAACTATCGCTTTGTCAAATAAAAATTTAGAATCCTGAATTTCATGTGTCCTCAAGTGATAATTCCTGTGAACCAAAAATTAATAAGTGCTCGTCTGATTAAATTATTGAACTTTTCATAACGACAAAAGTCATTTTAAGCTATTTTGCTTTAAGAAAAGAATATGGAAATAATACGAAAATTATTTATTAGTTGGTGGGGTCGACGTGGAACATAATTTAGAGGAAAAAGTTTTCGCGATCGCGGGAATGTCGACAACACAATAAAACCTTTTTGGACGTTTGTTTTCTTTAGAATGTATTAAAATGAAAATTATAAAAAGTTACACTTTGACGAGTAGTTTAATTAATTGCATTACCTATAAATGCATACGAATGTATTCAAATAGTTATTTGCATTTAATGAAAATCTATAGATATTTTAAAATATGTGAATACATAAATCCGTAAATTTAAACATTTGTAATTTCATTTTTTATTACTATACTTAATTCTTTTTGTTTTTTGAAATAAAAGTAATGACATTGCAAATATATTATAGATAATCCAGTATCTAACGACAATGATTGTTTAGTTGGTTAAATTGAAACTTTCTGAGAAGAAATACGAGAAACGGGGACTATTCAAATGTCTGGAGTATCTAGTTCTGATCTCCAAAAATACACCAAGGCAATCCGAGCATCATTAGAAACTTGAAAAACGATCTCTCGCATCCGACTAAACAACATAACAAACCTTTACAATACAAAGTAAGATGACTAAACACATGCTCAAATAAATGTCCGGGAAAATTTTTTGAGACTAAAATAAAAATTAATCAATATATAATTACAGGCCCCTTGTGCTCCAGTGAATGTTAAAGGAATGCTTGCAAGTAAATAAATTAGTATTTTAACAAAAATGCAAGTAACTGTTATCGCAAAAACTATTAATTATTTACAATTATTGAAAAATAAAACTGGAAAAATTAAAAAAAACACAAAATGAAACAAAATAATTACAAATGATGATAATTTTTTGTTCATAAAAAATAATTTTTTATATGAAAAAACTGTTTAAAATACAAGTATATTTGTAGAATAAATAGAACAGACACAAATTTATAATTATAGTCAAGCCCAAAAACCATTCCGGCGGTTAAAATGAATATATCTGCACATTAATGCCTACACGAGGAGGACTACTTACGCTATGCGTTAAGTAACACATTACGCGGAATTGATATTTATATTAAAACAACGTATTTTTTTAAGAAATTACTTTTAGTTGCTTAGTTTTCATTGCTGCAGAAAATGATCGGAAATTCGACTTCTTCTGAACCAGCCGAGGAAAGATAAGAAAAACTGGTTAACGGAGTCATCAATTCAAGCAATTAATGGGTCTCCTACGATATTTCTCCCATATACCATATACATATATATATGTATATATACACTACTTGAATCTGTTGTTTATGGCCTTCTGTACAAGGCCAATTTTTATTTCCTTTTATACTGAAACAATAGCACAACTGTCTACACTTGATTATTAATTTGTGCGCACATACATTAAAGAATACAATAATTTTTTTTATCAATTAATTAAAATGTCATTTAAATTTGCAAATTACAAAAGTTAAAAATAAATAAAATAAATTTGTTAATGAAAGTAGAAAGGGAAATTGTATGCATTATTCTCATTAAAATATTAAAATCGTGCTTCACAAAAGCAATAATTTTATGGTAAAAACAATCATTGGCACTTATTATGAGGAAGTAGCATTCGATGTTTGATTTTCGTTGGCTATCGAACATCAAATATCGAATGTTAAATTCGTATTATAAGCTGGTAGCACTGTCGAAAATTTCGTTGCACAAAGAATTTTCATTCGAAACACAAAAAACTTTCTAAATGATACCCCTGTTCACACCTGGTGTACTTAAGTAGTGGAATCCATTTCCAAAACGTTGGCAGCATCTCTCAAGCGCCTTTTGCTTCTGGCCAGTTCCAGTAAGCATTCATCTTCATCAGACGAATTATCAAATGACAACCGTCGTTGTCATGTTAATAATTAATAAATTCAATTTTTTCATTAATACAATTTTTCTTTAATAAAGCTGATTAATATTTACTATTGTGAACATTCCACTTGAGTGAACAGTAACACTATTTTTATCGAATGAAAATTCGTTCGATCAGTAAATTCGACCATAATCGAATATCGAAAGTAACACATAATTTACAACTTATATTCGTATTATATGAGTGCGATTATTAAAAAATTAAATGGTCGGGTCCGCTGTGCAAAACGATGGCAAAATTTCACATTATTTTCTGTCTGCATTTATCTATTTTTTTCTATTTGAAAATGTCGTATCTGAAGCTGATTTACCAAATACACCTTAAAAAATATCAGAAAAACTATTATTTATTTATAAAAATCGCTCGACTTACAGAACAAGCCCAAAGATTGTTCCTTTTAGTTTTTAAGTATTGTTTCATGAATTGTTGAAGTTTAATAAAAGTACATTTAAATAATACCGCCATTAACACAAAGTTTTATTTGTAAATTTACTAACTTTCTGTTGGTCAAAGCTTTATTTTAAACTGATAGTTAAAGGTTTTGGTTAACTTTTAATATTTTTCTACATACAAGTATGCAGGTAAAATATTAATTATGGGAAATAGTGCGATTAAAATTTTGTTAACTTGCTTTTATCTACTATTGTGAATCTCATCAACAATTTATTTTTGAGAAATGCAAGAAGATGTAAATAGCATCAACCAATCACATCTTAATACGATTTCTGCACAAAAATTTGCCTTTTTGAGATTAAAAAATCTTCTATCACATACATATTTCTTTAATAGTTTGTGAAAAATACTTTTAAAACAAACAAAAAATAATTAATTTTTCAATGTCATAATTTTCTTCCAGTTAAGAAATCAAACTCAAAAATTATTTTAGTTCATAATTTTTCAATGTCATAATTTTCTTCCAGTTAAGAAATCAAACTCAAAAATTATTTTAGTTAATAATTTTTCAATGTCATAATTTTCTTCCAGTTAAGAAATCAAACTCAAAAATTATTTTAGTTAATTGTAAATAAAAGTTAAAACTAAACAGCGCTTTGTGTTAATAAAGTTTTACTAACTAAAGCTCAAATTTCGAGTTTAGTGTTAACTTCAAGTTAATATTTTTATTGTTAACGGTCCTTATAGATTATAAACTTCAAGAAAACTTAAGCAATATAGAAAAGCATAAGCAAGCGAAGTCACTTTTGGTCTTACATACGAGGGAATGAAATCCTTGAACCCAGCAGATCTTTATTAAAATCAGACTTTCTTTGACAGTATTGACTTTGGCCTGCTATGAGCTCTATAATTAAAAAAAGGTTTGCATTTCATTTAAATGTAAGGATGCGTGATCATGAACATCTTTAATTCTATTTGAAAGCTAGTTATTTGAATAATATTTTCAGTTAAAAATAATAATGAAATTACTTTGTAGTAATATTTTTTTTGCCAACGAAATAAAAATACCTTCACAAAAATATACTACACAGTAAAAAATTATGCTTTTTCATGTTGTCTTATGTTATTATTTTTTTCATTTCAAAATCGGCTGATTTAATGTTTTCTTAAATATTACCTTTCCAAGGTGAAATTTAATCTTGAATTATTATTATTTTAAATTGTTATTGATTTATTTTTGATTAAATCGAATTATTAATTAATGAAAATTTTAAATTTTAATTGAAATTGAAATTTGGGCTCCTCGAAAATGAATTCGTTTTTTGATATGTCGTAAAGGAATTTTTTTTCCTCATGCCAAAAGCTATCGAAAAATCGATGGCACAATATCAACAAATTTTTGTACTTATAAAACGGCCCACCCTAATGTGTACTCACCTAAACCATGACTACTTTTAATCAAACTGAAAAGTGACATTAAAACTACTCAAACAAAATATTTGAGAAAACTACTCAAAGAAAATATTTGAGTACTTATTAAAACAATATCATTCAAAACATTCTAAATAAATAGTACTCATTAAAAAATAAACAATAACAACATTTCAAATAAATAGTACACATTGAAATATAAAAGTTAAAACCATTTTGAATAAATTAAATATTAATAAAATATATGTATATCAAAGATATTTTAAATAAATAGTATTGAAAAATAAATATTAAAAACATTTGAACTAATATTGTACATTAAAAATACATATTAAAAACAAGTAGTACTCATGAAAAAAAAAACATTAAAAACATTTTAATAAATAAATAGTACACATTAAAAATTATATTAAATATAATTATATCTGAAATAAAAAGTAGAAATTGATAATAAATATTAAAAATATTTAAATAAATTAATGCGCTGATTACTGAAAGATTAAAGAAGCAGATTTATTTTTCGTTCATCGATGCTATTTTCTAATGTAAACATTTAATGATTTAGAACAATTCTCTGACATTCCAAACAAAGCTCAACAAACGTTTTTCGTTATTTGTTTTAATTTTTTTTTATAATTCATTCTGTGTTTTCAGTAAAAAAATGTTATAAAATAAAAAAAAATATTTTTTGGAGAATTTATTTTTAAATATTCTGAAATTCGTAAAGAATTTTCGCATCAAGTTTAACGTGTGTCAAATGAAATTTTTGATTTCTCCAAGTGTTTTGCCATTACGGAACGAAGAACGACAACAACGAACCTTGTAAAAAGTTAGTGAATCGTGCAATAAACCTAAGTCACTCTGGAACGACATAAATTTAAAGCAGTCCACTTAAGATTAACATTATCCTTTGACAGACCCAGTCAACATCATACGTGCAAGACGTTAATACATATAACGCCTTATTCACACATTCGAAACAATATTATCTTTTGATAATTAATAACTCTTTGTTATTTCCATCTTTAATACAAGAACAGCCAATAGACAAGATCAACATTATCATTTCAAAGACAGAGTTATTATAATATTTTCCAACAGGTGAATTCATAAGGTGTTAACTAAATATATTGTTGTTTTAACGCCACTCAAAATAAACAATATGTTTTGATAATTAATAACTATTTGGTATTTCCATCTTTAATACAAGAACAGCCAATAGACAAGTTAAAATTGTATAAACGCTCCACTTAAGATCCACATTGTCTCATGAAACGCTCTGTCAATATCAATTGTTTCAACACATAAATTCATCGTTCAGAACAGTTAAAAAATTCTTATGCCGTTATAAGCGAAGGCGTTCACTAAATATAATATTGTCTTAACAACATGCGAAAAACTATTTACATAGAAACAAATAGTAGCTTTCGACAGTGAATAACTTTTTGTTTTTTTCTATCTTTCAGACTAAAAAAAATTAAAATGATATAAAAACCCTACATAAGTGTCCACTATTATTAAGTTCAATAATATCGTTTAACAGATTCAGTTTATATTCGTTGACTCTAGAGAAAAATGAAATTTATAACCGGATTCCTTTTAACTATCCTTGCGTTGATAATATGTCAAGGTAAGAATTATAATTTTTAGCAGCAGTTGCACTAGAATTTACTTAATTAATTTCAATTAAAAAATATTAAATTTTTTACTGTAATAGTGGGTAGAACAACAGCCGGGAATAATAATTCTAATAACAAAAGTGGACTTACGAGACAAAATGCTGTGAAAGACAAGAACTACAGGGGAACAACTACTCGATCTCGTGCAGATCAAATGAGAAAAAACATGAAAAAGTATGAAGTATGGTAATCATCCATAAGATACATACTCAACGAATAAAGGAAAAAAATCATTAAATTTGTACTTATAGAACTGTTTACCGGTGGTCAAACATGAACAATACTTAATTGATTTTTAAAACTTTTTGCTAAAGTTATTAATCGCAAAATAAATGAACCGAAAATTAATTAATAAATGCTACAGATTTAACTAGTTTTTTATTTCTTTCTTTAAGGAAAGTTTTTTAAGCGGATATATTTACATATTAATGTATTTATATAATGACGTTTTCGTTCCATCAATATTAGTAAAAAAATGTTTACGTGTTATCAACGTTTGATGATCGTTGTGAAATTTTGTCTTATTGAAATAAATGTATATGAAATAGCAAAAGTAATTAATTTAACGCTTACTTTGTAAAGTTGATCATAGCAAAAAAGGATTGGGCTGTATGAATAAATGCCCCAGCGAAAATCGTCCAAAACAGGGAAAAAATTAATATTGGGCGACTATTTATTCGGATTTCGGATGATTTTACAAAATTTTTAGGCGATTGTTCATTTATCTTATTTTAATAAATACACAGTTTATTTTGTAAGTTCAATTCGCTGAAAATGGCCGGGCTTAAGATTTTCAACTCTGTGGTATTTTTACTACCGGCTTCGATGATAAAATATTTTTGCATAGCTTCCTCCTCCTCCTCCTCCTTAAATCGATTTTCGACTTCGCGGGCCTAGGCAGGACATTGGCAGGCCACATTGACATTTTCCCTTTTGGAAACCTTTATTTAAGGAAATCAGAGAAGAAAATCCATAACCATTCGCATAATTCAACTGGCCGATTTTTTGTGCTGTTCAGCAATTTTAAATTTTTTATAAAAAAAAACTTGTTTTTGAAAATTTGTTTTCATATTAAAAATGTCATGAGAAACATAAGTAGATAATGCTTCGTTTATAACTAAAAATCATTGATGAAATAGGAGATGTATGTGGTTTTTATAAGTTGCGCCATCACTATTTATTGAATTCTAGTTTATGTATTAATAATTTTCGAGCGCTACTGAGGTGTGTTGCCGTAAGCCGTCCCAATATATATTTCCACTTTGCTATTTTAACTCATTCTTTTTACAAGGACATGTCATTGGTGGCAAGTATTTACCACTTTAGCTTACAAATAGCATTATTAAGTCAAACCCCAAAGTGGGGTTTTTGAATTCTATAGTATGTGTACAACATGAAACCATTAGCGCCGTTTTTATCCCCCTCATAACTTTGCTTCACTTAATCATAAAATAATGAAACTTGGAAATAGTGTCGCCAGGAGCTGGAGGAAAAAGAGGCCGAATCGGCTTTTTCTAGGCAATGCACTAACTGGGCAAAATTTTGATACAGTAGAGCCCCCTCTTAACCCTTCGTTGTTTTATAAAAAATATCCGGAAAAATTATAAATTCCGTTTTTCAACAACCAAAAAGTTTTTAAAAGTTTAAATCATCTTCCAAAAATTTTTTAGTAGCTCACAGGTTGTTTTATTATTTTTCGATATTGATCTGCTCTTACTGGAAAACCCCTTTTATATGCATTATGGTTAGAAAAATAAATTATATATAATTGTTTCCCATTTATTGCATGATTGTTTATTTAAAATAAAAAATGATGTTGAATTCTCATGCTACTGCAAATAGCACAACTTGTCGTTTTTTTTTTATTCGTTATTTATTTGTTTCGCATTGTTTCCTTACATGAATAATGCAATATTTTCAACCATTCCCATTTGTTTTTCAAGTTTTTAATTAATACATTTTTTGTTTTTATAATTTTAATGACGTTTGTTTAAATTTAACCAAAATTTGCAGCTGCAAAAATCATTATATACAATTTATTTTACATTAAAATATGAAATTAAAATTGTAATTAAAAATCAGTCAATCAATTATTATGAAATATAATACAACCATGAATTATGTAATTATTTTTCTATTATGGAAGAAGAACTATTATATATTCAAGACATACGAGTATATTCAGGATAAAAACAAAGTAATAAAATATATTAATTATTGAATAAAATGTTTATGGTAACAAATGTTTAATTAATAGGTTGCTTACGGATAGCAGCCAAACTTCAGTTGCGTAGCCTTTTGGCTATTAAAAATTTGTAATTTCCCAGACTATATTAAATAGCAACCGAAATTGACAGCAATTAGAGTTAGTTGCCATCCGTAAAATCTTTTTCAGCAACTAGCGTACCAACTGAGGCTTGGTTGCCATCCATAATCGACCACTAATTATTTTTTTTGTATTAGTATTTAAACACAATATCTTTGAAGTGTATAGATTTAAGTTGAAAGTTCTTATTATAGTTTGAATTCACTAATTGAAATTACAAATTAAATTTTTTAGTAAGAAATGCTGAAGAATTCCAATTATTTAGAAAGTTTTATTTGCGAAATATTACTTTTTTGCAGGGGAAAGACGAGTTTGTCAATTAATTTTCATATCATTCTGCAAATTTTAACATTTGAGAAACATTATGATTTCAAATCCTTCTTAGTTTGCGACCAACCCCGTCCTCCCAGTTGCATGTTTTACTAATGTTCCTAAAATGTTTGTAAAAACACAAGAATTTGCGCCGGAGGACGTGGCTATGGTTACGTATAGCTGATTTAAGCCAAAAGTGGTGCACTTTTTATTTAATATTAAAATACATATATTTTTATAAAATTGATTTCGTAAATCAATGTCGTATTGAAGTTACATATTGGTAGATGATCATATGTTGAGAACACTTATATTTTTGCTATAAAAAAATATTCCTAACAATCAAAAGAAAAAACCGAAATTACTAAACAATAAAATCAAATCTGGTTGAGGACTCCAAAAAAAGTTTATGTGTCTTGGCGAGCCGCAGTACTTTGACAGTTGACATCTGGAACTCAATTTTAAAGAAGTTCAAAAAGCCTCCCCTTTCTTTGGCACATTTTTATAGAGAAGTCTCATAGGAAACCTTTTCGTTTAAGGATTAATTTGTGCTCAGCACTGTTATGAAAAATAACACGATGAATATTTCTAAGAAACGTTTTAGCCCTCTAATTTTTTGCGATTTGAATTTGATTTGTAAATTTCTTAAGAAAGGTTACAAAAAACTTCCATTAGCTGGCTGAAGTGTCATACAAAAATATCTGTATTAAAATTCGACTATAAGTCTTCACAGACACCAGAGCTGCAGATTCTTATTGAATACCAGAAATCATGCAAGACTTAATAAGTGCTTAAGTATTCATTTTGTACTTATTTAAAATTAGTATGAAAATATCCCACAAACACAATACAAGGCAAGTTTGTATTAAAAATATATCGCAAGCAAAATTTCACTGTAACTCGGAAAACAAAGAAAAATAGCTTTTTATATACTATTTCACACTCACAGTTTTGTAGTCAACAAACGCTTTCTCTCATTGTTGTTTTTTCACCAGACCGGTAGTTTATATGTTAATTTATTTTTTTAAATAAATTTTACTTTCTAAATAATTTTTCATTAGAATAATATTGAGATACAATTATTGCTTGCGTCAAATAATAATAACTTGTTTGTTATTTTGTTTTCATTTCAACTTGAATGCCTCAAAAATATGTGTTTTTTAACTATTAAACGAATCTTAACCACTACATGCTGCTTATTGTTAGCGGCTAATCAATGTTCAACAATAAGACTTCAATGAAGTGTAATAACTTGGCAACCGTGTTGCCATGGCCACCCCAGTGTGGTGAATTTAAAGCGTGTTATTTAGCCGGCACACAGAGGAGTATTTGAGCCAAAAAGCTGGCCAAAATTATTAATCGCATTTTTTTGAATTGAAAGATTGAGTTTTGTGATACATTGTTTTAGTTTTAGGTGTAATTTGATATAAAAAATCTAGTGGCAGGTTTTTGGATGTTTTTTTAACAACCTCCTACCACCCACCGCAGAAATATTTTTTTTTTGAAAATTTTTTAAATTTTTTTATATTTATTTATTAACTAGCCACACCCAGTGTGCTTCGTTACCCTATTGCTGTGCAAATATAGTGATATTAATAGTTCTTATGTATGGACGATATCCGTCTCTACCATCGAATGCCATCTATAATTAATTTGAAACTCCTTTTTATTTTAAGACCAAACCCAGTTTTGTAGATATAAGGAAATTAAAAATAGCTTTGAATTTCACCGCATTATCAAATGAAATATATGATCCTATTTAAATTTCCCAGTCTTGAGTAAAACAGTATCAAATTTTCAGAAAGATCCCTCTCGTAGTAAGTAACAAACAAACAAATTATGAAACAAATACACAGGCACAGATTCATTTTTATATATGTACGCAGATTTGTAATATTTATCTTGTATTATTAATATTTAACACACGAAAAATTAAAAACGTCGAAATCATTGTTTATGTCCCCATCTCCATGAAATTTCGCATAATTTTCTAACTAAAAACTGCAATTTCTCGTCAAATGGTGAGATTCCTTTACTGTTTTGAATAATTGTAATCCTGTGTAAACTTTTTCCGTGTTATCTCTCGAAGTTAGAAAACGGTTCTGAGATAAATTTTATGCAATAACCCATATATGGATATGTATTTTTATACTTATGTTCTTATGCATAAGTTACTGAGTAGTCTATTATTCTCGGAGAGACTTTCTGAGAAAAGTTGTAGCGCTGCGAAGTTGTGAAAAATTCTAAGAAATCACTAAGTTTTCTATCAACAAAAAACACAACGCTGTGGCTGGACACCGGAAAGTGTACTGTTTCACTTAATTATTAATAATTTGGAACCTGCAATCGAAAGAGCATTATATTATTCGCCTAAATTTTCAGGGAGACATCCTGAGGAAAGTTGTAGCGCAGCAAAGTTGTGAAAAATAAAAAATAACGTGAAAATTTACTATTTCACTTATTTATTAATATTTTAGAAACTATTTTAGGTGCTGACATCGCGTTACCTGCAATCGAAAGCGCACTAAAATATACGTCTTAAATAGTGGGTGACCCATGTAGTTTTTATATGCCGATCTTTAGTTTTTTAATTAAAATTTGGTAATAAATGCTTTTAAAAATTACTTTAGTTAGGTATGTGCAAATATTTTTATAACAAATAATTTTGTATAGAGGGCAGGTAAATAAAAACTGTTTTATTGGGCTGTAGGACACCTCCTTATAACTATTACCAATAATAAGCAATTTGCAAATTCATTTTTATAGGCAGGTAATCACATTGTGAAGTGTTAAATATGACATGAATAATATTTAAAATCAATAATTCAACAGAAACAAAATATTTTGATGTCAAAAAAGTATTTGAAGAAGTGCCTGATGAGCAAAAAAAATTCAACTTGAAAATTTAAAACAATCGTTAAAAACTTGCGCTAAAATTTTTTTTGGGTCTAAAATAAGAAATTCTAAATTTTATTGTGGTCTAAAACATAATTAATGTTTTTGCTACCTTCAGTTTTAAAAACCTTTTTTTCTTTTTGCAAAAAAGTGAATAAATTTAATTTTTTTTTTAATTTTTAAACGAATTGGTTCAACATTAATATTCAAGATAATTTCTTTTTTAAATATTAAAAATAGATTTTGAAGAAATCTTTCAGTTAAAAAAAATCAATGTAATCCCTTTATTTGTTTAGCCATAAGAAAATATCATACAAATATCTTGAAACCAAACAAAAACATTAAAAACGCTTGCAATTTTCTTCACTTTCCTGACTTTAGCAGTGTCTCAGAGCTGCAAATCGGAACATAAATCCTTAAAAATTTACTATGTGATGTAAAATATTGTTACGTATCGATCCGCGTACTTAGTTTTTAAGATTTCTATAAATTCATTTTTGCCTTTTTGGCCAGCTTTTTGGCTCAAATACTCCTCTGTGCGGCAGATTACAACATTTTCCTTGTTGAATGAAATTATTGGAATAAAAGCCGAGCATTCATTTTGTTGCAAAGAATTTATGTGGCAATTTTGGTCCGTGAATATCTTTTATAGTCGTTAAATTACTTTTAATTGTTTGGTTACCCCGATATATAAAAAGTGCAAGACTAAGACGGCATTAAGACGTTAAGTTTTTAACATGTTTGTTGAGTCTTCAGTTTTCAATTTGTCGGTGAACGGGGTAGGAAAAACGTCACGATTTCTGTGGTTCATGTTTGTTTTTGACATTTTTTTACTACAACTTTTTAATGTTTTCTTTGGATAACCGAAAAGTTTATTAAGAATCGATATTCTCCACTAATTATGTGAACATAAAAGCGGTAACATATTGATGTTTACATAATAATAGATGCAACAAAGGAATTTAAAGCCCATTCACACAGAAAAAACCCAACGTAAAATCAACATTTAGAAATGTTGATATTAAGTCCTTCTTAATATGTGGAAAAAATCTAATTGAATTTACTTTTAACATTGTTTCAAGTTAAATCAATGGTTAAAATTGTTAATTTAGTATTAAAATATATTGATTTAAAATTAATCACATTGAAATAACATTGTACATTCTAAATTTTACATTTAACCGAGCTAAAATAACATCAATCAATGTTTAATTTTGTAAATTCCGTTTTTGAAGTACTAATTACAGTTTTTCATGTAAAATTAACATTGCATATAGTTGAAACAAGATTAACTATTGTTAAATCAACATTGTTATAAACATTAAAAATTACATTGGAATACTTTAAAAAAACGTTTGTCAATTTTAAATATTATTCGATTTTGTTAAAAAAGTTAAATCAATGTTAACAAAACATGAAACATGCTGAAACCACGTGAAACAGGTTGAAATGAAATTAATTCATGATAAAAGAGAAAAAATTTAAAAAGTACCGCTTTTTTATAGCATTAAAGTTTCATTCTATTGGATCTTTACTACATATCAGAAGTCCAGTGTTATAAATTTTAAGTGAATTAAATTCTATATTATGTCTGCAGCTAACAATGATGATATGAATTTAAAATGGTTTATGGAAAACTTAGTAATCGGAGGAAAAAATATTAATCCTGTTAGTGACGAAATATTATAATAAACATACCAGTTGTTCAAAAGACGACACAAGACTCCCAAGCCCACCTTTACATGTTTTTTTCAATTAATAATCGTAAAATATATTTAAGAAACAAATATTTGTAAAGCTAAATGTATTTGCTATATGTATGTGTTTATAAATGAATAAAGATAAAAAAATAATTAACTTCTTTTCAATAACGGGTTGTCCCATTGTCTAATAACATTGCATTATCATGGATTTTCCTGTAATTTTAACATCTTTTCATGTTATTTCAATATGACTGTAACATTAATTATAAATGGCTTAAAAGTGTATTCGACATTAAATTTATTTTGATTCAACATGAAATTCATGTTGTTAAAAATTTTCTTAATATTTTTTCAAAAACGATCTTAACGTTATTTTGACATTTGATTCAATTGGCGTACAATGATAATTCAACATGATTATTATTTGTTTTAAAGTGGATAACTATAACTTTTATTTTACTTTAAAATCATACTAAATTAACACGAAACGCTTATGAAGCAAAATTGTTAACAAAACTAGTTGAATGAACTTCGTTTTAGTTGATTTTACGATGATTTTTTTCGGTGTGTTTGCTTAATTTCTTCAACCATTTAGAGTGATTTTTTTTAGTTTTTTTAATGTTCCATTCAAAATCAGAACTCAAGGCTACGCCCATGTCAGTAGAATTATTGACACAAAATACGAACTACGAGCCCTTGTATTAAAAAATCATACAAAGAGTTTGAAGACGTCAGCCAATTTTAATCTCTAAATATAATGTTATTATTATTTTTTCCTTTGTGAGGGAGGTGATAGGCCCTTTGACTCCTCTATTATATTTTTTTTCATATGGATGTGCATATTTGTAAGACAGGGATTAATGCAAAATTTGAAGGCCGCGGTTCTTACGCTTTTGAGGTGCACCTGGACAAAAGCATTATTTGAAAAGTAATCTCTTTTAAGAACTTTTAAAATAGGTACTTTTTGACTAAGGTACCTTTTTAACAAGGTCATTCGGAAATGTACTTTTAAGAAATAGTACTTTTTAGAAAGATGACTTTAAGACAAATGGTAAAGTACTTTTTGAAAACGTACTTTTCGGAATAAGGTATAAAAAATTTCCTAAACTAAAAAGAACTTGGAAAAGTCAAATTCGAACTTGAACCAAATAACACCGTTCAATTTCAATCTATTCTAAAATATAGGATTTTTACTTCCTGTTCCAAGTTGTTGGAATTCAAAAAAAATCTGTTTGAAAAGTGCTTAAATTTGGGAAAAAATTAAACTTTGATTCTTAAATGAAGAGCTACGTTTTTTTTGTGTTGAAAAGAGTTTAGGGACATTGTGATCTAAGAGACGATCCATGTAAACTTTGAAATCTAATAATTTAGTTTTCGTTACAAATAAATTAATCTTTTAAATTGACTTAAATATTCACATTTTTCAACTTACAGTTTCTAAACTTACCACCAACCCAGCTGTCGAACATATTCTTTATTAAAAACTAACAAATATTAACAATATCTCAATTAGTTTTTAACAGCAAATTCCATTCACACTCGTTTATCCTGAAGCGAACACATTCGTGATGCAGTGTATATGAAAAACTAGTATTTTGGCACAAAACTTAATTGAGTAGAAAAAAAAACAAAAGGGAAAAATTCCTTCAAAATGAAAGAAAGATGGCTAAAAATAGTTACAAAACTAACATGAAATTTTTCAATGATTTTTTTTTTGTTAGACATGGCATGTCAAGTATTGATAAATCAAGCAGGAAATTGATGAAAAACTTATAAGGCAAACAAAATGAAACACTTGTTTAGAAAGATTTGGAATAAATATAAAAATTATTTGTTAAGAATTTTCATACATAAGCATGCAGATAAAGTAGCTAAATTTTTTGTGCTGTAAGTAGTTTCTTTTGTGATGTAAACAGTTTTCAATAAACACAATATAGATGCAAATATAATAGATATTCATTTGTTTATATGCAAGTTTGTTTTTGAACAGCTTGAAATCGAAGTTGGAACAATATCTACAATTTACAAGTTTTATTTCATAGAATAATTAGAATCGGCCTCTTCATATTCATAAATAACTTAAATAATATGTAATATTTTATACTGTCCCCCGCTTCGTAACCCACGATTGAAAAATTTTTCATATCTGTCCTTTTTTGTACCCCTTTTAGGCAAAATTTCATGATGATTATAATAAGCCTTGGTCATTTTCTGACCCTTGAACTTCCACTACTTGTGCTAAAAGTCATGTCGATTTTTTGCTCTATGAAAACTAAACAAAAAACTATCCCTCCAGAATCAAATATTTTACAGGGATAAAAAGATGCGTACGTGAATTTCCAGACTACAATCCATCTCTGTGCCAAATTTCATCCAGATCCGTTAAGCCGTTCTGGCTTGATTGAGTAACAAACGTCCATACAGCCCAACTTTCATATTTATAATATTAAGTTAGATAAATTTTTTATTTTATTAAACAGTTGCGACCATTTCATTTTGTTTTTAACTGTGAAAGTGTCAAAGTGAAACCAAAACAGAAAACGAAAAGATATTTCTTTATTTAATGTGATTATTTTTCGAACAATTTTTGTTATTAGTGGTTTTTTTTAATCTAAAGTGATTATTATTTGGCTAAAGTTCGTAACATTTTTAGTCAGAAAGAATTGGATATGAGACAATATTCCAAAGGAACAAGGGAAAACTTTAACACTAATCAATTTCAACTCACACGGCAGAACAGAAACAACTTTGTTTTTAGGGAGCCGCTACACTCCCACCATCAGTGTTCATGTGTGTTTCCATGTATCCGCCACTGTTTAGGTGGCTCGGTTGAATGTGATTTCAAATTTTTATTTATACAAATAATGTATAAAAAAATCATACGAGAGTTATTTGTATTATTAGTTGTTTTTACAGTAAACACTGCTTTGCCACTATCAATATTAAAATTTTACCATCACCAATTAACGTTAAATTAACCCATTGTTACACGTTGGTTTTTATCTCATGTACCATTTTTCTTCCTAATTTTTGTTTTTACTGCCAAAAGAACAACTGCTAAAATTACAGTAGAGAAAATTGTTTTATCAGGGGCTGATGGCATTGTCAAGTTTTTAAAATGTTTAATCTTCATGATACAACGTCAATGATAAATCCTGGATGGGGCAATTTAAGATAGCTTATATATATTAATTGCTCTGTAAAATTCTTTTAATTTTTTTACAGTTTTTTCTACACAATTTTTACATATTTCAAATTTTTATTTCCGTATTTCATAAAGGTGGGCCTTGATATTTCGCAGCGATTTTTCCAATGACTGAATCGTCTTGTAGAAAACTCTCAGCCAACAAAATTTTGTGCGGACAAATATTTCGTATGAAGCAAACTGGTGAATCCATCTGTAATATTTTTTTTAAGAATTTTGCTTCAAGCTCAAATTTATATAACGATTATTATAAAATTAATGTAAACTTTTCATATCGAGTTTGAACTTTGTCAAAACAAATTAATGACTCCTAAAGACGATCTGCCATTATGGAACAATTAACTATACAATAGGAAGCTTTAAAAAAGTCCAAATTCTTCCAATTAGTGAATCGTTCCGGAACAGCACAACTCTAACGCACCCCATTTAAGATTAACATTATCATTTGATCGATTTAGATAGTCTAGAATAGTCAAATAATTCTTATGCCGTTACATGCGATGGTGTTTACTAAATATATTGTTATCTTAACGACACTAAAAATAAGCAATATGTTTTGATAATTAATAACTCTTTGTTATTTCCATCTTTAAAACAAGATCAGCCAATAGACAAGTTAAAATTGTATAAACGCTCCACTTAAGATCCACATTGTCTCATGAAACGCTCTGTCAATATCAATTGTTTCAACACATAAATTCATCGTTCAGAACAGTTAAAAAATTCTTATGCCGTTATAAGCGAAGGCGTTCACTAAATATAATATTGTCTTAACAACATGCGAAAAACTATTTACATAGAAACAAATAGTATCTTTAGACAGTGAATAACTTTTTGTTTTTTTCTATCTTTCAGACTAAAAAAAAATTAAAATGATATAAAAACCCCACATAAGTGTCCACTATTATTAAGTTCAATAATATCGTTTAACAGATTCAGTTTATATTCGTTGACTCTAGAGAAAAATGAAATTTATAACGGGATTCCTTTTAACTATCCTTGCGTTGATAATATGTCAAGGTAAGAATTATAATTTTTAGCAGCAGTTGCACTAGAATTTACTTAATTAATTTCAATTAAAAAATATTAATTTTTTTACTGTAATAGTGGGTAGAACAACAGCCGGGAATAATAATTCTAATAACAAAAGTGGACTTACGAGACAAAATGCTGTGAGAGACAAAGACTTCAGAGGAACAACTACTCGAAATGCTTACGATCAATTAATTAAAAATATGAAGGCAGCTGGTTTGAAGTAACCTTCTACAGAATTCATACTTAACAAATAAAGGAAACAAATTATTAAACTTGTACTTAAAAAACTGTTAAGCGATAGTTAAACACGAACGATACGTAATTGATTTTTAAAATTTTCGACAAAATAAAAGAAGAAATACTACAGATTTTACTAGTTCGATTTTTTCTTTTTTTTTCTACGAGGAAAGTTTTTTATACCGATATATTTCTTTATGTATTTATAAAATTATATTTTCGTTCATTCAATATAACGTGTTATCAAATCGTCGAAATTTGTTTAGTTTAATAAATATATGTGAAATAGAAAATATAATGAACTAAAGTTTTTCTGTAAAGTAGATAATTTCAGGATCGAAGTGGGTACCAGACAAGGTGATCAGATAAGGATGTACGAATGATCGCATTAATGAAAAACGCCGAAAGCAGCGAAAAAAAATAGTGATTCTTAAACGGGTTTTCGGTCGTAATTACAAATTTTCTGGAAAATGTTGAATCACCCAAAATTTATTCTTTGGGCGATTATTCATTCGGATTTTGGGTGATTTCGCACAATATGTTTAGTTGATACTTCATTAATATTATTTTAATAAAAACGCAAAGTTTGTTTTGCAAGTTAACTGCACTAATGAAGGATGTTCTGTGTAGCCGGCCTGTTGCCGAGGTTTCTCTTCCCGTTGTATCGAATTCGCGGAGCTAAGATTTTCATCATATGCGGCTTTAGCGGATCACAAGGACTTTTTTCTTTGCGAACCTTTTTTTTGCAAGTGCTGAGAAGGAAAAACATAAACACGCCCGAATGAATAATTAACACAAAGAGTTTACTCAGCGAAACCGCGTTTTGAAATACCGATAAATCCCTCAAGCCCGGCTAAAGTTCGGTTGTGTAAGAAATATTTACTCAGTGACGAAGCTTTTCTGCAGAGGAGAAAGGTCCAGCCAAAGACAGGTTGTGTAAAAGCTCTTTATCATCGAAGCTGGCAAAGTTTTTGGAAAATGTTAAATCAACCAATACCAGCGTTGGAAGAAGCATTGAGAAGAAAATCATGATATGCCGACAAAACAACACATTTACCAACCAACAAACAGAATACTTAGAAATGGCAGTATTTATTTAGATAAATAAATATTTACTTATTTAAGAAAACCAAACAAAAATCAATTCAGATTAAAAAGTACTATGAAAAAGTTTCATGAAGAGCAAGGATTCATATCTTTAATAATATCTTATAACCTTCGCTGTTGTCTAATCTATTTCTTTATTTGGTTTTTTTAATTGGCTGTTGAAAATATTCGTTCAACATTTGCTGAAGAAATGGCAAGACATATTAAGTTTTGAACAAATTTTTACAGGAGCACGAGTTATTTTTGAAAGTTTTGACCAAAATTCTTCACAGCTAAGATTATGAGAGTCATGAAATAGTCATTGAATTTTATAAAACGGAATTCCCTAAATTCTTCATCCAAGTTTTGAATATTTTTTTCACTAATTATATTTGGAAAATTTTGTATTAAGGCGGTCAAGGCAATAACTTTTCTATTTACAATTTTCGAAGCGTCAAGACGTGAGAGGTCTTTTGAAAACATATCGTTTAAGTATTTGTTTACATAACTCAATGTAAAATGCCATACAATTTTTAATAAATTCACTTGCAGTGATCTTTGAGCTAGAAATATTTTGTTTAACAAAAACGTGAGTAGACTTCTTCGTTTTTATGATCATACATGTAAAGTAATTAAAAGCAACCAACAACAAGCTGATACAAAACTTAACTTTATAGTACAATTACAATGAAAGTTGTACACATTTGAATTAAAAAATCATAATATCTATAAGTTAAAAATCAAAATTTGAGAAAAAAAAATTATCAAATCATATTTTTGTTAAAAAATCATAAAATTTATGATAAAATCAGCATTCTGGTAACGCTGCCCAAAATAAATATTTTGGGCGATGATTCATTGGGATTTTTTTGTGAATAAACATTATAAATAAAGGCCTAAACTCTTAGACGATCGTTCATTTCACAATTGTGCTATTTCTTAGTCTTTTATTTTGGCCATTATAAAGTTGGAATATTTTAAAGTAACACTGCGTTGTTAAAGATATCCAAAAAGTCATTTGGTGACTTCCCCTAAACTCTTGATCTCTATTATTTTTTTAAAAGTTTATTTTGCTTTGAATTCAAACGAATTACTTTTGTGGAGGTTTAAAGTGTGTTTGGTTGGCAGTATCGCCATGTGGAGGTTTCGTGTAGAGAAAACAGAACCGTTGGGTCAAAGGACTTTTCTTTATCAAAATTGTGCAAAAGGTTTTAGTGTTTTTGTAGCCGGCAGAGTTTGCCACTGGCTACGCTATCGCTTTTGCCGTTCTGTGCAGAATTGCAAGGGCAAAAGGAGAACTTTAAATAAAACTAAGGCAGATGTTGCCGATTTAGCTTGTAGATTAAAAGTCTGGTTTATTGAATAATATCAGCCGTTTATATACTATCTTAAAAATACTTTCTTAACTTCTCTTACTTACACTAGCTTATTACAATCATACATTTCTTTCATTCAGTGACATGCAAAACAAAAAGGTTTTTGTTACAATTTTGTAAGTGACGAATCACAATGATTTTTAATGTAAACAAATATTCCACACTCAAAACTAATGCAACGTTTAAATTATGTCACTCAATTTTTGTGTGGTCATCGATTAGATCAATTGCATTGTTATCGTCATCCGTTAGGGTATTCAGTGTGTTAGGGTATTCAGTATGTGTACACTTATAGAGGTACACTACACTTTACTTCTTGTTTTTTTTGTGAATTGCAGTTAGAAAGCCACACAAGTTGATCGTTTATCGACAAATTGTTGCTTTAGTTTATTTCTGGCGTGCTTGGCCCATTGATGGGTTGGTATCGCCGTTTTCAAACACTTAAGAGTTTTGCAAAATAAGTTTATAAAAAAAACTACAAAAGCCTTTAAAGCAAACTAAAGATTTGAAATAATATTTATGACAAGGGAGTAAATTTACAAAAATGTGGCGAAGAATGTCCCCTCTACCGTATAATAGGGATATGACTTTTATTGCCTCAATATACCTGAACAGCACATCTTGGAAATAAATGAAAAGATAAAGTGTTTTAAGGTTTTTTTATTGTCGTTCATATTTTTCTATAGTATTTACATGTTGGAATGTTTACAATAAATTTATTATAAATATTCTTAGTCAATATATCAAATATATGCTAATTGATTAATTACAATAAAAACAAATAAGAGTATTCGTTTGTGCTGGATCTTATACGCGCTTCACCAATTTATAGAGTAAGAAAAGTATTTAGCGATAAAAGAATTTTACTGTTGTTTGAATAAAACTACTTCTTTCTGATTTTTTCCGAAAAAAATGGTCAAATAAAAACCAAAACTTTGGAAAATTTGTCATTTTTGTACCGATCCCATTGATTTTCATTAGCAAAGATTTTCGGAAGAATTTTTATCATATAAGACCGTAAGTTATATGGGCCCTGCAGCAAGCTCATTTCAACATCGGAAACACACATAAATATTGCTATTCTGCCATGTAAGTTAAAATTAATTGATGTTTACATTTCACTTGTTCCTTTGAAATATTGTCTCATATCTAAACCTTTCTGATTAAAATCCTTACGAACTTTAGCCTAATAATATTCACTTTGATTTTTTTTGTTTGTTTTTTTGTCAATGTTCTCGTATAAAGTGATAAATGGCTGCCATTTGGTGGCACTTTAAAATTCCAATTTCCCTAAGTCAGCTTATATTTATTTTATTTTGTTTTTGATTTAACATTAGCCTCAAGTATATTTATATATAACACGACCAAAATTTTGAAGTGAGATATGCATTAGATTAAAACATATGATATTGAAATTTTATGAGATTTTAATAATGTTGGCGATTATACTTTTAAGATGGAAACATATTGTAAAATTGAGGTTTTGAAAATGTTAATTAACTCGTTTTGTTTTTTATTATTATTATTTTTTGTACAGCGAAAAGCCCAATTAACGATGTCCGCCGGTATAATTACCCACCAACCTAATTATATTCAAACGAAGAATATTTTCTGTAAGTTATTAATCTTTAATAAGCGCCGTATGATCTGGCGATCCAGTCCTAAAACTACGAGAAAATAAGTAAACAAAAAAACTGTGTACAGTACTTTTCCGATTTAACGAATCTAATTGTTTTCAGGCCTGCTCTTTAAAGCAAAGTGTTCGTTATATTCGGTACAAAATTAAAAATTAATAGCATCGTTTATTTTACTCATAACTATAAATATTTACAGCCTTATTCACAAACGTTTTATTAGAGACTAATAAGCAAAAAACCTTAAAATAGTATTCACAAACGTTTAATAGCACTATGAAGCTGCAATTAGACGCTAATAAACTCAAGAAATTTATTGTTTTCATCACCCTTCTTTATCCGTTTAATAAGTTGACCTTTGTATTGTTAAAAGTAAAAAACAATTGTGAAAGTTTGAATGTATGAAAATTAAAAAAAAATATGAATGTTTTAAATGTAATTTCGACAATCGGAAGGTTTGAGCAAAGTATAATTGTAAAATAAGTAAATTTTTTATGAAATAATTGCTATCTGTGTTTTTGTTTCCTATTCTGGACACTCTTTCTTTTACGAGTACCAACTCCTTCAGCAAAGTCTAGTTAACATAAAAAAGTTCAATAAAATGGACGTACGTACATATATAGGTATGTGCCGAGTAAACATACCTATGTGTGTTTATATTTATACACACGCAAACGCATAACTTTACCTGATCATTGAAATATTGATACTTGCCTTGTCTTCTTTCACCCAGTTGTCGCTGCGTTTCCTTTTAATGATTTTTTCCATTTTTTTTGCACTTTGCAACCACTAAAAATTTTCCAAATAAATGATTCAAATAAATTAGTTGTGAATAAAAAACTGCAACGTACTCGGTATTTGAATATTTTTGTAATATTTTATCAAAACATATTGTTGATAATGCCATTTCAAGACGTCTTAATAAATTTATATATATTTTTGTATATTATAAGCAATATGCTATTAATTTAAATTGGTTAAACAACCTTTATATGGGATTAATTTCACTTTTTTCCAACCCTTACAGAATACTTGCCAATCGAGTATTTTATTGTATGCAACATTAATTTTAATTTGCCAATTCAAATAACACAGTGTAGCTAACACACAATCACAAAACTGAAAAAATCGCTTAATAGTTAATTTTGCCTTATTAAACGTTTGTGAATAAGGTTTCTTATTACTGGCTAATAGAACTAAAACTGATTATTAACTAAAGTGAGCATAATGTGTTCAATAAAAATTTTTTGTGAATAAGTGTTTAATACCAATTTCGAAGTGTTAATGACATCTTTGTGTTTTATTTTGGACTCTAGAATTTCAGTATCATCAAGCTCTTCATCATTTTCGTTTTATTTATCGTTTTTTTCATTTGTTCGTTAAACCGAGTACAAAATAAAAGTTTTATTCGTGATATAAGGTACTTACTTAGTAGAAATAAAAATATGGTTGTTCGCTAAATACGATGTTCATTAAATCGAATGTTCGTTAAATCGGAAAACTACTATATATCAAATAATGTCATAATAAAAACCACTTTATACAAAAATAGAGTCAATTTGATAAATGTAACAACATACATGAAAAAGAGATGTCATGCCACATTTACAGTGGAGTCCTGTGTAATTATTATTATTATTATTATTATTATAATTTTTACTACTGCTATTATTATCTATTAATATTTTTCATTGTCTTGTAACGGAAGTTATTTTCATAATGCAGAACAACAAAAACAAAATTACTTAAAAGAAAAATCAACAGCAACTTACTAAAAGAAAAACTGACGACAGACAGGAAACGGAAAAATGAAATGGAAGGAAAAGAACAAACAGAAATGTTTTCTAGCAGCGACAATGAAAGCAACAACAATAATGGCATCATTGAAACCAACAACAAATATTTGTACATAATAAACTTCCTTTTTAACAAAATTTTTTGTTTGCATCTACAGCATGTATTAAAATTTCATATTGAAATTTTCAAATAGCAAGAGCGAAAAAGAGCAAACATCAATAAAAACAATATTGAGAGAGAGTAGTGGCTGCATGAAAATAATAAACAAGAAGACAATAAGTGTTTGAATCTCTTTTGTTGTTATTCAAGTACATATGAGTTGCACGTGTGTATGTATGAGCGCAGTTCAATAGTCCTTTCAATTTCATTTTGATATTTTTGATAATTAATTTATGCACATTTCCTTTGTCATTTAAGAGCATTTAAGTAGAAATCTTTCATATACAATCATTTGTTAGCCGCCTTAGATTTTTGTGAATGAGATAGATTTTCCTAGAAATCTTTTCAAATATGAGATATTAGTAAATAATACTCACATTCTAAATCACACTTTTAGCAGTTCTTGTTCCCAGAAGTATAAAATTACAAAATTACAAATAAGCTTTAGCAGCATTCTGAAATAAATATGTTTAAAATTATTATGTGTGTATATGTAATATTCTCTTAAATAGTTATTTTATTCAAATTCTGATCACGTAGCCTTCTTTTTTGATTGAATCTTAATACTTTAAATACTTCTCCAGTAGCAGATAGCAAGTTTGCTATAAATATTATTAATTTAGTAATGGGGAAAAAATTCAAATAATTTTTCTTATCAAAATATTTCAAAACTAAATTATTTTTATAAAGAAAGAAGTATAGGAAAACCTAGTTAGAATGGACAACGAGATGTTTTCTGAGGCTACAACATTCCCTAATAAACGAAAATATATTCATTTAAAAAGGAAAAATAAATAATTTTACAAAAATTAATACAATACATACGCGTGTTTTAATTAATTTAATCTTAAGCCGAAAGAAAATTACCTTACAATCGTTTCAAATTTAAACATTCAAACTAAATTACTTTTTTAGCTTATTTTTAAAGGTCTCCTTAAACTATGAAACTAGACTGTAAAAAGATCTAACTTTTTTATAAATGAACGTTTATGAATTTCTTTTCTACTTGATTAATTTTTTTAATAAATATTTATGAATCATTTTTCTGCCTGATGTATTTAAAGACTTCTTATTTTTGCTGTGCTGTTTTTTCTACTAATAAAATATTAAAATAATAATTTGTTTGTGTTTATTTATTGAAATTAATAGATTTGTGAAAAACTTTTATTAATCGGCTGGCTAACCTAAAAAAGTCAAGTGTAAGCCGATTTTACCAAAAACCTCGACTTATTAAGCGAGCAGCTAAGAAATTGACGCCCCTTTTTACCATCTTCAATAAAATGTTTCTATCGTTTCACCATCCTTCAGGTATTTAACAAAAGAATTTGATGAAAATTTTACAATGCTGTTTGTTTACAAAGAAAAAATGATACAAAAAAAGTAATGCAAATAATTATTAAAAAATTCTGACATCAAAAAAAATTTGCTAATTTTAACATATCATGTAGACGCCAAACATACTGAATATGCTGATAGAGGGATTTGTTATTATTTTCAAGCATATGAGTGTTAGCATACATATGCTGATTCAGAAAATCGTCTAAACTTAGCTTTATACTTAAATATACATACATATATGAATATGTACAATATGTGTATTTATATAAAATAATATAATTATTCGTTTTCAGTATGTGCTCAGACGACTTTGTTACTCAATATCTCTGTTTGAGTTCTTCATCAGTTATTAGATTAAAGTGGTTTCGGCCATCAGAAGTGCTTCTTTTTTTGCGAAATGAATTTTTTTATTGAAAAATATTTAAAAAATTTAAATGCTGATTCATATTTCTATGCATTGTATTTATTTTACTTTCCGATTAAAGTGCTAACCGCCAAATTTCCTGTAGTTAAATTTAATATTAAGTTTTTTATTAAATTGTGTCGGTTTAATAATACAATTTAGCCAAACTCTCGGTTAAAATTATGATTATTTTTTAATCGACGATGGTTGAAACGGGCGTAAATCAGAAACCTGGTTATTTCAATACCTTCCCTGCGAAGATATGTAAATTTACTTTTTGATAGACTTAACAAAAAAGTGGTTTCTTTGAGTTCTGGTAAACTTTATAAAAACATCATAAAACTTGATATCGAATTTTTTATTAACAAAAACTTGGAATAAGTCACTAAAAAGTTATTCATAAGAATGTATGAAAAGTCAAAAAAGCGGCGCGATTATATTTCTAATTTGTAATTATTATTTATTATTATTTGTGTTGTCCAAGATAAGAATTTTAATATATCTAATTTATAAAACCTTAATGTAAGCTTATTTTATACATGTCTTACAGCTATTTATTATTTCAGAAAATGTGACAAATTTTACTTCAATTAATTATGGTATGATTGTTGTGGAAATTGTTTGAAAAAATATTAACAAAAAATTATAAAAAGCGAAAATAAAAAAAATTTAAGAATTCCATATTGAACCTAAAAATGTAAAATTATTTTTTATTTACAACTTTTTTTTTATAAACGACAGTTCTAATGTTTTTGTAATATATTTTATCAGTCAATGAAGGCAACAATTCATCACTATTTAAGTGGTAAATTTTGACTGTCGTATATAAAAAATTTCAAACAATAAAAATTAAATTCTTCTGATTGGAAAGTTTAATTTAGAAAACTTGACAATTAATAGCAACATAAAAAAAACTTAGGAATTTAATTCCCAAAAAGGCTAAGCTGGCATTGCTTCATATGTAATGAAAATTAATTATTGAAATTAATTTCTACTTAAAAAAAAGTTATCGAGTTTAACTTTTCGCATAGTTTTTCTTTTATTTGAAAAATAGTAAATTTGAATTAATCTCTATATTTTTTCAATTGAATTAGTTTCAGTATTTTGTATTTTCTTATTATCACTTTTAAAGAGGCTGAATATATGTATATGTGCATACATACATACAATATTAGGGTGATCGACTCGGTTTTTCAATAGGTTTTTAAAACCGGATTTTGTACAATACGGTTGTCGGTTTTTTCATTATGTTGATTATACGAATGTTGAATAGTCCGGTTTTTTTACAACTAAAAAACCGACTCAGTCGAATACTTTTCAATTTGTATATTTTCAAATAAAATTACCTTTTACTATATTAAATCTTAAAGGAATTTTATCTATTGCTTATCCAAGTATTTTTTTTAAATGTAAAATTTCTACGTGATTTTTGACTATGGGGTGTTTACTTCATATTTTATATAGAGATAGACATCCCTTGCAGGTCAAAACCGAATAAATGAACGTCGCCGTAAAGGTTTAAATACTTTAATACTGTATCTCAGAACTGGAAAATTCACCAAGCGAGAATTTTATTAGCTACTCTTTTATAAATGAAACAAAGTAATTCGCCGAGTAAAGACGTAACTACACTTTTATTTAATTTTAAGGAGAAGCTATACACGTTATAAAGTCAGTAATAATAGAGTATTCCTGGCAATTCTTTAGTTTTTTTTTAATATAGAGACTTATTTACTTTTGAACAAGACAACTCAATAATTGTTTTCACAAGAGTGTAAAAAATACATACACTTTAAATACATACCGTTTAAATTTCTGTAACAAAGCTTGTGTTTTTGATACTAGTAGTCTAAAATTTTCTGTGAACATGAAGTTTAACAAATCATAATCAATCAAATATTCTATGATATGAACGATATGAAGCTAATTTTTGGATTATTTTGTAGTATTTAAATGTTAACTCTTGTTTTCATAAAGCAAATAAAAATCGAAACTTTTCTTAAGAATAAAAAACCGGGTGACCGAGTTTTCCTGAATTTTAAAACCCGTAACTGGGGTTTCGAAATTTAAAATTTTTGAACTATTCGAAAACCGGTTTCTTAAAATATGGAATAAGAAATATGTATATTGAATTTCAAAATTTTCTTTTAAAAAATTTTTCACTTGACATTTTTTGCCTAACCAGTCCAAGAATTATCATTTAATTTTTCTTAGGTATATTGACTGCTGTGAAACTTTGAAAAGATGCTGCTTTCCAACTTTTAGATTATAACAAGAAGCTAACACTCAATATATTTACATATATGGCAGGTAACAAAAAAGTGATGCACTTTCTTCCGAATGGTGCCACTATTTTAATTGGAAGGCGATAAAAAAGTATTAAAATTTTCTTCTTATTTCGTTATTATTTCGTAACCACTGTTAAACCTAGAAAGGCCACTACTTTCTGCATTCTAGATGATTACAACTCGTCTCCTAAGAAAGTGAATGACACTACATTAATATGTAGTTACATGTGGAAAATATTATTCGCGTTGCTCTTTTTTCCCGATAAGAAAGCGATGATAATATATGAAGTTTATGCTGGTGTTACGTTTTAGTGTCAGTTTTGATGAAAATTTTTGCAGGGCTAGTGAATGTCTGAGAATTAACCTCCTCAGACCTGAATGCTAAAGAAAAATATTAGCATTTATTTTACGAAATTGACAACTATCAATTTATAAATTTATAGAAATTATTCAAAACTATCCTTGTTAAGTACAGGATTACGGAAATATTGCAGGTAGAGTCAGCTGGCCATTTGGAATGGTACATATACAATTTCATTAGTTATGGGTGACTATTTACATTCAACTGCATCCCTTCAAATGAAGAATTAGTACACAAATGTTTTTGGTAGGACAAAAAGAACTCCAAATGAAAATTGTTTTAAAATAAATGCACTTTTTATAAACTTCTTTCAGAAACCGAAATTTAAAAAGCATAATAATCTTTTAATACGTGCTTTTGATACTACAAGGTAAGTAAAAAATTATTAATTATTGGGATAAACACCGTCTCTAGCTGCATACAGAAATTATTATAAAAGAAAAAAATATTTGTTTCAAAAATGTTAAGCGGGTTCACGGCAGGACAGAGGATATTAATAAATATGCCTGCACTTACATTGCTGAGAAAGAAAACAATATGTAACGAAAAAATAATAAATAAACAAATAAATAAATAAACAAATGGCACATCAAAAAGAAACTTTGGGTAAAGTCGAAATTAAAAAAAATATATATATCGGGTGTTTTTTTTAGAGATATAGAACTTCGAATTGAAATAAAACACAAGAAAATCGTTTTAATGTCCATCAATTTGGCTTTATTGGAAGTATAATTTTATGCCATTAATGTTTAAATATGATTTCGGGCATGTGGCCGCCGCGGCTGGCTCGAATAAAGCCAATTCTACAGGTCCAATTTTCAACCACTTTTTCGAGCATATGGGGCCGTATGTTGGCAATAACGCCACGAATGTTAGCTTCCAAGTCCCCTAACGTTTCTGGTTTGTTGGCGTAGACGAGCGACTTCACATATCCCCAAAGAAAATAATCCAATGGTGTCAAATCACACGATCTTAGTGGCCAATTGACAGGTCCATTCCGCGAAATTATGCGCTCATCGAATGTTTCCTTCAATAAATCGATTGTTACGTGCGCTGTGTGGCATGTAGCGCCGTCTTATTGGAACCACAACTCATCCACATTCATGCCATCCAATTCGGGAACAAAATAGTCGGTTATCATGGCTCTATACCGGTCTCCATTAACGGTAACTGACTCTCCAGCATTATTTCGGAAGAAGTATGGCCCAATGACTCCACCAGCCCATAGAGCACACCAAACAGTCAGTTTTTGTGGATGTAATGGCGTCTCAAGGGTCTCATGTGGATTCTCTTCACTCCAAATGCGGCAATTTTGCTTGTTGACGTAGCCATTCAACCAAAAATGAGCCTCATCACTGAACAAAATTTTGCGATGAAAATCAGCATCGAGATCAATCTCATTTTCGGCCCATACACCAAAATCACGATGCATTGCATGGTCTCGCGGCTTTAATTCTTGCACAAGCTGGATCTTGTAAGGTCGCAAGCCAAGATCTTTGCGCAAAATCTTCCATAAAGTTGATGGACAAAGCTCCAATTGCTGTGCACGGTGGCGAATCGATTCATTCGGGTCCTCTTCAACACTTTGCTCTACAGCGGCAATTGTTTCTTCGGTGCGCACTGTTCGACGTCTCTGCGGATGCGTATTATCACATAGAGTAAACGTAGTGCGAAAACGATCCATGGTTAACCGAATTAATTGCTCTGATGGACGATTATGTCGACCATAAAATGGACGGAGTTTGCGGTAAACTTCGGGAACTGAACCATTATTTTCGAAATAAATTTGCACGATTTGCAAGCGTTGTTCTTTTTTCAACCTGTTCATGATGAAATGGCAAACCAAACTAAATATTAATCACTTGACAGCTGACAAAATGGCCGCCAGTTAAAAAAGTGATGCCAACTTAAAGTTCTATACCTCAATAAAAAACACCCTTTATATTGTTAACTGAACGCTTTTCGCAATCTTTCTGAATGGTTGTAATATAATCAATTAATGCGAACTTAAATTTTTTTTATTGTAATTCAAACACTATTCTCAAGTTTCATTTAAGTGAAAATTTGATAATCAAGTCAGAACTGGAAATATATTTATATCTTCGCACCTTGACAAAAACTCTAAATTAAAGCCAATTTTGCTTATATCTTTACTCCTCATTAAAAAATGTATTTAGAAATATAATTTAGCTTAGTGTTGAATATCTTTGTTCGAATATTGTCTTTAAGACCAATTTGGTCTTAATCGGTCTTTTGTTCTACATCTTTCTTAAATATCTGTTAAACAAACTACTAAAAGTAAAATTGTCGTTTCGAAACAAATTAAAATGTGCATTAAAATCTGGTTTTCATCACCTTCAGCATGGCTCTGTTTTTTGTGCGAAATGTACTTAAAGATTAATGGTTGTCATTAAGATTTATCCTGTGGAAACTGCTAAATTTAATGAGTTACAGGAAAAGGGAGCGACTTCAAAAGAATAATAAGAAAAACAAACATCTTAAGTTTGCTTAATCTTAAAATTTCGACTTAACTCCTTTTCTATTTTGCCTTTTTTGGTTGTTGTCAAAAGAACACAACTTTTCTTCATCATCACACTCATCATCAGACTACAGTTGATGATTACTTTTTTATGAAAATAAAATTTACTTTCTTTAATGTTAAAGCTCCTGCTGCTGTTCTAACATGTTGGAATAAATAAGAAGATAAGAATCGGTGTTCGCTAGTTTTATACGTTTTTGTATTAAGAAAACTTTACGCATAGCGAAACACTATAAAATGGAAATGAAAGAAAAATATATAGAAAAAAATGATTTAATAGAACAAGTGAATGAATAATGTTAACCAAAGTGATTGTTGGGCATTGGTTTTCTCAGTAGTAGCACATGCGAAACGAGAACATGTTTTTTGGTTATTTTTCTTTAAACGTAAAATTATGTTTAACATTGTCTGATCTCTACATCCTTTGGCAACTCTCTGCATTATTAGACTGGCTGTATCTGCTGACACAGTCACGGTTTGCATTGATGGTGCGTGTTGGTTCGCATCACTGTGACAAGCAACTTTATTTCCAGCGTTGTCAACTCGGTGCTTTTCGCAAAGTTTTTGGAGTTTTTTTTCATCTCTTCGATGAAAGTTCAGCATTAACTTAATAAAGGTGCCCAAGTGTTTTGAAAAGTTAGCTCAAACTTAATTTTTATGGCCTCTTGAAGTTGGGCCATTTTTCACTATTTTTTGCACTATGAGTGAAAAAAAAATTATAAATATATAGAAATATTTAATGGAATGTAATTGTGCGTTCTTATTGTTGCATTGAATCCAATCAAAAACACTTCGAACCATATACATATGTACACTTGTCCAGACTATAGAGGAACAATTTCTAAACTGTCCGAAAAATTTAAATGTCCGGATTACTGGTTAGTCCGAATTAGCGAGTGTCCGGATTAGGAAGGTTATACTGTAGCTTAAAAATATTTATATTGGTTCCAGTGAACAAAATGGCAACTGTGAGTTTGATACTGCAGTAAAACTTTTTAAACACATTATTTTTTAATAAAACAAAAAATCTTAAAAATCTTTTTTTTTTATATTCAGATCACATTCTGAAAATAAATTGCACTATTCAATAGAATTTCAGATACATTTGATCCAGAATCATTTCCTTATATTCGACCACCCCTATAACGCCCACCATTTGTTGAAACAAAGGAAAAATATATTTTTCCACATTGGATTTAATGCAGCAAGAAGTATGCACAATTACTTCCCATTAAATATTTTTACATATACGTTTTTTCAATTTTCACTCATAGTGCAAAAAATGCTCAAAATTGGACCAACTTCAAGAGAGCTAACTTTTCAAACCCCTTTGGCTGTTGTGTTTACTTAATGGTCTACTTTCATTTCCCATTGGAATTGTAGAGGCTAGTTTTTCTTGTTGCACTGTGTAATTTAATTGTTGATGTTTTTTTTGTGTCGATGGCACTAAAATTTAGTGAGTAAACCCACAATTAAAAAATAATTTAATGGCCATAGGAATTTTCTTCTTCAATATGGATTTTTATCATGTTTTCTTTATTTTAACACTGTTATATCTCAGTACAACGTGCGTATAATTGTTGTTTTCCATATTAAAATATTTAATGTTCTTCTGGTTTTAAAATGTAATTATTAATTAAAAATGCAGCCAACTTGAAAAAACGAATGATGGGGAAGAAGAATATTAAAAAAAATTTATTAGAATTGCAATCTAGTAATCAACTGTACTTTATGTTTGTTGTATTTTAAAAGTGCCAAACTTCATGTTAAAAGTAATGATAATTTGGTTTTGTTTCAGCGTGTTCGCTTTACATGTTTTTTGCTCTATCAGGAATAGGATAAATTTTGTCCTTTTGATTTGGGGTGTTCACACTGTGGTCATATCAGTCCTATTGTCATAATGTCTTATTATTTTACAATGGTTTAAAAAAGTTGTTGTTGTGCTTCAAGCAAAAAAGTCATAAAATAATAAGACTTTTTAAGGTATGTTTTTGGTTTGTCATAAAATAACAGTAGAAATCTTAGTCGAGCAGCTGTAACTCCTTATTCGAGCCGGCAATAATATTAACAAGCCGCCGCTACAAATAACACAAAATGAAAACAAGGCAAATTCATTACCAGGAGGCGAATTAATTATAAGGTGGTTGCAGTGGCGAATTCACGTGAATTTATACATTAACTGTCCTGTCAAATTTGTTACATATTTTCCATGGTGTAATAATATAAGGTGCTCTTATCAAACAACAATAAAAAACAACATGCATTTTGTTTGTGTAAAATTATCACAATATTGTCAAAAAAAGCTGTATACAAAACATAACAAAATGTGGTTTGTATGTATTTAGTGGTTATGCAAAAACAAAAAGCATAACGTAAACAAAAATATTCATAATGGCGGCCAAAAATGTAAACAACTTTTGACAAGACCGTGAAACTTACCATTTTTTTTGCAGATTATTTAACGGTCAAAACACAACCCTACAAAAAACCATATTCCTTGTTGCGCACACCTGATATTATTACACCATGATATTTTCCGGCGCCATTTTAATGTAATTTTCGTGCAAAAGGCAAATTTATTACGACTACAATAAATCAACAACAACGCAAACAGGCATTTTGTTTGTGTAAACGGTGAATTCATTATATACGATGTCAAAATTCTCCATGCATAAAAAATTACATTAAAATGGCGCCGGAAAATATTTAACAAATTTGAAAGGGCAGGTAATGTATAAATTCACGTGAATTCGCCACTGCAACCACCTTATAATTAATTCGCCTTGAATGAAAATTATGCGTTTGTGTAAGCTATCTGCCTGGCAGCTTATGGATGTTTTTCTACTTGCCGCCGTAAGAAAAAATATTTCGGCTCATTAATTTGTTCTTCCTCCTCTTCATCACCTAGAAAAGGGTGCATTTAAATTTGAATACATACATACATGAATTTTTTTGTTCATATTTACTTGAGGTAGCCATTATCACGTTTAACATGTAATTTTCGCACAAACCAGCTATTATTTTACTTTTTTCACTTGATTTCGGCATTTTGATATGAAATTGTATTTTTAAATGTTTTTTTTGTATCAGCTGGCACAATTATGACATAGCACACTAAATTATGACGGGGTTGTTCACACTTGTCATATTTTGGTGTGCTATTATTTTATGACATATGACTTATGACTACAGTGTGAATACCCCAATTAATTTTAGAATTCTATATTGACATTTGTTGGAACCTTCTAAAAATGTGACTTATTATTTTACGAATTAGATTTTTAAAGAATGTTCAACAGCACGCGGCAGTACATACATGTTTGTAATTTAGTAATAATGTTTTTTAACTCGATTAATCTGAATCTAATTAAGACTAAAATGCGCAACAAAATGTCCTTGCACGCGGCTAACGCGTTCTGAAACAAAAAAAAATTGTTTTGTAAAAACTATAAAGTATTAATTGATGTAAATATTTACATGAATAGCAAAGATGTTTACAAAAATTCTCAGTTTGAAATAAAAACTAAACTGTGGCCTGGCGGTAATAATATTGCAGGGGCTTTAATTAAATTTAATATGTCTATACGATATACATACATATGTAAATAAAAAACTGATCTTCTAGTTCTACCTTTTACATGAGTTTGAAGTCTACTATTTATAAATAGTGTAGTAATTTACAATATAAAATAAGATATCAATAAATCTGTGTAAAACAGGCGTACCTCGGTTTGTTTATTAGAGAATAACATTTTCACTAAAAAACATAGTATAAAATACATTTTATGGAATTCTTTCAACCTAAAACAAATGCGTTTGCAAAATTATATGCAACCTAAAATATTGAAAATCAAAAATCAAGATACAACTTCTCCAAGCTAAGCCATCGACATGTTCAAACGCCATGATAGCAATTTTATTGTCCTAGAGAAATTGTGATTTTTTTATGTTTGTCCTTTTTTATTTCTGTTATTATTCTTTAATATTCTTTAATACGCCCCGCGGTGTTACCAGCGATTAAAAAGTATGTCCTTTTCCTCTATGTCCTTTTATGTGCCCCTTGTATTTTTAAAAGTGTTACAACTACACCTGGCGCCACTATTTTCTTTTCTGTACCCCTTGTATGCATACTTCTATGATAATCGGTTTACCGTCGCTGTGCCATCCGGACAGCAATGGCTCGTCGAAGATTTTCTGCCTCTTCACTGTATTCACTAGCTCATTGCGATGCCAAATATTGTACGTGCTGTAGCCATCTTAGCTGAGTTTTCTCCGGAGTTTCAGCAGCACGTTAACGTTGCTGTTGAAATTCTCGCCTATTTTTCTTAAACTTGTTAGTTGTATTTGAAACTCCTGTTGATAGTTATTTTTTTATATTTATTTTCGGTTGGCGTGTACTCCAATTAAATTTTGAATAAGTTTTTTAAAGTTTTTCAAAACTAAACAATTGCTAAAAGGTTGTGTTTTTTGAGGGTTTTTGGCTAGTCCAGTGCTAATGCCAAATTATAAGTAAACCTTAAACCATATTTTTGAAAAGTTAAAAAAAAGTAAAAACAAAACAAACAAAACCTTTCCAGATTCTTTGCGGGAGGATACCGTGATCTGTCTCGAATAATATAATTAATAATTACTAAACAATTGTTATTAATTTTATTTATATCCCTGGAAAAGCCTTCCATCGAGCAAGCAAAATATTGGAAGTATTAAAGAGTTTATGTTTTTATTGTTGACCTCACGTATAGAGAAGTTTTTTAATTAAATATCGATAGAGGCTTTTAAAGATAAAGGAGTCGAGCGAAGGTTATTATTAAAAACCACCAAATAATAAACAAAACACACAAATTATAACAAGCCTAAGATTAATATATTTAAGGCTGCAGGCACGGAAAATGTAGCTAACAATTAATTTCGCAAATCATAAATTATAAAAGTTCTACAACGCACACATTCAATTTAACTTACCTTAAAATAATTCACTTACAATAGTATGCAACTGCACTATCCAACAGGAAACCAATAACTCAAAATCAAGTCTGTATTTATCTTATTTATGATACAAAAAAACGAAAATTGCTTGGAAAATCATATTATTCACAACAAAACCTAATTGCTCGCCGTAACGCTCCCATAGAAACTGTGAATTTTTCCAGGACTCAAATTAGACTATGTAATTATCTGACCTCTAAACTACCTACACTAGCCATGCAAAACACCATATTAAAAAATTAAAACAAGTCTATGCCATGGGAACCATATATTTCGCCGGGATAAAAGGAAAGCTATTTGCTTTTCCAAACTGCAATTTCTCACTGTGTGAAAATTTTCTCAAGATCCAAGAGGAACAAACAAACATCCATCCATAGAAACTTTCCCATTTATAATATTAGATCAGATATATGAACGTTTTTTCTTAAATTAAATGAAAAATCATTAATCGAAATTATCGGATGCTTATTTGATTGTAAAGAGGAGGTTAAACTATTAATAATGGAAAACAATATCAGCCAAATATCCGCTACGGAAGAGTTACTTCACGACGACTCAAAAACTTATTTAGTTTTCTGAACTGTGATAGCGAATTTCTACCATTTTTATAGTGATTTTTAATATGTAATTTGAGTCCGTTGTTAAAGCGTATGTTGTTCGTTACATTTTTTATTAATGGCGGAGTTTTTATATGTCATCTGTCAAGTAGTTACAGAGACATGACAGCTGCTAAAATTTCTTCTTATTGGAACAGAAAATGTACGAAAAACAACAACGAAGCCAAAAGCACTATACAACGAAACCGAAAACCTGTTACATTTATACCGATAAAAAATTTTTCTCCTTCTTCCTTTATTTTTTAAATAGTCAACAGGAGATAATCGCCAGTATACAGAAAGTAACCATAATATGAGGACATCAAAGTTAATCTGCACTCAACAAGAAAATATTAACATCAAAGTAGCCGAGAGGTAGTTATCCAAAATACACATGTATTTATGGAAACCAAATGAAGGACTGAAAAGAGTCAGAGAAGTTCACAGAGAAGTGCAAAAAATTTCAATTACAGCGTGTTTTATTTTCAACTGACAAGCCATCCGACATCAGCTGTTTTGCAAGTCAATTGTATATTGCGCCAAAAACAAAACCAAGAACTCAATTGTTAAAGCAAAAATTATAAAGCGTCTGTAAATGTACAATTTTGACAGACATGCGCAATTACAGATGCATTTTCAAGCTGACAAACACACTGTAAATTTAATAGTGTGTAAAGGCAGCATAAGTCTCGCCATTGATTGAAAGCTTCTGTATGTTGTAACTTATGATAAGACAATAGCGGTGTTCAGTGTTTACTGCAAAAGGTGAAAATGCAATATATCGTTACTTTTTAGTTAGTTTACATAAAAAACTACGATATTTTACATTTGCACTTTTACAAGAGGATTTTTATCAAACTTTGCACTACGCTTATAAAAATAATCTAATAAGTTTAGTATCTTTATCCAAGTTCAAAGAAAAGAAGAGGTTCATATTTTAATAATTTTTTCAAGTTTATTACTTCGAAATTCCATCAATATTAACTAATTTAATTGGTTTTACGGTTTTGTCACGTTATTTAATTTTTTTTTGGACTTTGGAATTGTTGTCTGTCTGTCTTTCGGTCTTGCATTATACATAAACTTTAAAAATTATCTTTTATAATGGATTTATTTTACGTAATTTTTGCGAACTATATTGGCTTCATTGAAAGTTATTAAATCAAGCTTACGTTTTTAACTTGTAAAGGCTAGTTATGGGTGCTGTTAGCCGAAGTGGTTAGAGCATCTATTAGAAAGTACATAATTACTAAGAACGAGACCAGTTTAATGCAATTCATCTACGTGATGAATTTTGCTGATGTACATTAGTGTGGTATCGTATCAATTGTTGTTGGACTGTTTAAGTGATGAAGACATAGCACTGAGCACTGAACAGTACCGGCAGCAATTAATAATGGTCTATGCGAGTGTACATCACAGGGCCCTTTTGTCACTATTGCAGCAGAATCGTCGATGAGTAAAATAGAATAGGTACGCTGTAACACTGTTTCAAAATTTACGCAAAAATGCAGAGTTGTAAAAAAATAAAACAAAATTTAATATTTGTAATTGTAACAATAAGCCCTCTCTCACTTTCCCTTTCCTAAAGAAGGTAACACACGTACTGATGTTGATAGCCTACGTATTACTTCGCTTAAAAAAATTATAAAAAAAATAAAACCATCTCACCAAGGCAAAAATCAATTAGTGTACATACATGCTTCCTCTGCCAACGATTCCAAAACTGGAGAGAGAATTCGCAAGAAATTTTAGGATGTGGTATTAGGCCTGACTACATTGTTGCGATTATGTTGGATGCTATATATAACTGGCCGACCGTATGTAATTCTGTCATATTGGTTCTTCAACGACTTCGTAGGATAGAAAAGATTCGTAGAAGAATTAATATACTTTACTAAGAGTCAAATACCTTTCATTGCAGGTGAGGCACGGAAAACGTTTGGGTGAGTGTACCGAGATGGTTTAGAATCTTAAAGTCGTAAGCACCTGCAGCGATTCCTTCGATGATTCTTCATCGCAAATAAAAAATGTATACATGTTCAAAACGTCTGAAAAACTTTGAAAATAAATAGTATGAACGGGCAACATAGATTATTCAGCTGTAAGAATAAAATGCATGTATTACACTCTTTCTGGTGGAAAGATAAGAGTTATGAATAGGATTATTTAAATTCCAGGTACAATACAGGTTAAAAAAACCATATGGACATTGATGACAAAGTTACGTGTAAAAACACTTCTGGTAAGTTATGTTAACGCAACTGGCGTGTTCTTATTCCTTTCTAAAAAAAGTATAATTCAAAAAGGATTAAATTGAATTGATGAGCTCAAGCCTCTAACTTAAATCAGATCAAATAACTTTCACCTCCTTTCTTATTTAAAAGAAAATATTTCCAGATTAGCTTATTTTTTTATCCGTATTTCTATCGCATATTAATTTTTTGGATTTTATGTTCGTATTTCTGTCTTTTTTTTTGGAATCCGTTTTTTTTTGTATTGTAAGAATTTTTGCTTGTATTGGTTTTTCGATAATCGCATGCTAATTCTAAATAATTTTATATTCTAATTCAATGGCTGGAAGAACTGCGTATCTAATATGTATAATTTTAATTTTTGATTAAATTCAGTCCTTTCTTTAAGTAAACGCAGTAAGAATTCGTTATACAACTTCAAAGAATTTGGTATTCCATCACAAAATGACAAACTAAATAAAAATATTTCATGTTGAAAGCAAAAACATAATGTGATGCACACCAAGAAAAGTAACGCCATTGTATCACAAAAAAGCGAACAGAAATCTCTTTGCATTTTGTCTGTTAAATAAAATCACAAATAGTGAAACTCATGCAAAGTTTGTTTAACACACTTGCGCTCAAACAAATATTCACACAAATGCACGCACCATAAATGTATGAACATGTCCACCAATAAGTTGTAAAAGGACTACAAATTTACGAGTATTTACAACATTTGGTCCATGGATTTTCCAAGTTTTCGTATGTACATGTGAAATGTATGAATATTTTTATCTAGAGGAAAGTGTTTGTTTTATTCATGATGACCCACCCGCCATGTTGCGTATATAAACTCAAATAAATAATAAAATCTCATAAATAGCATGATGCACAGTAGGGCAAACAAACAATGTGAATGTTATGAAGGCCATCCAGGAATGTAGTGGAATTTAAATAAATTCATAATATATTTTTGGATTAACGGTGTATTGAATATTAAAGCTGAAAACATGAATAACTTAACTTAATAGTGAACTAGACTAACACATGAGCTTAAATTATCTAACATAGACTTTTTGCTTGCGACTTCATTAGTCTCCGTCGAAACCTTATGAACGCGGCACTATTCCATAAAAATTTTACACTAAAACCTGCCCAGGAAGCCACTAAGATGTGGCACCAATATGAATAAAATATATACGCCAGAAAAAAAATTTGTTGTGACTAGGTGTGACATCTGTGCATCCGCAGCATTTACAGTAAGACTTCGATAAAGAGGAAAAAAACACTAAAACTAAGAGCATTTTTAAAGAATGAAAATGCACAAAACTCTAAGCCCATAATTAGACTAAATTTACAAGATGCAATATTTCATGAAATTATTTACACGAAAAGAATTTTTTTTGTGCAAACATTTCCATACTTTCAACACATTGACAGTTTTGTAAGCAGTAATTGTCGAAAAAAAAATTACATGAAAATTTCAACATACTTGTAACCGGACGAATAAATAAAAGAAAATTTAAAAAAACGGCATAAAATAATTCTACTCATATAATGTGAATTTAGTTTTATACTTCACAATATTAAATTTTTGCAAGCTTATTTATGTAACAGGTGCACTATCGTATTAAGTCCCCCGCATATCTGGAGTATTAATGTTCTTGCATTGAGAAACGAAAATGTTAGCATTCATATTTCTGTGTCTCTCAAATGTTGACCTCAACGCTTTGACCATCACCACTAAATCCCTTCAACTTCAAAGGTTAGGTTAGAATGCACAGACTGCCAGCTGCAAGCAACCGGCCCACTTGGGTCCAGAATAACAGGTTCCTTTATGATACCTGATATCCTAATAGCCTATGTTGTGGTCGGTATTGAACCAACCCGTTTTTCGAATAAACAAAACGAGTTACCGAGATAAATAGCTCTGTGATAGGACAGAACTGGGCATTGACAGAGGATGTGCCTGAAAGTTTCTTCCCCCTCCTCATTTTGACAGCTTCTACAGAAGTCATTGAATGGGAGATTCAATATATTTGCATGGGCAAATATGAAACAGTGCCCTGATAGGACTGCCACGTGTATACGTAGTTGATGTCGAGGTATCCCCACTATGATGGCAGATTTAGCTCGGTCATATTGCGGCCAGGTTGATCTGGAGACTGCACAAGTTGATTCACTGAACCATCTCTATACTGCTACCCCTATTAGTTTCTGCTGAGTATTTTACACAACTTTAGAGGGACTTCTGTCGGTTTCCTGTTCTTGCAAACGTGAGTCTTCCTTGGCTATCTTGTCCGCGATTATGTTGCCACGTGTCCTGCTACCCAGATTAGCTCCAGGCTGGAATGTAACGCCATCTCAGTTCAGATGTTTAAAGATGTTTAAAGATTAAATTGAGGAATGTAAATGCCTTCAGCTTCAAAAAAACAAAAGAATTAATATTTTTTTTATTAAAAATGTTCTTGCGGCCATCACCCACAAGACCCACATCTGACGCCAATCATTAAAAATCATCCAAATTTCGAGAGGTTAGATTCCAGCACCATGCCCCGCATTGGATTAAATGTTATTTGTATAATTAGTTGCACTGTTTTAGATTTTTATTGAAAGAAATTGTGTGCATTGAGCTCAAATTTAAGTTTACCCATTTCTTTATTTAATTTAAGCAATTTTTTGGTAAATTCATTTGTTTGTATATTTTATTTTTTTATATATTTTTTTTTAATCCTGTCATCTTGCAGCCGTATACTCTGTTGTTGATGTTTTCTGTTGACGATGGCAAATGGGTGGCAGTAAATATGTTGTTACTCTGTAGTTGCTGAAATTACCATTGACGATGATGCGGGATTTGGGTTTCTTATTTATTTTAAGTGTTTGTGTGTCATTAGTTGTTAAAGCTCAAATGGTCCTTGATGTTTTATATTTTAAGAGTTTATTATCATTATTCGTCTCTTTGTTTGTTTGGTAAATAAAATGTTGAACAATAAAAACGCTTTAAAAATAGGACCAACAGCACACCGTGGTTAAGAGATTTTTAATTTCAGAGACTTCTAAAACAGAATGAAAATAAAAATATTAGTCATATTTTCCACAAGGGGACTCAATGTGTTTTGAAAGGAATTCACCATTGTCCTGTTCTTAAGAAGGAAAAGCGTATATGTTCAAGCCATGATGAAAATATGTCATTGTCATTTAAAATGGTTAGGAATAATTTTAATAACTCAATCAGCTGGTTCTTTTTTGTGAATTTGAATTTGATAATTTTTTTGTATTGTTCACAGTGCATCAGCATCAGCTGAAAAAATGTACCCTTAAGTGAATGAAATAATCGTAAAGTGATGTTTATTTAAAAAATGAAAAGCAAATCCTGATTTTCAATTTTTCACAAAAATATATTGAACAATTATTCCGTTAGTAGTCTGCTGCAGCAAACACAATTTTCAGTAAACATTATATATGATTGTTTCAAAAAGACTGCTGTTCATTTTTTATATTCTAAACATAATTATAGTGACGATAAACAACTGCAATATGCAATATAGTTAAACTACAAAAATATTTGTATGCATTTGTAATCAAATTATAAATATAAATCGCATTTTTTAATTTTATAAATTTAAGCAAAGAAATTATAAAACCAGATAAAATAATAATAAACAATCGAATAATTTTACACAATGAGTATTTTAAAAAATAGTTTTTTTTAAAGAATGCACTTTAAAATGGCTACAAAAATTAAATTTATCAATTAAATTAAATTTATAAGAATAAAACAGGAAATTGAATAACTTTTATAACATTGTAATTTACTAAAAGAGTTTTTACTATGTATAAAATAAAGTTTTAGAATTTGTGAATTAATTGATGAATTCAAATACATATGTATATATTTGATTGAAATATGGCCTATGATCGAATCAGCAAAGCCTATACTACAATTATTTAAGCAAAGCTACGTTAAAAAACATATTAAATAATTCTGTGGCATAGAATTAATTGCAGTTCCACGGAGAGTAGAAAAAATATTTTTTTTATGTAAAATATAAATGCAAAAAGTGTACTACACGCAGTAACTATATAAAAAAATTATACTTTCAATTATATAACAAATACTGGAACACAATTGGCAGTACAGATGGGATAATGAGTAATTTTTTCCTCACGCTCATGCACGCGTAGGATAAACAAATTTTACTCATTCACGACCTTATATTTTTGACATACTTTCATACACGCTCATGTCTGATTAATAAATTGTTTTAATATATAACTTTCTTAATAAAATTCTTAAATAAAGAAGAAATGGGTAAAATCATATTTGAACTCAAGACAAACAATTAATTTCAATAAAAACCTAAACCAGTTCAACTAATTGCGCACAAATATAAAAACAATTTGTTAAATTCAAGTATTGAACTCGAGCCATTGCAATAGATTTCAGCTTAAAAAATTAAATTAAATATAAATATAAATACATAATTATTATAGTAATTTTTACAAATTTAAATTTACATTTTTCTATGTTCTTATAATACAAGAAGCATATATTAATATATTATTAATAGGCAAACATGTTTTTTTAGATACCTCTTACGGCCGTAATACTGAACCGATTTTTAAAAGATTTATATGTTTTTTAAGCGGGTTTTCACATATATGTTCAAAATCTTAATTTTATATAAATCGGTTTGATATTTAGGGAGGTATAAGCGTTTAAAGTTGCTACTAACACATGAACACTTATTACACATGCATGTATCAGCTTCAACTTGAAAAATATACAAATAGTGTATTTGTGTTTGTTTAATTTGCTTTTGGATAGAAATGAGATAGAGTTTTAAATGGTTTATTTAGAATGTTTTTTGTTTTTCATATTATGGTACGTATTTTTGTAAATGTTTAATGTTAATTTCTCGAATGTGGTCGATTGAGTCGACCGTTAAATACACTATTTTAGTTAATTATATATGCTCATGTTAGTTGTTTGTTGCCGACACATGTCGATTGTTGATTTTTATTTTCCAATTTTCACATTTATCTTATTTTTGATTTATGCTTTATTTAGATTTGTAACATTGTGTATTTGCGTGTGTGTGTGTGTGTGCGTGTGTGTGCACTCGATACAAAAACCTTTGGTTGTCACAAACTTTTGACCACAAGTTATAAGAAGAAATTCTAGACATCAAAGAAATAATGGAAAAATGTGAAAGCAAATGTAAATGAATATGAAAAATTATACCTACATCAATTTCTTTATTTTAAAATCAAAGCTGTTTGCTACAGATCAGGGGGCAAATTACGGCATTCGACATCGTACGAAGTTTCCAAACAAATTCAAAAGATTTTTTATAGGATTTCGTTCGATATCGAATGCCGTAATTTACCCCCTGATTATGTAAAACAACAGCGGCTCAGAAAAGTTATTAATCTGGGTAGCGTTTTAGAATTGAATTTTGAAAATGCAGTCCTTGAAAATGTATCCGTTTTAAATATATAAAACAAGTAAAACATTTTTATATGTTCGAAAAGTTATGGAGAATTAATGTACCATCAGGTGCGGTAATAATTAACGTTCAAGCTGATATTGATAGAGCACGATAAACATTTAATATACAAAACTAAAGAAGCAAATAGTTCATATATTTTTCAAGTGATGAAAACTAATTTCTTCAAACTTTAAACCAACAAAGTAAATATTAATTATTTATTTTAGCAAATATTTCACTTTCTCAATGGAAAGTTTATTATAATTTTTTTAAAAATAAAAAATATTACAAATTATTAATACACCAATAGGACAAAGAATAAACTTTAAATTGATACGGAAAATATAGCTCAAAATTATATACGTTTAATTTATACGAATAGACCAGGAAATTTAATAACTTTCATTATATAGTAATAAATTTATGTAATTTTGTACTTTTGTGTAATTCATTTTTCAATTTTGACAATTCTTTTTTTTAATTTAGAATAAGTTTTTTATTGTTTTGTGAGAGCAACAATTATTATTATTAATTTCATTTACACACTCACAAATATACATATATATTCCTGGAAAAGCTTTTCATTGAGAAAGCGAATTATTGTATAAAATAAATAATTTATATTTACTTTGAAGAAATTATTTAATAAAAAAAATTATTCATTTACATTTTTTTTAAATATATTTTAATTATCTTTTAATTTTCATATAAATGCGGGAAAAAAATTCATTTCAAATACTTTATATTTAGAAAGCAAAATATGTTAATTTTTATCATGTAAGTAATTGATTTATTTTTATCCTTAAGAAGCTTCGCAAAGGAGTAGCGAAATATTGAAAAAAAATGTTTGTTACATTTTTTATATTAAAAAATGTTACTTTGAGCTCACTATTTAAGGAAAAATACAAAATTTTAATTCCAAAAAAATGTTTCTTCTTGTTGCACATTCCATTACCAACTCTAAGTGCATCGTTCATAAGATTTTTATATATTTTTTCTATTTCCTGCAACAGCAAAGTTTTTAAATGAATTTATTATAACTAAGTTAAAAAGTTTCAGCTATTTCAATTTTTTGTTTTCATAATGAATAATTTTTTTTTAAAACTCTGAAAGATGGTTAAGAAGTTGAAGCTTGACAAAGCAGAACTGCAATTAGTTTATACACTTGTGTAGCCGATAAAAACAATATTTGATTTTTATGCTTCGCTTGGCTTTTCTTCTCTTATCGATGGATTATTAAAGAGGTATTATTGTCGTAATAGCCATTGATGAAAGTGTCCTTTATTTTACATAATATTAAATTGTTATTCATCTCATTTTAATATTTGATTATTACATTTTTTGTTTGAAAGACATTGCATATTTTATATGGGTCGTTGTATTCTAAATGTGACTTAAACTGCAGTGATTGTTATTTGTTAACAATTTCAAATGAGTCAAGAGCATATAATAATAAAAAAAAGTTGAGCTACATATTTTTATGGATTGCTTCAGCAAAGTATACAAAAATGTCTTCCCACTTTTACTGTTGATTAGTATTGACCCGCAGATTATCCATGTCTTACACGAATGTTAGATGGAAAATCTTTAAATTTACAAGAGCAATTAACTTGCTTTAGAAGCAATTGTGATTGTTAATTTGAAGAAATAAATAAAATAGTCAAAGAAAGCGTCGTCGCGTATGAATTTTTTTCATATTTTCTTTAGCATTTTCATTGAATCTTTTCGGTCCGCCTCAAGGCGACTTCATTTTACAGGTGCTGTTAATATTATAACAAACACCGACCTGTTGGCACAAAATGATAAAAACAGAATAGAAAACTTATTTGAAATGTATTTTATTGGCTTTCATTATAATAGAGAAAAAACCATTTAACAACCCCAGAGAACACAAATAAAATAATTTTGAAAGCCAATCAACCAACGGCAAAACATTCAGCTGTACTTTCGACATCACCTGTTAAATTAATTACTGTTAAACAATAGAAAATGTGTTTTAAAAAACTTTTGTTTGTTGAGGGTTTTTTAGCATTTCATTGGTGCTAAAGCCATCAGTAATCATCAGTAGACCTTAAACTATATTTTGAAATGTTTCAAACCTCTTATTTTATATAAAAACTTTTAAAAAACTCAATGAGAATTATAGAAATTACAACAGTATAAGCAGTAGTAGGCTTTAATAAAATAAAAAATAAATATTCTCCTCTCCAGAGGTGATTAAACAAGATATTTGTATGCATTTTTTAGACAAACTGTAGAACGATACGACGCATAATTCTGTATTCTAAACTAAAAAAACAAGCTTTTTGTGGTACCACTACATTGCAGCGATATATGCAAATCAGAATCAATGTCAAATAATACTGTGAAGTGTTGACGATTATTAATTATTAATTTAAACGTGCACACAAAATCCGACACACATACATATATGTATCTACATCTATTCCATTAAACACAACAAAACACAAGTATGTATCTATTTAAATTTTCATATATTTATATGTTTGCATTTTTTATATTCACATAAACATAAATATAAATACAGCCAATGACGGCAGTAACACACAAAAAGGTATTTCATATTCTATTTCATCGTCAGTGTAAAAGACTGACTGCATGAAGACAGGAAGGAAGAACTAAATATATGTAAACATGTTTCAAACGTACTTGTGTGCGTGTGTGTGTCCGTATATGTAGAAATAGTGAACTGACTGGCATTGACAACATCATATGAATGGGTGGGAATGTAGGATACGAGCACTCTCTCATTTTATGTGCATCCTTAAGTAGTCTTCTACAATTTAAACACTTTTTCATTAGCATCAATGATATTTCGTACTTACGTCAAGTTCGTTCGTTGTTAGTTCTTTGCAGCAAATGTACGTCTGTATATTTGAAATAGTTCCTCAACTCATTACTCAAAAATAAACATAAGGCATTCGTTACCTGTGTGTAATGTCAGTCTATTAAAGTAATATAATACGAAAGTAATGAAATTTACTACTTAAGGTTGTTTGCTATTACACGTATTAATGCTGTTAAATATTGTAAGAAATATATAAGAACATTACAATATTATTTTGCAAAGTATTTTGAATTTATTATGCTTACATTCATATATGTACATATCGACCCCTGTGCGTGATATAATTGTATGCTACAAAAACTAAACTTTACATGAGAGCGTTTTTATTACTATTTTTATGTTACATACGATAAAATGTGCATTGTGTTATCTCCATAACTATTATATTTATCGCTATAATATTTTGTCAACAGATGATTTAATGGATTTAGAAACGATTTGCATAAAAAATCGATTTCGAAAAAAAGTGTAACATACGATAACTTCGGGCACAGAGGTCGATATGCTTATTCCACAAGCGTTGAGAGTTCATATTTCATTTATGCTCTCATATATTTAGGCATGTCTAAGAGATTTATAAATACAGTTCGACAGTTTTAGAGAGTCTTTATTAAATATTCGAGGTTTACAACTTTTCAAAATAATGCTTGAGCACCAGTGAAACGCATTTAATACATTTTAATATAATTAGAATATTCACTTATTTACTCTGTGCCGCCATTACGCAATATTTCTCCAAAAAGTAATAACAAAACTATCACATTTAAACTCGCAATCCAATCAAATATTTATTTATATACATAATTTTGTAAGAATACTATTACTGGATTTATTTCTCTTGCTTATCTTGAATAATTCAACAATTTTATCTTTGTACGAATACGTACGAATATTTTGTTAAAGAAATACAATTTTTGTCCTGTCACAGCGCACACAACCTATTTGTGTGTGTACGGAGTGTAAGCTCTCATCTAAATGTTGTAGGTAAAGTTGAATTCAAAATTTTTGTTATATTTTTAAAATCCTCAAACGTATGTTAATAAAAATGTTTGTGCGTATTAATTTACTACTTGTTATTTATGAAAAATTCATAAAGTTGTACTTTCGTTATTTTTGTATGCACGGGTAAGCACTTTAAATTTTTCCCTCCTTTTTCTAATAAAAGAAAAACCCTTTTAATATAAAAAGTTTTTCCATTTAAAATACAAATTATTGTTAATTTGTCTACGTATTTTTATTTTTTGTTGAAAATAAAAGAATTTACAGAGAAACCTGAGACCTTGATAACAAAATAAATAAATTTTGGGAATGACTTCCACTTTAAATGCGTGGCTCCTTAAGTGGTTTGTTTCTAGTGTCCTTTTCATCTTTTTTGGTTGTCTATTTTCATTAATACACATATTCAACAAACATAAAAACCCTAATACAATAAAAAAAGAGAACGATTGGACGTCTTTCTGCAACTAATAAGATAGTTTTCAATATTCTGCTAAAGAATAATTTTCAATTAAAATGTGGAATTTTTTTTCATTGTGATAAACAAATTTTCTCGACCTCTTGTTTCCTTTTTTATTAAATTCGCTCATTACTTTCGATTTTAATGCTTTTTATAAACGTTCTAGATTTCACAAAAGATATTTAAATTTAACAAGCAAACAACATTTAGTTGTTTTATATCAAATTAGGGTCGTTAAACAAGTGCTCAGTATTGGAGAAAAGCAAAATATTACATTTATACATACACACATATAAACCAAATTCATAACTTAAATACAAAAATATATTTGTATAAATTTGTGCATAATCTTACAAGTTCTGGTAACATATGCTGAAACAAAATTCAGCTTGTGGAAAAAAGTTTACGGTTTCCAAATACCGGCAAATAATATTAAGACACTTTTACTTACTATTTTCAATAAAATCGATGTTAACAAATATAAACTTGAATTGGCAAAATAAGAAGCGAGCAGACAAATTATTTAACACTTTAATTTATGAAAATATCTGCTAATTTGAGTAAATCTTCGTAACAATATATAGACTCTAGCAACACCAGCAATAGCAACCGCAAAAATTATTTGACTTTTTGTTTTCATTTTCCATTTTGTTTACAAAATAAAATACAACTATAAAATAGACAAACTTTGGGTATTGTGGAACCCCAATTTTTGCTTTGCTGCTCTACAAAAACATACTAGCATATTTCTTACCGGATTGATTTCAATATAATTGTTAATCGATTGGCTAGCTGCGTGTAGTGCAAAAATCATAATATATTAATATTAAAAACATGTATACATGAAAAATCTGAGACACCCCAAAAATATCCATTTTCAAAATTGGATGGTAATGAGGAACCCCCCAGGATGGATATAGTGGAAAAATATGCCATACTACCAGAATCAAAATATAAATAAGAAAACAAGTTAATTTGTTAGAGAATGTGGTAATTTTTATTGCCATTAATTCAAAGTTTAACACTAAGCCTTGGGTCTGCCCCTCCCAGCTCTTGAAATTCTATAAATTGTGGTGTGAAGAACACGGTGTTTCGACTAATGTAGCTAGTTTCCCTTTGATTTTAACTATTTTCACTAATTCCCATTATATCATTAATCTTTTTTGTATGTATCAATATTTTCTCTTATTGAAAATAATATCAAAATACGATTCCGAAATGCCCGTATTTCAGTATTCCACATTAGCCGACTGCCAAATTTTTGTAAACAATTATAATAAAGTTTAAAAAACTTTTAAAATTAAAATGCCAATCTGTTAGAAGTGTTATTTAGTTTACTATTTCCACACAAAAAAAACATATAGAAAAACTTATAATTTGAAAAAAAAAATAATCGCTTGAAATGTCAACATTTCGCAATTTCACTTTCGTTCGTATTCATAGCAAATCGCGTAATCCTAATATTTCTTAGCAAGCTATGTTTACATACAGCGGGAGCTTCCAAATAACTTTTAAATTCCGAAACAATAAAATAATAAGCTTACAAGTTGCCTAGAAATGAGATGCTATTGTGCCTATTAAGAACTTGGTCTTTATTTTGATCTCAGTACTTTTTACGGCGAAAATTTCCGAAATTTTTGCGTAGGAACTTGGCCATATTTTCACATTTATGTTTTTGTGCGGATCTGAGTTCTTTTTTCTAAGTTATTTTTGTATAAATATTTATATTTGTATTTATATATAATTTTTTTTTTTTAATTTAAAGTCTTATTGCTCACCAGGACGCACCTGTATACCAAATTTAAGCTTTCTAGCTAAACTGGAAGTGCCCCATATAAATTATTATATTTTTCTGGTTAATTGCTCGCTAAGACCTACCTGCATACCAAATTTCAACTCTCTAACTATAGTGGAAGTGCCCAATAATATTGATGAATCAGTGTGTGAGTTAGTCAGTGAATATCTACTAGTGCTGGCAAAGTATTGAGTATTGATTACCCAGTATCGAGTATTTCCTTTTTTGGTTACTCAATACTCACAAGTAGTTACTCGATACTTTCAGAGTTGTATTTTTAAGCAAGTTGAGTGGCTAAAATAGTGGATAAAAATACATCACTATATAAAAAGACAACTAGGTGTAAGATTCTTTAATCAAATCAATACTAAATAATTTTTTTTTTAAATTAAATAGTTTCTTAAGTTGTTGTTAACGTTAAATCAAAAGTTAGCTTTACATTTATTTTTTAATTAATAATAGAAGACATACAAAACCAATAATAGTTGAAGATCTATTTTTAATTTTTGAAGAAACTACTTCAATTTGCAGATAAAAACTATGCGTTACAAATTCAAAAAATCCGTTAAAAGTATCGAGTAGTATTGAGTAACCAAATGAAAAGTATTGAATGTTATTGAGTAAGAAAAAGTAATAGAATTTGCCAGCACTAACATGTAGTTAAATATGCACTTTTTACACCTTAAAATCTCGGGAAGCTTTTACGGTAGAAATTTCAATATTTTATGATAAAGTAGAGCAAAGCTATGAGGGGGGTAAAAACAGCTCGAATGGTTTCGTGTAATAATACACACTGTGTGGTCGGAACTTGGCCTGGCGCACTACCGTGTGCCTAGATCGCTTTTAGTTCTGTCTTAATTCTAAGTTGACACTCTAACTTAAATTTTTAAATGCTTCGTTAGAAATTGATTACACAAGACAGAGCCCTTTTGTTTTATTTTGTTAAACTACCATTTGCTACAAACATAACGTCCGAAGTACTTTACCAGCTTAAGATAACGTTAGTATAACAAGAAAAGAAGCAATAATAATGTCCAAAACCCAAACTAGAAGAACAAGTAACTAATTGAAACTTATACGTTTATATACATATTAAGACAATAATAGCGAAAATGAGCATAATAATGAAGATAATATTTAACAATGGTTTTGTCAGTGCCAGTGTCAATGCTAGTGCCAAAATGTTTAAGTTCAGTTTATATTATTTTCCTTTTGGCCATCTCTCTCTATCTCTCTCTAATGAGCTGAAATTAACTTTATATTTGTTTTGACTTGTTTGCTTATTTTCTAAAGGCTTTACTTGTCCACAAAGTAGAACGAACTAACGAACGTTCATCCATGAACGAACTTGTAGCACTCAAATATTTTAGCAAGTTCTGTGAGGTAAAACCAAAGAAGGAAATAAGTTCTTGCAAAAGCTAATGAGAGGCAATATGTCAAATGATAACTGTATGAATTTATGCAAGTACTCATGGGTATAAATTCTATTTTTCTGGGTCATTGTTCATGTGTGTATTGGTTTGGTATGACATGTTATTATTCTTGAACGTTTCCTGGTAGCAAGCAAGAAAATTCCCTAAATTCAAATTCATCTACGGATATCCTTCGAGAACAAAGAACAAAGATTACAAAACAACTATTTAACATCTAAATCTTTGTCATCGGCAATAGCACCAACTTAATATGCATCTTGCTCATCATCAAGAATAAATTTGAAAATTGCAATTGTATTCAGTTCAAGTCGCAGTGGTAGCAGTGTCATGACAGCTAATGGATTTTATTGTTATTGTTATTACTAGAATGCAAACAACACTCAAGAAAATGTTCCGGTGAAGTTGAGGAATTCATATGTGGAGTTTATCAGCGAATACAGCAAAAGCTTTGATTATGATAACGCATCCATCCCCTCATGTTCTGGAATTTATTACAATTGATAGTCTTTTATTGTTCTCTAAGGCCTGACAAATTGCAATAGACTTTTAATACTAGATAAATGTTGACGACAGCGTGAAGACAAGTATCTATATTTTGGTGTCGGGTTGTACTGACTTCGACATATAGTTACGGAATAAAGGAGAATTCCTCTGATATGAGGAACTAGTAAAAGCGAAACTTAATTTTTGGCATTTGTAGGGTGATACAAGGAATCGTTAAACAATTTCAGTCAGTTTCTCAGAACAGAAAATATATTTAGTTCGAAGTAATTGTGTTATTTTAAAAATTTAAGCAAATGCATCATTGGGCGGATGGACTGACAGCAGTTAATTGATGCAATAATTTAGTAGTGTTGCTTATAACGCCTTGAATTTTGCTCGCAAATGCTTTTAATTAAAAATGTATTTTCAAACCCCGGAAGAGTTAGCACTTTGCCACATGTCGATTTATGTAGTTAATATATAATAAATTAAAGCTTCAAAAACTTCTATTCAAAAGAAACCGCAATAAAAAATATTAATTCTATCAAAACTCATATGGAGTTTTGACAAAAGTCTAGCGAAATGAACGAAGACACTGCCCACAGTATTTTGTTCCATTGATAAATATCTATTAATAATAAAGTCTTAAATTTTATGAAATTTTATAAACAAATATGCAAAGAAAAAAAACATGATTGATGGGATCGCAATTACAGATTATCATTAGTATGCAGATTTATAGTTATGCAATTTATTATTATTCGAGACATGCCTTAATATCTTATTTCAAAACATTTTTATTTGTTTAAAATTTTTCAAGGATATGGTTTAAGCTCTCCTGATGAGATGATTGGCATAAGCACCAATGCAGTTTATGTAGGTATACAGACAAGCTCAAGCCACAACAAATATAAACCAATAATGTTATACAACTGGTTCTTTAGAAAAATAACATGATCACTGCTACCGATAATAATAATAAATAATTGTCAGAATCCGATCGAACGCGATTTTTCAGACCGAATATAAAAATTCTGTAGACATTTCAGATCGAACACGAACTCAAAATTTTTTTATTAAATATATTCTATTCTAGCTTTTATGAATTATATAATTTAATAACAACAAACTTCACACACATTAGAAACGTATATTTTGCTGCTGGCTGAAGTAGTTAGCGCGTTGACAATAAAGCCAGTTATGACTGAGGACATGTGCTCGATCCCAGTTTCAGCCAAGTTATACATCCATCATTTTTCAGATGTGCATTAGTGTGCGATTGCATTTGCTGTTGTTTGAATGTTTAAGTGACTGGTCGCTGAACAGTACTGGCAGCAATTGATACTGGTCAAGGCAGATCAACAAGGTAGTAGCGATAGCACAGCTAATGAACCTGACTAGATGTCAATTGTGTAAAATTAAATTTGTGTTGATAATATACTCACAACAATATGACTGTTGTCCAACTGCCAAACGCCACAGCTTTATGTGATGTTTGACATTTGTTATAGATTCAACTGTGCTAACAGTGCCAGCCGGTTTTGTAACAGTTTTGACAAATTTTGTATTGTTGTAGAATCGCTACTACCTGGTAGATCTGCCTTGATATTGGTATATGCTAGTTTACATCACCTCCATCGCCCTCCTTCGATGGTATTGTATTAAAATCGACGGTGTAGTAAAATAAATAATAAAATGCTACGTAGCCTAAAAAATACATTTTATGTACATACTTGATAGCAGAGGCGCTGCAACACTGATCTGAAATACTAACATAACGCGGAATATCAGAGTTGTAAAAGTTAATCTTTCTTTCTCAAATTTGCCAAGGGCCCTCTCTCACTTTTCCAAAAAAAGGTAAAATAACTACTGGTTGGTAGATATTATTTGATTGAGTGTTCCTTTTTTTAAAAATTAAAAAAAAAGCTTATACTTCTGTACTTTAATATTTTAGAGGGTTTGATGTTTGCGAATCTTTGATGACTTTATACAAACATTTATACAAAGTGTGGTGTTCGGCGAAAGTTTTACTGAACTCCCACAGCGATCCTGAAAAAATAGTGCAATAAAATAGTGCGCAAAACACTGGATATCAAATACAATAATTCCTTCAAAGGGACGAGTTCAATACTGAAAGTAGACATTTTATATTTATTATGTTTTCTGTATTCTATAACAATAAGTATTAACATTTTTAAGTCGTTATTTTTAATCCGAGGTGAAAAATACTTGCCTCCAATGGCATGATAAAGTAAGGAGTTGTAGTAGAAGCTGTAAAAAGTATCTACTTCATTTGATTGTTAGCATTTTAACTCATTACATTAACATCAACGTTTTCGCTGAGATCCTTTTATCTGCAATTAAAAAAAATCGTGACCATGGATGACAGGAACACAACGAAATTTCTTTTCATTGTAAGCCCGCTTCAACGAACTTGCTCATGAAAAAGCCGCGGATATCTGATTATGTGACTCGCGGACATCTGACTGAGAGAAAATGTCATGGACATATTATTTCGATGTCCCTTTAAACATACAATGATTGTATTTTTATGGAGCAGTTGTCGTGATGCACCACAATTTTATTAAATCAGGGATTGTTGGAACCAATATATTACAGTATCAAAAATTTAAATGTCTAAAGCAGAATTTAACTGCCAGGCCCACGATATCACACGTATTCGTTCTTTCGTAGAATTGCATTTAAAACAAAAACCAAGTTTTAGAATTTGTTTTTGTTTTAAACCTAATTGTACGAAAGAACGAATACGGGTGACATCGTGGGTCTGGCAGTAAATATTAAATGCCACTCTTATAATACAAGTTTGAACAGGAAATGGTTTTTGTGATTATTTCCCAGTCTATATCCCGCAAAAAGCATTTGCTTGAACTATTCGACTTGATTTTTTTTCGTCGCCAAAGAAGGACGCCAAATCCGAAAATTTTAAGTAAAATTTACTATATCACCACTTAATTTTCAAATTCAAATAAAAAACTGTGAAAATATATAATTTTTTCTAATTATTAGATTGAGGTTTTATTTGGTGAAAATGAAAACGCTGCATTATTTAGAAATATTTTGCACATGTAAGAGCAGTCACTTTGTCTACTTACTAATGTAATATTTAGATCGACGAAGCAAAAAAAAAATTTAAATGTTATGCTACGGATATTATATTTTTAATTTTAATTATTTAAGAAATATTTTCGAAGTGTACTACACTGATTTCATGGAATACTGTTTGATTCCAACCAAACACATCCTCACCCACAAGAAGCAATTCTGCTATACATTTGTATAAATTTAACATGCATGCATTGCATACATACAATGTACGAGTATTTAAGTACAAAAAGCAACATACAGAATTTGCTTCGGCTTCATAACAAATATGAGAATGTAGCAGTAGTTTAAAAATGGATATAAAGTTTTAATAATAATAGTTGTGATGGTGGTATTTGTACATTTAAATGAGTGTTAGCTGCTAAAGTGAAACAAGTCAGCCAGCCACAAACGGAAGTCTTTCAAAATGCCAACAATGACAGCGGCAACAACTATGACTTTGAAATGAACAGAATACTGCATTTATATGTGGTAGTATATTACAAAAGGATTTTTATTATTGTTGATTTTTTTTAAATAAATGTATCAAACATACACATTATGTACTTTTCACTTTTGTAATGTGCATATGTATGTTACATAATTATCATGTTAATAATGACACTGAACATTGTAGTTGCTAATTAAAGTATATGAATTTTAAAACGATTATAAATAGATAATACGAGTAGTGATGTAAGGAATATTAACTTTTAAGTATTCGCAAATGCGATTGTTTAATTTGAAATTTAGCTCAACTCGACATTGGCTTGTTTTTGACGCCTGGTAAAAAAGGAATTCAAATTTAATTGAGAAAAATCCCTTCTTCCCATCAATAATAATAATTAATGTTTATACGTAATTGTTTCACTGTTATAACGTTTATATTGAAACGGATTTTTGGCTGGAGTTCAAATCTTCTTAATTGTTTTAGAAATTGAAAAGTGGTTAAATCGTATAAAGAACGCTTAAGAGATGGTGTAGCAACATCGAAATCATTACTGCTCCATTCTGCTAGTCTGATGAATAAATTGTTTCATAAAAATTTACGCTCTTAATAAAAATAATGAATTTATCCAAAAACAATTTCTTAAAAATTAAGATGAATTGGGTAAACTCAAATTTGAACTCAATCCAAAAATTCATTTCAATAATAATAATAATATTAATAAAGTGAACAAATGATCACGCTAATAACGGTATTTACATTCCGACAATAGTAAATAACTCTGTTGTTTTTCATAATCGACATAACTTTCAAGAGTCCAACTGAACGTTCGGGTTCAATGTCACAGTTCGGAAAAATCCAACGCAACGTTCAGTTAATGTTCGGCGTTCGGAAAAATGTTCAAATAAATTTTAATACAGTTTGTGAACCATAAAAATTTAACCCTGTAAAATATTAAAATGCAAAAGAACAACATTGTCAAAATAAGAGGTTTCTATATGTGTTTGTATTTTATTCAATATAAAAAATTCCCAAAATTTAAATTGTTTCTATTTAATGAAAAAAAGTTCGAATTCGAGTTCACTGTTCAGATTGGTCCGACAAATATAACGAAGTTCGAGTTCGTGTTGGGTATGGAAAGAGCGATATTCCTAGTCACTAATATCCACCGTGACAAGTGGTAAAATCGAACTGTTGGAATCCCATTATGGTGCGGTAGCTATCTTCATTGATCGTAACGTGAGCTCCGTCTTTATTTTTGAAGAAATGAGATAATAAACAGTGAATTTTTCTACATTTAATAAAGTCTGTAGAGACTGCTGTGGATGGGATTTACTAAATACATATGAGACAATTATGTTTACTAACAAACCAGTTAAGACAAAAAAGAGCCGCATCTCTTAACACGATTTTGCGATAAAACATCGAATGGGCCCCAGAGCCCAATCGGCGAAAGAACGACGCACATGATGATATCGTGGCTTTTATTCCTTTACCAGCTGGATTTTAAATGGGTGTAAGCCAAGATCTTTGCCAAAATTTTCCACGTCGTGGGCGGAAAGAGCCCCAGCTCCTGCAACCGATGGCGAATCGATAAATTTGAAGCTTCTTTCTCACGTTCGCTTACAGCGGCGATATTCTCTTAAGTGCGCACAGTGCTTCGACAAGTTGGTATTATTGCATTATTTCGAGAATATGTGGTATGATATCTTTTTACAGTTCGACGGACGGCATCATCAGGTGTACCATTATGTTTAAATTGCGCGAATATATGACTGAATTTCAAAGTAAACATAGATAATTTGGTAGGCATTCTTTAAACTACAATTTATTTATTAGTGATCATTTACCAGAGAATGCTGAAACATCAATATCAAAAAGTGAGTACAGTAGAAGGGTTCGTTTAACCCAAGCTTGGGCACTAATCTTTTCCTTCGAATCTGAAAACTATTTACATTTATAAAGACATATTTATTAATATATTATTCGAGTAAAGCTCCTGCTATTACTATTTATTTTTATATTTTTTGCTTTTGTGGTATAAAGATGTACATAAAATAAGCACTATCTTGGATAAGACCTTTTTGTGGTGACGGGAAACCCTCAAAAATCGCTCTAGTCCCCCAAGAAACTAAAAATCTTAGAGTGATTTTGATAATATAAAGGACTAATTTAGTGGACCAGTATAAAAAATACCGGACTCAATGTCACTTGCGACAATTTTTTCACAAGTATTTCTCTAGCAGATACGCTTGAAAATATGCATGCCCTCGGAGTTTAAGCATTCACCACAAAGAGTGGAGCATTCGAGCATATTCGGCTATGGAGAGAACAGGACTATTTATTTCTATGTTCCCAAAAAGAACAAAGCTGTCGTTTTACTTACGAAAATACCATATGATGACACAATCTCAGAAACAAAACAAAGTCAAATATAATTGTATTTTATAATCTAACAAAGGAAGGTGTGATGTAATGGATCATATGCTGAGACAGTATACAACTAAACGCAAAACAAATCGCTGGCCGTTTGCTCTGTTTTATAATATGCTGGATATATCAGCACTTGCAGCTTACAGAATATACACAAGACACTATCCTTCACAGTTTACTACAATGAAAGGAAACTTCTTTATTTGTTCTATATGCAGCTGAACAGCTCCACAGTGGAAGATTTTGTCCCAGAGGAAAATGATCGTGGGTATTCAGAAGTGAATGGTGAAAAGTTAACCTTTTCGTAAGTTCTATCGGGCTTTAAAAGCCTTTTATGAATAAATTTCAATAAAGCGAGTACACAAGCTTAGTAGTTATTCGTATAAAAAGGTCATTACATAGACAGTGTATAACATTATTTATCAATATTATTAATAGGCAAACGCGTTTTTAAGATCCCTTTTACGGAAGTAATATTGAACCGATATCGAAAAAATTTAAATGTTTTGAAACGTGGTTTTACATAGATATGCACAATCTTAATTATATTTAAATCGGTTGGATATTTAGAGAGCTACAAGCTTTTAAAGTTGCTATTAACAAATGCACATTTGTTACACATGCACGTATCAGATTCAACTTGAAAAATAAACAAAGTGTGCATGTGTATTTGTCCAATTTGCTTTTGCATAGAAATGAGACAGAGTTTTAAGTTGTTTATTTAGAATGTTTTTTTTGTTTTTGTATTTTATCGTATGTATCTATGTAAATGTTTAATATTAATTTCTAGAATGCGGTCGATTAAGTCGACCGCTGAATACACTAGTAAATAATATTAATGCATTTGTATTTATTTTCTGCGACGTCAATATTCGCATTAATTTGGCGAAAGAGAACATGAATATGAAAAGTAGGCGGGTACTTGTACATACAAATCCGAAAATGAGTGTTCGTCACATCACTAACCCATAAATATCGACCCCTCTGAGTGATATTATCGTTTGTTACATAACCAAAATTTTACAGGATATCGTTTTTATTACTATTTTTATTACTATTATATACTACAAAACTGTTACATACGACTTAGAACAGATTTGTATAAAAATGGCGATTTCAAAAAAATGTAACATACGATAATATCGCGCACAGGGGTCGATAATTCTATTTATATTTATTGGTATATACTTATGAATGTATTTTATGTGTGTAAGTGTTTGAACGATAAAATGAATCAAAAGAACGGAAACAGGCTTTTAGTGTAACATATTATGTAAATTTGGTTTGAGAACGATGAAAGTGTGTGTGTCTGCCTAAATGGAATTACCAGAAATTTTTCTTTGGTCAGTTGTTTTAGTTGGATAATATTATTACGTATTAAATTATTATATATGAATATGTATATCAATTAATTATAATAAATTGCACACATACATACGTAGCGAGCACCGCTATTTGTTTAGCAAAGTCCTACTCATTCAAACGTATCTATTTATGTAAGTGCGTATAAACGGGCATGTGAATGCATGCATACATATCTTTTTATAATTAATTTTAAGAATAAAAAAAAATATCCTAAACTTAATCAGTTGCATCATTTTCTAATCTTCTAACTAAACACGTGTTTCCCTCCCCGGCCAAAACCAAGATAACTATTAATTCTACATATAAAATTCGAATGCTGAACCTTTTGAAAAAAATAAAGGATTATATATTTCGATTTTTTCAATAACCATATCAATAAAGCCCATTAAAATAAAATTAAAATACAAATGGAAAAAGGTTTATAAAAAAAATATAAAAAAATTAATAAGTGATGGTACAAGGGAGTTTTTTCAAGTCATTTGGGAACTTGTAACAATTTCCGTGTATTCTTTTCTCATAAATTTTTTGTATATGTATGAAAGTTTGTACGATGTTTTTGTACTTTTTTAAAAGGACTCTTTTGAGCAAATCCCACTGTTGCTCTGACTTGGATAAAATTTGGTCGAATCATTATGTATGTTATAATTACTTTGTCGGAGAAGTTATGTGAAGCCATAATTATGTTTTTAATTGTCAAAGCATTTTTTTAAATTATGGATAAATAGAAAGCAGGCAGAGCCATGCCTAGATATCAACCAAATTATAAATGATTATACAGCTGAATAATTTAAAGAAATGTGGCATATCTTGCTTCTCTAAGATCAGTGCTAAAATTTTTTCGGGTCCAATATGTAAAGCGATGCTGCTGTGTCCGCGCGCCTGAATTTATTTATGAAAATTAAATTCATTGACTGCAAAACATGGCAACAAATTTCGTGGCTTTTATAGAAATCTGTAACACTAACGCCATATTCAAGCAGATACATACATCTCAATTCCACAGCTGATTTCTGATTTCCTTTTTGACAGCATACTTTTTAAGTGCTTTTGCGAAATAATTATGGTGCTTGGAGATGCTTCATTTCCCAATTAATCCCAGTCTGCGTTATCACAATGTTCTCTTCTAATGCACGTAATCTATTACATTCGATATGTTTTCTTTAGAACTAATAATAGCTTCTGAGAAAATGCAGATGATAAGGTTCATTGTTGTTGAAAATATTACTAAATTTATTCTCTTGACTTTTTACAAATAAATATCTAATGCAAAATTTGACATATTTTTAATACAATATCTCAAGTAATTTAATACATTTTGGAAAATAGTATTTTTTATTATCGAATTGCATCTTCAATCTTTTTTTTACTTTCTATATAATTTCATGGTACTGCTCTATGAATACTATTGGAAAAAAGCTTTTATCCCAGCTGGATCTTTTAATTGTAGACTTAATAAACTTATTATTTTGAATACAAATATAAACTGAAGATAAAATTAACATAAATTTAAAAAAAAAGTATACTTTTAAATATGCCAAGTTAATTAGCTTTTAATAAAACATATAAATAATAATTAGAATTACAAAGTATATATTTTTATAATAATAAAATAATAATAATTACAAATAAATGTTAATTAAAATTTAGTGCAGACATTTGTTTGTTGGCCTTAATTTAATGAAAATGTAATTTAATCTTTTGTAGAGACGCACATAAGAAAAAGGGAATACATTTACATTTGAAAATACATCCAACAAGCATTTGAACGATGGCTGGTCATAAATACGTTATTGTAGCGCAATAATCTTTTGATTTTGAACTTTTCAAACTCTTCTGGGTGATAGAAAGAAGAAAAGGTATCTTCTAAAAAAATATTCTAGAGTTTACTTTTAATAAAAATAAAAACTTTGCAAGAATTCCTGGCTACAGAATGCAGTGTTGGGCAAGTGGATAGCGGACTGTTCTATCAGTCTAACAACACTTTTTATTTTAGTGCTTTTCTCACTAAGAGGCTGTTTCTTGTAGACTTTTTCGAGCTATGAAATTCGTGCAAGAAATGTGTATGTAATATATTTCTCATTGAAGTGACTTATTAATAGCAAATGTTTGCGGGGTACAAAATGGAGTATATTCACCAATAATTGCACACTATTCAAATACATGCATGCATACATGTACAATTTAAGGATATATGTAGCTCGTATCGACAATTACAATCCATTAATTCTTATCTTAAGAAATGCAAACCCTTAAAGAGATCTTATTTAGATGTGTGTTTGTGTACATAATGCGATAACTTTGTAAACAAATACACTTGAAACTCGATTGTGTGGGTTCCAGTTTCCGTGCGAAAAGATCAGCAAGTATAAATAATAAAAGTAATAAACACAATAAATCTATTAAGCACACAACAAAATTCGAAAGCTTTAATGAAGTTTAAATGAAAGAGGATCTATCACAGAATTATCAAACTTAAATACTTAAATAATTAATAGTGCAATAATTCTTATACGCACAAAGCCACACAAGCATATTTGTAGAATGAAACAAAAAATTATATAAAAAACAATGTAACGTTAGCATTTTTCTTTTTCTGATCTATAAAATAAAATGTTTTATATTTGTCAATTTAGTAATGAAACCAATCATAAATTTCTATTTAAATAAGACCTCTGACAGAGTTAAATACTGTCAGTAATAAGAAAAACATAAATTCAAATGAACAATTTCTGTTATTACTTTAGAAATTTAAGCAAAGCAAAGGCAAAATAAAATAATATGAGTACTCGTTTAACCGAAATTGTCCGGGAATGTTTTTTGTTTTGAATTTAAATAAAAGATATATAATATATGAATATGGAACATAAGAAATTTTACCTAGAAACTAAAATTTTTATGAGCCCTCCGGGTCGGGCGCAATAGACCGTTACCGTATATGGTCAAGTCCGGCACTACACAGGAATTTTTTTGTTCAAAAAAATATTAGATAGAATTTTTATAAAATCATGTTTTTATTGCAATATACTCGTACATATTTAAATTCAAAAACTATACATTTGTACATGATTCTACTTTTTAATATAAACAAAAAAATTTCAATCTAAAAATTCTTAAAAATCATACTTTTAACGATCTTTTGGGTGATACTCAACAAAACACTTCACGCATAGACCAACATCGTATTTATTGCATGCAGTACGACTGCTTGTTGTGTATACTTCACCACTTTTAATACAACGTACAACGAGATGATCTTTCCCATCAAATCGTAATGTGCTACGTACAGAACTGGGATTTTCTCGTTTGGGAATTGGTGTACAGCCACTTCTTTTAGGCTTTTCGCCATAATGCTGACAATAAAAAATTGCATATTGACGTCTGAATTCCAATAGGTTTATGTTGTTATGTTGTTTTCTATGCAGCTGCTAAGCATTTTGAACACATACATCAAACATCCATGTAAAAATGCTGCTCCACCATTTCTTTCCCTTGTACCCAATCCGATAGAGGCTCACATTTTGATCCAATTTTTGTTGTACTGAGTTACAACATGTGGCCGATTTATGTGTGCATTTTTGTTATCCTCTTTGGAATACCTCAAGGCGTTGGATATTGGAGAAACGCCATAAGCTGAATAAGCTATGGAAACAACTGAGTTGTCCCTCCATTTTGTTACAAAGATTCCAACATCTTTGGCAAAAGAAGAAGCGCAAAATCCTATTTTTTCTTTCTTTCTTCTTTTCACAAATAAATGTTAATTTTCAAAAAATTTACAAAATTAAGAATAACAAAAAAAAAATATCTATGTATCGCCTGAAGCACCCTCATGGTAACGCAAACATATAACGCTTGAAAAATACATAATATATAAATTTTTAAACATTTTGATTTATAACAAAATTAAATATACATATATTATGTATTTTCAAGTGAAAAAAAAATATTTCTGATAAAAATAGCAAAAGTAAAAAATGTATAACTTACTTTTTCATGTAATTCATTTTCCGCTATTTTATTATTATTATTTTTTTAACAACATGTCGCTTAGATGCGAATATCATGTAATGTAAGTGAGTTTCTATTGAAATTTTTAACATTCGCATTGTTGTGTAGCTTCATATCTAACGTATTTTTGCGTTACCATATCGTTGCATCCGGACAATTCGGGCTAATCTGCTAAACGCCTCCAGAGCTATAAACACATTCACGACAGCAGGCTGCCGACTACAACTTGTCACAAATAGACAACATGAATATTTCACGACTACATGGCAACAAGGCTGCAGGTTGTTGTCCATGCTTTTTTTGTCGTGCAGTCAAATTGAACTATTTTCTATTGCTACGAAACAAACAAAAAAAGAGTTGACAATATAGCAAAATATGTAAAGCAAATTAGTGCTTAGAAATTCTTTTTGAATGTAAAATAAAATTAAATGCATAAAAAAACTGGAAATTACCCAAAAAGTTGCAAAGTTTTGAAAAATCCCTAAAAACTCTTCGAAAAAAAAACCTAAAAATTTAAGGAATGTGAATATATCACATTCCTCAAGTCTTAACCTCCACTTAGGAATTTTTACGCCTTTTTTTAATTATTCAACTTTTTGCGGTTTTCATATATTTTCGCGATATGAGTGATTCTTTGTTATTTTATTGCTTCATTGAATTGTACTTTTTGAAAATCAGCTGCTTACTATGTAGCTGTCGTTTTCAAAATAATCAAGTAGCCAGTTACAGGGCGACATTTGTAGCCAGCGGCATTTGTAGTGATGTGCCCTGCTGTCGTGAATGTGTCTATCTATACCTTATGAAATCTCAAAAGATTTTACGTTTGACAATATTATCACGAAACTAGTTAAATATATCTCAAAGAAAACATAAATTAAATATGTAAAGATTCCCGAATTATAATTATAAAACCAAAGGATGGATAATGGAAACAAAGCACGTTTAATAGTGATATAAAACCCGAATTTCAGAATGCCAGTTCACAGATGTAAATTAGTGGAGAACCGCATAATCAAGGATTAGTTGTACTTATTATTAAATTGTAATAAGAAATGGAAATCAGTAGCTAAGCCCATATATGAAAATAATTAAATATAATATAATGAAAATGAATTGAATTGCATCAATTCAATTAAATTTTACAATATCACAATATTTTATGGTCATATTGCACATATACCTGCAAATATACATACATTTGTCTATCTGATGTTTAATACAAAGTTGCTAACACAGACAAAAGTTTAAACAACACACTTGTCAAAATGCATTCACTAATACAAATACAAATAAAATTACATTTCAGTTATTTTCGTTATCCTAAGGGGTGTAATGAAAACATCACCATTTTGCTATTCGATTGGTTCACTTGAATTTCTTTCAAATCGTTCTCCACCTAGGACGGATAGATGAGGAAAGTCTGTGGCGCCCATATTGTTGCCATTTATCATTTATTTCTATTTAATCAATTATGCGAAAACTCTACAGTATAAATGTTATTATCTCAAATTATTTTCGTTAGTTTACGGCAGACACCTTCGCCCCTTTAAATTTAAGTCTTCAGTACATGGTGGCCAAATTAAAAAAAAACTATAGTTCATCACCCAAAGCCCCTACGTCAAAGAAATGTAAGTTTGGTAGAGAGTATCCGTGGCAGCATCATCGCTTTGAACAAGGAACGCCATAGAGCACAAAGAAACATCTATATTAGATTCGCTAGTCATATTCTCTATTTTTTATTTAAAAAAAATCATTAAAAATTATACGTTTAAAATATGCATTAAAATGATTTTTCGAAGGAATTTTTATGTTCCTTATCAAAAAAATATGTATGTAGATAAATAAAAATATGTATTTTTTACCACGCAAAACAAAAATTGTCAAACATTCTATGATTACGGTTTGTATCAAGGCAAATTTACAACAGGTGGCCCTGAGGGATCAGGTTATTGAATTCGTATTCATTTGATATTTGTGCTCAGAAAAGTTTAATAATTTTTTAATAAAATTAAAAAAAAAAATAAACAACACCATTTACAAATAGATTATATTGTGTATGCCTGATCAATTGTCTTGCTGGGCTGTAAGAATGTAATTATTTAGTTGTATGATAACTTATATCTGAAGTAATATAAATATGTATATTTGTGCGAATAATTTTATGTTTGTGTATCTGTTTTGTGTTTGTCTTTTATGTTGCAGCTGTTTAGTTTCGAAATTGCATACTTCAAATATTACAGTAAGTTAAATTGAATTTTGTATGCAAATATAAACAAAATTGTATTTATTTATCTAAAGTCTTGCAACATGAAAATGTTTGCATATTTCTCTTTGAATATATACAATAATTCTATTGAAAAATTAAAACAAAGTTAGGCAAAACAAAATTGCAAACTTAGATATGCACAACTACTTCATGTTGATGTAGTTTGATATGTTTGTTTGCCTATATACAGACACCTCTAAAAATCTAAAAGTTACTGTCATGAACCTTACTTTAATTATATTTTAATTACAACACCCACTAGACATTATTATTATTATCTTTACTAAAACCCACGCAAATGCTTTCGTGCATGAATGGCATAAATCAAAAGACATAAAGAGCGTAAGATAAAATCAAGATATTATTGGAAAATAGAAAATGTTCCCTTAATTGTTTGTAAAGCTTTTTGAATACAAAAAGCATTACATGGAATCGAATAAGAGCACCGTAAAAAGTTTAAAGTTACAACCCAATAACAATAACATTTTTGTAATATTATTGTTTTTGGAGAAATTGCAACACTAATTTCATAATAGTTTAAGTGGCTGCCTCCTACGCGCAATCAATCACGAGATTCCGTTTCAACAAAACAATTCCATAATCTATCTTGCAAATGTGTTCAAAACTAACTGCCAGGACCACGATGTCATACGTATTTGGTCTTTCGTACACTTACATTTAAAACAAAAATAAATTCTAAAATTTTATATTTGTTTTAATTGTAATTATACGAAAGAAGGAATACTTGTGACATCGTGGGACTGGCAGTGATTTTTTTGCAAGTATTTACCCGAAAGTGCAACAGTGCAGACGAATAAAAAAAATTACCAACTTAATTTAAATAAACTCTGACTAAATAATTCCAATTAATTAGTGTGAACTGCACATATTCGTCTGCCAATTATCAAATACACTGTATCAGTGTGATTCACACAAATTTATACAAGTGCCTGGCGGTTAAAAACAGAAGGAAAGAGGAAGGCCCAAGGACTTCAAGTTTCTTTTCATGCCGGCACTATTAAGTGACCACAACTATGCCTTCGTCTACAATGGAACACTCATGTACATCTGAAAAATGCTGGATGTTAAGACTTGCCTGAAACTGGGCTCGAACACACATCCTCAGTCATCACTGTCACTTTACAGTCAATGAGCTAACTACTTCAGCCAAAAGCACCTTCCGCATTGCTATTCATTGCTCTCATTGCGAAGCAGGACTTTCACAGTGGCATTTTTAAAGACCTTCCGAGCTAGAGGGGCTTTAGTTCTTTTTTAATGCATAAAAATAAAATTATTTTTGCATGTTTTTCCACCTAAAAATTTTAATAATTTTATCACATGTTTTTTATTATTTTTGAGCACATTTCCAACTTTTCGTGCCTTTTGGAAACTCCTCTGTGTAAGACAAGCAAAAATGAACATAAAATCTGCAACGAACTTCGAGAAGGCCGAAAACTTAAAGGCCTCTTCATTTTTACGACTGTATATGTGTCCGTGTTTTTATCTGTGTGTGAGATAATTTCAGTCCATAATCATTTTGTAGACCAAATTAAGGTCGTAAAAGGCAAAAAGTCATTAAATTGTTAAAACGTGATAGAAATTAATCAAAACATTTAGCCAAATAAATACAAATGATACGCACAACATTATAATTCATCTCTCATAGTGTAATTTAATTACATTTAATATCAATTGAAAATGAGACAGCAAACAGCAGAAATAGCAAATTATTGTGTCGAGTAAAAAAAAATTATCAACAACAATTAAAGATTTTATTAGCTTTCATTGCTGAAATCTTTTAACTTATTTTGTTTTTTTTAATTGAACTTTTAGAACATAAACATACTTTTTGCAAGTGCAGCATTTTAAAATTGTCTTTTTAAATGTATTTTTAGAGAAGATTTTCCCAAGATTTTTTTCTTTTAAAACTGTTTGCAAAAGACAATTTTTTCAAATATTCTTTTTATATAATTTTTAAAAACTGTTATTTTTATTAAAAATTTTAAAAAATCTTTTTGTTAAGTACTGCAGCCATGACGTATTTTAAAGTTAGCAATCTCGTTAAACTCGTTTGTAATCAAAATAAAATTTTCAGAATATGAAAATTTTCTTTCTAAGATAAATTTCTATAATTTATCTAAAATCTAAATTATCTAAATTTTTTATGAAAAATTTTTTTAAAGTAATTTTTATATGTATAAAAATTTTCAAGTGTAGTTTAAACAGATTTTAACATGTGATTTGTAAAGCTTGATATATAAAATATATTAATTAGTTATCTTTTTATGACTTTGATTTTGTATGTTCTTGATTTACGCTCACATGCGGTTGCTTAAACGTGAAGAACGAACTCAAGGTCCTGCATGAGTGGTTTCGTGATCATACATGGCAGCGTTTGAATATTGAATGGCAATTCAGTCTGTATTTGATATAAATATTATCTTCTTTTTATATGTATACGAAACTCTTCAATTTTATTCTCAATCAAATGCACTTGACATTATTCACAGAATAAAAAATTGGAAAGACCATTTAGTAAAATTTGTTCAATATTCTTCTTATTATTTTTTTTTACTAGTTCAATATAATTTATAATAAGCAATTTGCAATTCATGTCACAGCAGCGACAGCAGCAGTTTCTCATTTAATAGAACAAGTATACATCTTGAAATAATTAAAGTACTCTATCTCAAGTTCTGCAACGTTCCTTTACTTTTTAATTTTTTAATAGCATCATTTTGTTTTACCTTTTGCAGCTTTCAAAGAGAATTTGCTTGTTTTTATACTTCATTAATTTGTTTAAATTTTTTTTCCTACTTTGTTCTAAATTGTTGCCAATCAGTGATGCAAGAATAAAATATTTAATTAATTACACGGATGTCCAAGGTTATAATTAAAAAAAAAAGATAAAAAAAAATTTAGTAAGAATTAGAGAACTTCGAAAGGAATAATAAATTTTAAATTAACTAAAATAAGATGATACAGTAAAACAAAATTTTAAAAGCACAAGTATTTCTTACTATCCATTTTCTTTCAATGTATCTTTAAAAAAATTAAAAAAAAACTAAAAACATCTCTTCCGCTCAACTGAAAATATTTTACATGAAAAAAAGTAGAAACAAAAGTTTAAATAGAAATTTAAAACTTACATTCATACATTTATAGTATTTTATTAATTAAAAATCGAAAATGAAAAAGGAATAGTTTTTTAACAATTTAGTTCTTTTAAGTACAGTAAACGTCACGATGGCATCGCTGTGCCCTGCTTTGCCGTTCTTTCTATGTTGTTTCTGCTGCATGATGCTCATTTTCAACAATTAACGAACAACAACGTTGTATATATTTTCAATTAAAAAAATGCACAAAAAAAGAAAATTTTCAAATACGTAGAGAAACTAAATAAGAATTTCAATAGCAATGCCAATGTTCTGCAAGGACATTAGAGTCAGCATGCACATTTTGCTCATTTCCAATCTCTACATGAGATAAAAAATAAAAAAAAATTAAATCGAATATAGAACAAAAACTATGTACGACTAAAGAAATAAAACAAAAAATTTCCTAGTGCTCTAAACAAACAAAAGCCATGGATACTTGTTGAAAGGATGGCAGGAGTACGAAGAAATTCAATATGCAAACTGACAAAGTGGCTTACGATTTTTCTTACAGATTCATTTTTATTTCATTTGCTTTTTAGCTCAAATTTTTAATGTTATGAAAAAAGTTATCGGGGTGGTTGGAAAGACTGACATACTGGCCAAAATTAATCAGAATATTGCACTACCGACAGGAGCTGGAAGATTAAAACAAAATACATAAAACTCTTAATTTTAAAGCAGTTGCCGTAGTAAAAACAAAAACAACAGCCAGTGAAGAGTAAAATTCAAACTTGAGAATTTCAACAAAAAATATTAGGAACTGGAGTAAAAATTTTAAAAGAAATAAATTAATTAAAAGAAAAAAAACTATAATAATTACGTACAAATTGATATTAATTTAAAACTATATAATTTATATAATTTAAAACCCTCTTCATCAATAAAAACTCTAAAGGTATACGTAATGTAATCGTCTACACTTTTCCAATGTAAGTGAAATTCATTAAATACCATAAAAATAAGCACTACAAATATTATTTTGTATTTCAGTTTCATGGTAAAGATGGACATAATGTCCATACAACAGATGGTAAACGCAGTCAGAACGACATACTTTCCCACACAATCTACGTATCGTCTCAATTGAGTGAGTGTTCGTGAAAAAGCGAGTTCCGTTTCCGGGAAGCACCCGGAGAAAAAGTTCTTGCGAAATCGTGCAATTTTGCACTTCCCGATTCCCAGGAAACTTTGTCGTGAATCCGTGAGGCAATGATGGTTACTTCTTGGTTGAAAAGCTCCCACGCAAATGGGAACATGTCAATGTGCTGAAAATATTCAGTCTTAAGAACTGTTAGCTGGAGTAGGTAGGTCATGATAGTCAACTTTGCTCAGTTGCTAAAAATGAAACAAATATAATTTGGTTATTATTAGTAAATACTCACTTAAGTTTAAGAAAAAATATTTATTAAACACACAGCAAATAAATTGGGCTTGAATAGTATCAAACAATTTCAAGAGCTTTTGCTACTTAAATTTAATTTTCAATTAATGGGAGGCGCCCTTCTTAAAACGTATCTGAAATTCGTGTTTCCAAATTATTTTTGTAAAATTTTACCTTCAAACTAAATGTTGTTATATAGTGAATAAAAAAAGAGCAATCCTTGCTTGAGACATAGAACTTGTGATCACAATTGTTAGAATTACAATTTGAACTAATTTCCATTTTCTGTTTTAGCACTTCGAGCCAACCAGGCGAATTGCCAAATCTTTATTATATTATTAACACCACCGATAAAGTGAATTCGCTTTAAGCTTTTGGTAATAAAACAGTTTATTATTTCATATAAGAATGCAAGGAACTTCCACTTTCTTATTTTGTCTGACTTATTACCTTCTGACATTAAAGGAGATCTGACGTTTAAGTTAAAAATCATAAAGCCATCTTGGTTTTTAAAACACTGTTTGTAATTTTTTAAGCCATGGAAAAATAACCATAAATGGACACCACTACGTGATAAAAGACCAAAAAAAGAAGACCCGTGTCTCCCAGTTTTGCCCAAAGTCATGCAACTTTTTTATGGGCCCCCCCAAGATGTGGGGCCTCGGTGTCATTTTTGCAAAATACTGGTTATTTTCTCAGGCTCATATCTTGCAAATCCTTCGGAATTTTGATTTACTCTCTGAAACAAAGTTGTATACGATGTCATAAAAAACAAAAATTTTGAACATATAAAATCAAAAAATCTTCATCTTCAAGATGAAAATCGCAAAAACTTAAAAAAATCGATTTTTTTTGAACGTTTTTCCACTGTTCAGGTTCATAGGTAGCAAACCGTTAAGAATTCAAGAAAACTATCAACTAAAAAATGTACCTAAGATCTCAGAAAACAACTTTTTAGAACATATAAACTTCCTAGGAATAATTCTTAATACCGTTTAGATAGCGCTCAAGTAGCCGCAAAAGTGAAAAATTTCCCGAAATTTTTTAATTTCATTTGTTTTTTTTTTACTTCAATATTGAGATACATATCTATTAAAAAAATGTGCTGAAGATCTCAATAAACAACGAGAGTTCAGCGGTGAAAGTTATAGAGAAAGTTCATTTGCATAATTCGTGCACAACATTGGCAACTGACAATTTCAATATGCAGTGTGAAATTTAATTTTACTATAATTTTTTTTGGAACTCCCGCACAAACAAACAAATTTATTTAAGTTATTTATTTTTCTTTCTATTTTATTATTTTTTCAATTCTTGAAAATTTTAATTTGAAAAATTTATGTAAATAAACATTAAAATGTAAACAAAGGTTGACAATCCAGCTAAAATAAGTTACTAATCAGCTGCCGAATTGCGTGTACTTGTATAAATATACATTCGAAATGATAGAAGATTATGCCAAGAACCCAACTGTGAAGACAGAGGAATTTGTCGGTGAAATTCCGCTGTGTAAATTCGTTTTAAGAAGCATAATAACGACGAAAAAATAAGAGCTGTTGTAATTGATAAAGTTGTTTACTGTTTGTGCTGGAAAGTGTGACCATATTAAAAAATTAATACTCACAAAATTAAACATTTGAAGATTACAACTAAAAACAATTTGTGTGGTTGTCCATTTTGTATATTTATTTTAAATCCTATAAAATAAAAATAAAAACAATTAATAATGTAAACAGTAACTTTATTTTACAAAAATACTTGAAAACTTAAAACGAAAATGGTCACATGGCACTGATTTGTTCGTCTTTCGCCGGCGTAAGAAGTAGAAATAAATCAAGTGCAGAGTTCGCCGTGTATGGCGAATTTCGCCGACGCCGTGATTGTGTATAATTTCACATTTACAAATGTACTTTATTTTTGGCGACGAATATTCGCGGCCAAAGCTTCGTCGTTTGTCGCAGTTGTATTCCCAGCTTTATACAAAATCAAAGGTAATGACAATTTGGCAACAACAGCAATTATATTGAAAACAGTATTACCAGGCAATTAAAATTTTATTATATTTCATTTGTTGACAATTCACAATGTAAAAATGAATTTGATACGAGTATACACATGTATGTAATTTTGGCTCTGTGTAAATAATAAGTTAAAAATGCATAAACTTTTATTGGATGTTGAAGCCCACCAGGTAGAAGAATTTACAAAAAATTATGTATGTGTTTCAGTTTTGCGCTAAATATACGCACGTCTTAAATTATAGAAATTAAATTTCAACTACAATAATGATACAAAAAAACGAAATTATTCAAATTGTAAAATAAAGGTAATTTTAAAGACTACATGAAGTCAATTCACTTCCATTTATCCTTTCTGTTAAAGTTTCTTTAAATCCATTCAACTTGCACAATCTTCACCATAATTCCAACAAAACTCACTTCACAAAAATTAATCTAACTAAAAAAATTGCTAAATTTCTATCCAAAGTTGATTATTTCATATTGATCTCATTTTATTGAATAATTATGTACAAATAATCAGAACGATTGATAATTAAAAATCTATCATTTTTTTTTAAATTTTTCAATCATATTTGCAAATTTGGTTTTATGATTCAATGAATTGCCTTCAAAACTGAATAGGATTCTGTAAATACAATAAAAATTAAATTCAATAAAACAACAAGCTTGAAAAAATTTCAAAATATGTGCATACATAAAATGCGATCAATAATAAAACCATTCAAATATATTTTATTTGCTGCATACAAATTTGGAATTAAAAATTATGCAAAATCGAATAAAGTATGTTTCCATTAAACTTAAATACTGATAACAATGTTGTTGATTTCATTGCGAAATCACAGATACACACTATAGGCGCTGTTGCACACTCAAGGAGTAAATAGTTCTTCTTGCAAACTTATATAGTGTTCTAGAAAACTCTTTTTTTTAAAGCTTTATTAGGAATTGAGGGAGTTTTTGACATTTGTGGGAGTTACAATGGGAAGAATTTTGTGGACAAAGAATTTACTATCAATCCAAACGATAACCATGGTCTTGAGATATTCCAGCATAAGCTGTTTCATAAATATTGCTCTAAGGAAAGTCCTGGATTCATGTCCTGCACTCTTATTCGGATAGTACTGCAAATGCAGTCACAAACACATTATTCTTCTCTTTAGAATACAACACAGAAATTCCTCTTTACTTATCTACGTGGACTGGTGAATATGGGCTTGTCTCTTAATAAGAGCAAAACGAAACGTGTTTGCTAAACTTTAGATGTCAGTCGCAATTGTTTTTGCCACCACTGTAGAAGTACTCAAAGTATTTATTAACATTTTCTTTGTATTTTTTCCGTTTTAAATTATTTGCATACAAGTTTAGTTGTTGGCCGAATGTAGTGATTAGAAATAATAATAAAAAGTAAAATATTTAATCTACTTTGACAAATACAATAAATATTGTGAAATATCAGAATGTACCGCAAAAAAATTTCGATTTGAATGGCTTTTCCTTAATGGCAAACTGAAGCTCGCCATACACGTTTCAATTCAATTGTCAATTAAGTCGTTTAATTGAATTGATTCTTAACCACACACTTCATAAACAGAATTGAAAGATTTTCATTCAATCGTCAAAATTATATCTTTTTTACAATTACAAATTTAAAAATTAAAAACTTCTATTACAATGGATAAAAAAAGAAAACTAATTGCAATAATGGTTATTGCAGAATGCATTGATGATGAAAAAAAGAAAAGCGACGAAGAATTTTTTTATTTTTCAAAGTGCTGGACTTTCTTCGAGCAATTGGAAAATTTCTCTCCAAGCATCCATGTTTGCCACCATTGCCATTTTTATATTTTTTATTTGAAATTCAATGAAGTCAAAGAAATACTTAACTTTTTCTTTGATAAGGAAAACTACAAACATAAATTTTGACAGCTGGTCCAGAGACTCGCGCACACACAGCACAATCGAATTGGAAGACTTATTATTAACCAACTTGTCAAACTAATCAATTGACAGAGCTATTAAGCATTTGTAGTGGTGTCAACTTAGGAGCCTTTTGATCAGATTTAAATAAAATATATTCAGGTCTCTAAAGCTCAACAAAAAAAAAAAAAGGAGAAAAAAAGATATCAACATTTAAAAAAATTTTCAAAATTAAATGTCGAATAATTAAAAAATGTCTTTTTCTAAACAAAGAGAAAAGTATTGCAAATAACGATTAACAAATAAGGGGAGCATAGTTTTGAGAATGTTCCTTTTTAATTTGTAACCAGCATTTGTTCGTTATGTTTACAAAAAAATGCATTTTACAATCGTTGAAAATGTTTTTACAACAAACATCTTTCTATTTTTATTTTTTTTTATATTATTTACTTTCACTTATTTAAGTATTGGTTCTAGTAAAAACATACGCAAAGCAATGAGAGTGATTAACAGCCTGTTCATTGAACGCATCAAAAATAAAACGAAACTAGTCAACACGTTAACGACTACGCAACAAAAAGGGTTTGTGTAACACGCTTTCAATTGTTCGTTGTATGACGTTTAAATTTATATTTGAACCATTTTTTAATGTATTTTTTTGAATTTTTATTTAGTTTTTCTAATTATATTTTTCCACAGCGAATAATTTATTCTAATCGTTTTGCTTTCAGCTGTTTGACATTTAAAAACGCGATACACGGACCAAAAAAAAAATGTGCCAGTTGTTACGTGTTTTGTTTAATATTAAATATTTACTAAAATTTCTTTTTAGATTATTCTCTAATGTCATTTAATATTGTGTAATAATATCACATACATGTATTTATTTTACTTTATTTATTAAACTTCAAAACCATTTCTTTAGATTGCTTAAAGTTTGTACAATCACTGTTATTTTTTTTTCAAAAAGTCTTTTGCTCTCAAAATACCGCATAAAGTTGGAATATCTAATTTGTTTCTAATATTATTTTTCTTTAAGTTAATTTTTGAAAAAATTCGTTCTACGTTTGCTGTAGATATAGGCAAAGACAAAATCGAATAAACTATTTTTTTTAAATAAGGATTTTGATGAACAACTTGGGATGTCGCCTGCGCCTGCTACATCGTCTATGGTGGTTTCCTTACATCCTGTGCACGAGGTTCCTAAAATCAATAATTTTTTACAAATGATTATAAATGGTAAAATAATATTACCGTTTTTCATTAGGTATTTATCCATGTTCCTTAAAAAAACTTCAGTTTAATTTTCTACACAACGAATAAGTTGCAAACTTTCATTTTATAATAACAAATCAACATTGTTGTATAAAAAGGGAGTAAAACATATAAAGTCGTTTCATTGTGTAATGTGCATTATATCGTCAAGCATATATTCATAAAATAATTCCAAACATTAAATAATTAAAAATAAAACTTGAAAAACTGCATATATTTAAAAAAAACTAGTTTTTTCAGCCAATTAAGTAAAAACTTTTTTGCATCTCAAAAAACTTGCAAAAAAAGGTAAAACTTGGCAAATTGCAACGCTGTAAGTGCATGAGTTATAAGATTTTTTCTCTTCAAATAAGTGAAATTAAAAAAGAAAAAGAGATTAGAATTTAAAAAGATTAAAATTAAATATTATGTACATGTTCATTACGTATGGATGTGTTAGCTTCAAGCTTAAACTTAACAAATTAAATATGCGCGTTTGTATGCAATTTTATTTTGATTATTCTTTTTCCATGGGGAAGGGAATGAGCAATTATTTAGTTTTTTCTCTTTATAGGAATACAACTAAAATAGATAAACATACGTTTAAAGTGGCGGAGGAATTTCGACCACTAGGCATACTCTAGTACTATTAAAGACCTTATTTCAAACCACAAGCAGATGTTCAGCTACATGGCCGAAGCCATATTAATGACAAAGAATTATCTTTCGAATGAATCCAAATTAACAAACTATCTGTGTTTTATTTTTATTTAAGATTTTGCTTGACTTAAAACAAAAACACCCTTTACAATGTGTCATATGAAGCACTCAATACCTGCATCATATTATTCATGATAAAACTTGTAACTGAAAGAAAAATAAATAAACAAAATCTGAACATCAATGTATAATGCAAGCACTAAAATTGAATTTGAATCTCCCAAACTGTTATATCCACAATATACACATGTGTACATATTAAGAAGATGTAAAAAATATAACTAACACATTCCAAAAATGTAAATTTTGGGAAACAAAGCAAAAACTTTTACGAGTATGTTTATTTGTTTAAAGGAAAAATTAAATCGAACAAGCAATCACAACAAAAAAAAACTTAGAAATAGCACTCATACTAACACATGATACTGCACAAAATTACATATCTGCATACAACGTTACCCATCTAACATTTTCAATGGCAGAAGACTCTTCCGCGATGGAAGCGTGCGATCAGTTGATTTCTCCACGCAGAAAGAACTACGTTAATTCAGATGATGTTTAAATGAAATAAAACCCACCTTCAGACATCGTAAATTTAAACACTAAAAGATTGTTGTTTGCATTTTATAGGTGCTTATGACAAATCATCAGTATACTTTATGCTGAAAGTCCGTAACACGCATTGTATGAGTTGTCGCATTTTATGCTTTTTATATTTTCTATACGTTTTATGCTTTTCTAAATTCAAGTTACATGCAACGCTTTTTATGCGCCAAATTTTTTGTTTTGATCAGCTATAGTGTACAAATTTTTATCAAATAAAAATAACTTTTGCTAAATGAAAATTGAAATCGAGAGTCTAAAGGAATTTATTGAAATTATTGACTTTGTGCACGTAATATTTTGTATCATGGAGCCCTACGAAAAGCTTTTATTGTTTAAAAGTTTATGATTTTTCACAATATTAATTAGCTTCTTTTCCATTGCACTTGCCTATTAAAATGCAAATTTTGTTGGTGAAGAAAATGTTTTAAAAAAATTACTTTTAATATATTTTGTTCTTGAACATATGTATTTCTAAGCTTTATTACGAAAGATTTTTTTAATTAAATACGTTTTAGTAAAAAAATAGATAAAAGTAATCTACGATACAAACATATTTATCCATAACATTGAAAATAGAATATAATTGGCCATCCTTGGCTATTAAAAACAACTTGAATTTTTTCATGAAGTGAACCTACTTCACGCGTTGTAAGCGCCTAAGCGTTCTACGCTTTGTGCTGTATAATTTCTCACATACAACTATACTGAACCTACTTTTTTGGCAGACGCTTAGACGTAGAACGCGTTTTATTGAGCTTCAGCCTTAAACCATTTTCTTTAAAAGCTAAGTTCCAAACCTCTTTCTGTTGAATAACAAATGAGAATTAAAAAAATTAAAAAAGTACAAGCATCGTAGGCCTGGAAAATTATTTAAAAAAACGCAACGAACAAAAAAAATTGAAATTCTGCAAGCCTCGGCTTGGGAGAGATCTTCCTTAAATCTTGAACTTCACTTCCTATGATTTTCGTCGTAGATTAACTCAACAAAAATACCCGGCTACATTCTTCAAGGAGAATCATTTAGCCACTGCTCCTAATATGCAACGTTTTATAATATATTTGCGGCAAAGTCGGAAATTATTAATAAAATTAAATAAATCTACTGTTTTCTTAACGATCAAACCAACTTTCGTCAGGAGCTGAAGTCACATTTGAGGTTTGCATTTAACCTTAAGTAAAGGGTGTCCAACTGGAAGGTATACTTCTTTGTTTTTCCGCCATTTTGGTAAACATTAGTCTTGACAGTTCATATTTGGCAGTCGTGAAGTAAACACGTGGCAAATTTCTTATGGAAAAATATTCGATGAACCAACGTGTTATAATCATCAAATTATTTTATCAAAATCAATCATCGATTACTGTGACGATGAGAAAGATACGTGAAATGTTTGGGAGAAACAACGTGCCAACAAAACGCACTATTTATCATGTAGTGATTTCGAAGAAGGAGGGTCTGAAAGTGATAAGACACAAGCACGGATCAGAACGTACTGCAAGATCGGCTAAAAACATTACTGCTGCTCAAGAAAGTGTTCAAAACAATCCATCAACCACAATTCGAGATATGGTGATGTTAATTGGCCTCCACGGACGCCTGATTTGACTGCCCCGGACTTCTTTTTGTGGGGATATCTGAAAGGCAAGGTTTATGCAAGCAAACCAGAAACGCTTGAGCAACTCAAACAATATATTCGTGATGAAATTAATTAAATACCGCGTGAAATGTGTGAGAATGTAATGAAAAATATGCTCAAAAGGGCTCGCATTTGTGAGGGTAACAGAGGCTGACATATATCTAAAATTGTATTCCATACATAATTGCCGACATTAAATAAAACATTTATCAACATAAGATCCATTCTCTTTCATTTAATCAAAATTATAAATAAACAAGGTAGTGTACCTTCCCGGCGGACACCCTGTATATTGTAAAGGATGGCGCCGCTGCAAGGCCTTCAGAAGGACTATCTCAGCTATTTGAATAATCCAAAAAAATGCCAATTTCTCATTTTTGACTACGATTGAAACCTATAATTATATTTTTCATTTTCTGGTATTAAAAAAAAACAAGATTTAAACATTTTTTATTTGCAGGCAAACTTTAAATTTTTAAACATACTCATGTAGTGAGCGAGAAAGAGAGAGAGAAAAATATATCAAGGCAATATAGAGGGCCCAGAGCTGAAGTGAACCAAGTCATGATATATGAAAAATTTCACTTCATCTCTGAGCCCTCCATATTTCCTTAAAAGTCGTTGAATCTTTGCTTTTACATCGATTTGAAATTAAATAAATGTTTGCTGATTATGTAAATTGGTTAACATCCTGTACAAAATGAAACCAAACTTGACGACACGTTAACGTTCGTTCTATGACATTTAAATTAATATTTAGAAATTTTTTTTTACATATTTTTTTAAATTTTTATTTAGTTTGTCAAATTTTATTTTTCTACAGCAAATAATTTATTCTATCCGTTTTGCTTTCAGCTGTTTGACATTTAAAAACGCGATACACAGACCAAAAAAATGTGCCAGTTGCTACGTGTTTTGTTAAAAGCTTGACATTCGTGTTGCATGACCCCAATCATGAAAAACGTTGATATTTTCAATCGTTGTTTTAGTTAATTGTGTTCGATGAAGAGGCTGTAAGTTTTCTTGTTAAACTAGATAGATTTCCTCTGCTTATATATAATTTTTCGTCAGTGTTATCCTTTTCATTATTTGTTATTAGGGTTATCCTTTGCTTTGCCATCACTTGCACTTCAATGAACCCTATTCTTTCCATATAGAAGTACGAGTGTAGTTGTATGCATTCAAAATATGTACATATGTTTGTATACATAAATATACATAAAATAACAACATCAACTAAACTTCGTACAAAAAGAAAATATAAACATTTTGGTTTATTTATGAATACGATTGTTGATATATTTATTTACACTGAGTGAGCATAATAAACATACGAATTTTCTAAGTTAATACATATAATCGAATTAAAACTCCAGTTACCAGTAACGCCAGTAAGTAAATAAAGCACTAATAAAGCAAATCTAATTTGGCAATAGAAAAGCGAAATCTATTAATTTTGCCTAAACAAATCGCGCACGCTGCACAGTGGCACATTTTGCGAGAAGGCGTTCGAAAAGTATTTCACATATTTCTTACTGATTTCAAAAGTATATAAACAATTTCAAAGTAAATACTAGACTACCAAAGAAGCCACAAATCGCCCTGCGAAGATTGGTTTCTATTAGAGGACCGTAGCAAGTTTTTTGTTTGACACCAGACTTGCTGCAAGTTCTAATTTCCTTGAAACTTTATTAGCAATTTTGAAATAAGACTAAACAAAATACTTTTGATGATTCTGTGCTTCGTCAGAAACTTAATTGACTTGTGGCCTTAGGATTTTTGTGCAAACTGGCAAATTATGTTTGGTAAATCGCAAGTTCTGATTCTTTAAGTTTGAGCCTTGGAACCTTTTTTACAATTCGAAGTGATTATTATTGGGCAAAAGTTCATAACATGTTCTATCAGAATTAATTGGAAATGAGACAATATTCTAAAGGGACGAAGGAAAAATTAACACCAGAAGCAATGTTGCTTTCCGGACGCCGCTTCAGCACAATATTCATGTATATTTGCCTGTATTCGTAATTTTTCAGATGCCTCCGTTGTAATTCAAATCTTATTATTTTAAATCTTTTTTAAATATATTATGAGTGAAAAATTAATACTATAACAGCCTGTTCATCGAACACAATTAACTAACAGCCTACTCATGGAACTCGTCAAAAAATAAAACGAAACTGGGCGATATGTTAACGACTACGTAACAAATGGGGTTTGTGTAACACGTTTTCAATTGATCGTTGTAGGACATTTAAATTAATATTTTGAACAATTTTTTTTTTTATATATTTTCTTGAATTTTTATTTTGTTTGTCTATATTCGTTTTGCTTTCAGCTGTTTGACATTCAAAAATGCGATACACAGACCAAAAATATGTGCCAGTTGTTCGTGTTGCATGAACCCAAACAGAAAAAACGTTGATATTTTTACTTGTTGTTTTAGTTAATTGTGTTCGATGAAACGGCTGTTAAACAGCGAGTAAAAATATCCACGTTTTTCCCGTTTGGGTTCATGCAACAAGAATGTCAAGTTTTTAAACAAAACACGTAAAAACTGGCACATTTTTTTGGTCTGTGTATCGCATTTTTAAATATCAATCAGCTGAAAGCAAAACGAATAGAATAATTTTTTCGCCGTGGAAAAATATATAAAATTAGATAAAATAAATAAAAATTAAAAAAAATATATATAACATTTATATAAAAAAAATTTTCAAGGTATTGATTTAAATACAACGAACAATTGAAAAGGTGCTAAAAACCCCTATTTGTTACGTTGCCGTAACGCGTTCTATGAACAGGATATAAGAATAGTCCATTATTGCGGTAGGTATTATTTTTATTGCTTAATCGTCACACAGTTTCGTCACGATCAATTTTAAAATTTTGCCATCCCTAAATCAACCCTAGAACCCTAACGATATTTTGTAATACTTGGAAACCAAACAATACGTAAATTTTACGTATATAAGTTTTCATTTGGCGAATTGCAATAAATGACAAAATATTTAATTTATTTATTTAAATGAATTTCTTATAAAATAATAGTAATTGTCAAATGTGTACATATAAAACCTAGAACCATAATGTACGTAAATACTTGCGTTTTTTTTAATGAACATATATAAAACAAGTGTTACGTACGAACTAGAATTTATCTATATTTCCAACGATACGTATACTTTACGTACAATCTTTTAGTGCACATGCGTTGGTAGTCTATAAGCAGTGTTACGAACGCTCTGAATTTCTTCCCACCAAATCGACCATCCAATACCACTCAAAAACCACTAAAACTTTCTCTGAGGCTTACAACGAATTCAATTCAAAACTTGTCGTTTTTTATGCCCGGTTTTCATTTCAAAGCCGCTCATCAACAAAAAAATCAACAAAAATTTTATTCATGAATTTAATATCTCGTATAAATTGGGCCTAAATGACATCTACGTATTGATTAGCATAAATACTAAGAAATCGATTATATGTTTGTATACAAATAATTATTAATCGCACTACTGACAAAAACTACTTACTACTAAAAACTAATTTTTCCCACTAAACAAAAATAAAAACCACTAAATTTAGTGGTAAAACAACTGAGTTGGTATCATTGCCTATAAAACACTGAATATGTTGTGCTTTAAAACTTAAAGCTTAAAACTTTAAAATTTCTCCTACATTATGGTTGGTTATAGGGTTAACATTAAATTAACCCATTCTTTATTTCACCTCATATACCATTTTTCTTTCTACTCTTTGTTTTTGCTTAGTTGTTTACATCATATTTATATTTCAAAGAAAGGTAATATTTTAAATGAACGAACAATTTTCTTTATCACTGTATTTTTTTCTATATTTATTCTAGTTGCAGCTATTCAGTGGAAAGTGTTTGTGTTTGAAGATCTCACAATGTGTATGTTTGTGTGTGAATGTGTTAGTATCTATTTGTTTGCATTTTCGTATTCATCTTTTACTGTCACTTGACATTTGATAATTTTCTATTTTTCATGCATCTGTATTTGTAGAATTCATTATATTTTGCAGAAATTTTCTTTCTTAAGCCGATGCCTTGTTGCATCATCAGAGCACAAATTGTTACGCTCTGTAGGAAACAGCATGTTGTACATAAAATTTATTTCTATTTCATTATTATTTATTTATTTCTTTTTTGTGGAAAAAGTAGGTTTTATAAAAACATGGAAGTTTTAATTTACTTTCTCTCCAACTTTCCTTGTTTTGGGGTGAAAAAAAATTTAATATTTATGATCTAGTTCAAGGTTCAACGAGTTCGGATTTTGAAATATCAAAGAAGTTTTTTTTTGTATATTTAGGCATTTGAGCAGATAAATTCAACTAAATGTTTATATAAAAATATATTTGAAAAAATCAATTTTTCAAATATTTGATATTCTGAAAGCTAAATAGCTGCAAAATAATAAAGTTTTTTAATAAGATTATTTGTGTGAATAAAGGTAGTCCATTTACCAGCATCCACATAAAAAGAGGGAGAAGCAAATACGTGACTACTAATGGTGATGGCGAAGAGATTGTCGAAAAATGTTCTGTTCCCTTCGGTCAGTGTAATTAGATTCTCCTTATTCCTTTTGTAATTTAAAAAATTATAAGTTAAGATAACTAATTTAATCCTCGAACTTGAGCCAGATTAATAACGGTCGCGCTACGCAATACGTGCTTAGGAAATAAACCCAAAATACAGAAAATAAAATGTAGTCTTAAAAAGTGTACAGAAAACGAAAACACAATTTTATAAATTTTGTTGAGATATCTCATCATTTCTGGATTAGACCAATCCTTTATATAATTATAATTATACAGAATAGACCCAAGAAACCGAAATGAATAAGAAGCCTAAAAAATAATAAAATTTCCGAGAAATTTACAGAAAATGCGATTTTACTGGGAAAAGTGGTAATAAAAAAAGACGTTTTTCTGCCAAAAAAGAGTCCTATCGAGCCAACGTTTGCCCAAACACAATGACTTTCTGTTCGTATCAAGTACAAAGTAAATCTGTATTGGGCGCTGTTCTTTCAAACCCAGAGGACGCCTTCAGGGCAGAAAATTAATTCTTAGCGAAGCGCTATTCGACAGAGCAGAGGAGAAACTCCTAAGATCGGCCAGAAAACGGCTAGACTCGCAATTTTTTCTCATCAAAGGCGCCAATTGACATAAAATTAAATAAAAACCACGTTCGGAATAATTTTTCACGATGAAAAATTCTCCAAAATTTGGGGGGGGGGCTATACTGGCATTAATAAAATATTTTACAACTCTATTAAACCGGACAACACTGATTCTACAGCGCGCAGTTTCTTAGTCAATATTGATACAGATGCCAATGAAGATTCCTGTACAAAGCCTATTTGTTTATTATTGGCTCAAGTTGTCATGATAAACCATTATATTATAACTTAAGGATGCACCACATGTGTTGGCGTAAATCAAAAAGTACTTTCCTTATTTGAATTAATATATTAACTGCCTGTCGCAGGATGTCCAACGCTGAACTTTTAAACAAAAAATATCTCATTTGCATCCCATCGACAACCTATTTTATTTATTAACTTATTTATTTACTAAATATATACAACAATTATGTAAACATATCATTAGTAGGAGGACCCAAAGCACACATTTTTAATTTAATTTTCAAGAGTATTTCTCTGCTCAAAATATAAGTTCGAAAATATTATATCTTTGTTACAAAGACGATGGTTGATTAACAGTTTCCATATCGTATTGGAATTAAATTTTCTTTAACCACACAAATTGCAAGGTAAACACATTTGGAACTTTGTCAACAATACCTTTTTCTTAATGCTGCAAGAAAAGGAGAGATCTACAGTTTTCTTCTTTCATTATCTCCACTGAAATTAAAAAAATTAAATATTCTAGCTGAAAGTTTTATAAAAATGCATTCAGTTGAAGAACAAGTTGTGGGGAAAGAAAAAGCTAACTGGATAAGAACAAAGCTGCTAAAGCACCAAAACTGCTACATCCTTTGATTTTATTATTTGTCACAAACAAAGTCAATTTTAAGAACAATATTTGTGCACCTGTACATGCATGCATACATTAAAACAAACAAGCCGGCAAACTAAAAAACAGTTCAGAGTATCAATCGTAAATGCACAAGAATTTCTAATGTGGCCCGCCTGCTACGCTATAAAAAAAACATTTGAAAACAAATTATACATATCGCACTTGATCAACAAGAGGGTATTAACTCAAAATTTTGACATTTTCAACAGAAGCAAAATACTTTTTGATTTTACATCAAAGGTATATGAAAAATAGATTTTAAATCATCCGTTTCATTAGCGAAACATACACAAAACAATGTGAAATTTTTACAGCAGCTAAATATGAATATTAGAATGCAAGTTTTGGAGAAAAGTGAAAAAATTTAAATTTCGAGTTAATACCCTCTTGTTGATCAAGTGCGATATATGAAAATAAATCTTTAAATAGAAAAGTCAGTCGGATTATAATTTAATTAATTATTATTATACAAAAAGTTGCGGGAGCTGCAAGCATGAAAAACACATTGATATATCAAAACGGTTCTTAAGTGTTTTTAATATGAGAGTTGCATTGCAACTCTCTTCTTAACTAAACTAAAGAAATTATTTTATGAACTTTCTCTATGTTTTCTTATCCAGTGTGTGTTTAAGAATAAAGTTTTATACATTTAACCATCATTCGTGCAAACTTTGTTTTATAACGAATTTCTCTGCTTAAAAAAAGTTAAGAACAGAAACTCCCACGAAATATTATTTTATTGTTTCTGCTGGTAATTTCTCTTTCCCCAGCTCCCGTAACACGTACGGTAAGGGATGTCAACTTAATGAGTTTGGCATTACTACTAATGCTTTTTGATATCTGAAGATAACGAATAATGCCTTCCACAATACAAATAACTCTCATATACTTTTTCGAGTCATATATATATATATATATATGTATATATGTAGGAATCGATATTAAAAAGCCAAATCAAAGTATTGTTTTATACAAAATACTAAATTTATTTAAAAAAAACCTTAAATCTTTAAGAAAAACAGAATTAAATGACAACCGAAATTAGAATGAATTTTTCAATTGTAACATTTGAAATATTGACTTCTGAAAAAATAAAACAGATATCTAGATTTTTAATAATGTTACAAAGTAATAAATACTGTAGTGAAAGTAACAATACCACATACATATGACTTTATATTTATGTCCTTTATTTATCTAAAAATAATATAAATACAAAAATGTAAATTAAATATTTAAATAAAAGGTTCACGTAGAACACAGGGCGTCAACGAATTCTCTCCATCGATTTCTATCTCTGGCAAGTAGTTTAATCTCGTTCCATGTAAGACGAGCAGCTTCATGTTCTTTTCTGATGGACCGGATCCAGGAATTACGTGGTCGACCAGGTTGACGTAGACCTTGAGGGTTCCATTCTAGGGCGGCTCTGGCAATATTAGTTAATAGTCATCTGAGAATATGCCATATCCATATTCATTTACGTCGTGACTGATTCCAAAGGGTTTCATTAGATACCCACTTAGGCCAGTAAATCCGTAATATCTGTCTCAAACACCGGTTAACGAACGTTTGTATTTTCTTCGCGGTTAAGGCTCCTCCGTGTGGTGCGACCATATAGAAGCATAGATTTTACGCTGCAGTTGAATATGCCTATTTTGTGTTCCTGTATAAGTTGTTAGCGCGCCAAACCTTGTGCAGCTTTAGGAACGCAATACGTGCCTTGTTAGTCCGGTCATTAATATCGGCTGCACCATCTTTTGCAATTTTACACCCGCGATAATTAAAGGATTGTATATCTTCAAATATTGTATTATCAACAACGAGTGGTGTTGTTATATTAGTTCCAATAAGCATCAGTTTTGTCTTCTTGATGTTTATTCTCAATCCCACTTTTTTTGGCGTTTGGCCATTAAACATATGTCATCTGCATAGTCAATATCATTCAAGTATTCCATCATTTCGAGTCATAATTTGTATAAATATAAATTTGAAAACACATTCAACCGAGCCACCTAAACAGTGGCGGATACATGGAAACACACATGACCAGTGATGATGGGAGTGCAGCGGCTCCCGAAAAACAACGTTGTTTCTGTTCTGTTCCGTGTATGTTGAAATTATTTGGTGTTAAAATTTTCCATTGTTTCTTTGGAATATTGTCTCATGTCCAATTCTTTCTGAATAAAAATGTTAAGAACTTTTAATCACTTGGGATTAAAAAACCACTAATAACCAATTTGTTTGAAGAAAAATAATCACATTAGGAAATAGGGTTGTCACAGAAGCCAGTGTAGTCGGAATTGGATTTGAAAGACGACAAAAGAAATACGTCAAAAGAAATACTTTTTTGTTCAAACCAGACAATAATTCTAGATTAAAAATAAAACTGATAACGTTGAAATTCATCACACAAAAGTATTTATTTGTAATTTTTTCAAATCCAATTCCAACAACACTGGCTTCTGTGACTCCGCTATTATCGATGCCACAGAATCATCCCTGAATAATATTTTCGGAATGATTTTTGATTTTTTTGTTAGTATTTTTAGTGCTAATTACAAAATCTTAATACTTCTTAGTATATTTTTCCCCCGTAAAGGTATTTCACAAAAAGCGACGCAGTTATATTTTTCGAAGCGGTAAAGTTACAGATAAAAAAAATATGCGCGTGCTTGTTCATCAGCGTATTGTTAGTCTTCCTTTTAAACTGTAGCATGAGGAATTCGTTCCACAATATCTTAATTCACAAAAACCAAAGTCGTTTAACTAAATAATCCAATTTTTTTCTTCTGGCGCTGCACTTTGTATTCAAAAGCCGGAATTGCGGACAGAAATACATATTTCCAAGTGTACTAGCATCATAAAATTTGATATAGACGCCATTGCAGCTAAAATATGTATTGAAATAAAAAATTCATTATTCACATCTTCTTGCAGGTAACCCCCTTTATGAATATCATGTAATATTTATACAATTTCACCATTTTTGTAAAAATAGTGCTATCGATTTTAGAGATTTGCAATCAATTTCCAGGCTTATTTTTAATGTTACATTTTTTTTAAATATATTTAATTTTAATCAATATTAGAAAATACAATTCTGCCGATTTTTGCAATTTTTTTCATGGTATCAACTGAATTGACTGTCGGCTGGAATAAAAAGATTTTAATGAAAACAAAAGAATTAATCATTAACATATCGCAATAATATTGGTGGCATAAGGCATTAATTAATTTAATTTTTTCAGTTTCACTTTTCATGTTTTTTTTATTTGATAAAAAGAAATTTGATGTTCGACATAAATTATTTACTCGCAATGAATTGATTACATTAAATTGACATTTAAAATATGACAAAATGACGATACAACAACTTTGTCTGTTCGCAAGCACATAAACAAATATCGTCTTATTTCAATTCATAAGACATACGACTGAACTTGTGAATTGAACAAGTGATTTTTAATCAATACTAAACCTTGCCATCTCTAGGCTGCTGCAAGATTTTAAGAATTTTCGTTATTTTGCGATTTTTTGGAGTTTTCGGCATTTAAAACATTTTTATATGTATTTTGAGACTTTTTTGCAATTTTGCGTTAGAAGTGATTTTTTTGTATAGTTTGCTATTGATTTCCGACTACTTTCAAGTTTCCGCGATACTATCGAATTTTCGGAGTTTTAGCCATTTCTAATACAATAGTATTCCGATTTAACGAACATTCGATTTAATGAACATCGCATTTATCGAACACCCAAATTTTTATTTCTACTAAGTAAGCACCTTATATTATGAATACAAATTTTATTTTGCACTAGTTTTAACGAACAAATGTAAAACAGAACGATGAACAAAAAGAAAATGTAGAAGAACTTGATGAAACTGAAATTCTAGAGCACAAAATAAAACACGAAGATGTCATTAAGCACTTCAAAATTTATACTAAACGGGCTCAGCAAAATAAAGTTAGTAACACAATTAAAAGTTTTTGAGAGAACTTCAAGAAGATGTCATTAATGGACATTCCAATAAGCAGTCTGTGTTTAACAAGTTTTTTTTAATAAACTCTTTTGTTCTACAGTGTTTTTATAATTCATAATTTCATATCCTTAAACATATTTTTAAAGAAATATTTATTTTAAATTACTATAATTTTTATAACATATAAAAAAAATACATATTTTTAGTTATAAATAAAATAGACTGAATATTTCGAACAATTCGTTTTAACGAAACAATCTGACAAGAATTAGGTGCATTAAATCGGAAAACTACTGTAGGTTGTATACTTCTATAACACTTTCGTGACTTCTTTAGCAATTTTTCGGAATTTTTTACCTATTTTGCAGTTTAAGTGATTTATTAAGATAATTTAAGTAAAATCTTAGGTAAAAGAAATACTTTAAATCATTTTTTCTTTATTGTAATTTCTTGTCACTCAACAGCCTCGGAACTTTTAAGATATGAACCAAGCTTTCAACTAGCATAACTATTTGGCGCTTACATCCCATAAGTCTCAGGAATGGAACTGGAAAAAAAATTTACAAAAAGCGAGATCTGCAAATTTGAATAAATAACACTAAAATTGGAAATAGATATATAGGACGCTGGCTGTCATGTCATAATGTTCAGTGTCATAATGCCAATGGACATTGCATAGCCGGCCACTGAAATTTCGACATTGTCCTGTTTGATTTGACGTCAATTTCAAAAGTGTCACAATGGACAACGGACCTTATGACACTTTTAAGTGTGTCATAATGTACATTTAATTTCATTTTTCAATGAATGTGTTACACTCGAAATATATACCTTTTAAAATTTTGCAGCTATTTTTACTTTTAGAAAGTTGGCACCACCAACTGCTCCTGATGCACCAGAGTAAGAAAAGTGTTTGTAAACTTGTTATTAGTATGAATGTGTATGGCTGGGTGTGTATTGCAAGACCGTGTAAAAAATGTTAGGGTGTGCTATGTGCACCAACATAACACATCCTTCCCAGTTTCCTTCCTGGAAATGGCTCTAAACTAAATAATTCACACCTGAAGCTTTTGAAGTGCATGTAAAGGATGTTGTGGTTGTTATAGACACTTATACAATCACTTGAACACAAAAAGGTACTTTTATATACACAGAAATACACATACACACACAGAGACACATACACACACACACAATGTTTGAACATCTTTTAGCAGCTGTTCTTATGATCACAAAGAGAAAAAACGACAATGTGTGCTTAAGCATCAATACGCTCATACGCACCTACCCATGCACACACACACACACTCACACATACACACAAACAAATACTTACAGTCAAATAGAGGAATGTGTGCTCTAAGTGAATTCAAAGGTTTTATTATTATTTATTTATTTTTTTCAACACCTATTTTCTGTTTGTGTTTGTGCCACTCTTTTACCTCTCGTTCCGTCATACAAATATGCTCGATAAAACTGGGTGTTTAATCCTAAAATAACATAATTCTTAATGTCGTTGTTGGTATGAAATTGTGTGTGTGTGTGTATGTTTTTAATTTCACTTGTTGGCTGATAAAGCTTTCCTGTTTTCCTTTTTTTATATTCAACATTTTTTCTTTTCTTTGTGTTGTATACCACAAGTTAATCTTCATTTTTCTATGACACTTGAAACATAAAAAAAGGCGAAAGGAAAAAACTTTTTACTCAATTGTAAATAGATCTTGAAATATCGTTTTGTAGTTGGTCTTTAAAATTATCGTTATCATTGAAAATGTTGAAATATGTTCATAAAATTAGCGTTTAGTTTATTTTTAATTTAATTCGAAAACAAATACTTTTGCATTAAATACAAGGGGGAACTACATACTTTTATTGTGGTTATAAAAGTAAAAAATTACTACGATTTGCTATTAAAAATTTTATAATTTTTTTTTTTGGGTTCCGCAAAGTTTTGCACAAACTAGAATCGCTTATCGTATTATATTTGCCATTTTGCTTCAGATGCCATGGAATAATAGAATCCGAGTAAATAATAAATTTTTGAGCTGCTAAATTTAACTAATTTCTATTATTTTAATATTAAAACTTTCATTACAGTAAAGGCCTCATTAGTTTTTACTTTTTGTTGCCGTTCTGTGCCGTTCTTTTCTGTAGAAAATATTTGTTACTTAATTGTTCTGTGTCTGAAATCTCGGATGTGGACGATGTTATTATAGGAATGCATTTTGTAAATGTTTAAAAAATGTTTATTATTTGACAATATTATACATGCATATAAATCTTTAAAAATTTGATTTAAAATACAATTTTCTGACTTTTAATTCAACATTTTTAATATTTCACACCACAAAAAACTAATACATATACACTCTTGACTGTCACTTAACGTTGAATTCTATTTTCCACCGAATAGTCCGCAACAGAACAGAACGACAAAGTAACAACAAACCACACGTACAGCTTTTCAATTAAACAAAAACAAACAGCTGATCCGTAACAGAACAGAACGTACAAACTAATTATTCCTTAAGTCACTACAATTATTTATTATCTGTTTTAACTCATATCACTCATATTGATTTTGAGCAGCTGTTTTAAAATTAAATATACATAAATATTTATTTGTTTATGTGATTTCAATCGAAAAACGTATCATTATCATCATTTTGGCCGAGGCATATAGAATCCGTCGTACGTTATACGTTGCTTTTTTTCAACTGACAACTAAGTTAAAATACAGGTTTTCTTATAAGCTTTTTCACATTCCGTACGTCTCCGACAACGCAAAGTACCAAAGTTGGGAAACTTTTAACTTTTAACGTACGTTGACTACTTTGATAACTATCAGTTTTTTCTGCTTCACTTTTATTTAGCTTTTTGTGTTGTGTGGTGACAAAAGTAAATTAAATAGAATTAAATAAAAATTACAATTAAAAGATATTCCAGAATATTCTCGAATCAAGCTGATTTAATGTCCGTCAACAAAGTACTCATTATGTCAACAAAGTACTCCTCCGCCGCACAGTGGCTGAAAATCGTTTTTCATTGGCCAAAACTCTGTAACTTTTGAACCGATCAAAATATTGAAGTAATTTTTTTTTATTGGATAGATATTTAGTTCAGCTTGACTCAGTTTAAATTTTATTAAAATTGATTGAGGACTTTTTAAGGAATTCTAGGTCAAAGTTGAACTTTTGAATTTTTTTTAACTTTTAGAGTGAAATATGGAATTATTATTTTTTTATTTATTAAAAAAATTGAATATTTGGAAATTAATAATAATTATAAATAATTTTTGTAATAATGGAATTTTTTTTATGTTACACTTAAAAAAAATTTTACACTGAAAAAAATAGTAAAATCAACTGGAGATTTTGCTATTACAGAAAAATTAAAAATTTTTTGCTGACAAATTTGCAAATTTGTTTACACTCAAAGAATAGTTACACTTAAAAAAAACGTTAATAATATTATCTAAAAATATTACTATTACTACAGAAAAATTTATTATTTTTTGCTGTCAAATTTGATAATTTTAAAAACATTTTAAAATAAAAACTGCAATAAATTTTAATAGCATTTGTAACAATGGTAGGTTCGTTTATTATTATTTTTTACTAATACTATGTTTTTCGTACTTAAATAACAATGAAAGGCAATTATAATTATTATTCATTTGACTCAAATATTGATTGCAAATATTCCATATTTTGTTCTGTGCTATTTCTGTTCTTTAGTAGTTTTTTGGCTTCTTCATCTAAATCCCGATGTTCCACTTTCCATTGATTTCGAATACTGGAGATAAACGGATCTGACGTTGCCAATAATATATTAAATAGATCTTCATTTGTTGAATTTCTTGAAATTTTTCTAGTATTGTGCTCTCTATAAAATCTGTAATCCTTGTTCCTTTTTTCCTGAGCCTCCTCTGATAGATCTCCAAGTGGCACCAAATGATATTTAATGACATCTTCTCCATGATAAAGGATTTTGTGAACTATTGCAGACATATTTCTCCATGGGTAGTTGGTTGTATATATTTTTGCAGCTTCCTTAGCCTAATATCCAAATTTTCTAGAGTCAATTTCTTCATTGCACGCAAGTACTTCTAGGATATATTCATCTTGAACATGTTTCTTTTTTGAACTTCTTAACTCTTTGTTGGTTTCGTTGTTTCTTATTGATCCTGAAGACCCGAAATCCAAATCATAACTGATTTTTAGTATGTGTTCCATAAGTCGTATTCTTGCATGTAGTGGTGATAATCCAAATTCATATGTTTTAACAACTTTTTCAATGATATCCACTTTTGTTAATTGGTTCTGTGATGTAGGAAAGATTCTTTTATATTTGTACAACCAATTGCATCGTTAATATCTTTAAGTTTCCGCCTCTTAGATCTATCGCTGCAGTTGCCCATTAATGATTTGCGTGGTCTTCCAGCCTTATCTTGCTTTGCTGTTTCTGCAGCGACAGTAAGTTGGCCCTCTAACCAGTTTGCACTTTTTATATAAAAGTTTTGTTTACTGTAGCGAACTTCTTTGTAGCGTTTTTTTAGTGCTTTGACGAAATTATATAATTGCTCTTGAATTTCGGTGCTACACGAATTTAAGTTTAATTTTATTTTAACGTAACTAAGAACATCTTCCTGGTTTTTGTTTCTAAAATACTCTTCGGCCAGTTCTTTATAACTGAAGCTCTTCATATTTTTCTGAATATTTTTATTTGCGTCTGTTATGTTTTATCCGTACACTTAGAGGATTAACTGAGTAATCCCTTATCGAATCCGTAGTTTTATACATTTTTAGATACATGTTATTCACACATTGATCTTTAATTTCATAGCAGGTAGTGCTTAAATTGCACAAAACTGCACATGTTGTCCAGACCTTAATATCAGGTAAAACTAATTAGTATCTCGCCAATATTTGTTGTTGTTGTTGGGTTGTTTTTTTATTTTTAGTGGTTTAATGTCCCGATTATTGTTATAAAATTGCTTATGACTTTGGTTGACCCTAACATTTGATAACAGGTAAATTTAGAAACAGATCATATGTTTACTGTAGAATTTTGTGATAATTTGTGATAATTTTATGACTTATTTTTTGCTGATCAAAACAAAGCCATTAAACCCTTTCGCAGGTATTATATTTAATTTTTTTAGTTTTACGTAGTCTAAAGTAAAAAAACATAAACTTTTAGGCAAAAAAGTGAAAATTATATACACCATTGTATACGAGTACTTTGGAGTAATTTCATTAAAATGAAAAAAGTGTTCTACAGGCGGCTCGTGGCGGGTGCAAAAGTATATATAGCGTTAAAGAGGACACTTTCACCTTTCTCCGGGTGGTATACATTTCTTGTTCCCTTTTGTTCCCTAGAAGTTCTATTCCACTAAAGTTTAAATTTGAGAAAAATATAGTAGTTTCATAAATATTCCGTAACGCCCTTAATATTAAACGCTAGAGCTCTGACCACTTACAAAAACTAAAGACTATAATCCTACCAATATTATAAAAAAGACCGCAGGCCATTATCGATGATAGCTTGCGAGTAGTAACCATTTATTTTTGATAAAAAACAACAGAAAAACACCTTTTTCTCAAATTAGAAAAAACCGTTGAGTTTGACAACATGCCACGCTCACAATTATCAATAGTTTAACCTAATTTTTTGGCTACCTTAATCTGGATATATTAGCTGCAAAAGGGCGTAAAAATTTTAAAAATCGGTGACAAAAAAAATTTGAGTTTTGGCCAATGAAAAACGATTTTCAGCCACAGTGCGCCGATACTTTAATGTCAGTTGGAAAAAGCAAAGTATAACGTACGACAGATTCTATGTGCCTGCTTCGGCCTTAAGTCTTGTACGGACTTTTACTAAAATTTTAGCTTTGAAATTTTACATTTATTTTTACATGAAAACATACGAGTATATGTGCTAACTGGCGCTGCATTTTTTTCACGATGCTGAATTGCATACTGGCATTTAAACGAAAATGTAAGGAAAACTTGAATTTATTTATTTATAATAAATTGTGCATTGCCGCAATCGAGTTATCCTACCTTTTGACAATAAAGTTTTTTTTAGTAAAATCTTGCCCTTGAATCTTGAAGTAAAGTTACCTGGCCGGTTTAAAATCCACCAACTTAATGTTCGCGCTCATCTAACTTTTCTCCATCAATTTTGTATATTCGTATATTTATTAATCTATTATATTTATTGCTTCAAGCAAAAGAACTCGTAAATTGAACACATTTTGCTAGAATTACATTTTAAATCGTAGATATTTTTCTGTTTCTTTATGGTAAATTTTAATGAAAATTTTATTTATACATACGATACTGATTTCAGCTGGTTCGCAGAAATGCAAATTTTTTTTATGGGATTTTTGAAACAAATTATGTTTGTCTGGCTTTGTGTACTTGCAAAACTGTTTGGAAAATATTTTTAATGCTCTTAACTGAAATAAAATTCTTGAAGGAAACAATAACGCCAGAGCAAGAATAATTTGAAAATACATTCTAATTTTCGCACAGAAGGTGCGAATAAAAACCTATTAAGCAGTTTTAATAAATTTTCATGACGTATAAATATGCATGAAATCATTTCAATTTTGGTAGAAAATTAGAAGTAATATTAAAGAAAGGGAATGTTAGCTATCTTTGAAATGAATATATTTCCCAGCAAAAAAAACATCGGATTATTGTACTGAATTTAATATTCTAAAAATGATGTTTAGCCAGTGAGGCCAGAAGAAATTTAACAAAATCTCTACCTGTCTCGGAATAAAGTTCACTACATTTTTTCCGTACTTTAAAAATTCATTGATCTTAGGAAAAAATTAAATTTTATTTAGGTTATTAAAATTTTGTACATTTATATTTAATAATAATAATAAAAAATAACAAATATGTAATTTTAACAACCTCCAATCTCCAATCTGCCTTTGTGCCATCATAGTTTTTAAGCTACTGTACTAATTACATTTTTTCAAAAATTATTTAATTTTTAAGAAAAGTATTTGGTTTGACTAAAGAGCTGTTATACCATTTTTTATAATTCTTCGCATTCATTGCTAATATAGATATCTTAAAATTTTAAAATAAGGATGTGGAATTTTTAGAAGGTAATCAAAATTTTCATTCTGAATTCTTAATAAAATTTTATCCAAGTTAAAAAAAAATGTGACCCGGAATGCAAAAAATAAAATTTATTATTTTTTTCCTAAGAGCGCATTTGAATATTTGTATATATTTTTATTAAGAAAAAATTTTCAAATATGTAATTTTTCACACAAATTCTATTTCCAAGAAAATTGGAAATTTCTCTGGATTTCGTTTTCTCTATATATTATTTACCAAGAGATGTTTTCTATCTGTATGGAATATCTCGCGTAATACTGTAACAATATTTAAAATTTATATTTTTATATGTACTATCACTTTTGTGGGGTGTTTTACGCAACTAATCCGCAATATAAAAGGAGGAAACGCAAAGTTTCAAAATATTCCTACATTTTCCTTAAAATGAGAAATTTGTCCTCTTTTTCTTTTCTTGAAATTTTCCACAGAATTCACTACAAAAAGGGAAAATTCTCTAATGTTGGCATCATTGTGTTTAGCTGTTTATCACTTGGGATCACTTTCTACCTTCACAGCTGCTAGTTAATTTAAGTTATGTTAAGTTATTTTCTGGGCTTTAATTCGCATTAAGCGAATTAAGCATTAATTCATTAATAAATTTATTTATTTTATACGACCAAGAAAATTTTTTTCAAACGGTGAGAAATTTATCAATTTATTAATACATTATTGTGATTAATCATATCAAATAATTAAATTATTTATTTGCTTACGTCAGCATTTGACAGAATTGTCGATGTTATTATATTTACAGATGTATCCTGCCTGATTAAGATGGATTGAGCCACCCATCATACAATAGCAATAAATTTGTGCAAAATTTTATAATTTTAAAACAATATTGGCATTAGATATGTATGTCATATTAAAAGATTACACAATATATTGACAAAAATCCAAACCATTTTGATTATTATTGCTCAATATAAAAATTTGTGATACACTATAATGAGTTGGAAATAGAAAACTCAAAAATCGCTACGGGCTTAGCGGTTAAAATATTAAATGTTTTCATATAATTTATATTTTCGAATAATTCGACAGGCCATATTTTTTGTGCCGGTTGACCGGCATTTTTACCCATTTGTACGGCGAGCTCCCGGAAACTAGTAGATACCGTACTAGACTGTTAGTCGGGGGGTCGCAGGTTCGATTCCTGCCTAGACCCAGGGTGTTTCCGCAGACAAGCCAAAATGGCTTCGCGGTTTGTGTTTGTTCTAAACCTCAAGCCCACCAAAAACATGCTGATGAAGTACATACTTTTCACGAAATAAATACATTTTGCTTCTCGAGATATTGAACCGATTATCTAATGTGTGATAAGCGCAATCTCGACTTCCGCGCCAATCAGAAAATAAATTATTTAATTAATAGTTAGTAATTGAGTAAGTACTGAAAACTTTTGCAGACTGTATGTAAAGGGTATTTTTTTAAGCCCAATAGAACTTTGAAGTGGCAGCACTGTCTCGTTTGACAACCTGCTGCCAACTGCGTTGTGGTTTGTTTGGTTTGACATTTTATAATGAAAAGATTCACACTAGACCAACGATTGCAAATATTTGTGATCTCAATACTAAAAAATTAATGAAAAAATATAAAAAAAAAATTGCAAACTTCCTGCAAGAACGCATAACTCTATTAAATTATTTTCTCTGACAATCTGCCAAGTAACTTGTCTACGCTGACAAATCAGAGACAATTGAACACTTGAATCGAAGCGTTCGACGAGTGATTGACGAAATGGTGCTGCAATTATTGCGTAAATTTTATGAAAATTGTTCATGCAAATAGCACCATCTACGCTCCAACCGTGGCGGCGACATAACCTAAGCCATATTCAAATATTAATTGTAAAGAATGAAGCCAAGCTCGTTCATAGTTTTTATGGGCTTAAAAAATCACCCTTTAATTTTAATTGAAACGTATTTCGTTCTTAATGGCGGTCACTGGGAACTTTTTGTAAAAACCCTTTTTTTTGCTCAAAAACTTATTCTAAGCCGGGTTAAAAAAATCGTTTATTCGAATAATTACAAAACCGGTATCTCAAAAAAGTTGGTTCATTGAAAACTCTAACTAGCAGCGTTGTTGGGCCTTGTGTTTACTTTTTATTGTGAGAATAGTTGCGAAATATTTTATTTATTTATTCATTGTGCTTATTGAAAATATTCAATACTACTGCTTTAAATATTGAAATTTTCAAATCAATAACAATAAATTAATTTCTTTCATGTAAATCATTTTTTTTTACTTAAAGTAACAAAGAACATTTACGATTCGTCACATGATCCTTCAGAAAACTGTTCTTTCTCCTTTTTCACAACAAACTAATTTTCTTTAAAAAAATTTAATTTAAAAATAAATTCAAAAACTTCTAGAAACTATTTCAAAGTTATAAATTTCAAAAGGACTGCACTTAAAGTTTTTCCCACTATCCATTTACTTCACAACTCCTTTATGTTACACTGCGCAATGGGGCATTTCAAAATATTGTGTAACAATAATTATACAACATCTACAGCATTGACTGGATTTATCTGAAAATTGAAATATCCAATTTTTTGCATCAAACAAAATAAAACGAAAATTTTCTTTGAGAGCTAAAAATATAACATTAAATACAATCGGACTTCAGCGCAGAAAAAAATACTAAGAGGAATGAAAATTCTTCGGAAAATTAAAATTTTTTATTTTCTACTGGAGCTTAAAGCTCACGAAATATGTGTTCGTTTAATTTATCGGTACAGTTCGACTAAAAACTATTAAAAATTGTAAATATATTTTCTTTTGGCCTTTTAAAAAATATTTGTAGCCAAATTTTTGCAATTGGTGTCAACCAAACCAAACTGCTCTTCTAATAAAATAAAATAACTTCCTGTATCAACAAAACAACTGATGAATTTAAAATTTATTTTATCTTTTCTACAATTTAAAGGTCTTTTTGTGTGTTTTATTTTTTGTTATAAAGGATATGTCCTTTCGAAAACAATGAAAACAATAAAGTAGAGAAAATTTTCATCAATTAAATTTCCAAGTAAAAATGTCAGCATTTTAATTGCCTCATAAACATATTCCTTGCTAGAAATTGTACGAACTTAAGTAATTCACAGTCCTTTCAACTGTATTAGTCGCAACGTTAAGGAGAGTAGCTACAAAATATCTGGCGAACAAAAGAGCATAGAAATCTTTTTGTTTGAGGGATTTTATCTCCCTTTTCTATGCATGTAGATGAAAAAGTTTTCGTGTTGGTTAAATTGGTTGATTTAGAACATTTTTGATGGGGTTTCTAATTCAAGTGTTTATTAAAATACGCAGAAATAAGTGGAAAAATAGCAACAACCAAATATTTTATCCAAAGTTGAACGTAGCAGAGGATTTGTTGTAAAAACCAAATTGCTATTTGACTGGAAAATTGGTTAAATAAAATACAGCAACAAAAATTCTTCAATGTAAATGAAAGAAATAATTATAAACATGATGAGAATGGGTATTACTTGCATATTTATTTGCCAGTCTGTGACGTTATTCATTTAAAAACGTCCAGTTTATGAGAAGTTCAGACAGCCAGTTTTGATTTGATTTTTAATTTTGTGTTTTTCTTTATAACTTTGTAAGGAGATGTAGTATTTAGAATTCCAAGATAGAAAGTAAGAGAGGACCTAAAAATACAAAATTTATAGAGCCAGCGTTGTGGCATTGGCAAAGTTAGAGGCGTTATGGCGGATGGTAATTTATATTAAAAGTAAAAAACTTTGAAGATTTGGGAGAAAAATTAATGCAAAGACATGTCTGTATCCCAAATAGTCTTAATTTTAAAAGTTTAATTTAAACTATACTTATTATTAAAATGCAACAAAATAACAAAATTAAGTAATCAGTTGAAACATTACTTATTTCATTTGATTTTAAGTATCATTTCAAACAGAGCAGTGATTACATACTTAATATCGTCAGCTGAAATCCAAAACCACGTGACTAACATTTTTATTATTTTTCAGTAAAAACAAAATATGTTATATGTTGAATAATATATACAGTTTTGGTAATCAAATACCGCAAATTTACTAATTATAGAACAATTTATTAATTTCTGGAATAAAAATTATAATTTGTTGATTTTTTTAAGAGTTACGTTAGTTACGTGCTTTTGAATTCATATTTTCTTCAACAAAAACACGTAACTACAATGAAAATTGTTTAAGATCCAAAGTTATTTAATTAGTTTGGCTTCAGTTCGCTTTTAAATTACTCTTTGGAGATTTAAGATCTAAACAGAATTTGTTTTGCATTCGTAAAATGTAGAATAATTAATTAAAAATTGTTCTATATATAGTACTCTCTTAATAAATATAATGAATTCATCCAAAAAAATTTTCTAATAAAAAAAAATTAGAATAAATAAATATGTAAACTCAGGTTTGAACTTGAGCCAAATTAATCGTTTCAATATACAAGTATACAATAATTCAGAAAGTTTTTCGGTTTTAATTCAATATATTACTTTTATTTATTTATTTATTTTTTGCAAAATTGTGAAAATAAAAAAGCCTGTAAACTACTTCTTAAATGGAATTTCATTGTAAAAAGAATGACAGTCCGGTGGAAGAAATAGTTTAAGATCCTAAAGATGTTGTCATTTCTTAATTGAAATTTTATTAAAATTAACAAAGTAAATTATTAAATTTATTATTCGAGACAGGTCCTCGATATCTTTTTTCATTGCCACCCAAAGGACGTGTAATTGTCTACATGTTGTAAAAAAATAAAATAGATTCATATCGAATAAAATTTGTTTGTTGGGATTTTTGAATAAGTTCCAAGGGTACAATGCTTATTTATACTTTTGTAATTTTTGAAATTCTCATTGGTTTTTTTAAAGTTTTTGTATAAGATAAAGATGTTTGAAGCTTTTCAAAAATTTGGTTTAAGGTCTACTGATGATTTGGCATTAGCACCAATGAAATGCATGTACATAGACTAGCTAAAAATCCTCAACAAACAAAACGTTAAATTTTTTTTAAGTTTTTCACATATACATGCAGCTTATCAAAATTCATATAAATTGATAGCTGTGGCGTAGGCTGCACGCAATTTTAAAGAAATTTCACTTCATTTTCAACATCATTTTCAAATGGATGCTCTATGCATCGCAGAACAACATTACACTTAGTTATTACTCTTATTTACGAACATAGTTTGTTATTTGATTTTAATTATTTATTTTTATTTATATTACATTTCATATTGGTCACGTTCATAAGACGGAACTGTTGCGCAACCGTTGAGTATTTGGCTTAGAAACGCAGAGTTGAGTAGTTCCGCTTCATACAACAGTTGAGTATTTGCTGTCATTTTTTCCATCATATATTTTTTCGCTACATTTAGTCAACATGTTGTGTTTAGCTCCGCAGCAGCCGTTTCTAAGAAGTAAATGTTGGGCTCAACAGTTTCACAACAGGTGAGCTCGACAGCTACGTCTTATGCATGCGCCCATTGCAGCAGAATATTTGCAAAAAACAAACGAAAAAATTATGGCGACACAATATTTGTAAGGAAATATTAAGAATTGTTCATAAGAATTGTACTCAGCTGTTTGCTTGACTCGACTGGAAAGAGAATTGTAAAAGCAACCCGACAAGAACCCTTCGTTTGACCAGTAATATGATTGGCATTGTTGGTAGAAATATTCAACATCACGTAGAACAAAGTTTCTATCCTTTTCTTAAGGCCAATATGAAAAAAAATTATGGAATCTTTTGTTTATGTAATGTTGCATCCCTATCTAACCAACAAATTTGATCGTACATAGAACATATGTCTGAACTGCTCACTCTTATGTTTTTTTATTGATCAGCGTTGATACAAATATTAGTCACATTTGATGGATATATCAAGATGATTCCTAAGCACACGTATCTAAATATATACCTCTCATTTACTCCAACAACATCATAACTCAAAAACGTAATTTTTGAGTCAAAACTGCCGAATTATTTATCGTATTATTCTTCATTTTGTGTAACAAATTCATAAAAATATTTTGTTTACTCACCACTTGTGTGAAGAATATTCTTTTTATTTTCACATTGAGACGCCAGTAAATCAAAAACTTTAAATTCGTTTTTTGATGAACCAGTTTTTTGAGTTATGTCAATGTTTGAGTAAATGAGCGACATCTATTTGTGTGCTTGTCTAATTGAACTGGGCAAATATTTTTGATTAAATTATTTTTTTCGTTTCATTGCTGTCCATCAAATAAATAAACGTTTTAGATACACTCCAACGGCACTTCACCTTTCAACATTTCTTTTCATTAATTTGTTGTTTCTTCTATTATTTTCTTATTACTCAAAATAAGAGGAAACTTTTGGATTTACACTAAAATGTTGCGTAAAGCAATAAATAAATGGAAAACAACAATAGCAAAGTGTGAATTGGGCTAAGCAGGAAAATATCCTTTGGTTCACACGATCAAAATGTCCACAAGCCTCAGCACTCTACCCACTCACATTTATTTACACTAATTAAAATGGGCAAGTCATCAGCAACGGCAAACGGCTTTAGAAAATATTTATTCCGCTGTGAAGAAAGAAGGTTAAAATATATTTCATAGAAATTTGAAGAGTGTAAGTAGAAAACTCAAAAGCAAAAACTGCTCGCATTTAAATTGAAAAATTTAAAATGTGTTACAACAGAAAGTAATAAACGTAGAGATTAAGTTCCATTTACTGGCTCGTGTTCTTGTTCATGTCCTTGCTTTTGTAATCTCTTACCTAATGAAGAGAAATGGGCCATAAATGTCAACATGATAAAATTTCCAGGATATTTCACAATGAACTCTTTTGTGAATGTGTGCCTTGGTTAAGTAAAAAGTAATTAACAAGCTGGAAACTTTAATGCCTACAAGAATCATAGAAACTTAAACGGAAAGCAATTTCAATTTGTCACGGTAAATTTTAAACTATATAGGAAGAATTTTGACAGAGTTTTAAAAATCTCTAATGAAACCTTCATAAGTTAATATCTGCTTACAATCTTAATGAAAACGTAAAACCTATTGATATTTCTGCAAGATGCTTTTATACTTTTAAAACTAAGAACTTTCAGAAAGGAAATCTATTTTCTTGCAAATTGATAATCATCGTTTGTTCTGTAGTTTTGCGTTTTATCATCAGTAGCCTTTGTAGGGCGTCCCCAACAATGCTGGGATGCTGTTCATCACAAAACCAGAAGTTGTCAAAACAGTGTTGCTAAATTTAAATAAATGGAAATATTAGTTATACAATTTATTAACTACTAAAATGATCAATATTTGTTATAGTATTCAATTAAACGGATTTCTACTTTAATCGGTTATTCGCTCGTTTTTTTTTATTTAACAATCAGTTAATTTTAATTTAATCGATTAACCGATTAATTACAAATTTTTATAAAATTATTAATTTCAATAGCAACATATAAATTGTTTATTATATTAAAGTCTTATTAATAAAAAAACAGTAACATAACAAACATAAAAATTCTTGACATAAATAAAGCAGAAAATAATGCAAAAAAATTTAAATTATTAAATTAGTTTCACAAATTTTCTAAAATAATTTTGTTAAAATGTTTAAGTTTTGATTAAGAAACAACTCTTTAATTCATCGAAGATTTTGGTGAAACCAGGGGGGTAATTCTGGCAGTCGTATACGAACGAGTTCTTACGCGAACGTGCGAGTTTGTTTTGTTTCGGGATTCTCTTATTCGTTATCGAGTAAAATGTAGCGAAATTTCTAATGATGACAAAAGCATTATAATTAACGTTTTTGTTGAAAAGAATTATATAAAAGAAAATGTAAATTAACACATTTATGAAACTTTAAGAATAAAAACTTAATTAATAATATTTGTGAACCTATTAGTTTATTCTACACGTTAAACTTACTCATTAGTTGGCAAACTTAAGGGATCGCTGCTACGTCGTATTTTTTCTAAATAACATTGAGATTTTCATTGTCGTCAGAATCGGAAGATGACGAATAAAAAAGAATTCAGCATTTATTTTATTTTATTAACTTAAAATTTTCTAACACAACTTAACAGATTTCTTAATTTTTCTGCAGAACCAATGTTTTTTGTTTACATTTTTTTATTTTTTAGAGCTGTAAAGCGTTTTGATATGTGCTTTTTATGCAACACTAAAGAAACAACTCGATTCGTTTAGTATCGACTAACATCATCAAAAAATTGTTCACTATCGAAATAAACTTCTATTCGAATGTTATTCCGCTCACGACTGCCAGAATAAGCCCCCAGATTTTTTTTAATAACAGAAACTTCTGTGTGTTTTTGATCTCCTTAATACTTTCAATAATTTCGGTTAATTTTGTTAGATTTGACAAACTAAACGGTTAAACGCTCGATCGATCTAAATTGATCAGAAATTGCCAATTTTAATTTAACATTTAATCAGGTACAAATTAAAATACATTAACCAATCAAATGTGCTATTATTGGTGTAATACTTGCTAAACCCGTTCGTTCGATTCCATCCAGTCACTTGCATGTTTTTTTTAGTTTTAAATATTTGCAAATTTTTTCTTTTAATATTTTTGTTGCTTAAAACTTTTAATAAAAAAAAATATCTTTGGGGTTCACTGCAGACCCGACGCATGTGTTGATATAAACCTTTTGAAAACTTATAAGCAATTTGTTTCTTTATTTTTAAGCTGTAATTAACTTTTCAAAACCTCAACTACACAAAATAAAAATATAAAAAGTATATAAGACATATAAATCTGTGTACAAAGTTTGAGAAAAGGGCAAAAACAGTAAATAGATTTGAAGTCATACAACACCTGACATGTTGTCAAAGTCAGAAAGATGAGTTAAAAAAATAAGAAATAAAGAAATGCAAGTTGCAAGGAATAAGCTTGACAACTAGCAGCAGCCACTGAACCGTGCATATTGGATGTACATGCGACAGTGGCGCAATTGGCAATTAAATTAATATTTTTTTTAATATTTTTTTATTTATCCGGTATATTATGGTTCCCCCAAAAAAAGTATAAGTAATTTTCAAATTCGCTTGTTATTTTATTCTCTTTGTTTGTATTAGTCAGTATTAGCTAAAACACCAATGATATTTTTGAACCAACTACTGTATCCAGCGGTCGACGGCAAATCGACCGCATTCTAGTAATATATTAATTGCCTTATTCACAAATGATTAATAAAGTTAATGTATGCATTAAGACCGACTTTCTCATATAAAAATCCAACATTAAACCCACAATTACTTTATTAATCGTTTGCGAATAAGCATTTACATAAATGCGATAAAATACAAAAACAAAAAACATTATAAATATACAACTTAAAACTCTCTTATTTAGCTCTCTATCTCTCTCTCTTATTGCAGAGTATATATAGAAAAAACTCTGTCTAATTTCTAAGCAAAAGCAAATGGGACAAACACACATACACACTTTGTTTATTTTTAAAGTGGAAGCTGATACATGCATGTGTAATAATAAGTGTGCATGTGTTAGTAGCAAATTTAAACGCTTATATCTCTCAAACTATCGAACCAATTTAAATAAAAATAAGATGCTGCACATCAATGTAAAAACGCCATTGAAAACATATAAATCTTTCCAAAATCGGTTCAGTATTACGATTGTAAAAGGGATCTAAAAAAACGTGTTTGCCTATTAATAATATAGATTACTATTCAATTGGCCCACTTGTCGGAACATCATGTAGAAACACATTTATAATCACACCTTTAGTTTTCAGTTTTACTTCACCTTTCAACTAAAACCTATTTAATACAAAGCTTAAACTGCATTGGCTTTTATATATTTGTATTAAAGCCTTGCACAAGACAACATGTTGCTTGAGGGCCTTTCACACTATCACACAAGTCTTAAGATTTTCATTGGATTTTGTGTGAAAGAAATCTAACTAGATTTGTTGCGACTGTCAAAAAATCTAACGTACCATCACAAATTTAAAATATGAGTAGAAAATAAGTGGCGGCTGAGAAGTTTCATATAGCCGGCGAATGTGCTGGCTTTTTAAAATGTTTAGCAGTTAAAGTATATATCAAAGTACAACATTAAATATTAAAAAATTTCATTAATTTTGTGACATGGTGTGATACACATTCCAAATTTTGAGCCTGTGTATAACAGAAAGAAACCCATTAGATACGGCACACTATCGGCGGCGATACAATTGACTGTTCAATTTGCTTTTAAGAAAATTCAAACCTGTTCAAATGAAAAAATCTTATCGTTTAGAAAAATTTCTAAAAACGGCAAAATCTTATGGTATGTAAAATAGTAGTGTGAAAGCAAATGCACGTATTATTACCATTTTTGACAAGTTTTAATACAAAGTGTTATACTGTGAAATTCCCTTTAATCTGCTATACAGAAAAATTACATGTCTTGTCATGTCATGTCAACACAACATGCCACAATAATGAGACTAATTTCCAATAATATAAGATGACATTACGTTTGAATTTGCATAACACTGCACGACATGGTGATTGAGTTGGTATGATACAGCCAGGCATGAACTTTTTCTGTACGACACTTTTAAGCAACATGTTGTTATCTTGTGCAGAGCTTTAATGTGTCTTAACAACGTTACAATCGCTAAATGCGCTTGTTTGATGGAATCAAATCAGACGTTGTGATAAAATTAGCAGACTGATGTGCTTTTATGTGACGCTATAATTTGTCACATCTATTGCATATTTCGTTACAGGCCAAAATATAAATGTGCCAAAATATAAATGTATGTTAATCGAGTCGATTAGTTAAAAACTGACTTCTTTCGATTAACAAACAAATCGGTAACTTTCAGCCAATTAACGAAATTACCGACTCAATGTTATTTTCACAGATTTGTTTATTTCATTACACATAAAAAAATGGGGAGCATAGCGTGGAACCTGCTGGAGTTCGCAGTAGTTCGATACCAACGATGGCAGATAGATTAATGAATTTTTAAGAAATACTACTCTACATTATTCGTCTCTTTTGTATATTGACAGCTAACCATTGGATTTAACTCCCAACTGTTATAATTGCTTTCCAAAAAATCAGTTACACACTTATGGCCTTATTCACAAACGATCAATAACGTTATAGTAGGTTTAATGTTGGATTTTTATATGGGAAAGCCGGTTTTAATGCACACATTAACTTAATTAAGCGTTTGTGAATAAGACCATTATTATTTATCTTTCCTTCAGTCGATGTGCAGACATTTCAAGTTCGGTAGATTTTATAAGATTGCAGCACATCTGTCGAGCTGAATTGCCATAACAGTCTCGTCAAAAATTGCCCAGGAACCTACGTGATCCCAATATTGAACTTCTCAGCCATCTCGCTGAGAGATGAACGAACGCAATTATTATTATCAACTAGAATCTCTGTAGTGATTTCGAAGAACTTGTTTAGGGACCTGATGGAATTGTCTACTCTGATCTCTGATAGAATAATGAATTTGGTTACCTGGAGGAATTTAAAAACCGACATAGCAACAGAAAAGTGTATGAATATCGAAAACAACACACAGCTTTGACATAAATTTGTCATTTCAAGTAATAAGATTGAAATAGCAAAGAACACAAACAAACTAATGAATGAAATATAAAAGCGAGACCGACAAAGACACAGAGATAGAAAAAATACAAACGCTTTTGTCCTTGTACACATACATGAAAAAGGATGAATGTTATTAAAGCAATCAGTTTAGTACAGAAAATATATGAGCAATTTTTCCTGTTTTCATATTTCTTGCTGTTTTTCGATATTTGTCTTGTTTTTCAAACAGATTCGTTTTTGTACGTTCCAGGAGTAAGAATGTTTACCGAACCATTTATTGCAATAAAAAAAGTGCAAAATGCTAGAAAACACACAAAACAAAATATTGGCAAAGGTAGTGTAGACTCACTCATACGAGTACTAACATACGAGATAGACAAATATTTTCACATACGATGATTTAAGCAACCAAGAGTTTAACACTTGTGTTAAACTTTTCATAAAGCCATCCACGAAGGCATCCATGTGCCCGTATTCATGGGAAAAACTGTTTGTCTTTCAACTGTTGTCCTTTCAACAACAAGTGCGAGATATTTGTAATACAAAGTACAAATTTAAAACAATTCCAAAAACACAGTGGAAGAGAAATGTACTGGATTCGGGAAAAATTGTTAATGTTCAGTATGGTAGGAGCTTAAACACATTCGTTTCACTGATTTCCCTAAAACGTTAATATTAAAATATATGTTGCACTAAAAGGAAGCTTATTTTAGGACAAATGATGGGACGGTTTTTTAATAAAACTATAACAATATTATTTAAATCAGCAGTGATGAAAGTTATGAAATATAAGGTTTCGGTGATCTTCAAAAAATACATGCAAACATACATGAAAAAATTTCCAGAATATATTTAGCAGTAATCAGGATTTTTTTCATTTCATTTTATTATTCATTTTTTTAGGTCCACCTAAAAAAGGATGACCCCTACATATGCAACGCATTGTGATGGAGCTAAGAAAATAGTTTATTGGAAGAGGGATAGAGGGATAGAGGGAGTAGTGTTTGTGAACATTCGGAAAATTTATTCCACATACGAACTGAAAAACGAATTCTCTCGGTACGATTCACGATCCAATCGACCACAAAGGGATGTGCTCGTAATGAAAAACGTATACTACGCAAAAAGTTCGGGTACCGGGAACAAGTTCCCTGATTTCATTAGAGCACATTCCATTGTAGTAACGACAAAACAGCGAAACACACCCCACGTTGCGACAATGTTCCAGTGAGTCAATAGAATTGGCTACCCTACTGTCACCGGGGACCTTCTTCGCCCTCTCCTGTATGCGGTCTAGTCACTTCAAAATAGATTTTGAAGCACCGGCCCATACATGAGAGTTGAATTCCATTTTCGGTCGGACATAGGTGGTACAAATATCAAAGAGATCAGATGGTGTGAAGTAACTCTTACAGCGTCTTAAAAAACCGAGGCGCTTGAATGCTTCTTTTGATAACTGAAAGATGTGATCATGTACATCACACTGGATCTGCATGCCAAGAACATCAAGATCATCTGATTCCTTAATATCCATAGCACCCATAATTACAGATGGAACAGCATGATCGGTCAGATGTCTATAGCAGGCAACACTGGGTTTTACACAGAAAGAAAAATGCGTACTAAATTCATGTATTTTCTAATTACTTTGAGTACGAGTCGTACTCAAAATTTTTAGTATAAATAACAATAAAATGTACTTTAATCAAGCTGAAAATGGAATTATTTTAAATAACCAATCCTGGAGTTTCTGAAAATGAGTCCGAAGATCTTCAATTACATGAAAAATCTTGAATCAAACAAAAATATTCTTAAATTAAATTGAGCATTTCAATTCGTCCGTACTTAAATCAATCTTTCTTTACTTGAGTTTAGTAAATCTTGCATTAACGTACTTTTAACACCGCTTGAGATTGATTTAAGTACGGATGCATTTTTCTTTTGAGTGTACGAGCGTCAAAATCGACCCTATTTACATGACCCCATTCAGAGTGTCAGATTAAGTGTATCATTCATGTTCAACTTCTTTGCTCCAATCTCTAACAGGCTAGACCTGTGGCTGAATGAATATGAAAAAGAATAGATGAGATTTAAAGTTTGGAATGTTATTTAGAAATATAAGGAATAGAATAGGAGAAAGAACAGAGCCTTCCGGTACCCCTGAATTAATCTTGAACTCGTTTGATGAAATCGCATCTATGACAACTCTTATAGTGCGATCCCTGAGGAAGCACGATATAAATCGAGAGAAGTCATTACCGACACCAAAGGCAATAAGTTTTGATAGAAATGCATTATGCCATAATCTGTCAAATGCCTTGAAGATATCTAGAGCCACCAACTTACTTTAGTAGAAATGGAGTTCATGTAGATCCCCAGTAGAGCGCCCTTTATAAAAACAATACTGGCGGTCGCTAAGTAAACTGTTGGAAATTTACCATACTTTCCATAACTTAGGAAATTGCCAAACAAATTGCAATTAGCGGTAATTTTCAGGGTTGCTAGCCTCTCCCTTTTTAGGGATTGGCGTTACATTAGCAAACTTCCAGCACACTGGGACTTCGCCAGCATGATACAACGTACTGAAAACTTTGGCCAATAGACGCGCTAGCGTGGAAAAGCGCTGCTTCAAAACCAGTGCTTTAATACCATCCGGCCCAGAAGACTTATTTATGTTGAGTTCGGCTAAAACCTTTTTACTACACGCGCTCGAAAAAATATTTTTGGAATAGTTACAGATACTCTTTCAAGCGCAAGCAGTGATTGGTTGCTTTCCGGCAAGCAGAATTTCTTGCAAATAGTTAAGGCAGAAAGAAGGTCAGCTTTAACAACCGGGTCAGTGAATGGTCATCCTTTAAAAGAGTCGGAATTGAGGAACTAGCATTATCCTTTATTTTTTAGCGAATAAAAATAAAACAATAAAAAAGATATATTACTTAGCATTCCAACAGTGAGCCTTAAAGTATTCATATTAAAGAATAAAATTAAAAAATTTATAACATCCAAATGACTGCAACTCCAACACAAGTTATTATATTTAGAAAAAAGAGAAGGAAAAGATGAACAAGTAATTAGTGTTTACATGTTATTCAAATTAAGAAATTCGCAAAGGTTTTCTCTTAAAGATCGCCAGAGAAATATCGAAGGAGCGTCAAGTTCGAGGCAAAGAATTCCCAGAAGCTCGTACAACAAATGACTGCTCAAATACTGTGTGATATATGCGAGGAAAACATATTTGCGGATTTCTGACTTTAAATTAAATTTCAATCATTACACGCTCAGAAAGATGGACAAACAGTCGTTGACTTTCCCACCTCTATGAATCTGCGCAAAACTATTTGGCAAGCTTATTTTTTCAAAATTAAAAAGAAATTTAACATGTTCTATATTTGATTCATATATTATGTGGGTCGGAAATGCACTAAAAAATTATTAACTAAAATAAAAAAAAATTGTTGCCAACATTTCATCATGTAAACAAAAAATCATCATTACTGAAAACTTAATACTTTTGTTCAGTGTGATGAACTTTGCGTGGTAGAGACTACAAACGAAAACCAAGTTTCCAACTTTATTTAGTGGTACAAAAAGTATAGAAGAACATTTATCAACCACTGTATCGCATATAATATATAAACGACTTTGATAAAACTTGCTCTTTCTAGGATAACAGCAGTAAACATATGCAGGAAAAAGTGGCCATCATTTGTAAATTCATGAATATGTTTGCTTTTCATACTTTTTTAGAGCTTTTCCCTAATGTGAGCTTTACTGCATTTCCATTCACATAAAAAAACTATATAAAAAGACAAATTTTTTAAAGCGAATGTGTGCTACTGCGAAAAATTATTTTTATGAATATGAACATAATAAAAGCACGTACAGAGAGTATACAGTAACAGCGATAACAGTACCAGGAATTTGGAGTTTTCGCGATTTCAGCAAACGTGAGATACAAAATTAGTGGTTTGATGTGATTGTTTTGGTTAAAAACATTTGAAACTTGGAAAAAAAGTATCGCTTGAATAACAAAACTAAATAACTAGAATTAAATGTACAAACAAAACTGAAATGTATATAACTTTTCACTCAATTTAACTAAAATAGGCGTGAATAATAAAAAAAATGGTATTGTGAAGTCCATCGAGTAAGAAATAATCATTCTCAATTTTCTGGCGACTTACAATATTGCAATCCCATGGCTTAATCTACATGTGGTGGAGTATTGTAGATATGAACAAATCGAAACTTTAGGAATTTTAGCAACATGTGTTATGTAGTTGATTAATGGATTGAAAGCGAGTAATACTTTTTAGTTGACCATTAGGATCGTGCGGTCTAACTTCGTTGGATTATTTTATCTTGCGCTATGGCAAGTCACTTGTCTACGCCGATTGAGCACTTGGAACGCAACATTCGGCAAGTCATTGCTGCAATTATTACGAAAAGTGAATGAAAATTTGGACATCCAGACTGCGCCACATGGCCGACGCCAATTTCAAATATTATTGGCAATGAATTATCTTTTTTTTTTTAATTTAAAGTTCTATCGGGCTTAAAAACACTCTTTATCATATGTTATTCTGTATACCGTATAAGCATATTATGTGATACGTGATCCGTTTCAAAGCTTTTTACGAACTTTGAGTTCGATTTGTTACAGCATATATCGGCAGGTCTAACCTTCAACAGCATATTTTGGCATGAATCAATAAAACAAGATTGCGCAGTTAGCCGTTCAAAAAAAAATTATCTACTGCGCATCTACGTCATCACAGAATAAAAACTAGCGTTTGTTGTTAAAAGTGTAACAGCTTTTTAGCGCAAAACTGGAAATAACTAAAAAACTTCTAAACGGGTACATCGATTTGAACCAAATTTTAAATGGACTGAAAAAAGTTGCAGTCGAGTAAAACTTTTGAGTTTGAGGAAGGGATTCCTCGAGCTATCAAAGTTTTACATTTCGGCTTACTTTCCATACACGAATGTACGTTTGTTTACAACAAATATTCTATGTCTACGTCACAACACAATCACACACAACAAAACAACGCACCTGCGCAATGCGCAATCTGGTTGTGTTGATTCATGATATTTTGCCATGTTTTACTTTTAATATCATATTTTCTCTTAAGTGCATTTTGAAAAGCTTTTTTTCCATCATGGATTTAGTATCGATTAGTTTTATAATTTTTATATGTGGGGAAATAAAACTATTAAACTGTAAAATTAACTTTAACTCGGGAATTTTTCATTTCTTTTCATTCATTTTCATAAGAAAATATAAGATAGTTGCATTGCATAGCAAACATCATTTAGAATTTTTATACAATATTTTGCAAAAGTTAAATTATCTATTTATAACAAACTTTACAAAACTTTATATATTTTCAAAAAACTTGTTTTTTTCACCCAATAAATTTAAAACTTTTTGGCATCTCAAAAAAACATTAAAAATTTGGGAAAACTTGACAAATGGTAACGCTGGATATATCTATTCAAATTATTCCTAGATCCAGTTTCCCATCAGTATAGATTTGTTGGTATTAACTGCGAGAGAGAGGGAGAGAGGTCATGTATAAAATTTAAAAATATTTTCTCTTGTTCAACCGCAGCAAAAGTTTGGCTATTAGTATGAAAAAAGAATACTAAAGGGTTCGCCACATAACTTTTTTTTTTGAAAATGCTATAAAAAAAACTACTGAATATTTTCTCAAATTTCTTTTTTTATTTGAAAGTACAATCCTTCCGGTTAATAATAAAAAATAATTTCATTCAAATGGCTGCCTCGGCTGGCCATGCAGTAGCCTACACTAGCGGTCCAATTTTTAAGCACATTATCGATTGTGTGCAGCTGTATTTCACCAATGGCTTCACGAATGTTGTCCTTTAAAGCGTCAATTGTCTCTGGCTTGACGGCGTAACACTTATCTTTGACGGCACCCCACAAATAATAGTCCAACGGTGTCAAATCGCAGCTCCGAGGTGGCCAAACGACATCAGCTCTGCGGCTGATGATGCGATCTTCAAAAAACATCGAGTGTAGCTTCGGCTGTGTGGAATGTAGCGCCGTCCTGTTGAAACCAAATGTTGCCAATAACCTCCTCTTAAATTTTTGTGAACAAAAATTCGTTCAACATGGCCCGATAACGATCACCATTGACTGTAACGGCCACTCCTTGCTCATTTTCGAAAAGCGGAAAGATAAAACTAATTATCTGTCAAATCAGACATGAGCTAAGCGTTACCATTCACGAAATAAGCACTATTTGAAAAAAAAAACGTTAGATGGCGGATCCTTTATCATTTAATATGTAACTATCGAATGGTAAGAAGGGGCGCGCAATTCTCGGCCTGTCATTAAAAAATTTACAACTCTCTTCATACATACGATCATTGTCTGCATTCAGCAACCATCAGAGAGGATAATTTTTGCATTTACGCGTATTCTGAAATTTTCTCTTCGGATTATCATCTATTGGAGCTAATATTTTAACATGGTTGTTAAGATCAGGCTACCTATCATTGCGCCTTCTTTGGCATGTATTAATATGCAGAGCTATCCAACCAGAAGTCAATTTCCTTTCGCCTGTATCTGCGTAAATTAATTAAGAAAAAACAAACATACTGGCTGGGATATGAAAGTATGTAAGAAATATATATGTATGTACTCGTATGTACATACTTTCTTTAATATCACTATATGAACAATAAAAAAAGCATTTTGTAATAACATCAATCCTTTAGATCGAGAAATGAATACAAATATTTGTTATTATTAGAGTGGAATTTATGGGCAATATGAAAGTATCTGGGGCAAATATTTATACTTACACATACATACACATATTCAATGTATATATATGGAAAATATTTACATATGTACGAGTATGTATGTTCAAAAAAGGATACCACTTACCTTCGCACGCATTTGTTCTAAAACCACAGCAATGTCACCGTGTTGACATGCATACATCAAACTTGTACAGCCGCGGGCTAGACGATTTTCCATACTCGTCATTTTGTTTAATCTAAATGTTAGAGAATCTGTTGCTGCTGCAGATGATGATGTTGTTGTTGTTGTTGTATTTACTATCGGTGGCATGCATGACAGTGCAGTTGTAGCAGAAGACAACGATGATGCTGTTAATGTTGATGCTCTAGTTGTCGCATATGCACTTGTAATGACACCATTTCTTAAACAAGGCTTTAAAGTGTATGAAGATGCGTTGTTATTGATGCAGGCTGGAGGTTGTTTGAGTGATTCAGTACTTCTTTGTAATGTCAAGTTATTTGCTAGAACATTTCCAGTAGACTTGCGACCACTCTCACATATAGAACTTGTTAAAGTTTGTACCTTCGTTTTGTTGACATTGTCAATAAGTTTGTTTTTAGAAAACTCTGCTTGTTGCTGTTGCTGTTTCTGTTGCTGGCCCTGAGGCTGCACTGAGTCTTCATGCAATATTCGCTGTTTTTCATATTTGGCATCAGAGTTTAATGTCACCGGAGATTTCTTCGTTTCAGGGCACACTAAAGGACTATGAAATTGTAATTGTTTTTTCTTTTTTCTTAAAGTTTTCACAGCCGTATCATCTTTCATGCCACAACTTTCTGTCATCGCTGTTGGTGCAGAGAACTCACGTAAGCGGGGAGGTTTCGGTGGTGCAGTTGCTTGACTTGCGTTGGCCATTTTCTTTTAACTTTTTTCGTCACTTCGTAGTAGTATTTACAATTTTCACACAAAGAATTTTTTAGCAATAATTTATTGATTTCAAGTATTGGCCACATTTCATAACATCTTTAAATAACTCATTATACTCACAAATTTATTGCATATGTACCTGCATATGTATGTGTTTTAATAATTATTTTTCCTACACTTGCAAAGTGTAATTAATTTCTTATTCATTTGGTGAGAATTATATGGCTTGGAATAAAATTGCTTAAGTGTTAAATAATTTTAACCTGTGGTGTTTAAGCTGCTCTGAAATTTTCTAGCTGTTTTCCATATGTTTCGAAATATTTACATGTGTATGCATGTATGCATGTATATATGTGGATAAGTTTTTCTTTTCCTAAACGTTTTTGTTTGTTTTTTTCAAATTGCTGATTTACTTAAAATGGAGAAGTTTAATAAAGCCACATGTCAAGTAGCTTTTGTTAACAGAAATATATTATAAATTAATTTTTTAAAATTAACTCCTTTGAAAAATAGCAGCGCAGTGTTAGTTAGGCAAGCATTTGTTAATTAGATAAGTGATAGTTATAAAAGTGTGATTACTGAGAAGAACAAATACCTTATATGATTACTAGTGTACTCAGAAAACCGTCGTTTTTTTAATGGTTTTCAAAATATTTCAAATATAGCTTTTTCCAAAAACCTGGCTCCGAATACGGTTTCCCGGTTTTTATAAAAGTACCCAGTCAAAGTTTGGTAATAACTTCCATTAAAAACGACACACTTTGCAACACAAACTGCGTATGTTTACAATTACTGACTATTACTTTATATGATTTATTCCCTGAGTGGCGAAGCAGACGAGCTTGCACTTTGAGACTATAGACATTGCACCGTTTGTCTAAATTCTCTCGCGAAGCGAAGATAATAAATTTTAAAAAGTGTGGGTGTCCGAAAACACTAGTGTTTTGTGCGTGATCTAGCAAACCTAATTTTATCGCTAAGATATCGTAGAATCTCCAAATAAATAATTTTATGCAATAGCAAGAGTACACGAATATTTAAAAGATTGTTAAATGAAACGCCATATATATTTGAGGAAACATGTGACACATGATCATATTTTCCAGGCCATACACATATATTAATAATATTATTATGGAAAAGGTTCAGCTTCCTTTTGCTAACAGAATCGCAATTTGCAAAATAAGATAAGATTTGTCTAATATTTAAAGAATAATACACCTTAGATGTATATAAGTTTGACCTACGAGTCCCAGTAAGGCGCAATTACTTAAAATCAGGCCAAGGTTTTTGGCAGCATTTACAGAATTGATATTTTCTCTGTTTACTAAAATATCAAGACCGATATTAGAGTCAAGTGTTCTCTTACGAATAATTATGCAATTGGACAAACGAGGGTTTAAACAAAGTCCATTGCCTTGGCCCAACATTAGATTAGATCCAATTTATCGTGGAGTTTCAGAATGTTTCCAGTGACAGATTGCATTGGACTACTACTGCGTGATCTACGTGAATATGAATTTTGCAGTGTACAAGATGTTTTGGCAAATCGTTTACAGAAATTGTAAAAAGTAGTGGTCCAGGAATGGATCCTCAAAGTACACCTCTAAATAAAGTTAATGAGGAAGATTGGGTGTTGTTAGAATGAACAAATTGCGAACGATTTGAAAGGTAAAAAAATAAAAGCCTGTTGAAGTTTCAAAAAAGTTAAGAAAGTGCCTAAGCTTCATGGAAAATATGCTGTGATCGACCGTGTCAAAGGCTTTTGAATGATCAAGAAGGACCAAGAAATTTCATTTACCTTCATCAAGCTCCCGCCGAAACACAGCTATGATTTGTACGAAAACCTGATTGGCTATCTGACAGAAAATTATTATCATACATCAGATGATGATATTTGAAAATGAAGTATTTTTCCAGGACTTTAGACAGGTAACACAGAATACCTATAGTCCTGAATTCGGAATCAGTTTTCGGTATTGGCACTATTTTTGTATATTTCCATTTTGTCGGAAAAGTGCTAGTCATTATAATACTGTTGAATAAATTAATTATATACGAGGGCGGATCAATAAGTCCATGTGAATCTGTGTGAAACACAGTTTTTTTTTTGCAAAACAAAAATTTTTCCCATAAAAGCACCAATTATTAACTTGACAAGCACCCGGTCGCAAAATTTTTTTTGACATCACTCTATGCAAATGTATAGCAGTTGTTGTTTTTACATTTTCTACAAACCTCTTACAACTACAATTAGAGTTGAAAAAAAGTCAGCCTAGGTAGTAATGGTAAAGTAAGAAAACAAAAACAATTGGTTGATTATTGAGTTCTTGTTACAACTTTGATATTGTTTAAACTTTTCATTTGTTTTAATGAAGGTTTAATATAATATCTCCAGTTGTTCTAAGAAATATTTGGGTAAAGTTCCCTGATGATCTGCATTAGCAACAGTGAAATGCGCATAGGAACAAGCTATACCCCTCAATAATCAATTGCAATTTGTTTTTAACAAAATGGTTAATGTTTTACTAAATAAGTAAAATATTAATTTTGGGAAAAAGTGCGAATAAAAAATTTAAAACACAAAAATTTATTTTTCAATATAATCTCCTTTTAACTCAATACACTTAGTCTAACGTTTCTCCAGTTTTTATATCGCTTCCAAAAAATTGGAGTTTTTGAGGTCCTTAAAATATGCATTTTTTTGGTGAATAATTTCAACGTTGGAGCTAAATCTCCTTCCACCGAGCCATTTCTTTAGGTTTGGAAATAGGAAGTAGTCGCTAGGGGCTAAATCCGGAGAATATGGCGGATGAGGTACCACTTCGGATTGCGGTTAAACAACTCCAAACAATCCTTTGAAGTTGTCACACGTTTATGTTTATGATCAATTGAGAGAAAACGTGGCACCCATCTTGCAGACAACTTTCTTAAGCCCATCTTATGAAATGGCATCAACAATCTCACACACTTTTACTCATTCATCGGGTAACACCATATCGTGAATTTTTTCGACATTTTCGGGTGTACTGATCTCAATTGGCTGTCCAGAACGTTCAGCGTCATTTCCACTTGTGGGACCACAATGAAAGTCAGTAAACTACTTTTACCATTGAAATCGATGGTGCAGAGTCCCCATAGTATTTATCGAGCTTTTCCTTGGTTTGATTGACAGTTTTTTTTTTGCAAAAAAATAATCTTTAATGAGCACTCGAAATTCACTTTTTTCTATTTGTAGAAAAATACATGAGGTTGTATGTTTTGAACAGCTGTTAAACGCAAAATAAATGACGACACTTGCTCAAAATTTGACAGTAGTCTATTAACAGGTCGTAATTGTTGGAAACAGTATTGCATTTCATATAACTACGAGGGAACTTCGAAAAGTCACGGACTTATTTCTCCGCCCTCGTATATATTTTTGTTAGACATTTCAGTCTGCTATAATGCTATTTGAGGGTAGTTTTTGTCGCTTTTTCTAGAAAGGGGCCAAAAACCCATACAGCAAAACAAAATCTTCCCCGTACCCGATGTGTAAGGTTTACAAAATTCTCCCCTAAAAAAATGTGACAACTAGTTTTGGTCTTCTCTACACGAATCAGACCTCAGAACCTTGTTATTTTTGGTGCTTTTTATGGGAATCTCTCAAATTTAAGTACTTTAAATTTTTATTCGCACTTTTTCCCAAAATTAATATTTTACTTATTCAGTATAGCTATACCCCTCAATAATCAATTGCAATTTGTTTTTAACAAAACTTGTTATTTTTTATTTTATGCTGTGCAGTATTGTTAACTGCTTCTGGTATTTTAAAAAGTATAATATAAAAGACTTACATGGTATATATGAGCACTGTTTGATGTTTGTATAAAGAACATGAATATGAATGAATGGGTGTCTGATAGTCAATGCTAATATGATAACTACTTACACTTCACTTAGAATTAGTGGAAAATTTTAATGACATTGAAGACATATTTTAAATATTAATTTACACTGACACTCAAATATTCAATGTGTAAAAGGCACATATTTATGCACATACATATACCCAGTTGACCTGAAATTCAAAAATAGACGAATGTACACTTTAAATCATAAAACTTGCTAAACAGTAATAACTAAGAAATTGTCACAAACTCAGCGACGTGAGTTTAAGAAAGTGAATTCGAGAAATATTTGAGCAACATACAAGATCGCTATTTTTTTTAATATACACCTTGGCCATGTAGTTATTGTCCAACACTTGCTGTCGTTGTGTTTTAATAATTAATTTTCATACATGCAGCGTGTTGTTATTCACGCCTTACGCGCCATGAATGAATTAAAATCAGTTAAAAGGTCTAAAGGTTGTAGCTGGCACAAAAAGGCGGCATAACATTTGCTGTTCATAGCGGTATAATAAAGGATTAATGGTTAAGCCAAGGATGGTAAAGGTGGCAATAGTTTTTGCTGTTATCATGTTAGTGCACAGCGACTATAAATTTTTTAACTACTTTAATTCACATTATTATTTCTGTCTGCTTCCTTATTCATTTAACATGTAATCGTGTGTAATAATATTTAATGATGATTGAACAAGAAATTAATTTCTTCCGTCTGTTATCTTCTTTTTAAAACTTATTTTTACTGCAAAAGGATTAGCATGAATGAACCTACTTTTTATGCTGTGTGCGTTTCTGTTTCTTTAGTTTTTGTTGCTTAGATGCTTTTTAGATTGAGCACACAAAAAAAAATACATCGAAGAATATAAAGAATTTATTCAAGTGAAAAAGGTTTTGTGTAAAAATAAGGAAAATGATTTGTTGTGATTTGAAACGTTAAATAAATGCCGCACAATGTGTTCCAGCTGCACAGTGGAGTAAAGAAAATAAGTGGTAGGATGTGGTAAATATATAACTTTTCCATGATTTGTATATATAAAGATAAACTTTTATGGCACAAGGCGCAAAAGTTTATAGGTTCGTGTGTCAAAAGTAAAGTGTCCAAAACCCACAACGCAAGCCCCACTTTACCGAATTTCGCTCTTCAAAAACCAAATTGGTTTCGATAAACTAATATATCCGAATAATTCGACGACCAGATTTTTTTCTGCCGACTTACCGGGTTTCGCACCGAAAATAATTTTGAAGTTTTTCATAAAAAAATTTTGTCTTTGTAACTTTTTATGTTTAAACAGGGTGTAATCTCCAATTACTTTCCCAGTTAGCTTAGAGCTGTTATGTTGTGAGTCAGAACTGAACAACCCTCCTACCTGTGGATTACACTATTTGTTAATTGTGTAACTGTTTGTGTTGGTAAATTGCGCAATGCCAATTGGATCAAAAGCTGTTAAATTAAGTTATATTCATAAATTTGCTTACTAACTAAATTGTATTAATGAATTATATTTAGGTCATTCTTGTTTTTGATTTGTGTGTTATTCTTATATTCATAAAATTGCTTACTAACTAAATTGTATTAATGAACTATATTTAGGTCATTCTTGTTTGCTTACTAACTAAATTATATTTAGGTCATTTATATTTTTTATTACTAACTAAATTGTGAAGCGTTGACATTGCACAATATTAAATTGTGCAATGTTGATATTTCACAATATTAAATTGTTTAAGTTTGCATTAACTATTAAGTATAAATAGCTAGGTTTAAGAAAAGAATGGAGAGAGTCTTTTGTTAACTTTAAAGTAATAAACAAGTCTTGAATTAGAACAATAAAAGTGTTTACATTCATCAATCAATTGACGTATGATACCTGCGAATCCCACGGGACCCTCCAGGATTACAACATTTGGCGCAGCCGGTATTTCAATTTGCAGAGTACAGGTTTGATACCTTTCGACTAGGAAAAAAGTATTGTGATATTAGAAAGCTATTTTAGCTCAATTTAATTTCATAATACATAATCCTTGTTAAAAGGATTCGTTGTTTTTTAAGCTAATAGCACCAACTACTAAAGGTTTTAATTAGCTATTTTAGCTGCCTTAAGTTGTATCGATTCTATTGGTAAACTAAACAACGATCAAACAAGCTACTCGAGGCAAATGGGACCAGTATATTCGCTCGTTGGCAGGGAATTAACATTTACGCGAAAAGATATATTTAAATAGATAGGATTTAAAACATATGGAGGATTTGCATGCGAAACTGAAGAAAACACAAGAAGAGTCAAACTCTGAGGGCACAGATTCACGAATTGAAGGAAGGCAGAACGAGAGAAGAGATTTCGGCTAACAACTTTACAATCATCAACAACATGACAAGTTTTAGTGAAACTGTGAAAACTATTTCCCATGTGGTACCGATTTTCTATGGAACAGATGGACCAGACCTCAGTACCGAAGCGAATAAATTTATTGAAGGGTGCATGTTGGCGAAGGATAAACTAGGGGAAGCAGGTGATGTGGTCGACATAATTAGGTGTATAAAAACGAGGCTGTTTGGAAATGCATATAAATATTTACACAATAAGGAATTCGCAACAGTAGAAGCACTATGCATGGCCATACGAGAAAAATTTATGAAAACAAGATCTTTAACAGAAGTGCAGGAATTAATTTTTAATAGTAAGCAAGGTTCAACGGAAAGTGCTTATGAATTCGGAGAAAGACTAGAGGCACTCCTTGGTAATGCAACAGAACTAATTGCATCACAGTGGCAAGACGTTTCCCATCGAAAGTCCATGATAGACCATTGTAACCAATCAGCTGTAAGAAGTTACATAAGAGGTTTACGAGATCCCAAGCTGGTATCAAACTTCATTGGTCACGAAAACGACGAGTTATCTACCCTGCTAAAAATAACCAAGAATGCTCAAAATCTATTGGACAGTAGCATGTATTTTCCGAACGTCACAACAGTGCAAGGCGAGGAACCTTTACACGAAACGGTTCAACAACTGGTAAGAGAAGTGCAACAACTATCTCTGAATAACAGAAAATTTAGCCATTTCATACCGAACAATAATATACAGAGGAACCCCACAAAATACTGCAGTTTTTGCAATAGACAAGGTCATTCGTTGAGCGAATGCTTTAACAAAAGAAACAGTACCCACTATAATCAAGGCAGACGGCAGGAGTATGCTGATTACAACTTTAGATCCACCCCGCAGAATTTTCAGAATCCGTTCACTCAAAACAGAACTCGTTTCCAAGGCAACAATGATAGAGAACGACGGTGCTATAGCTGCAATCAACTTGGGCATATGTCACCCAATTGCCCTGGAAATAGTAACAACGGCAGCAGAAATTACAATAATAATGATAGAGGCAATAACAACGGCAATAGAAACGGCTACATGCACAAAAATTATAGGAATGATTCGGGAAACGGGGAACGGCCCAGTCAAAATTAACTGACTGGAACGCCAATAAATACAGAGATAACACAAATAAAACCAGTACTAAACAGAAAGAAAATAGAACACCACACTTGGAAGACGCTCACGAAAAACAAGATAAGACATTTAACATTACAAATTTGGATATCAATAGAATATATTTACCAGAAGAACCAGAAAATAGGAACCCAGATACGGAAACAATACAAACCAACAAAGCAACCACAGAGAAGAAACGCTACAGTTCACCAAGAAAGCCACGTCGGAGGAAAAATACTCGCATCACCTTGTTGTCTGACAAAAGACCCACAGGATCGACATGCCACGAAAGTAGGGACATTTTGGAGAAAGTCCTGAATTGTATGGCAACAGTGTTAAATTACCTAATGGTGACATGGAATTATACGGAAATAATAAAATATAATATAAATGACAAGTTAAAGGGAAAATCAATTTGCCGCGCTAGTAGAGACATTTTAAATAAATTCCTGACTTATATGGAAATGATGTTACACCACGTACATGTGGCATGGAATAATATAAAAATAATAAAATATGATATAAAAGAAAAGGTAAAGGGAAAAAGGAACTTCCTGCGATATCATGCACACCACTCAGAATCCAAAAAAAGAACGGAGGCGGAAGACCTGTACTACAAGTAACGGAGAACGGAGGACAGATGATGCATACATAACTTTTCCTTGTAGTGAAGCAAGAAATGAAAAACTACTATTGTTGGTGGACTCGGGAACAGACACTACACTTGTAAAAAATGAAGCGTTAGCACCACACATAAAAATTAATAAAAATGAGCTGAAGACGTTAGTAGGAGCATTTGGAGGGAATATAAGCATAGAGGGAACCATAAAGGTAAATCATAAAAGCATAGACACACTTTCTTTAAAAATGCACGTAGTACCAAAGGGCAGCAATTTGCCGGCAGATGGGCTACTGGGCAGAGATATGATGTGGAATAAATCAATAATGGACACAATTACAAAAAACGTAAAATTTTTTGAGAGCCAGCAGGAGATAGCTTCCTTACCACTTATTCCGGAACCACCACAGTTATATATAGCAGAAAAAACCGCTATCAAGGGTCGCTGCCAGGGAGTTGTATCAGCAATAACAACAGCCAAGGGAGAAATAATAGTAGAAAAAGCAGAAATCGTGCCAGGGGTCTTTGTGGGGGAAACCCTAACATCCATAAAAGAGGGAACAGCATTCATCCCTATCCTGAACACCAACGATTTTACGGTAAACATAGACCACAAAATAAAACTGAATTATGAGATCGCCGAAAACTTCAGAATAGAATCAACGGCAACCATAAATACCGCAGGTACAACGGATAATACGGCGAGAACACAATTACTTTTGAAAACAGTACAGCTAAGCCCAGAGATGCACATTGAGAAACTAGAGTCAGTTGATGGTTACGCTGAAATACACATGGGGTCGGCAGAAATAGCCTCAAAATTTGACTACATCCTACATCACATCGATATCCAACAAATAGCAGACTCTGTCAGCGAGGTCCGGCTTAACCTACCAAAGATACTACCGAGTCCCTATAGGGAACTCATCATAAAAGAACTAAGTGAAATTGAAAACGGCATTCATACACTACTGCCAGGCCGCGTAAAACGTGGTTTGCTGAACATTGGAGGAAAAGTGATGAAGTGGCTCTACGGCACACTAGATGAGGAGGACCGGCAACTAATAAACCAACATTTCGAGGTGATTGACACTAACGGGCACCAAATCATCGAACAGTCAAATCAACAGGTCCACATAAACAATAGATTCAATACATCAATTAACCAGATGGTGGAAGCAATAAATGAGAACAGGAAGACTCTGAACAGCTTGACTCAGATCAAGCAGGAATCAGAGATCCAGCACTACCGCGACGTTGCGATTTTCCAGCTTTTCAAACTCATGGAGATGAAAAGCCAAGTGAAGACCGTACAAGAGTCCATCGCATTAGCAAAAATGAAAATTTTCAACCCAGCACTATTGACCATTGAAGAAATCCAGAAGTACAACATAAATGTGGAGACTATAAAAGACATGCAGATGGGAGTAGCACTACATAGGCATAGCAGCCTGATGTTCATAATCAGATTGCCCATCGAAACCATGAATTTAAAGAAATCCCTGATAATACCCATTCCAAATGAAAGCCACCACCAAATAGATGCCAAAAGAGAATACGTAGTGAGGAATGACAAGGACGTTTTCGGGTATAAAGGTGAGAGAGATTTCAAAAGCTTAAGACAACCGAAAATCTGTGTTTTCAAAGGAAAGTGCAACCTAATCCTACACGAGGCAGAAACCGTGGAGCTAATAGAGGAAGGCTCGATCGTAGTTAGCAATGCAGACAAAACCCCAATGTCAACAAACTGTGACGACCGACGTTTAAACCTCACAGGGAACTACCTGTTTTCGTTTTGCAATTGCAGCATAACAATAGGTGACCAAACCTTCGTTAGCCATGTCATAGATGCAACCCAGAAGTTTCTGTTAGTAAGAGGTAACAGCAATGTGGCCACGGAAATTATACCTACCTCGGAGAATCTACACATAAATCAGATCAGCAACATCAACACGATCCGGGAACTGAAATTCCAACAGAATGTTTTAAATAACATTACATATACAACAATAATCATTATTGCAACAGCAGCCATAATAACCATATGGGTGTTGTGCAAACGACGTAATCAAATAAAGGTCAAAATAAACAATGAATTCCCGGAACGTGGCCCAGAGTTGAATAGAATTGTGGGAAACTATTTACAGGACCAGAATTCCCCCCACGTTTGAAGTATCCAAATACACGTACCAGCATCAATACCAACAACAACAGCAACAAGCTCCAATAGATTCAAACTCAGAATAAACCAACTACATTTAGGATTTAGAATAAAAATCTTCTGACCCAAGGCATACCAAACATTGAGAAAACATCTACACCTAGATGTTTTCTTCCAGCAAGGAGGGAGGGATGTTGTGAGTCAGAACTGAACAACCCTCCTACCTGTGGATTACACTATTTGTTAATTGTGTAACTGTTTGTGTTGGTAAATTGCGCAATGCCAATTGGATCAAAAGCTGTTAAATTAAGTTATATTCATAAATTTGCTTACTAACTAAATTGTATTAATGAATTATATTTAGGTCATTCTTGTTTTTGATTTGTGTGTTATTCTTATATTCATAAAATTGCTTACTAACTAAATTGTATTAATGAACTATATTTAGGTCATTCTTGTTTGCTTACTAACTAAATTATATTTAGGTCATTTATATTTTTTATTACTAACTAAATTGTGAAGCGTTGACATTGCACAATATTAAATTGTGCAATGTTGATATTTCACAATATTAAATTGTTTAAGTTTGCATTAACTATTAAGTATAAATAGCTAGGTTTAAGAAAAGAATGGAGAGAGTCTTTTGTTAACTTTAAAGTAATAAACAAGTCTTGAATTAGAACAATAAAAGTGTTTACATTCATCAATCAATTGACGTATGATACCTGCGAATCCCACGGGACCCTCCAGGATTACAACAGTTAGAACAGGTAAAACTCGTGATTTCCAGTGCATGGGGTGGACAATAAACTTTATATAAAGAGCCTCTTCTTAAGGGTGAATGAAATCAAAAAAATTAAGTATGTTAACCCATAAAAAAGTTAAAAGTTGATTATCGAAAATCCACGGATTCATATTGGACTGACGAAAATTTTTTATATCAAAATTAATTTCACAAATTTATTTATTTAGCAGAGCTTAGCTGTTTGTGAAATAACGTAAGCGAAGGTCCTTCAAGTGGGCAAATGTTTATATTATATGATTTTATTTTCAATCGCCAAATATTAATTTATAACTCGAACGTTAATTCTGTTTTTGCATTCAGATAATCCTTGAAAATATAACAGAAAAATCTTGGAGTTTGCGATACAAGTCCCCCCAAAAAAACTAAACTAAAAATCATTTCCAAGAAACTCACTTAAATCGGTTATTTTCTTTTCTTGTTTATTTATTCCTTTGCAGCTATTATAAATACAGCTGTGTAATACAAACATAATATATAAATTACAGTGGTTGTAAACTGTTACATATTAATAAGATATAAGTAATCACTTATAAATATTAACGTTTGCCGATAAATCAATGCGAGATCATAAAATTTGTTAATATCTGAACAAACGCTACGGAATGGTTTGAAATTCATGAAATTTGTTCTATGAAACCGTATATGAAGGGGTTCATATGCTCTAAATAGCCTGCTTGAAATATTGATGTTTATTTTGCTGCAAAGACAAATAGAGTCAATATGCCCTTGAAACAAGTTTACGAAAAATAGTATGTTGGATAAAATCCTTCGACTTTGAAATGTAGGGAGTCATAAGCCCCAATCGACTACGATAAGGCGGCAGGTTCGCAGCTGGATTTGACTGAAGATAAAGAAGAAAAAATAATAAGAATTGCTTTTGATCTGATTCGAACATTTTAATATATACATTTTACGAGTACTGGGGATTGCAGAGCCTCACTAAAAATGTGGAGAGACTTTTTGTTACATACACACAAAAAAAACAATGTAAAACCAAAATTAAACAATGTTGATTTCATGTCATGTAATTTTTTGCAAAAATATTGACTTTGTTGAAAGCTAACATATATTCAAGTTGATTCAATGTTTAAAACTTTAAATTTGAAGTAACAAACAGTAGATTAAACATTTTGCGTAGTTAAAATATTGTATGTTTGTATGCACGTACATTTAGCACAATTAATGAGTTTGTGAGGCCTATATCAAGCCAACTAATAACACAAATCCACAATCCATAGTTCAACCGATAATTGTCTATAGATAACTTCAGCATAGTTATTAATTTTATTACGTTGTTTCAAACACTTTAAAATCACAAATTTTAAGAGCAACCGGCCAACACATCTCCAAAAACACACACTTGCTGGGTGTGTTTAACTTAAAACTTAAACTTATAAAGTTTTATTAATTTTTAAATTTTGTGCTGGGAATAATAATGCAAACTAAATTTAGTTTAAACTAAATACTATGAGGATTCGTTTGCTTTCGGTATCAGTTTCATAGACCTTCGATGTATAAGAAGTACGAGATTTTGGTATTTCACTTGCGGTATCGCAGACATTTTGGGTTTGATATTTGCCACAGGTTGGGCTTTGTTTTATGGTCAAATGCTACCAATACTCTTAAGTCGAGTAGAAATGTAAATGTAAAAATTATTCGTAATTCGTAAATTGTAAATGTACAAAAAAATTTTCTTAATAAGGTTATTTAAATTATTTTCTGCAGTGCAGAAAATGGCATCTGTTTGATGTTCTAAATATACAATATTTTAACCATTTGTAGGTTTCTTACACTTAATTTTGTTTCTTTTTTATTTCTAATTGATCTACTAAATACTTTTTGATTAAATCATTTAAGTTTCATTTTCCTCCTCTAGACTTTACTTCTTTTTGGCATTCGAAGTTTGAACTACGAGTATTGCAGCATCGATTTGAATTAGTTATGTTATGAACCATTTATTTATATGAAACTACGAAATTTGGTATTCTTATTGTTATTAGTGACTCAAAAGTCTCAAAATAATGTTAATTATAGTTAAAACTTATCCCTTGAATAGCTGAAAATAATATTGTTTTTTTTCCAAATCCCAACACGTCCCTTTTCAATAAAACAGCGATAACACACGATTCAATTGATAAGAAAGAAAATTAAACTAACTGTAAAGTAAGATGCCATCCAAAAGGAAAATTTAGTTTTAGAGAAAAAAGATTTTATGAAAAATATCACTTCATTTTATAAAAACGGTTTAACGGGGGTTTTAACAAAACTGATACTGCAGTAACAAGTTTTACACCCATAGTGTAACAGAATATACATAGTTCGCAAGTACGAAAAATCTGTAAAAATGTCAAGCTGTAATGAGCGAAATGGGGGAAAAAGTACATTTTATAAGGAGGTGCTTTTTATAACACATACTTTTTATAAAAAGTACATTTTATAAGGAGGTAGTTTTTATAAAATTTACCTTTTTATACAATTTAAATTTCATAAAAGGTAGTTCTTATCAAAGAATCTTTTTATAAGAGGTAATTTTTTATGAAAAAACATTTAATAAAAGATACTTTTTATAAGAGGTACTATTTTAAAGTTACTTTCTGTAAAAGGTACTTTTTACCAAATATACTTTTTATGAAAAGTGCATTAAAGCTACTTTTTATAAAGGGTACTTTTTTCAAAAAGTGCTTTTTATAAAAGGTAATTTTTATAAAAGGAACTTTTTTAAGCATGTACTCTTTATAAAAAGTCCTTTTTATAATAGGTAAATTTTTTAAAAAGTACTTTTTATAAAATCTACTTATTATAAGAGGTATTTTTTATAAAAGTTACTTTTTTATAAAAGCTACTTTTTACAAAAGATACTTTTTTAAAAGGCTATATTAGAGCTATTAGACTATTTAGTAAAACAATTTTTTTATAAAACATTAATTTTACTTAATGTGTTTTTTATTGAAGATACTTTTTACGAAAACTTCCATTTGATTGGTTGGATAAAGTTATAACTGCGATGGGTTATCGAAAGAACTACTAATCAAAATGTATCATATGAAATATCTTGAGCTGTTTTAATCCTATTAAATTAATAAACTAATATTCATTAAAGTCCTTGCTACGTTGCTGCGGGCCGAATAATTTTACTGCATATCAAAATTTCTTATTATGAGCATAAAATTGTTTAGTTTTCCGTTTCGTGTTATTAAAATGTTCACTGCTTTTTAATATGAGCTAGCAAATGTATACTTATAGTACATTTTAACCACAATTAGATTATTATACGCCAACTTTTTCTTGTCTGCTTCATTTCAGTCGCTCTTTCGCAGGGGAAAGGGAACTACGGAGTAGAAATAGAGAGTAAAGAAAAATATAATGGGTAAATAAAATCGATGTTAAATAGAGAATAATTTTCTATGCAATCAATTATGTATATAAATATTCTGCTTTCTTGTCCTGACAAATTTTAACATGTTTTTCCTTTCCTGTGGAACACCAGCGATTTGTTTTCATTTATTTTCCAGCGCAGCGTACTCGATAGCCATACAATTATCTATTTCAATGCTGGAAAATGTTGGAAAAAACATTTAAAAAAGTGGAATCACAGCTGCTGATAATACTTAATCGATTTTCTACAATTTCAATACGGCAATTCGAAAGGAAGCTTTTTTTTATTGATTGCAGCTTAAGAATGAACAAAAACGAATATAGAAATAATGAAAATGAAGCAATCGTTGCTGCCGGCTCTTATAAAAATAAGATATTAAGGGCTAAAAGCCTATTTGTTGCAATTATAAGAAATACTGAAACTTACAGATGCTGTTGTTGTGACTGCAAAAGTAAACTTAAATCAATTCAAAGATATTCATGCAAAATGAGAAAATTGTGGTTTTCAACTACAAATCAGGAGTGTGAGGGATGAGAAAGTATATTTGAATAAATAGTACCTCTGTTGCGAAATAATATGGTGTTAATAATCTTTCTTTCCAGCACTTACTAATATTGCCATTTATTGTGAATTGTTAACCCAACAATATAATTCAGTAAAAACTATTTAGTTTGATAATTTATTATTTGCACATTCTTATGTAAAGTATTAAATTTGTACAAGTACATTAATAGTCCTAAACTACCTCTAGACCCGTTTTACTTTTAACTAAATCTACATTCCTACTTTAGGAAAGGTCAGAGAGGGTTAATATACATGACCGACCCTTATATCATCTCCGCATAAAGTTATCCCTTCCGCATAAGCTGAAGAATTATCACTCACTTTAATTACAAATATTTTTACGAAATAATTCAATTTCGTCTAGTACGAAATTCCTTTCTCTGCTGATTAACTGTTTCATAAACAATTCCTCTCCCGATTTTGCCGGTATCAAACTATTTTCCATTATGTTTATAAAAGCTAAAAGCGTCCAAAGTTCGCCGTTGAGACGGTGTAGCGATCGCGAAATCAATACTAATCCGTTCTGCTAGTCTGATTAATAAATTCACCAAAATATTACTTTCTTAATAAAAATAATTTGGAATAATCGAAAGGAAATTGTTAAAGTCAGATTTGAAGTTGAGCCAAACAATACCTTTTAAATTAAACATGTTTATTCTAAAAAAAGAAAAAAGCCCGAATTGATTAATTTATGTAAAATTGGTCACTGAATTAACTACATAAGCAGCGTTGCCAGTTTAGACTTTTCCAGGCCAGATTTTGCCTACTTTTTTGTTAATTAGAACCTAATTTATATATTAGCTTCCTGTCATTTTTCTAATCACTTTTTTGTTATGAATTTATCTTTAAAAATCCTAAAATTATATTTCTATATTTTCTTTCACTTGAACATACGAGGGCGGATTGATATTGAAGCTACCTAGCGCTAGATGGCAGCACCAACGCAAACACTTTTTTCTTTTTTAGAAATTGCGATCTGTCAAACGTCAGCTGTTAAAATTTCACCCAAATTCATCGATTAGTTTATTTGTTGTAGTCGTTTGAAGTAAGCAACTTCTGTGTTTCTGGAAAAAATTTAATTTCGTGCAGTGATTGAACACTATTATTTGAAGGGAAAAACGGCGAGAGACAAAAGAAAAGCTCGATAAACATTACGGTGAGCCTGTTCCGTCAAATTACATGGTAAAATATTGGATTGCTGTATTTAAGCGCGGCCGAACAAGCACTGCAACAATACCATCAACAGAGGCCAAAAGAGGTGGTTACTGAAGAAAATATCAAGAAAATCCTGAGATATTGTTGAAACGGTAAACATATCAAATGAACGCGTGTTCAAGATTTTGCATGAACATTTGCATATGAAAAGAAATATGAAAAAGCTATCGGCAAGATGGGTGCCGCGTTTGCTCAGTATCGAACGAAAACGAGTTCGACAGACCACTTCACAGCGGTGTTTGGACATGATAAAGCGTAATCCTGTTGATTTTTGGCGTAAATTAATAACTGTCGATGAAACGTGGGTCCACCACTACACACCTGAAACCAAAAATCAATAGAAGCAATGGGTGGAAGCTGGTGGAAGTGCTTCGAAGAAGGTGAAGACAGTGAAATCGGCTGGCAAGCTTATGGCCACGAAGAAGTGATTACCGAAACTAAAGCGTATTTTGAGGGGTTTCCAAAATTGTATTATTCAGATGGTATAAAAAAATTGGAACATCGTCTTACCAAGTGTATTGAGCTAAAAGGAAACAATGTTGAGAAATAAATGGTTTTTGAAAAAAAAATGTTTTTCCTACTTAGGTAGCTTCAATATCAATCCGCCCTCGTATGTACATAATTTTTTATTTTTCTTCTAATATTTCTAGACTAAAATTAGAAAAAATATTGAAAATTATTTTCAGAAAATCATTTCGTGGTATATTCTAGGACTAACTGCTAGCATTTCATCAATATTAAAAATTTTGTTTAAATAAAAATTGTTCAACATGTTGAAATAGAAACATTTTAAGCACACATCGGATTTATGAAGACAAAGCTACAAATATTAAAATTCAAATACCAAAACTATTTCTATACATTCTTCAGAAACGCTTACGATTGCATAGGAAAAGAAAATATTAAAAAAATTTGAATGAAAAAAAGTTCATTGCAATATTGTGAATAAAATCTTAGAATTCGATTTCAAATTTATTTGAGCGATTTAGCATTTTAGCCTTTTAGAACAATTTATGACATTTTTTCTCCAGCAGCTGGCAACATGAAAAGCAGAGATAATACGAAAATTTACTGCAGAAATAAATTCCTTTTTCAGTGTAATCGTACAGTTAACGTTTTTATTTTTTTCTTTTCGCTTCACGACACACTACGATAAAATCGAATTTACTTTTTAACACTTTTACTAAAAATGTTGCTACAAAAAACAAATACACATTCAAACAAGTCTAACAAACTTAGAATGTAAAATTGGTATTTGATTTTCAAACTGGTTCTTTACCACTTTTTATTTTGTCTCTTTATTTTACAGTGGAATTGATGACCAAAAATTGTAATAAATTAGTTGGTAATCAATAATACGTGTAAATAATACGTGTAAATAATAAACATCCTGCGTACTGATGATGTGCATGAGCATCAGGCTCTCCCGTTTCTTCCTATAAGCAAAGAAGAGGAATTTGTGAAATTTTTCGCAGTCGCATTAAGAAATCTAACTTCTTGTTTTTTTTTACAATCACAGCCACAGTCACACTGTCAGTTTACACTTTCAATACTTTTTTGCACACACACACACACACTCGAACGATAAATGATTTGCCCACAATTTACGTATATTGAAAATAAATTAATACCATGACAAACACTCAATACACAATATATACAAATGCATGACAAAAAAAAATATATCAATTTTAAATTGCTAGAATCCTAAGAGTTATTTTCTTAAATAAGGCTTTAGTTCATTAATTTGATTATTATTTTTATAAAATGTATTAAATTATTCGAGTTGTTCTCTCAGTTCTATTAATATTTTGTTAATATGAAAGTAGTGGCTTTGACTTCATTTGAGTTCATCTTGCATTTACAAACTATTTCTTTAATTAGGAATTTGTTCAAGCCAAAACAACTACTTTCAATTGTAGTTAAACAGTTCTAGGAAATTGCGTATAAATTTTAATATTCTGTTAAATTTAAAATAAATATATGTTTATTGTGGGTTACAAGCCAGTCTGTAAGTCGGAATTTCAATGGGAGTTATGCCAGATTACCAGTAAACGTTCAACCATATTTTTAAAAAATTTCTCACCGCGACCGTTTATATTAAACCTCTCGCAATTAAATGAAAATTACTTAATATACAAAGTCAAAATCTTTTTGATTTATAATATTTAATCCGCCTTTTAAGCTGGATTCACCCATTTTTGTTCGGTCAAATTTTTATTCATATGTAGTTTGACGTTTTACTTTCCGAGAGAGAGAAAGTTGAACAGAAATAAATAAATAAATAAGAAAAAAAAAAACAGGAGCACTTATCTCTTATACTTTTTTCTACACTTTTTGCCACATATTTTTCTTTTTTATTCACATATTTTATATATCAGCTCTCATATTTCGGCACAATTTCCTCAAATCAGTGAATCGTGCTGGCGAAAACTCTCAGTCAGCAAAATATTGTGCCGAAACAAAAGGGTGAGTCCACCTATATTCTATAAGTTGTAGGTTATATCATTGCTGTTGGTAATTTCATTTAATTAAAAACATGTTTATGCATAAATTAGCAACAACATTTATGTATGTAACTTATAACTCATAGAACAAGTTGTGTAGGGGAGAAATGCTTGTTATACAAACTTTGTATGTTAAAATATAATATAACATGTCTTCTTAATTGAGACAATTTAATTTTAATTGCACAATTCTATTTAGTGTTAACATATATATACTCAATTTAAATTACTCAATTAGCATTTGACACAAATCATACCAATCGGTTAGTACCGGTTCTACAGCTACACCAAATTTATTGTAGAAAATTCCTTATAAGTTGTCTAAACAAATAATATACCGGATGGCACTATCAGCACAGATGAATCTTAAAGAAAATGCCTAAAACAATGTAACACGAAATATGTATATAAAAAAATTTCACATAATTGGCGTGTACTCAGGTTAGTCTCCTGTTCTAGCGCTACTACATGTTTGATCCGCATTGCATTGTACAGAATTTTTTCTTCTCACTGAACGTGCTTGCGACAGAGGTTGCGTTTTGAATTGTACTCAATTAGTGATGCAATTACGGCCAAGTAACTCAATTTATTATTTAAATTCTTGTATGGTAAATTGAGCTCAATTAAGGCGTGATTATAGTGATTGCCTGAACATAGCATTAAGTAATACTCATTTTATTCTACAAAGTTTTTCTATACATATTTAAATATTCGAGGTTATCCATCCAAAAAACCTTTTACAAACGATTGGCGTGTATAAATGATTGTGAAATATCTTATTTTACAAACCATGGCCCACTGAGGGGCCACCTTAATGCTTGTTTTTCCCGTTGGCAAGTGCTTCAAAACATCGTCTACAGTGTACTTCAAATATGTTTACAGTTTGCTTAGTTGTGTCTATGAAAGCTTCATTTCTCAATCACCGGCATTCGAAAATTGACAAACACCATAAACTAACTTAAATGTGAATCGTCAAATATTGTTGGTATTTTATTTTTTTAACATTCGAACTAGATCGTAGAAAATAAATTTTATTTGCTGCTTCTGTTGGCTACCATTCGTAGATTTTATATCTACATTTATTTTCAGTAGAGGAAAAAATTACAAATTCGCTGTTGCGATGATGATAAGTGGTGTTGTTTAAATAATGTTGAAAAATCGATAAAAGATTTACATTTTATATGGTTGATTTACTATTGTATTTCTACAGATGTACATGAAATAACATTAAATTTTAATGCTATTTGTTACTTTGCGCTGTAAATTTTGAACCGCGATACACGTGTTCAATTCAAACATTCCGGCGGAGCTGTTATGAGACAAATGGACAAACTTATATCTTAAACACTTACAAAGAATAATATGAATTAATAGAGCTGAATAATTTTGTGAAATATATATAAATATGGCTGTCTTGGGCATATTTATCAGCATATTTATGCTGAAAAATTTTATAAAAATCGCCACATTGCAAAAAACGCGAAATTCCGCCAAAAGTTCCAATATTTAGAAAAAGTTGTAAAATCTTCTAAAACGAGCTCAAAATTCAAGGAATGTGAAAGACTCGCAAAAAACTACAAAAATGGCGATTCGCAATAACTTTCAAAAAGTCGATGAAACAATAAAAACTATAAAAAAAAGTTGCAAATTTTTTAAAAAGCCAGCGACATTTGTAGCCAAGTACCCATGTAGCCTGCTGTCGTGAATGTGTTTATATCTTAATTTATCTTGATTTTGTACTTGGTAAGTTTTGCAATAGCTCCTGATATTTCCTCCGGTGACATCATTTATTTTTTTTTTATTTATATTAATAAATTTTATTGCAAAAATTATACGTATAAGTACATAAGTTGAATAATAATTAAAAATTGTTGTCAAACTCACTAATTTCACAGACTACATTGAATTGACATTTAAAATACAACAAAATGACGATACAACAAATTTGTCTGCTCACAAGCACATAAACATTGTTTGCCATTAAAAATGTGTTTTATTTTATTCGTTCAATCTTTTACTTCGCTTCTATATCTTAATAAAAATGCTAAACAGTTTCACTGTATATATTGTGCCATTAATGTCATTTGCTTTTACCGTATTTTTTTAAATATTCTTAAAACCAAACAATTTTCTATGAACGAAAAATGTTATGTGTACCAACTGGTGTGAACGTAATTAAAAAACAGGCTCGATCAAAAAGTGTTGTGCGTATTTTTACTTAAAAACAACGCACCGCTCTGTACGAAAAATTAAATCCGAATTTCTTTTTATGCAATATTATGTAAACAGGGCCGTGACTCAGTAAGACTTATGAGCCAGTAATATAACTTAATAGGATAATAACACTGAATTATCACCTTAGAATTGTCAAAAATTCCTTTACTATAGTACTTTGCTACCGTTTGGCCACGAAGCTACAACGTAAATTTCGAGGCTAAAATATGAGAAAAAAGCCTCCAAGAGGCTTAATTGGCATCACTGGTTGATACACTGTCTCTGAAGTTATCTGAAGTCGAATCGACTGGAGTTTCCGTGAAAAACTCAATACTTTTCGACTGCGGTTGCAATAAAAATATATTTTCTTTGGACTGATTTAAAAGAAGATATTTTTGAAAAATAAGACCACTTATACGAGTAGATAATGTGTATTTAAAATCCGTCTTAGTTCTATACAGCTTTTTTAATTATTTCCTTTTATATTGTTTTACTTTGAAATTAAAATTAATGAAAAATTCTTAAGTTTGTGCAATTATCAACCAACCCCTTTCTTGCCAACCCCTTTTTTCTTTTATAATTAAAAAATTGATTAATCGTCGCTTAAGTTTTGTTAATTTTTTATTTTTTTTACCTTGAATTATTTTTCTTTTGTTCTTCAACTTTACAGGATGGTTGTGTCCTTCTTTAAGTTTGAGGCCAATTTAAACTTGTTCTTTTTAAATTTTAGCTGTTCTAAGGAGTACAGCCTTAGAGAACTTTTGTATTCTTCAGTTATTATTTACCTTATTAAATGTGTTTTCTAGTATAAAGAAAATGGGAAATTTAGTTGTTATAAAGTTACGTTCAACAAACACCAAACTCAAGCATGATTAGAGGGGGTTGATGGATGGTTTAATTGTTATTATAGTACAAAATTTAATTGAATATTAATGAAAGAAAAAAAATTAAACTTTCTTGTAATTTTTTTAATAAAGTGCAATAGTACATTTCAAATAGAGGAAACATAAACAGGCCGATTATTAATTTCCGTTGGGATTTTTTTTCCTTTGCCATCATCTGATCGAATTAAAAAATTCTGCCATTCAAGTAGCACCAGGAATAAATAAATGAGCGCGAGGGAAAATCAAAATCAGCTGCATTAATTTTGAGATTTTAGTTTGTGCAAACGTGGCAGTTCAATAATAAAATTATTAATTTCTGATTTTCTGAGAAATATTTATTTTTCTTAAAAATACGTTTACGTTTAGTTTTTACTTAAGTTAAGTGATCAACGGGAAAGAGTGATTTCTATGATTGCGCACGAACTAAAAGTCCGAGTGTTGCAAGAAAAGAAATGCTTCTAATCCGTTGGAGTTGCCACGTTCATCCGGCCCTCTTTTGAATATTTGCATGGAATTTTCCCTTGCGGATTGATTTGTTGTCGAGAAAAAATTCTTCTTTGTTAGACTGATTGAACTCTTGCGCATTTAAATAATAAAAAATCATTGTTTTCTGACAACTTTTGCACTAAAATTGTATATTTATGCATTTGCTCCCTTCAAAATGGCTGGTGAAAAAAACTCGCAAGATATGCAAACTTTTCCCCGGGGTAAAAAATCATAAAAAAATTTGTTTATTTATAATAGGAGGAAAGGGAAAAGGGAAAAAATCTATCGCGATACTTTTATTTTTAATTGGGCTGAATATGTTTCAAGCGCTCATACAATTGTTTTGACTACACTTCATAGAGTATTCGAAACACAAACTTTCTTTAGCAATCTGATTTCGAATTATTCAAAAAACAGATTTTTAAGATACACATTCGAATACGGGCTTACGCAGATAAAGTACTTAGCGATATATTGGTCACTATTAAATAAACATATAATTTAATCTCTAAATGACCCCAAAATCGAGCTTTCGCCTGTCGTACTTTAAACAAACGGTTCAAGACCTCGCGAAGCAAAGCGGATTTTTTTTTTTATCAATTGAGTACGTGTTCGATAAAACTAGTTATTAAAATACTTTACATCAAACACAATATTAATAACTTAGAAATAAATAGTTAATACCTCAAGCATACATTTAATTTTGATTGTCTTTTCTTATGTTTTCAGTGACTTCAAAATATTGACGTCTAAAGTGGTAAATATTTGACTGCAATGCAGGGCCGGCGCTTCTATGGAACAGTATGAACAGTTTGACGGGGCGCTTAAATTGGAGGGCGCCAAAATCTAATTAATAAAAATAAATTAAAAATTTTTTTTTTTAAATTTAATACCGAAATTCTGCAAAAATATTTTTTCACTGTGTAAAAAAATATGTTAAAAAGGAAAAATATAAAATTTTTTGTCATTGCACAGAATTTGAACACTGTTCAAAGGTAATATAGAAAAGAAAAATATCGATAACAACCCTTCCGTTTCTTATATGAAAAAAAACCCCTCAAGCACAGCAAATTTTTACTGTTCATAAAGAATTTTTCGATATCGCTGATATAAAAATATAAATTTCTCTTTCTTCATACAAATTTCTCACCAAAATAAAATAACATAAGTTTCTCTTTCATGTTAAAGGAAAAATATAAAAAAGACCTGTTACTCTATTTATGACAGGCATGGAAAATTCAGTACTTTGCTACTATTTTCAGTACTTTTCCATTCTCAAAAATATCGTAGTACCCCCGTGACCAATTTAGTACCTTTTAATCATTCTACCTTTTTAATGTTTTTTTTTATTTATTTTAATATGCAACACAATAAATTTTAATAACATTGGAAACACTTTCTTTTGATGTTTTGCAAATATACTTTGTGGTATCGAAATTATAAATTTTCCACACTACTAAAAATGAATGCACAGTTTATCGATATTATTATATCTAAAAGAAAGCACAACATTAGAGGTTTCGCGGTGAAACAAGTGATTTTTTAAAAAAATAAAAAACAAACATCAAAGATTAAAATGGAGAAAATAAAATGTGTGCAACATTAATGTTTCGCATTTTTTTCTTTTAAGTCCTAAGACCGCCTACAGAAGGTCTTTACGAAATCCACCATAAATGCGTCAAATTAGTGTTTTATAATTAAAAATTAAGCTATTTCTAAATTTACTAAATTATATGGAAAGAAACTTTTTGTATGCTTTGTACAGTTTGGGTGCAAAAAAGTAGGTTTCCATCACGATAACTGCAAAAAACATCATCTTATCTTGAAAACAAATATACGGATTTTGTGAAATTTGACACAAAGCATATTCTTGGCATTAGTATCAAAGCGTTTAAGTCTAAATAAGATGTTTTGAAGTTAAGATGCTTTTCGCCCAATTTTGAACAAAAGAAAATCACGACAACTTCTTAAGTGTCAGCAAGAATAATGTAATTTTTAGATTATAGTTATGTCTTGGTAAGAGAAATAATTTATATCCATATTTGATTTTTTTATGCATTAGTTTGCGAGATCCACAAAAATGTATTTTGGTCCCTACAACAACAAATCATGAACGAAAATTTAACCAAATAAACTTTAACAAAGCCAAAGTAAAAAATTAATTGGAAAGGATATTTTAAAAAAATACAGTCCCTAAATAATGCAAATATATCGAAATTTTGTGTTGAAGATTATTTATGAAAATGACAAAATAAAACTATTTTAATTTTGGATAAATATTACTACTTTTAATATAAAAAAAATTTACCGCGTTTGGTGCTTGAACTTTTTTAACAATTCGGAAATTTTTTATCACATTCATTACAATGGAAGTATCTTTACGCAGACCGTTAGATCCTAACCAAACTAAAATGTGTTGTAGAGAACATATAACTTTGAAACAAATTTTTTTTAGTTGCGTAATCTCATGTTTAGGGGTTAAAACGTGGGGTCAAAAGTGACAAAATTTTTTTTTTAGCCATTTTTATGTCGGTTTTCAAGAAAATATACACAAAATGGATACCAAACGAAAGGTATTTAAAAGATCTATTCAAGTTCTTAAACAAAAAAGTTTTAAACAAACTTAAAACCCCCCAAACGTTTTTAACCCCTAAATATTAGATTTCGCAACTAAGTTTCTTAACAAAAGTTTTTTATTTTTGCCCTATGTTATAAAAGTTTCATTACGATCTGAAGGTCCGTGTAAAGATACTTCACTTGTTAGTATTTTTCCATGCCCTGATATTTGCTAAAAATGCAAAGAATCATAACGCCATGTAGGTCTAGTTTAAAAACTATATTGACTGAAATGTAAATAAATGACTAGTTATTTATTTTGACCTATTATTATATGTTTTAAATGTTTTAGTATTTTAATAAAGTCGTTGAAATGTTCTTTGAATTTTTGTGCTTTTTATTTATTCAAATATTTTATTAATTTTTTGTTATTGAAATTCGTACGCTGGATTAGTACGATAGCAATATTTATTTATTTTTTATAGTTTTGAGGAATATGCCTACGTGGGATACCTCGTTAAAAAAAATGCATTACATATCCTACCTCTTGGGTGATGTGGAAACGGATTATTTACGGCAAATGAATGTTTTTGTTTTTAGGGCGGCATTTTTGAAAACTGCACCAGGTGCAAAAATCGGTAGCGCCGGCGCTGCTGCAATGACAACTCCTTGTTAAATTAATGACTTAAGATACTAAAATAGAAGTATTGAAAAGTATGTACTTCATATATTTATACACATTTTAAATCATTATTTTGCCATCAAAATTTTGTCCTGGATACATACATACATATCGCTTCTTTATTGCAACGTAGTCATATCTCAAAAAACGTGATTTTTATTTAAGAATGCACAAATATTCGTCCTATCGCTCTTCATTTCACGTAAAAATTTCGGGTATTTTTTAATGCTTTTTGCCTCTTAATACGCGTGAAATTTTATTAAATACCCGTTTTTAAAAAGCGAGTATTTACAGCGCTTTTCACAATTTCTCAAATAGTACTTTTTAAGCAGTCATGAATTTTTTCCGCTGAGATTCAAAGAACAAGAACTTTGATGAATTTGTTTAAAACAAAAATGAGAAACCCTTTATCTTTAAATTCAGTAAATGCGTTACTGCATATTAAATACGTTTTAAAATTTTACAATGCTTGTTGTAGCAATTTTCGACTGCCTTTAAATGTTTGCAGCAAAATAAATTCGAACGAATCATACCAAAGATTTCAATATTTTGTTACAACTGTTACAACTGATTGCGAAGAGAAAATAAACGAATATGAAATAACAATCGATTGAAATGCTATCATACATTTCATTCGCCTAAGATTTCCCTTTTTCAATTGATTCCTCATTATTTAGAATTTATTTTATCAGATACTCCAACAGAATTGCAAAAAATGATTGATTGTTTATACAATTACTGTTCAACGTGGTCCTTGAAAGCTAATCTAGATAAATCTAAAATAGTGGTATTTTGTTCCGGTACTAGAATTTCTTCAAATTTAAACCGGGTTTATGGTGGTGATAATATTGAGATTGTAAACAGCTATAAATATCTTGGTGTTGACATTACATATAATCTCGCCTTTAGAAAACACTTGAACAATAAATTAGCAGCCTCAAAACTGGCGATAAACTCTACTTGGTAGAAATACATAAACAATCCGCAAAATTTCACAGAATAATAAGCTTAAAATATTTCAAGCAGCATCCAGATCTATTATGTTATATGCAGCGCAAGTGTGGGGATATGTGAAATATGATGAGGTTGAAAAACTATTTAGATTTTTTATTAAAAAAATGTTGTATCTACCAACCGCTACACCAAATTACATTTTGTATATAGAAACAAACCTAGAGTCTCTATACGTATCTATCTACCTTAAGACTTCACCTAGACTATATTAATAAAGTATTAAATTTGAATCCTTACAGATTACCTCGTATTTTGGCATTAAAAATTATAGAACAAAATATTTGTTGGGCTAAAGAGTGGGAAAATCTTTGTCAACATATACAGTTTTCCCCTGATAACTCAATATCTCCACTTAGCAAACAGTTGAAACCTATATTGGACCAACTCAAACTCAAAGAACATAATGATTACATAGAAAATGCAAAAAGTTCACAATTTCATGATCTATATTCTATACTGGATTACAATGTTTCATCATTATATACCTCAAATTATTCTCCACGTACAGTCAGTTTAATAATAAGGGCTAGAGGTGGCTTATTACATTTGAATGCAAGGTCTTTCAAAAATAACACTGTTGGTATTTGTACTATGTGCAATTTAGATGCTTCGGAAAATACTTTTCACTTTATTGGTGTTTGCCCATTGTACAGTGAATTTAGAATACAATATTTTGGTAAAACTATACTAAATTTGGATGAAGTTATATGTATACTAAATGGCTTAAACTTTTGCGCCCTGTATAAATATATAGAAGTTTGCTTAAAATATAGAAGATTTATTTTAAATGAATTTGTTTTTTAATTTTCTATGAAAATATTAACTTATAATTAATCTTGTTATTTTTATTAAAAATTATATAAAATCAATATTATGTAAATGAAATTTACTTTCCTAGAATTGTGCCAAACTGGCTTACAACAAAATGTTATGCCATATATAGATTAAGATATTAAACATATTGTAAATGAATTAAATATGTACATACAAAAATCTATTTATAAATAAATAATAAAATAATAATAATAATATTTAGAATTTATAGAAATTTCTATACCAGACATAGCTTTTTTAATGTAAAATGATAATATCTTAAAAAAGCCAAAACTTTAAAGTTACTTAAAAAAATTATATTGAAGGTATTTCTTTAGATGTAAAAAGTTTTTCAATAGCATATGTATGCTTAATCTAAACCAAATGTATACCCACTAAAAAGCCAATACAGGCAATATACATACCTGCTAAGATTTTTAATATTTCACTTTTGATAAATGACTACGGTGCAATAAAGGAGCGATGTAATATGTACATATGCTTTTAAGTTTTGTCTAAACAAACTATTTTATTTTTTTATATACATATGTACCTTCTGGTTTTGTTTTGTTACGTTTTTTTTTTCTTACTTGTATTAAATGGATTGTGATCTCAAGTCCTTTATTTATTTTGAAGCCAAAACTTTAAATTGTATTTTGGTTATTTACCTTAACTTTTTTATAAATTGCACAATATTTTTTGGCTTTACTAAAATTTTTAAAATATTTTTTATGGTGCTTTTTACCCTTATTTTAATTTTTTGCGCTTTTTACCTTTTCTGGAACAGCTTACGGTGCTTTTCTGATTTCTAAAGATACCAACACTGATACAAATACCTTTTTTACTCACACTTTTTCATTTGTTTTCGTTGATGTGTGTGCAAATTAGAAACTTTAAACTCGTTTTTTGACGAACGATTTTTTTTTTTTGAGATATGATTACGTCACAATAAGAGAGCGATATGTATTTAGTTGTCAATTGACATATTTTTGGAGGACTTTAGGTTTGAGTAAAATCAGACTTGGTCAGAGAATGAAAAAGATTTTTATGATTAGAAAGGACGGAAAATTCAATTCTTGTTGTCGGCTTTTCATATTAGTACACTAAACCGTTTGAGGTACCCTGATTCAAATTAAAAGGGAATCAAAACTATTTTTTATATAAAAATGTTCAAAGCTAGTTTCGGTAAAAAACTCGGTAAAACGGCTGAAAAACCCAGTCTGTCGAATTATTGAAAATTATAAATTATTCGAAATTATAAATTACAGTAGTTTTCCTATTTAACGAACATTCGAACATTTTTTACTGAGTACCTTATATTACCAACAAATATTTTATTTTGTATTCGGTTTAACGAACAAATGTAAAATATATCAGCTGATGATTTGAATAGATGCATTGAAAATAAAACTTTATCCGATGATGAATGCGATGATAAATTTTTTAAAATGATGGACAGCTTGATGAAGCAGAAATTCTAGAGCCCAAAATAAAACACGAAGATGTCATTAAGTACTTCGAAGTTTTTATTAAATAGGCTTAGCAAAACAATATTAGTAGCAAAAATGTAATGCTTTTGAGAGAGTTTCAATAACACGCCCATTCCAAGAAAACAGACTGTGTGTGTGCGTGTGTAAACAATTTTTAAAATAAATTACTTTTGTATTACAGTGTTTTTATGAATTTTTCATTTTCTTTATACATATTTTTAATGAAATATGTATTTATTTTAAATTACTATAATTTTAATAAAATATTAAAACAATACTGTACATATTTAGACCTTTGAATAAAATAGACGATACTATTCATTTTTAATTCAGTACTGGATATAACGAACAATTCACTTTGCCGAACAAGCCTGACAGCAATTAGGTTAGTTAAATCGAAAAACTACTGTATTCGAAATCGACAAATTCTTTTAAGAAAAAAAATCCAATAAACCGTAAAACAAAGAAGGTTGCAGTATATTAAGAAACAGGGAAGCAGAAACGTTTAAAGCCAACTAAGTGTTTCACTTCAATTTCATTGGCCAAATTTTCTCCATTTTCTAGATAATACGAGTGTATTGAGTAACAAAATAAATAAATAATAAATCTTGCAACATTTTTTATAATAAAAATTTAATATATTATCATTCAAGTAAGGAGTTTGAGGTGGGTGACTTTCTATATAAAAAGTATCAAGCAATGTATTATTGATACTTCGGTGCTTGTTTGTGTAGATACTTCAGGCTAACCAACATTTTGCGGTCCCACCTGAGAGTCTGCCTGATTCTATGTAGCCATGCAAAAACACATCATCCAGTATTAATGTTCTGTAATTCCCGTGTCTAGAAACTTTTTAATTGAAATGTGTGAAATGAAATGAAAATGCCATAAAATGATGCAAACAGCTGTTTTTCTCACTAAAAGGTGTCTGTCATACTTTTTTTTGCTAGTAATAGCAGTCACGTAAGTAAATTACTTGCCAATTTACAGAAAAAGTGTGTCTGTAAAATTTTTGCGAGAAAAGCTGCCGCTTTCAACTGTAAAATATACTCACAAACAAAAACGCGGTGAGATAAAATTGTAATATACAAAATATATTCTAAATGGAAAATGTAAAGAATAATAATACGGCAAAAACAGTAACTTCTTTATTTTATTTTTAAAGGCACAAATTTAGTTTATATTTATTTGCAGATATTTTTTAAAAATCAAACATTAAAGTCGCACCATACATTATTTTGTACAGTCGACGGTTGTATTTTCGCCAAAGTCGTTGAAATTTTTTTAATCGCCGTTAAATATATTTGTGACTGGCGTTCTCAACGTATAAAATTTCTAACGTAACGACGTAAGCTCTTTTGATAGTTTTCGGCATGAGTTACATACACACTTTTTTCGAGAAACGATGGAATATTTTGTTTCACATCTTTTCGGCGCGAGAAATTCTCGCCAAAGTTTCAGAACATTGGTACTGCATGAAATTTCGTTAAGATATCTTGAATAGTTCATGTGCTGCCGAATTAATCCAAAATAAATAAATAGTTTTTAAGCCTTTTTGCATCGCCCAAAAAAATTTTTTTTCGAGATAAAAAAATTTCACTAAAATTTGCCGGCTACAATGCGTACAGAGTCTTTACATATCCAGCCTTTTGCCGGGCTTGGGCATTTTCTCTTTTGGAGATATTGTCTAACAGAGGTTTTGCTGAGTAAAGATTTTTTATTAAAATACGATAAATGAATAATCGCCTAAAAATTTGTAAAATCCTCCGAAATCCGAATAAATAGTCGACCAATATTAATTTTTTCCCCCTGTTTTGGACGATTTTCGCTGTGGCATTTATTCGTACAGCCCAGTCCGTTTTTGCTGTGATCAACTTTACAAAGTAAGCGTTAAATTAATTACTTTTGCTATTTCATATACATTTATTTTTATTTCAGTTAGACAAAATTCCTCATCGATCGTCAAACGTTGATAACACGTAAACATTTTTCTACTAATATTGACAGGACGAAAACATCATTATATAAATACATTAATATGTAAATATATCCGCTTAAAAAACTTTCCCTAAAGAAAGAAATAAAAAAATCAAAATAGTTAAATCTGTAGTATTTATTAATTCATTTTCGGTTCATTTATTTTGCTATTAATAACTTTAGCAAAAAGCTTTAAAAATCAATTAAGTATTGTTCATGTTTGACTAACGCTAAACAGTTTCATAAGTACAAATTTAATGATTTTTTTCCTTTATTCGTTGCGTATGTATCTTATGGATGATTATCCTATATAATATTTTTCGCAGTTTTTGATTAACTGATCTTCACGAGATCGAGTTCCCTGGTAGGCCTTGTCTTTCACAGCATTTTGTCTCTTAAGTTTACATTTGTTATTAGGATTATTATCCCCGGCTGTTGTTCTACCCACTATTACAGTAAATTAGTATTTTTTATTGAAATTAATTAAGTAATTTCTAGTGCAACTGCTGCTAAAAATTATAATTCTTACCTTGACATATTATCAACGCAAGGATAGTTAAAAGGAATCCGGTTATAAATTTCATTTTTCTCTAGAGTCGAAGAATATGAACTGAGTTGTTTAAACGATATTATTGAACTTAATAATAGTGGACACTTATGTGGGGTTTTTATATTATTTTCATTTTCTCTAGTTTGCTCTTGCTTAAAGATAGAAAAAAACAAAAAGTTGTTTGTTTTCAAAACATAATTTTTGTTTATATGTAAATAGCATTTCGCATATTTAGTAAACGCCTTCTGTTATAATTTCATAAGAATTATTTGACTATTCTGAACTATGAATTTATGTGTTGAAACAATTGATATTGACAGAATTTGTCAAGAGTTAATGGGCGGCATGAAATAAGGCCCAATTAAGAAAATGAAATAAGACCCAATAAAAAATGAAATAAAACCCAATTTTAATGAAATAACGCCAAAACTGAAAATCAAATAAAGCACAATTATTGAGCTTTATTTAACAAAAAAATAAAGTTCCAAGGAAATTATGAAATAAGGCCCAATGAAATAAGGTCCTAAAATGCATTACAAACTTGTAATAGTAATTTTTATTAAAAATAATCAATATATTTAAAAATAAACTTTTATTCAGCGAAGCCGCTTTTCGATATACCGAGAGGAAAAAACCCTTAAGCCCGGCCGAAGTCCGGCTATACAAAAAAACTTTACTCAGCGAATCCGCTTTCCGATTACCAAATGGTAACAAACTACTATACTTCTAAAAAATTTTAATCGTTAATAACGGTTCTTACTTGGAATGAATGAATGTCTTTAAAATGAGAACAAAATCAATTTTTAAGAATATGAAAGAAAGCCCAAATAAAATGAAGTAAGTCCCAACATTTTTTATACGAAATAAGACCCAATATAATTTTTTTGGGTCTTACTATATTTGGGTCTTACTTCATTATGAAATAACACACAAAATAAAAATTAAATAAAGACCACAGAAATGAAATAATGTCCAATTAAAAATTGTTAAATTCTATTGGGCCTTATTTCATTTTCTTAGTTATGCCTTATTAATTTGGGCCTTATTTGATAGTGCCGAGTTAATGTTGATCTTGAGTGGTTTATTTATAGAGTAAAGATGGAAATGTTTTAAAGATGGAAATAATGTGTAAAACTTATATAAAATTTTTTTATTACTTATGTTTTAATGCGCACTATTTATTAAAAATATCTTTATTATTTATTTTTAATTCGTAATATTTATTTAAAATGTTTTTAGTATTTATTTATTATTGCGTACTATTTATTCAAAATGGTCTTAACATTTATTTTTTAATTGGTACAATTTATTTAAAATTTTTTTATTACTTATGTTTTAATGCGCACTATTTATTAAAAATATCTTTATTATTTATTTTTAATTCGTAATATTTATTTAAAATGTTTTTAGTATTTATTTATTATTGCGTACTATTTATTCAAAATGGTCTTAACATTTATTTTTTAATTGGTACAATTTATTTAAAATTTTTTTATTACTTATGTTTTAATGCGCACTATTTATTAAAAATAGTTTTATTATTTATTTTTAATTCGTAATATTTATTTAAAATTTTTTTAGTATTTATTTCTTATTGCGTACTATTTATTCAAAATGGTCTTAACATTTATTTTTTAATTGGTACAATTTATTTAAAATTTTTTTATTACTTATGCTTTAATGCGCACTATTTATTAAAAATATCTTTGTTATTTATTTTTAATTCGTGCTATTTATTTAAAATGTTTTAATATTTATTTCTTATTGCGCACTATTTTTTCAAAATGGTTTTAACATTTATTTATTTAAAATGTTTTTAATTTTTTAATACGAACTACTTACTTTAAATATTTCAATATTTATTTGTTATTCCGTACTATTATTAAAAATAGCTTTAACGTTTATTTTTTATTGTTTACTATTTGTTTAAAATGTTTTATTAATCATTTTTTAGTGCGTACTAATTATTTAGTATATTATGAATGTTAGTGTTTTAATCTCACTATTTTGTGAAATATTTTGTTTGAGTAGTTTAATTTGTCACTTTTCAGTTTAGATTAAGCATTTTTTCTTGTCTTTTAGGCTCGAAATTTATGTTCTACCTTCGTGGTCTTTTTGAACCTTTTCTTTATTTTAAATTTAGCCTGAAAAAGGCTAAATTTTTATTTTCTACTGAACTCGTAAAATCATATTGAAACATTAAAAAATGTATTTAATGTTAAACAGCTTTTAAGTTAGAAACGGTCAAATGTTGAGACAACAGCTGAGTTCTGGGTAGAGGTGTGACAATTTCAGAATGCGCTGCAAAAAAATACAATTGTTGATTTGGCCAATCTAATATTTAGCTATCCAATAAGAGGTTTACGTAACCCCAAATATAAAAGTCAAATGGTTTAAATCTCACGATGTTGGTGGACAATTGCGATCGCCTCTGCGAGAACTCACACGGTCAGGAAACTTTTCATGTGTCATTTGCGGAATGCGCAATTTTAAAGATCCACGAGAAATGGACAAACCTGTGATTTCTCCAACACTATGGGCTACAACAACAATATTCTCAATTGAGCGACGTACACGAGTTTAGTTTTTCATATCTAAATACAAATATTCTCTTATATTTTTTATCCCATACTGAATTGAAAAGAAATATCTGATATTTGTTATATATGTATTCACTTATATAAATTTAAAAATATGTGGACTTTTATTCTTTTTTCTTTTATTTTTTTTTATTTTTTTTTTGTTAATATGCGTGAAGTGCATTTTTTTAATAACTTTTAACTTGTCTTTGGCATTGAACGTTAAATTATTGATAACAATTTTTAAACCTTTTATAAGCTTTTATATTTTTTTCTGGCCTTTTTAAAAAAACCCGATTTAGCCTTCTTCTGTTCCACTGGAATCAGCTAGCAAACTTGTATGAATTGTTACTAACCTATTACCAAGCTTAAGATGATAAACATTTAGCAACCTAGTATTTCCGATGGCCGACGCAACTGACCATATTCTTGTTAAAATAAATAAAACGTTAATCGCATAATTTATTAACGATCCATAAAGTTATAGTAGGTTTATTTTAGGAAACCGTTTTTAATGCACACATTAAATTTAGTAATCGTTTATGAGGATGGCGTTAATCATTTATATGGAATACAAAAAAATCTAATGATACAACTTCTGCTGTTTACAAAGTAAAAACTCTGTCGCATTTATATGCGCAAAAACAAACAGAGCAAACACTCATGCATATTATGTATATTTTTTTTAAATGAAGCTGATAGATGCGTTTATAATATGTATGATTTTTTTAGTAATATCTTTAAATACTTATAGCTCCCATAATACTGAACCGATCTTAATAAAATATAGATTGTGCACTTCTGCAAGCCAGTGCCTTTGAAAAGGTGTACTTTTTGTGAAAATCGGCTGCATCACTATTCATTATACAGATATGTGCATAGCAACTTAGTATAATTATAGAAAATGGTATCGACTTTTAAATAAACTCAATGAATATTTACTGCACCCTAAGAAGCTTTTTTAAATAAAATTTTTACTATTCCGGTTGCAAAAAAAAACTCTTTTAATATAAAAATTTGTACATGCAAATAGTTCCAGCTTTTCAAAAAATATTGTATTAGCTTTTCGTAGTTTTGTAATAATGAAAAAAAATAATTGGACACTTTTAACTTTTATAAATTTAAACAGATTGTAAAAACGTTAAACCTTAAGAATATATGGCTTTCTAATAATGTTTCGTGTTTTAAGTTTTTAAACTTTATATTTTTTCACATATTATGCTCCTGTTCTTGCTTTCACTATGTATTCTCAACAAAAGCTGAATATTTCTATTTTCTATTGCTGGTTGCAGTTATTGTGTTTATTTGCTTGCTTGTGATCTTTTAAAAAATTGTTTCCTGCAGTGTTTTATGATGGTTGTACTTGAATGTATGTACGTTCCTATTTTTTTGTGCTTCTAAGCTTTGTGTACACCATTTATTCGGGACATCTTGTTGTGACGCATCCAGTTAAAGAGCTAGCAGGAGTCGATTTCGTTCTACAAAAAAAGATATATATGTATACAGCCGTATATATATACGCATGTGACCGACCCCATTAAAACCTCAACACTCGTGTGTCAGTTTCACACAAACTAACTACGATATAGTGAATTCTTTAAATTCATTAGCCCAGTAGTTTGGTGAAATAATATTTTAGAAATAGACAACTAAACAGCAATATTTTTTTAGGAAGGCACAAACTAGCTGCACTGCAGTAAACTAAATTCTAAAATTAAAAATTAAAAAAAAACAGAAACAACGTTGTTTTTCGAGAGCCGCTACACTCCCATCATCAGTGTTCATGTGTGTTTCCATGTATCCGCCACTTTTTAGGTGGCTCGGTTTGGAATATTGTCTCATGTCCAATTCTTTTTGACTAAAAACGTTACGAACATTAGCGAAAAAATAATAATCACTTTGGATTAAAAACTACTAATCATTTGTTCGTCAATTGAATAATTTGTGGCTTCAGTTGCCAATTCGTTGCACCGCTTTCTAACCATATCGATGACTGATTAGATTGTCCATAATTTATGGTGAGAAATAGTCTGAAAAAATTTTTCCGATCGAAATAAATATCACGACACATGGAGTTGAACATGGTCGAAATTTTACATTCGTGGGACCAGAACATCCGTATGGCCGAATAACCAAGACACCCCATTGCGGTCGTGGATCCGTAGAATATTTTAATATCTTATGGTACATAGCACATTTTCTGACCACGCCTACTCATTACATTCAGTTTAGGAGCTAAAACTTTCCTATATATCTCGCCTAATGAGTTCTTTACATTGACAAATTCATGTTCCTGCTGGTGGGTCAGAGGAGTTTAGTAGGTCTAATTGTCTGGTCATTTGTGGGCACAAAAAGTCAATATTGTCAATGCTCTCTTCTTCTTCTTCTTCTGCATCTAGATTCAAAGGAATCCATCTTTCCGTTGCGTTGTGCCTGATCGACACAATTGTGATATCTGTATTTCTTTTCACCCAAAATAATTCATACTATGCTAAAAGTTAAAGTTAAGCAGCCAAATGATTTCACGTATTCGTTATGCAGTTGCACAATCAAAAAGAGAAAATATTTTTTTTATTTTTACAAGTTTTTTTTTTACTTTTTTGCATTTAGGTTAGTAAATCACACAAAGCACAATCACTGCTTCCGGGTTAATTGACGAAAATTAATTTCTTCATATAATTTACGGTATATTAAAGCAGCCCTCTCAATCGATTAAACTAGGTCTGAAAGGGATAATCCCGATAGAAATTTGAATTGGCAACACTGCTTTTTTGACAGCAGATTAAAACGCTGACAGTTGCTTCGTGGCTTGTTTTGTAGTGTTCTAAAAAGCGGCTTCTTTTGACTGTTCAATACTACTCAATACTTTTCATTCGAGTACTCGATACTACTCACTACTTTTAACGTTTTTTTTTCTTATTTCTAAATTCAAATATATAATAGGTTAAAATTCTATTTTATTATTACCCGTATTCCATAACAATTCATGGATTAGCAAATTTAATAATGCATTAAAAATAAATAACTAAACGGTCAGGCGCTTAACTTTCCTAAAAACCGAGTTGTATTAACTTGAAACGTTTTCAAGGAAATTTATCGTATTTATATATGGAAATGCATCTCTGAAAGTATTGAGTAGTTAGTTGTGGGTATTGAGTACTCAATATTTTTGAAACACTATTAGTTTGGTTTGCCATTTTATATTGAATAGAATCACGCTAGACAAACGTTTACAAAATGTTGGAATCCGCAATATACTCAAAATAAAAATTAATGAAAAATAGATTTAAAGCAATTTTTTTTTATTGGGCATCGAGATCCCCATACACTAGAGGATAGTATACTAGACTGTTAGACTGGGGGTTGCAGGTTCGATTCCTGCCCAGACCCTGGGTGTTTCTGCAGACAAACCAGAAAGGTTTTGCAGATTGTGTTTGTCTTTAAAAAGAAAAAGATCGTGCATTAGATCCTTAACTAGCACAGACACGAACCATTTTATTTAACATAGGTCTGTAAGACGTTGTAATGATATTACAATAATAGGATATCCGACATATGTTGGCAAGCACTACAAAAATTAGTTAAAAAAAAGATTATTTATATGTATATACTACTTGAACTATTTGGGGTTTATGTACAAAAGTAGTTAATTTAGCTTGAGTTAAAATCTTGAATTAGAAAATTATTCTTTTAAATAGGAATTTTTGATTAATTTCAACTTAAAGCAACAGCTTTTCAACTTAGATCTAAACAGTTCGTTATTGTAAATTAACTTGTAAATACTAATATAAGACATTTTGGTATTCAAATTCGTTTAATATTTTGGATAAGTGATGCTGTTCCGATAATTACTGATGATTATTAGAATATGATAATTAAATTATCAAAAATTCTTTGTGCCCTACTGAAGGCGACTTTAAAGGGCCTTTCATATTTTGATTTGGAATAAAAGTAGTAAAAATACAAAACAAATAAATAAATACAAATCAAAACAACATGATTCATTATAAACTATTGTTTACAATTTTAATATTGTTAATAGTTTTCATTTATACGACGAAAGCATTGTATTTTTAGATTTTACAAAAACTTTCGGGTTTCTATATGATCTGCAATAGCAATCAACAACTAAATGTGCAAGGAGCACGATAGTGCTCCAGGCCAAGTCCATGACACGCGAAACCATTCGCGTTGTTTTTACCCCTCTCATACTTTCCTTCACTTATTCATAATATAATGACACTTGAAACATAAATATACTACATTTAGGTAACCTCATTGGTGAAGTTTACCATAAAAGCTTTCCGAGATACGAAGGTCATATCTTAGTACCTATTCACTGACTCATCAGTATTATTAGACACTTCCAACATATAGCTGGAGAGCTATAAGATCTTTTTATAAGGACACTTTTTGTATGTGGAGAGTATACTGCCGCTTATTTGTATACGGGACTTCTATTTCGGCAAGAAAGCTGAAATCTGGTAGACAGACTGGTAGGTAAATAAGTAATCAGAAAATTATAAGCACTGAAACTGTTTATCTTAGGAATGTAGGATGCCCATCCCAAAATAAAAACTAGGAATGAAGCCATGAGATCTTCACAAAAACATAAATGTTAAAATAAGGTCATACACTGAGAACCGATAACGAGATAAGGTAGCGCTGCAGTACAACCCCTAGATTCTCGTCACTGTGGTCGGTTGGCGCATCGCAAGTGTACGGGAGCTGACTACTGCAGGGTTTTCATGGAACAAGACTTTTGGAACAGCTTCACAACAGAGTCAGTTGGAAGGGATTATTTGAGACCTTTTCTTCTCCAGTTGGAGAATAGCGAAACCTCAAAACAAGTTCCAGGATCCAGTTGTTGATAGCTACAAACCATATCATTTCTAGGCAACCTGCTGACTTGGAAATATTTGTCCACCTTTCTTATATCGGATAAAATTATGGGGAAAATATAGCAGATATTTTCTGAGCGTGCATGAAAATACTCGTAACCCAAAAAAACGACAACCGTAAGTAAAAAGTTACAAACGACGGTACAAAATTTTGAAAAAGTTATTAACTTGTATAATAACAAGGTGTTCTGGTATACATATAAGTGAATACTGTGTGAGCCAACTAATCACATGATTGAGGGTTCAGCTCCCACCAAAGAACCTCATCTGCATCAATTCTATTCTGTAATTATGCTCATTAAATAAAATAATAATATATAAAGTTTGTAATATTTAATAAATGTATATAAACCGTACAAATAAAATTTCAAGTTAGAGTTCAGTATGAAATTAAAAGATTTTGTATATTTCTCATGCCTGCTATAAGTTGAGTTAATTTTCATTTGTTTTCATTTTTCTCATTTTAGTTCGGGGAAATATTTTTCACTTTGCTTCTACAATAACAATACATTCGTTTGTTTTTTTAAATTCAATTGGGATTAAGTTTTTTGTAATTTTATTTTGTTGCTTTAAGTCGTGGAATTTCGATTTAAATTGTTGCAAAATTGGGTTTGACCATGTTATTTCTGTTTTTTTTCCTTAAATTTAACACATGCAGGAAAAACCACGATTCGGCTCTAATAAAATACAAAATAAAGACCTAAATAATTAAAAAAAAACTGTCGTACTAATACATACATACATACACATGTTATTATGTATACACATATATTTCTTTAAAATATCAATACTTTTGAAAAAAAATAAAACTTTAATTAAATATTTTAACTGAACTTGTTACTCTTTTTGATTTTCATATTTTTTCTTTTGCTGCTCATTTAATAATATTTATTTCTATATTAAATATTTGTAGATTTGTTGGCGAAATTGATTGAGCTTCATTAAATTATTCACTTCTTTTAAACTTTTATATTTAAATACAAACAAACAAACAGACGACATACGTTAGTTGAAATTAGATTTTTATATAAATATTTTTTATTATTTTCCGTTTAGAAAGTTTTTGAACGTTTCTTCGAAGAATGTGTTACTACCGCACGTACTTGTAGTGTTTTTTTTTATTAGTTTGCGTTTTTCATACCTTTTGTGTACGTACAACAACAACAAGTTTAGCGTACTGCAACGAAACCCCAACAAAAATTTCATTAATAAAAATTCATGAGCGGAGAGTAAAATAAGAGTCGTTTGTGTGTGTGTTGTGTTTGTGTGTGTGTTATGTTTGTGTGTGTATGTATGGGTGTGTGGGAGTGTGTGTAATGCTGTATGTAGAATTGTGAATTTACGCGTTAGTAAGTTCATTATAGAATCTATAATATAGATGGAAACTATGTTGAAGAGAAACTAAATAACTAAGTACTCCGACTAATATTCTATTAGTGTTCATTTAAAATTTGGACACATGAAGCTTTTGCTAACCTTTTGTTAAACCATACGGGTTTTATTTAGAGGAACTGCTGAATTCGATTCGGAAAATCTCGCACATCCAGCACCATAGTAGGTTATTAATATACATGAGTACTAAATAATACTGTTTTTACACGATCTTTTTTACACGATTTAGAAATAACACGGTTAACAAAAATAATCTTTTTTACACGGGTAAAATATTTTTGCGGAATTTTCAGATTAGGTAGTGTACAAATATCGCACTTGATCAACAAGACGGTATTAACTCGATTATATTATTTTTTCACTTTTCTTCAAAAATATAATATTTATATTTACCTGCTCTAAAAATGTTACATTGTTTTGTCTGAGTTTTGCTAATAAAACGCATGATTTAAAATCAATTTTTCATATACCGTTGATGTAAATCACAAAGTGTTTTCTGCTGAAAATTTTAAAATTTCGATTTAATGCCCTCTTGTTGATCAAGTGCGATATGTAAACATGACTTGCCATATAATTTTGATAACTTTCATAAACTGATTAAAAATACTTTTTAAAAACTTATTATGTGGTAACATAATTCTTTTTGTTATTAATAACAAGTTTTTCGATTTCGATTTTCTAATTAATTAACGAGCTTGAGGTCACTTTAATTTAAACAACTGTCAAATTTATTATCGATATTTCGCTACTTCTTTGTATAGCTTCCTCAGGATGAAAAGTCGTTTAACAATCCAAATAACAATTAATTAACAAATAGTATAAATGAATGTATGACTCGATACAAGGAGCTGCAACTGAATTCGCTGTTAAAATAATTAAAACGGTGGAACCTGAAAATGCATACGTACTAAGCATATGCTCGTACGAAACTGATATTGGAGGCAGAGTTCCCAGTTTTATTTTATACCTTATCCCCAATTTGCAGTTTTTTATTTCCCAAATTCCCCAAGCTAATTCCTTATCCCCAAAAATCCCCACAGATCTGTAATAAAAACTATCAAGTTTATAAATTAACAAACAACAGAAAACTTTATCAAATTCAATATATCTCAGGCACACCAGATAGATTTTTCTGGAATATTTAACATTTACTTATAAAAATCCTTACAAATCTTAACAAAATTTGCAAAATACTAAATATAATCAAGCTTTTTGTTATTTGTTAATTTGAAAATTATAATAATCTCATCCCATATATTCTTAAAAATGAAATAATATTATGTTAAAGGAAATACATGTATTAATTAATTAAACCCATTTGTGTAATATTATTAGAATTAAATTATATATTGAGCTCTAAATATTTACTAGGTGACTCGACAAACGTTGTTTTGCCATGTAACTTATTTCTAGTGAACATTTTGGTTAATTTTCAATGCTAAGAGAACATTCTTATCAAGTTTTATATTATGGTATATAGGAATTTTAGATATATGACAAAGGGGGCGTAGAAATGGGCGTGGTCGAGAAATAGAATTATTTATACGGAATGCAGCGCCATCTGCACGGCTGATTTGTAAATATAAACCATCCCGGGCGCCACCCAAACGAATAAAAAAAAATTATTCAAATCAGTTCAATGCCATACACAAGTACAGTAGAATTACATATACTAGAGTAGGCCTAGTGCTCGAAATTCGACCGCCATGTTAAAAATGTACCTATTTTAGTTGCATTCATTTAGAGAGAAAAAACTACTTAACTTATTCCCTTCCCCATGAAAAAAACAATAAATGAAATAAAATTGCATACGAACACGCATATTTATAACAAAATCATATTAGGTATGTATATACATGTGTATGTATGTAGGTAAGTACTCTTAAACAGGCTCATTTCTTTGCTCGTTTTTACTTGAATCAATACATACATAACTGCATGTGTGTATGTGTGTATTTTTAGCATTTGTAGTGGTGTCAACTTTATGTGCCTTTTATTCCTTTAATACTGAACCGATTTAAATAATATATAGTCGGGTCACTAAAACTTAGCAGTTTTTACCATTTGGTAAAAGAATGAAGAAAATCGGTTGGCAAACAAAGAAGAAAAAGAGATATAAATATAAAAATTTGTTTTTGCCTATTTATATATAGATAAAGATATATAAACAGTAACGTAGGAAACGCACAAGAAAAAAAAACAAATATGCATCAATGTTTATCATTTCAAAAACTTCAGAATCATTATCTTCTGGTCCATCAGCCAATGCAATTTTGTCGGACATGTTGTTTGTAGTAAAAAGTGCTGGCATTTCAGAAGATGAAATTAATTCGCCACAGCAAACTAAATTGTTTGTAAAGTGTATATATTTATTATAAAAAGAGCTTCTAATAAGTCATACTGTATTATGTTGCGAATTTTTTCAAGGTTACCATCACCAAGTGGAAAAATATGGTTTGTCAATATGTACATGAAATTGAGTACAAAAAAGAAAAAGTAAATAAGATTTATAATAATATAATACCCCCAAAAATCCCCAGCAAAAGAAGAGCTTTTTCCCCAAAAAATTCCCTGGCGATTTTCCCGAAATTCTTATCCCCAATAAAAAAAAAACCCCAATTTGGGGACAAATTCCCAAAACTGAGAATTTGAAGCAGCGCGGCGCAAAAAACCCTGTTTACTATTAGAAACAGACACCGAATAAAACATTTTGATTTTCATTATAATTATGTACTCGTATGTATGTGTCTTCCCTGAAGTAGAAGTAGCAATCAGTATGCACTTCACATATTTATTGATTGTCATTTTAAAATTCTAAACCGTAAAAAGTTCCGTGACCCAACCATTCCGAACCATTTATGAACGAAATTTCAGTTTGTATTTAAATTTTGTTTCTAAACGAATATAAATTTATAATTCTAATACGTTATTTTTGTGATATTTTATTTTTGGAAATTGATAAAAAAAATTTAGAGCAGTTTTTCTGTTCTTGGTATTTACAAATATTGTTGTATTTTTTATAAATTCTGAAAAAAGGACTGGGGCTTAGCTTCTATTGCGATGTAAAAGCAGTTTCAGTGTACCAATAGTCCGATTTCGTACCATTTGTTCTTTTGCATCGCAATAGAGAGTAAACCCTTGGCAAAATTGTGGCAGAATACGAGCACAACACAGACATCATGTTTTTTTTTGGCATATACACGGTGTTCCAATAAGATGTTTCGTTTTCAATGTTGTCATAATTCAGCCTGTAAGTACTTTACTGATGACAAGTATAAGCTGTCACATTAATAAAAATGTAACGATATACGCTTCAACAACGCATTGGAATTATTAAAAGTTATTACAAAAGCTACAGCATTTTTGAGTCAGCATAAATCACCTTCTTTGCCAGCAGTTGTGAAACTGAACAATTTAGTAATGTGAAGAATCGAACTCGTGCATGTCTCTCAAGAACAATTGAAAATAATGATTTTGTACCCCATAATGCTTGCATAAAGACTTTCATTAGTATGCTAATATGTGCATTAAAACCATGTTCTGAAAAATAAAATTCATAAAATAAACCTACAAAATTGTGTAACAAAATTAACGCAAGATTTGAATTTTCCACCATTTGTGCAGTAAAACTTACTTTGACAGTTGACAATTTGGCGTTTATAAAAATGAAACGTTACATGGCGAAACAACATGCATTTCTTTCATTGAAAAATCTCAAAAATAATAAAAAAATATTAAAAACTTTGTTTTCTATTTAATTTAAATATTGAGTTAATTTTAGGACACCCTTTCCAGCTTTATTAATCGTTTATGAACGTCATGTCTCTGCTGATTGGGTCCTTAAAATGCATCAAGCTGATTGGGGGATAACAATTGGTCATCGAGATCTTGTAATTTAACACCTTTAGCCTATTGTCTTTGCGGCTGCGTGAAAGGTAGGGCATACGCTAATGCGTTAGGTTATCGGAGACGTACAGCAGCAAATGTGCGGAGTGGTAATGGAAAATATAATGAAAAGAATTAGTCCTGGTTCATTATTAATGGCATATTCCCCTCTTTACACAATTAAATAAACATTCAATGATGATTTGAAAAAACTCATTACATATCAACATGACACTTTCAATGGACTGAGTTTGCAAATATTTATTCGAAATTTAACTTCGATTGTGTTTTTTCCGCTCTCCTTTAAAATATGTATAGCATTCCTTTGAATACTAGGACCATATTCACTTGCTGCTTTGTTTATTCCGTTCTTATCTTATATACTACGGATAAGCTTTTAAAAATTGCATTTAGCAATCGCCCGATACTTGTCAATAGTGTTAGTTTCGAGTGGTAAAGTATATAATATTTTAATATCTATCAATATCAGATCTGACTAAAACGTCCGTTTTTCAAAGCAACCTCTTGTGTAAATTTAGCAATTAGTTTTGAAAGATGTGTCGCTACGATTTACAGTGCAGTGCGTCCAAATTTTAAATGGACAATATTACTTCATCACATAGAGAGGAGGTAGTGCAAAAATTAACTCAACATTTAATATCGAAACGCGTTTATTTTTAAGCTATTTTCCAGCTGCTATAGAAAACAAACTTTATTCTGCTTGATTGCCATTGCACAGCATTATTCATTCTCAAACAAGCAAAGAAATTTTTTTGGAGCTGCCTTGAAACAGCTCCCAGCAAAGAACATTATGATAATGAATTAAGCGACAGTACGGTCTCAGTCGCAATAAATTTAGTATTGGAAATTTGGCAACCAAATAAGGCCGATTCAGAGAACATTGCGATGAGCAGGGAAATCGGAAAATTTCTCCTAAAAACATTTTATGGTCCTTCAATATGCAGTAAAAATATGAAAATAAGCCGTAAAAATTTAAAGATACATATTTGCTCTGGAAAGTGGAACTAAAAATTTCTGGCTTAAAAATAATACATCTTTTTCATTCAATAATTCAATAACAATTTCAATCAATTTAGGATTAAAATAAAATAAACGGAAAAAGAACCAAATCAACTAAATTATAAACACAATGTGTAATTAAATTTTGTCACATCGGTGAACGTAAAACTCATCACGTAAAAATACACGTTTAAGATTCCGGCATACGTGAACGTACTATATTTGGTAAAAACCGTGAACGCTCGTAAGAGTTTTACGAATTATCATCCGCTGGTGAAAACGTCTTCGAGTAGAAAGGTGGTGTTCATAGAATCCAAGCAATCGACTTGAGTAGAATATATATATGGAAAGCACTCGAATAATTGAGTGGTTTTCATACAAATTGTTCACTCAATTCGATTGCTTGGTTCAAGAACATTTCATATATTTTATACAAAATGTAAATTGATTGAAAATATTGCGAGTAAATGAAATTATCTGAGTATTATTTTGATCCAAGAACTAATTATAACAAATTAAATACAAATCAAATTTATTCACAAGAAAAAGTTACGCTCAACCGGTCTCAATTATTTCGCGTCAATTCCTTCTTATACTCATTCGACTCATTTCCATCACGTTATATTTTACAAAGTGTACTCAGCACTAGTGAAACTGTTGCTTGCATTTGAGAGTCTTTGGTCAAACCTAATCGATTTTACAAGTCTGTAAGGGACATTGATAAAGAAATCTTCCTCGTTATCACTTGAAGTTAAAAAAGCGAGTAGAGTCTGTAGTACACCCGGTTAGAACTATCTTCCTTTGCTGTATGCATTAATATTGTATGTACAAAATAAGAATGGAATATAATTTACCAATTGGCTTTTCTTCTGTAGAACATTTTATTATAATATTTTCTGCCAACACTGATAAAGGTACCCGTAGACGACACGTCTGACTTGTCACCTTTGTAAATGTGCATGTCTCTCGAAATTGTTATTTTACAGAAGATTTATCATATTAGGTCACAAACTTTCATGTAAAATTAAGTCTGACATTGATCATGTTTATTTGCAACAGCTAATCTGAAATTTTATTTCACAATAAAAAAAACCTGATGTCATAAGGTTTGCCAGATCGAAATAGAAAACGCTAAAGTTCTAATTTTGTCAACTGATTTTACCCCTAAATCATGCTTTGAAATTTTTCACAAAAAAATGACACTCCGACAGGGGTGCCAAGCTTGACGATTTAACGTCATTTTGACGATTTTTTATAGCGAATTTCACAAAATGACGTTTGACGATTTTTGTTAGTATCCTCCCGTACACTTTGACGATTTTTTGACTTCACTACTTTTTGCTCAATATAACCTAATATATATGGGAAAATGTCAAGCTCTTAAAATATAATTTTGTTTTGCGGCCAATATCGATGATATTGATACAGCTAAAGAAATATTTAAAAATTTGAATGACATTAACGAGCTTTACTTTTGTTTTTTAAAACATGTGCTTAATTTAATGAATAATCTACACAAAATTTAATGAATTCAAATTCTCAACATGCACTATGAAATGACGAAACTTTTTTAAGATGTTTTAATAAATTTTTTAGTAGATGATTGTATAAAAAATATTTTCATAACCGTAAAAATTTTTTTAAAAAGGAAGAAGTTTATATTGGTGTGTATGTAAAAGAAATCTTAAGACAATATACATTGATGTTGAAACTTTCAATCAATTGATTGATAATTGTGTATCATTTTTCGTTGAATTGTGATACCAAATAAAAAAAAGATTTGATGTGATCTGTGATTTAAAAAAAAAAAACTCCGAAATTCTTTCTTTATTAAAAGGTGTCCCTAAAGAAAAATATCTAAATATTGCGCACGAAATAACAGAACTAAGGTTTTTAGATTTTGAAAAAGAGGAAAGTCAATTGATCTACCAAACAATAAAGCTGTTTTTCCAAATTTATGTGAATTTTTAAATAACTTAATGACCTTGCCAAACTCTTCAGCTAATGTTGAAAAAATATTTAGCAAAATTAATCGTAATAAAATCAAGATAAGATATTCATTGGAAACAGGAACTATTGAGGGGATTCTTTTTTTAAAAGATTATTTAAAAAATAATTCCTCTGAATGTTACAATGTTAGCATTACAAAAAATATAAAAAAAACATAACTATGATATATACATATGTATAGTATTTTTATTTCGTAATTACCCAATTTAAATCAGTATCAATATTTTATATGTAAATATGTACATATGTTTGTACGCGGATAAAATCGAATAAATCAAAAAAATTAATTCGAAAACTGTATAATAGTTTATTCTATGAATTTCTATTTAAATTGAAATATAAAACATATACAACATATTAACGTTTATTTTGGCAAGTATATACATACGAGTATATAATCTGTTTCAACAAAAAATCTCTTCAAATCTTGCTTGGAATTGAATAAAATGTTTAAAGTTTTTATTGTTTTTAAGAAATATGTTGAATTGAGAACTTTTAAATGAAAGATTGTTGTATAAAACAAAAAAATTTTTGAGTGCCGAATTTTTGACGACTTTTTTTTTAAATGCTATCTATTTTCACGATTTTATTTACAAAATTTTTCGATTTTTCTGAAAATTTTACTGACAGCCCTGCGTTCCTATTGCAATCGTAAGACATCATATCAATCACTTCATACGATTACGGGTGAGACAATTCGGGCCAATCATATCTCGTTATCAGAATTAAAAAAAATGTATACATTAAAAATGATCTTTCAAACTTTACTGATGTAATAGGTAGGGATATGCTTTCAGAGATAACACTTCCTTACAACTTATAAACACATTGATTGACTAACCAATTGTATGTACGAGTATGTATGGATGCATACTGAGAACTGTACTCAATGAAGAATTGTTGTTTTCATTTGCTAATTTAAATATGAGAATCCAATGACATCTTCTGAAACCTTTCAAATTCATTTGTTTAGCGGATCATAATACAAAAACTTCATATTTTTTTAAGAACTTTTAGGATTGCCTCTGCTTTAAAACTCATATCACTTAATATTGACTTATGTGTTAGTATTAGTATTAGTATATTACAAATCATACACATCCATTCACATCTTGAGTGTATTTGTAGCATTAAATTGTATGAAAACTCGCTTTTAGAGAAGCAAATGTTAGTTAATAATTCCATGTGTTATTTTTGCTGTTTTGTTTTGCCACTTTATTGTTGCCATGGTAATAATGCTCTACAGGCACGTCTACATCTGTAGTGTCCACTTGTTAAGCGCCACTTTTGTTTTCTTCTTTTTTTCTTTGTCCATAAAATAGTTTAGACAAATTAGTTGCTTTCAATGGCACTAGTTGGCGCTGCTTTTTGTTTTTGAGGTAAAAACCACAACGACGCGAGAAATTTGTTAGTGTAGCAACAAGGACCACAACAAAAAGCGTTTTAGACATTTCTAAAATGCCATAACATATGAGCGAACGGGCGTAGCCAGATGAGATGTTATGTTTGTGTAAAACTGAAGAAATTCTATAAAAGCATATGCTTACACTTTAAAACTTCTTAAAAGTCATAGGATATTTAATCAGTGATTCTTACCGAAAAGCGAGAATTTCCAAAATCCTTGCGATTTTCCCAAGATATCTCAGAATGTACATCAGCAAAATTAAACGCAAAAGGAAGATAATTTTGCTCAGATAGTAAATTTGGGTAAAACGAAAAACTATGAGTGATAGCAATAAACAGATAGATTAATTTACCATCACCGCGGGTTAAATTTTGAACAACTTTTTCAAGGTCGGTAAATTACAAGAATCTAATTTTAGGGCTTATAAGTATACAGTGCAGACTCGGTTAACGCAACCAACAGAAATTTTGGGCTGTTACGAAAATTGAGTAAAAAATTTCTATGCCTGTTTTTTACTAAAAAGCTTATTTTGACTTTCAAAATAAATGCATTAATTTAATTTAAAAAAATATATATATATGTATATTTAAAATAAATAAAAAATACACATTCGAATGTTCGTAATGATGTTTGTAATGATGGTTTGTAATCAACTTGAAAATTCATGTTTTTAGGGGAAAAAGTGAGACATTTTCGACTGTGCTTTTTTATATTATCTATTGTTGCGGGTATTGTTCAGTGCCCAGATCACTTAAACACTTCAACAGCAATAAATACAATGCCATACTAATGCACATTTGAAAATGATGAATGTTGCGACTTGCCCAAAACTTGGGTTGTACCTCCGTTCTCAATCAGTCAATGCAGTCTTAGCAGTCAATGCGCTAAAGGATTATACCTGACTGGTGTACAGTTGCCTAGCAAAAAATGGACACACCAAACACACTGTACAGCAAAATTAAATAAACTTTATCTTAAAATTCTACTATAAATATTCACGGATACCAAGACTCGCAATTCAACATGAACACCAAATCAATTTTAAATCAATAAAATACTTATTCAGATGTTTTGAGTTTTATCAAGTTGCTTTTAGAGCTGTTTTGTACTTAAAGACTTATGACAGAATCTCACAGAAAATATTTTTGCAGTTTATTTCATCCTGCAGACCCTCGTTTAAGGTGAGTTTTTGGCCCTTTTTTCAAAAATACGCAAACAGCTTTTACACAAAAGCGCTGGGCTCACATTATACCTTAAGCAAAAGGATTACAAGATTTCCTTATAAAAATGTGAAAAGGAGGAAGTTTAACTTCCCCTAAAATAAATTCCAAATGCAAATTTTTTAAATGCCGATATACCAGAATCAGTCGTTACAATCTTGTTACTTCGTTTTTGTGTTATAGTGTCATTAGTAAAATGAACTGAATTCGAAGGAATTCTATATCTGATGAGACATTAATTTATTTATTTCATTAAAGTAATTTAACGTAATTGTCATTTCATAGAAGTGATTTAATACGTAAAGAAGCTAAAAGGTTTCCTGTCCTGCTCATGTTTTGAAATTAATTACAACAAAATTTTGTAATGCTGTTTGTGTTCCACCTTATTTCCAATATTACGGTAAGAGGCTTTAAGTAATTTGTGTCATATTCGTGTGCACACATTTACGCAAGTTTGCCAGTGCAAATAAAAGTAATACTCGTATGTTCTAAAGTTAGCAGCTTTTTCGGTAAATGAAATGAATTCTTAATATCAACAAATGCAGCAGCAGCAATTAAAATTGCAAGAATACTAATAATAATACTCGTATACAATTCACAAATAGTTGAAGGCCATAATTATAAGCACAACTTCAAAACATGGCAAACAACGAAGCAAATCCAATGAAAATGCAAAGCAAATCGCCTCGTAGGAAGAACTAAGGACCCGTCAAAAATAATTGTTAAGGCAGGTAAATAAAGATTCACCATCAAACTGACATATGTATATACAAACAAACTTAGCTGCATATTCATTATATTTGTATATGCATAAATATATATACATATACATGTTGTCAGTACAATAGGTACCATTTATGAAGTTATAAAAACGCACTTTTTCGATTGGATGCAAACAAAAGACATAAAAATAACAATTGAAAGTTAACAAAACAAAATAAAAAATTAAATTAAAACAAAAGAGAAGACTTTTTTAAGTGAAGATTAAAGAAAAAGTAATACTGGATCCGTAGCCACTATGTCCATCATTATTTTCAATAACTTTATTTATTCTGTTCGCCATAGACGAAATAATCTTACACTCAAAATATTCTGTACGTAAAATTAACTGAAATTGTAATTTAAAAAAAATGAAAGTTCACTTAAAAACCGGTTTACACATTTTTCATTTAAATTGAACCAAAAGTTCATTTAATTTTTATTGTTAAAAAATTTATTGACTTTAACCCGTAAAAATAAAAGATTTTTCCTTTGTTTGTGTTGGAGAGGAAATCTCAAACAAATCAACGAACAATATTGAATGTAACCGAAAATCCGTATTAATGTCCTTAGTTTTTTTTAATGAATGTTAGAATCAGTTAAAAATAAAATTGCTTACAATTTTAAATGTTTATACTTTTAAAAATGACTGAACTTTACTTGAATAACGTGCAGTCCGTTACTGTAATAATACTATGAGTGTACGACGAAACCTTCTCGATTGAAGAGAATAAAAAAATTCCAGTTAAAAAACTTAAATCCAAATTTTTATAACTTTATAATGTTTGCCTCAAATTGCTTGTCTTTTTATGAAAACAGTCGTATAAATTTAAAATTCAGAACTTCTTCATCTTTTCGTTAATTTATTTACATTAAATTTTAAATTCGCGATTTTTAATAATAATCGATTCGGTACTGACTCCGGGCCATTAATTGAAAACAACTATTAAATAATTATAAGACCTGGAACTTCTGCCAAGTTGAACTTAACAAACAAATTGTTAAAAACCAATTATATTTATAAACGTTGAATTAACTATTAAACGTTTTTATTAATTTCATCGTCGCAGGTCTGGTGTTTACTTTTAGGAAGCGAGTAAAATGTTTTTGCGTCATGGACTTTGTCCGTTAAAAGCCTTAAGTTGCATAAAGTTTTTAAATTATATTTATTCATTATATTGTTTTGTTTACTTGACGTTTGGTTACTTGAAATTTTAGTTTTTATCAAAAATGAAACAGAATTAAAGTCATGTGATAAAATTTGTTATTAAAAATTTATTTTTGTTGAGTGCAATGAAACTTGGCAAAAGTTCCAGAAGATGTTATTGCAATAAGTGCTTTAAATTGATGGCCTAGAATCACGAAGCGATCGATTATCGGCCCAAAAGTTTCGAACCTTTTAGCATTCGATCGATAAATAATATGAATAGATATAAACTTACCCATTGTGGCGAATAAATTAAGGCATTCATTATGTAACTATATTTTTTTAAATTGCATTTGTATATAAATTACTATGTATGTATGTATGCATGTTGTACATATTTTGTACATGCATGCATTAACTTCTCAAACTTTTAATAAAACTTAAATGTGTAGTAGGCTGAAAATTATAATGAACATTTGAAAATTAATGAGTGCTTATAACAGCTTCATAATGCCCTTAGTGTTCATTTATGAATAGTGTTTCAGCGATTTTTATAATGTATTGATATTTGCTTTCGCTTCGAATTTATTCATAAATCACTCTCACACTCGTACATTATTACATTCCAATTACTTACAAACATATGATAGCGAATTACCTCGATTGTTCAGTTCAGTTTGGAATATCTTCTAAACTACGATAACATTAGTATTTTCTATAATTTTTCTCTCAAATTTACCGAAGTTAGCTGTCAAATCGAAATGTGAAATTTTGATATACAAAATAAAACTAAAAATGCATATTTAGACAATATAAATAAAGAGAATTTGAAAAAGTTTTATTTGCTGAGGGTTTTTAGATAGTGCGCTCGTACATACATATATACATGCACCAGTGAGTGCTTATGCCAAATTATTATTAGACCTTAAACCAAATTCTTGAAAAGTAAGTTTTAAACCTCTTATCTTATACAAAAACTTTTAAAAGGCAAACGAGAATTTATAAAATTACAAAAATATAAGCATAGTGAGCTCTGAAACTTATTTGAAGTTCTCATGATTAAAACTTATTCTAATGTTTAGTTGTTTTCTGAGCGGCAAAGAATACACATCGCAAAAGTGAATGTGTCGCTTATACAGGGTGTTTGCCGGGAAGGTATACTACTTTGTTTGTTTATAATTTTTGATTAAATGAAAGAGAACGGATCTTATGTTGATAAATGTTTTATTTAATGTCGGCAATTATGTATGGAATACAATATCAGATAAATGTCCGCCTCTGTTAGCCTCACATATGTGAGCCATTTCGAGCACATTTTTCATTACATTCTCACACATTTCACGCAGTATTTCATTAATATCATCACGAATATTTTGTTTGAGTTAATGAAGCGTTTCTGGTTTGTTTGCATAAACCTTGCTTTTCAGATATCCCCACAAATAGAAGTCAGGAGCAGTCAAATCAGGCGACCGTGGAGGCCGATCAACATCACCATTTCTTGAAATAACTTGTTGTGGAAAGAGGTCTCGCAGTAATTCTATGGTAATCTTGGCTGTATGCGATGTGGCACCGTCTTGTTGATACAACATGTTAATCAAGCCCAAAGCATGCAGTTGTGGCATTAAAAAGTTTTCAATCTCACGATATCGCTCCCCATTCACAGTTACCGTTACGCCGTTTTCATTTTCAAAGAAATAAGGTACTGCATGGCCAGCCGAGGCAGCCATTTGAATGAAATTATTTTTCATTATTAACCGGAAGGATTGTACTTTCAATTAAAAAAAGGAATTTGAGATAATATTCAGTAGTTTTTTTTATAGCGTTTTCAAAAAAAAAGTTATCTGGCGGACCCTTTATATATAAATAGGCAAAGACAAATTTTTAGATCTCTTCTTCTCCTTTGTTTGGCAACCGATTTTCTTCATTTACCAAATAGCAAACGCTGTTGAGCCTTAGCGACACGACTATATATTATTTAAATCGGTTCAGTATTAAAAGAATAAAAGGCTCATAAAGTTGACATTACTACAAATGCTAAAAATACACACATACACACATGCAGTTATGTATTGGTTCAAGTAAAAACGTAAACAGAGCAATGAGAGTAATGTATATTTTTATGAATAATAAGATTTTTTATAGATATGCGTGTTTGTATGCAATTTTATTTCGTTTATTGTTTTATACATGGGAAATGGAATAAGTAGTTACGAAATTTGTTTCTCTTTACTCGTAAATAATAGGAACTAAAATAGGCATACGTTTAAGCTGGTCGTCGAATTTCGACCACAAGGCGTACTCTAGTAAATATGAATATGATGTTCGCGTAATAACATTAAACAAACCTCTCTTGACAATGGCAATTTACCAACAAACCGCTCAGAAATGACGCTCAGTAATAAGTCACTTGCCGATCAAACTCACCGCTCTGCCGCTCACTGCGAGGCCACAACATAACATTGCTTATTATTTTGACATTTAGTGGCATACAAGTGTAAAATTCTCACTCGCATGCCAAATTAGCTGCTAGTGGAACTGCCATCGCGAATAATATGGGTGTACTGGTAAAAAAGTGTGAGTGGTTGAGCTTTTCTTTAAAAAAATATTAATAAGATTTTATTTTAATGTGATTGTTTTTTCGAACAAATTACTTTCGAGCAAATAACTTTCATTTTATTAACAAATATTATAATTCGGCAAATAATTGCTGTAGTTAATTATTTTAATAAGGCTCAAACAAATGAAAATGAGCGCAGCCAAAGTTCTAACTCTTTGGAAGGCTTATGTTGGTGCAGTCCTCAATATTGTCCCATTTTTCTAGCAATTTAATTTTTCTGTGGAAATTTGAAAGATAATCATTATTAACTATCCCCGATTTAATTATTTAAAAACTGGTAATAAAATAAAAACTAGTTTTGTAAAGCATGTTGTTGTAATATACACAAACATAATAAACAAATTTACACACTACTCCTACCAACAATTAACAGAACTTCAACAGTAGCTCTGCAATATTTTCACACAATTAAATTATAATTTAGAATCTATTTTTTTTCGAATAAAGTATTTTTGTTTCCTTAATGTTGTTATTACGACTTTTCTGAGTTTGCTAGTGTTGTTATAAAGTTTATTTGATTTATCTCTCTTTTTACCTGAAATTCCCAGCAAAAAAAAATTTATTTATAATTTTCACAAAAACTTTGTGTTTCCAAATCCTTGACCTATTAGCTCTGGGGTGTGTAAAATTTAATAGAATTAAAATTGTTTGCAACTTATAAAATAAAAATACAAAATGGCAAACTTTTTTTACAGGCAACACAAAAGTGTTGTTATACAACTACAAACAACAATTTTCATAATTCTTGTTTGTGTGTGAATGAGAATTTAATTCCAGGCTCCTTAACATCAAGATGCGGAAGCTGAACACATAAACGAGTAAATATTCATTCGTTGCCTTTGTTGGATTTTAGTTTAACATTCAATTAGCCATAGAAAAACATACTTAGAAAGTGCTTTACTCGTACGGAGAACGAACCAACTGCAAGCACCATCAGTAATATTTCCTACGTACAACAAAATAAATTTGCTGGCGAAATATCTTTTGGTGTTATGCTGCAACATTTTACATTATTTTGTATGCAATATATGTGTGTATGTACTATAAATAATCCTGCAGCCAGCTGAACAGGAAACGGAAAGCGGAACAGTAATTATAAACAGGCATTTCAGGGAATGCAGCTGTAGAAGGTCTTTCTGGGAGGATTAAACTGCAATTTTTCTTGTCTTTTATTTTTTATGTGCTTAAAATTTTTGTTTTTATGAATAAATTGATAAGTTCCGACGCCAACGTTTTATTTTCATACAATTGTGAATTTTTATATGTACATTTTTCCGCCAAGCAAATTTTCTCGATTTAGTCACAAAAACTGATTAATATCGTGTTATGATTAAATTTAAAATCACTCTAAATATAAGAAAGTACCAAAAATTAAATCTTCATTGTATAGAGCTATCAATTCAATACTCACACATGAACTGCGAACAAAAATATTCAGACTTTGCAAATTAATACACCCTCCCTGGCTGTTGAATCCACGATGCATTGATAATAAGCTTTCAGTGAAATATTGCATACTATTCAGTAAAATTATTGATAAATACAAACAGAGAATTTTCATATGTGTACGAGGATGCAGATGGATCTAAATCAATCGATACTGTATCTTTTGCTGTTACTGTAATTAACACATCTCTATTAGCGAAATATAGTTCAGTTTCTGCTGAAATAATAGCCATATAAATAGTATAACGCTATTGCGTACTGTAAAAAGCTTGGAAGCTTTGCTATTTGCACCGACTCTTTATCAGTAGACGAGACTTAAATACCTTCCAAAATATATTATCGTCTAGATAACTGGACATTCTCTTATAATAGTTAATGAGTTTGCAGCCTGCACTGCAAAACAGGTCATAAAATTACCATTTATAACAAATACTAATAGAAATTTCCCGGATATAAAATAAACATGTAATAGAAGGAACTAAACATTAGAATTCAAGAAATATTTGGAATCAACTTAATTAATCCCAACCAGTAAAATATTTACGCTTTCTCACCCAAGAACTCAGAGATAAGTCGTACAGATTTAATAAAATAATTAAGGGAACCAACCCTCCTCCTTGTGACTGTGATAATAATAGTCCTTTTAATATATCGCATATACTTTCGATTTGACAAAAATTCAAATAGCACAGACATAAAACGTTTTCATGAAAAATCTCTTACTGCACTGTTTTCACCCACAGAAAATTCAACTAAACAAATATTACAATTCTTAAAGACTACGAAACTTTACAACAAAATGTAACCAATTTTGTATATATTGGCTAAGTTTCGCAAGTCATCCGCTTAGTGTTTCTTTTCGGATCGGTGGGATCTCCTGTAGAACTATAATTTTCGTCAGCGTGGCAAATGGGGGGTTGTGCCAGTGCGATGGGTGGATGTTTGCTGGGTAACATGTGTGCTGAGCTGTTATGGATGTATTAATGTATGTATTTATGAGCAAATTTGTATAAATATCATTATCATATCGTCGACCCGAAGTAATCTTCACGTATACCACAAAATCAAAAAACATGAGGCACGATGGCTTCTCCTAAAAACTCAAGACTTAACGAGTCAAACCTGGCGTGTGCGAACCGGGTCTAGGATCCTCCTGCCTTCCTTCTAGCTGATTTTCTGCTTAGGATCAGTGTAACCGAACTCTAGCTTGCACTGCTCGTTGAATGTTCAGCCACTTGCACTGCTGAAACCACTTTAAACATAATTGGTTTTGTTCTGATTTTTTTTTTGTTTGTTTAATTATTAATTTCTCTAAAATTGCACTTTCTCTTACCATCTATTCCTTTTATCGCCAGCTTTTTATACTATCGGCCGGCTACAATTTTGTTGCTTTGCAGTTCTCTTGCATTTGTGGCCGATGAGAGCATGTTGCTGTTGTTTGTTGTAGCATTGCTCAGTGTTGACTGCCGATCTCCATGCGTTATACCTCTGATCACACCTCTGCCGGCTATTTCTAATTAACCCTCCACCTGGCTCATTTGCCGGAGTGACCCCTTAGCTGTTGAAATGAAAGTTAACTTTGGGCGATATAAATCGGCCCCGCCTGTGAATAAACATTAATTCAGCCGTGAGGAGTATAACGGATTAACAAAACATTCAAAAAAAATCGAATGGTTTTTTAATTTCAACCAAAACTTATGATAAATGTTTTTACGCTTTACAAATATCCATACAGCGGAACAAGTATTGATTTTTCAATCCACCTTGAATATGAAGCGATATATTGCAATTAGTTTCGACCTAATTTCAGGTAAATTACTCGTATTCTTAAATCATTTAATTGAAGCCAAAAAGAGGCTTTTCATTGCCAATGATAAAATTGAATTTAAATTCAAATTAAAGAAGTATGATGTTCAAGTTCTGTGTACTTTCGTTAAAGTACACAAAAACAAAAACGCCGTACTAAATTCAAATATTTTCTTCTTATTTTGAATACGAGTCGTACTCAAAATTTTTAGTACAAATAACAATAAAATGTACTTTAATCAAGTCGAAAACAAGATTACTTTAACTAACCAATCCTGAATTTTCTTAAAATGAGTACAAAATTCTTTAATCACGTGAAATATCTTGAATCAACTAAACAATTTAATTGAGCACATAATAGTCCGTACCTTAATCAATCTTTCCGTACTTGATTTAATTAAATCTGGGATTACCGTAATTTTAATACGGCTTGGAATTGATTTAAGTAGGAATGGATTGATTTTTTTTGTTTTGAGTATACTAAAGCAGAAAATTTTAATTTTTGTATGTATTCTTAATTTTAAGAAGAAATTGGAAATATAAATACAGAACGAGCTCGATTTGCGCAACCGAAAGGAAGCCGGGATTATTGCTTTTACGGAAAAGTTGTAATAACCGACCACTAAAAATCTTATTTAAAAACTCTCCACTGTTCATTAAATTTTATTAAAAAAAAAAAGTCATTTATAAGGCAAAATGATAAAATTAACGTTTTACACATAAATAAAAAGCAAAACAAAAAATTATCTTCTCAAGTATTTCACAAGTGTACATTGTACATATATGAGTTCTATTTATGAAAATATGTTCAAACCCTTAGTTTAAGGGGAAGAATGTTGAAATTTTTGTTTGAGTCTTAGACTTTTTGGCCTTTTGGGAAATCGAAGCTTCCTTGATTTCTTAAAGAGCGATTAATTTTTCATAAGAAATGTAATTTTCTGTTGCCCACACCATACAAATTTCAAGGGACTTAATGACATCGTCTACTTTAACTTTTTGTTTATGTTCAATTTGCACAGTTTTCACAATTTCTTCGTCTGAAACGCCTATAGCTACATTTTCCTCTGAATAGTGTTCGCTGATCCATTCTGCAATTTCACCATTTGCTAAGTTTATATCCGGGAAAACATCCTGCAACAAATTTAACATGGATGGTGCAATTGAAGCCTGTTTTTCTGATATCTGATCCCGTAACAAAATCAATGGTAGATCGTCTTCGTCAGTCCATTGATAATTTTTTGACATTAAAATTTTCCAACACTTCTTAATGGCGACGGTAGAAAATTTGTCCCATGCATTAGCTAAAAGAATAACTGTCATACGAATATCAAAAGCTTTAAGTTTTATTTCCAAATCTGTACCTTTTTTGCCAATTAAATGTGTTAAAAGGTTTTTTGTAATAGAAAGCTGTGGAGTTTGGACGCAGCCACATTATGACAAAGTTTCCATTATCGCTTTTGAGTTTGCTGAAACTTTAAGTACTTGTTTCAGTACTACGTTTCTGAAGAAATAAATTCATAGAGAAAATAACTTAAAATTTTATAAACAGTAGTTTTTGGAAAAAGTTGCACTTATAAAAACTCTTATGTAAAAAAATTGTGTGTTGTGCTAATCAAGGTTTTGCAGTTATCGATGGTTGCGCAAATCGAGCTCGTACTGTACATATATACAAGCCATTTCAAGAAAAGCAATGCCCCGGGCAAATAAATACAAGAAGAAGTTTAAAAAATGAGTTAAGGAATTTAAAAAATTATTCATTTTAAGAATAAAAGCACCCAAAAATAGCAAACATACAGCTACTTGAAGTAAGGTGTCTTGGGCACTGAAAGCTAAGAAAATGTTGAAGAAATATTAAATATTTAGTTTATTTTATTTATTTTAAAACATTCCTTAGAGGCCTTGGTATTGGCCTAAATAAGAAAAAAATAAATTCATATGGGACAATTTGTTTGAGAATGCTTCTGATTGTCCACATTAAACAACAATGTAAATCAGAAAGAAAAGAAAATCAGGCAGCTCAAGGGATTTTAATTCTTTACAGTTTATAAGTTATCTGACTTGAGTCAAGTCGTCATTATTTTTTATTTATTTTTTTTTTTACAATATAACTTATATACATACAATCTGGACAACGTTTACTTTAAGTTGCAAGGCGGTGCATTACACATGTCCAAACACTAAGTCGTACAGCTTTAAAGGTTCGTATGCTTAAGCAGTAAAATAGTAATAATAATATTTTATTATATTTGCTTGGTCGGTTTCGATAAACTTGCAACAACCTTTACAGGAAAATTTTCTATGAATACTAAAGTTTAAAAGTAAGATTTTATTTTTTTTGGAACAACTTGCGTTAGTTTCAAACTGATATGCAACAGTAGGATTGTGGCTGACTAACTTGACTTGACTAGCTGACAGAGAGTTAAATAGACACCAAGTGAATGTTGATATAATATCCTTAGCTCACATTTATAAAAACAGACACACATGCCAACTCACATTATGACAGATTTTTCGTACGTACAAATACACACATATCTACTACATACTCATATACATACGTAATAACGGACACACAAACTCTAGCCACAGGGATATACATAACAATATTATGAAGTATGAAGAAGTTGAAGTAACAAATTGTGTAGCCTTAAACAGGCAGTGTAAACAGATTAGGACTTTTTGAGTTTATTTCTCTTTTTTTGAGTTTTTCTTTTCACTTAATAAGAATCAACGCCTGCACAATGGAGAAAAGTTGCTATAAACTTTGAAAGTTTTTTTTATTAATATTATATGACTTTTATAATTTCTTTTAAGTACCAGGAATATTAAGGCGAGTTATTATGAAGTTTTTGCACCAGAATTATACAAACATAAAAACACAAGGTGTCACTAAAATCGAATAAGCTATAACAGCTGCAAAAAAGCTTGCTGACAAACAAAGTGCGTAGCACTACTAGAAATGTATTGCATTTTGCTAAGTGTCAATTGCGATAATCGTTGTACGACACCGTCCAGTGCAACTTTATACTAAATAATGAATTCACAACAATGCATGAGGTAGCATCTTGATATCAAAGTTAAAAAAACAGAGTTCGAACCTCCCATATATCCTTAATTTTAAAACCAGAACTTGAGCAGAGCGCAGTAAAAATCAATGATCGCTTCTATAGTCATCCGTCTAAGGTTCCAAAAAAAAGGTGTATTTAAGTCCTGGCAATATTTCTGTTAAGTACTTAACATCCTAGATTCATCTTCAATGATAATAACCAACACTACACTATAAATGTTCTCTTATCCATAGTGCATATAATGGTTTAACACTGTTGTGTAACCATAATATGACAAAACAAACACACCACGGATATAACCAATCTTTAATCCCCGATGTAACATTTGATCAGAAAGAGCAACATACACAGCAGCATCAAATGAAAAAAGAAAGACTTTGATAAAGTGCCATTTTATATTGTCCACATTTTCTTTTATGGCTCAAACACACACACACACACACACACACACACACTGACAATACAATAGCTTTTAATATGAATGCCTGCGTTAGTCATCTTGATGTGTTTGCATTTCTACTGAAATTTTCACATGTCCATCATGACAGGCAAAAACTTTCCTTGTTGAAGTTTTAACTTGCTGTAGTAAAAGTGTACTCTTAAAAACGAAAGCCATATAATACAGCTTGAGGAACACAAATATAAATACAAAATATACACATACATATTCACCGGCATAGAAACACAACAACACATCAAGTGGATCATGTGCCACCTGCACAAATGCACATACAAGCGTACGTCGAAAAGTGCTTTGAAGACGAAAAAGGAGTTCAAAAATAATATTTAAAAAAAACATGAGGAAAAAAAGTAAATTTTTTTTTTAGATTTGAGTGACACATATGTATGTTGTTGAGGAAACGTGACCTCAACAAACATACATTTTTGTACAACTTAATGGCACCATCATTATCAACAACGTTTTAGTCTTAAGCAGAAGCAACTGCAACAATATGTACAAAACAAAGAGGGAGCCACAGCAAAGTAATATATTTGAAAAGACAGCACAACACACACACACACACACACACACAAAGAAGCCAATTTAAAAAAAAAATTGAAAATAAACTGCAATAAATAAAAAAGCGAAAAGCAACAACTAGCACCATACATAAATTATAAAAAAAATAGGACGAAAGTAAATCCTTTCACTCTTGCGACATCCAAAGAGTATCAGATATGAGAAAATATGTACATACATGTTGTGTACGGGCAAAATATTATACATAGAACCGCAAGTAATAGAACAAATCAATTGTTAATTAAAATAAACGGGCATCGTTGATAACAAACACACCCACATATTTGAGGATTTCATTACACACTGTTAAACATCAATGATTATTCATTGACACAACTTTTAAGTTTTATTTTTGTTGTTTAAAACTTGTTGTTTGAACTTTAAACAAATGAGTAAATACGAGTACATACTTTGTGACCGCTATTTCAGAAAGGGTGCCACAAAAATAAGTTTAATTTTGCAAAAGATAATTAATAAAATAAAATCAAATCAAAAAAATAAAATCAAAAAAATAAAATCAAATAAAATCAAATCAAAAAAATAAAATCAAATAAAATAAAATAAGATAAAATAAAATCAAAACAAAAAAATAAAATAAAATCAAATCAAATAAAATAAGACAAAATAAATAAAAAAAAAATTTAAAAAAATTAAACAAATTAAAATAAAAAATAATATTAAATAAAACAAAATAATATATAATAAAAAATCATATGAATAACTGACAATATTACAAGATAAAGTTGGTGGAAATATTTGAATAATAAATTTTTTTAAGCAAAGTAACACTCATGCAATTAGTATGCCTACCAACCAGTAGGTGTGTTACCTTCTTTTGGGAAAGGGTTAGTGAGAGAGAAGATAGATGGTGAAAGTAAGAAAGCTTAATTTTATTTTCAACTCTGATATTGCGCGTTGTGTTAGTTTTTATAGCAGTGTTGCAGCGCCTCTGATGTCAAGTAGGCGCATTAAATGCGTTTTTTAGTTGTGTAGCCATGGTTTTTATTAATTATTTTACTTCGCCGGCGATTTTGCTACAGTGCCGACGAAGGAGGGTGCTGAGATGTCCGCTAGCATACAACAGTAGCAATTGCTGTCGGTACTCTTCAATGGCCAGTGCTATGCCTTCGTCACTTAAACAGTCCAACAACAACAAATACAATGGCATACTAATTTACATCTGAAAAATGCTGGATTTTATGGCTTGCCTGAAGCTGGGCCCGAGCCCACGTTCTTAGACATTATTTGCTTTGTAGCCAACGCGCTAACTACTTCAGCCAACAGACAGACCTCAAGCCGAGCTTGACTTATTAATTACAAAAAGGTCTACAACACAACACATTAATAACACAGTGCAACAATCAAATTCGAAATGGGATGAAGCCAAAAGCAAATGAAAGTTGACGTTTTCCATAACAAACACCTCAATGCTTTTTTTTAATTTATTGGTAGATTTTTTTACACGCATTTGAAGAGTTGGGAATTCTGGAAGGCCGTCTGACGAGAAAAAATCATAAAAAATAATGCTTATTTATTTTTATTATCATAAAAATTTGTGATATCATACTGTTTTTGGGGTCGAGGAATCCATTTTTCATATTCGTTTTCATATAAAACTCACGCTAGATGGCATTATCATACTAATTTTGCTATATCATTTAGATTTTCATAGAAAAAACTGTGTTTTTACTAATTTTGAGGCTTAAAAATTAATTTTTGATGTTGGCTTCATTGCAAAACATCTTTCTGCTGATATAATGAAGCACATTTTATTATTGTCAGTGCGTTACTATTACAAAAATGGTATAATGTTAAAATATATTTTATTCTATTTATCTTAATGATATTTTTGTCTTTTTGGATCCGCTAAATCAATCGATTTCATTAAACACGCCGTTTTTTCTATGACAATCTAGAAGAATAACATCAAAACTGGATTCCTCGACTCCAAAAAAAAAAGATGTCACAACTTTCCAGGATAATAAAAATAAATAAGCATTACTTTATCAAAATTTTTAAAGACTTTTTCTTATTAGACAGCCTTCCGATATCCCCAACTTAAAATGCATCCAAAAAATATCTAGGGTTTTGCTATGGAAAACGGCAACTTTCATTTGTTTAGTGTTTCATCCCATTTCGATGCAAAATGTTTGATTTTGTATCACTGTTTAATAGAAATACATAAAATAAATATATAATAAGGTACAATGAAAATTATCATGCAATAAAACATATTGGAGTAAAATCAGAAAAAATATATATAAAATAAATCTAAATCGAATAAAATAAAAAATTAAATTAAATAAAATACTAAAAAATATAATAAAAAAATTAAATAGAAAATATAACCAAATAACACAAAATAAAATAAAATATATAAAAACGTACAATGAAAAAGATCATCCAATAAAATACATTAAAGTAAAATATAAAAAAATATATAAATAAAATAAAACGAAATCAAATAAAATAAAACATTAAATAAAATAAAATAACATAAAATACAATAAAAAATATATATAGATATATAATGAAATAAAATAACACAAATAATAATAGAAATAAATTATGAAATGAAATGAAATGAAAATAATAAAATGATTGAAAATATTACATATTAAAATAAAATTTAAAAAATAAAATAAATTAAAAAATATAGTCAAATAAAATGACTGTTGTTTTTTTATAATTATAAGCTACGATATATTTTAAGGGATACTGCCCATTACGTTTAATTTTTGTCGTAGATATTTAGCAAACAAAAAAAAGACATATCGCTCCTTTATTGAATTAAAAAAATTAATACAAACATCCTGTTTACTCGCCTCTTGAGGGAAGAATACTTTTTTATTTTTCCACTGATGTGTATGTAAATTAAAAACTATAAACTCGTTTTCTGACGAACGAGTTTTTTTGAGTTATGACTATGTTGCAAGAAAGGAGCGATATGTTGACTTAATTTACTATTACTAATTTTTATTATTTTTATATGCATCGCCAATGGCCGAAAAATTTCGCAGAACTTTTACGGTTTTCATACAAATAAATTTTGTATTCAAACTCTTCTAACTTAAGGTTGACAATATTGCTTAGATTATTAGACAATCAAAAATAAACTTTTATCTACTTCAAAAATATATAAGTAGATAAGATAACTTATAGCTAGTTGTTGATATAAAACAAACCACAGATATTCTAGCAAAAGGAAGACAATAAGGAAACAGCAGAAATGCAGCAAAGCAAAATGCTTAGGTGCGACAACTAAACCAAAGACTATCGAAATCTTAGCTGAAGAGGCTTATTTTGCAACTCGAGAATTAATATTTCAAGATCGACAACAAAAATGTATATTCATAGAATAGGTCAATGTGCAAACACAAAAAATTTTAAAACCATAAATTTTTCTAGGTAAACTGGGTGCAATAGAAAGAATTACTATGGAATAAGCAAACAGCTAAACAAATGAAAGAATGAACGAAAAAGTATACTCGTACCATGACATCTATAGTAAGTTAAACTTCTTTGTTATGCAAACATATTGTTTTCATATATCAAACACTTACAAAAAATAACGTGTACACATGCATTCATGCTGTCACACAAGTCAATCACTCTTTCAGCAAGTCTGATGTAAACTCTTCTGACATTACTCTTTAAATTTGCGAGCTCAATTTTAGTGTTAAGGCGAAATAAATATAATTGGCTATTTTACACGTCCCTGGTAATATACGTTGGAGATAATTGCTTAATACTTTAATATCTGAGAGAGAGAATAAGCAGCAAGCGTATAAGAAAGGAACGATCAGCGAAGATGAAGGACATCTAGGAAACACATATGTACATTTCCTAGGTGAATCAGATCTGACCCATGGACTCGAGACATCGAAACTAACGGTTGAAAAACAGGCCCAGAACACGAGAATACTTTTTCGGTAAAAATAATATTGCAAACATTAGTGATAAACCGCAGGGCTTATGCTGGCACATTTGTTACGATGATAAGATGTTGTGCGAATATACACATATTAAGTGCAGAAAATGTCTTGGAATAAATTGTTACGTTGATTTTGTATGCAAGTAAACAAAAATTGTATAAAAATTTTGCAATATGTTTTGTTTTGTTTCGTTTCGTTTCATATTTGTTGCTGTCAAAATGTCAGTTAAAGCTTTTCGCAAGAAGCCGTCTTTATAAATGTTGAAGAATTGTTTAGCGTGTGTGTGTACCTTTTCTTTGCACGTTCGTGTGTGGCAGCAAATACAAAATGTTCATGCAAGTTGGTGAATGTGTTCATTTTCTATTATTTATTTGCATCATATTTCGAACACGATTTGCGGATAAATTCATTTCATATGAATAATGTCTGCATTTCAATATTTAATCATAAATAAATTTATACAATTTAGCTAAATAAAAAATTTGATGTTCTACTGCTTAAGCTTTTCGAGTTTATTCACTTATTTACATCAACAGTTTGGAAAAAAATACAATCAGTTCTTTTAAAAGATACTTTGTTTCAAAAGTTATATATTTTAATTTTTTGAATACTTTTGCTATGAAACTATTTTTTCTGAAATGTATTTTTTTTCAAAAGTAACTATTTTTAAAAGCTCTTTTTTTCTTTTTAGTAAATTTAATTAGCTTTAATCAAAACCAGCTTTGGCATATTTTTTAAGAAACTTTTTTTAGGGGACGTTTTTAAACAGCACTTTTTTAAAAAATCTTATTTTTATAGTTACCTTTTTGAGCATGTACTTTTGAAATTATTAAAAAGTGATTTCATTAAAATTTATTTAAAAGGTAACTTTTTTGAAAGTACTTTACTAAAAAAATTGTGTGAGAACTGTTTTTCAAAGCTAGACTTTTGAAAAAGTAACTTTTTAATAGGTAACAGGGCAGTTAACTGGTTAAAATACAACTGGGTATACGGTCGGAATTGCTCTCAAAACATAGAGAACAATCCTGCAATGAACGCTCTATGTGAGCTGATATACGAATCCCGGACATCTCTAAGTAAGAGAACCGTATATTTCTATTTAAAATAAAATGGTGTTTTTGTAAAAAAAAGTATTTATTTTAAGTAACTTCTTATGGAGATGGGAAATCGAAAAGTGTGATGCGCTCCATCATATCACTTATATTAAGAGTTTAGATTTTAGCAATTCTATTTAAATACCTAAACGAAACTTTTAACAAGAACCTTTTCAAATCATGTTGTGTTGACAATGATGGATTTTTTCCGTCCGAAATATTGGATATCAGTAAGTATATCATACCAAAATGGATCGCTTTTGCTTGAAAGTTGGGAAATATTGAAAACTTATTATTTGGCCGAAATATAATCGAAAATTGTGTTAGTCATATCGATGTCAACTGGCCTCGTCAGAGCTGCGAATTGACATTTTGGATGTCTTTGAAGACTGATCTGACTGATACAGATAATCCTGATTTGATTCTCATCCTTGAGCATGGTATCGTCCGAGACATTCGGTGAGGTAAAACCAGAAACCGTCTTCAAAGTCTGGAAAAATGCAAGGGTGGCAGTTTATCGGTAGTCGCCTCAATGAAGTTGTATTTCATAAATAACGAAAGCATTTGTTATTTCTAATAAAACAGCAACTTCAAAAGAAATTTTGTTTAATTCATTTTATTTAATTTTTAAAAAGATACTTGTATTTGGGCCGCCCGTCATGTATGGGTGTAAAGAGATATTATTTATTTATCCTTTATTTTTTCTTGTATGTTTCTTTATACTGTCTAAACAACCAATTTTTGTTTGATTGAAAAAATGCTGGTTCCTGCATAATAATTGTCTTATTTGTAATTAGCTGCAGTAGCACCGCTGTCGGTTGTTGATTCCAAATCAATTTATGGTTGCTATTTGTGGCTGATGGGTTAACTGGTTCATGACTCTTGATGTGCTGACTGCAAAGCATTTTATATACGGGAAACGTATACATTTTTTTTTTTTTTTTTTATCTTGGACCAGCACTCAGGGGATGACCCCTACACATGCAATGCATTGTGCTGGAACTAGTGGAAAGGGATAGTGATAGATATGAAAGGAGGTGAAGCTTCATTCGTTCTTTACAACTCTGCTTTTTTTTTTTTTTTTTTTTTTGCACGTTTATTCGTAGAGCAGTGTTGCAGCGCCTCTGGTGGCGAGGAGGACATTACGAGGTTTGAAGCTGTGTTTAGTTTAGCAGCCACTTCTTTTATTAATTTTATTTTACTTCGCCGTTGATTGTGCTACTCAGTACCAACGAAGGAGGGCGCTCTGATGTTACTTTGGGATTAGTATCAGCTGAAGTTGGTACTGTTCAGTGACCAGTGACCATGCCTTCACCACTGAAATCTTCCGCCAACAACTGACACAAAGGCACACCAATGCACATCAGAGAAATGCGTGGTGTTTTTATTTCATGACTCTGTCTGACACTGGATTTGAACCCAGGTCCTTCGGTTTGTAGTCAACGTGCTTACTACCTGAGCCAACGCCACCCTCAAACCATAACCAAGTTTTCACATTAGGGGGCATAAATTAAGAAATAAAAAATCTAGTTATTGCAAGATTTCCTGATCAACTCCCTGTATGAAGAATCATACAAGTTTATAAATATTTTTTTCTCCACAAGCCAGCGGTACAGTGCCTTTAAGTAAATAAAGTTATATTCCTAATGTACACTCTTGCAGCATAAAAGAATTTAATTTTGAATTTTCTTTACTTTCTTTCGTGTTTAGTAATTTTTTCAAGTTGTATTTATCGTATCATTTTGAGTGATTAAATTGTAAACTTCCTGCAAAGAATAAAACAAATAAAAATTTTTGTTGCTTTTTTTATTGTTGGACCAAGTGACGTATGAGTGATGAGTATTTCAATTTTCATAATACAATATTATTTATACGTTGTGTGGTAAACGAATTGTACGCGTGAGTACAACAGTGCTGTGTGTGTGTTGCACACAATATACTTACATACCCAGGAAAGCAATTTTGAATGGGTTCCAATTGAAATGATGTTTTTATATGTTCTTGTGCGCCAATTCCTTATCATGTCATTTGATGACACGTTCTTGAACTCATGATCACACGCATGCTTTTCGTCTAATATTTCATACATATGAAAGCTTTTGTATTTACATAGAAGCTGGCGACTACAATGTAATTCGATCCGAACAGAAAACTGCGATTCGGAAATATATCTTTCTGGGTTTTTGCAAACTATGTGAAAATGTTTAAATGTTATAAAATTTGTAGCACTTAATTCAAAAAGCCAGTAAATCTTTTAATATTTAATAACCAATTTCACAATGATTAGCATTATTTACGTTTGTTTTTATTTTATTATTAGCACCACCAATGGCCAATCAAAATCCCTCATCGAGTCATTGAATTTTCATTGATTGCAAGCAGTCATTTTAATGACGTGTTGTATGACAGAATTTTTCCTTGGTGCGAATCACAATTTGAAAGCACAATTTGGTACCCTTCCTGTGAACCCATCCATGATCGCTAATGTTATAAGCATTGGTGTTTCACCGAAGTTGATCCAGTTCCGCCTCACTTGAACCCACAATTTAATATATTTTTTCTATTTTGCTGGGTACATACTTACGAATGTACGAGTACATATATGTGTACAAAGTAAGTATTTATGTTGCAGACAAGTTAACAAAGTATTAAAAAAAGAACTGTTAACAAATGCATTGCATTGCAATATTTAGTTCATATTGGCTCGCTGAGTAAATGAATGACTAACTGAATGTAGATGTACGAGTATGTACAACGATGCGATGCACTGCTGTGCTGCTGATGATGATGACTTCCAGCAATGGCGCTGTATAGCCGAACGTATCATTGCAATATATTTAAAGGGTGTTTTTTTAAGCTAGATAGAACTTTAAATTGTAAAAAGTAACACAAAAAAATAAATTTTGATGAAACATTTTTTTTTATTTGTTTCAGTATACTCTGACAAATCATCATGAATAGACTCACGCTTGAACAACGCTACGAAATTATCCAAATTTGCTTTGAAAATCAGTTGGCAACTGACCCGATGTTTTATCGCAAAATTGTGTTCAGCGATGAGGCGCATTTTTGGCTTAACGGGTTTGTTAATAAGCAAAATTGCCGCATATGGAGTGAGACCAATCCACAAGAGACCCTACAGACTCCATTACATGCAGAAAAATGCACCGTTTGGTGCGGTTTTCACGCTGGTGGCATCATCGGACCTTATTTCTTCAAAAATGAGGCCGGAGCTCGCGTTACGGTCAATGGAGATCGTTACCGCACCATGATCAATGATTTTTTGTTTGAAAATATGGATGACACTGATCCGGAGGAGATGTGGTTTCAACAGGATGGCGCTACGTGCCATACGGCGACCGCAACCATCGACTTATTGAATTCAAAATTTGGCGATAACTTGATTTCGAGAAATGGACCTGTCAATTGGCCTCCAAGGTCGTGCGATTTGACACCTCTCGATTATTTCCTGTGGGGCTACGTGAAGTCACTGGTTTATGCTGATAAACCAGCAACAATTGACGCCTTGGAGGCCAGCATTGTTCGTGTTATTCGTGACGTACGGCCAGCAGTGCTCGAAAAAGTGGCCCAAAATTGGACGTCCAGAATGCGCTTCGTCAAGAACAGCAATTTTGATTACAATTTAATTTTTTGTGTTATTTTTTACAATTTCAAGTTCTATCGGGCTTAAAAAAACACCCTTTAGTTGTTCTCTTTTTTTTTGCTCTTTCATTTATGATACAATTTAAAATACCTTATAAACGATAATGATAGTGATGATAATGGCGATGATGTAAAGTTAATACAAAAGCAGTAATAATACCACGGACAAAACTATTACTGCTGGTGCAAGACCCAAGCTTCTAGTGCTTGCTCGTACATCATTTCACCAGCGCTTTACAAAAACTGTCAAGTTGTTCAAACACAGCAAAAAACGCAAAAGCAAAGTTTTAACTTTATTTCAGCATTATTATTCCGCAAGCACGAGTAACACTTTTCCAAATTGTTCTGTAGTAACTTTGAATAATTTTAATATTTTATTTTTGTGCTAAAGTTTTAAACAGAAATGAAAGTTTTGTTTCTCGCCAACTACAAAGATTTAAATGAAAACTTCGAGGCAAATTTCGCATATTTTTTAACAATTATTTATTTATTGCAAAATAGATTAAACTAAGACAAATAACCAAATTAACTTTGTGGCAATGACTGAACGTGCAACACGCTCACTTCTATCCCCGCTCTCGAAGCGGAGTATTTCTTCTGAAGTGATTTTTTTTAATAGTTTATTCTTAAAACAAAGTAGGACTTTTCTATTTTTCAACTTGGGAAAATGAGAATATTTTTAAAACTAAAGATTTAACAAATGTTAATGAAGTGTGAAACAAAGTATTTACATACACACAAAAAAAAAAAATATTTATCTATAAGAACATTTCTTGTGACAACCAGATGTTGCTAAACGAATAAATGAAACAGGACTGGGGCTAAACGCTGTTTTCCAAACAGTTTTACATATTTTTTTTTTAAATGGAATCTATTTTATTTTTAAAAATGTTTTTGCTTATGCTCTCAATTTTAGGCACTCATTCTAAACAAGTTTTCATAAAATCATACGAAAAATGCAAACAAAAAAATCAAACAATAATAAGAGATTATTTGAAGTCACTTGCGTCGATTTCTTCATGGTCTGTCAGCGATTATTCCTGAAGATGCAGATTTGTTCTGTTTCATCATTAAATTTAAAATAAAATGTTAGAAAAAAATTATTAACAAAATCAATTAGGCAAAATATATAGTTATTTAAGTATACTAATTTATGTCGAGCGGTCGACTCAATCGACTGCATTCTGGAAATGAATATTAAATAATAAATGCCTGTAAACGATAAAATACGAAACAAAAAACATTCTAAGTAAATAACTTAAAAGTCTGTCTCATTTCTAAGCAAAAGCAAATTTTGCAAACACACATTCACATTTTTTTTATTTTTCAAGTTGAATCTGATACATGCATGTGTAATAATAAGTGTGCATGTGTTAGTAGCAACTTGAAACGCTTATAGATCCCTAAACATCGAACCAATGTAAATACAATTTAGATTGTGCACATCTATGGAAAAGACCGTTTAAAAACAAATAAATCTTTCCAAAATCGCTTCAGTATTATGGCCGTAAATGGGTTAAAAAAACACGTCTTTGCCTATATATCCCAAACTATCGAATCGATTTAAATAAGATTAAGATTGTTTACATCTACATGAAAAGCCGTTAAAAATCGGTTCAGTATTACGGCCGTAAGAGGGATATAGAAAAAGTTGTTTGCCTATTAATAATATATACATAAATTCCTGTCTACCATAACAACGAAAATACATTTGATTTACAAACAAATGCATATAAAAAAATGTTTTATGTAAAGTTTGACAAACAGACGATGTATCACAAATTTGTTGTTATATGAATGGAAAGAGGTGAAATGGCCACGGATATCTTGCGATTTGACACCATTAGACTTCTTTCTCCGGGGATGCATGGAAAGTACGGTTTCAGCCAATAAACCCGAGAAGACACCAGAGCTGAAGAAAGTTATCATTTTAATGGTTAAGCAGCCGACCGGCAAGGCAATCAGCCATTATACAAAAAAAAACGAAAATAAAGAACTTTAAAAATTAACAACTTAAATAAGTGAACTCTAGTTGTTTGCTAAGACAATTCCACAAATGCAAAGTAGAGTATTATTAGCAAATTTAAATGCCAATAAGTTCCAAAAATCTGAAGCGATATCAAAACGGCCTGTGCAAGGCGAGTCATAACTATATTACAAAAATGGTCACGCCTATTAATTATATAAATAGATTAATACATAAGTAGATGAATAGCTAGACAGAAATATAGGTGGATATACTCAAAACTAGCCAACAAGCCGTGAACAATTTTGATACAAGCATTGTGTGTCGCCATCTATTCGATAACTTCATGAATTCCATGTGTTAACTTTATTTCTAAATGTGTTAGATCACACAAATCTCGGTGACCAATTGTGATCGCCTCTACGAGAAATCACACGTTCAGGAAACTTTTCACTTCAAATAGCCATGGTATAGTAACTTGTGTAGCGCGCAGCTGCGTCTTGTGAAAAACAAACGTCGTCCACATCAATATCTTCAATTAAGCCAAATAAAATTCTTACTCTTCGTTCGTTATTACACTCCATTCACCGTTACAGTTGCACCTGCCTCAATTTTCAAGTATATGGTCTAAAGGCCCCGCCAGACCAAAAACAGCTCCCAACATTCACACAAAGAGGATGGAGACGCTTTTTAACATAAATTATTGTGTTTTTCGAGCCCCAAATGTGACAAGTGCTAGTGGTAGCGTATCCTTCGATGTAAAAAAAAAACCCTCATCATTTAAGATGATTTTTCGTTGAAACTCCGAATCAGTTTGAAGCATTTCAAGTTTTTGTGTTAACTGAATTTTAAAAGCCGTAACTAAGACCTCTAAGTCTTTATACAAAATACGGTATAATGTCGTTGATTCTGAAATACCCAAATCCAAAGATCGACGAAAAATGTACAACTCTAGGTTTTTCACAACACTATCGGCTACAACAGCAATATGCTCAGTTGCTCTTAAGCGATGTATACACATTCGTTCAATTCATTGCATCAATAACTTGTAACACCAATTCAATATTTTTCCACCAGATTCACAATTGCTAACCATCAAGGTATTTTATGACGACCGAAAAATGCTTTAGTTTTGCGAAATATGACCTCAAAAATATTCAAAATTTTCGTTCCATTTTTATTAATTAAAGGTTTTACCTACCACCTGCCCATTCATGACAACTGCTAATATGGCCAGTTATAGAAAGTAAAACGTCTTATTGAAAAAATACACCAATTAAAACATCCGAAGCCGATAAGCGTGATTATTTTGAAACCAATGTGGTGACTCGCTCACTGTTTCTAGTCTGTTCAATTCAGTGCTGCATACGCGCGGTATATATAAAAAAGAGGTTATATGTCTTCAATATTTACAAGAGAGTAGCAAACGCATGTCCAAATATTTTATTAGTGGAGAGTTAAAACACAATATATAACGCAATATCATTTGCAAAAGATTTCGAATACGGCTATTGCAAACATCTTGTGTTTGACTAATAAGACAAAAATTAAGAACTTTTTAAGTAATTTGGAATGAATTTCCGTCATCCCACGTCAAATTTGGTTGATAAACAGACCGGTTTCGGCTATGTGCCATCTTCAGTGTTCTCTCAGTGAGTTACTGAGAGAGAAACCGGTCTGTTTATCAACCAAATTTGACGTGGGATGACGGAAATTCATTCCAAATTGCATCAAACCCCGTCGGAAGAAAAACACAACACTTAACTTTTTAAGTCATTTTTATAAAGACTACAAACATTTGTTTGAATTGTCTTTCTGGGTACCGAAAGCGATTTAAATTGTAATATCGACGTAGTTCTCAGCGTTGGAAGTAAATTGAGAATATTGCTACTGATTTTACACTTCGCTATGAATGATATTTAGACGATAGTTTTTAGATCACCATCGTCATTGTGCTTGTAGATTTATATTAAAATCTTCCTTCTCTGTACTAAATAATACGAGTACTATTTCCAAAAGTCTGTTGTAAAAAGGAAAATATTAAAACAATTTCTCATATATAACTTTTTATTATGAACAATAAAAATAATACTGAAAAATTATTTAAGGTATTTTTAAAGCTTAAACTAACAGCGGTAGCTGATAGTATTAAGAAAAAACTTAAGTTTCTTACACTCATATAAAAATTCAAAATACAAAAAGAAAACCATAAAGATAGAGAAGATATAAAGCTGAAAGACCAGAACAGCAAGACGGACTAAAAACGGAAATTTGTAATATAAATTTCAACTGTTTTTCCATATTCGTTGAAGTAAAAGCGAATGGCTAAAGCTTAAATACTAAAAAACTTTTCTTGCATAACAATTTTCCGGTAAACAAAAGTTGCGTAGAGAACACAAAAAAAAAAACAATAAAAAATAAAGCTAAAATTAGCAGGAGCAAACAAAAAGTTTCAGTTACCAGCCAATAATTTCGAATTCATAATCTGCTTTAGGCAAAACACTTTGTAAAAAAATTATTTTCAATTTACCGAACTAAAAAAATACATTAAACTAATGGAAAATGGAAAATGGAAATAATTTTTTTGGAGGAATATTTTCAATTCTTCTCTACTTTGCTTTAGGTTGTGAAAAGCTGTTTCTTCAGTAATTATTTAATCAAATTATTTTAGTAATTGCAACACGGCGCACTTCTAAATTTTTATATTTTCTTTTTCATACGCCACGTTTCCAGCGTGCTTAAGATCCTTGAACTTAAACAACAATCATGATAGAAACAAAGTATTCAAGATGAAAAATGTTAACTCATCCAAAGAAATTAATTTAATAATTTAATAAGAAATTGTATTTTAAATGTCGCCTGGCTGACTCAGAAGTTAAAATACGTACACACCGATTTTAAAAAATAGCTTCGCCGAGAAGTAACCCTTTAGAAACAGTATATTTTATAAAAAATGTCTTAACAAAAAAAATTTTTTAAGAGCACCTTACATAAAAAGTAAATGTTGTAGTTGGTATAAAAAAGTACCTGTTATAAAAAGCAATAAAAAGAGGTTTGAAACATTACAAAATATGGTTTAAGGTCTACTGATGATTTGGCTTTAGCACCAATGAAACGCATGTTGTAGACTAGTTAAAAAACCCTCAACAAACTAAAGTTTTTTATAAAAAGTATTTTTTATAAAAAGTATCTTTTATAAAAGGTATCTTTTATAAAAAGTACCTTTAATAAAGAATACCTTTTATAATAAATACTTTTTATAAAAAGTTTCTTTTATAAAAAATAACTTTTATAAAAAGTACCTTCCATGAAAAGTACCTTTTAAAAAAAGTACCTTTTATAAAAAGTACCTTTTATAACATGTTCCTTACATACAAAGACCTCGTGTAAAAAGCACTTTTTTAGCACTTTAAATAAAAAGTCCTTTTTTTAAAGTAAGTTTTATTAAAAGTTTCAAATTCCAAAGAGTCTTATTTTGAAAAAAGTGTTTGAAACAAGTACCCTTTCCAAAAGGTTATTGTATGTATTTATGGAAAGTACTTTTTGCAAAAGGTACCTTTTTATAAATCGTAGGTTTTTTTAACAAGTGGTATTTAATCATGCTTGTATGCACGGGCAGTTCATGTGTAAACATGAAAACTTAATATTGATGTCAAATGTCATTTGTACTCAAAACATGTACATGATTTTTATAGTTTGACACATACTATTTTAAAGTTACATTTGCATTTTCAACGCCATCTTCAATCACTTTAGACACCATACAGTGGGAAGAAAACAAATTATTTTCGATTTCTAAATGTTTTTATGGCTTCATTAAAAAATTTGACATAATTAAAGCAAAGGAGCATAATTGTAGGACATTATTAGACCTCTTAGGAGTAATGCAGTGTGACCATATTGAAGGGCAATTTCGATATGTAAAGTGCTTTAATTTTTTAATGCAAAGAATTTCTGTTTATGGAACTTTAAAAAAATTTTAAATCAAAAATTTGGTTAAACCATCAGGCCAAAGCACACAGCGTGTATATTACACGAAACCACTTACCCTGTTTTTAGTACCCTTCGCTTTCCATTATTATAAAATTTTGAGCATGAGTTAAACTTAAAGATCTATCATTAAAGGTTTCCGAGATATGAAGATGTCAAACGTGCATATTTTGGTAAATACTTACTTACGGACTGACTAATCAATATGATGGGGCACTTCCACTACAGCTAGAGAGCAGAAAGTTGGTGCACAAATGTGGTTAGTGTAATACTAATGAGAAAAATCTGAAAACGAATCATTTCCATCGCGGGGCCTAGGTTTCCTCTCATTTGTATTTAAGTCTTTACAAAACATGGGGCACTTCCACTACAGCTAGAGAGCAGAAATTGAGTATACAAAAAGGCCTTGGTAAACGACTAATGGAGATAAAAGAATTAACGAAATTCCTTCTAATATACGCGTCATCATACGAGTACTAAGTAACACAACCATCTGTAACTTTTAACAAAACTTTTATAAAGATAACTTAACAAAAAGTTGTCAGATGGGCTCAAAAACATTTATGTGAAAAATAGAGCTAAATTCCTATCCAAAAACTTGGGCTATATGTAGTTAGTTAATTTCTTGATAGGAAAAACACATTTCATTTCAAAACAAACTTCTAACTTCCCAATGCTAAAAATTCACTGCGTAAATCAATCAATAAAAATTTAACGAAATTACAATTCTTTCCCAAATCTCTGATTTTACTTTGGATATTTATGTCGTTATTGGATACAAGCTGCAGTTTCTTTCATTTCCTTGATGACATTTTCACTGTTATAACAACAACCAGTTCTGTAAGCGAAAAAAATACAAAATTTGAAAACAAGCTTTTTGAATTCTCTACAGGAAGCCATTTTTGTTGCTTTTGTTTGAGATTTTGCATTTTTTCGCGAATTTCCTTTATTTTCTCAATATAAATTATTTTCTTATTGTTGTTCGCCTTTTTGCAGTTTTTGTGGCTCATAGATAATATTATGCTCTGATATCTGTCCGATGTGTTCGACAGTGAGAATCAGGGCTTATATACGAAGATTCAAAGACATATGCGCATATTCAGAAATCATAACCAAAGTCGAAACTAATCCAGCAGAAACTAAAAAATAGTTTACAGATAGTTAAAGATCTTATTCACAATTCACAACTAGTGTAGCAACTGCTTTCAGCTGATGTAAGAAATGGAACCCTGCATATTGGCATGTAGAGATAATAAAATGTCGATAATATTTTGAACGATAATTATAATTGAACAATAAAAATAATTCTTGTTACAACTTTGATATTGTTTAAACTTTTCATTTGTTTTAATGAAGGTTTAATATAATATCTCCAGTTGTTCTAAGAAATATTTGGGTAAAGTTCCCTGATGATCTGCATTAGCAACAGTAAAATGCGCATAGGAACAAGCTATACCCCTCAATAATCAATTGCAATTTGTTTTTAACAAAATTGTTAATGTTTTACTGAATAAGTAAAATATTAATTTTGGGAAAAAGTGCGAATAAAAATTTAAAATACTAAAATTTTAGAAATTCCCATAAAAAGCACCGATAATAACTATAATTAATTGAAAAGCTAAGAAGTTATTAAAAAATAATTTTTGTTCATACAAATCCTAAAAAAATAATTTTTTGTTCAGAGATCAAAAGAACTTTTTTGACCAAAAACACATCTCTAGTGTTAATGTTTTGTTGTACCCATGTTTTTTGACGCAGTAGAAATGGACGCAAATAGCAAAGATAATACGGTAAGTTTATTATTTAGGAAATTGTGAGAGTAGTATTTATGGTTTTGTGTGGGGTCGCCAGAATAAGGCGACGCTTATAAAGACTTGGTGTCAAAAAAGTTTTACTTTTCAAATAAATTATAAAATTAAATCAATCAGCTGTTTGAATATATTAGTTAGTTATCATTTAGTTACAGCTTCATCCATAACTAAGCGCAAACTTTTCGTGTTGAAAGTAACCAACTGTGAATAACTTCAATAGGTACTTAAAAAAGTTAACACTTAGTGGTAATTTCTTAATACGCGCCATTAATATTGTTTCTGGATTACCGGTTTATACTTTATATTATTGTCATATTAAACACATGAATTCTGAGTTACTTGATATTTTATACTACTTTCATACTCGGCAACGAAGCTAAATTTTTATCGATTTACGGCAATCACAAAAAGTCGGGAATTCGGAGACTATTGTAATGATATCAAAGACCATTTAGAAATTGCTGATTTATTTCAAAAACATTTTGAATCTATCCCACAGTGCATCACATTATATTTTTATTGTTTTCGTTTGATGTATAACAATAAACTTTATATAAATTGCATGCAAATGAGCAAAAGCATGAGCTAGTGTTTTTTATTGAAAATGTACAAGAAATAAAACAAACAAAAACTTGACCCATCATCTATGCAGAATATGTTCTGAAGTATAAAATATCTATAAGTATGTTATGAGTGTGTTTAATGCTAAGAAATATTTACCTAACTCGTCAAACCAAATGAGCTTGATGTTCAGATATTTTTAATTAACAATTGTTGTTTATATTAGAAATTAACAGGACGAAATTTTCAGGATATCTCAATATTGTTAAATTTAAATTAAACTTAAATAATTCCGTAATTTTAAGCTTACAGATTGAAACTTCTGCTATTTTTAAATGAAAGTCTTAAAATCCGAATTTCGTTGTATTTTTATTTCAACTAAGTAAACACAAATTACAAGCACATAAGCTTAAGAGATCGGAAAAAGAAGTAGAGAATGAAAAGTATAATGTAAAAAACTTAAGATAGAAGAACTTTAAATAACTAATTGAACTCAGAAAAATTGTGTGTATTTGTGTGTATGTGTGTGTGTGTGTATGCAGTCAGTTGCGGAAAAATTCAAATGCACATTCGCATCTCGGTGCTTTACTACTCGTAAAAGAAAAGAATATTTAAATAACGTGAAATGCAAAGAAAGAGCAAAATGCAAAATTAACATAAGCAAGATAAAGTGCTTTAGTCGTCCGTGATGAACATTAAATACTTTACACTGTACCATTTAAAAGACAAATACGTATATGATTGAAACGTCTTCTTGATGACTTCTTCATCAAATATTGATATGATTTAAAGCTACGAGACTCTTTAACTTGTTTACGAAATTGAAATTCATATCACAAGCGGAATACAAGTGTAAAAACTTGAATTTAATTTCCAAGGAGTTGCTTTTTCACTACTTACAAAGTAACAATAAGCGTGACTTCTCGGTATTTCATTATCAACATCATCTACATAATTATTCAATAAGTTATTTTGCAAACTTGTTGATTTAAATTTACTGTAAATATTTAAAATTTCAGTAACAGCATTCAAATCACTTCCAAAATGCATACTATTAATCTCATCTATTCACAAACAGGGACTTCTCACTTCGCTACAGAAGTAATAAAAAGCTAGTTCGTGATAAAAATTTCCGTACAGAAATCAAAAAAGTTTGCTATCATCTGGATCGCGAGTGTCGGATCCAGTGAATAGGTACCTAAAAAGAGCACTTCCTATAATGATTAGCCACATAAAAACCACTAGAAAAGATCCGAATTTGCACTACTTTCTGATTAAATGTTCGGGATCTCAACTATTTTATCCCACTTCTTTTTTACTAGAATGTCAAACCTTAAACTCTTATTTACTATACCTGCTGTAGAGTGTTCAATGAAACTCCAATTTTTACCATTAAAGAATCAGATTTGAATGTGTAATTAAAAATTTAATTAAGCCAACTTGAATAAAGTAGAGATAGAAAATAATTTGCTTTAAAAGGTAAAGAGTTTTGGGTTTTTTTAAGCATGAATAACACTTAAGCGCCCTATCATTCAATCTGGTTGAAGTTGAAGTGCATTAGGTCAGTTAAAATTATATCACAACTGAAAGCCTCTTTCACAGCGTTGCCAATACAGCTTTTCCGATGTTAAAATTACTCTCTTCCTTCTTCGTTTAGAGTCAAAATGTATGTGTTAGCTTCGTGGCCTTTTTTATTTGGAATTCAGCACAAAAAAATTTAAACTTGATTTTTTTATTTTTGCACATTTTTTTCGCCTGATTAAAGGATAAAATGTTAAAAATGTATTTTCTCAAAATTATTTAGTTTCATGTTTGAGGATTAATATTTAGTACAGAAGTGGCCATAACACGGCAAAATTTTTTTTCATATTTTGTTTGATGTCTCTATTCTTGAGAGAGAGGGAAATGATTTTGTTCGGACAACTTTTAACTTGAATTGGTTGAAATTTAAAGTTTTTTTCGGACAAAGTTGACACATTATAGTGATTTCGCAGCGATTCTTTTCCTTTTTAGTTTTAATGCTTGATAATAATTTCGCTTTATTTAGCTCATTACCTTTTAACAGAACCATTTAAATTTTAAAATTTAATTTGTCGCAGACTTTATTTTTTATTTATATATTTCATTGATATTCTGGAACACATTTTTTAACTGAGTGAATCGTGTTACAAAAAAAATAAAATTTTGTCTGGACAAAAATTTTATCCAATCTTTATGCACAATGTTTAATATTTCGAATAAAATTCTTGGCTTGGTTTGGGGAGCCCCCGTAGTCTAGTAGATAGCGTACTAGACTATTAACCGGGGGACCGCAGGTGAGATTCCTGCCTAGACACTGGGTGTTTCCGCAGACAAGTCAAAATGGCTTCGCGATTTGTGTTTGTTCTTTAAAAAAATATTATTAAAAAATTTCAAATCTGGGTTTACCCATTTCTTTTTAATTTTTAAGAAATTCGTTTTGGATAAATTCATTATTTTATTAAGAGAGTACTTTTATTAGAAACATTTTATTCATTGGACGGATCAGCACCGATTTCGATTTTATTAAATAAAAAAAGATTTTATTTCATTTTGTGTTCCAAATTTAGACAAAATTATAAAAATTCATTTATTGTTAAAAATAAAAATAAATAAATAAATAAATGCTTATCAGCATGACAAGTTTAAATATCCGCAAAAATTATTAATATATGCATGAAAATATTCTTAAAAATAACTTTAAAATATGTACAAAAATATGCACCCGAAAAAACGCAGACTAATAATTTTTGTAATCAGCTTTTTTTAAACAAATGTTTATTACGAAGTATAATCATGTATTTTTTCAAGTTTTCAAACTGAAGGCACAAAACGATCGAATATATTGAAAATATACGTTCAGTATCAGCCGATTTTACTGTATATGTTGTTTTTAATCTTGTTCAACGATTGGAGGGCAACAATTAAAAACTTCCTCAAGTTTTTCAATAAATGGGTTATTCTTAATGTTTTCTTTTACGTCTTCGAGCGCGGATAAACTTTCACGTAAAGGAAGTCATTTGGTTTCCAATTTGATTAGACTGCGGCAAGTACATTTTATCTTTAATGTATGCTAAATTTGTTTATACCGATTAGTTCTTAAATAAAGCCTTTGTATTTAATAATGACTCTGCCTCATCATCAGAAAGCTCATTTGAAACGCAGCTTATTTCTATCGCAGTAATATATAGCAGCCTTTAACCAAGATCTCCATCTAGTGGAACAGGGTTTCGAGGGCTTAATCACACTTGTACACATAGAATATATTAAATTGCTACGAGAGTGAGCCTGGAAATTAATTAAGACAATAAGTTTATTTGGAAAAATACTACATATTATTTATGTATGTAGTTCAACCTTAAGAAAAACGGTTTCCCAATTTGCAAGAAGTGAATTATCATTGTAAAATGTAAGCAAACAAAATCTTCAATTGTATGCAACCCATGAGCCAGACATGTAACATACAACATTTTTGGTTAAAGAATTTTTAATGATCGCATCCTGGAAATCATATATACAGCAGTGGCAGTTATCACAAGCGATTTTTGTTAAAAAGAGTACCTAATTTACATAATATGCAAATTTATGCAAGTTATATCAAAAATGCTTTACTTGGGAAAAATGTAAAATATATGCAAATGCATATTTTTCATGCAGAAAGCATGAAAAACAGACCGATACTTATTTTTAACAAATTTAACTGTTGAATACAAAAACTCGCAAGAAAACGAAGTACGAAAATCAGATATTAGGCTGAGTGCGCAATCTTTTATTTGGGATATTTTTCTTCCGGAACCTGTTTCCAAAAGTCAATAGTTGAACAATTATTCTGTTTTACTTGCTTCAACCTTTCATTTTCATGGAGCACCAGTAGCTCTACTTCCACAGCTGATATATGCGAAACAATTGGCGGTAATACAGGCCAACTATTCTTCAAAAAGAAGAGGATTTTCCAAAAATAAAAATGATCGGTTGAATGTTCTGCTAGTATATGAAGATTGCATACAGAATCTGTAACTATTATGCCAAATACTTGAAAAGTTTGTAAAGCTTTACTGATACACGTGAACGGAATGGGAGTTTTAGAAACCAGATCTTTCTCGAACAGTTTTAATTTATTATTGAAGCTAAATACATTCAGAAATAAGTTTATTTTGTCCTTGAAGCGATAGATATAATGATTTTAGGTGCTGAAAATGTGTGTGAAAAACGCCATATCTGGCAACAATTTGCTATCTTCAAATTCCAGAAAAAATTTCCCTTTTCGGTGAGAAATTGAACATTGAATTAGAACATTGTTTACTGAGAGTCACCTTACTAAGCAAAACCAGGATACATCATATGATAGCTTGTCGTTTTCTATCTCTAGTATAAAGGCTTTGAATTGTCGATGAGCTTTGGCTGTTGACGATTTTTAAAACTACATGGTCATATGAAAATGAGGATTGTAGTGTGCGAAAATAAGTTTTTATTTTGCTTAAATGTTTTTAATTAAACAAACAGAAATAAAAAAAAGGTTTTCTTTCAGTACAATTGGAGCAATTCATTCCCATTTTTATTTTAAATCACTACATTCTCATTTCTCTTTATGGGCACCACTGCTTTAAACTGATGCACCTCAAAACTTGATTAACAGGTATATTTAACAAAATAAAAATTCGACTCGTACTAATTTACGAAGAAAAAACTTTTTCACTATAAAAATCTAATAATCCTATAAATCAAATATTTACATATATGTATTGTTTTCAAAAATAAATAATTTCTCTTTAAAATAATAATTCGCAATCGTGGCTCCCGAGGCTAGTAGAGCTGGCCACCTCTGGTCTGGTATTTCAAGGAGAGAGAAGAGAGAGAGAGAGAGATAGTTTTATTTAATAGAGTTTTATTTCATTCATTTCTAATTAAACACCTGATTCGATTCTTCAACATGTTGAAACGGCAAAATTTTGTGCACGTATCGAATTTATGAGGAAAAAGCTCCAATTGTAAAATTTTCAAAACCGGTATTACTGTACTTAACGGAAAGAGATTATAATATTTTTAAAACGTTCATGATTCCATTCAGCCTTCACAGAAGAGAACAATTATGATTCTTCCTCTGGCATGAATGTATACGTAAACACCATGAATCAAGAAAACAAGTTTGCGCATTGCGCCTTGGTGTGTGATTGTGTTGTGTTGTGATGTAGACATAGAATATGTGTTTTAAACAAAATTATGTTTTTGTATGGAAAGTAAGCCGAAATGTAAAACTTTGGTAGCCCGAGGAAGGTCTTCTTCAAATAGCTTCAAGCACAAACTCAAAAGTTTTACTCGACTGCATCTCTTTTCTGTCCGTTTAAAATTTTTTTGAAATCGATGCACCCGTTTAGAAGTTATTTAGTTATTTCCAGTTTTGTGCCCAAAATCTCTTACACTTTTTACAACAAACACTCATTTGCATTCTATGATGACGTAGATGCGCAGTAGAAATTTATATTGTACGGATGAGTGCGCAATCTTGTTTTCTTGATTCATCCGTATACACACACAGCTTTGAGTTGTGTATTCGTGTTTTTTGTATTCATTTGACATGCGTGTGTTTTTTAATTGTGTATGTATTGGTTTTGTGCTGCTAATGGGGGTTGTAGCCGGTTGAAACTTTACGCCAACAAAAAACCATTCTCTTCGCCTCGCTCGCCTACAAACTGCCGTATTATGAAAGCACAATTCTTCTCGTGTGTGAATGCTCATTGAAAATAAACACAAAATACATTTTTGTAAATGGGAAATTTTTCTCTGTAAGATTTGGTAGAGCTGGGGAAAAAAGATGAGGATACAATTTTTCTCATTTTAATTTTTATTAAAGTTGGTTTAGTATTTTGAAACAAAAATGTAATAAATATGACACATATGACATTAGGATTTTTTTTGTTAAGAAATTTTTGATAACTTCAAATTATTTTTTACTAAGAAAGAATTATTGAACGGATCGGTACTGATTTCGAGGTCGCTACCTCACTTCATCATTCATCATTAATCATCAGAGTATATCGTACTAACCGAAATCGAGTTAAGTTGTAAAAATTAACAAGTGTAATTATTATATACTTATTTGCTAAATAATTCGCATGATAGTGGATACTCGTAGTCAGTGATGAACAAAGAACATTGAACGGCAGTGCATTCATAAAATTAATACAATTAAATTAATTGGACTAGTTTTATCGTAATAATAATAAAAATCTGTTCATCATCAATTTAATTAAACGACAAATACGTACTATCTGTTACATTCCTTATTTTATTCACTTATAAGCGCAAATAATTTATATGATTATTTTTTTACGCATAACATGCAAAATATGTAAATGATTAAAATAAATTTATTTCAGGAAATAAATTGAAATCATATTAAAATATAAACTCATAAATATGATCCCAATTGGTAGGCAAGTTATATATTTTTTTAATAATTCATATTTTATTAGTATTTTATTACATTATTAAATCATTTTAAATTGCCAAAGATATCAAGAATTTCTTTTTTTGTTGGTTTGCATAAATTTAAAGGACGTTCTCAAATACATACGAGTACATAATTATTTGTATGACACAATAACGATAAATTTGTTAAAATTTAAAAAAATACATTTTTATTAACACACCACTTAATGTGCAAAATTTTTGCTCTCAGTGGCGATGTTGTCATTTGAGTTTGGAGCTTGCTAATGCTCCATATTTAAAAAAAATCTTAAAATCCTTAAATATGTATTATCGTTATTGTTTAATCGTTTATCTTTTTCGTCTGATATACTTTTTCATAACTCTAAAACACCAACAAGTTTACTATGTAGTTTAATATTTTTACTTACCACTTATTATTTTGTAGATTAATTTGTGTACGCTGAGAAAGATTTTAACAGCACAGGTTCTCACATTTATTTCTAAAAATAGATGTAATGAAACAGCAAACAAATCAATTAGTTTAAATTAAATTTAAAAAAATTTTAATATAATAGAATTGAAGAAATTGTATTTAACATGACATTTAAGCCAGACCAAAATCAAATAAATTGAAATTGAAATCTATATCAAAATCTATACCGTTTACACCGGGTCATTCGTGATTTTTTTCAAGATTTCCAATCCGTGCTAAGAACAATTGATTAGATTTTCATTTTATTATTATTGTTATTAAAATGTTTTATTCACGAATCTTATAAGATAAATAAGGTACAATGTTTCGGGATTTTACTTAAGCGTACTACAGCAATTAAATCTAATAATTGAATAAGGAAGCTATTAATAATACCGTCTTGAGGAAAATTTGTCACAAAAATCTCTTACAAACTTTTAAAATGTTATAATGAAATTTGGTAAAACAAACGCTACTAAGATTCTTTTTAACAAAAGATTCTCAGCGGCTGTTTAGTAAATTTCTTATTGTTTCAAACATTTTTGAAAAAATTCGCCCGAGCTAAGTGAAACAGCAGCAATTATTGTTATTGATGAATTATTTTATGAAAAGGAGGAAAATGATGTACAACGAAAGAAAAAAGGAATATGGTTAAAAAATAAATATTAAAAAAAGTGTTTTCAAATGAAATACTATTAAAAGTGTGAAGAAAATGAGCCAAAAAGTTACAAAAATTATGTGCGAATAGACGAAACACAAAATTATAAATCTGATTTATTTTCTTCGTGGTTGACAAAATAAAACATGTATTATTGAATACTTGGCAAGAGTCTTTTATGAAGAATTTCCCGAAATCATTTTCAATTATTAATTCCATGTTCTGATCTTGGGAATAAAACAATTTTTTGCATTAAAATTTTATTTCGGGCTTAAAAAATATCCTCTACTAGTGATGTAATAATTACTAGTATTTGTATTTGTATTTCTATACTGATATTCGTAACTGCCAAATTCATGCGAATATTTTCCGAATATTGGCGTTCAAAAAAGTATATATTATACAGGTTAAATAAACATTAGGCAAATGTGACAATTAAAAAATAGCTGCATTGAAATAATGATTTTCTTTTAGTAAGCTGGGGATAACAAAACTATATAAATATATGTCTCTATTAAAACGATTATTCATAAATGTATTCATAAACGATTAATAAAATTAATGAGAGCATTAGGACCAGGGTAAAGCTGCTATAACTTTAGCAATCGTTTATAAGCTAAAATATATATATAAAATTTTATCGCATTATATTTTATTAATAATGAAACCACAGCAGAGGAATGTTGAGCTTTAAAAATAAAAGTTTGTAAAGTTATTCTCATTCCAGCCTATTGCGATGCGGTGTGTAAATAAGCGTGGCACATGCGTTCGCTCGGAACCCTTGCATCGCTATAGGTAAAAGCTTAATAAGTAAGAATACAAGCTTATTTTTTCGACGTTATTTAACATACGAATTTCGAAGGCGAAATGCCGCCTTCACCGTTACCTTCACTCGTATTCATAAATAAAATCAACGTGTTGCTCAGAAATGCACGTATATAACTTACAAATCTTCGCTTGCATCTAATCTGATACGTTTTTAAATTTTAAATTATTATATCTTCAAATGTTTATATTATCTTCAAATGTTTTGACTATCTTTCAGCAAATGCAAAATCTACTGATGATACGCTTTTTGGCCAAAGTATTTTTACAAAATTTAACTTTGGATCTTAAACGTGAAAAACAAAATTTTATTTTCTATAACTGAAAATTATCTATTTTAAAACGACTGCAGTATAACCAATTTATTCAGCGGGTGAACTAAAATCATTCAGAATACTTTGCGATGGAGGCAAAATCTTACTTCTAAAAATAAGTTTGTGTTAAGACGAATTATGAAAATTGATACAAATGAAAAATATAGAAGCCCCGACGCTGATAGTGCTGCACCATTGGAACTAGTTTTACAGCTAACTAATCAATTGCAATCTGTTCCTAATCGAAAAAATAATATTTTACTGAATCTGTATCATTTGGTATCATCGCTGAACTAAAAGAATGCCAAAGTTTGTCAAAATGATATCATTTATGCATCAACTGCAAAAGAACTGCAACAAAATCTTCATTAAGCGGAATTTAATTGCTCACAGATGAAAATATGAAAAAATTCTACAACAGCACATTGAACTGGTAATTAAACGCGCAAGCCAAAAAAGAGAGAAAATTAAAATCTGATTATATTAAAACATATTTGTCGTATTTAAACGTGGGCCCAACATTAACATCCGTCAAGCACACTTAATATTTTTCCCCACTACATATAAGATTTCGGTTAAGTCTTATCGTTATCTATATTATTAATAGGCAAACAAGTTTTTTTTATCCCTTTTACGGCCGTAATACTGAACCGATTTTGGAAAGATTTATTTGTTGTTAAACGAGGTTTTACATAGATGTGCACAATCTTAACTTTATTGCAATCGGTTTGATATTTGGAGAGCTATACGTGCTTAAAGTTCCTACTAACACATGCACACTTATTACAAATACATGTATCGGCATCAACTTGAAAAATAAACAAAGCATGAACGCGTGTTTGTCCAATTTGCTTTTGCATAGAAATGAGACAGAGTTTTAAATTGTTTATTTAAAATGTCTTTTGTTTATGTATTTTATCGTATGTATTTATGTAAATGTTAAGTATTAATTTCTAGAGTGCGGTCGATTGAGTCGACCGCTGGATACACTAGTATGCAATAAATATATGAAAACCATAATACAGGGAACAAATTACAAAAAAAATACAAAGTTTTTTTTATTTGTATGGAAATTTCGTTCGATATCGAAAGCCGTGATTTGCCCCCAGAATTATTATTTAAAAAAACTAACGAGTTATTTGTAGTTTTTATTCCAAAGTGATTAATTATTTTTGGCTAATGTTCGTAGCATTTTTAGTCAGAAAGAAATGGACATGAGACAATATTCCAAAGGAACAAGGGACAATTTTAACATCAATTAATTTCAACTTACACGGCAGAACAGAAACAACGTTGGTTTTCGAGAGCCGCTACACTCCCATCATCAGTGTTCATGTGTGTTTCCATGTATCCGCCACTGCTTAGGTGGCTCGGTTGAATGTGATTTCAAATTTGTATTTATACAAATAATGACTCGAAAAAAGCGTACGAGAGTTATTTGTATTGTGGGAGGTATTATTAGTTGTTTTTACAGCAAACACAAATTCACCACTATCAATATTCAAATTTTACCATCACTAATTAACCTTAAATTAACCCATTGTTATACGTTGGTTTTATCTCATGTACCATTTTCCTTCTAATTTTATGGTTTTACTTTTTGGTTTATTTTAAACAAACACAAAATACGAAGCCGTTCTGTCTTAACTGCAGAATCGAACCTGTGACACCCAGACCACCATCAACTAATAATGTATCATCAATATTTATTTTGCTTATTAAAACATCCAACACTCCTCGAAAGAATGTTCAATAAACAATTTCCTAGAAAATTATTCGTGAGTGTGTGCTAAGAAATTTAAATGGCAGGAAAATATCTATAAAAGAAAAATAACAACAAAAGATCAAATTTATATCTATGGTAACTTCAATTACAAGTCGACATCCATTAGACTGTAATTCAAAAACAAAAAGAAGAAAATATAGTAAAAAAAAACATAGACATTAAATAAAATGACAAATATAGAGTAAAGAGTATATGGATGGATATAGTACACACACGTTCATAGACAAACATACTCGTACATGTATGTAATCGGACTGACACTTAAGCAAAACTATTTTAATATCAAACTTACTTTAGCACACTTCCAATATCCTTACAACATAAAATTATCTAGAGAAAATGGGTATAATCATCTTTTATGTATGATGTTGTTCAGATGTACAGTGGCTGGTGTTGAGGAAAAATCCTTGATAGTGCAAAAACTACAATTTCGAAAAAATGCTTAGATTATGTTCAGGTGCCAAAAGCAAGTTTATGTTTCTTTTGAAGAATACTAACATGAAAATTTAATTGTAACAAACTTCAAAGTGAATAAAAATAATAAGTGGTCTTGTGGAAGAAGCTCTTGTGTCAACTGAATCTTAAATGAAAACAATTGCAAATTCTTGTGCAAAATTGTGGCCAAAGTTGTTCTTTGAAGACCAAACTTCTGCAAACGGCGTCGAATTGAGGTTGATGGATTTTTTTGAACACTTTCTTGAGCAGCAGTAATGTTTTCAGCCGATCTGGCAATACGTTCTGGGCCATTCTTGGGCCTATTACCCGCAGACCTTCTTTCTTCGAAATTCACTACACGATAAATAGTGTGTTTTTTCTGCACGTTGTTTCTTCCAAAAATTTCACGTAACTTTCTCATCGTCACAGTAATCGATGCTTGATTTTGATAAAATGTTTTAAGGACTAAAACACGTTGGTTTATCTTATATTTTTCTAGAATAAATTTGCCACGTGTTTACTTTACGACTGCCAAATATGAACTGTCAAGACTAATGTTTACCAAAATGGTGGCTAAACAAAGTAGTATACCTTCCCTGTACTTTCGCAGAATTAAATTAGAATATAATAGAAAAATTAAGTAATCTTCTTCTCTCAAAAGGTAAGATACTTGAATGAAACGTTTACAAAATATGAAAAACAATATGACCATGAATTTCGGATTATTAAAAATGAAATCGAATTTTTGGAGTTACAACGATTTAGCAGCAAATAAGCGCTCATCACAGGCACTGTGCTAATATTTTCACATACTTTCAAACATGTGTTTATATGTCAACTAGTGAATTATTGTCGACATTTAACATAAGAATACTATATGTGTGTTCATGTGTTCAAATATACTTACACATATGCAACGTAGCTTAAGATGGGTGTGTGTTTGTGTGTTTAAATATTTACAAAAATTTCTATGTAGAGATTCTTTTAGTTAGACAACAAGGAACAAACTTCTAACACATACAAAATAAATTGTATTAAAGCTATTTGCTTATACACGCTCGTATGCATTTATTAATTTCCCTGCAGTTCAAGGAATTCGGAGTGAATTAATCACTTGACTTGTAAAAAGTGTGATGTGATTATATACAGAGACAACAGCAGATCGCACACTTTGCAAAAGATGAGTTTTCACCAACTCTCTTAGTTTACGAGTTCGGAATATTGTCTTCACAAATGCGAAAAGATGTTTTGATCGTTAAAATAATGGCAATAAATCTGTATCTTCTAAGCTACTGATCATAATACACGAAAGTCACAGAGGAAGACGACATAAGGTCTCAGAAAACCAAACTGATGAATTGCAGTGTGCTAAAGTCGATCACGTCGAGTATTCCAAATCACTTTGAAACTAGTATCTGTTACCAATTTATACCCATTTTAATGAATTCAGAGGCAATTTGAGGGCATTGTTGGCTGTAGTGGTTAAGGCGTTGACCGAAAAGCAAATAATAACAAAGAATGTGAGTTCCAGTCCAGTTTCAGGCAAGTCAAGACATTTTGCAGCTGTACATTAGTGTGTTATTGTGTTAATTCCTGTTGGACTGACTAAAGGACGAAGCCGGTCGCTGAACAGTACCGCTAACAATTGATACTGGTGTATCCTAGTGTAAACCGCAGTGACTTCCTACGTCGGCATTGTAACAGAATCGTCGGCGAAGTGAAATAATTAATGAATTTGACTACTATATGCTTGACACCAGAGACGCAGTAACAGCGCTCTCAAAATTGAATTATAGCGCGCAACGGCAGAGTTGTAAAACAATTAAGCTGTCTGATTTCACCATCTGTCCTCTCTCACTATTCCTTTACTAAAGAAGCTGCTGGTTAATAGGCCTGAGTTCTATTTCTCTTAAAAAACTACTCTACAAGCAACAAACTATGATTGAATTATATGGTTGTAGTCGAATCATAATATGATTAACTTATATGACTGAAGTCAAATTATGTTATTACTAAACCAATTATTGTTCTTTAAGTCAGTAACAATACGTTGTAATGTAACAGTAATATTATAGTTGAACAAAACCATATAACAGTAAAGAGTAATTATAATATGGTTTAAAACTACCAGCAAATATAAACAAAATATGGTCCACTTCACTAAATTGCAGACAGTGTAGCAGAAAAAAAATTTTGTTGCATTTCAAGCATGTTGCCGCTGTTATGGATGGTAATTATTAAATGATAAAATGGACATAAGAGCTTGTTAGTCACGACAAAAGTAATGTTTAAAATTGTAAAAGGAAACAATATAATGTTCGTAGCAACTATACTATGTTTGTCACAACCATGTCCCATTCACGTCTATCCATTTGTTTTATCTTCGTGTAGTCTTAAAGAATAATAAAATTCACTGCTTTGAAACGAATTCCTAAAATGGATTAATGTTGACAAAACTTAAGCTTAATTGTTTTGCGTTTTTTTCTCAAAAACTATTAAGATGTTTTTATATACAAATACAGTGCAACCTTGCTGTATGCAACTAATAAAAATTTGGGCAATAGTATGGCAGTTGAGGAAATTGAGTGATAAATATCTTTGGGGCAACTATACAAATGGCGTATTCCTTTCTTTCTTAGAAATATGTATCTATCCAATCGAATGAATTATGTAAATTACAAATGTCATAAGTTATTTCAGCTCAGGAATAAAGCTTTATCGAAAATAACGTATTTGAGTTTGCTTCAGAAACAAAAGCAGCAAGACCAAATTTCCTTTTAGAAACGTAATTACAATTTACGAATTTAAATTTAAAATTTGAATTTAAATTTAGAATTTAAACTTAAAAAATTATTGAATAATAAAATTTTTATAGAAAGTGAATAAAAAAATGTATTCTAAAAAGCCAAAAGTTTTGAGCCTGACAGATAAAGCAGATATTGGCAGATTGGCTTAGCCAAGAAATATCAAGTGCCAAAATCCACAATTCGCTCAATTAAAAAGAAGGACAAAGCAATAAAAAAATTATTTTGTGCTCAAGGAACTCGCAAGATATTATGCGCTCCCGAGAATGGAAAAAATCTCCGAATTACAGGAACTGTAATTGTAACATTTTATATTTGCAATAAAATTTTAAACATCTGTGGTGCGATTCACTATTTAATTTTAACATCATTTGCATTTAAAAAAAAACTTTTGTTTGTTGAGGGTTTTTAGCATGCATTTCATTGGTGCTAAAGCCAAATCATCAGTAGACCTTAAACCTAATTTTTAAATGTTCAAACCTCTTTACTTATACAAAAACTTTTAAAAATTCAAATTAAATTTTTTTCTAAATCTTTGAAAAAAGATATCGAGGCAGTCTCGACTAATATAAATTTCATAATTATCATTTGCATTGTTAAAAATATTTAAAATCAAAATTAAAAACAATGTTATTCAATAACCTTTTGAACAATAACGACAAAAATTATTGTTAAAAATTACAGAATCGACCTACTCTGATTTGCTTGAATTGTTTACATAAGTTTTTTTTAGTAAAGTTTATAAATGTAAACATTTTTAATTTTTAATTCAAATTTAAATATTTGGTTTTGATTTATTTGCTAGACGCTATTATCTGTTGGTAAACCGTGCTTTTTTGTTCTAAAATTTTCACAATCGCAAACATGAACAAATTTTAAAACGGGGACAGCCTGGGTAAAAATTAGTTCACGTTTTCGCGATTTCACTGTATATGCAAATATTTTTCTAAACTGATGTTTTATTAATACAGCCTATTACATGGCATAAGATATGTCTGTATTTATTATTCGTTGAAAGCGATAAATAAAATAGCCTTAAAGCAGATGTCTTGAAGTGAATTTGCTTGAACTCCACTAATTTCTGAAAATCCCACGCTTTTAAATTCCATGTAATTCTGCAGAATTCTATGTTAAAGTTTAATTAGTGATAAATATACCACAGTACAAGAAATCTTGATCAAGATATGACACCAAATTTTTTAAGCTTAAATGGCTGTATTGCCGAAAGTGTTTCACGACCACCATAGACAATGTGAAATAGATATGGCGAAAGCGCAGACAGTCATCGCAATGCCGTTCTATAAAAAGTGTTCAGGTGATTGATTTAAGTAACAGCGGAAATGTATTACAATTAATAAAATAAATTTTGTTTGACTACTCTTTGTATATCATTTACGATTTCCGGGCATTTCGGTAACTCAAGAAACGTCTGCATGTACTATGTCCAGATGCTTTCAACACACATAAATACACATTGTATGTATGCGTAATAATCAAATAATAGAAAATCGAAAACATAAAAACAACATACAAGAAGCAACAAAAATAATAAATAAAAATATTAAAACATCGAGACCAAAAAGGAAAGCCAAATTAAAATTTTGTTAAGAAAAACATGAAAATTTGTTGTAAATATGTACGATATGAGTAGAAGTAAAAAGAAAGTAGTTGTGATTTCCAATTATGTTTCAGCTGTTGCATACAATTTATTTATATTTATTTTATTATTATTAAGTCTCAAAAGTCCATATTTTCAACAAACTAAAAACAAAAACACATAGAAACCAACCATGGGAGCAAAAAAGAAAAGAATGAATAGAATTGCTTAAATTAAGATTCTCTAAAAATGATTTTAGAATAATAAAAGTTTTGCAACTCAACTGGATATTAATATTCATGTAAATTTTAATAGAATTTGATGTTGATGGGTTTGTTAAAAAGCAAAAACAAAGAAGAAATAACGCACTGACCAAATTGAGTTTAGCCAAAAGGTATGAAAAGTCTTACAAAATGCAAAAAAAAAAAAGATTTAATGCAAATATTTCAAGTTTTCTTCGAAAATATATTAACATAATTCTCAGTTAATTTAATTCAGAAAATCCCAACAAATTATAGAAATCGAAAACAGTAAAATAAGATTCTGAAGATAAATAGTTATGTGGCATATTAGTAGGAAATCAGTTCGTAGTATTGTTGTGTTAAAAAAAGAAATTCCTCAATTCTTAGCCATGAAAATACAAGTTCTTCACATTGCAGCCCTTCTCAAAGGTAGGAAGTTCTTAGTTCTCATAAGAACTGTGTGCAGAAACACTTGCGGGAATTCAGATTGTTAAAGCTCTAAAAGAAAAGTACACAAAATTTTTATAATTGTAATATGTTACCTAATGGTAACTAAATAATCGAGAATTTTTATCGTATTTTTTTTTGCATGGACGTGATCAAATTTTGTGACTGCTGTTAAGCGTTTTACAAAACTCCGTTAATTGCAAAATGAGCATTGTTTAAAAATTTGGTTCGTGTCTCTGCTTGTTTATTAAAAAAATGCCACCAGATTGAAATTGAACAACATTGTTAAATTCGAGTTAAAGAATTGATGTATTAATCAATAAAATATGCTGGTCAAATTAACGTTAACGTTTATTGTTAAAAGTTACAAGAGCGCCCTACCGGAATGTCTTTCCCATAAGATTGTTATATTTTATGATAATAAATAAAATTTTCCTTTAAGAAATATATATAAATTTCGATACATGAATTTAAATACGATATCCATAGTAGCCTTTAGAGAATGTTGAAAAGAAAGCCCAAAGAAATAATCCAGATTGAGTCTTTACTTTTTTTTAGAATAATTGCCGCACGAATATGTACCTCCGATTGCTGAGTTATCGGTGACAGTCACACAAATATATGTATTTGAAGGCATTTTACAATCGCAGCACTAATTGCAAAGAGAATATATTGGTGTAGCTGTAAATGTCACTATCTTCAGTTGCTGAGCCTGCTGCTGCTGCACGCTGAAAGACCAGATATTAGAGAGCTAATTCTGCAAGTTTCAACTGTCTTTTGTCTAAGAATTAAAGACTTTGTAGCCAGTAACATCTGATATAATACCTTCAACAAAGGAATGGAAGTAATGGAATGCATAAAACAGCTTCTAAGGCTATCAGAGTCAGGGAACGAAGGCCACCATGATTTGAGAGCTGATTAAAATATTCACGGCGGCGACTTAAAGTCGCTTAAGGTGGAAGAATTCTCGTTGTATCGGTAATTGGGTATTTTTCAAACACGAAACTAATTTTATGATTAAATTTATTACTATTTTAATATTTTTTGTTAATAATAAAAAAAAGTCGGCTTAGGCGTTATTTAGTCCGCTTAGCCTGCACACAGTCGGCTAATAGCTTAGCCAATGAAAGTCACATAAATCGGCTCATTGTGTAAAATATTTGTCAAGGCTTGCACGCCAAGTGCCTGTATCTTACCTCCTCGTGGTGCCGACCGGGAACATCCATTAAATGGTCGCAAAACAAGACCTTCGCCGGAAGAACACTTGATGATGTGCTTTTGGGATAGAGGGTAGAGAGCTCTTTGCAGAACTAGATCTTTTAATCTCTATTTTGGCATACAAATATTCACCATATTCACGTATGTGATTTTTCTCGAATTTCGAGATTTTAAATTCTGTAATGCCGAATCTGAGGACTTGCGATAAGCGGTAGTGCTTGGCTTCTCTCATCTTAATCTAAAGGGTGATTTTTTTGCTACTTTCTTTTTTGGCAACACTGTTTTATTATTAAAATTCATGTTCGGTTGGGAACCCCAGTAGATTAGTAGATAGCGTATTAGAGTATTAGTCTGGGGATCGCAGGTTCGATTCCTGCCTTGACCCTGGGTGTTTCTGCAGACAAGCCAAAATGGCTTCGCGGTTTGTGTTTGTTCTTTTAGAAAAAAAAGTACATCAGGCGATTCTTCTATTTTATGGTCAGTTTGGGCGACCTTCTGAGGCGGCTATTCGGTATCTTATGATTAAATGTTGCACCAAATTTACATTATTGGACATTAAGCCACCAACACACTTACGTAGAGTGCGGAGAGAAGAAAATATTGAAGTTGTATCGGCCAGAGTTTTTGAACACCGTGAATTACGATAATGTGTCAACAAGACGGTGCCACATGCCGCTCATCACGAGAAGCAATGGCCCAATCGAGAGGTGAGTTCGGTGAACAGTTTAGTTCTATTTCGTTTAGACTATTAAGGCTAATGTCTATTGGGACAAGCCTGCAACGGTTGACGCACTGGAAGCTAATATTGAATAATTTGTTCTCTAGATACAGACCAATATGTTGAAGACAATATGCCAAAATTGAACCCACCGCATGGACCATTTGAGGCGTAGTCGCGTTCAGCATTTACATGAAATCATCTTTAAACATTAAATTATATAAATCGTTCAATCGACTCAAATAATCAATTAATCAATTCCAAAATCTCTTAAACAATCACCCTTTATAAACAACAATTTCTGTTCACTAACATTGTGGTCTGCCATAATATTACCAAAAATTGTATTAACAATAAGTAGCGAAGACTTTTTGGCTCTCCCGATACATATAGAGACTAAACCTTCAAAAATGTCAAAAGCATTTAGAATATTTGTATGTTTATGCTGTAGAAGAAGTTTAAAAAACAATACCAACGGACTACAAGCAAACTGTCCGCAACAATATACTTATTTCTATATTTTGATGACAAATAAAAAAGTATATTCCACATATATCGGTCATTTTAGTAGTATAAGGAATTTTTTAATAGACTTTGACATACAGAGATGCATAATTTGAATCAGATGAGTGGAAGGAAAAACTTTAAAAATAGTAAATAAGGGAAAGTGTTCTTGTCTAATAATATTGAATAGAAAATTTTAAACTTAATCATTTCTATGGCTTAAATGAATTTGTAATAACTACATTCCATGTATACTTGCTTGTAATTTAAAGTAAAGCTTCATACCTTCCAAATTTTTGCTAAGCATACCTTCCCTTTTTTTTGTAAATGAAGTCAATATACAAAATACCTCTACCGAGAATTTTACTAGTATTCTATATTTAAACCAAATATACTCACACACATCTACTCATATCCCTTTCGTTTAGTTTGACTTTTAGCTCTATTTATTAAAATTCAACTTAAAATGCATATAAAATGGAAAAATACTCCAACTATTTTTTCCTCATTTTTTTGCATTCTATTTTAGCATTTTTATTTCACAGAAGTAAAGATATATAGTAATAAAATGTAGAAATTCCTGCTTAAAAATAGAAACTAGAAGCCATGAACTATTGCGCAAAATAAAATTATCTAGAAATAAATTTAGAATTTGAAAGCAGAAATATTCTTTGAAAAATTAATATTGATTATTATCCAAAGAGATATTAGGAAATGTAACTGTAAGCAGAGATGGCTGGACGGCAAAAGCATTTTTGGGATTAAAAAAAATAATAATAATAATAATATTCGATGGAAACTGTTTTTAGTTTATGCCAGTTGAGAAAAGATAATCACAGTCGGTAGTTTCAATAACAAAATTCAACATAATAAGAAAATGCAACATTTCATATTAAATCCATATTTTTTAAGTTTTAATGTAAAATAAGTTTAATGTATGAAACATTAAAATAAAATAACACAAAATAGGAGACTACTTCATCTGCAGTGTGTGCAATCTGGACACTTGTCCACCTACAGCAGACTTGCCGGCGACTACGGAGCTCTGCTCAGCAGCACCTGTTCTCTCTGCTATAAATGAGTAGCGGGAATGAAAGAGGATGGACGGGGAGGTCAAGATGCGGAACGGTAAGACTCGGAGTTGGATTAGGTTAGGTTCCAATGGCAGCCGTGAACAAGCACAGCTCACGAGAGTCTATTTAATTAGTTCCCGTTGCGTTACCATGTGACACCGTCTCCCAAGGGTCCTGTGTCATCTGGCTGCTGTAATTCTCACGCAGCAACCCGGTTGATTCAATAAAGGAGTGGTTCTTGTTTAAATCAGTACTAGAAAGTTTTGCACCATGACATCAAACAGCGGCTTCGCTGCGCTAAGACCTTTCAATAGCCAGCCTTTGACAGGGTACACGAATTTTATTCTTTGACAATATTTTATTTGACAAATGCATAGAAGGAAGCCCATTAGCCTGCCCAACTGACTAGAAGGCAGAATCTTCGAGGGAAGACATCCCTTAGACCCGACCAAAGACTGGCTACGCAAAAAGTTTTTACTCAGTGAGGCCGTTTTACGATATATGTACTATCAAATCTATAAGGCCGGTCAAAAGTCAGCAGAAAATCTTTATTTAACGAAACCGCCTTTAAACATACACAGAGAAGAGAATCCTTAAACACGGGCGATGGTGAGCTGGGCGGAGGCGGGGTATGCAGAATATATTTACTCAGGGAAGTTTTTATTGGACAATGATGAGAAATTTCGCAAACCCGGCAGAAGGCCGGTTACGTAGAAATATTTTACTCATCCAGTATACAAATTGATACATCTTCTTACAAACGTATGGCCTTGGGCCATAATATAAACAAAACAAAAAACACTTTTGGATATTTCGACATCATGATCAATGAACCAAATAGATGATCAATTGTTAATTTTGTTGCTTGGACGACTCCTCGCAATATTTTTTTCTCTGTTAACTTTGAAAAAAAAAATCCAGAAAAATGGATGGTCGCGAGTACCGAGCTTGCATTGTACTTTCAAAGCTTCCTATGTATCCCTTAAATTGTACTAACAGTTTTTTTTTAAGCCAGCAAAAACAATATTAATTTTGCAGAACTTTGTGCTTCGGAAAGAAAACCTTTCTTACATTAAGAGAAGCGACCTGATAATATGGGTTCCTGTACCAAAAATATTTCCAGACTAATACTTAATTATGGAAGACAAAAAAATATTGTTTTTTTATTGCTTTTCATTTTCCGAAAAAGGAATCAAAGAAGAAGAGATCTTGCCTAAGCCAAGCAAGCCTCTGTAAAAGCCACTACTTCCGATGTCAAAGATCTGCATTTTATCAACTTTTTGGCAGGATTTTTTTAATAAGGAAAGTTTTCATGAATTTCTCAAATACGAATATAAAAAAGGCGAATATTCGCGAATATAAATATGACTGCAAAATATTTATTATATCACTAAACATACACACACATATAAAGAAACTAATAAAGAATACAAAACAAAAAAAATCTCAATTGCATAAATTATTTACGAGTGAAATTTATGCACAATTTCTTCAAGTGTTAATATCTTGCAGAATTCAAATTAATTTTCTTTCAGCATTTTCTTATGACAACCATAAAAGTATTTACAATTTATTTCGTTGTTTTTCTCTTATTTGTTGTTGGCAAATTTACGTTGTCACCATCGTTAGAACTCTGATACTATGGTCTTAAAATTTATTATATTTCTCAAAAGAAATTATAAATAATATAAGCAGCAGTATAAGAAAGCCTAAAAATATGCTAATAATTTTAAGAAACACCCATAATATGCAAATGCACGCAAACAAAGAAAGTATTTAAATTAACAGCAAATAATAATAGAAATAATGAAATTTATGTCTGGATATGTAATTATATACATTTGCAAAGAGTGTCCCAAAATAAACTCAATATTTGAATTAAATAGAAAGCAAAGTTTCTAGTTGTTTCATTATTTTTTTTTTTAGATATTTTTCAATGAAATGAAAGAATTTCGTTTTGCAGTATAACGTTGCATTTTTTAGTGGTCCTAAACTGTCAACTGTCAAATAATTTTTTTTTGAGATACTAACACTTTACTGCACAAGTGGGAGAAGATTCAAATCTTGCCTGAATTTTGCGACACTCTTTATCAGAATTTTAATACATATTGAAATTTTTACTCAAGATTAATTTAAGCGACAATAACAATTTATTCTTTTTTATTTTTGTTTTTACCTATTACATTTTAAGGGATGCAAATTAAACGTAAAACAAATCCCTTTTATGTTTTCTTTTGTGTTAAATTTAAATAATTTTCACTCAAGAAAAACTTTTTAATTTATTTAATTTTTAACTTTTGTTATTTGTGTATTTTTTCTTTTATAAACTAAAATATTTTTTCATTTATTTTATTTTCTCTTCATTTTCCTTAAGTTTTGCTAAACAAAAGTAAATATATAAAGAAAAAAAAAGAGTTTATTTTATTCGAAAGTTTTAATCAAAAAGTGTAAAAATAAAGCACGTTTTCACTAAAGAATCAAAATCAAACTGACCGCAAAACTATTTAATTCTATACCTTTGGGGTCTCAAAGTTGACGTTGGTTGGTGTTTTTATTTTATTTTTTCATTATTTGTTGGTCGCTTCTACATACAACAACTTAAAGAATTGCTTTATTTATATGAAAACCCGAAAGTCTACTTAAGGGGTAAGCAACAAAAAAAAACAGAACTTGTCGTATTTTATATTACCATTGTTAAGTTGCACTCATTTCAACGATTGGCAACATTCTATTTGTTACCGCGCTACATTTACTCACAGAAAATAAAGGACCATTAAATATGCGTTCAACAGGGTCTTAAAGTTGAGTCAAACACAATAAAAAACTAAAAAAACACACATACCACCAACATTAATAAATGAAAGTGAAAAACGAAATCTAGTTGCCACTTTTTATAAATTATTTTGGTTTTTAGTTTTACTGTTTATTTTTTTTTCGGCCAACATTGCGACAGAGACGGTTTTTTATTAGAATCTGAAATAATAACAACATATAAAAAAGGTTCAAGAAATTCTAGTAAAAGAGTAGGAAATACATATCATAAAAAAGCTAACAAAAACGAAAAAAAAAACAAACAAAAAATAAGAAGTTGACCCCAATACGAAACACTGAAGTATGAAAAACTAGAAAACACAATAATTGTACTACTTTCTTCAGTTGAATGGCTGGCTGACTTGTTGGCGGGATTGTTAGTCGGCCAATCGTTTTACATGCCACAGCACTACAGCACTACCATACCCACCAAGCCTTCACTTCGATATATTTACATGCAAATAAACTCCAGCAAAGTATTTAATGGCATAATATGTAGTACATACACTACATAAGCGCTTCTTTACTGTTGACGTGTGATATTGAAAGTTGCTCTTCATACTAACTATTTGATTTAATACTCAGGTGCATTTAAAAAGTGCCTAACTTAACTTAACTGAACTGATCCGTTTTAGCATTTCAATACGACAAAACAGATTTAATTTTTAAGAAATTGCGTTTGATTACCAGAACTGTAGAAGCCGGCTGCCCCGGAACGGGCTTCTAATCATTTATTAGAATATCCACTCGATTAATCTTTGTTCGATTAGTAGGATTCTTGTAAAAACAGCAAAAAAAATTGCCACTAGATTCTTTATATCAAATTACAACTAGAACTATCAAAAAACTAAATCTTTCAATTCAAAAAATACGTTTAATAACACAGTGTGACAAAAAAAAACCTGGGATGTGATATTATTTTTCTAGTAGCTGCTGTCGAGTAGATCAAGATTCTTTATTTGAAATTTCCGGGACACCCCCAAAATCTGGAGTTTCGGGTAAAAAACCGGGTTTTCGTACCTCTATGCACTTATAGGTCTGTACCTTAGTTGAATATTAACCGATTTACTACTACTACTACTAGAAAAATAATATCACATCCCAGGTTTTTTTTTGTCACACTGTGTTAATGGATTAATAAAATTTGTATAAAATGTTTAAAAGTTTATTTTCATGAAAAGTTAAATAACTCAGTCATTAACTTATCTATTTTTAAACCCAAATATGCGTTGTAATCGTAAATAAACGTACAAATTCAACAGTATTATAGTTTCTTAATAAAATAATGTATAAAAACGTCACCAAAGTTGAAAATTTTTTGAAAAATCTACAAAATTTGTGTTTGCTCGACAATAACACCCAAATTTCTTAGATAAATTATATGCCATTCGAAAGATCTCAGTTTCTTCTTTCCAAATCTAGCAAGAAATTGAAAATCAGATCATATTCAACAAAATTACAGGCTTATAAGTGCGCAAAGGTACAAAAACCGGTTTTTTAACCGTAAATCCGGATTTTGGAGGTGTCCGGCATATTTCACTATTGGAATCTAGTTTTACTCGACAAGCCCTACAAGAAAAATTATATCCGGTCCCAGGTTTTTCTACTTCATTCAATTTTGTAACACTGTGTAATTTATGGCCAGCTTTTTTGCTCAAATACTCCTCTGTGCGACACTTATTTTCAGCATGACTGTCGATCGACGATACTGTCGATCTTTTGCGTTAAAAGTTTCCTGACCATGTGATTTCTCGAAGAGGCAATCATAATTGGCCACCGAGATCTTGTGATTTAACAGCTTCAGACTTTTTTCTTTGCGGCTACGTAAAAGATAAAGTCTATAACAATGGCCGACAATCGATTCAAGATCTCAAAGATGGAATTCGAGATATTGTCGAGGATGAATTCGTACTTTGATGGGAAATTTAATTATAAGAATATGATTCTGCAAGCGTAGCTGTAGCAGCCATTTGGCCGATAATGTTTTCCATTATTAATATCATACCCTGCTCTGTAAAATTAATTAAATATACATGATCTCGCTTAAAAGCAATCCTTTGTTTTACGTATCAAAATGAAAATTCGTATTGGAAGAGCCTATTTACATATAGACTAGCTTAACCCTCAACAAATAAAACTTTTTGAAATAAAATGTAATCTTAGATAATTTTAATTGTGTAATGCAGTTATTTATTATTTATACTTTCAAATAGAAACGATCACCTATTGCCAAATAAAATATTTCGACATTAGTAGATATTATTGGAGTAAATTTGAATGCATTTCATTCAGATGGAAAAAAATTTTTAAATTTATACAACCGTTTGCTTGTAGCTCCGCGTTTCGATTAGATGGTTTTTTTTTAATTTATAAAACTACTTTCGGTTTGCAATTTTGTAATGCGAACGCACAATTAAACACTGACTGCCCTTGACATTTTCAAAAACGACACGTTTGACTTTTTGTTTAGCAAATTTAATATAAAAAAATTTCTGCTGTTAAATTTCATGCTTCTGTTTAATTCAGATGCTTTGGAATTCACTTTATTGTGTTGTGATCAAAAATAGCTCCATAGAACAGAGTTAGACTTTTAAAAATTGACATTTTATAACAAAGCAGATTAATAAGTGTTTTCTTTTTTTAAATAATTGAATTTATGGCAAATGCCAGAGAAGATGACAAAAAACTTGCCTGCTCAATGCAAAAAATACACTTTACAAAAATTAATTTATATAAAATTAAATCTTTGCTTCTTTGAAAATCTAATTTGCATAGAAGGTATTAATTCCAACAAATCCTTTTTTTAAATAGTAGTTTTGTGCAAAAAATCATTTTCACAAACAAAAAACATCCTTTTGCAGAGTTTTTAGAAAAATTAATTTTAGCAAAAATTACGGTAACGGTAAATTTTTTAAAAATGTTTACTTTACTTTTACTATAAATATTTCTACGTATGTCAGCTTTTGTTGGCAAGTTTAAAGGTCACTACTTTTAATAGACAGGAAATTAATGTTCGAAAATAATTTCGATGGAGTCCAAAGGAACGTTCGGATTCGCTGTCGGTGTTGGTTTCGGAGTGCGGCAAAACTTTGCATAAATTGTTTGTACATGGTTGTATATCATCAAACATACGCAAAAAATTAAACCCTGTAAAATATTAAAGTTCAAAACAAGGAAGATCTACATCAGGTAGTCTCATCCAAATTAGCGTCAAAAATTTGAACAGATGCGCCAAAAACGGTTGAAAAATTTATAAGAAGAATAAAAATGTGGGGAATGATGTAATAGAAAAGTGTACAAAATAAAAATAAATAAAAATGTCCTTAATAAAATTAAATAGAATTTGTAATTCAAAACGAGAACTTTTAACTGGATTTTGATCTTGGACTCAGTGTGTTTTCTGCATCAGTGTTTTCAAAGACCATCAAAGTTTCAAATTGTTTTGCCGTGCACAAAGGTTAAACAATTGTTTCACAAATTAGCACTTTTATTACTCTTCTTATTATTAAATTTGAAATTGAGACTTTAACCAGTCTTTTCTGTTCTCTTATCCAATTAACTATAATTGGAAATTGAAATTTTAAATTAAAACTGTAGTGAGTTTTTTTAGTTTTTATTATTTTATTTATTACTGGTGTAAAGAGCGGTTGACTTAATCGACCGTATTCTAGAAATTCATATTAAACATTTACATAAACATATACTATGAAACAAAAGCAAAAAATATTCTAGATAAACAACTTAAAATTCTGTCTCATTTGTATGCAAAGGAAAATTTTACAAACATACATGCACACTTTGTTTATTTTTCAAGTTGAAGCTGATACATGCATGTGTAATAATAAGTGTGCATGTGTTAGTAGCGACGTTAAACGTTTATAGCTTCATAAATAACGAACCGATTTAAATAAAATTAAGAATGTGCACATCTATTTAAAAACCCGTTTAAAAACATATAAATCTTTCCAAAATTGTTTCAGTATTACGGCCGTAAAAGGGATATAAAATAACGTATTTGCCTATTAATAATATGGCTTTTAATTAAACAAACAAAATAGAGTAAACAAATTTTCACAACCGAAATACAAGTAAGTTGATGAATTCGCCTTGGTTCAATCTGTACAACGTTGTCAAAATAAAAGGATTTTAATTTTAGTTTTATTATTTATATTCAAGAAATCACAAAAACTAAAATTGTTTCTATTCAGTAACACAAAAAAAAAATACTGATCTTTGTTATTAGCCTCACGGTGTAGTTTCCTGCCAGATATCACTACATACACATGCCGTGTAGACGTGTAGTATGCTCATGTAACTGTATTATTTTTAGTTTAATTTTTTTTTTTCAAAAAGGCATTACCCCTAAAACAATGGCCGTTAAATAAAATAAAAAAGAAAAGAAAATTTCACTTTCGTTTGATATTTTTCTTTTTATGTATTTTATTTTGTAAGCACGAAATGTTGCTTTCTTTAAGGTGCCTTTAACACTTTTACTTACATGTTTTTTTCTCATATTTTTTTCTTTTTGCTAAAGATTGATTTGAAGTACAGGGGGCCAACACTATTTCAAAATGCAAATGTAGTCAGAAAAAAATTAACATAAAAGGAAAGAATCTACGGAGTCAGTTAAAAAAGTAACACTCTTTTGTGTCCTTGGAAAATTTGTAAGTAAAACTTAAAATAAGTTAAGAACAAATAGCACAACTGAACTCTCACTTATGAGTCTACCTCCTCGCTTAAAGCCTCTCAAGCTGACTAAATTATATCATAAAGTAAGCTAAAAGCTCATTGTTTCTATATAAAAAGAAAATAACTTTTGTAACCAAAGCCCATAGCATCTGTACCTGCATTCGAGTGTCTACGTGGAACTGCGTCTAATTGACGAACCCAATTTTTACACGTATTCCCAGCAATACATCGTGCAGTCTAGTTGTCTGATCTTCATTGAGATGATTTGAATATTTAAGCAACCGTTGGCTCTTTTGTAAAGTGCGTCTGGTAAATTTCAATTTTTCTATTTTCATTTAGCAAATTAATTTTATACCTCAAATTAATACAATTTCAAATTAAAGTTCTATTCTCTACAAAAGTTTGCATGTCTGCAAACAAATTGTTTATCTATTGGCATTAAGTTATTTGCTCTTATCATTCAATGTACATAAGTTGAGTACATATTTATTTAAATATTACAATAACTACTTAACAACTTTAAAAGAACAATTATTTGATTAACAAAAATACATAGAAATATTTTAACATGCTAATTTTACTTGAGTCTGCTGCATAAATGTTAAGCTTAAAATGCTGATGAATAGTAATTAATTTTAAGAGTACTACTTAATACGTATTAAGCTTTACTTTAGATTTTCTTAATATTTCTGTAATACTAACGTTATTTACCAAACTCTAAGACTTAAAGTGATTTTATAAGTAGACAGAAAATATGCTGCTGCACCTGAGTGCGATTGCTTCAGGCAAATGAAGAAAATAAAAGTTTAATATTTAATAACTTTTAAAATTGTAACTTGTGCTGCCTGCACAAATTATCTTTTGACCCATAATTGTGGGTCTTAAGCCACAATAAACATTTTGTGCGAGTAAATGTGGGAACTCACATCGTCGAGCATTTGCCTGTTTTGACTGACCAAAATCTACAAAACCAAAAACAAAAATAAAACTTGGCACAAATCCATTAACACTCATTTAAAATGATGTTAAAATGTAATTTACATACACACACACATAGATACCCAAATGCAGAAGAGCGTATGTGTAAATGTTGTATAAACGAACATACATATGTATGTCTATATGTGTTGTGGCCTGTACATTCTAAACAAAATCTAAGTTAATTCCTAGAATGAAGTGTTTATATGTTTTTAACAAATAATTCCTAACACACACTTTCGCACATTCATATAAATTCATACATACGTAGATGCATTTATATTTGCTTACATAGAATTATATACAAGTATGTTTATTTAAAGTACTTTGTATATGAAATAAAAATTTATTTACACACTACATACAACTTCTCAACATACAAACACTCGTAAATTTAAATGTTTTATGTAGTAACGAGCTCCACAAATAAAACAAATATAAACATGTGTTCGAGTGAGATGATTTCATCAACTCTCAAACAGCAATTTTCATTAGATTTACAAAACATTTTTATACCCTTCACCGCAAAAATGGGAAAAGGCATTTACATATCCGCGTCTTATTTTTACAATTTTTCGTAAGTCAAATAGCTGTTTTGCTGAGTGAATTCGTGCGTGTTTATTTTTTTTCCTTCCCTGCACTTATCAAATAAAGACTTGGCAAAAGAAAGAAAGTCCATGTGACCCGCTAAGGCCGCATATGATAAAAAGCTTAGCTTAACGAGGAGAAACCTCGGTCACAGGCTGGCTACACAGAACATCCTTCATTATGGAAGTCAATTCGCAAAACAAACTTTACGTTTTTATTCAAATAAGATAAATGAAGTATCACCTAAAAATGTTGTGCGATATCACCCGAAATCCGAATGAATAATCCCTCAAAGAATATATTTTGGGTGATTCAACATTTTACAGAAAATTTTTCATTGTTCACTATGAAACAACAACGCGGTTAAGAATTAAAAATTTTTTCGCTGATTTCGGCGACTTTTTCTAACCTTTTACAACATACAGCCTTCTACAACTTTACAAAAAAAAAACGTTCATTTATTAATTTTTTTATTTCATTTACATTTATTACACTGAGACAAAATTCCACATCGATGACCAAACGTTTATAATATGCAACCAAATTTTTATTAATGTCGAAGGAACGAAGCAAATAACATTATATCAATACATAAATAAATAAATTGATATAAAAAACTCTCCCTATGGCAAAAGAAAGAAAAAATCGAACGATTTAAATCTGTAGTATTTATTAATTCATTTTCGGGTCTTTTATTTTGCGATTAATAACTTTTTTAATCAAATTGTTATTTAAATTCTTTAGCTGAAAAGTTTTAAAAATCAATTACGTATCGTCTATGTTTGAACATCGATAAATAATTAATCGTCCAAGTTCAACTCTTCCAATATATCATTAAACTCATCCGCTGGAGATTTAGTAGTTGGACCACTGTAGTCTCTTCTTATCACAGCGTTTTGTCTCTTAAGACCACTCTGGCCGTTACCGGCTGTTATTCTACCCACTATTAGTAAAAAAATTAATATTTGTTAATGAAATTATTTAAATAATTTCTAGTGCAACTACTGTCAAAAATTATAATTCTTACCTTGACATATTATCAACGCAAGGACAGTTAAAAGGAACCCGCTTATAAATTTCATGTTTCTCTAGAGTCAACGAATATGAACTGAGTCTGTCAAACGATATTATTGAACTTAATAATAGTGGACACTTATGTGGGGTTTTTATATCATTTTCGTTTTCTTTTTTTTCTATCTGCTCTTGACTTAAAGAGAGAGAAAAACAAAAACTTATTTATTATCAAAACATACTATTTGTTTCTATATAAATAGTATTTCGCATATTGTTAAGTCAATAATATATTTAGTAAACAGCTTCGCTTATAACGTCATAAAAGTTATTTGGCTATTCTGAACTATGAATTTATGTGTTGAATCAATTGATATTGACTGAGCGTGTTAAAAGGCAATGTGTATCTTAAGTAGAATAGTAATATAATTTTAACTTGTCTATAAGCTGTTTTTGTTTTATTAATGAAAATAACAAAGTTATTAATTACTCTATACAACTATTTAAATTTTTTTTTCAAAACTACGGAGTTCCGACGATTGTTTCTGGTAGACGAGACAAAAATAAAACAATATGCATGGCGTTTTAAGGGATCACATTGAAATTTTTAATAGACGGTTAAAGTTTCCCGGCTTTTGCCGTTTCTGGCAGCATATCGGTATGTAAAACGTTTTTTTCTTGACATCTTAGGTGAACGGTATGTTGAGCAACTTTGTAGAAAATCTTATGGCAAATATTTTTGTAGAACATATTAACCGTCTAACTCCTCCTCATAAAGACAGTTTTTGATGTATTCTTAAAAATCGTAAAAAACATCATGAAAGAGGGGAAGGGCAGGCATGAAATGTTCTACAAAAATGTTGCCCATAAAATTTTAGCGTATATGACAGAATAAATTAATACTCAAAACTTAACGCAAACGCCATAAAGCAATCAAATTCAAGATTACCCTTTGAGGGTTTAGTTATTGTTCACATATTCTTTATTACAAGTTGCATAACGACATTATGGCGGACTATGTCTTGTATGCTGTCTTATGTTAGTTAAAATTTGTTTACCACAAGATGATGAGCAATAATGTCTAGAGTTTTGTCATCAATCAGACAATCAAATATGTTAATTTTGTGCTGCAGCTGTAGGTGGTAAGCGCCTGGAATTGGCTACTTTTTGATGTTCATAAAAGTTTTAAATACATCAAGCATTCATCAAACGATTTTCGTATCGTAGTTCTCCTTTTTAACGAACATCTGAATTAACAGTAGAGTATTTAAAAAATGCACTCTTTTGAGAAACCGTGTTTAAATTATTCGAAAATTAAATTAATTCTTCATTTTTGAAAGTTCAGAATAATATATGCTCTTCCACCGATTTTCTAAAGATATTTTTATCGTTTCAAAGTCGGCCATATTAAGAGTTTTCTTTGCTGTTTATGGCGGTCAATAGCAAAAATTAGCGTGTGTGTTGAATGGGATGTCCAAAAAAAAAACCGAATGCAGGTTAAATCACGAAATTACTAGTATTCGTTTATGAGGAAAAATAGTGATAATCTTATAATCACATATTTGTTTTATAAACACAACAGAAAATCTTGTACATATTGAGATTTATAAAAATAAAATATAAAGATTTTGGTTTTAAAAAAATTAAGACGGCTGCACTCGCTTCACATTTATTTGAGTACATTGAAAGCAAATTCATTATGATATGTCGTAGCGTAGCAAGCTGAGTGGTTGGTTTTCATACTTTAATGTGCAAGAAGTCGGGTTCGAATCACGTCTATTAACAAATGTTGTGTTTTTTGTTTGATTACTTTTTTTATAATAATAATAATAATTCTTTTTGTGCGATATGTTCAATTATTAATGGCTCCCTTAAAAAATATTGTAACAATTAAATAGTTGTTTCAGTGGGCAGCATAAAACTTCTAATTATTATTTTTTGTTCTTATCATGACACACATAAGTATTTTCAAAGCTCATGCATTAATATTTGTTTACGTAAAAATTCCATTTAAGTAGTTTAGTGGGCCAAGGTTTATGAAATTATATTTTTCGTGGAAATAAATTACTTTAACCCACATCTATCGACGAATTGGTTGCTTTTCCCAAAATCTAATCAATGTTCAAGTTTAGGAAGTGGTAAAATGAAAAACAAAAAAAAAAGCAATAAACACGAATAAAATTGTAACCGGAACTTAAATGACCTACAAAGTTATAGAAAGCAAAAAATAAATAAATAAATAAGTAAATAAGTAAATAAGTGAAATGTTAAACACAGCACGGCATATAATCCTTGATTTAGATTTCGTTTTCCTCATATATGTTTTTCGTAGTAAAATTGGGTGAAAGTTTCACACAGACACACTGCTACGTGTTATGTATTAAGGACTACGCCAGGACCTCTTATTATTACTAAGCTTTACAAAATTTAAGTAAATTGAGATTTATTGTAGTTTTTGTTTCTTTTACAAATTAATATAAATTGAGTCTAACTGAAGTTCTAATTTTCTGTTTTCTCAACTTTTTTGTTTTGTTAATGTCTTAACGCTCTCCTCATAAATCAGTACAAAATAATTAAGTTTGATTGAAAATGTTTGCCTTTTATGATTACGAATGACATTGAAAAACACAAACAGGTTAATTATTATTATTCATTTCCTTATTAGACTTGCTTCATAATTTATTTTATTGAATTAAAAAGGCGTAGCAAGTGAATTAGCTAAAGTTTCATTTTGATTTTCTGTGGTGGTACTCGTACTACAACTCATAGATTATTTTGCAGAATACGTAATGAAGTAGCCAATATATGACGTTTGATGTCAATTAAGACTTAAATAATTATCACCAAAGAGATTTATATATTTAATTTTATCTGTCCGAAAAAGGATGATGATTCAATTGTGGCACTTATCAAGCATTTGTGTAGGTGCTATGGAGACAGATAATCAATTGTAATAAATCTGGTGTTGGTTGTCCTATAGCCTTTATGTTTATTTTTGAAAAGGTTTCAGCTAGAACGTAAGAGTTCAAAAGAACTGCCAAAATATAGTTTGAAACTATAAAGTGAAACAAGGCAGTGTTGTTGCCGATTTCAGTTTATCATTCAAAGTCTGTCTTTATTTACAAATGTTCTAGAATATAATTTACTTTAGTGGACACTTTAGTGCCACACTTCAACATGTGTAACATGATCGTTTAGTAGTTGCGCTGCTCAGTTGCAGTTAGTATGTACATGCTGTGATGTTGTATGACATGGATACACTCTACACAATAAAATGAAGCGTAATTAAAAACAAATAAGATTGCTATATTCAGCTACGTCGAACATTGATGATTTGTCTACGGGAAGCTGAAATTCGGCTTTGATATGATAACATTCGAAAAATAAAATTTAAGAAAATATATTCGTTGTCCCCTAATGTCTGTACATTAGGTTATAACTTTTGGCAATTCTTTGCAAATATTAAAATTTGACAGATATAATTGAATAGTCCATGGACAAATAAAAATAAATGCGTTTTTACTTTTAACGTATTCGTTAAAAAGGTTCCTCACAAAGTGCGATGAAGCTTGAAGTTAGAATTTTTTTGATGGCAGTATATAAAATAATTTTTCAGATTTTAGTTACTATTTGTTTCAACACCGGCAAATAGAATTCATAACGTCAATGCAATTTTTAGTTAAATATTTAGGGAGCTATTGAAATGTATATCATTTTAATAACATTTAAACTTTTTCGTTCGTGGCTTATTAAATTTTTGTTGTCATACATTATTTCTCATATTTTTTTTACTAGAATAAAATTTAAAGAAAGTAAAATTGCTGTTGAAAAAAATATTCCAAAGTCTTGGCCAAGAGTTTGTAAAAATGTCGAGAAATAGAAAGCGTTGAAATGTCATTAACGTGATTTAAGCAAATTTCAAAGCAGAAAGATGTTATTGGAAGGTTTTACACTTTAGCAAAAGAAGAAAAAAGTACAGATAAAATTTATGCTAAAATATCGGAAGAAACTTTGAAACTGTGGATAAAACTTGAAATAAAAAACATGAGTGTGAATGGTATTCTAAAAAAGGTTAAAAAGTTGATATTATCTTACCAAAATCATTTTAAACGCCCAAATGACTGAATCTTTAATGAATAATGAGATCTATCCAGTGAAAGAGAATCTCTTTGTGACCAAGAATCCGTCCAAAACATAAATATAAATTCTGATGATTCTGATTTCTCATTAATATCTGAAGATGACAATAAATTCAAACCGTCATGCAAACAAAATCAACTTAAATTGTTGCTAAATCCAGTTGTAACTTTGATCAAGGATATTAACGTCAGCAGAAACAAAGCAGCTAAGATTTGCAAACAATTGCCTGGGGGTGGAATAATCATTGCTACCCTAACACAAGCAGGCACATAAAAAGCTGTGATAAGATCCGCTAAACAAAAAAAACATCTGGCTTAACTATAGAAAAACCAAGATCGGCGCCTTCAATTCGATGGGAAGAAGATTGGAAAGAAAGAAGTGCAGGTTATAGTTATCAAAAACGAATTTAAAGAAGTACAGTTAGTAGTTCTTGTACTTGATAGTTAAAAGCAGAGTAGGAATATAAACAAAACGAAACGTACTCTTTTCAATGAGTAAAACAAAAACAAAACAAAAACAATGAGAACGATTGTCCCATTTAGTTTTGTACTGTTTTGGTTTATGAGCACGAAATGTACATTAATTTAAACGTACGCAGCTAGAAAAGAAAACAAAGGGAGCAAAATTGAAAAGTTTTAAGAAGAAATGTTTGCAAACGTTTGCTGGTTGATTTGCTCATTATACAATGACGAACGAAATGAAACACTCAAAAAAAATATGTTTGAGCATTTGTTTTGTTCTCAATTAAAGCAAGCAGATGAGTGCAAAGTCAATAGTTTTGTTTGCGCTCTTTGTTATTTAAAAAGTATTTGTTTTGGTTTTGCTCATGTACAAAACGATTGAAAAAATTTTAAAAGTTTGTGTTTTCATAGGAAACGTTTGCGAAAAGTTTTGTTTGTTTTCCCACTCGGGTTAAAAGTCACTTGGTATCAAATATACGTTGAATAGGTTTGATTTGTCGAAATCCATCAAAATGATAGTTTGAGACACGACAAGTGTAAATACCGGAAACAAATATGTATGGTGTTCTTAGGCTACTCAAAGCCTATTTATTGGGGAGCTAGACCCTGGGTGTTTCTGCAGACAAGGCAAAATAGCTTCGCGGTTTGTGTTTATTCTTAAAAAAAAAAATTTCGAAGCAATTGTTTTACCACCACCGCAATATATTGGTTGCCAGCACAACATCCTGGATTTGGTACAAATATATATCATGGATGAGATTTTAGATGGAAAAACATCATCTCCTAATATTCATTATGATTTAGTTCTTGAGCTCAAAAACACCTTTGATCAAAACGATGTAATTATTAAATATATAGATATTAAATGCCGTGATGATATGCAATTTTTGTTTGAGGTCGGTAAAGCATTCAGATTTTATAATGAGCTTGCAAGATTCGCCTTCTTTAACTTTAAATCATTACCACCAATGAGTAATGCCCGATGGAACTGCAGAGCAATAGTTTGCATCTTGCGATTTATTCTTCCAAATTTTTGGGAGATGCTTCTCCTTATCAGTAAGGTCATACAAGGTTTATGGTATGATATCTAGTTTTCGGGTCACTGTTTCCGTACAAATAACTTTTTATCATTAAAAAACTCTCTTATCCCTTTTAAGAAGGCGCAAGATTATATTTTATGGCACTGGGTGCAAGAACCGTCTGCAATTAATAGATTTATTTCCGTTATGCAAATCAACGTGTACACTTAACTTAAAATTTATTTCATGTAACACCTAGTTTGTACTTTTTTTATACCCCAGCCTAAGAAGTGTCGTCACAGTGATGGAATCAGTGTGTTGAAATCAGTGATGGAAAATTACATTTTCCTTCGGTAATTTTCCAACACTAACATATAAAATACAGTTTTCTTCAAATTTTTTTGACATTTATTTTATACACAAAAATAATGCCTGTTGTTTTTTATTGTTGTAATTATAAACAGATCTGTATTATTAGATCATGATATTATGTTGTTTTGAAATTATTTTAAAAATTGGAAGGTCTTAGAAATGCATTCATTGCAGAAGGTTTTCGTTTCAAACTGGCCTAAGATATCAGTTTTTATAATCAGTATAATATACCACATAGCGTAGTGCATGTTACATTTTTAGTAAAAAAAATGTATCACCCTAATGTACATCCTTCAGCTATTGTTGAATACAAAATATAGAAAGTAAAGGAAAATCAAAATACTTTGCAAATAAATACAGAGATCAATTTTATATTTAACTTACTTCTTTAACTGCTTCACAATTTTTAATCAAACAACTCGTAGCAAATGATATGAGCATTAAGTTAAAAAGAAAAATCTTATACATTCCAACTTTGTATTTTAAAATAGTATATTGTAATTCTGATTGCATTTAGTATTTACTGGCAACCACCCCTTGTGAATTTATCAATAAATTCATTTTTAAATAAATCTAGACCAATGCCATTCAAATGGTTGAAAAGGTCATTCAATTGTAACCGATGCATTGTAGAATAAATGAAAAGTAGGGTTTTATGCACTTAAATTAATGTAAGTGCAGGAGAAAAAACAAAAAAAAACAAAAAAAAAACAAAAAAAAATAAATAAAACGAACAGAATTTGCAACAATTTAATTTTGTTGAAAACCATTTAAATATTTCAAATATGTTGGCATCATTATCATGATGATGCATAAGCCATGTTTAACAAAGTTTTAGACGTTTAATGAAAAAAATAATAAAAATAGAAGGAATTGAAAACAAAATTAAACGTAATTGTAATGAAATAGAGAATGACATGAACATTGAAAAGGAAATGGAAATTGAACCAAAGACTAATTGAGCAGAACATGCAAATAGAAATTTTTGCAACAAAAAAAAAAATAGTAATAAAATACCAAATCGATGGTTATATACTCCTTAGAGATTTATTACTATTACAAATGCACATACAAGCACAACTATTTCAGATACCAACTACTTATAACTAATACCACTACATGGAACTCCAATTTTACTACACATTTTATCCAGTAGTTCTGTGGCTGAGCATGAAATTCATTGCAATCACATTCCTTTTTTTTATAATACACATCGACTAGATTGTGTATCACTTACTTCAGTCTGGCTGCTAATTTAGTTGAATTGCACACTTTCCCTTTTTACCGAAAGCCCTGATATATACCACGATAATCGGCACTACAACTGTTGGGTAATTCAGACAATCTGTATTCATGCATGTCATAGCCAGCAAGTGTGTCTGTGTGCTTATAGGAAAATTTAAAGCTGACGAGGCCAATTACATTTTCACGTCATCGCTTGTCAACTCAACCACTATTATGCACATGAGAATCACTAAATGCAATCACTACTCACATCAAACAGTGCGGAGACGGGTAGCAAAGCGAGCTTAGTTTTTACAACGCATTAAAAATATATAAAAACAAAATGTTGTCGGGCTATCGCGACCGATACTAAACCGATGCTAGTTTATGATGTAAAAACATATACATACATACATATGTATGTATTTATTCTTAAAGAAAAATAAACTCTTTTGACCTTTTGAAATTTCTGTTGGAAACATCAGCTGAAAAATTAAGTCACGTGGATATTTGGTGTTCGCCAGCTCAAGATTTAAATCCTGCAAAAAAAAACGTGAAAGAAAATCCCAATAGCAAACTTCAAGTTCTTAACTAAATTATTGGTTCTAGCAAAGATATGACTGAAGATCATTTGTACACTGTACCGCGAAATTCTGCGATAAATGGATTTGAGTGAAATACAAACTTTAGAAAGTTCAGCACAGTCAGAAAGCTGCAATTGCCTATGGAGCGTTAATTTCTTACGTACGAATATTAGTTCAACCTTAAAGAACAAAAGCAACTCCATAATGAATGAGCTATAAAAATTAAAGACATTAATTAACTAAACCATTCCATTAAACTACATATCGTCGGTCACAGGTGGACAACTCTTAACTCGAAAAAAAAGCGAATCGGGTTTTTGATGCCAAAAGACTGTGTTTGTCCTTCTGATTGTAAGTTATGAGTTTCCAATATTGTAAAATTTAGCGGGAAGGAAATTTTTTAAAAGTATAAATGAAATGTACCAACACGCAGTAGGACAAACACCGTCTTTTGGGATCAAAAACCCGAATCGTTTTTTTTTGCGAGTTAAGAGTTGTTAACCTGTGACCGACGATACGTCATTCGTTTTTGCTAATTTAGTGTCTTTTGCTCATTACGCATACGCACTGACAGATAGTCATATTGGAAATCCTAAAAGTATGCAATAGTTTTCATACATTTACTTACGTATGAGTGGTATTTCTCTAAATCACAATTAATATTGCTCATACGTCGCGCACTAGTGACCTTCACAGAAATAATGCTCATATCAATAAAACAAATCCATCCCATTAAATAATTAAAACTTTTAGCTTTTTGGTACATTTAGATGTAATTCTACATTTTTTTTCATTTAAAGAGGACACTCACGATGAATTTGACTTTTTTTTAAGATATGATCGGGACGAATCGGTTCATATGCACATGAAATCTAGCTTTGCTCCGATCGTATCAGCCTGTGAGAAGTTATGAGAACTTTACATATCGCTCATTTGTTGCGAGAACATCATGATTTAAAAAAGCTCGTTAACCAGAAAATGAGTTTAAGGTTTATTATTTATTCAAAACTTAATGAAAAATAAAAAAATTTCACTTCTTAAGAGAGGAGTCTGCAAGATACATATTTATATTAAATCTTTAATAGATATCACTCTTCTTTTTCCCATACCTTCTCTTCTAAATAGAAAATCAAGGCCACATAAATATAATTAAAAACTTTCCTCATCTAAATAAACAGTAAAATGAAAATATAACCATGAAATTTTTAAAACAAGATACCTATCCCGGTTGCCATTGGCTAGAAATACACCTTTATACCCTGCCTGCCTGCCTGCCTGTGATTTTGGTGGTTTTTAACAATCAATAAATTTACTTTGGTTTAAAACTCGAATTTAAAGTCCCAAATAAACTTAACCTAACTTTCAACCCCAAAGTATTAAGATCTAATGAAAACTCGTTTCTCGAAAGTCGTTAATTTCCGAAAGTTAGAAATATTAAAAATATTTACATACATTATCTTGGTACTGTTGATAGCACATATGATTTCTTGAAATCTATGGTCGCAATATCACAAAAACTTTTATTTGCAAATTTCTCCCGACCTGTTTAGGTTAGAACAAAATGTGGATAATAAAAGTCTACGTTGGTTTTGTTATGTTGTATTTGCTGTAGGACTTCCACTAGTTAATCAGTAAATGTAATTTGAAACTGACCCATAGTGCAATTATTGCCAGGTAATTAACATGTTTATTGTATTGGACTTACAAACTATTTAAAAAAGAAACAGAAGAATTTAGTTTAATTCGCATATGTAATCGATATAATTTATTCGAGTTATTTATGCACTTGTGTTCAAGATATGTATGTATGTATATTTAACGTGTACTCCGTTTTCTTTTAATTTTTAAAACTGTCAATATCAAAATATCAATTTAGAACGAAAAAGTTTTATTATTTTCAATTATAGGAAAATAATTAAAAAAAATTACGCTCATTTTGTGATTGGAGATAAAACTTTTACTCTGCAAATACCTACTAATTATATATTCATACATGCTTGCACAAAAGGCATACAACAAGGAAAAAAACACTTAATTTCAATATTAAATTGGAACTTTGTGTTGGCTCAAACCAACAATAATAGAATTACAGGCGACCAACAAATTGTAAGTTTTCTTTAAAAGATTTTTCTTGCCTAATTTTATGAAAAGATATAAAAAAAATTTATTTTTATTGATTCTATTTTTGTTCTAAGCTGGCAGTTATTGTCACATAAGGCGCTTAACTTGCAACTAAATTTCCTTTTTGTACATCTTGATATTCTACAAAGAGAAAAAAATTCCCACAGAAAAAAACACGAGGAAAGTTGAGAGAGTAAAAAAAGTAAGGAGAAATTCAACAAGAAGGACATTAAACGTCTTGTAACAATTGCTAAAGATTTTTTAAATAAACGCAGCACTTAAGCGACTGCAAACGACTAATTTAACGTAATGACAGACGATGGAGAGAAAAAGAAGGAACAGGTAGACAAAAGACCAGAATTTTTGTGGAATTATATTATGAAGACTATGAGACTCAAGCAGGAGAAATGGAATAAATTGTGGGCAACAAATGATTACAAGGTAAATCATAAGCATTTTGGGAAACCTAAATAGAAAAAAATAATAGAAAAGAATTTTAAAGAAAATTGCAATTGATCCATTAAAAGTCTATTAGCGAAATTGTTAATTTTATTTCAACTGTTTTCAAAATGGTTGTATTATTTTTGGCTTTTATTTGCAATAACATTGCTAAGATATTAAAAATTTTATAAGCAGATTGATCGAAGGTTGAGCAATTCGTTTAACAAGCGTTTCTATTAAGCGGAAAATACACGAGGCAGCTGTGAAAGCAACATGTGTATACAAATTGTTTTATTTGTTCAGCACAAACTCATTAGATTGCGACAAATTTGACCTCAGATATACGAGTATGCTGAGCAGCGATATAAATAAAATTATTATTATTTTTATAAATATATATAAATATTTCCGAAATTGGTTCAGTAGTACGGCCCTAAAAGGGATCTAAGAAAACGTGTTTGCCTATTAATAATATAGATAATCAGGTATTTGATGGAAACCGATTTGATTCACAAACAAAAACGCATGTGATGTGCTCGTAACTTTCGTTTTGTGAATATTTTAAAATATGATTTCAAAAGATTTTTCAATCATTTTTAATAATTTTCTTTTCAAAATACTTTTATAACGTTCCTATGTTATATTCTGGCCTAACTTCTTCAAGTCAATAATTTGGTATCAGGTCATCGTGATTTTGCATTCGTTTAATTTCCATCACATTAGATGTGGTAAAAACATTGTTTAAATCTTGTTTAATTAATGTGATAATATTTTACAGAAATACCTCAACAGCACCACTCATCGAATATTTAGCTGCCTAGATTTTTAATAGAGATTCGAAAAACGAACTGGAATGTGGCTTAAATTATTCATTGAATCTTTATTAGAGTTGTTTGTAAAATTTTATAATTCTAGCCCTGGGTATAGCGCTTGTTTCTCAATACTTAAAAACAGCATTTGTCCAGCTCTGGTTGTTGATTTTTTTTAAGAGTTCCTGCTACTCTTTTTTTTATTCCAACAAGTTTATTTAAATTCATAAATACTTTTAAGTACAGAGATGCTCACCAGTTTGTCCACTTAAAAAAGTTTTATTTTTTATTTTTTGTTAAATATTATTTTGTTTGTTTCTCTCATTAAAATTTTAACGCATCATGGCAGGCTTTTAGTTAGACTGTCACAACCATACAATTCAACACGATTTTTTCTTTTTTGATGATTGTTGTCTCTAATTTTTTTTGGTTTAAAAACATAAACAAAAACCTTTGAATATGAAAAGTATAACAAAAAAAGTTTTAAAAACAAAAATTAGCATTTTAAATGTTTTGTTGTTTACTTGTTAACAAAAAAATTAAAAAAGAAAAATATTCTGCATCACACCAAACACTCTCGTATAACTATTTGCAAAAAGGATACTGAACATAAAATATAAAACTGAAAAAAGTCCTTTTTATGGCTCATTCCCTTTACATTTCACGTTGAACCATTTTAAAGTTTGCTTTTTTTATTTGCTTGCCGTTCCTGTCCAGTTGTTTTCTTTTCCTTCTGATTTCATCCTTTTCTAATTTGTGTCAAATTTAACTGCAGGCCTTCTAATTGTATTTTCGTGTGATTTTTGCTAAATATTGTTCATTTCACTGTCTTGCTTTTTTTTTCTCTTTACATCCCTCAAAACCTAAATTGTTAAATTCATGAGCATGAATAGAAAGAGAATGGGGCTTTAAATCATTATGAACTGTAAGCATTCGTCCTCCTTCAGCATTCTGCAGTTAAAGGTCCATTTTATTTTTAGTTAATTTTGTTTGAATTCTGTTTAGCTGCAGGGCCTTTGGCAACCTTAATTATAATTTTCATTTCTATTTAGGGATTTTTATATTTTGTGTAAGCAAAAAGTGTTAATTGCAAATATAAACAAATATTATATTATTATTTACATTTCAATGCCTCTGCAATAAATCTCCTTAAATGAAAACTTAAATAACCTTCAGCGTGGTCAGCCATTATGATAATCAGTGCTGCCAAATAAACTTCAGATGAGATACGGGAAATTTATAATTATTTTGCAGACAGCACAAAATCCCTTGTTTGAAATAAAATTATTATTTAGATGAATTTCGCTACAAGAAAAAATAATTAAGCAGGATATGTGAGGGAAGACAAGAGCCGATTTTGCTCATAATCGAAAATATCACACAAGTGCTTAAATAGCTACTTTAAATATTTTTCATAACGATTCTAATGCAATTCCTTGCTGATACAGAACTGTTGAGGTCACAAGAATTGATTCCTATATACAGCAAATGAAACACCTATCAAAGCAATGAACTTTACCCGAAGAAGATAAAGACAATGAAATCGGCTGATAATTATATTTTTAGCTGACTTTTAAAAGGGTCATCAGTTCATTTGTTTACGTTTGGTTGTTCAATTCGAGCTCTGCCATTAACGAAACGATTTGGGAATAGTGTTGTAAAAGTATTGAGTATTGGAGTACCGAGTACCCAATACCTTATATTTATCCCAGTACTTAATACCCAAAACTAACTACTCAAAACTTTCAGAGATGCATTTCCATATGTGAATACGAAAAATTTACTTGAAAATGTTTCAAATTAATACAACTCCGTTTTGAGGAAAGCTAAGTGCCTTTAAATCATTTGCAACAATTAATAAGCCTGGCTGTTTAGTTAGATATTTTTAATCGATTATTAAATTTGCTAATCCATGAATTGTTATAGAATACGGGTAATAATAAAATCTAATTTTAACCTATTCAATTGGAAAGGTATTGAGTTGTGAAAACCAGCCGCTTTTTACAATACTATTTGGGAAATTCTTGCTTTATTTGGGGGATTGGTCGATTTATGTTAATTTTTATTTTGGATTAAATGACAGACCGCTTGTTCGTTTTCGCTTAAATTCAGTATTTGAATTTACATATTATTTTTTTTTTATTTTTTTTAGTTTTTAATTTTTGATAGATTCAAATTAATTTTATTAAGGGCTGGTAAGGAGCTCTTATGGAAATTCAAGTTACCATAAAAATTATGTGTAACAAGAAAAACTTTAGGAAATTCAGATTGTTAAATTTCTAACAAGTGTAGAGTTCCAAAAGACAGCCCACATAATTTTTGAATTTTTTTTACTATTACGATGATGCGGAGACTTTTTTCCATAAGCTGCAGCAAAAATTAATTTACAGATAATTAGTTTAAAATTTGTGTGAATACATCAAGATTTTTTTCAACAACTCCACATGATTATTTTTCCGTGTAGATAAAAATGTAAGAAAGCGATAACGGAATATATTTTACAAGCATAATTTATTATTATGAGTTGACTACGAGTGGCAATGAGATCTCCTCAGCTTTAATAAATTCTTAATTACATTTAAAAAATATTTATTTGCTTTTAATTTTATTTAAAAAATATTTATTTGCTTTTAAATTGGCACATTTTGTTGTATTTATTTAACAATTCTGCTGTTCAAAGTCATTAGTTATTAAATTCCAATTAAAAACCCTAAAGACTTTTTTCAACACCTTAATTATAGTTAATCGAATATACATGTGTGTGGTGCAACATAAACACACACCCATTCCCACTCCTACACACCCACACATACTATAATTATCAAACAATATTGAATCCAAAATGATAATAAAAATGTTAAACAACATTTGTGTCCACCAACAATTCCTGGTTTAATAAAGACTTAGAGTGTGGCCAACAACAAGACTTTGAAATCCCCCCGAAAAAAATTACTATCGATTATGTGTGTTTCTCCAATGCAAAATAACGTGCAGCAAAACACAAATTTAAAATTTCATGCATTTTTAATGGTCATGTTGACCGCCACCCCCCGAAAAGTCCAAAACGCACACATACTTTAGAGCAGCTGTTTCATTATGAAACTCAACAAACAATAATGTACAAAATTTTAATGTTGCAACGAGTTCGCTTTTAGATTTGAGTGTGTACGAAAGAAGGTCAGCAGCAGATCAGCGTTATATTTTTGCATTAATGCGTATCTGCATACCATTAATACCAGTGGCACAGTGGCACTGCTTGTTTATTTTTGACGGTATCAAAGTGAAGGCAATCGCAAGGCTAATTGGCGTGATAAAAATATGCAATTTAATGTTAAAATATATTTACAATAATCAAAAATCATAGCTTTTCTGCTAAAAAAAAATAAATTGATTTCTTGCAAATTAATTAGTTCCACTGTGCAGCGTTAGGCTCAATAGAAGTGAAAATCGTATTAAAAAAACTATTAAAATTGCTTGTTGGAGTAAATTGTCGCTCCCTAAAGACCAGCAGAAATAGTGAGAACAAATGGATATGCGACTCCAACTAAAATGTAAAAACAATCAAATGCTAAACATTTAACTAAACACGGTGGTCAGACGGAATTTGGCAACAAACAAAACCATTGCAAAATAAAGCTGAAGCTAAAAAGGTAACCATAATACAGGATACACTGAATAGGCAAACGAGTAGGCAGGCACTCCGCAAAATGCAAAATGTCGGAAATGATGCGGTTTCACGTTTTTATTTATTTGTTTACTGCAACTTTGATATTTTCAAAATAAAAAGATATCAAGAGTCAAGTGGGCTACTAGAAAAATTGTAAATAATTTAGGATGGTAATTACCGTCTTTAGTTAACCAATGACGGCTGTTAACTAACAACTTTTCATGCTAAATTATTTGGTTAAACTGACAGCATTACTTAACCACAAACTGTGGAATCGAGCCTCAATATTTGATAATTGTGAATCAAATTTATAAGTTTATATTTTATTATTATTTAATTTAATTTATACTTTTATGTTATATTGAACTTGTACAATTTATGGAAATCAGTAAGAAGCGTTTTCTTGTATCCTTAGAATCGTATATATAGTTCCGAGTATTTTCTCATTTTCATTGATGACAAAAGAAATTTTTTCAGTCGTCATATTATCAAATTTTTCTTACCTTTATAGTTTATTTTGAAGCTGCCCCTTGGAGATGCTTGTTTGGCACTTGTAATTCATTCATTTCCTAATTTTTCGGCTCTTTATTTATTTAATAGTCGTGTTCGTTGCCTGTTTCTTTGTAATCTTCCTAGAGAAAAGGTATCCGACACAAATTTAGTCATGGTACTGGTTTCTTGGTGCAAGAGTTCTACCCAAATCCTAACACATCATATGTAAGGTACTACTATTTTTTTAACATAGTGATGGGGTCAATTGATACTTTTTAAACACTTTGTGGCGTGTCACTGAACTATATAAAAGAAGCTTAATCGGTGTTGAATAATACATATTACATATTATGTATATAACAATATTGTTGCAAATGCAGAAACAATTTAATATTAATTTTTAAGCAGAGTTCTCGGTAAGAATCGATGTGGTGACCTATTTAATAAACCCAAGTCCTATTTCGACTGTCTGAAGACTGAGAGAACATATCACGTAAATTATAAGAATTAGTTGACCTTGCTGGCCATCCGCAAAACTTCCCGCTAAGCGAACATGAAACCGGTCGAAAAATTCATAAATTTTAAAGACTTCGTTTTGTGGAGTAATTGAAACGAAAAAATATATCAATATCTTTTGAACTAGTGATCCGACTTACGTAAAACTAGTAAATCCTTTGGCCGTCTCATACGACTGCGTTCTAGTTGTAAGTACTCTCCGATTTATTAACAATATCATGCGATCATCATAAAATTTATGTTCCGAAAACTTTAGGTGCTACTGAAATAAAATAATTTTTCGATAACTTTCATGGACAATATTTCTATAACTCGATTTTCGTGGTTTTTGAGTCCACAAGAAACAGTATATATGCAAAATATATTTGAGGACGCATTTTTAAGTTATTAATAGAAAATTATTTTTTTTCGAAATTTTTCGTCCACGATAACCTTCAAATGAAACCTATCGATCGACGTTGTTTTTTTATGTCAAGAGCTGCTTAGATTTACGTCCAGATTGGTTGCTTAGGTTGAAACTTATATGTAAAGGTTGTGTGCCAATCCGTAGCAAAGTACTATTATAAAAAAATATTTCCTTGTGGGGAAAAATTTCATGTTTCTGGTGTACCAAATGATATCTTTTTTGACAACATAAAATTTTGATATCTGTGAAAATAAACTGAGGGAAAAATTGCTGATGGCGAGGCAAAACATTTAACTACAAGCCGTCGCCTACCGAACAATTTTTAAAAGAACTTTTTTATAAACATTAAATAAAATTCTCTGCTGTAGCGGAAAATTTTATAGTGCGATACTTTATATATTTCATACTACAATCGCAAATTATAATAAACAACATATATTTTGGTCTAACTACATTTAAGAGCCGTAAAAATTCAATGTATAGGGCGACGGCTCGAATTTTCATAAACGACGGCGGTGGTTTAATTTGTTCTATGATACCATGCTTCTAATTTGCCGCTTGTCAAAAATTCTACTACCCCCAGGGCAAGTGAAATTTTATTCACTTCAGTAGTGTCAAAAATTTGCATACTAGACTACTTTGCTACCAATTGGCACACACCCAAAAAACATTTTTTTCAAACATATTATTTACGGAAATTCTTCAAATCTACCGTATTAAGTCGGATCATTGTGTCACGACACGTAAGTGAGCTCAATGTCTTTATATTATAATGCGCCAAATTTGGTTCCGATCTGTTCCGGCAGTTTGAAGGGAGCTATCAGATATATACATACATACACACAGGCACACATATATATATAAATATATGTATACAAATACATACATTCCTACGGATATCATTGCGAGATTCCCAGCGCAATCTTCCTGTTGCCAAATTTAAAGATTAAAGACTTCTCTGCACCAGTAACCTACTTTAAAGAACTTTCCAAGATCTTAATTTGTAGAAAGGTTCAAAATATTTGTAAAAAAAAATGTGAACTCTGAAAAAAAACTCGAAAACTTACACAATGCTAAGCAATAAATAAACTTTCTACAAAGATTTTCTCAATCACTATTTATTATTAAAACGTTCTGCTCCACCGTTCGTTGGTGTTGTCCTTATTAATGTTAAGGTTGTTTTTATTACTATATTTCTGTTGCAACATTAATGCGTATGTTTTGATTTCAAAAGGTTCATAATAATGTCGATTTTGTTCCTCTTAACAAAATTTTAAAAGTTTTTTTTGGCTTCAAACTCAGTCACTGTTGTTGTATCTTTTGTTATAGTTTTTATATTAATTTTCGCATGAGTGTTTGTTGCACAAATACAAGAACGAAAATTGCATAAATGAACTTGTGCAACATTTTCATTCTGGTGTAAAATTTTCTGGGTAAAATGCATAATTGGCGATTTTCTGTCGTAACGAAAATGTTCATTATTTTGTTTTGTAATAGTTCTGCATTTCGTTATGTTTTTGTTTTCGGTATGGTGGCTTTCCTGTTAACTATTTTTAATATAAATTTTTTCTTTTTTAATTTAAATTTCATATGTACACATACGAACACACACATACGTATGTACACACACACACATGCAAACAACATCAGCACTAAACTAAAATACCACGAACGAATTCCAAAATTATCATGTACCCAGTGAACATTATTCTGCGAATCAACATCCTGTCATACAATGCATCTAGAGTTGTGTGAGTGATTGACAGATAATCTTATATCTCTGCTAGAGTAAGCTTACAAAGTAACAAGCTGGCTTTCGTCCAAACAAATCAGTTATTGATCATGTCAATACTCTGAATAATAGTGGAACAATCGGTCGAATGGCGGTCTCCTATATATCTAATATTATTGATCTTGAATATGCTGATGAAATTTGCCTTCTCTCTCACCGATACTCCGATACGAACATGCAATAGCAACGTTTTACGGAGCTGGCTAAGAACGCTGGTCTTAAGATTGGCATTGGCAAAACTAAAGTGATGTAAATAAACACAGAAAACATAAACATCTCCAGGCCACATAGGCATCCAAGGCAATGAGATTGCAGGTAAAAGTGCCAAAGAAGCAGTTCCATCTCCAACTCAAAAATACATTAAAAAACAATTACATGAAAAAAATAAACAATCTGTGGTTCTATCTCCACACAGAAATTATAATAATCCCACGTATAAAAATATAATATACGCAGCAAAAACGCCCAAATATCAACAGAAAGCCCTAACACGTTTAAGATCAGGATACAGTAAGCTAACACACCAATATCATCGCAAGAAAGAAAAACCACGGTTATGCTTAAAATGTAACAATACTCTTAAAATGTTACACCTAATAATCAAAATCTCTCAAAAAACTTGCTGGAATCCATAAAAACATTAGATTATAACTTCATCAAACAACACCTACGACGGCGGATTGATATTGAAGCTACCTAAGTAGTAGTAGTAAGTGGTTTTTTCAAACCATTTATTTCTCAATAGTCTCCTTTTAGCTCAATACAATTAGTACGAACGTTTCTCCAGTTTTTGTATCCCTTCGAAAAAATAGGATTTTTCGAGGTCCTTAAAATAGGCATTTGATTGGTCAATAATTTCATCGTTGGAGCTAAATCTCTTTCCAAGGAGCTATTTCTTTAGGTTTGGAAATGGGAAGTAGTCACTAGGGGCATAGCCGATGAGGTCCAATTCTTAGCCCAATTCATAAAACTTTGCCATTGAGACTGCAGCCGTCACACGTTTACGTTTATGGTCAATTGAGAGCAAACGCGGCACCCATCTTGCCGATTGCTTTTTCATATGCAAATGTTCATGCAAAATGTTGAACACACGTTCATTTGATATGTTACCATTTCAACAATCTCACGTTACTTGACTCGGCGATCATTCATAACGATATCGAGGATTTTCTTGATATTTTCTTCAGTAACCACCTCCTTTGGCCTTCCTGTTGATGGTATTGTTGCAGTGCTTCTTCGGCCGCGTTTGAATTAAGCAATCCAATATTTTACCATGTAATCCGACGGAACAGACTCACCGTAATGTTTATCGAGCTTTTCTTTTGTCTCTTTCGCCGTTTTCCCTTTCAAATAATTGTGTTTAATCACTGCACGAAATTCACTTTTTTCCATTTTTTAAGAAACACAAAAGTTGCTCACTTCAAACGACTACAGCAAATAAACTAAGCGATGAATTTGGGTGAAATTTTAACAGCATTCGTTTGACAGATTGCAGTTTCTAAAAAAAAAATCTAGCCATCTAGCGCTACGTAGGTAGCTTCAATATCAATCCGCCCTCGTACATATCGAAATATTAAAAAATACTTAAATAATCATATTTCATTTTTGAATTATTATAAAATGTAAATATTTTTTCTTATAGTGCAAATATTATTACTAGTAAGGGCGAAGGCCCCTGTAGCCAGTTCCTTATCTTCGTATTATTAATTTGTAAATTTAATTTACCATTAATAAAAAAATAAATAAATAAACATCTTTACAATTGATAATGTGCATCTGGAGGAGGTTAACACTTTTTGTAACATCGGAGCTGTCATCACAAAATCAGGCGCTTCGGGTGCAGATATTGCAAATCGAATAAAAAAGGTGACCCAAGCCTATGGGCAACTTAATAATATATGGAGCTCTTCAACTCTCCAGCTCTCTCGCCGTGTTAATCTAAACATCTTCAACTCCAATATCCGATCTACATTATTATACGGATGAGAAACGTGGAATGCGGTCCTTGATGATATGCATTCCCAGGAATTGTTTATAAACAAATGACTTAGAAGCAGGAATCATCGAGATTCTACTTAAATGCCTACATGAAGAGGGCAGCCACGTACTATCAAACTACAGACTATGGCATCAAACGAACCAGTCTCCCATAACACAGTGTTACAAAATTGAATGAAGTAGAAAAACCTGGGACCGGATATTATTTTTCTTGTAGGGCTTGTAGAGTAAAACTAGATTCCAATAGTGAAATATGCCGGACACCTCCAAAATCCGGATTTACGGTTAAAAACCCGGTTTTTGTACCTTTGCGCACTTATAAGCCTGTAATTTTGTTGATAATGATCTGATTCTGGGATGTGATATTTTTCTAGTAGCTGCTGTCGAGTAGATCAAGATTCTGTATTTGAAATTTCCGGGACACCCCCAAAATCTGGAGTTTCGGGTAAAAATCGGGTTTTCGTACCTCTATGCATATTAGAATAAATAATTAATTGGCTTAACTTTAAAATTAATGCAAAAAATTTAATTAAGTTTTATTTATTTAATTTTTTTTTTATACAAAAATTAAATGTAATACAAGAAAGATAATAGCTTGGACATAGACTTTTTTGCATTAACAAATATTATTTTATGGACATGGAAATTTTTTAAGAAAATATTTTTTTTATAATCTTTGTACTAAATTGGTACATCTTGATCAGATTCTGATTTATCATACACTCAAAATATTCTGTACGTAAAATTAACTGAAATTGTAATTTAAAATAAATGAAAGTTCAGTTAAAAACCGCTTTACACATTTTTCATTTAAATTGAACCAAAAGTTCATTTAATTTTAAATGTTAAAAAATTAATTGACTTAAGCCCGTAAAAATAAAAGATTTTTCCTTTGTTTGTGTTGGAGAGGAAATCTCAAACAAATCAAATAAAGCAAGCAAAGAAAAAAAACAGCAGTTGAAAACAACGGACAATATTGAATGTAACCGAAAATCCGTATTAATATGTCCTTAGTTTTTTAAATGAATGTTAGAATCAGTTAAAAATAAAATTGCTCATAATTTAAGTGTTTATACTTTTAAAAATGACTGAACGGATTACTTCTTGAATAACGTACAGTCCGTTACTGTAATAATATTGTGAGTGTATATATCCGTTTCTGTGGCCTTATTTCTGACGGTTTTGCATGCCTTCAAGGTTTGGTACCAGTGATGAAACTCCTCCGGTATGGCTCCTGATGCACAAAGATTAAGTGAATCTTTCTTCTTTTTGATACTTATAGGAAGGTTGCTTTTATACACCTTTTAAATTTTGACTTTTTTCAAATTCATGGGCCGACCTTTACCAAAAACACGTATTTCTTTATATTCTATTACACCAGGTTTAATCTTCTGGTACCTAAAAGATTTTACTTTCAACCAGTTTATTTTATCCCAATTTTCTTCCAAGTTTTTGTTTTTTATAAACTCTGATAGCTTTGATAAATCCAGAAAATCGGAAAACCGCATTTGAGTTATATTATAAGGATTTCCTTTACTTCTAAGTTCTCTTGGGACTTTTTTGCTCTACATGTTTGGGTGCTTTGGATATAGAATAATTTGTTTTAATACAATAGCTACAAAAATATTCTAAAAAGGCATGGAATTTTTTTTACAGCATGTAGGATATGACTTTGGGGACACTTCTGCATCATTAACTCCATTTCGCAAAGAAGTGAACCTAGAACTTTTTTGCAGGATACCGACGATATGTCTGTAATATGTTCGTGTTCTATTATTTATATAAAATAAAAAATTTTGGCCGCACGACTAGTTTTTTGTTTCGATTGTGTCCTTTTGACATTAACAACATTTGTAAATATGGTATAAAAATCACAAAATATATACCTAAACGATTATTCTTACGTTTTCACTCAATTTTAGCCGACACATTCACTATAAAAACGATAAACGAATTTTTAAACTCATTTCAACAAAAATTTTGCGTAATTTGTTTTCTATAAACAGGCCATAAGTTTATTCAGTAAAGAAGGCCTATTCCACAACAAATGAATTTGAAACTTTATAAAAATTAGAAAAATGTTTTCTGGGAGTATAATTACGTATGTATATATGCACATACATACATCCATACAATAATATTTACGTATGTGAACCAACCAGCATGACTGGTAAACATGCATATATTTTATTTTGGTAATGCTGCGATTTTCTAATTTTCCTATTCACTGCAGACGCACGCTTAATATCCAGCTGAAGATTACAAACAAAAGCACGCGTCTCCTAACATTCATATCCATATTTTTATACGCTTCAACAAAGTTGGAAGTGGTATATACGCCTAGTTTGGCATCGCGTTTGTTACTTCCATAATAATTATTTGAAACTCTAGAAAAAGTATTTGTTCCACTTCATTGTACAAAGAATGCTCTCATTTTAGGCTCTACAAAGAACAAAAAGAGCGCCAGATTTGCAGTTGCTGGCTCTTCTATATTTTTAATAAGAAGGCATTAGCATCGTCCTTAAATCCTGCTGTTGGGCCTACTTTAGGCTTGATAGGTACTGCACTTTTTATGATTGTACAGATATTAGCCATACATTCCTACAACAAAATACTAAAAGATCCAAAAGTGGAATGACAACGTAAATCAAGGAATGCAGGTAGTTCTGGACCGTTTTTATGAGCAAGGACAGTCTATTGCACAAGAAATTTATTTATTTGAGTAATATCGAGGTCAATACTTTATTTTAAATAAATACTTGTGTGAGAAACTTCATTATTTGCTTCACTTCACCTCGTTTTTGCTTCAATTCATTTTGCTTCATGCAACAGAAACGAAATATTGCAAGTTATCAAGTGGAGAAAGAAGTCTGTTTTAAAAATATTTTTTTCTTTTAAGAAAATGTGTTGAAGTTGCAATTTTGATCAGACTTTTTGACGACGAATCATAACTTTTTATACCACTTCCTCGAGTATGTTTGGAATAAGTAACACAAAATATTTCGCAGAGAAATAACAGCTGAACGATGTTTTAATAGCTTTCTAAAGGGGTACCTACCAACACCTCAGGTGCTTTGTGATACCACCGGACACATTTTCGAATCAGAGCGAGATGCTTAAATCGCGGAAAAGAGCAGAAAAGGTTACACCTAGAAAAATATTTTAAAAAAATCCATTTTTTTACTGGAGGGCAGTTCGGCAGCTCACATACTGCTTCCTTATTTGTAATGTCTGTATATATTGTGTTATTGTAATTGTGTTATTCATATTTCCAGCTCTTTGTTTTATTTTTCATTTTATATTCTTAATCGCAAATGTTCACCAACAGACACGTGCATGTTTTTATTTTATGTAAGCCGTGGTATGTATATTTATGTGCACATTTTGCACTATGATATCGAAAAAAGTGATCTCACAGAAAACTAGAAGCTAAAAATTAAATAGTTCAAGTATTTTCATAGCGTTAAATGAACTAATTTATATGGCATAGTTTAATTTAAACATTTGGAATATTTTCTTGATTTTAACATTTAAACTGGAAATATCATGAACTGAAAAGTGAAACCATCGACATCATGAAGCTAAAAAGTAAACGTTAGCAAAATGTTTTTAGAAATTACGAACACTTTTACACGTAACTGTATATGCGAAATTCAAACTGACCTCCACCATACAAATTTGCTGCAAACAAATATTCACTATTGTGTTCTTCATAGTCTGGCACATGGGCTTATCTATTGCCAGCGGTTAAAAGAACAAATGGATAGGCCATCTAGAAGGCCGTATTTAACATCCACAAGGACTTGTCCCAAAGCTCACACATATTTTACACATATTCTTATTGCGAAGAAACTCCTACACATACTTACTTCTTGTCGCAAGGACATCAAACTGCTCTAAGAAATCGCTGTGCCGATAACTCTCATTTTATGATGGACGATAACAAGCACAAGGTTCTCCTGATTTTTTGAAAATGCCATTGGCAGGGGCGGACTGCTGATCAATGTATATTTTAGCTCGAATTGAAGTACATAAAAGCGGACAGTGAACCGCGGAATTTTCTCGTCACAGCTAAATATTGCATACATTCCTTCTTTTAGAAGATGCATATCGTATATCACAAAATCAACAAAAAAATAAATAAATGAGAAAAGACCGCTTCTTCTAAAAACTTAAGACTTGACGATTCAAACCTGATGTGTATGAACAGGGTCTTAGATTTTGAGCCTGTGCTCCGGAAATATCGCGAAATCGGTTCATCTAATAATTTTTTTTTTTTCTCTAAAAAAAAATTTTTTTCTGAAGGTACTTGAAGGTAACTTCGGGACGACGCACAATGGCGCCATTTGAGTTTTTTCGTTGTAAAAATCATAACTTTTGAACCAAAGTTTATGGTTAGCAAAATATTTTTTTAAATATTTTATTTTTTATGGTTTTTTAAGGCTTTTATGATTTAAAATTATTCCAAAAAGGATTTAAAAGAAATTAAAAGAAAAATCATTTCTAATCATTTCTGAACTATATTTATTTTGTAACTCTTTTGGTGACTACATGCCGCATTGATGAAATAGGTGGATCGGAAGATGCTGCTAACATGTTGAAGAGGTCCTTATTTTGTCGCACTCTTGATGATTTATTTGAAAGTGTTCAGCAATCTATATTTTTTATAAAGTTTGTTTAGGGACTCCTGTACATCTTCAAAAAGCTCTCCAACTAACAAAGTCTGATATTCAATTACATCTTTGGCATGCGACAATATTCTATGAACTGTCGGGGTCAACTTTATCTGTGAATGTAATTCTGCTAAAAGTGATGCAGTTTTCGAAGCATAGTTCTCCATATTTTTCAGAATCAACTTTTTCCTTCCAGTTTAAAACATTCAAAATCGTTGCCAATCCTTTAACGATTTGATTATTTATTCCAGTGATTCGAGTTACAGCCTCATCATTTTCAAAAAATCTTCTCGAAGTGTTTCCATCATTGAGTTTCCGTATCCATACTTGGGGCAGTCTACTTTTGGTCCAACTTGTTTAAAAAACGGATCCTGTATTCGCTTTTTTCTGATCTTTTCCAAATCTTTGTTAGCGGTATTTTCATTAAAGTGTTCTCCGTCTTGTGGAAGCGTATACGCTAATTTTAATAAGAACTCCATAGACATCATTTTGCTGTGGTTGACTTCTTAAACAGGTCAAATACTTGTCTCGCCAACTTTCAGTCGTATACGCATGTAGCTTAGGTCCTTTTTAAATCCGACTTTGTATAACAAGCAAAAAAAAAATTTGACTTGAATCAAACAAAAGCCTCTTCTAGGTTGGCCCTTAGGAGGAGCTCTCAGAAATAAAGGCGCCTTTGAATTTCACCGCTGGGTTGTATTTGCTAATATTTGTTGTAATATTTCGTGGCTTTATTATGACCCTCTAACAACAACCTTTAGCAGGTGCGCGAGCATGTGTTTGATATTTCAAAATTATATTCAAAAATAACAAATAAATAAAATCTCTCGTACTGGTAACAACCGAAATATTTTATGTTTTTGCGTTAATTTTACATGCGCCACAAAATCTGTTAAATAAATTGGACAGACTCATTGTTGGCTGTTGGTTTGCTAGTTCGTTCATTTGAAAGGAAGACCTTTTTGGTGTTGAGGTAATGGTGTGATATTTTATAAACGTTTGCTTTACGTGCCTTTCTGTTTGTTTGCTGTCTACTATTTAAAGTCCCCCTCATTCGTTCAATTCTTCATTCTTTTATATTTTCACTTATTTCGTCATTGTTTACAAACACACAAAATATGGTTTGTTTTTTTTTTTTTGTTTGTTTGCCATCAAAATATTTTTCATTTTGTGACATTAAATTTAAAAGTAGAAATTATCACCCACAGAAAATATGTGAGTTGCACAAGAAAATAGAACAAAAATAATGTATAAAATTGTTTTTGTCCGTTTATTTTTTATTTATTTTTTTCAATTGTTCTATGAAATTTATGTATGTATGAATGTCAGATGGGCTTATTTTAACATGAATTAAAGCGGCTGGAAAATGTGTTATACATATAAATAAATGTACTTTAAAATATGCATATACTCGTATCAGAATTCTTTTGTGGATTTCTAATTTCCCTCTTAACATAAAATATATTCATTTTGAAAAAATAACCATTTTATCTAATGTCAAAATTCTTAGGATACTGGTGCAAATAGTTAATTTCTAATATCCTTGCAAATATACCGATAAATTCTGAAACATCCGCCAACAAGGTCGAATTTAATGCTCGCAAGACCCAGTGTTGTATGCTTACACACAAATGTACGTACAATCATGCTGCTTCATCTGTAATAATGGGTGGTGTAGATATTGAGGAATCAGAAACTCTTGATGTTCTTGGCATGAAAATTAAATGTGATGTTCGATAGACCGATCATATTTTTCAGGTTTCAAAAGAAGCATTCAAGCGCCTCGGTTTTTTAAGACGCTGTAAGAGTTACTTCACACCATCTGGTCTCTTTGCTATTTGTACCACCTATGTCCGACCGAAAATGGAATATAATTCTCATGTATGGGCCGGTGCTTCAAAGTCTATTTTGAAGATACTCGACCGGGTACAGGAGAGGGCGAAGAGGCTCATCGGTGACAGTAGGGTAGCCAACTCTATTGACTCACTGGAGCATCGACGCAATGTGGGATGTATTTCACTGTTTTATCGTTACTACAATGGAATGTGCTCTAATGAAATCAGGGAACTTGTTCCCGAAACCCGCTCATTTGTACGAACAACACGTTCTTCGTTAAGAGCGCATCCATTTGTGGTTGTAATGCCAGTGGATCGCACTACGCATTACAGAGAAAATTCGTTCTTTAGTCGAACAGTTCGCATGTGTAATAAACTTCCTGCAGAGGTCTTTCCTGTCACTTTCAGTGTGGGAAAGTTCAAATCGAACGTCCACAAACACTACTCCCTTTATCCTCCTTCCCATAACCAATTTTCCTAGTTCCGGCACAATGCATTGCATATGTAGGGGTCATCCCCTGAGTGCTGGTCCAAGTTAAAAAAAAAAAAAAAGCTTGATATACTCAAAAGAATAGTAATAAAGGGTGTGCAAAAATTAACGCCAGAATTTAATTGAATAGAAAACACAGTTTTTAGTCTTTTGGTTGTTATTTTTTAATTGAATCTTAGAATAGGGTTATCTATCTATTATATAAATAGGCAAAGACAAATTTTTGGATCCCTTTTTCTCCTTTTGTTTGCCGACCGGTTTTTTTCGTTCTTTTACTAAATGGTAGACATTATTGAGCTTAGTGCCATGACCATATATAATTTAAATCGGTTCAGTATTGAAGGAATAAAAGGCTCCTAAGGTTGACACCACTACAAATGCTAAAAATACACACATATATTCACTTATGTAAGTATTGGTTCAAGTAAAAACGAAAACGAAAATAATTTTTTTTAAATAAACTTTTATGTGTTATAAACATCACACGAATATGAACTTAATATTTGTTTGTTTCTAAACGTTTATATGGACGTGGTTTTCGAAATCGCGTCAGTGTGAACGTAGGACTCAGAAAGCCGACTGAAAAATACTCGAAGAAGAGTGAAATACGGTTAGAAATACGACTGATAACTGACTAAATACAGATACAGTCATAAATAACATAAAAAAGACTCTCAAATGAAAAGAAATATGAGTGATAAATGACAATAAAAAGACTCCTGAATGGGCGGATAAATTATTCACAAAAGAATCGTAATAGATTATATATATGACTGAAAGACGACTCCAAAAAGACTCACAGTTGATGTGAAATAAGAGATACATCTGACAAACATTTGCCGAAAAAAAAACGCGACCAACAAATAGAAAAGCTAAATTTGCATTTTCTTTAATTCCAATATTTTTTTAAATATGGGTTCGCATTTATTTTAAATAATACAAAAATAGCATTTTGCGGCATAGTTGGCTTCATTTTGTGATATAAAAATAAATGATCAGAAAACGATTCGAAAAAGACTTTAAATAATACTAGAAAAGGGCCGAAAATGACCCTAAGCTAATATAGAAAAAGACTCATAAATGACTTATCACGAAGAGTGACGGGTAGTCACGTTATTCGCTCTACAAAAGTATCTTTTATTTACAGAAAATGAGCGCATATTCCTTTTTAAATGCGCAATAGAGTCAAAAAAGTCTCGAATGTTATTAAAAAATTAAAAAAATGCTTGCTGGGAAATAGTAAATACTTAATATTTAATTGATTATAGCTAGAATATGGTCGATTGCATCAGCCATAAGAAATACTAGTTTATGGAATAACAAATCGGGCACATCCACGCCTTCACAAGCACATAGGCAGTCGTTTGTCCAAATATTCCATGACCATTTTGTAAAAATGTGGCTGAATTTCGTTGATACAGCGTTGAATCTCCTACTTTAATGCGCGGGTCGTTGTGGGCTAGTTAGCATAGACCTCATAAAAAGAAATTCAATGATGATAAATCGCACGATCATTATGATCACCAAAACGAGAGAGTAAACTTGGAAACGCCTCGTGCAAAAATTGAATTGTTTCACGTGCTATATGGTATGTGGCACCGTCTTGTTGAAACCACATATTGACCACATCCAGATCATCCAATTTCGGTAGAGAGAACTGTGTTATAATGTCCCGATATCGGCCACCAGTAACATTCACAGCTGACCAGCATCATTTTCAAAAAAAGTGTAGTCCAATTGTGCCTCCAGCTCAAAATCCTCACCGAACAATGACACGTTGTGGATGCATTTGTTTTTCGACAATCACATGTGAGTTTTCAGAACGCCCAAAGTAGCAATTACGGCCATCAAAAAACCCATCAAGGTGAAAATGTGCTTCATCGTTTACCGTGATTTTGCTTGCAAAATGATCATCCAATTGTTGATGTTTAATAATCCCTTCAACGAACTCTCTTCGCTGTGCATGATCATTTGGCTTCAGTTGTTGTGTTAATTGAATTTGATAAGCACAGATCTTTAGTGAGTCTTCGCAGTAGAGAGCTTCATGAAACTTGCAGTTCCTGTCCACGATGCCGAATTGACCAGCATATTCGTGGTCTCCAACATATCCCGTCTCCCTGGATTTTTCGATTAATCTCTTCACAGTTGACGGAGCTAAAACACTATTTTCGAACTGCGGCCGCCAAGCTTTGATTATTTTTGAAATATTGTTCAATAATGAAGACACGTTATTCTATCGTGCAACGCTAAACTGTCAGCTGTAGAATCTTCTCACATTACTGCACAAATGTCATCAAGTTCAAATCTTCCGTTAATTTCGGGACACCCTTTATAAAATATGCCTGATACATTGATACATTTGTATTTTATTTTCTTTTTTAAACGCAGAAGTTTTTCCAAACTTCACATGCTTTTTGGTGTCAACACTTTATTATTCCACTTAGTAACCAAATCAAAT